>CM049319.1:27746972-29046972 GCA_026874595.1 Sipunculus nudus
GGTTGTTAGGAGTTGATGGAGAGAGAGAGAGAGAGAGAGAGAGAGAGAGAGAGAGAGAGAGAGAGAGAGACAGACAGACAGATAGACAGACAGACAGACAGACAGAGAGAGGTAGTGGAGGTTAATATTGGTTACATTATCCTGGGGGAGTGATGTAGGTCTCGGGTCCCCTTTTTCATGGACTCGGACTCTGAATCGGACTTGGACTCGGGCGCCGGGACTCTGATTTGTACTCGGACTCGGAGTTAAGGACTCCATCTCGAGTCCAGTGGAAAAAGAAAACTGTCACAAATCATAAAGACTTATATACATGTACCAACTTCTAACACGCCTGAAAAAAATTATATACAAACCCAAGCTTAAGCTTCGCATCAGGAGCTAAATGTAATCAAGCATTCAAGTAAAACTATGTGTAACCTAAATTAAAATACACAAGATAATCACAAATTTATATTTTAAATTTCTTTTAACATGGAATTGCTGCACTGGACTAAGACTCGAAAGGGATGGACTTGGACACGAACTTCGAGGATTCGGAATTGGACTTTGAATTGAGTGGCTAGGACTCAGACATCCACTGGTATGGACTCGTCTACACCACTGAGGGTTCGCAATCCTGGGACACCCCTCCTTAATATCATTATTTCAATGCCTTATCCTAGGGCACGTCGTCCCTGTCGAGTGTCTCATAAATGCTGTTTTCCTGAAGCATTTCATTTGGGGACACATCGCACTGAATTAGTTCATCCTAAGTCAAGTCATTCTATGTCAGGTCATCCCAGGTAACGTCATTCTATGTCGGTTCATCCTAGGTCACGTCATTCTATGTCAGGTCATCCTAGGTCGTGTCATTCTATGTCAGGTCATCCTAGGTCATGTCATTCTATGTCAGTTCATCCTAGGTCACGTCATTCTATGTCAGTTCATCCTAGGTCACGTCATTCTATGACAGTTCATCCTAGGTCACGTCATTCTATGTCAGTTCATCCTAGGTCACGTCATTCTATGTCAGGTCATCCTAGGTCACGTCATGCTATGTAAGGTCATCCTAGGTAACGTCATTCTATGCCAGTTCATCCTATGTCAGGTCATTCTATGTCAGTTCACCCTAGGTCACGTCATTCTATGCCAGCTCATCCTAGGTCACGTCATTCTATGTCAGGTCATCCTAGGTCACGTCATTCTATGTCAGGTCATCCTAGGTCACGTCATTCTATGTCAGGTCATCCTAGGTCGTGTCATTCTATGTCAGGTCATCCTAGGTCATGTCATTCTATGTCAGGTCATCCTAGGTCATGTCATTCTATGTCAGTTCATCCTAGGTCACGTCATTCTATGTCAGTTCATCCTAGGTCACGTCATTCTATGGCAGTTCATCCTAGGTCACATCATTCAATGTCAGGTCATCCTAGGTCACGTCATTCAATGTCAGGTCATCCTAGGTCACGTCATGCTATGTAAGGTCATCCTAGGTAACGTCATTCTATGCCAGTTCATCCTAGGTCACGTCATTCTATGCCAGCTCATCCTAGGTCACGTCATTCTATGCCAGCTCATACTAGGTAACGTCATTCTATGTCAGGTCATCCTAGGTCACGTCATTCTATGTCGGTTCATCCTAGGTCACGTCATTCTATGTCAGATCATCCTAGGTCGTGTCATTCTATGTCAGGTCATCCTAGGTCACGTCATTCTATGTCAGGTCATCCTAGGTCACGTCATTCTATGTCAGTTCATCCTAGGTCACGTCATTCTATGGCAGTTTATCCTAGGTCACGTCATTCTATGTCAGGTCATCCTAGGTCACGTCATGCTATGTAAGGTCATCCTAGGTAACGTGATTCTATGCCAGTTCATCCTAGGTCACGTCATTCTATGTCAGTTCATCCTAGGTCACGTCATTCTATGCCAGTTCATCCTAGGTAACGTCATGCTATGTCAGTTCACCCTAGGTCACGTCATTCAATGTCAGGTTACTGTGTTTCATTTCATTCAAAGTGACGTCATTCTGTGTCAATTTATCAAGGTCACGTCATTCCGTGTCAGTTTATCCTAGGTCATGTGATTCTGTTTCAGTTAATCCTAGCTCACGTCATTCTGTGTCAGTTAAGGCTAGGTCACGTCCTTGAAGCCTATTGTTTTTGGTAAATATGGTAAATCAAAATTAAGAAAAAAAACCCCACAAAATTGTTTTTTTTTTTCATTATATCATTATAGCTGCAAAATCTATAACTCAATTTATTCGTCATTCCATGTTTTTTTTTTATAATGTGTAGCTGCCTTAAATATGATGTTACCATGGTTACGCATTTAGAAGAAAAGTCATGATATTCGAAAATAAATATTTAAAGCTAGAGAAGTCTAGCTTTTTTGCATCAGGCAGCACTGAATTAGTATTAAAAGATTTTATTACAAGTCTGGCAATATCTCGCACAGTATTTCGTGAAAACCAGATATTGCAAGATTTCACTTAAGTATGACCGAGAGGCCAAGTTTAAAGGGATCATTTTGAAACTGGCTCATCTTATGTCTTACACTAATATCTCAAAATTGATCTTTCATTTTGGAATATGACGCTAGAGGGCGCTGCACTATTTACACTACAACATATTTTTTGGCCAGATCTCAAAAAGTAAAAATCTTAGCTACGTAAACTATAGCCCATTTTGTTCCTCTGTACTTTTTCATAAGAGGATCTAGTCATCTGTTATATCAGTTTGTCCGTCTGTTTGTCCGTCCACTGTTTCACTGTTTTCGCTGTACAGGCCAGAATTCTCGAACAATCGCTTTGAAAGTTATATAGTTGATAGAAAAACGAAACACCTCGAAACTTTTCCATTTTTATTGAGAAAGGTCAAAGGTCAAGGTCACCAGGCAATCCAAAAATATATGAGTTTGCTTAAAACTTCGTCAAATATGTCCTGTCTTCACAACCTATAGATCATTTTATTCGACAATGCAATCTCCACAACGAGGTCTGATCACCTGACATTCAGGTTCTGTCTGTCTGTCAGTTTGTCTGTCTGTTTGTCCGTTGCTATCCATTTCTCCTGCCTGTTTGTTCTTTTGTCTTGTCATGTGGAGTCCACATTGTTTAAGCAATGCTTCTAACAGGCATGCAGTTAAAAGAAAACCAGGAAATATATGTTCTGTCTGTCTGTCCGGTCGCCCGCCATTTTACAATATATGCATAAGTACATAAAATGCTTTTGTTTCTGGTCTCTAAGAACATGCTCATTTAAATGACTGTTTTCAAAAGTTCTCCTGTCTTCTTGTCTCTCTGTCTGTCTGTGTTATTTCAATCTCCGGCAAGCCCTCGACCTATAGACGTCTAGTTTATTTATGTATTTAAACTTATTCATACAGGGTAACAGGGATCTGCTACAGGGTCTTGTTTGGAGTTACTATTTATACAATGTAAAATCATATAAAATACAATGAACAATGACACTATGGTAAAAGTAAGTTACGATTTACATAGAAGGGATTTGTTTCCATATTGTGGACAAAGTTCATGCCTATATTTACCTATACATATATATATACCTATTTCTTGTATTAAAAATATTCGGAATTGATGAAGAAATAATCCCTCAAAATATATGTACCTCACATTACCGGGGTTACGCATCATGCATGCAGACAACTCTAGGACACGATACTAAAAGCACGGAAATATATCAAATTGGTTCTCGTGGGATTATAACATAGATAATGCCACAGTTAACAGTAATCTAGGAACGCGGAAAGATAAGTTAAATTCTAGCCACTATATTGAAAAACATATAACGTAACATAACACTGAAATGTTATCAAGGGATTGGTGGGATTTCGGTCAACAGAGATAATACTCTACCTATATATAAGCATTCATACGGTTCATCCAGTGCTATATAACCAGACAATATATATATGAGATTTGACCGACATAATTTATATAGATAACGGCCTTTGTTTTGCGTCATTGATATGAATGAGAGCCAGACTAGTATTGACTTTACAAGGACCTAGGAAATGCTCTATGCTCTTTATTGATTTTCAAATGCTTTCGAACTTGTTGACCGCACTTCTCAGACGCGTCTTATTTTGTAATGAATATCAATCAATCTATAATATATATAGCTGCTTCTAGAAGTCACTCTTGGTTGAAACTATATTGACACGGAAAAAAGTAATTAATATATTTAAACAAAATAAAATATTAAATATTAAAATACATGTTTATAGCCTCGATCTGAACGTCTGAGGAAACATGCAAATTACATTACTCCCACTCTATTTATTTACCTTTGCAGATTTGCTTCTCACATGAATTGGCGCATTATTCATGGCTGTTCCTGCTTTAATTGTTGTAATCAAAAGTATGGGGTATGGATGCGAAATAAATTTAGTATCTGTGTGTCGAAACATTCTTTCAGGACCGCGACATTACGGGAAATATGTCCGATTGTGACACAGACAAGTTTCTTTCGTAATTGCAATGATTGGTATATATACTTACTGCTATTCGGCACATAAGTACACTTGGTGCAGCATATATAAAATCGCCTGCATCGATGAACATAGAAAACGTCATCGTTCCTTCATAAGGCAAAGTCAAAACTCATCTCAGAACTATGAAGAAGAGGAATAAATTCTAGGAAGAGCTTTTGGAGAGCTCATTACATGTACACATAGAAAATGTTACTGATTATGGAAATCTAGCTCATGTTTCTGTCTCTGTATGAAAGATGTCTACATGATATTTGTATCAGAAAGAAAATCATCAAGGTACATTAAAAATATATATATATAATACCTTCATAATACCGAAGAAATTATGGGAAATTGGTCATACTTGTTTTGTACAAGGCAAGCAATAAATACTTAGGGAGGACTTGCCCATTGATTATATAAAATGATGCAATGATTCTGTCTAAGGCTAGAAAAATTGCGCGCAATAATATCTTCAACTCTGATGAGATTAAATTTAGTGGTTCATTATGCTCTCACTGCCAGCAGGAGTCCGATCCCATAGATCGCTTTGTTAACAATAATTCGATGCTTGATATAGAAACTTTGGGGCCTGGACAGTCGAGGGATAAAACGCTCGGCTCTTTCCGCTGGCGACTCGGGTTCGATCCCCGGCCTGGTTATATATGACAGTGGCTTGTCTGTAAATGGCCGGTGGTTTTCTCCGGGTTCTCCGGTCTCCTCCACCCCTACGGACTACCACATGCCTCAATCTGAACCATGGAGGGTGCGCGATTATAGTTATTATTATATATATAACTATTTGTACAATCCATATCAAATCAATAAGTAGTAGAATACTAACACCCAACATTAGGGACCTAAATATCAATTTTTCTTTCTTTTTTCATAGCATACACTGTAATCAGCTAACTATAATGTGTGTGAAAAATTAGCCCATTTAAAGAGAAGCAAAGGGGGTTCATAACCCGGTGAATGTCTACGCTTTTGTGATGGGAGCATTTTCTTTCAGTTAAATAGAATGGTTCGTGTGATATGTCTGGCACTGATACCATAGGCTGAGATTTGTAGTAAAAATACTCCATATATACATACATATATGCATACATACATATATACATTTACACATACATATACTATCTTATTTGTTATTAAAGCAGTACAAGATTATTAATAATATTATTCTTGTCTTACATGTATACGAGTATAGTGATTAGTGAAATAGTTAAACGACATCCGTCAAAGTCATAATTGCCACAGTGCAGTTTTATGGAAAAGTTTGCTGTGTGCATCAACTATTTAGTGTATTCATTTATTGTATATTTCATGCAAATACTTGGATAAACACCATGCATTGATTAGGTTCGCGAGGGGCTTAAGAGTTTAAAGCCACGTTCCCGTCGTCGACTATTAAGCAAATATACCATGGCCCCGTCTGGCCTTGTGGTATGTTTTAACCCGAGTGATTTGTCAACACGCTGGAGCGAGTGCGGCGTGTGTGTGACATTTCATGACACGGTGACTGTGATAAAACATACTCTTAACATAGAGGGCACAGCGGTAATACGTGCTTGAAATGCGGTCCGAGTGCTCTGTTTTGTTTTTTAGTTACAGGTGATAGTTATTTGTCTGATGAATATGATAATGATGAGCCAATTCCCAGAATACACGGTGCAGGAGTAAAGTACTCATTCATCCTTTAGTGTACGCACATGTATACCTTAGTGCGTTTAAATAAATTACAATAACTAAATTAGGATCCCCTGTATTCAAGTTCCCCTCTGCATTCTCTCTCTCTCTCTGTCTCTCTGTCTCCCTCTGTCTTTCACCGTTTTCCCCTGTGTTGTCACATCCATACTTTTTTTATAATACTTTCTTTCCTTCATTTTCTTTCTTTCTTTCTCTCTCTCTCTCTCTCTCTCTCTCTCTATCTCTCTCTCTCTCTCTCTCTCTCTCTCTATATATATATATATATATATATATGTATCCCTGTCTCACCCTTTTAAGTTGTTCTCTGTCTGTATTTCTCTGTATTTCTGTCATTCCTTTCAATCTCTCATTCTCTGCCTGCCTAACCTTCACTCTCTCACCCTCTGGCTGTGACTCTGTAACACTGACTCTGTGATCCTCTCTCTACGCCTGTTTGTCTAACACACCATCACTCTCTCGCCCTCTGGCTGTGACTCTGTGACACTGTCACTCTGTGACCCTCTCTCTACGTCTGTCTGTCTGTCACACCTTCATTCTTTGCCCTCTGGCTGTGACTCTGTGACACTACGACTCTGTGGCCCTCTCTCTACGTCGTTCTGTCTGTCACACTTTCATTCTTTGCCCTCTGGCTGTGACTCTGTGACACTACGACTCTGTGGCCTTCTCTCTACGTCGTTCTGTCTGTCACACCTTCACGTTCTCGCCCTCTGGCTGTGACTCTGTGACACTGTGACTCTGTGAACCTCTCTCTACGTATGTCTGTCTTTCACACCATCACTCTCACACCCTCAGGCTGTGACTCTGTGACACTGTGACTCGGTGACCCTCTCTTTACGTTTGTCTCTCTGTCACACCTTCACTCTGACGCCTTCTGGCTGTGACTCTGTAACCCTCTTTCTACGTCTGTCTGTCACATCATGACTCTCAAGCCCTCTGGCTGTAACACTGTGACTCTGTAACCCTCTCTCTATGTCTGCCTTTCTGTCACACCATCACCCTTACGCCCTTTGGCTGTGACTCTGTAACCCTCTCTCTACGTCTCTCTGTAACACCATCAATCTTTCGCCCGTTGGCTGTAACTCTGTGACTCTGTAACCCTCTCTCAATGTCACCTCATTACTCTGAGGATGTATACTTGACATATTGTATACAAGTATATGGGTGTATGTATTATTCATATCATAATAATGTTAAAACATGCCGTTAAGCACATGTCCAAAATCGAAATTGATCTACATGTTTCTGATATCATGTATGTCTTATAGTATATATAAACATGAGTCAAAGAACTGGTTCACCTCTGTTAATCTGATGATGTTGATACTGAGGGAAGCCAATTTATTGTCAACTTGACACCAATAATAAACTCTCTACACGTGCAACATGGTCTTATCGGGAGCAATGTCTACGCGCGGTACAAGTGCAGTATTTGTATTTACTGTATGTAGGAGGCGACTTGAGGGCGTATGTTGGTCTCATATACAGATATGTATCTGTATTTACGTCATACAGTCTTCACATGAACGTCTACAAGCTGTCAATACGGGGCCCCCGATAACTTTAGTGTCAAATAATGTAATGTTATGTATTATTTTTCATGGCATGTACTGTAATGCTCTGTACTTAATTACACTATAAAATAATCGATATGATGTGATATATGATAAAACCTAATATAAAATAATATTCGACAAGAATATATATATATATATATATATATATATATATATATATATATATCAGACATATAACCCTTTTGCCGGGTTGGTCCGGAACGGCTTTCCTTATGCTGAGGTCGCGCTTTGGATACACATGCATAGTTTCTGATGGTTTCCTATAGAAGGCGCTACGATACACCACTCGCGAAATTTCTCAAATGATGTCAAATTCAACAAGATTTATTGGAAAATATTGGACATGATCCCTCATAGGACACATTTGGCATCGATTCCGACACATTGGAGCCAAAAACGAGCCTTTCCCAGGCGTGGCCAGAGAGCAGTTGCGTGATTTATTGCCAAAGTCAATAACTTATCAAGACATATACCTACCAGCTTTCAATTTATTTTTTTTATATACCACCCTCTAGTATTACTTAAAGTATTTAAAGGTCTGTTTTTTTACTGGGGTTTATACTTCCCATCGATCTTAATATTAAAATCACGGATTATGAGTTCCTTTCTGTTAATTCAAATACACATGCTACGATAAAAAATAATAGACATATTTTTAGTCCGGGTCTAGACTCGGATGACAACAAAAACTAAAAAAATTACCTTTTACTCCAAAACCAATCCCTAACATATTAATTGATATATGTCTCTAATATTTGGAGGTGTCTTTTATACAAAACAGACAGACTCACCGACAGACAGGTATTGTTGTAACACGGCCTCCGGCCTCAAATTCTTTACACCAGTTAAATATAAACGTTATATAATTGATCTGTCAAACAGCTTATTCTTGAATAGTTGCAGCAGACCTTTTTTATATATTGCTTATGCATAAAATAAAAGTCATCCATAATGTTATCTTTCAATGTGTTATGCTTCACATTTGGTTGAATGTTTTGAGCATCAAAAGTGAAATCAGTGGCAGATATCATCAGATAAATAGGAATGGTCTATAAATACCCTGTTGTGTTCAAGTTTCATATTACCAAGCACTATTTGCATATAGGTGTCGGCCTTAAACACTTGCAGATGTATGAAATAAATCTGATTCTCCAATACAAAAATTAGTTATCCAATCTGTTTCTGAACAGAAGCAGGTTGTGTATATACACATATATATATATATATATATATATATATATATATATATATATATATATATATTACCAGCTAGGATAGCTATCATGACGGATTAGTCATATAACAGCGTATTAGTCATATTACCAGGTAAGCCTTAATAGCGGTTTAGTCATATTAGCAGGATAGTTATAATAGCGGAAAAGTCATATAACCAGGATAGTTATCATAGTGGGTGAGTTGCATTACCAGGATAGCTATCACAACGTATTAGTCATATTACCAGGAAAAAGTCTTAATAGCGGTTTACTCATATTAGCAGGATAGTTATAATAGCGGAAAAGTCATATAACCAGGATAGCTATCATAGTGGGTGAGTCGCATTACCAGAATAGCTATCATAGCGTATTAGTCATATTACCAGGTTAGCCTTAATAGCAGTTTAGTCATATTAGCAGGATAGTTATAATAGCGGAATAGTCATATAACCAGGATAGCTATCATAGTGGGCGAGTTGCATTTCCAGGATAGCTATCACAGCGTATTAGTCATATTACCAGGTGAGCCTTAATAGCGGTTTAGTCATATTAGCTGGATAGTTATGATAGCGGAATAGTCATATAACCAGGATAGCTATCATAGTGGGTGAGTCGCATTAACAGAATAGCTATCATAGCGTATTAGTCTTATTACCAGGTAAGCCTTAATAGCGGTTTAGTCACATTAGCAGGATAGTTATAATAGCGGAATAGTCATATAACCAGGATAGTTATCATAGTGGGTGAGTCGCATTACCAGGATAGCTATCATAGCGGGTTAGTCATATTACCCGGATAGCTATCATAGCGGGTGAATTAAGTCATCAGGTTAGCTATTATAGTTGGTTAGTCGGTTTTTGATAGTGGTCAGATTGGATTAGTCATATTAACAGGATGGATATAATAGTGGTTTATTCGTCATACATGGATATCTGTTACAGCGGGGTTAGCAGTGTTACAAAGATACCTATTGTAGCGATGAAAAAAATAGCACCTGATATTTTAGGAACCGACACATCGCAATTGGTAAAATTAGTCAATAAAATCTATTTTGGCACAAACATCCAGCTGGATTAAAATATCTGACATAGTAAACTACACTGTAATGAATCTTTTTTTGAATATTAGTAATTGCTAGGTTGCTTCGAGTGATTTATCTATTCATGACCAAACATATGTGTTTGTATGTGTGTTTGTTTACAACATTACTCACGCAATCATTAACGGAATCTTATGGCATTTTCAAGGCATTTTGGGAATGGGCCAATGAAAAATCGACTAGAATCTAAAGTGGGGGTCCGGACCATGATCCGGAATCAGGACCATCATCATATTAGGGAATATTCACAAATGTGCAGTCACTTGTGCCCAAATGAACCTGGGAACATGGGCCTAATAAGTGAATGTAAAAACGCGATTGGGAGCATCCCACATAAGGGACCACAACCTGGCAGAGGTTTGCATTCCTTACAATGCAGATTTCTAGTTTAACATATTGTGGCTGTAGTGTATGTAACAGACATTCCATAGTCATTTGAACTTGCAAACCACACACAGGAAAACCATGGACATGAAAAAAGCCATAGGCAATAGGTGGACATTTTACAAAGTTTCATATTAAACAAAAATATGATTTAAGGCAGTTAAGGGCATTAGGAGATCGCATGCTGTCACCATTGCCGGAGCGTATTCGAGATCACCTCCAAATTTATTGGTAGTTTTCAAAATTCGAAAATCTGTATCACATTTTTCAGAGGCAGAGGCACAAATAGACAAGGCATGATTCCGCATCCACAATAGAGTCATATCAGGGTCAAGGTCAACTGGAAATATTAACCAACCCTGCCGGGCATCATGGCGGTCATCCAAACATTACATTTTTTAGATATTGCACTCAGTACAATAGAAGAATGGACACAAAAACACGACCTTATACTTGAGATCGTATTTGATGATACTGGACAATTGTCTCTACTTCTGTTCAAAAACCGAGAAAAGGAATCATTGTGAACTGATGATGCAATAATAATAATAAAAAAAAAAAAAAAATAATAATAATAATAATAATAACAATAATAATAATAATAATAATAATAATAATAATAATAATAATAATAATAATAATAATAATAATAATAATAAATAATAATAAAAATATAACTAATAAAGATTAATTATTATAATGTTAATAATATTAATAATACTACTTATAATAAAACATTACTACTACTACCACTAATGATAATAATATCAAGTAATCAGTATAATGGAAGGGTTCCAATAAGCTATAATTTATCTCGGCCTTTTGGGACGCTTATTACAATCGTAGCTTGTCAACCACGTCGCAACCCTGGTTTATACACCTGTCTTACACTATATTTAATGTAATCTAATACCTCGTTGAGTGTTTTAGGACATGGGAGGATTACCTCAGAGTGCCTGCATGTTTACTTGAAGTGATCACGA
This sequence comes from Sipunculus nudus, assembly GCA_026874595.1. NCBI lineage: Eukaryota > Metazoa > Annelida > Sipuncula > Golfingiida > Sipunculidae > Sipunculus > Sipunculus nudus. The sequence continues at coordinate 27,758,410 of CM049319.1, forward strand.
TTAACGATATGCTTACTTGTCCTCAGGTTATGGGTGAAGACAGAAAACAACACATGCATGATCGGTCAATTCCACAATGGAATTCAGAATATACCCATAAACATACAGTATAATGTGTTTATTCAATTACACAGCGTGTCGGCGGATCATTCACATTTCAAACATGGTCGCACTTACGATATACATTTATTTATTTATTTATTTATTTAGAGAGAGAGAGAGAGAGAGAGAGAGAGCGAGAAACTAACCTGAAATATCAACATAATCTAACAAACAAAACACGCAATAGGCAAGCAAGGTCACCACGGGTGCATTCCGAGTATGGTAAGAATCAAGAGTGTCTTTCCATGCCGTGAGGTGGGGCGGGCCTCAGACAACAAACAACATTGTCTACTCTTAACTTTCGCTTTCCTTGAAAGCGTTTGTGGAAAGTTAAGAGACTGCAGATACCAGACAATGCTTCCATTTGTGGTTTTGTCCTGTCTATACTATGTTGCACCATAGAATTTGGCGTTTATTTACTTAAACTTAAATACTTTCACGCAATTTGATACTGAAGCTGATGTGGGAGCATAGGTCTAATTGACATTTAAAACCACACATTAAAGAAAAACCAACATTTATATTTTGCAGTCTCTTCTGAATCTTTTGGCCAAGTGACATGGCCTCTGTCACGGGTTAGCAGCCTCATTTTCACAAGTTCACTTTTTAGAGTATTTATAACCATAAACAGCCAATCAGCAACTTTAAATGTTGTTTGGGCTTGTGACCATTGACCTTGACCTTCATCAGTCTGGCTGAGATGTTGATTCAGAGTAATTAATAAAATATTTTACAAGATGTGGAACTGGTCTCATCCTAGTTAATTCGGCCTTTGCCCGTCGCCGCAGGGGCTGTCGGTGGGGGAAATAGAAGTGGTGAGCGTCAGTCCGTCTTTCCGCTGTACTGATTTATTGCCAAAGTCAATAATTTATCAAGACATATACCTACCAGCTATCAATTTATTTTTTCATATACCACTCCCTAGTATTACTTAAAGTATTTAAAGGTCTGATTTTTTTACTGGGGTTTATACTTCTTATCGATCTTAATATTAAAATCACGGATCATGAGTTCCTTTCTGTTAATTCAAATACACATGCTACGATAAAAAATAATTGACATATTTTTAGTCCGGGTCTAGACTCGGATGCCAACTAAAAATAAAAAATTACCTTTTACTCCAAAACCAATCCCTAACATATTAATTGATATATGTCTCTAATATTTTGAGGTGTCTTTTATACAAAACAGACAGACTCACCGACAGACAGGTATTGTTGTAACACGGCCTCCGGCCTCAAATTCTTTAAACCAGTTAAATATGAACGTTATATAATTGATCTGTCAAACAGCTTATTCTTGAATAGTGGCAGCAGACCTTTTTTTTATATATTGCTTATGCATAAAATGAAAGTCATCCATAATGTTATGATTCAATGTGTTATGCTTCACATTTGCTTGAATGTTTAAGCATCAAAAGTGAAATCAGTGGCGGATATCATCAGATAAATAGGAATGGTCTATAAATACCCTGTTGTGTTCAAGTTTCATATTACCAAGCACTATTTGCATATAGGCGTCGGCCTTAAACACTTGCAGATGTATGAAACAAATCTGATTCTCCAATACAAAAATTATAGTTATCAAATCTATTACTGAATAGAGGCATGTTGTGAACAAATGTCAGACTATTTTATATATATATTTATATATATATATATATATATATATATATATATATATATATATATATATATATATATATATAACCAGCTAAGATAGCTATCATAGCGGATTAGTCATATTACCAGCACAGCTATCATAGTGGGTTAGGCGTATTACCAGGAAAGCTATAATAGCGGGTAAGTTATTTTACCAGGATAGGTATTTTAGCGGGTTAGTCATATTGGATAGTGGTCACATCAATAGGTCGGTTATTATAGTAACTTTTCGTCATACATGGATATCTGTTAGCAGTGCCATGATACCTATTGTAGCGATTCAAATTGGCGGTTGATGAAGTGGCTGAAAAAAATTGCACCTGATATTTTAGGGACCGGCACCTCCAAATTGATAAAATAAGTCAATAAAAATCTATTTTGGCACAAACATCCAGCTGGAATCAAATGTCTGACAGAGTAAACTACACTGTTTTGTATCTGTTTTGAATATTAGTAATTTCTAGGTTGCTTCGTGATTTATCTATTCCTGACCAAACATATGTGTTTGTGCGTGTGTTTGTTTACAACATAACTCATGCAACATCATAAACAGAATCTCAAGACATTTTCAAGGCATTTTAGGAATGCGCAAATGAAGAATCGATTAAAATATGAAATGGGGGTCCGGAATCAGGATCATCATCATATCAAGGAACATTCACAAATGTGCAGTCGCTTATGCACGAATGAACCTTGGGCCTAATAAGTCAATGTAAAAACACGGGATTAGGAGCATCCCACGTAAGGGAACCCAACATGGCGGAGGCTTGCGATCCTCAGAATGCAGATTACTAATTTAATAAACTGTGGCTACTACTATTACTACTACTACTACTGCTACTACTACAAATAATAATAGTAACACATGTAATAATAATGATAATAATCATAAATAATCATGATGATGGAAGGGCTCCATGCAGCCATTATTTGTCTAGGCCTTCGGGGACGGTTATTACAATCGTAGCTTGTCAACCACGTCGCAACCCTGGTTTATACACCTGACTTACACTATATTTAATGTAATCTAAGACCTCGTTAAGTGTTTTAGGACGTGGGAGGATTACCTCAGAGTGCCTGCCTTTTTACTTGAACTGATCACGATTCACGATATGCTCACTTGTCCTCAGGTTAGGTGCGAAGACAGAAAACAACACATGAGCGGTCATTTCCGCAATGGAATTCACAATATACCCATAAACATACAGTATAATGTGTATATTCAATTACACAGCGTGTTGGCGGATCATTTACATTTCAAACATGGTCGCACTTACGATATATATATATATTTTTAGAGAGAGAGAGGGAGAGAGAGAGAGAGAGAGAGAGAGAGAGAGAGAGGGAGAGAGCGAGCGAGGGAGAGAAACTAACCGAAAATATCAACATAATCTCACAAACAAAACACGCAATAGGCAAGGAAGGTCACCACGGGTGCATTCTGAGTATGGTAAGAATCAAGAGTGTCTTTCCATGCCGTGAGGCGGGGCGGGCCTCAGACAACAAACAACATTGTCTAGTTTTAACTTTCGCTTTCCTTGTATGCGTTCGTGGAAAGTTAAGAGACTGCAAGTACCAGACAATGCTTCCATTTGTGGTTTTGTCCTGTCTTAAGTCTGTTGCACCATAGAATTTGGCGTTTATTTACTTAAATACTTTCACGCAATTTGATACTGAAGGTGATGTGGGAGTATAGGTCTAATATGACATTTAAAACCACACATTAAAAAACCAACATTTATATTTTGCAGTCTCTTCTGAATCTTTTGGCCGAGTGACATGACCTCTGTCACGGTTCAGCAGCCTCATTTTCACAAGTTCACTTTTTAGAGTATTTATAACCCTAAACAGCCAATCCTCAACTTTTAAATTTTGTTGTTTGGGCTTGTGACCATAGACCTTGACCTTCATCAGTCTGGCTGAGATGTTGATTCAAAGTAGTTAATAAGATATTTTACAAGATGTGGAACTGGTCTCATCCTAGTTAATTCGGCCTATGCATCATTGCCCGTCGCCGCAGGGGCTGTCGGTGCATGGTGGGGGAAATAGAAATGGTGAGCGTCCGTCCGTCTTTTCGCTGTGCCGTCCGTCCGTCACAGATTGATGTCAACGCAATAACTTAAAAAACAAATGAATATGCAGTCGTCATACTTACACAATAAATACACCTCATAAGGGACTAGGTCGAGTTCGATTATGGATGACCTTGACGCATTTTTCAAGGTCACAGCAGCGATAATGCTAAAATGATATCAGCGCTATAACTTGAAAAAAAATTAGGCACAGTCACCAAACTTGCAGTGTTGATACACCTCATGAAGGGCTAGGTCAAGTTTAGTTATGGAAGACCTTGAAGTATTTTCAAGGTCACAGAGGTTAGATGTGAATCATCGACTGTGCATTTTAAATGGTGATGAATTATTCCTTTTAAAAAGAAGAATATTTTATGAATGAATATTTTATCTTTTCAAGGCAATATAAATCATACTTACACAGGGTTTAGTATTTCAGATACATATTTGGTATTTCACGACACGGTGAAAAATAATAAAATATCAATATATATATATATATATATATATATATATATATATGTAAAACAATTTCTCATAAGTGTTAATCAGAAAAGGCACTTTTTTAGGACCGCACCGTACACGGTTGCACGCCTTTTTATTTACCCTCTATAAAACTATACTCCGCGGACAATAGATAGACTGTGAAGTCGTGATCGGTTTGAGTAAACACCCACACACTCCGGTGTACGCTTAAGTCACATCTCGTACACTCAATTAGATATTGGAATTCGGGGACCTTAGTCAATCCCAGTTAACATACAATGCACAATGTTTAATCCAGTGTGGTTAGGGCTCGGGCCTAGCCGACAGTAAACTTTGTCACGACTCGTGTTTCTTATTACGTGCATGCTCCTAAAAATGTTTGGTAATGTTACATTATATGGACAATAAGAATTTACTGCACAATAATATATAAGGATTATAATCACCAATGTCTCAAATTGTACACACATATACACAATTACAATACAATCAGGTATTTAATCAAGGCGCAAATACAGACTGACTGCGAATCGTCCATAGGTTACGTGTATGTGTATTGTGTATATGCGTGTGTGTGAGGGAATAATGTGCGACTGACAAGTAACGTAAGCATCACAACTGAACTGTGAGATTCCCGTGCAATATTTTAAGGATATGCCGTATCATTTGAGGATTGCACATATCTGTCTCAAAATCGTATACGGCATCTGGAACGTTAAGCTCCGTACCCTAAAGAATCCAGAAAGGCCCTTTACATCCAGAAGAAAACGTTTTGAGATAAAGACGGTGTCCCATGAAATTTGCGCCTTATCCCGAACACCGAACATTTTCTTTAACTGTCTACGATTTTATCCACTGTGTCTTCCTTCAGCTGTAAGCAAAGGCTGAATCAGGCCAATACGATGCCAGTAACTATATGTATATGTATATGTATATGTATATATATATATGTAAATATATATATATATATATATATATATATATAATACTTTTTCGGAGACTTTGTACACAGTTTAAGAACATGTGAGAGCACCCTTGGGACAGGTTGTTATCATATCACACCGTAGTAAAACGTAATGTGTAGGGGATAGCAGGAAATCATATTGTTATGTGCATGTTAAAAAACATGGATGTGTCATTGCGTGTCGTAGGAATCGTAGACAAAACTATCAAATCCTGACGTATGTGTAAGTGTCACCGACAAATGATTATGTTCTATTGACTTTTGATTGACCTTTCTTTAAAAATACGTGGCTTATCGCAGCTCAGAAGATCGTGGAGAAAAACATACCGTGTATAGGGCCTGCTAAACGTCATGATTTATACTACAAAATATAACGCTTGCTTGGAGGCGTGCCACGTTTACTAATCTTAAGCTCGTGCCATTCTTATTGAAGTGCATGTTGAACTTAAGAATAAAAAAGTCACTTTCCTTCTTGGGTACGAAACCGTTATGCCTGAATGAAGTCCACGCTTTGAGAAACAAGTAATACAGTCTATGCTAAACACATGAGCGCATTACAATAAAATGTTATATTACTATGCTCTAAGGGGTTTTGCACAATGCAGTAGTTTTACTTTTTTTGGAGAATAAACTTTTATAGAGCTAAGCTGCCTAAGCATTCACCTATAAATATGATACACATGAAGAACTATTTATAGCTTGAGAGCAAACTATTTTCAACGTAATTGGTTACTAAAAAACCCATTTATGTTCTTGTTGTTGTATATAAGGTTTACAATAAATCCTGGTATGCACCCGTATAAGTGAATGTGCCGGCTCACTATATTGGTGCCATGCTTAACGCACAGAGGTAAAGATTCTTGGTAAAGACATGCAAGTTTCATGCAGTGCGGTATGTATGATCTGCAGGAAGTCACTTAGGGCATCATTAGCTCAGCAGACTCAATGTCTTCTGAGCTATAGTTATAGACTTTATTCTTCGTCTGTCTATCTGTCCATCTGCCTGTCCTTTCTTTAACGGAACGCAAACCGTAGCTGTAAGGCCAGGGACGTTCTATCTTCACATAATGACAGGCCCTGAAAGGCTTTTAGGGGAAAAAGAAAAGTAGGTCACTGTGACATCTATTCTCTTGAGTGAAAACCTCAGAAGCCATCATCTGTTCATTAACAGGACACAAAGCATATTCCGAAAGACAAAATAAAAAAATGTAATAATTAAAGTTAAGAACTTGATGACATTTCATGGCATTTTCATTTATGCCGGGGGGGGGGGGGGGTGTTGCACTCGCGACACGAATATAACCTAGTGTTTTGCACTCACGACACGTGAAAGGTCCGTGAGGACGTCATATCTTATTAATTGTATGAAAGTTGTAAACATGCCGTGTAATGCCGGGTCTGAAATGTTTGCTTTGTCCTACATGCTTGTTGTTGTTTTACCAAGCATATATGCTAACCCAGTTTGAAAATGACGAAATAGCCATTAAAAATGACAGAGTTTATGGTAAATGCCGATAATCCTGTCTTACACCCGTTTCCGTTTTTAGCCTACAAGTTTCAAAGTCACGACAAATATGTCAGATACATGGTTTTCTAGCAGATTTAAATAAAATAAGACACCTTTGACAGGTATTTTTTTATTAAGTCGAGAATGATCTTTTAACTACGAATGTCACCGGATATCCACTGACTGACTGAAGATGTCAGAGCCCTCCGAGCGCTCCAGTTGGCAGGATTTAGGATCCTTGCCCTGGGTGCTACCTATAGGTGTAATTAGATAGATCCTTTTAGATTAAGATGTCATTCAGTCAAACAGAAATCAGTCCAGCCACCAGCATGCCCGGGAGTTTTTTTTTTAAGATTCCACAGGAGGAGTCCAGGTCACTACATCCCCACACCTACATCGTTATATCATCATCAACACCGGGTATTCATTGAGGCCGTATATATTATGATGAACCCGAATGGCGGTCACAATGGTATCTTCAGCGACATATCGTGTGATGTTAGTTTTTTTTTTAAACTTTGCGTGAATCTGTTACGATATAACCTGGTAAGAACACATAAGGACATCACTAAAATATTCAAGGAGGATAAACTATTTAAAAAAGGAAACGCTTTAAATTGTATTTAAATATATATACAGCCAAGCCCGCTTATTATCATATCGGTGGTGCATGCTTAAATTATGATAATAACCGGGATGTGATATAATGCGGGCTTTAACATCGACGTCCTTTTGAGTCATAGAAGAAGCGTTTGGTATCAAATGATATTAAAAATTCATCAATAAAAAGGAACCAGAAACGTTTATGAATATTTTTATTGCACAACAGCATATAAAATTACCTTTATGCGCACCTTTATGCGCACCTTATTTCCTGTAAGTTTTGTGACGCATGCCGCATTAACTGACTATAATCCGACTTGCCAACAGAATTAGGCGTATCGTCTGGGTTATGAGGTCAAATGTCTTGAAATATGCGGCAAAGTTATAATGTTATGCGTAGGCAAACTATTTCACTTGATCATTCTTTCCCGACTATTGCGCCTTATTTTCTAGATGTCTTATTAGTGACACAAACTTCCATGATCGTCTTTATGATAGGACTTTTCGGGGAGCGGGCATCGTGAAGCCATTGCCAACGCTGCAAGTTTCTCGGCGATGTAGGTTTTGGACCGGGTATCTTCTCCAGTGCTCACAAAACCTCCAGCATTTCGTGGACCCTTACAGGGGATTTCCAGTCGTGAGCAACGTTAACAGCTCGTGCTTCATATCATCTCGGCGAAATATCACCGAGGAGTTCATTATGTTTGACATGTGATTGCAAACATCGTCCTTGTTAACGTAAGAAGAAACACAATGATCTAGATTACCGTGGTATCTTAAGACGTTAATTAGCTAAGAGACAAGGAGTGACCCGCAGGCATCACACACAGGTGGGAAATGTGATCGTTTGATACGCCTGACCGATTACAGACTCTTGGCCTCGTTGATCGCCGTGTCGGCGTTTGATGTGATATTAACTGCGAACTGGTATCACTGTCAAGGGTTCCAAGCATGACAATAAACGAGATTATGACAATATTCCATGATATTAAACGGTCAGGTTTACCATTGTTCATATAGGAAATGGTTTGGGATTTTGGATTTATGTGACAATAAACGGGATTTTCTGTTAACCGATATGACGGTAAACGGGATCGACTGTATATATATATATATATATATATATATATATATATATATATATATATATATAGATGTATGAATACCCATGCTGGTTCATTGTTTTATAGATGGAAAGGGTATACACAGAAAAGTGGTTCACTGCCAGTGGGATTCGAACCCACGATCTTCCGATTTCCGGTGCGGAAGATCGTGGGTTCGAATCCCACTGGCAGTGAACCACTTTTCTGTGTATACCCTTTCCATATATATAAATATACATATATATATATATTTATATATATATATGTAAATTTTATTAGTCATAGTTTTGTGCGTGTTTGTATCAAAGTCACTAAAACACGCATTTTGGTCTGCTAAAAACATTATCTTGCTGAGTTTTCTAAAGGATTTCCTTATTCCTTTAGATTTCGTGTTAAGCAGAGTAGGATATTCATTTGACTTAATTTTCGGGTTCTTATTCAAGTAACTTTCTGGAGATTTTCTTACATTGTTTATTATACTCTTGTCTGAAGACAAAGCTTAATCCATAAGATATATTGCGGGACACAATACCTCTGTATGATGTTTTCATTGACGGATTGTCAGACCGACAGTTGGTCAAACCAATCTCATTCATGCTTCTCCGAAGGGCAACCATGAACAATTATTATGGCGTGACAACGCACATACAGACACTGTCAGACGAACAAACAAAATGTAGTCAGTCCGAAAGAAATCCCTTCGAAGATACCTCTAAGGACAACCACTGAAACAAATTTGAACGAAAACGAATAATATTTAACAAAGTGTTCGTCATCAAACAAATACGTGACTTGCTGCCAGACAGACGGACAAAGCTAAATCAATGTTCGTTTTCCTTGGGAAGGGGGGGGGGGGGGGGGATTAGGTCTTCATTTTTAGCCCAGCTAATCGTAACCGTTAGACCTAGAATCTTCTAACACAATGGCCTGGGAAGTTCTAGGCAAATCTCCTTGGAAACCTGAATTAAGGTCATGGCTATATTTTGTGACCTGCAGGCCGAATACAGAATTTTGAATACCCAGAAAGTTAAATAGGGCAAACATTGTATATGTTAGGCCTAGAATCTTCTAAAGTAAATTTTGAGACGTCCTCGGCAAATGTCCTTGGAAAACTGAAATTAGGTCCCCATGAACTATATTATGCGACCTATAGGAAGATATCACATATAGGCACCCAGACAGTCAGACGGGGCAAAATTTGTATCTTTTAGGCCTAGAATCTTCGAATCTTCTTACGCAACATCCTTGGAGGTTCTAGGCAAATCTCCTTGGAAACCTGAAATTAGTTCATGGTGACCTATATTCAGCATGCTACTGGCTGGAAACAATGATTTTGAGCACCCAGACAGACAGGTAACAAATTGTATCCATTTTCTTTGGAACCCTCTGCTGTTAAATCCAGGGGGGATTGGGCAGGTCTCCTATGAATCCTGAAATTTATATTTTCTGTCCATTTTTCAACACAGTAACATTAGCAATAGGCTATTCTTACAGAGAATATATAACATTTATAGAAGAAATGAGCACCCAGTCAAAATCAGCTGAGCGTCATGGCCCATAGGCCACTCGTTCTAATCAGTATTCATTCACACAGAAACGAGACTTTCTGAACATCGACCATGAACAAACGTCACACGTGAAAGAGCAAGTCTCAGTATAATCCGAAAGGCCCGATCTCAATATTTTCTAAAATACATTCATAGTTGAGTTAGTTTTTGGACTCATTTTTCATCTTTTAAAATGTTTGTTATTTCATTATTGGCCGTATTCCCGTTTCTAATTATTATAACATTATTAGACTCGTAAAGTTAGAGATAATTACGACAAGGGCCGTTTTTACTGCATTATTGGGTATTATTACGTTATATACAAGGTTTATTACAATATTTACTTATAATTACACTATGAGTAATAAAACAAGACCGAAATCCTAACTAGAACTAGGCTGTCCAGGTTGAATATAACGGCATTTATTTCACAGCTTCATCATTCCATGTTCACTCCGTCTGGCCATCTATCAGTACACAGATCACTCAACTCAATCATCTATTAGTCCACAGTTTATTCAGCTCAGTCTTATATCAGCCAGAAGTTCACACAGCCCGTTCATCTATCAGTCCACGGTTCATTCAGCTCAGTCATATATCAGTCAGTAGGTCACACAGCCCGTTCATCTATCAGTCCACAGTTCATTCAGCTCAGTCATATATCAGTCAGCAGGTCACACAGCCCGTCCATCTACCAGTCCACAGTTCATTCAGCTCAGTCATATATCAGTCAGCAGGTCACACAGCCCGTTCATCTATCAATGCACAGTTGATTCAGCTGAATCATATATCAGTCAGCAGGTCACACCGCCCGTTCATCTACCAGTCCACAGTTCATTCAGCTCAGGCATATATCAGTCAGCAGGTTACACAGCCCTTTCATCTTTCAGTGCACAGTTCATTCAGCTCAGTCATATATCAGTCCGCAGGTTACACAGCCCCTTGATCTACCAGCCCACAGTTCATTCAGCTCAGTTATATATCAGTCAGCAGGTCACACAGCCCGTTCATCTACCAGTCTACAGTTCATTCAGCTCAGTCATATATCAGTCAATAGGTAACACAGCCCGTTCATCTATCAGTCCACAGTTCATTCAGCTCAGTCATATATCAGTCAGCAGGTTACACAGCCCGTTCATCTACCAGTCCACAGTAGATTCAGCTCCGTCATATATCAGTCAGCGGTTACACAGCCCGTTCATCTATCAGTCCACAGTTCATTCAGCTCAGTCATAATCAGTCAGCAGGTTACACAGCCCGTCCATCTATCAGTCCACAGTTCATAAAGCTCAGTCATATATCGGTCAGCAGGTCACACAGCCCGTTCATCTATCAGTCAACAGTACATTTAGCTCAGTCATATAACACTCAGCAGGTTACACAGCCCGTTCATCTACCAGTCCACAGTTCATTCAGCTCAGTCATATATCAGTCAGCAGTTCACACAGCCGTTTCATCCATCAGTGCACAGTTTATTCAGCCCAGTCATATATGAATCAGCAGGTCACACAGCCCGTTCATCTACCAGTCCACAGTTCATTCAGCTCAATCATATATCAGTCAGCAGATCACACAGCCCGTTCATCTACCAGTCCATAGTCCAGTCAGCTCAGTCATATATCAGTCAGCAGGTCACACAGCCCGTTCATCTATCAGTCCACAGTTCATTCAGCTCAGTCATATATCAGTCACACAGCCCGTTCATCTATCAGTCCACAGTTCATTCAGCTCAGTCATATACCAGTCAGCAGGTCACACAGCCCGTTCATCTACCAGTCCACAGTTCATTTAGCTCAGTCATATATCAGATAGCAGGTCACACAGCCCGTTCATCTATCAGTCTACAGTTCATTCAGCTCAATCATATATCGGTCAGCAGGTCACACAGCCCGTTCATCTACCAGTCCACAGTTCATTCAGCTCAGTCATATATCAGTCAGCAGGTTACACAGCCCGTTCGTCTATTAGTCCACAGTTCATTCAGCTCAGTCATATAACACTCAGCAGGTTACACAGCCCGTTGATCTATCAGTCCACAGTTCATTCAGCTCAGTTATATATCAGTCAGCAGGTCACACATCCCGTTCATCTACCAGTCTACAGTTCATTCAGCTCAGTCATATATCAGTCAGCAGGTCACACAGCCCGTTCATCTATCAGTGCACAGTTCATTCAGCTCAGTCATATATCAGTCAGCAGGTTACACAGCCCGTCCATCTATCAGTCCACAGTTCATAAAGCTCAGTCATATATCGGTCAGCAGGTCACACAGCCCTTTCATGTATCAGTCCACAGATCATTCAGCTCAGTCATATAACACTCAGCAGGTTACACAGCCCGTTCATCTACCAGTCCACAATTCATTCAGCTCAGTCATATATCAGTCAGCAGGTCACACAGCCGTTTCATCCATCAGTGCACAGTTCATTCAGCCCAGTCATATATGAATCAGCAGGTCACACAGCCCGTTCATCTACCAGTCCACAGTTCATTCTGAGCTTTCGACTTTTTAGAATGGTCCCATATTCAAAACACTTTACATATGTTTAATTTTGGATCTGCTTTTAAGAAATGGATTAATATATTATATTCAGACATCAGTAGCTGTGTAATGAACAGAGGATGGGCAACAAACTATTTTCCAGTAACGCGTGGTGTTGGACAAGGATGCCCTCTTTCTCCATACTTATTTATAATAGCTTCAGAAATATTGGCAATTAAAATACGAAACAATACAAAAAAAAGAGGGATAAATGTTGCTGGTAAAGAACATAAATTAATCCAATATGCAGATGATACTGCTCTCTTCCTCACAGGTGGGCAAGAATCAATAAAAGAAGCCATTTTAACATTTCAAAATTTTCAAAAAATATCTGGACTGAAGGTGAATTTAGATAAAACTGTTATTATGCCAGTAATAGAAAACACTAAAAATATAGGTGACAGTATGAAAAATTTAGGACTTAAGTGGTGCACAGAACCCATAAAGATTCTTGGTATATATATACACCCAGATTGGCGAAAAATGAAAGATATCAATTACAAAGAAATATTAAGTAAAATCAAAGCCATTTTAAATATATGGGCAACAAGAACAATGTCTCTCTCAGGTAAAATTACTATTATAAAAGCCCATATCTTGTCACAATTAACTTACGCATTTCAAGTTTTACCAAATCCTTCGCTAAATTATTTAAAAGAAATTGAAGCACTCTTGTATAAGTTTATCTGGGGAGGTCAAGAAAAGATAAAAAGAACAACCTTAATTGCGCCAATGGATAAAGGGGGGCTCAATATGATACATCTTAAATCCAAAATGGAAGCATTAAAAATTGGATGGATTAAAAGATTTGTCTCGGGACAAACAGATGAGGGATGGAGACAAATAGTCAATGTTCAGTTTAAAAAATTAGGACCCCTTATATTCCAATGTAATTTAAAATCTGATAATTTTCGCCATTTTAGCAATACATGTCATCCATTTTGGAGAGAGGTACTCAACATTTGGGGCAAATATAACTTTAAACATGTAAATACTTGTGACGAAATTCTAAATGAAATATTATTATTCAACTCTCATATAAAGGTTGGTAACAAAATAGTTTATAATAAAACTTTGCATATAGCTGGAATAACAAGTATAAAAGATATCACAAAGTATAATGGAGAAAAATATGTCTTCCTGTCCCACAGAGAATTAACAGATAAAACTAAAGTAAATATCAAGAAAATGCAATACATGAGTATAGTGGATGCAATCCCATTCAGGTGGAAGAAAGAACTGGCAACAGATAAAATAACAAAAACAGTCTATAATTCAAATTTAGAAATAGTTAAGAAAATGAAAAAAGTAACAAACACAATTTATAAAGAATTAATACTCAAGATATATATAGAACCTTCAAAAGTTGTAGAAAAATGGAACAGAGATATGCAAGGAAATTATCAAGAAATAGTATTTGAAGCATTTCAGAATATTAAAAAAATAACCATATCAGAAGAACTGAGAATGTTCCAGTTTAAACTACTTCATAGATGTATTGCTTTGAACCCATTTTTATTTATCATTGGAAAAAAGGAAACAACACTTTGCACCTTCTGCAATTCTGAAAAAGAAACATTGTTACATCTTTTTTATCATTGTAGAGAAACTAAAAAGATAATATTTCAACTAAAAAATTGGGTATCAACTCTACATAATGGGATAAATGAAGAGATGTTTGATATAAAATCTGTTATATTCAACACAACAAAATATAGCCTGATTGATATGCTACTTCTGTTAACAAAAAAATTTATATACAATTGCAAATGCAACAAGACAATGCCAACAAACATTACTTTCAAAATATACGTAGAACAAGTTCATAATATAGAAAGGAATATTGCAAGGAAACGCGATAAAATCAAGAGTCATATTGAAAAATGGGACAATATTCATATTATCTTTTAGAAACAAAAAAAGAGTAAAAATAAATCTATTTTCTTTTCCTGTTTTATTTTTTTAGAACCCTTGTCAACACGTATGTATGCGTGTATATGTATGAACAGGAGTATATATATGTGTATATGTATATATGTATCATTCTCAATTAAACACTGTAACTAACATCTGATTATAGATCTATGAGTTAAAAATATGTGATATAGAAACATACATGTTTTGCTTTATGTCCGTCTATGTGAATGTATTTGTATCTTTTCATATATGTCTATTTGTATGTTCTTTTGTATCTGTTTATAAGTTGTTTCAATAAAAAAAAAACTATGAACAAATATCAGTCAGCAGGTCACACAGCCCGTCCATCTACCAGTCCACAGTTAATTCAACTCAGTCATATATCAGTCAGCAGGTCACACAGCCCGTTCATCTATCAGTCAACAGTCCATTCAGCTCAGTCACATAACACTCAGCAGGTTACACAGCCCGTTCATCTTCCAGTCCACAGTTCATTCAGCTCAGTCAAATATCAGTCAGCAGGTCACACAGCCCGTTCATCTATCAGTCAACAGTCCATTCAGCTCAGTCACATAACACTCAGCAGGTTACACAGCCCGTTCATCTATCAATGCACAGTTGATTCAGCTGAATCATATATCAGTCAGCGGTTACACAGCCCGTTCATCTCCTAGTCCACAGTTCATACAGCTCAGTCACATATCAGTCAGCAGGTCACACAGCCCTTTCATCTATCAGTCCACAGTTCATTCAGCCCAGTCACATATCAGTCAGCAGGTTACACAGCCCGTTCATCTCCTAGTCCACAGTTCATACAGCTCATTCACATATCAGTCAGCAGGTCACACAGCTCGTTCATCTATCAGTCCACAGTTCATTCAGCTCAGTCATATATCAGTCAGCAGGTTACACAGCCCGTTCATCTCCTAGTCCACATTTCATACAGCTCATTCACATATCAGTCAGCAGGTCACACAGCCCGTTCATCTCCTAGTCCACAGTTCATACAGCTCAGTCACATATCAGTGAGCAGGTCACACAGCCCTTTCATCTATCAGTCCACAGTTCATTCAGCCCAGTCACATATCAGTCAGCAGGTTACACAGCCCGTTCATCTCCTAGTCCACAGTTCATACAGCTCATTCACATATCAGTCAGCAGGTCACACAGCTCGTTCATCTATCAGTCCACAGTTCATTCAGCTCAGTCATATATCAGTCAGCAGGTTACACAGCCCGTTCATCTCCTAGTCCACATTTCATACAGCTCATTCACATATCAGTCAGCAGGTCACACAGCCCGTTCATCTATCAGTCCACAGATTATTCAGCTCAGTCATATATCAGTCAGCAGGTCACACAGCCTTTCATCTATCAATGCACAGTTCATTCAGCATATAGTCATATATGAATCAGCAGATCACACAGCCCGTTCATCTATCAGTCCACAGTCCATTCAGCTCAGTCACATATCAGTCAGCAGGTCACACAGCCCGTTCATCTATCAGTCCACAGTTCATTCAGCTCAGTCACATATCAGTCAGCAGGTCACACAGCCCATTCATCTATCAGTGCACAGTTCATTCAGATGAATCATATATCAGTCAGCAGATCAAACAGCCCGTTCATCTATCAGTCCACAGTTCATACAGCTCAGTCACATATCAGTCAGCAGGTCACACAGCCCGTTCATCTATCAGTGCACAGTTCATTCAGCTCAGTCATATATCAGTCAGCAGGTCACACAGCCCTTTCATCTATCAATGCACAGTTCATTCAGCATATAGTCATATATGAATCAGCAGATAACACAGCCCATTCATCTATCAGTCCACAGTCCATTCAGCTCAGTCACATATCAGTCAGCAGGTCACACAGCCCATTCATCTATTAGTGCACAGTTCATTCAGCTGAATCATATATCAGTCAGCAGGTCACATAGCCCGTTCATCCACCAGTCCACAGTTCATTCAGCTCAGGCATATATCAGTCAGCAGGTCACACAGCCCGTTCATCTACCAGTCTACAGTTCATTCAGCTCAGTCATATATCAGTCAATAGGTCACACAGCCCGTTCATCTGTCAGTCCACAGTTCATACAGCTCAGTCACATATCAGTCAGCAGGTCACACAGCCCGTTCATCTATCAGTGCACAGTTCATTCAGCTCAGTCATATATCAGTCAGCAGGTCACACAGCCCTTTCATCTATCAATGCACAGTTCATTCAGCATATAGTCATATATGAATCAGCAGATAACACAGCCCATTCATCTATCAGTCCACAGTCCATTCAGCTCAGTCACATTTCAGTCAGCAGGTCACACAGCCCATTCATCTATTAGTGCACAGTTCATTCAGCTGAATCATATATCAGTCAGCAGGTCACATAGCCCGTTCATCCACCAGTCCACAGTTCATTCAGCTCAGGCATATATCAGTCAGCAGGTCACACAGCCCGTTCATCTACCAGTCTACAGTTCATTCAGCTCAGTCATATATCAGTCAATAGGTCACACAGCCCGTTCATCTGTCAGTCCACAGTTCATTCAGCTCAGTCATATATCAGTCAGCAGGTTTCACAGCCCGTTCATCTACCAGTCCACAGTAGATTCAGCTCCGTCATGTATCAGTGAGCGGTTACACAGCCCGTTCATCTATCAGTCCACAGTTCATTCAGCTCAGTCATATATCGGTCAGCAGGTCACACAGCCCGTTCATCTATCAGTCCACAGTTCATTTAGCTCAGTCATATAACACTCAGCAGGTCACACAGCCCGTTCATCTACCAGTCCACAGTTCATTCAGCTCAGTCATATATAAGTCAGCAGGTCACACAGCCGTTTCATCCATCAGTGCCATGTTCATTCAGCCCAGTCATATATGAATCAGCAGGTCACACAGCCCGTTCATCTACCAGTCCACAGTTCATTCAGCTCAATCATAATCAGTCAGCAGGTCACACAGCAATTTCATCTTTCAGTGCACAGGTCATTCAGCTCAATCATATATCAGTCCGCAGGTTACACAGCCCGTTGATCTACCAGTCCACAGTTCATTCAGCTAAGTTATATATCAGTCAGCAGGTCACACAGCCCGTTCGTCTAACAGTGCACAGTTCATTTAGCTTAATCATATATTAGTCAGCAGGTCACACAGCCCGTTCATCTACCAGTCCACAGTTCATATAGATCAATCATATATGAGTCAGCAGGTCACACAGCCCGTTCATCTATCAGTCCACAGTTCATTCAGCTCATTCATATATCAGTCAGCAGGTTACACAGCCCGTTCATCTACCAGTTCATAGTCCATTCAGCTAAGTCATATATCAGTCAGCAGGTCACACAGTACGTTCATCTACCAGTCCACAGTTAATTCAGCTCAGTCATATATCAGTCAGCATTTTACACAGCCCGTTCATCTACCAGTCCACAGTCCATTCAGCTCAGTCATATATCAGTCAGCAGGTCACACAGCCCTTCATCTATCAGTCCACAGTTTATTCAGCTCAGTCATATATCAGTCAGCAGGTCACACAGCCCGTTCACCTATCAGTCCACAGTTCATTCAGCTCAGTCATATATCAGTCAGCAGGTCACACAGCCCGTTCATCTATCAGTCCACAGATTATTCAGCTCAGTCATATATCAGTCAGCAGGTCACACAGCCCGTTCATCTACCAGTCCACAGTTCATTCAGCTTAGTCATATATCAGTCAGCAGGTCACACAGCCCGTTCATCTATCAGCCCACTGTTCATTCAGCTCAGTTATATATCAGTCAATAGGTCACACAGTCCGTTTATCTACCAGTCCACAGTTCACACAGCCTTGTCATGTATTATTCCACAGTTCACACGGCCCGTTCATCTATCAGTCCACAGATCACACAGCCGAACCTTCCATCATCCCACCGGTCAGTCAACCCTATCAGTTTACTGTTGACAACGAGTGACTGACTTATTTTATCATAACACGTGGCTGACCTCAGCGCAGAAAATAATAGAGAAAAAAATGTGATTCTTGAGCACAGTTTACGACAGGTATACTGCAAAGAGGTCCTGACCCTTGTTTGGCAGGGTAGCACGGTTATCAATCTGTTGCTTAGGCCATTTTAATTGACAATTTGAACTCAGGGATAAAATAGGTTACATTTATCGAGGGGCAGGAATTTGTTTGTCAGGTGTAGAACGTCCACGCTTTGATAAACAAGTAATAGTGCCTTTGTCAAGCGCATGAGCGCATTCAATAAAATAAGTTATGTTATTGCTGTAAGAGGTCGTGCACAATGCAGCAGTTTTTTTAAGGGAATAAACTTTTATAGAACAGACTGTTTACCTGTATCGTACACACAAAGTACTAATTTAAGCTTGAAAGCAAACTGTTTTGAACCTAGATAGTAACTGAAAAAAACCCATTCTTAATGCCCTTGTTGTTGTATATATGAGTAACAATAAATCCTGGTATACGTCAGTATAAAGGAATATATCGGTTCACTGTATTGGTGTTAATGGACGTAGGTAATTATTCTTGGTAAAGTTATTTTCATACAGTACTGTACTTTGCTCTACACGAGATCACTGAATCACTGAAAGTCATCTCAGCTATAGCGATGGGTCTTGATCCGTCGTCTGTTTATCTGTCTGTCAGGCAGTTAACAAGGCACAAATCGTAACCTTATAAGGCTCAGGAATTTCATACTTTCACATGCTGACAGGCCTAGACAGATCCTTTGAGGAAACCAAAAAATTATGTCACTGTTGACAATGTGGCACTTTGTATGGACTCAGCCAAAACTAATCGATAAGTCAACATGTCACTCAGCCAAATCATCGATCATACGACATGCCATTCAGCAAAATCTTCGATCAGTCGACATGTCACCCGGCCAAATCATCGATCAGTCCACATGTCACTCAGTCAAATCAGCATTTACCTCACATGTCAACAGCATGAACACCGATCAGCTCATATGACACATGACACATCAAATCATCGAAGTCCACATGTCACTCGGCCAAATCATCGATTAGTCGACATGATACTTAGTCATTTCATCGATCAGTCCACATGTCAACAGCCAAATCAGCGATCAGGCCTCATGTAACTCAGTCAAATCATCGATCAGTTCACATGTCAATCAGTCAAATCATCGACCAGGCCACATGTCTCTCAGTCAAATCATCAATTAGCTCACCTGTAATCAGCAAAATCGTCGGTCAGCAAAAATGAGACTCAGTCAAATCATCGATCAGTCCACATGTCACTCAGCCAAATCATCGAATAGTTCCAAATGTCACTCAGTCAAATCATCGATCAGTTCACATGTCATTCAGCCAAATCATCGATCAGTTCACATGTCACCTAGCCAAATCATCGAATAGTTCCAAATGTCACTCAGTCAAATCATCGATCAGTTCACATGTCATTCAGTCAAATCATCGATCAGTTCATATGTCATTCAGCCAAATCATCGATCAGTTCACATGTCACTCAGCCAAATCATCGATCAGTTCACATGTCACCAAGCCAAATCATCGATCAGTTCACATGTCACCCAGCCAAATAATCGATCAGTTCCATATGTCACACTATCAAATCATCGATAAGTTCACATGTCATTCAGCCAAATCATCGATCAGTCCACATGTCACCTAGCCAAATCATCGATCAGTTAACATGTCACTCAGTCAAATCATCGATCAGTTAACATGTCACTCAGTCAAATCATCGATCAGTTCACATGTCATTCAGCCAAATCATCGATAAGTTCACATGTCACCCAGCCAAATCATCGAATAGTTCCAAATGTCACTCAGTCAAATCATCGATCAATTTACATGTCACTCAGTCAAATCATCGATCAGTTCACATGTCACTCAGTCAAATCATTGATCAGTCCACATGTCATTCAGCCAAATCATCGATCAGTCCATATGTCACTCAGTAAAATAATGATAAGTCGACATGTCACTCAGCTAAATCTTCTATCAGTCCACAGATAATGGTCACTCAGCCCAATCATTGATCAGTCGAGATATCACTTAGTCAATTATCGATTAATCCAAGTGTCACTCTGCCCAGTAATATATCAGGCCAGATTTCAATCAGCCCAACTATCAATCATTCCACAGGTTATTCAACCCAAGGCCCTGTCATCCCGCAGGTCACTCACCCTATCAGTTTACTATGTACTGCTGACAGCTATTGACGGACCTTTGCTATAAAAATTCGTTAAATCATCGATAAGTCTACATGTCGCTCAGCCAAATCATCGATCAGGCCACATGTCACTCAACCAAATCATCGATCAGTCCACATGTCACTCAACCAAATCAATGATCAGTCGATATGTCACTCAGCCAAATCATCGATCAGTCCACATGTCAACAGCAAAATCATCGATTAGCCCAAATGTCACTCAGCCCAGTTATATATCAGGCCAGATCTTATTCAGCCCAACTTTCAATCTTTCCACCGGTTATTCAACCCAGTCATCCCGCAGGTCACTCAACCCTATCAATTTTCTATTGACTGTTGACAACTATTGACCGACCTATTTTATCTACTAAGTATACATGACGCGTGTCGACAGGGTAGATTTAATTATCAATCTGCTGCTTAGGCCATTGTTATTGAATTATTTATCATATCGATCCTCGAACATGAATTTGTTTTGTCAGGTAAAAGAATGTCTGCGCTTTGATAAACAAGAATCAATGCCAAACACATGAACGCATTCCAACACAGTGATTGATATCACTATGATGAAAGATGTTTTGCAGAGAATAAATTAGCTAAGGATTCACATATATAATACACATTAAGCACTTTTTACAGCATGCAAGCAAACTTTATTTAGATATTATCTGGAAAATATCCAGCAACTGAAAACATCCTTTATACTCTTGTTATTGTATATATGATTAAAAAATAAACACTGGTATGCTACAGTATAAAAGAATGTATCCGCTCACTGTATTGGTTTCACATTTAATAGAGCGAGGTGAAGATGTGTAAGTTTCATACAGTATTGTATATATAGTCTACACGAAGTCACCAATAACAATCATCAACAGTCCAATCACCTACTAGTCCGCAATTCGTTCCGTCCAGTATTTATCAGACATCAGTCCAATCAACTGAGTCTTTATCAGCTGGCAGGACACTCAACCCAGTCAGCAGTCAGCTCACACAGCCCTTTCATATTCCGGTCACTCCACCAAATGACTGACCAGCTCATAACTCACTTAACCCATTCATTTTTCATTCCACAAATCACTTAAGCAGGTGATTAGTCAGCCCACGGCTCACTTAGCCCATACATTTATCATTCCATAGGTCACACAAACAACTGATCAGTCAGCCAACAGCTCATTTAGCCGATACATTTATCATTCCACAGGTCAGTCAACCAAATGATCATTCAGCCAACAGCTCACTTAGCCAATTCACTTTTCATTCCACAGGTCACACAACCAACTGATGAGTCAGCCCACAGCTCACTAAGGCCATTCAATTATCATTCCACAGGTCAGTCAACCAAATTTTCATTTAGCCAACAGCTCACTTAACCCATTCACTTATTATTCAACAGTTAACACAACCAACTGATCAGTCAGCCCACAGCTCACTTAGCCCATTCACTTATTATTCAACAGTTCACACAACCTACTGATCAGTCAGCCTACATCTCACATAGGCCATACATTTATCATTCCACATGTCAGTCAACCAACTGATCATTCAGCCCACAGCTCACTAAGGCCATTCATTTATCATTCCACAGTGATCATTCATAGCTCACTTAGCTAATTCATTTATCATTCCGCACATCCCTAAAAAAATTGGCCTGTCAGCCCACAGCTCACTTAACCCATTCATTTATCATTCAACAAGTCACTCACCCAATAAAGTACTGATGTACATGAACTACTAGGAATTACTTTTGTTGACAAGTAATAGGCTTTGATTAGCACAGGAGCGCATTGCAATGAAATAAGTTATATTACTATGTTGCCGGAGTTTTTTTTTAGAATAAACTTGTATAGAGCTTAAGGTTCACCTGTATAGTACATATGAGCGCTATTTATAGCATAAATGGAAACTTTTTTGAAAGTACTAATGCTTTATATAAAGCCTTGTTGTTATATATATATGATTTACAATAAATGCTGGTATGTATAAGTGTAAATGGATGCGTTGTCTCACGATATTGCATGGTTTCATACTTAATGGCGCGCGGTTACGATTCTAGGTAATGTTATGTAAGTTTCATTCAGTACTGGTCATGCCCCTCAAAAAGTCACTGGGTGCAATATATTTATTCACGATAACCTGATTTAGTCCAACTTACCTGAATATGATATTTCTTTGGAGTAAATGGGAAGAACGACCCTTCTTATATCAATCTCTAATTTAGCCAAGCCCGATCATTTTCCAATCCGCCAATCCAAAACATCTGATTACCTCGAGCATATCAGCGATTATGGTAACTGGTAGATTCATGACGTGTCTTTTTGTTACTTTTGTCGAGGAAACATTCTAATTGCACCTTAACGACCTCTTACTACGGATGACTGATGCGGGCACCTCTTGCGGATTGACCAATATTGCGCGTTAATGCTCTCAGGTGTTGTATGTTGAAATATCCCTGGTGTCATGGCCAACACGGCCGGGTTTATACCCACTTGCACGCTAATGGTCACCAGACAGATAGCTGGACATTCGTCATACAGAAGCGAATCGGGGGGGGGGGGGGGGGGGGGGCTTTTTCACCCCCCCCCCCTTTTTTTATCCGCCGCAACCTTTTTTTAGGTTTCAGACACAATTTTTCGGCCTGGACCCCCCTTTTCCAGACCTGGGGCCCTTTTCTTTTAGTTTTTTTATAAGTCCTCCTGGGTTGGACCCCCCTCCCCCGTCTTAAAAAATATAATTATATAAACATATACAAAAAGGTCTTAACTCAGGAATTTTATTTTCTCCTTTTTCAAACCTCGGGAGACCAAAATACCCGAACGCTGAACAGTTGACCTCAATTGTTCAAATAAAGTGTGCACGCGCGGCTAAACTTCGAGACATCCGGTCACAGCACTGGTTCCATCTGGAACCTTATTTAAAGCTATGAACAGATTAAGGACATCTTAGTGCCAGATAGAAACTTTTCACTGAGAAGGCACCATAGTATTAGACACAACCATGTGGGTTCTATAAAGAACCATCAAGAACCCTTTTGTCTCAGAGTGAATGTCGCGGAGAGGCCGGCCATGCTGTTCATACAACCTGACATTTAAAGTTCCCTGGTGACCTGACCACCCAAGTCCCCATTAGGAAGGTTCTTGACCGATACCTGAAAGCATGGCCCCTGGATGAAGGTACAGCATTGGCCAACATGCACTTGCCACTGTCACCTTCAAAGCATAAATTACTCAACCACAAATTTAGTTCGGTATTATAAACTGTGACTGACTTAAAGTGTAGCCGGCGCTCGAGCCAGTCACAGGTCTCATGAAATCCGGCCCGCACTGGCTCCCTCAGCAACGACAATTAAAGTTTGACAGATTCAGCCGGTATACAGTTAGATATTTAAGGCGAAAATAGAAGATACTGATAGAAATGAAGAAAGTATTAAGGAGAGGTTGAGAAAGCATGAGAACCCGGAGAGAACCACCCACTTGGACGGGCCACTACAATCCACTCTCAAGGCAGCAACTGGATCGAACCCTGGTCGCTAGAGGGGAAGGCCGAGCGTTTTACCACTCAGCTGTTTACCTATTATTACTAGTATTTCTAAGTGTATCACAAGACACCGCTAAATATGTCTATGCTACAGTTAAAAGAGGGAGACGGCGGAGGACGATTCGGATATTCAAATTAATAAGACATTTATTAATTGGAGGTCAGTGAGATGACTTGACGTGAATTACTTAATCATCCACTTCTTCTTCCAGGCGCGGATCTTCCATGGGTTGGGGGGGGGGGGGGGAGTTGTCGGGGGGTGGGGGTGGGTGGGGGGGAGGGGTCGGGGGGTGTGGGTTTGGGCTGCTCTCAACCAACGACCTTTTTAGACAAACGTCTAACGACGTGCAGTCAAACCGTATATAGGGCCACAATTTATTCATACAGCAACTCAGCCCAGTCAGCCATCAGTGCACGTTCCAATCGGCCCAGTCACCAAAACTCCACCCAAAATGAACAGTCTGTTATAAACCACTAACATCAAGTACATGTAAAATATCTGATAAACTTATTAATGTTTTACGTTGAATCAGAAGAGAAAGTGAAACGGCGGAGTGGGATTCTGGGATAGACATAGGTCTAGACGTTGGGCAGGCTGCAGCCTCCTGACCTGCACACTTTTGATATTTTCTAACCGAATGCTATCACGCGACAAGTACAATCTGCGCCAGCATCCACCACTGTACACAATATATCACCCACGTCATTATTAAAAGAAGAAAGGTCACCTATGACCTTATGAAAAGAAATTTGGCCTAAATTATAAAATGCTCTGAAAGGGCTTTCTTCCCGGCCGTTCAAGGACCGAGAATTAGCTTGAGTTCATGACTATGCTTGTGAAAATCCCTTAATCCGCTTTCGGAAGGACAGAAAATGCTCAGGCAGTAAAGAGAAACTATCAAGATGAGCTAAGGTTTATTTCTTGGAATATTTAAGTATTTAGCAAACGTCATTGTTTCATTGTGAATTCAAAATCAAGTGTGGCATGGCATGCTAACACAGAGGCTTACACTAACCGTAATTATAAAGAAAACCTAATCCTGTACATCTTGGTTAATTTAACTTTTAAAAAGCCACGCAGTAAATATCAGACCAGGGAAATATGGTTCCAATTACGTCAGTTCCAGCCCCTGGCAGCTTGTTGGCTGGTTTTTTTTTTTTTTGTTCTTTACTTTCAATTTCAGAATTTGGACATTTATTTGGCCAGGTTTTCTATCTGTCTGTCCGTCACGTGTCCAGACTTAGAAGAACTTTCCTAAATATTATCCGATATCAATCTGGTGGATCTGTTGCCAAATAGGGCGGGCGAGTTATTGCCTCCGCCAGGAGGGCATGCGTTCATCCCAGTTCGTGTGTGAGTGTGTGTTTGTTTACAACATAACTCACACAATAATGAAAGGGAATCTCATGAAATCTTGAGCGCATTTCGAGAATTGACAAGTAAAGAATCAACTAGATTATGGTGTAGATCTGGCACATGCTCCGGTTTCAGAATAAATATTCACAAATGAACAGTCACTTATGAAGGAATGAACCTGGGAATATAGGAAGAATAAGTGAATGCAAACACGGCTTTAGGAGCATCCTACAAAAAAGACAACCCCCTCCCATGGCGGAGGTTTGCATTCCTTATAATTTAGATTTCTAATAATGGTGGATGAGTTTATTTCATTGCACCAAATTGCCTCGTGCTATTGCATGACCATTTGTCAGAGTATTATAAAAAAGTGTCACAGACTTACACCTGTTATTTATTTTGGACTTTAGCCTAAAATTGTCAAGCTACATACCCTGTTCGAACTGTCCCTTATCTGCTCATAGGTGTGTGTGTGGGGGGGGGGGGGTGTAGATGGTAAGACCGGATGGTTGGGGGTTGAAGGGGAGGGGAAGGCTACCCTTGCGATCGCCCGACAATTAAATACATCTAATGTATGTTATACAGGTATACAGGTATGTTATACTAACAGGGAGGTTGGGGGTTGAAGGGGGAGGGGAAGGCTACCCTTGCCATCGCTCAACAATTAAAGACATCTAATGTATGTTATACAGGTATATACAGGTATGTTATACTAACAGTGATAGACGCACCATCGGGGTTTGTAGATGTAACTCTATGATTTTTTTCTACTTGTTGGAATTGTATCGATCTATTGTTGTGAACGTTCCATGTCTCTAGATCCCTACAATTTTTAAAGAATTTGTCCACTTGTGGCATGTATAAAGGCTAGCATATAGACTTTATTTATAAATTAAGCTGCATTTATTTCAAACTTTCTATGTAAATTAAGGCATTTATTTAATCTTTGGAGTTTATGAAAACATGAAATTGGCCAATCATTCCTTCAATCTGACATGTCCAGAATTCCCATGCGCCGATACTGCGCAAATACTTAATACGGTCGGACATGAAACTAAATGACCTTTCGACGCTTGGTATAGATCGGAGACGAGAATACGTTCAGAATCAAGTGCAATTCACCGATGCCTAACATAGCATAATATAAAGTAATAATAAGTCAGGCACAAAGTTTTATGGGCCGTAAGATGGGTTACAGCTTACACCATATTACCTGTAGGGGTTTCGTTGGGAATTTTTACTGCCTGATAATAACTAGAATCCAGGGTAGCCAAGGTCAAAGGTCATTGACCTGGCGTGTTGGCGACCCTGGGACTAATCTAGGGCAGCTCTCCTTCGTCCTTGAGGCAGCCTCTTATAGCGTTCAAGTGTGACACATGCCAGACGACACCAGTCTGTGACGTCACAAGTACACACTTTTGATCCGTCCCACGAATGGGCGCCCATCGGTTTTTAGAGATAATAATGAAATAGCCAGATTTTTGTACAAAATGTTTGAATTTCAGACCCTTATGTGAACTCGGGCAATTAAAAATTAAACATTTGATTAAAATTTATGATAAGTATAATATGCAACTTCCTGAATGTTTATTCGTGACTTGACAGTGGCGTCTGTTAGCTGACGATATATTTTATCATATTTATGGTACCCAATACTCCAATCATACAATCAGCTTCTCATTCGGAACTCCTTGGCCGAATCCGTTGGCTTCTAGCCTCGGATGTATATAGGGGCCGCCATGGAAAGTATTCCGGTAAGGTCAAGGCCATGGCAGGTCAACCGCACATCTCTTGTGCGCTTTGCAAGATTCAAACAATGTATTTTGTGTACAGATACTGCCAATCCTCAAATATTTTACCTTTAAAGCTATAAGATAACACTGATCCAAATGGAAAATCCCATGTATACTTATCTGGACCGCTCGAGGATACAGTTCACGCCGGAAAGTCCACCCCGAGTTGGTGATATATGAGGCATTTGTTATAAACTGAACTTTCTACTTAAATAACTGTCGGAACCTGGTAATAGTTGATGTTTTGGCGAACTTCAACAAAACTGGTGGAGTATCATTGGGCCATACATACATCTAAGGCTAGAACCCAACGGATTCGGCCGAGCAGTTCAAAATGACAACGCCTGTCAATATATGTCATCGACCTTGTCACTTCAGTCAACATGTGACAAAATAGGCTGTTTTCTCAGATATTAAATTGTTTCAGTCAAATACTTTGCAAAGCATGGTGGTGGTTTCCTTATAAATAATTGCCGAAGTTTTTCACACACACACACACACGAATGTTTCCTGTTTGTTTAGAAATGGATTAAGCATTTAAAGCCAAACAAGGTCCAGGGGCGCAGGTGATAAATTTACGAGTGATAAATTTACACAGCAGAATACATGTGCATAAACTACACACTCCTATTACTTACTTTGAATTGCAATTCTATTAGGCTGTACCTAGTCCTCCCACGTGCTCTTTTCACATTCAAACATATTCTCCTGTAAAATCTCCACCCAGGTGCATGAGCAGTTTGCCTTTTTTTTGCATATTTGTCATATTTTAGTATTACAAGGGATATAAGTTTTAACACACACCTGCATTTTCTTGTATAATCTTTCAATCTTTTCCCCATTTTTGTCACCCCACCCTTCCCAATTCAAAAAGTCGTGTTTCCTAAATTGCCCAACCACGCCAGTAATTTACCATCTTTGCATATTTGTTGATGCCCGGCAATAAAATGTTTAAGGGTCCTTTGAATATCAACAAAGTGTCGACCTTTAAATACTGTGTAATGACTAGGAGAGCGGGGGGGGGGGGCTTTTTAATAATATTTCATGTGAAGCAACTTAGAACCAATTCAAGGATATTCATTGATATAAACACATAATACAAGACTAAAAACACAGGGACTTAGACAATAACCTACAAACATTGCGTCAATCACCAATAGGAAATATTCTTAATCCAAATTCCTTAACAATGCGTGTGAAATTAATACTGCAT
Organism: Sipunculus nudus; assembly: GCA_026874595.1. NCBI lineage: Eukaryota > Metazoa > Annelida > Sipuncula > Golfingiida > Sipunculidae > Sipunculus > Sipunculus nudus. The sequence goes on from CM049319.1 coordinate 27,787,014, forward strand.
ACGTGTGAGAATGCGACATGGGCCAAATGCGTCGCATGCCGAATGCATTCGCATCATCTGGAAGTACATGTACAATCCTCTTTTGATACGCTTGCTATGCCATTGTTGTTATAAAGCTGCTAGCTGTACACTCAAAGCACTGGAGAGAAATTTATGCAAAGGCATGAAACTAAGAACAGAGGACTGTGGTGTTTTCACAGAGGAAAGTGCTTGAACAACCGGTGGCTTTGTGTGTTTTTACATGCTGGAATGAAACAGGGGGAGATAAATACAGGTCTGGCCTGATTTTACGATTAAGGTTAATCCAAAGCGTACTGTGTTCATTCTGTGTCTTGTCTCTTCCAGGGAAATCGCAAACAACAGGCCACTTTTCATAGAATTACCCAATATGAGTCTGCCGTCAACCCCAGAGCGATAGAGCAAGTATATGTGACGCTGCTACGAGAACCTTTGTCTGTGTGTACAGCTGAAATATATTTTTTATATTGTCACTTATATGATAAATTGTGCTGTAAGGCTTATATGAAGTCGAAGTAGAACAAAGTTAAATCATACACTGTTTTTAGCGTTGGTGCAAGTACGCGGACTATGAGTGCTCACTAAGCACAGTTTCATTTATTTCATGTCCGAAATAGAACATTATACTTAAAAAAAATCTAATTCTAAATAGACTGAAACAACCTGTTCACCTGTTTTGAGCGGATATATATCCTTTTACCGATTATTTTACAATAACACCCCAAAAATCCATATAATTTATGATCTTGGGTGGTTTGGGTGCATTAATTTGATCTCTAAATTCGCTTTTTTATCTATATTCGCTTGTTACGCCGTTCATATAAAGGACAAGAAATAAAAAACTTAATTGAGTGCTAATAATGAAGTTAATTATTGTCCTTAATGAGACATGACTCCATTAATTACTATGCTAATATTGTGAAGCATGGGATAAATATACACCAGAATGGTAACATTTAAGTTCATGAGGTAATTAATTAACTTCTCTGTCTCGCTAAGTTAGAAATGCTGATTTTTAAAGGTTCCATGAAAAAGGTCACCATTTCTGTACTTCTAAGAACGCATCCTATGCGCGCTTTGCATTCTTAGAATTGAGAAGGTCAGATTACTCCCGCACATGTAGCCAGGGCCAGCTGTGCACTTGTTGTTTACAGCGACTGGAGGAGAGAGAGCGAGGAAGAGAGAGAGAGAAAAAAGGACCGTTCACTGTACTCAGGCCAAGTTTTCCAGCCTTGAGCCAGATGACACAGAAAACATTGAGCCAGTTCACTATCACGTGCTGTTTCCGCTGAACTGCCGAACGTTTTGGTAAATTGCACTGCCTCACATCGGTGTGAGAATATTGGTTAATTATGTAATAACGTGGAAAACAGGCCTGCGCTGGGAATATACAGTATGATATATGAAAGGCTATATTAGTGAGATAAAAATCTTACCCCTTTTTGGTTTTTGCGTTCTCAGTAGTCAGTAGGAATTTCATCATAGTTGTCCTCCCTCCGACATCCCTGCATGTCTGTCTGTCCGTCCTTGTAACTTTTTATCAATGTACCTTAACCGGACAACTGGATAAGTAAACACGCTAAGATTTAGAATCAAGAGCAAAATTAAGAGTAATGGGCCTTACGCGATTTTGTAGGCCAGAAGCGGATCCGGGGAGGGGGGATGGATCCAGGGGGTTTGGACCCCCCTTACTCAGTCGCCGTAACCTTTTTTTAGGGTTTCAGACCATATCTTGCGGCCTGGACCCCCTTTTCCTGACTGTGGGACCTGTTATTAGGTTTTTCATTAGTCCTCCTTGTTTGGACCCCCCCCCTCTTTTTTTTTCCCAAATTCTAGATCCGCCCCTGTAGGCGACTGCTTGCGATTGTCATATTCACAGAGGGTCTCCGTAAAACCGTCGGTACTGTTCAAGGAACTTTTTGTGAGCTGTATGTCAGGGACGTAACCAGGTAACAGTGGTAGGTTGCATAATACTTTTCATTAGTAACGTCACCAGCGTAATCGCAAGTTTATTTCTCGGTGTTCAGGTGATGTCAGAAATGTGTTAACTATTATGAAAAAGTTACAACCAATTAACGAATTCAGTGCAAAGATTCCTTATGTGCGGAATATGGGATGCAGCACGTGGATTTCGGCATGCGGGTGGGAGATTTCATATGTACCGGCACGGCAGCATGCATATTATCTATGTGTTGCTACTGGATACCATGCGGAAACGGCAAAATTCGCTACATGTAGCGATACGTTTTTCCAGATACGCATTGATTCCACATGTCGGATCCAAGCACTAGGAGTCTCATCTTATTTATTTAGTCAATACCGATTTTATCCGCATTCCGCATGCTGCATTCCGTATATGAGAAACTCTTGGCTTAAGATTTTTTTAAAAACCTGGACGACTGTGAAAACGTTGAAAGCTTTAAATGGTGCATGGATTTTTCTTTTTATATATTGATTTAAATGCATTTGTAAACACGCGCCGTTAATACTGGACTCAACATGTACAAATACAGTTATACACATACAGATAAATGGCGATGTTTGAGACAGGGGTGCATTAAGGGGCGAGGAGGGAGACGCAGGGGGCGCGTGCGCCCCTTTTCTCGACACAAAAAAAAAAAATCTGGGGAAAAACTCATAGTACACCAAGGGTATATAGAACAGTTAAAATGTATGTTTTGCTTACAATGCATTTAAGCGACCCAGATTGCACGACAACAACCTTTTTTTGCTTATAATGCATTTAAGCGACCCAAGATTGCACGATTACAACCTAAATTTTTTAAAAATGTCTATACCTGGGCACGCGGCCTCGCAAAATGAGCCCCCCCCCCCCCCCCCCCCCCCATTCTAAATTCCTGTATCAGGGCCAAATTCTTTAAACAATACTGACGTATTAATGGTTAATTTTGTATGTTTATTGTAACAGACGTGTGCGGCAGGCTCTCATAATGCCATTCCCCATGCATGCTGCCTGGAGGGCATAGCTCTGGGATAATCTTTCAGTACAATAAAAGACATTAATACCATTACCTCTTCACAGAACAAGCGATGCGGTGTACTTTAAACCACGTGACTCCAACTGAGCCAAATCAATTTCATTCACGGGAAAAGCGGATGTTGCTTTGGCGTCGCGTGCTCCGCGATAAAAGCATGGGGACAGGCAGGTCTTCTCGGCCACGTGGCCGTTCCCCTTTTATCAGCCGCCGCAGTACTTAGCTTGCTCCACGAGGTACATATATCTTTATGTTTCCTGTGTTCTTTGTACTAATTAACAGCCCCTGAAGCATAATGGTACGGCGTAAACCACGGGGTCTCAGGAATTAGTATACTGCAATGTGATCTTCTGTCTGTCGCTGACACGATACATATCTAGGTTAACAATTAGGGGAAACTTTCCCTTTTGTTAGCACTAAATACATGGCATTATCCCATGAATGCATGTTTATGTTTAAAATATGGTATTTATGATATTAAATATATGTATTGGGAATGAAGCGCAGCTTGGCTGTCTTGGCATCCATATTTATTCCATCTTTATATAGAGGACTATATATACATGTACTCCATTCCTAAATCCCCTGTCCACCGGTTTTTTCCTGATTATTTTTTATAAAATGAACTCAAGCTTACCTTTATTTACTTCAGAGGCAAATCAGACAAATGTGGCGATTATCTAACAGTAAAATAATAATATGCTATGAATGGATTCCATTTTGTTAATTCAGAAAAATGACTGATCAGGTGTGCGGTCTTGCAATGTATCTGTGACGACCTAAGCTGATTTACAATAACTAGATCCATTCGTCCATTCCATATAGGGATGACGTCACAGTGGTATTTGTACGTCAGTTTTTTGTTACGGCACATAGACGTCCTTCCTACATTATATGGATAAACATAATTAACAGATATGAATGAAGCCTCTCCCTCTCTCTCTCTTTCTCTCTCTCTCTCTCTCTCCCTCTTTCTCTCAGAATACACGACAATGTTATAAAATTAGGTAAGGCATAGTTTTAACTTGGTAAAAGCAAATTGCGGTAACCACTACATACTAAAGTTTACTAAAAAATTACATTATAATGTAATGAATATTTATTTATTTTGACATATATAAGTACCATCACTTTTAATATATAAGAAACACTGTAAAACAGTGCAGTTTGGTAAAAATAACGATGAGGGTTAAAAGTGATGTATCCTTGTATCCTTATTACATAAAAATATAGAAACTGAGAGACAGATGGAGATTTTTATTTTCCATGCTAATATTTAGCCTTTGTGAGTATGTACACATGTGTTAGTGCTGCACTGTAGGAATGTCCCTTATTATACCATATACAGTCGAACTGTGGTTTTATCACGCCATGAGAGCATCAGTGAGCTGTACAACTATACTTATTCTATTTATATATACACGGGTGTACTGGCCTAGATGGAGTCGCAGCCCTGCTGTCTCGCTGGCCTAATACCAGGAATAGTAAAGACAGTTCTCAGAATACTCGTGTGCACTTTGTGCGAGTGCCAAAAGTCGTTGCCATAGAAAGCCGGTGGTGCGTGACGGGACATGCAGCCTTCTCGTTACCTACAGCAAAACAGTCCTGTATAAACCCCGTCGTCATTCACGATGTGGAAACTGCATCATTTCAGTGTTGGTCTCAAATCTGCCGGTGTGGATTATACATAGCTGGGTAGGCTTATACGGTTTTCCAAGTTTATCTTGACCATAGCACTTTTACTAGTTATACTTTCATCTAGATTATAAATGAAGGTGGTTGCACTGGACTTTTGTGGCCAACCCATTGATATGCCAGCTTTGTCTCAAACAACTGAGAATTATGCAAAGTATGTCCTAAGGGGGGGGGGGGAGGGGCATTTTCCGTATTTCTCAAGAAATCATGAGATATATCAAATTCTTTTTCGGAGGTGCCATTGCAGCCCCATCTGTCGGGATATACGATAGTGCTTTGAGACAGAAAGCATTTACTCTGAATTAAGGCCTGTTGTGCTCCACGGGGTTCCAAGAGCAGCAACAAACATAATTTTATTCTGTTAATAACATATGTGGTTAATAAACCCGCACTTATCTATTGCTTCTTAATTCATTAATTATATTTAGGTATCTGTCCCGTGGAATAAAATGTTCCTCTGTCACAGGTGTTTTATTGTCAACTATTTAAATAGTTTAGGTTGTCTTCATTATATTGAAGGGCCATCTGTCGTATTTGGGATAAAACTTAACTGTTCTTTAATTGCAAAGTTAAAAAAAAACGGGTAGCATAGGCAAGTTTGTGTGACTAAGCAGACATCCTAAATACTGCAGCATCTCATTTGAAATACAGCATGGACGTACTCTGGTGACAACATTCAGTTCATCAGGTACACGTCTTGAAAACAGGTGATCTTACGAGTATAATACCATTTTGTACAATGAACATAGGTACACCATGTCAAGCATGAAGGCCATCACTGTCGTTAAATAAAGTGATCGTCCCCCCCCCCCCAAAAGATGCTTCAGGTACTCACGGCGCCTTTGCGTTAATATATATACAGGCAAAAAGAAATACTTAACACGCACTGTGCTGAACTATCAATATTCCAAGAATTTACTTGTATTCCTGTTTATATTATTTATATAGTTTACTCTATGAAAAGGCCGTGTATTCAATCAATTTTTGGGTTGCTCATCCACCGCGATGGCAAGTTAAAGCATGTTGATTACTCTTTAATTACAGCTGTATGTTTTCTCGTATACTCCCTAACAACTCTTTTCCCGAGCACGTTTTAAACAGTATTTGTAACTCCCCCCGCCCCGCACCGCATAATTTTATATATTAGTATATATATATTATTATTATTAATATATATATATATATATTAATATATATAATTTCCAAGCGAGCGAGTCATATATCACACACACACGAGTAATTACATTCATGTGTAGGCTAAGAATTCAATGAGATTAGTTTTGTAATTAATTGTAAGTGTATCATCAAATCTTATATCATACAAATTTTATATGTATTAAAATAACACCCAAAGAAAAGTCCTTAATTGATTATTAATTTACCTGTTCAATGTAACATAATGACTAGAAACTTTTTACCTTTTTTCATCTATTAACAATTTAAGAAATGCAGGTAATGTTAAGTTATACCGGTTTGAATTCGAGTACATAGACAATCTTTGAACATAGTATGACAGTGATCTCTGCATTAAAGACCAATTAACACATGACAAAATATAATGTGATATCAAAAGAAGATGATTTTTGTATACCGTACATCGAAGCTAATATACATACATTGTTACGAAGACATATTGCTCAGGGGAAAAATTCTGGGCCGATCCGGGATTCGAACCCATGTCAGTGGCGCACTCACCCCGTAACAACATGAAACAGTGTTTTCCAAAAAAAAAAATTGGTTCCATTGTTTAAGGTGCATACATGGGTATACTTCCTTTCCTATAAGCAACATTTCTCCCTGTGGTATATATCTGTTCAACATAGAGCTTGTCATTAGTGAAATTTCGCCTTATTTATCTACATTTGGACATATATATATCAGTTTATTATATAAAAAAAAGTTTATGATACTAGCAGTAATAGGTACATATCCGAATAATTCCTAGAATACCATGGCAGTAAGCACTCAGGCTTAACGAGCGTAATTTGCGTCATTGAGAGAATTCAAGCAACTTTTGTTAGACGAATGTTATATATATACATAAGTAAGACATATGTATAAGTACTGATTTCCCCCTATTTTCTCTGCTTCTATTTCTCTCTGGTCCTTGTCTTTATCTGTGTCTGATATTCATCTATTCGAGACGAACCCTCATTCCCTTTTACTCCATGTAAGATATGAAGACTATGAAGAAATCAGCTATACATCTAACTCCTTAATTCTCTCCCGCACAGGGTTTATGATCTTTGAATGCGATCATGTTGTCACCGGACTGATCTGAAGAGCGTTTTTTACTATGACAGACCTAACTGGCTTCTGTGGCTCAGGGATAGAGCATACGACTCAAAGCCGGGATATCGTGAGTTCGAATTTCAGCCGAGGCGGTTAGATTTTCACGGTCGGCCCCCACCCAGGGTGAGCGCTCTGCAGGCTTAATGGGGACACTGTGCCCAACAATCGTGTGTAAACCATAAACGAGTGCGCCTTTCAGGGGTTCCTCGGTGTTATGGCCCAGAAATGGGGATGACACACACCCAGGACCGTGAAACAGTGAAACGCCGATGTACATAATATACATAGCTAAGCAAGCATTAAAAAAAGGAGGCGGTTACCTCCACAAAAAAAAAAAAAAAAAACTTAAAAAAAAAAGAAAAAAATCAGAAAAAAAAGAAAAGAAATTATGATGGATGACTGGCGGCGTGGCGGGGGCCGAAATAGCATGGTTTAATGGATTATGCATGAATAAAAATGGATCATCCCCCAAGATTTTACAAGAGGGTGTTCAAACAGGACAGATCTTGAAAATCTTTTTTGGAAGAAAAGATTAGGTCACAGGGATATATTTTCTCAGAGCTAACAGATAAAAACACATTTTTTGAGCATTTCACAAATTAAGGTACTAGCCGTATAGCAAATTAAAAAAAAAAAAAAAAAAAGGAAACATACAAAGAAAAACAATGACGACTGGATGAAACACAAGTTTAAACACCGTATGTGCCTAAATTGCTGACAAACAAGCAAATCAACTTGAGGATGAAATTTTTGACATTTGAAGATTTTATATCGTGTAAATCTTATGAAATTAAGGAGTCGACAGCAATGTACAAGTCTACACTTTCGAGGTTAAACAAGTGCAGTTTTTCTCAGAAACTGCACAAGGAATTATTTACAATCAATCCCAAATTTCGAACTATTATTCACCACCTTCCGTGTGTCATGCAGTGACAGTTTACTTTTATAACCTATGGTATTAAGTCCTCATCCTGGGTTCAGTTTTTAATGCACACAAGCAGGCCTGTATACAACCGGTCGTGTATATTCATAAATAAACATTGTCAGACTTATATGTTACCTTACATGCATCGGGGTGTGTATACTTCCTGGTCGTCGAAAATGAACGAATTAAGTATAATTTGATGCGCCGAGGGCGGTGCCGTATTGGCTTGGGGTTGGTTAATTGAGTTGGCCTTTCCATTATGTATTGTGATTAATGCCCCACAATCTACAGCACAGTCAAAGAAAAGGTTGCACTAGTTTTTTTTATCACATTTTGGTTGTTTCGGTTGTTTGGAAACTCAACGACCTTCAGTCACTTAATTTTCATCGCACCCGGTGCAAGCAGTATTGCCACCTGTGCACAGTATTAAGCAATCAACACGAAATATTGACAGATACCATATTATATTAAGGAAAAAACACTATACATCACGTTTATTTAACATATCTGGTATGTGAAAATAATGAAAATAAAATTGAAATAACATTTTGATTTAATTCGTGTGGCTGTTCACACAAATGTATGAATATATGCAATCGGTTGAAATGCTGTATGTACACAGCTCACTTAACGTTCAGTTGGATTATTTACTGCTGGCGCTGCTGTCTAAATTTAATTTCATTTTCAGTGGTAGACCCGTGTTAGACTACGTCACTAAAATGAACTTGCAGAACGGGTCAATAAACATTTAATGTGCGCGCGCATCATGTCACGCTCTGTTTGCAACCTACCTCTAGCTGTTTGCACGACATTTCACTTCCCGTAGCACAGATCAGTTTTCTGAGAAACAATCATTTTATAATTCAACAAACGAAGTTTACTCTGATCAACCTGGTCGTCATGAGGTTAAGGTGATCTAAGTAATGAGTGTGCGTCTGCATGTAATATTTCATAAAGTTCTCAATGCAGTTAGAGACATTTTCTGTTAAAGGAAGAACTATGGACCAAGAAGATATTTTAGTTCATTCTGTGAACTTATGCGCTGGCGCAGCGTCCACTGTCCACTGTTACCAAATATCAAAACAGTCGATGCAGCTATCATCATGAAACTTTGCAGACTCTTTTAAATCATGTGATGAATTTGCAAGAAAAAGCGTATCGTGGCGCCATCTATGTTGACCTACTTTCTGAAGGTCTTTCTTTTTCCAATATAAGTCATAAAGCATTAACATTTAGGCTGACATATCATAGTCAACAGTTTCTTACAAGGACGGAATATAATGAGTATGAATTCAGTCAAATTATTTCAAGATGGCGTCTTTACGGAAGTACAAATTTTGCCGATCGCAAAATCTGATATCTCTTGTGTTTCCATACATGATGACATGTGTGTTGACAAATACCTCAGGAACTGCTTCAGCTTTCAGCACAAAATTAACAAGAATATTGAGCATGTGACTGCTATTTGTTTTTGACCTGTAGGTGGCACCACCTATGTTCACCTATCTTCTACAAACTTTAATGGTCTTTACTACCAAGATATGTCATAAAGTATTAATATTTTGGCTTTCATATATAAAAAAGAAACAATTCCGTAAAGGAAATGGAATAAATGAGTATAAATCCAGTGAAATTATTTTCAAGATGGCGTCTTTACAAAAGGTGAAATATTTTTTTATCGCTAAATTTGACCATTTGTTGTGGTTGCATACATAATGAATGTTGCCAAATATCTCAGGAACTGCCTTCAGTACAAAATTTCAAAAGAATATTGAGCATGTGACCGCCATTTGATTTTTAACCTGCAGGTGGCGGCACCTATATTGACCTACATTTTGTAGGATGTAATGGTATTTTCTTTAAATTTTTTTCCCCTCAGTAGAATAAATGAAAAATAAAATCGACCACGTCTTCCTTAGTCAAAGGTCCCACTCTTCCACAACCTTATATAAAATTAATTTAGAAGAGGCTACGATAGAAGTTTAAGTTAACCTATTCCACGTGCGTTTGTTGTGTGATAGGTGGATTTCACACTGATCCCAGACTTTGCCCTGATTTGATTGCTGGTACACATGTGACATTATGAACTGAATTTTATCAGGAACTCAGATCCATTAATACATGTTGTTTTTATTTTCTCCAGAAAATTTGGGACTGACAGTGGCAGAAATGCTGTGCTTTTACTGAGATTTAAAATTTTAATGTCACAAGGGGTTTTCCAGTGGCTGCCGTCAGTGCAGAGTTGACAGTGTTCATGCCGGTGCTGATAGCTCCTAAACAAATCACACAACTTCTGTGTTTTTGTGTTAAAATAAATAGGAAAAATGTTTTTTTTCTGCCAGGAAATGATCTCATTTTATATAAAATCTATATTAATTAATCATGTAGGGGTCAAAGTGTTACATGATAATATAATGGGACCTGGAATAGGTTTGCCTAACCTAGAAGTTATGACGTCGTCATAGTAAGGTCGTCTTAGTGGAGGAATCGTGCATGGATCGGCCATCATGACGTCATGATAATGGAAGTTTAAAAGACCTCCATTCACTGGATAAGGTTTATGTATAAACGTTACAGGCCAATTGGCTACTAAAGTGAGAAACAAGAAGACATACAAGCTCTAAGAAACCGGTAAAATGCAAACTGTTCTGCCCTCCTGGCTCCAAATTAAGTTTACCGTCAATACCTCGAAAGCGGTTTAAACAACGACTAATTGACATTATACTGATCACCACTTTGATTAAATATGGATGGGGATCAATTAAGGCATTGTTGGACGTATGCGCTCTTTGAGTGCTTTCAGTTATTGTATGTGATTAATATAAACATGAAAAGTTTAAGGATATACTATTTTAAACCAGTATATAAAATCCAGCGCTGCATGAATTTCGTGAAGTCGTCTTGACGGTATATGGCTGTGTATAGTATTAACATTTCGTTCTAGACTATCCCTATGGCTGATTTTTAATGGTGGATAAATAAATTGAGGAAGTAAATACGAAGAATACCGTTACTTTCCTTGGAGCCAAGGTTAACCAGGAAGTTATTAAGTATACCAAAGCTTATACCTGAACATCAGTGGTTTTAGATACATCAGCCAACTTCCTTGTGTTAATAACGTGCTACAGTTATATTACGACATCGTAACACGGTTCCTCCAGGCCTTAAGACAGGCCCTACAGTACAGCATTGAGTATAGCCTGTCCTTGTATAGCAATTAATGTGTTGTTCTTTGATGACTTCGTACTCGTGAAAAAAACAAAATATGCTCTAAAATCCGTTCTCAACTGTTTTAATGCCTCTCTGCCTTTCTATCTAATGTATATTGTGGAAGGTGTTCACGTTATTAATAAAAGTATTTTGTGAGACAGGTATACATTAGGAAGCGTTGAAAGTAAACATAAAGTTGTCTATCAAGACAGATTGCCATTTACTTATTAGAGGACACAGTTTTATGTTTTTTTGTTAGAATAAAAAGGCCTTTTTTTCAGGTCCACAGGTGCCAATGCCAAGTATATATTACTATGGAAAGGTATTATGTGTGCAGAGTCTAGCTCTCACTCTGATTAGCAGCAAGTAAACTTTATCAGCTGGCTTCGGAGAGTATGTTATCAAGATATATTTTTAAACCACCGATGTAAAAATAAAAGAAACAGCGATATCTTAATGTTTCCCTTTTGTCTATATAGTTTCCCTGTATGTGTAGCTTTATGTATTAATTTGTCTGTTACTGTCAATAAAAGCTTTAAGTTGGATGTAACATTCCTCTGGAAACGTTGTTTACAGAAAAAATGCATGCCCGCACTGTTATTTTACCCTTTTATTATATACACAAAAACAACTTCCATTGAAACTAAGTTTATATAAAAATATTCTTATATATATCTTATATATATTCATATTGCCATTATTTTGTAACAGTTTCTATAAATATACATTTGAAAGTTACAAAAAACTTAAAATTGTGCATTGATGCATGAATGAGTGAAAGCATGTCCTTTCACTGATGCCGTAAGCTTTTCTGGCAGTTTTGTTTAAGATCGTTTCATTTTAACGAGAATTTCTCGTTGTATATAGTGTTCGGAAATTCCTCCAGTATCTAAATTGTTTTCCTCCTGATTATTTTTCTAATTTTCTCTGTGTGGTGTCAACCATGGTCAATTTATGACGGTAATGATTAAACTACAAATAAACCATGTTTGCTAAAAGTGGGACGACATCTGCATTGGCTGCAGAACGCCCTCAAGTATATGTGACTGGTTTTGGAAGGTGTAGTTTTCATTACAGAAGTATGGGGCAAATCAAAGTAATGTTACAAATGAAGGAATCGGGGCCTTTGTTGCGTTCTTGTACATTATATATATATATATATATATATATATATATATATATATATATTATCTGTTTCAGTATTTGTTAATAAAATCTAACACAGGAAATATAACTGGTGCCCTTGACATCGATTGCCATATACTAATGAGAGAACTGTTAACCAAAACCGGTTTCTGGTCTTGAACCAGTTTCTCATATATGCCTACCCAGGAAACAGTGCCAGACGTACCATCCTGTACTGCTCGTTTGTCGTGTCAGTCACTCATTTGACATTAAATGATATCACGAGACATGCACGCCAGTTCCTACTTACTTCTATGTCTCATAATTTGTCTATCGCCTGCTCTTTTTCTGTCTTTCCGTCTGTTTCGCTCTGTTTCTCTCTGTCCTTGCCGTTTCTGGCTCTTCCCCTCTGTCTCTGCATGTTTCCCTGTCTGTTGTTTCACTGTCTGTTGCTCTGTCTGTCTGTACGTCTCTGTCTCAGGTTTGTTCTGTAACGATAAATTCTCGTTGTACAGATGCTAATAATACCATAATACCCCATGTGCTGTTTTCCGACCAAGTTTTGAAGGACACCTGTGAGGGTTCAGAAATAATGTTTATATGTTGTATATGCATGTGTTCGTCTGTAAATGTGTACATTCAGGTACGTACATCACACCCCATCCAGAAATGTCACATTGAGGACATAAAGGATAAATTGTAACTACCTCTGATTTCGGCGTTTAATGTACCCAAATAGTGTATATAGTTTATCGAGACGTATATGTCGAAAAGGAGCTTTTAAGGCCATATAAGGAGTTTCAATAAACTTCATGTTGACCTCAAACACACTAATATAATAAATATCTAACAAAGAATGGAATCGTGAAATTAAATGATTGATACATCTGCAAGAACGACTTTCCGGGAAGGATATAAGGAAGGCCTGTCCACCTAAACATTTTTTGTTCAGATTACGTCATTTGACACTTTACGATAAGAACAAGAAGAGTTTCGGGAACTCTTGCGGAACTTGCAACATCAGTCCCTTCACGGTGCAGTGATGTATTCGAGTCCACGTCATCCGAGACTGAGTGTAAGTCCGAGTCAAGGTTACTCGAGTCCGAGTGCAAGTCCGAGTCCAGGTTATTCGAGTCAGAGTCCAAGCCCGAGTCCTAGAGAATCGAGTCCAAGTCCACCTTCTTCGAGTCCGATACAAATCCCCTTATTAAAGGATATTTAAAAGAAAGTTTGAGATTATCATTGGTATTTTACGTTAATTTGCATACGCTTTTTGCTAAAATATTTAATTACATATAGGTCCCGATGCAGAGCTAATTCTTGGTCTAGCAATGTTGTAGGATTCTATTGATCGCATTTTGACGAAAGTCTTATAGTATATGACAGAGTTTTTCATTGGACTCGAGTTGGACTCAGGCTGATTTCTCGAGTCATAACCTCAAAACCCGAGTACAAATCCTCGAGCCCAAGTCCAGGTCCGGAATCAAGTCCTACATCATTGCAGTTCGGAGAATATCTTGCCGTTCTAGCAATGATGCTGACGCAGTGTTGCTGTTGGTAGCGACGTTAATGCTAACATTTGATAAATCTTAGTGGTGTGTCAATTTAATGATTATATTAAAATTGATCGTTTTCTTTCATAATTGATTAAATCGATTGTATTTTTGCGTAATCGATCAAACAATTATGTATACACATCGTAAGAAGTCATTTTATCGAGATTATCACAAAAAATCATGTATACAGTGTTACGAAGTCAAATTGCTCAGGGGAAAATTCTGGGCTGATCTGGAATTTGAACCCATGTGGATGGCGCACAAGTCCGGCGTACAAACCGCTTCGCTAGCCAAGCAAGCTTCGCTAGCAAGACAGTTCGGTCCGCTTTTATGTCACCCCGTTAAACACCCCCTTGCACCACTAAACAAGACTAATTATCCCAGGAGTCACACTTTGGTGAGCTTTTTCCCTGGGCCACAAAGGTTACCGTCACGTTGGACGAGCCCCCATTTTTTTACGAAGACAAATTGCTCAGGGGAAATTCTAGGCCGATCCGGGATTCGAATCCATGTCTGTGTCGCACAAGTCCGGCGTACCAACAGCTTCGCTAGAAAAGCAAGCTTCACTAGCGAGACAGTTCGGTCCGCTTTTTTGTCACCCCGTAACAACAGAGAGAGAGAAAGATATATAAAAAAAGACAATTCACAAATCAACCTTGTGATTCGAATAAGTGTCTTCAACCTGGCCGTTTCCTTGACTTTCCAGGCCGATATACAAGTTAGACTGAATTTACTAGTTAGTTTGAATATAATATTACACAGCACAATTTCATGGTGATGTAAATGGCACAGATTATCGATTTTGTAATTGTCAATAATCGAATATGATTTTACAACCGGTCCCTACCACTAAAAGCATAACAACGCTGCTGACAACATGCATACATACACACGAACATACACCTATAGTTTCATAGATCCTGCTGGAAGTATTAATAACGATGATGATGGTGGTGATTAGAGAGGAACAACAAAGGCAATACACGAGGAAAAAAAATATAAAAGAAACAAGGAAAATAACTGTCGAAGCACATGCTTAATTAAAGTGAATTTATATCTATGTGGTTATATTATATATTATATGACATATACCGAGGAACTTAAAATCAGACTTAATGAATGTTATCAGCTATTACATCTTTGGTGATCTAACTTGTGTAATGTAAGCGTAGGCGGTATTGTATGTCCAGGTAGCGGCGCCGTACCATGCAATATGTCATGACGTGGGCTGGAGGTAGGAAAGGCAATATTTTGATATGATTCTGTCTGTTTAAAGTGCAGTTAAAAACAAATATTTCAACTTATGTACGACTATACTTTCTCTTAGAATTTGTCCTGTACTTCTCCCTGTCCGCCTCTCTGCTCTTTCTCACTCTCACTTTCTCTCTTTCTGTGACTGCTCTCTCTCTCTCATGCATCATTATATTCTTTGTGTTCATGATCGCCCGTTGGTTCAACTCGTCATTACGTAATATCCAACTGACTACGCACACTTCCTAACTAAAGGCATCATGAAGTGTTTCTATATGTTTCCCTTTTTTGTATGACATGAATAAATTCTGTAACATACCCTCTGTTTCTCTTTCCTTTTTTTGTAGCTTTTAATTAAAGTTACCGCTATCCTAACTAGTTCTTATTAATCTTATCTGCGTAATAGTTACAGGTCTATGTTAACCCTATATGCGCAATCTTGTCTTTCTCCCTCTGTCTGTCTGTCTGTCTCTCTCTGTGTTAAACACAATGTGAAGCAGCCATAAGACATAAATGGACTGGATTACAGTCTTGTATAGTAGCTGCTGCATGCCAGTAAAGTTTGTAACAAGTCGCCTGCGTCAGGTAATTTTAAATCTGAGTCCAATCAAAGTCAACGTGTCAAGTGGGCATGGTATGATCGATGGAATCATCAAGAAATCAAGAAAATTTTGATTTTTTCAGCTAACTGAAAGTCAGTCTGAGCTATAGTGATCAACCCATGTCCGTCTGTCTGTCTGTCAGTTAACAGGGCACACTTGTAACCGTTAGACCTAGAAACCTCTTATATGAAATCGAGGGAGGTCCTTGAAAATTCTTCTTGGAAATCTGAAATTAGGTCACTGCCACCTACATTTTCCGAATTATATGGGGTGTTTAGGCGCCCCAGAATAATGTAAGAGGTGACCCATGGGTCATGACGCTCAGCTAAATTTGACTTGTATACAGGTGATGCATGAATAAATCATTGATGTTATGATCCGGTTAAAAAATATTGGTTAAGGCACCTTTTAACAATGGGTAGAAAGACTTCTAGAGTGCAATACATCATAGGTAACAGCAAGGAAAAGATTTTACTAGGAACCCCCAGATGCTAGGTAAGACGTTTCTACGTCAAACTGCTTTGACTTTTGTCATTCTGACTTATAGGGTTCTCAAATCATGTTGTTTCGCACAACTCATAAAATACAGGTCACGGTGACCTTACTTCAGGTTTCAAAGGAGACTTGCCAAGGACCTCCCTTGATGTCATATTAGGGGGCTCTCGGTCAAACAGTAAAATTGTGTGCCATGCCTGACTGTCTAGGTGCTCATAAGCATATATTTGGCCAGTTTCTTGCAGAATATAGGTCACCATGACCTACTTTCAGGTTTGCAAGGAGATTTGGCAAGAACCTCCTTGGATGTTGTATTATATGATTCTAGGCCTGACAGTTACAATTTGTGTCCTGTCAGACTGTCTGGTTGTTCAAAATCATGTTTCTGGCCAGTGGCTCGGAGAATATAAGTCATCATGACCTAAATTAAGGTTTCCAAGAAAATTTGCCCAAGACTACCCTTGATATATCATTCGAAAAATAAAAGATAAAAAAATCTCCTGTTTCTCCATAATTATTCCTTGGATTGCCATGAATATTGACCATAACTAGATTTATAAGTTCCTGATAAAGAAAATTTGCTGCCTGTATTTTTTTTTCTATTTCTGATGCATTGTGTCTGCGGGGGGGGGGGGCATACCAGGTTGCAGGACGCTAGATGAAAATACAGTAACTTTATCAGTCTCAAAATAAAGGAATTATTTTGAGACTGAAAAAGTTACTGTGGTATCATCTAGCGTCCTGCAACCTGGTATGCCCCCCCCCCCCCGGACGCATTGTTTCGTTTACAGTCCCATCATCTTTCGTTATAGTCATAAGTCTGCGTCTTAGGAATTTCTGGTGAAAGCAATTACTTTTTGAATTTCATATTTCTCCTAAAATATGGAACATTAAATATTTCCATAGTTTAGTAGCTGAAAAATATTAAAATTTGACTCATTCACGAAAGCAAAAGATTGAGGGCTAGTAAGTCGTAATTATATTCCAGCCGGAATAAGGCTGGTTCGTGAATTAAAGTCGCCACAGCTTGGGAATTCCCCATTTCACTTCGGCTGCCAGGCGGAGCATGTCGAAATGTTTGTATGACTTGAAGCTAGTATTTTATGAAGCTGCGTATGAGTCAGTCGGAGAGGGACCTGTACGTAACTATCCCCAGGTTGCACGGATGTCGGCAGGTAGCCGTTTAGACGTGGGCACAACTACACAGACTGTGACCAACAATTACTCATGAAACTCTAATATGTCTTATTTTACCTTGGCGATAACTCCTTGTCGACAGCCTTGGGAAGTCCCAGACTATCTGTTTTACATCTAACCTCACATTTCCTCATTGCAATTGATTCTTTTATGTTGCACGTGAATCATTGAAACATGATTCATTAACTCTCTCTCCCTCTCTCTCTCACACGCACACACACACACACACACATACACACACATTCTCTCTCTCTCTCTTTCTCTCTCTCTATCTCTCTCTCTCTCTCTCTCTCTCTCTCTCTCTCTCTCTCTCTCTCTCTCTTATATAGCAATACTATGAGAATATGACGTACAAATCAATAAAGGACAATATTGAAAAATAAATGAATATAATGAATGGATACAAAACAAGTATCTTTAACATATAGTGCTTGGCGATAACTGACACGGCTTATTTATACTGAACAAACTATAACCTTTTGATGATAATCACTTGTCTGTTTTAACCCTTTCTTATTTTGAAAATCGGAAGTCGTCGACTTAACCGGAATTTGTTAATATAATTCTATATTGGTTTGCAGAATAAATACACAAATTAAATACTTTTTTAACAAAAATATACATAAGCACAATGCTCGTATACGTTTAGCAGCGTATATACCTTAAATACATGATGTAACAGATGATGTAACAGGGAAATAGACCATATGCTAAAAATACATTTTATTCCCCAGTCGCCCTCTGGGTAAAATCCCCAGACAGATTGGTTATAGTAATTCGAGATCTGAACCCACATCGTCCAGCGTGTCAGCATAGTGGTGCGTCCTGTCGATCTGCAATATGTTGTGCCCTCCTCTGTACATAAAAAACAAGAACTTCAGCTGCCTTGACTTGACACTGACCTGTTGCCCCGTCAGCCATTGTATATACAAAGCCCGATCTGTATTGAGACCATATCCCGATCGGGGTTTAGGCCGGACTGAATAATCCTATATCGGAACTTTATCGGGAATTGGTCCGGTGATTCTGTTCTGTCCAAGCCCTGATCGGGTTCTGGTCCAGTCCAACTCCCGATCTGGATTCAGTTCGGCCTTAATCCCGATCGGGATTAGGATTGAATCTGTCTTTATCGGGACTATATCGGGAACTGGTCCAGACCAAAGCCATATCGTGATTATGTTCTGTCTAAACCCTGATCGGGATCTGGTCCAGACCATAAGGCTGGATTGATTATATCGGGACTACATATATATCGGAAATTCACCCAGACCAAATCCTGATCGTGATTCTGTTCTGTCCAAGCTCTGATCGGGATCTAGTCCAGAAACTGAATAATGCCTTACAGCTTACACTTTGGAGTCAATTAAGAGAAATTGCTCTGAGCTCAGGCTACTCATAACTTAAATCTGTAATATCTTTATAAGAAAAAAATTCATACCGCGTGAAACTTCAAATGCATATAGCTAGTTGAACTATGTTAAACTTGATGAATGCATTTTTTCTGTCTTCTATTAAATAAAATAGCAATTTAAATGCATTTAAATATGTAAGAATTATATTTATTAAAGCAGAATAACTAAGGAAATTGACAGTCAGTGCATTGTTAACATAGACACATCAGTCAAATCAAGTCATAACATTTACCTAAAAATATATAAATAGAAATATAAATGTCTGTGATACTAAATGTTTATTATACAGACAAATAATAATTACAGTACATGTACGCTGCAACATATAAAACAACATACCTTCATGCAGCATTAATATCAAAATAATAAAATCCTATATCTAAAACAAAGAAAATTAAACATTTTAAATATATAAACATTTTACATTGATTTAATTATTTAAAAATACCTTGTGGACATATAGTTAACATGTTGATAGATAAGTTTTATCAGGAGTATGGGCAGCCATATCCTTGAATTGAATGGACAGGAAGTCATTCTCTTTGTTATTAATTAAAGATCGGGATGTAGGCCGGACTGAGTCCTGATCGGGATCTGATCTAGACTAAACTCTAAAGAAGCTAGTATGTCGACCAGCGGCCAGCAGGACTGATTGAGTTAGTGATTGGCAGAGCACACATTAAACATTCTAATAACTCGACCAGGAAACATGCAGCCATACCGTGAACAAGACAAAACCATTAACTGTGGGCATTAATTCCCTGGATGCGCGGATAGCGTTTCGTTACGATTGTTCTCATCTCTATGAAATGCCAGGACTGCCAACTTTTTTGTATAATATCACTGCATGCGTGCTGTACTCTGGGAATTCCTTTAGTTTAGACAGCACAATATATATATATATATATATCTACATTCCAACGATAAAAATAATGATAATAACAAAAATGGGGTTGGATTTTTATTATTATCAGTCATTTTGTTTCCTTGATAGGACGATACAGCATGAAAGCAGATCAGTAACTCCCACAAAATTGGCAGAGTGACGTAATCACCGCTTTTTGTCTGTCTGTTTGATCACAAAGTATCTTGTGTAAGAACCATTGCTAACTTTAGGGGTATCTGTTATTACAGCCCTTTCAGAATGTGTTGCATTGACACGTTCAGAGTCATGTTTTTTTCATATTTGTATGTTTGACATGTAATCAAGTGTAAAGAATTGACAAGACATATGCATCAATAAATTAATTAAGCGCGATGATAGAATGTAGGTCTAAAGACAACGAAAAGTCTTTACCTTTAGCCACTACTCGAGCGAGACCAGGTTTTAGTTGGAGTGGTGATCTGTCACTTAATTTAAATCTGCACGTGTAGGTGTGACTGGAAATTCTGGCTGTCCTACCACATCGTAACAAACTACAGTCTACATAACAATGTTCTGACAAACAGTGACACAGTAACCAGCTTTAGTATCAGTTACAATGTCTTCGACACAGTAACCTGCCATATTCTCCATAACGATGTCCTACCATACAGTAACCAGCTATATTCTCCATTACAATGTCCTACCTCACAGTAACAAGCTATAGTCTTCGTAACAATGTCCACAACAAAGTAACCAGCTATAATATCCATAACAATGTCCTACGCCACAACAACCAGATATAGGCTCCGTAATAATGTCCTAACACAAAGTAACTAGCTATAATCTCCATAACAATGTCCTACCAAACAGTAATCAGATATAATCTAGATAACAATGTCCTAGCACACAGTACCCAGTTATAGTCTCCATAGCAATGTCCTACCACAACGTAACCAGCTATATTCTCTATAGCAATGTGTTACCACACAGTAACCAGGTATATTCTCCATTACAATGTCCTACGCCACAGTAACCAGCTATATTCTCCATAACAATATCCTACCACACAGTAAAACAGTAACAAGCTATAGTCTCAATAGCAATGTCCTACCACACAGAAACGCAGTAACCAGGTATAGTCTCCATAGCAATGTCCTACCGCACAGTTACTACCTATAGTCTTCATAACAATGTTCTAATACGCAATAACCAGCTATATTCTCAATTACAATGTCCTACCCCAGAGTAACCAGCTATAGTGTCCTTGACAATGTCCTTACACATAGTAACCGGGTGAATTCTCAATGACAATGTCGTACCACACAACAACCAGCTATATTCTCCATAACAATGCCTTACCACATAGTAACCAGCTATAGTCTCCATAACAGTGTCCTACCACACAGTAACGCAGTAACCAGGTATAGTCTCCATAACAATAATTTACCACACAGTAACCAGCTATATTCTCCATAACAATGTCCCACGCCACAGTAACAAGCTATATTCTCCACATAAATGTCCTACCACACAGTAACACGCTATAGTCTCAATAAAAATGTCCCTCGACACAGTAACTAGCAATATCCTCTAAAACAATGTCCTACCCGATATAGTAACCAGCTAAAGACTTAATAACAATGTCCTACCGAACAGTTATCAGTTATAGTCTCCACAACAAAAACAAAAACACAAAGCGTACATTAGAATGAAATTTTCTTCTTTGAAATCTTTCTTACATACCAAACAAACACGCGGAGAAACATACAAGACATTTGAATCGTTTTTTAAAAGTTAAATCTTGGGATGAACATTCCGCATGTAGAATATATTAGCCACATTAGCAAAGAATTATGTTTAACGTGAATTTATTCAAAATTGCCGGGTCATCAAGGGTTGGAAATATCTGTTATCATTTCACATGGACGTCTTCAAGTCAAACTTGCTAATGTGGCTGCGGCATAAAGCACAAGACCGGCAGATCGTGATTTCGAATCCCAGTCGTGGCGGTGATATTTTTCACAGTCGGCCCGCACCCAGGGTTTGCGCCCTGGAGGCTTAATGGTAAGGCTGTGCACCAACGGCTGTGTGTCACTAACAAAAGAGTGCGCCTTTTAGTATGACCCAGTTATACGGGCGATACACAATCAGAGCCCACAGGTCCAGTTGTCACCGGGCTTGGTTAAGATCAGGATATAAAACTGAGAGGAGGTGTGTGATATTGCCCTGTCACGTAGATCGAAATCGGAATGGAATTCTGTAGTTTAAATATATTTGGTTAAGTCATCATTAAAAATCGAGGCGGTTACCTCGAACAAAAATATATTAAAAAGTCAAATCTTCAAACTGGCACATGACTGATCCAACAATAAATAGTCCAACAATTATTTATTATAAATGGAAAAATCTTTTTTTCCAAACTTACTTTTCAGAAAAAAAGGCATAAACTTACAACTAAATTATTAACATTATCAGCAAATTCTAACCAGTAAAATTATCCCATGTATAAAGCTTTGTTTTAACTGAACACTACAAAATAAAGTGTATTGGGAGTGCGGTGTTTTAACTTTATATGTTCCCGGCAGATGACGCTAGCTCACGTTCCCTGTTAACCGAAATCGGCTCCCGGATTCCAGCTCACTCTACCTTCATGGCCAGTTGCTCAATAAAAAAAAGTATGAAAAGTTCCTGGCAGCATTCCTATCACAACAATATATATATATATATATATATATATATATATATATATATATATATATATATATATATATATATATATATATATGTATATATAAATACACTAAATCATCGAGTACCCAAAGTACTCGAATTTAAAATTTGGATAGTTAATAAATCTATTATTATACTATTAAAGTGCTAATTAACAGATATTAAGCTATTAAAGTGCTCGTTTACTCAGAGGATTAACCTGATCAATAGTGGAAACCTGATATCCAGTAACGCTTTTTTTCCTGGCCGGGGTTGATATTATTAATACAAATATTTGTCTCGGTGGTTGCATTTGAACATACTGGGTCATGAGCTATTTATAATCCATCTTTATAAAAGCTGGACCTCTGGGGCACTAGTATAGGCCAGAGGCGAGGACAGGAATGTAACGTAAATATGATTCAGACATGTTGGCTATCAGCTTGTTAAAAGGGCAAACACGATAAAAAATAGATTTTCTCATATTTTCGCCTCTCATGAATTTAAACAAAGAAGTTATTTATTCATAGTTCAGATATTCAGGTCCCCAGCATGTGGCCCTCTCGAACCTGTTATTGTGAGCTTTGATTTACCTACATAATATTATATGGTGTAAATGTTAAAGGAAAAAAGAATGGATTTTACCCAAAACCTTTTATCTCGTAACAGCATCACATTTTGTCTACTGGACAACCAACGTGATCACAGTGAATGCAGTACATCCTGTATAGGAGAGCGACCGTGGCATTCAATCAAATACGGTGGTGCCATCTACCGACAGGCTGGTGTTTTAGATGTTGAGAGACACTTACAACAAGCAATAACTAGGTGTACCCGTAGAAAATCCACGGTTCTATAAGATAAAGAAGTTTTGTAATGAGCTGGTAGGGATTGAATGTCGCATATTTTAATCCTGTGATGTTGTTCATGATATTAAGATCACTGTTGCTAAAGGATTCTTCAGGAAATGGCAAATTATGCCATTCAAGGAATCAAATAAAGAAGAGGTATATATAGTATAGAAAAATTTTGCGTGAAAATGTTTTTATTTTCTTTTGATAAAGAACATGTGCACGACATCATCATTGCATGAATGATGGTGATTGTATATATAAGCTATCTATACTGTGAAAATAATATGAAGAAATTATATGACTGTATATAGAAAATTGAAAGTTTATGATTGATAATTTGTATATGCATTGAAGCTCAAAACCGATGTTTTTAGTTGTTAGTTGTTGGGAGTTTTTAAGTATGAACAAACACATGTATGTCGTAGAAGGCTCGTACACGTGAAAATACAACTAAAAGCTGCCAATATGGAAAGACAGGCTCAGGCAAATAGACACCAACTCTATTAAATGCTTTTCCTGTGCTTTGTTGATGTTCATCATTTGACTGGAAACTGATGATGCTCTTTCGGTACAAGAAATAACTTCATCCTTAGACCGTTGCCTTGTCTTTAGTAAAATTAACGCAAAAAAGGTATTTCCGGAAATTTAGAAAATTTGCAGAGGGTTACTGAAAACTGTATGATCAATTAATTAAATTTCGGAGGTGATCAGAATCATCATAATCTACTTTTTTCTTACTATGTTCTTTTTTCATACCATGTTCTGTCTCCCCACTTTATGCTGATTTATTGAATGTAATTTTGTCATTAAATATAGGCTCTAACTGTAATTAGTTTAAAAATAAGCTATTAAAAGAGGTGTATCAGTGTCCCAAATTTTCTAAAATATCAGTGAAATACAGTGTTTTAGAAATGAGTAAATTAGCAAAATGACAATAATATATGATTTCCCCGTTTCTACAACACTGTGGTATTGAGCCATTAATTCTAAACGCTCACATAAAAAATATCATTCAGGTTTTATAGATAAGAATTTTTTAAAGGACTTTTATTTACTTTTTGTTGGTTTCTAAAGCGATATTCCCTGTGATTTTTGTTCTCAAATTGCCCCAGTATTGCTTAAATTATGATTAAAACTTTCCCACACATCTCTGTAGGGGGACGCCAATCTTTTTAGCCGGTACACA
Organism: Sipunculus nudus; assembly: GCA_026874595.1. NCBI lineage: Eukaryota > Metazoa > Annelida > Sipuncula > Golfingiida > Sipunculidae > Sipunculus > Sipunculus nudus. The sequence goes on from CM049319.1 coordinate 27,811,402, forward strand.
CTAGACAGTGCCGGTTCGCTGAAAACACCTGGCCCCCACCCCTAGAACTGGATCTTGGATCCTCCAGTGAGAACAATATTACCCCTGCTAAGGGGCGGAGGTCATGTTTTTGCCAGCGTTGGTTTGTTTTCATTGAATGTTGTTTATATGTCTGTTAGCAACATTACTCAAAATAAAGTTCTTAAGGGATTTTCATCAGGTTTTTAAGGTTAGCTCGGCAATGATGGAAGTGATAATTGATAACATTTTAGGGGTGTTCCGGGACACCATCTCGATCTAGGATTTTTTTAATGTAAAATGCTGCATGGCGGAGGTTTGCGCTTTCTGAGTGTTTTTTGGCTATTTTAAATCACTATTTTAATAGTTACAAGGGTCTATTGCGCCCCCTGGCCACAACACCAAACTGCCCTGATAGCCTCTGACAAAGGCTCACAAGAGAGTGGGGTTGTGGAGAGCCACCGTGTTTCTGTGTAAGAAACTACGCCGGTGATTGAACGGGGAGCGTGTCCAGACTTCGATTTCCATAAAGGGGTGATATGTATTGAAGATGGGTGGATTGGGGTTCCAAATATTATGTGGTTGCTAAGCTTCACTCACACTTCTTTCTCTTGACTAAGTGCAGAGCAGCAGTTTAAGCTGCAAATTAAAAAATAGAGTGGGTTAGGCATTTTCTCAATTGTTGAGCTACGACATCCTGTGCAACAGCATTTTCACTTTATTATGTATATTCATAAAGCTGCTTATCCCCCATACCCGAAATTCCTCGTGATTGTTTACTTTTTAAAAAACTGTTAATTTTCAGGACTGTCAAAGGTAAATGACCGAAAAAAAGCAAGTGCTCTGGAAAAAAGAGTAGTCTTCTTGAAATAAAGAGTGAAAAAAAGAGTTAAATTAACGGCAATTTTCCATTTTTTATCACAGACTGAATAAAGTTGTGCTTCGCAAACGAAGTATCTGTATATATATATCACTCCTAAAGTCAGAAACATACATGGTGCGCATCCCCTGCCTGAATATAAGAACATTTTCCACATGTTGTGACACATGCTGGACATTTACACACAGAAAAGTTGAAGAGTGTTCCATTCTGGTTCTAACTGAATTCTTAGAGCAGCAGAGAAATAGACTCTATCGGGTTTTTTCACTGAAAAAAAGAGTGAAAAAAGTGTAATTAACGTCATATTCAGGAAATCTTAAAACAAGAGTGACTCTTTTAAAAAGCAGTGATTTGGCAGGCCTGTTATAAACCATGTTTAATTGATTAAAATACCCAAGGCACCTCGTGCAATAAATAGCCACCAGATTTCAGTCATAGCCTGGAAATTAAAAAAAAGTCGTGAAATGCCTGAATTAATCGGTCATATCGTGAAATGCCTTCAATTGTTAGTCATATTAAAAAAAAGCCTGATTACGCAGTTTGTCCGTAACATGTACGAGAGATCAGCTTGTTGGGGATTGATTCAAACAATAATACAACAACACAGATGTGCCGACTCTGCTCAGATAACTGCTAGATTATCGAGAAGCTTAAGTATCCCTCTTTACATGCGACTGTTTCTACAATCATATTAAGTCTAATAACAGTCTTCGCTGAGTTTAAACAGAAATATGACAGAATTGTTTACAAACTACGTCATAAAAATGGGACAAATTCATTGCCGTCTGTCATTTATAACCATGGTTTGTGCAGTATCATCAGTTGGGCATGTTTTGCATGAAAAGACATCCAAAGTCCATTTTTTTCTCCACAAAAGTCGAAGAACAAGGGCTTTTCTGTTATATCCCAATGTGAAATACATACCATGGATTTAACTAAATGTCTATGTGTTTGAAGACCTACATTTGAAGGAGAACCATTCACTGTCTGATACTCTATATCTATTATGATGAAATTGTCACTTATTTGGAAATATGATAAGATTTCTCTCAACTACAGCTGTCTCAATAAATCAATCGCGGCGCATACCTACAAGGGAATTTACCTTCAGATTTGCCTTTGAAACCTTATTTATAAAACTTACACCAGAATTCTTGCTTTAACCTTTTATAATTCTCATACATATTCTACTCATTATTTGGTCAGTTAGTTGTTTTATTTGTAGAATATATTTTAGTTGTACATATTTTCTACAACCCAGGTCACTATGGAACCATTTATAGAAATAGGATTGCCATCAGGGAAGTTTATCATAGGTGTCCCCGTTCTGAGCATCTTTAATTAAAGCCTTGGCCTCCTAAACATATCAGTTTAGATGTTCACAAACCGCTTAAGATGAGGTGTGTTTTTTATAAATAAAAAGGCCCAAGTTCCGCTCCAGATCATCTGTTCATTACCAAATGACGATCGCGATCCAGAATGGACCAGATGTCAATCAGGATCTGGGTCAGTCTAAATGTGATTTGATCACATTTGATTTGATGTGAAATGAATGAGCTGTTAGCATTATTCACTGGTCCTTATATTCACAATCTGAATGAGCATTTGGGCTTAGATTCTGTTTTGTCTAAACCCCGATCGATCGATCTCTCTCTCTTTCTCTCTCTCTTTCTCTCTCTCTTTCTCTCTCTCACTCTCTCTCTCTCTCTCTCTCTCACACACACACACACACCTATACAGATATGATGGGAATATCTTAATAAAGGACCACCGCAATAAGTTCTGTAAGGGGCTGTTCCTATCTTTTAGTACTGTGTACTATATAATTATGTATAGCCAAGAGGTACCTAAACGAAGAACTGTTCAATACATTTAAATCAAATATAATACCTTGAGACTGAGTGACAACTGTGATTATCAGAATTGTACAATCACAATATATTGATAGTTTCTACAGGCAAAGCTGACCAAGTGAGACCGAAGCGGTTTATATACAAACCTGTTACACAAAGCTGTTGAACAAAGGTCATCACTTAATGAATCTGTCGCTGAAACACAAATTAAATTTAGACATTAATTACCAGCCGAGAATAGAAAATAAAGCTTAATGTTTTTTTAACAATGCAAACTATCAAAACTTTGTGCATACAGAATTTTATTTTATTCCAAAAAATGTGGCAGAAATGACAAGTAGAACCAAAAGGAAGCCTGTCTCGGTATACTCATTACAAGACAAATATATAGACATTAAATTTTTTTTTAATCAAAAGCTATGCAGATGTTCAATGCAAATATTATTTGTATTAAATTTAAGTCTCGTTATGGTCACTCAAATAAGTCTTCATGACGAATATAAAAATGCTTTATAATTTTGTGCAGCAGTTCAGCTATGTTCCTTGTCAAGTTTGACAAAACTAACTCCGCATGCATATGCTCCTACACGCATTTGTTTTAGAGTATCAAAATTAATTGCTTCAGTCAGAGAGGGGTGTCTCAATTTTGGTATTTGTTTTTAAGGTTGAGATGGCGGATATATAAGCGATTCTTTTAAGGGCACTAGTAATTAAGGCGACATGTACATGTGTCAGAACAAATACAACCTGCCGTTTCAATAAAAATTGATGTTCATCTCAAATACAGTGAAACTCCTCTAAGCCGGCCACCCAAGGGACTGGACAATTTTGTCCGTATTATTTTACGGTTGTCCTGTTTAGAGAAGTTTGCAATATTGCGTCAATTCTTCATTTTATGTTACTGATATCCACTGTTTGATTATGTTTACGCTTAATTTGAAATACATAAACTTTATATAAATAATTTTAAAATAGCTTAATATGCATTTGTAATTTATAAAATATTATATTATTAAAAAAAGAAAAATACACTTTCTTTCTCTTTTTCAACTTCATCAGCTAGGCATCACACATTAATCTAGGCAGTTTCACTTCGACGTGCTGTGTTTCATCTTCTAAGTAAGCATAGTCCATGGATGGTTGCACTAGGTATATTGAAGACTGATTATTGACAGCATCCGGACAGCATGAATATTTGTCTTCACATAGGATAGTCTTCACACGCATTCACAATAACACAGTGCAAACTGTCGTTAACTAGTTAAGGCTCCCCGGGCCGGACGCCGATCGCAATGCACAAACTTTAGTCTTCGATGGTGGCCTTGTCAAATGAAAAGCTTTAAAAAGCTCAGTTTTTTTCTGATTGACCGGCCAAACTTAATAAAGTAAGGATTATGATATCTACACAATTATAGGAATAAACAACAATTTCGACTGATTATTCACATGTAATATCACGATGGTTCACCAAATTACGTGTATGTGCATATTTTTTTTGAATTTCAAATCTTAAGGATTTAAAGATACAAACAAGAATTTGATAAAATTTACTACTTTATTTGGTGTTCATCAAATTTATGTTAATAACTGACTTTGCATGTTTTGGCGAAATTAATATTTCTTATTTTCTTAATTATAATTTAAAATTCTTGGTTAAACCAACAAAATATACTTTTTTAAATTATTTTTTATCAATTTGAAAGAAAATAATATATGGTATATATATATATATATATATATATATATATATATATATATATATATATATATATATATATAAACAAATCAAGGTTTTTTTCGCCGCGCGTTTCAGCACAAGCGTTGATACATATACCCTATATATATAAATATCAGGTATGTGGCTTAAAATTTTATCTTTATGGTTCAAAAGGAACTTGTGACTAGAGTACAATTTTATTCGATTCAGTTCAACTTACTTATGTGAAAGACATGCATAGCCAGCTTAAACGTAAAATAGCAGAAAACATTTAAATTGTTTAAATCTTAGATTTTAGAATAAAGATAAAAACATCTACAATTTTACAAAATTAGGTAAAAATTAAAATTACACTATTGCAAATCATTTTAATCGATCTGGCACATTTCAATTAAGTACAATGGCATTTGACTGGGAACTTTTTTCCACTTTACATTTTCGTAATGCCCAACCCTGTTTTTGTCTATCCCCATCTCATTTTGACAATATCCGTACCGAAGTTATATGCTGAAATTGCCGATTTCAGATCTTTTGGACTTTTCGAAGGGAGTAATGATGAAAAGAAAATGGCATCAAACCTAATAACTGGGGGTGCAGCAAAACGTAACATTTCTGATTGGTCCCGGGACTATATAATACATAATTATCTGACAGTCGTCAGGCAGCATTTCATGTATAGCGGAAGTAGGTAAACAATTATCTAGAAAAAAAAACAACAACAACTGCGTATTAATTATATAGAATGTCTGTTGTGCAATGTAAAATCTATTTTATGTATATATATGAACAAGGCTGGAAACAATTTGAATTCATTTATTCATACATTCAATAGAAAATATACTGAAAGCTCTTTCCACCTGCACAGATGAGTCTATAAATTTATAGTATTTAACCGGTTGTATCTAAAAAAACAATATAACTGTTTAATCATAACAGTCCCTCAGAGATATATATTTTAACATGAAAGTGAGCCGATTCTAGTCATCTGAAACAAAAGCAAAATTTGACGCCATCTTGATGAAGAAACCTGGACCACAGTTGTCCATGCTATGGTTACTTCGTGAAAACAACAATGGATTGTTAGTTGGACTACCTTGCACCACCGTTGCTCGCGTAAAGCTTGCTCAAATTGTCGCTGCAAAACTGATTTCAGGAATGAGGAAGCATGATCATAAACCACCAGTGCTCAACAGTCTTCAATGGCTACCTGTAAATGAACGGATTTTATATATAAGATCTTAATCTTGGTGTATAAGGTCATCCGCAATCTGTCTCCACCCAAGTACCTAAGTACATCATTATTATCATTATTACTAATATTATTATTATCTGCATGTCTATATGGAGCACACGGTGAGAGAAATATTTTCCCAAACGCTTTGATTAGTTTTTTTCTGGCAAGGAGCCTCTATGTGACGTCACTGTCATATTTCTGTTTAATTGTTCTGTAGCTCAGCTTATCACAGGCACTGTCTTAAATTATTTTCCTGCTTTTGAAGCCGGTTGATTTTCTCTATCTTCTGTAAACATCACTAGTGGATTACAATCTTTGGAAAGGAGACTCACCGTGCTTTAATTTTTCTATCACATCTAGTAAATTATTTTTATTGGTGGAAGATATTGTGGTACCACTAGTTTCTCTTAAATACCCTCCCATTCCATCAGGAAAACATGTATATAAGAATACATAATTTGTTGGCTTGGTTGGGACAAGAAATTTATTTTTGTTATCTCGTGTGTACAAGTTGGTATATCATGCGTATGAGTTTCTCGATCGCATCAGCTTGTGTCGTACGTACTTATTTCAGTTACCTCTATGCTAAAAATCATGGTTCTAGTAGAACACGATTTCTCTAGTGGCCACCATTTGTTCTTTCATTAATAGTAGTATCTAATAATAAATTTACCCTATTCATGAAGTAGTAATTGAAATGTTATTGCAACAAACTAACGACGTATTATACTTTAAAATTGTAAAGAGCAAGCAAGCACACGCTAGGATGTAGACTGTAAAATCATTTTGACGTTTACATGCCCCAGGTCAGACAGGATACGGTCTATAAATAACGAGCTCACAACCTAACCTGACATGAATTAGATTAATACCGAGTGCAGGTTTCTGTTGGCTAGCACAAGGGGTATGATTATTACTTTTTAAACCATCTCACCAAGTTGTCAAATTTTTAACCTAGTGTCCTCCTAATACGACGTATAGGGACCTTATCAATCCAGCGAAATGTCCAGAAACCAGTGCAATGTATATGTACAATAAACACTTTTTAAACATATAAAGTATCTCTGTTCCCCTAGACATATCTTTGCCCGTACCTTTAGATGCCACTTATTTATAGTAAAGCAAACAAAGGTAAATTCTATTTTTGCAGGAGCTTGATGTTTAACAAAGCAACAGTTCTTTTCAATTTACATGGATTACTTGAGGACATCAGGTTAAACAGTCACGGTTGGGTTGTTCAAAAAGGTAACCCTAAATTAAGCTTGTACTAGATGTGCGCCTCTCTAAAATTAAAAGAAACTCTGTCAGATATATTATGAAAAAACCTCATAACCGGACATGGGTCTGTGATCTAGAAACCTTTTACCTGCATGGGATTGACAGAGGTGTCCGCAGAGTATAAATACAGCCAGTTTTTTCTATGGAAGCAAAACGGACATAGTCAACACTGAAGATGCGTCTTCTTGCTCTGCTCCTCTGCGCTCTTGTGGGTAAGTACTGATACTTATGTACTTTCTTTTAGATTATTGGTTCCCAATATTTCCATGTATATGAGAGTAAGTTTCCTAATAAAAGTATTTATTCCATGGTTATAAACAATTGGAATTGCCCTCCTATGTTCTCATTTTGGAACATAAAAATACTAGTGGACGGTTTTTTTAACAAATGGTGTAACATGATTAGACTTAACAATGATCAGCCTGATTTCCACTGACACACATATTCTATAAATATAATAGTATATATAATCTATATAAATTAAAATAAAAGATGACTTTGGTTTATAAAATCCAGAAAAGGTATAAGATTTATAACATATTTCTGTGTATATTTTCTATATATGTGAAAATAACAAAAATGGCATGGGTTCATAAAAACCAAGAAAACAAAACACTACAATAATTATAATTTTTTCTTGAGTTAAATATTTGGTATTCTTTCTATATGGTTTTGCCATATAGTATTATACCCCAGGTAATCACCCCATGAGACGTTAATGACGTAAAACGACCTTTAATTGTAGATGGATTGAAAACAGATATTAATGGTTTCTCGATTTGAATTTGATTCATAGGTTTTATTGATTATTAAAGTTGTTAATATTTGCCATTGATATATAATTTGATAACACTTGTTTTTTTTTTATTTCAGCCGTGCAGGGCAAGCGCTCACATCATAGCAAACCAAACATCATAGTTATAATGGCTGACGACTTGGGTTACAATGACGTTGGGTACCATGACCCGGACGTATTGACGCCCAATATAGGCCAGATTGCTGGTCATGGCATTAAACTAGAAAGGCATTATATGGTAGCAACAAGGGCTCCGAGCACCGCCAGCTTTTAACCGGACAATACCAGGTACAGTGTCTTAAATTGTCTCACATGATTATATTCATTATGGTATCACGTACTTGGGTCTTGTTTGCTGAGATAAAGGGGGTACCCAACAGAAGTCCCCATCCCCCGAAATAAGGATACCCACTTAATCCCCCTCCCCTCCCCGGCGTGAGAAACAAGCTCCTTCTCCCAGAATATCATATTTATTTCGCTCCAACCAGATATTATAAAATATATATATTTCATTTAACGAAAATAACGTTTGATCGATTTTTTAGCACTATATTTAAAAAAATTATTTTTATCAAATTTAAACTTTAAAATATGGGCTATATTTATTATTTATGCCAATTCATGGAAGCAGTTTATTCACGTAATATCCTCAATAACCTCATATGAGATGCATATCTGAAATGTTATTCAGGGAAATATAACAAGACTACAAATTGATTGACGGAATTATTGAAAGATACTGCGCCCCCCCCCCCCCCTCCAACCCACCCCCGTCCCTTCAAAAGTGGCTTCTCTGGAACAAGGCCCAATGTCCTGTATATGCAACGTTGCAAGAGCAAACAGAAAGTATATCTGCTTACAATATCTACTATTGTGGGTGATTGATGTGATACTTAATATTCAGAAATCATAGTCGCAAAGAGGTGTACAAACATACCTTAAGCTGCTTAGATCGCTAAGTCACTGGTTTATTTAACTCTATTAATGAACAAGTCTATTCCCCCCCCCCCCCCAAAAAAAAATCTCGAGCACTCAAAGTTCCTCTCTGGTATCATCTTATTTCCGCAATATACCTGTATAACTGATTTCAGCGTCACCTATTTTTATCATCGCATGCCATGAATACTGTCAACATTATACTGATCGTGTGATCGTCTAATCAGTATCATATTTAATGGCACAGCAAAGCTACATGGTCCTTCCTTTCTTTAACACTTAAACATACATATTTTAACAAGGAAAATAAACCGAAATTTTAGTACAGGGGTAAAAGGCCAGATACTTGGGAAGAATATAAATTCATTTTACGATGACCCATTGTCTTTTAGGTTAGATAATATGACCGTTATATTAGATGTTTTAAGAAATACTTATAAAAAGCACTTATAAAAAAAGAAATCTGATCACAATTGTATTATATTATCTTCTTAAATGATGAAAATCAAGATAAAAAATTGTCATGCGGGGGGGGGGGGGGGTTAAAATTGACGTTGGTGGTGCCGGAGAACTATAACTATGTTTAGGGCCTTAATGCTTAATTTTTCAATTATTTCTGCCCAGGATTACTTTTTAAAGCGGAGGTTCCATCAAAAGAACACACATATATACATATGCTTTATTTCAGTGGTAAAGTTTGCTTTGCTGAGCTGATGCAGGCCGATATCACCAAACAAGAATTTACCACACAAGAAATCGCAGTATTTTGAGTTAACATTGATATAATACAGGGCCAGTAGTTTTTACGTGTTGATTCATATTCATGCGCACTGTTTCAGACGGGGCACGGCATGTACATCAGAATAAAAAAAGAAGTTCCTCAAGGCCTGAATCTGAGCCTGCCGTTACTGTCCGAGCAGCTCCAACAGAACGGGTACTCTACTCATCTCATCGGGAAATGGGGAATGGGTTACTACAAAGAAGAGTTTCTACCTACCAACAGGGGCTTCGATAACTTTACAGGTCAGTTAGCTCAGATAATTCGTATTGTGTATCCATCAAGAGCCATTCGATAGATTAGTTACGTCATTATTTTTATATTATTTTCCTATAGATGTATTAAAACACTTACCGATCAAGAGTAAAGTGACTTAAAAAGGCATTGAAAGTATATATATATATATATATATATTTAATCAATGTGTTTTCAAGATTGCCATCACTTCTTTTTGGAAAACACTTTGAGCGAGATAAGGACACACATTTATTATACTTTTAACTGATAGATTTATATAAATTTATAACATCAGCATGTTATCTGTCCATCTCTCTCTGTTATAATGATACGTATTGTCAGTCGATGAATAATCAAGTCCGGCCCCCTGTATGCATGACTCGCACACATTCTGTCTTTTTGTCTCTAGTAGTTTATATTGTAAATGTATGTGTATACTTCATACCTTTTGCAGGTATAGTAAACAGTGCAGCGGATCACTATTTGCACACTTCCTGTTCTAATCTGAACGGCCCTAGAGTGTGCGGTCCTGTCTCCTACATCAATGACGAACCTACAAACAGCTTCTCGGGACAGTACTCCACAGATGTGTACGGCCAGAAAGCAGTCGAAACGATCCAGGAGCATGCGCAGAGCAACAATCAAAAGGTAAATACGACTTAAATACGTCATATGTAAAAACATATCACAAACGCAAAAAGTATTTGGGTCAGTACTAAGGTGATACTCGTGTGTTCAAAGTGCGGGAATGGCAGCGACTTCTGGATCAGAAACGAGGCCGATTTGTAATGTTTCACGTATCTAACACGCTCCTCACGCAGCAGTTATACACTGCAGTCGTCCCAGCTCTCCTTTCGTGCAACCGCTGCTTTTTGTAGCAACTTTCTCAGGGTAGGAACACCAGGGCCCTCACAGAAAGAATTGTTATTAGACCAATGAGAGCGTGGTATCACATTTTGCATCCAGCTTCAAATTTAAAAAAAAAATGCGACACCAGCTCTCGATGGTCTTATTTAACCAGGAGCCCCACTCTCGTTGGTCTGATCCTTGTCCCTGTGCCAGAGCCGGGGTTATACAGTCCAGTATTGACCCGAACCCCTGATATGTTCCAATAACTGACCATTCGGACATCCAAGCATTATATGATACATGAAATATTAAATATAACAATTTTTAGATCTGGTAAGTTAAATTATTTTTTTAACAGAGTATATATATATATATATATATATATATATATATATATATATATATATATATAAAATATATATCAATCGATTAATACATATGAATACTGTGTGTCTGTTGTGTTCATGTCACTTCCGTTTAGTGAGGCAGCAGACTCGGTTAAAAGTCCTCCGACAGTTTTCATTTTAGTTGGACATTTCTGGATTAAAAAATGCATCTGGTTCGTGAGAAGTACAGTCTATTTTCATTTTTTTTCGACGGGACGAGCGACTGTTGAGTAAACTTAATTATAGTTAAAAAAGATCTACGTACATTTGATTGGGCTAAACAGACCTGATGCGCCATCAGCTGAACCAAATTACGGCTCGTTCTCACTGTCTTGTTAGTTAAAGATACGTTGAAGATATATGATCGTTTTTATCTCGTCCCATTCAACCGAGTAAAGTTTGCAATGGCATGCTTTTCTGCATTTTATCAGCATAGCTCTGGCATTGGTCCAAGACTGTTCCGACAAGTGATAGCGCGAATACTTGGGGTTCAATCATGGTCACTAAATCTCAAACCTATCATTCAGATGTCTCATTTGTCGGAACATTCTTGGACGTGTGCGTACAACAAGGCAAGTCACTGCAGGCAGTGGTATAGTGAAATAAGTCTAGAACAAATACAGCGTGACAACCATCTTGGGAGTTTAGTGTCATTTTTGAGAGTTCCTTATTTTTTGTGATAAATCGGGTATTAAGAGAATCATTGCTCAATGTATAATATTTTTTTTCAGAAACTCTTCATGTACTTGGCCTTCACCGCCCCTCATGAGCCAGTTAAGCTCCTGCCAACACCTACAACTACAGCCACATATCAGATCCAACCCGAAAAACCTATCTCAGTAAGTTTTTTTTACGATTTAGAACAACTGCTATGTATTTCGTGGTACGAAATGAAATATTTGTAAACGGATGTTGTAAAGACTTTGCTGAAAGGTATTATTATGTAAAACCGGTGAGGTGGTTTAGTTTTATGTAGATATTTAATTAAGTGATTAATGTAATATCTCGTTATATGATTATTACAATTATTAAAATAAATTGACGGTGTTATCTATTTTTGACGTTTTGTCCATCAGGTATGGTGAGCCGAATTGACTACTGGGTTGGTCAGATCAAACAGGAGCTGGAGGCACAAGGAATGTGGAGGAAAACTCTCCTTGTATTCACATCAGGTTAGTCTCTCTCTCTCTCTCTCTCTCTCTCTCTCTCTCTCTCTCTCTCTCTCTCTCTCTCACGCACGCAGAGGTAATAAAGAGAGTTTACATATATTACCATTGCCGACGAAAGATATAAGCCTGTATGAACCTACAACATCATACGAATACTCTGTTGATATTTATATCTTACTGTTTAAATAAAGGTTTTTAAATTATTAGTTTAATATTGGAGTTATGGAATATGTTTGGCGTTGGAGGTAGTCATGAACGGAAAGTTCCCGGGTAGGTTCCACACAACGTCTCATGTCTTAACAACATATGGTGTAACCGTAGAATATACCCTGAACATATAAGACCTGTTCTCCACAAGGCTAATTAATACCCTCAAAACTCTCAAAGGCATGTTTGTAACATTATTCAGTTTTTGCTTAATTATATAATAGCTGTTGCTATAGGAAAACTAGGTTTTTATATTCTATGAATTTGTGATATATGAACAAGATGGGATTTTTCGAAATTGCCTCTGTTTACTTTAGAAATTTTTAAAAATTTATATGTTTTAGCTATGCAAACCAATACCAGACATTAACTATTGAAAGCACCCTATTTTATCAAAACTCAGTGATAAGCATATGCACTAAAAGCGTACTTTTATTATTTACCTAATTTCAATTCGAAGCCTCTTTAATATTTTGACAAAAAAATTCATATTCTTTCCAAATCTATATATTTTCTTTCGTAAATTTTACTCCATATTATGAACAAAATGAAAGTTAACAGACAAATTAAAGGAAAAGTCAGGCGGTCTAATCATATTTCTGCTTCATGTATACATTAACCTATATTTCAGCTTTGGGTCTTCCATATGTAAATAAGATAGGCGAAAATAAATAAGTTTTAATGACACAATTATTTAAACAAATTAAAATCTAGATAATAAGATCCAGTAATGGAAAACATAAAGAAATGTACTCCAAAAATAAACTCAGCTTTCTGAATATGTACATGAAAATCGGTAAAAGAGCAACAGTGTAATATTGATGTAAAAGTTTAACAATGTTTACATACACACGGGAGATAGTTCTTAGGTCTTAGGCCAAAATAAAAAAAGGTATGGTTCTCATGCACTTTTTTCATAAATCAATGCGGGCTAGCGTTTTTTTTTATATTTTAAATGTTTTGGTATGTTTCGATAAAAATGTCAAATGATAAGGGAAAAGCATGAAAATAACAGTTTTATTTTGCTAAATAAGTAAAAGCACTACGAAACAAAGGAAATTGTGTGGTTTTATCATCTTGAAAGAAATGTCGGAGCGGCAGCAGCTCAAAATTGGAAAGTTTTTATTGAAAATCAAAATAAAAAGTTTTGATGCGGGGGTTTAAAATTGATGCGGGCGGTGCCTGAGAACCATACCTTTAATTTTTTTGGCCTTAAATAGAATATATCAGTCCGTTCCATATGATTACACAACACCGGACTCTGGTACAGGGATTAACAACGAACTTCCTGCACTCTCATAACATTATTTTTAATTTACAATTGATGCTGTCTTTACAGGGAATGGCGGACCAGTGGGTCCTGGTAAAAACGGTGCCAGTAACTGGCCTCTAAGGGTCGCTGTTTGATGGCGGGTTGAAGACTGTAGCGTTCATGGCTGGCGGTAAACTTCCTAAGAAGGGCGTGTCATACAAATTTATTCACGTGACTGACTGGTACCCAACTCTTCTCATCCTTGCTGGTGTGCCAATCAATCCTCAGACTATGCCTGGCCGAAACTTCTGGCCGCACCTTAGGTAAGTGTTGTGTGGTATAGGTTACAGAGTTATTTATTATATAATACTTTCTTTTCAATTCATAAGGCCATAATGTCTGTGAACAAATATAACAAGAATCTAATCACTGGAATGCATGTTACGCCTTTCCTGTTAAAATACGAACAGTTTTCATCCCGATTCTTTCTTATTTGTTGCAGTGCCAGCGTGGTTCCAAAAAGTGGTGGCTGGAACCCTACAGTCCTTCTGGGGATGTACTTGACTAAGGCTGGAGGGATAACTTACAATAACTGTATTTTCGACACAAAATACCAGGCTGCAATAACTGACAGAACCTGGAAGCTCATCACCGGGTACAACAAAGACTGTAAGTGTACACGTGTCAATGTAACCAATATCGTTCTGTATATTTTCATTATACCTCCGCCAAGAGCGTAGTTTTCTCTTGGTTGGTTAATTGGTTTGTCTGTTAGAAACTATATGCAAACAGTTACGCAGGATTTTGGTTAAATTTTTGAAGGCCAGAGTAATACCTATGGTTCAGTCCGTTAAATTGTGAAAAAAATCTGGATTTGGCATAAAAAATTTAAATTAAGAGTATAATATACCATAGTTCCTCTGTATTAGGAGAAATTTCTGCAATTGATTGAGCGTGTTAATGCTTCAAGGTATGGAAGCTTGATTAAAGGGTACGAGCGAAGGTGTCAAGAAAAAAAAATCCAATTAAACTACGTAGTGATCCCTTTTGTACAAGCTTTCTGGAAATGATGCCATGAAGTGGAATGAAATGTCCCTTTGGTAACGTCACATCCTGTGACACAATGTCATTACATATTAAACCTTATATATGTGTATTATCCATATTTATCTGGTGTAAGAATACCTTACAAAACCTATTGGGTAGAGATTAACCTAATACTCCCTTAGAGGTATGTTATCGAGCATTAAATGACAACTAAAAATAGTCTATAATATATCCGAGTTAAACATTAATAAGTACTCGTTATTGGACTAAAGTTTATTGGTAGGTATTGCAGTACTTACATGACAACACTATCCAAGTTTACAAACTTATTTGATCTTCTGTAGCCTCATATACAGAAGCAGCATAAATTTGTTTTCATTAATCTTCTTTGCCCCCTTTCAACTATTTTGGATGCGTCCCTAACATATAAAGATTCAAGGGCCCACGGCCTGACACAACCGGTTTAATAGAAGTTTTAATGTCAACATGGTTAACAAGGATTTACAGAGATCAGTGCGATAGTTTATGCAAGTAGTATTCATTTAGGTAGGAGGATTATTAGACACTAATTATATAATAATAGGGTATGTAATTAGGCCATGACCGTTTACATTTTTCAGATGGTTGTTCTACTAGTTATCCCAACACAGTTTACATTTTTATACTATGATTTATTGTAACTTTATTCGTATGTGCATCAAGCTACTCGTTAAAGTGCTCATTTTTCTTTTTACTTTTACAGCAACCAGGGTTCCCCCAATTGGATCTAGTATAACGCACGTCCCTGACCCTCAGCCTCAGTATCTGACCCGGCTTTACAACATCCGCACAGACCCGCTAGAAGAAAACAACGTGGCGAATGACTACCCGCACATCGTGAACCACTTCTGTCAGAAGCTGCAGGAATACAAAGACTCCGCCGTGCCCATACCAGATTACACCAAAGATCCCAGCTCTGTTCCCGCCGCCGATGGCGACCCCTGGGAGCCATGGCAGTAAAACCTTCCAAGGTTATTTTTTTCGACAGCTTTTTTTTCTAATTTGGGCCGTTCTTGCATGTGTCAGGCCATATATGTGTGTAACTTTACACGTTAGTCTGAAATAATACACAATAGATATAGGCCATTTCTTGTCTTACAATTCCATTTACAGTGCAGGAATAAATGCTTTTCAGTCTCAACATTTATTCTACAGATAAAACAGATCACTTAGGCGGGAAGTTAGGCCACACAAAAAGTATTGTTCTACATATTCGCAGCTCCTATTTTTTCGTGTATTTTTAAAATGAAAGATATTTGTTAATGTTGCTAATTTGTGTTATAGCACTAATTCCCTTAAAACAATTAACGTGTATAAAATGGTTTAAATTTATTGTTGATCATATACACCATTTTAAGAAGTGAAGCAGATTTATGCATTTTTTTTTTCATTTAGCATGCAAAATTCCAGGTAATTTGTCTCGACCGGTAAAAACATTACAAAATTAGGCAAGCTCACATCATAGTCTGTGCTTCCAGAGTCCATGGAACAATATTTTTGTGTTTGGCCTATCGCTAATATATTTTACACGTTGTTATCCGCCCAGACCAGAGAGAATCGTGTTATGGTATACCTTCACATGGTTGCACATGACCAAGCCTGTTATTCTGTTCAATGAGTATGAACATTTTACCAGTGATCTATAATATTTGCCAAAGTGTATTCTGTGAAATAAATATGTATGTTCTTTCTATTTATTTGTATTTAATATGCGGCACGAATTACTTGCATTGGTTCATTTGTTTGATAATGTACCTGTTGAATTTTCAATAAATGGAGTCTATTTATTGAGAAATGTGTCTTTTCTTTGACGAAAAGATTATATGCGAAGTTTGATTTATTTAAATGGGGAGGAAAACAAACTCAAATTTGTCCACCCTCGATTTTTGAAAATACATTATTGTATACTTTTTTTCTAAATGTCTATTAAACAATCCACCTAAGAAAGGAGTCTCTGAGAGCTTTACAAATGCTTCCCCAAAAAGCCAGACCTCTCTTTCTAAAAAAAGTGACCGAGTTCACAGCATTTTCGTAAATTCTCACATCTTCTCTTTTGACACCAAACGTAACAAAGTATAACGGATTTGAATGTGTTGTAAATAATGCCTAAAAGCAGTTGTGATCGAAAAAGTGATCGAGACTGCAAAATGCCTTTCACAAATATACGACAAGTGACATTATCAAAATCAATCGACAACCGACATGAAACGTTCCAGTTAAAAAAGTTGTCAGCAAGAGTATGCACAGTGTAAAGGTTAGGCCAAAAATATTAGTCACGGTTCTTAGGCACCGCGCACATCAATTTTAACCCCCGCATCAGAAATTTTTATTTTGATTTCCATCTTTCAAGAAGATAAAATTATACAATTTTTTATTAAAATTTCCCCTGTTACCTGTTTAGCTAAAAAAACTTTTATAATCATGCTTTTCCCTGATCATGAGACTTCTTTGTCGAAACAAACAACAAAAATAAAAAAAAAAACATTTCCCCCGCACTGATTTCTTAAAAAAGTGCCTGCGAATATACTTATTTTTTTGGCCTTATATATCGCTCGTTTATTGCTCTCTGCAAGTGTAGTGTGGGTAGTTGGGAACAGATATATAACTATCCTAAAGCAAAGCCTTCTATAGATCACTTTGGTTGTTGGTTGACAGACATTACTATGATTACTAAAAACCTTCTGTAGAAAACAATTAGGCCCCCAAAAATAAATAAAAGGTATGGTTCTCAGGCACCGCCCGCATCAATTTTAAACCCCTGCATTAAAAATTTTTATTTTGATTTTCAATAGAAACTTACCAATTTTGAGCTGCAGCCGCTCGGACATTTCTTTCAAGAATTTCAAGAATCATACAATTTCCTTTGTCATGTAGTGATTTTACTTGTTTAGCAAAATAAATCTGTTATTATTATCTTTTCCCTTATCATTTGACATTTTTATCAAAACATACCAAAAAAATTAAAAAAAAACCCCGCCCGCCAGCATTGATATATGAAAAAAAAGTGCCTGAGAACCGTAATTTTTTATTTTGGCCTTACCTTTAACTCCCTGGACCTTATTTTATATTTTAGTATACATTGTGTAACAGACGGTAATCCTTGTAAAGATGTTCATGTAAATTGTTTGAAATTGACATTAATTTTTAATTAAATTTAGTTTAATGTCAATGTTTGTATATTATTCAAATTCAAATTTTGAAAATTGAAACAAAAGATTATTTGAGAGTTTTTTATAGACTATCTGTAATTGGGTAAGGTTCCAGTCTTTTATATGGACTGTACAGAAAATTATTAAAACTTATGCGAGGCACTCAGTGACTCGGGCGGTTGCGTTCGATGGTCTGTAGGGTTTGGGGAACCGGAGCACCCGGAGAAGCCCACCGAACATGTGCCGGTAGCCGTGTCAACCCGACGTAGTAGGCAATCGGATAATTGGGCTGGTAGGCCTACTCTGGCGCCAGTAACCTGGTCGTAATGCCAGATGGCCGATATGACGCTAATGTACCTGCAACTACTACCTATTCTTTGAGCCACACCTGGGATCAAACCAATGTTGCCAGCAAAGAGAATTTCAGATTTTTTACAGCCATATTTCTTGAACTCGTATAATATGAAGTCCTTTCATTGACCCATTAAATTTTTATTTCGTTTCTAAATCCCGCTCTATTAGTAACAGGATTGAAATAGTTATGTGTGTGTGTTTTAAAATCAAAGAAACCCATTATTTAAACTTTATTGGGTTAGAACATTGAAGTCGAACAGAGAGAGAGAGACAGAGAGAGAGAGAGAGAGAGAGAGAGAGAACAACTAAAAATATAATTATATCTATGGGGAGGCGTTTAAAACTCAGAACTCAGATGGGCTGTCCAGTTGACCATATCTAAAACAATAAAAATATAGGCGGTAACGTAAATACTCAAACCCATAGATATGCGCTTACGCCTACAGAAGAAATTCCGATCTCCAGATTTTGAGATTAGAATAAAAAAACATGGTACGATATAAAACACGATGTCTGACACTCCGAACGTCTGTCCGTCCGTCCAACAAAATTGTCCAAACACGATTATCCTCCCACGCCTTCAAGTCATCCCCCAGCCATGAAGATAAATTGACGCCCTTGTCCACAAGTGATCAAAGTATAATATAATAACAGTGAGGTTACATGTGGCTAACCCCGTTACAATGACCTATGTGTGTGTAAGATTAGAGGGTTCCAGGTCTCCGCCCCCTATACATTGGAGATGTAAATTGCACCCTTGCCCACAACAAACCAATTTCATGGCCACGCTGGTGATTGAACGGAGAGCGCCGAGCATTTTACCCCTCCACTGTTCATATCCCAGTTATCAAGACAACTGTCACTAAAAGATCAGGGGCGGATTCAGGATTTAGGAAAAAGAGGAGTCCAACCAATGAGGACTAATGCAGTAGTATGATTATTAAAAAGCACACGTGGGTTAAGCATTTTTTTTCAATTTTGGAGCAACTTCGTTATCGGGTGCAATGACATTCAAACTTTATTACCTCCACTAAGGAGGTAAAGCTTTCGCCGGCGTTGATTTGTTTGTCTTTCTTTTTGTCCGTTTTCTATTTTGTCTGTTTGTTTGTCAGCAACAATACTCAAAAAGTTATTGACGGACTTTGATGAAATTTTCAGGATAGCTCGGCAATGATACGCAGAACATATGATTAAATTTTGGGCGGTGATCCAGATCACCGGTTCACAATCTGAATCCAGGATTTTTTTTAGGAAAATGCTACATTTCTGATAATGCCATATCGGATAATGAGCTGCTTTGTTAACTTTGTTACCACTGGATGGTGCTCAGTGTCAGTATGCTATAACGTTCAGTGATTGATTGTCCTGCTATTTTAAACACACATTTCAGACAATGCCATATGGATGTAATGATCTGTTCTGGCGGAGGTTTGCGCTCTCTGTGTGCTTTTTCTAGTTTTAAATATTTTCCCACCCCGGAATTCCATGATTCACATAAATTTACAGATGGAGCAGGGGGAATGTTGAAATGAATCTAAGAGTCCAGTTTATCTTGATTTAGTTGATGTTATATCCGAAATGACAATTTTAAAATGTGATCTAAAGAAATTGTTTGCTAAAATGACATTGACGTTTTAGTTTATTTATTAAGGAGGTCATACAAAACACGTTATACACCAAACAGGAAAATCAACACACACACAAACAAACGTTTTCTAAATCAAATGAAAGGTAAGGGGCTTTCTGTCTGTTAAGTCGTATTATAAAATCGAAATTGACCGGCCACTTTTTCTATTAAACTTTTATGACATATAATATACTCATTTTTTAATGACCTGTTTTGGTAAAATTCTAATCCAGTTGTGAATGATTATTTTCACGCATATTTCAAATCACTCATGTTTACTATTATACCACCTAATAAAGATAAATATGCAGATAAAATACATATCCTTAGCTGTTAAGCTCTAAGTTAACAGTAAAGAGGTCTATCTGAAATCTATATCTTAAGAGAATCTAACTGATATTTAACTGACACATTAAGGTCAAAACCCTGTTATTTTTTTTTCTTTTTATGTTCTGCAGATGAACATCAGGAAATAATATAAACAAATACAATAGATCAGTTCTCAGTTCCTATATACAACTCAAGGAAATGTACACGCACAACGTTAATTTTTGTATCATAATGCAAAACAATGAAGACTGTACAGAAGCAAATTTAAAAAAAAAATAAATAAAAATAAAAAAAATACTGAAACAAAAATGGAAACTTTTATACAAAGTGTCTTACATACAAGACATACAGGTATTAACAAGCCATATAGGTATAAACATACATTATATTTACATATAATTACATGTTTACATATAAATCGACATAAAACATTAAAAACATATATATAATTAATTGTCATGTCTCATTCCGCAATTGCAAATTCTTATGTAGAGTATCGATTTTTTTTCTATGAACCTCTCATTATTGGTGACAGCAAGAAGTTTAACAAAGAAGGAGAGAGCACTCTGAAATCAAAGGTTCCGGCTAAGTTGTATACCGAGATGCATGCACGAGACTGGATGTAAAGGTCCCTTTCTCATAAGTTTAATTAAAATTGTCAGTATAAAAGTTATCCGAAAATATTTTTTTAATAACTGGTTTATTCCTAACGGTATTTTGTCATTAGGTGCGATTGCTTTTTAATTGATGCAGGACTCTTGTTGGACAAACAATCAATGGTATTTTTAAACATGCGTCTCGGATTCGATGAAAACAGGGGGGGGGGGGGTCCAGTACCCTTATCCCAGTGGTGAGCCTGTGGAAGAGGCTGCAAGTGCGCTGGGGCGAGCACCCACGTGAGTCAGGTGCGAGATTTCTTATCAGATTTCGCAAGCGACATCTGACCAGCCCTGAACCGGGGAGTGATCTCTCCTTCTATTTTAATCTTGGTTGAATTATTCTTCTCAGTGTTGTCACTTTTCATGATATTTACTTTTCAACTGGTTTTGAAATTACAGGTGTATATAAAATCTCATGTTTAAAAGAAGTGCACATATAAATCAGGCAGTTATTGGTCTTGTTAAAAAAGACACATATTTTATTGATAGTCTCTTCATTTATCATAATTTTAATTTTTATCAGTCACTTAAATAGCGCATTTTCCATAGAAGTGCCTAAATGCGCATTACATAAAAATACACAAAGCAGTATTTAATCATTACATGAAATATGCAGATATGTATATCAATAATCATAGATGCATACATTCATATATATATATATATATATATATATATATATATATATATATATACATATATATATAAAGAACATATACATCTAAGAATTAATAACTGACATGCAATCAAGAAGTAAAAGCACTTTAGAAAAAATCACAGTATAAAATGATAAAGTTTCGGATGTACTTTAAAAATAAAAAAAAAAGTTTGTTTTACCAATAGAAAAGGATCAATAAAAACATAAGTTTTAATTTATTTTTTTTAAAGGTAATGAGGTTTATGCAATCATGCCGTATTAAAATTTTGGTGCGGAAACTGAAACAAGCACAGGTAGAAAGTCTAGTAGGATTTTCTTCATGGAGGTAAGATTTGGCCGACTTCATTGGGCGAGGAGACTGACAGCGAAGCCGAAGGTAACAGATATACCCGGGAGACATCTAGCGGAGGGCAGGAGTAATAATTAAATGCGTGACAGGCAGTCAATGAAGTTGACAAGAGTTACGGCAATATGATCAGCATTTTTTTCAACCCTTTCAAAAGTCAGGCCGGGGCATTCTAGGACACCATTTACCACATTCATCTGTTTGATTAACCTAGTGATGAGCCCCGAGCTCAAGCATTTGCTATATTTAGATTTATCACGTGGCCTACAGTTAATATGCTGCGTGCCCTTGCTTCAAGTAACTTGTTTCCTTCAATAAATTTTAACAGTCAGATAAATTGTTTGATTGACATAATTGTGTGTTTGTATATATATATATATATATATATATATCATAGATATTTCACGAATATAAATAAATATCCGAGTATATATTAAGTATGATATGCCTGAAATATGTCAAACGTTGGCGGGTACGGGTGCTTTTAGCTGGACTGGATGAGAAAATCTCGGAGCAAATTATGTAAAATTCCAGGAAATGGGACAAAGATCCCTTTTACGTGTTGAACAGGTGTTTTACAAAAAGAACCATTATTCTAAACCTGTTTAAATTAAACACCTTTCGAGCATATTGGTCACTGTCTAACCAGCGATACGCAAACATTTTTTATAACATGATTAGGCATGGCCTCAGGTATGCGCTTTCAGATATGTCAATAGCGACTTTGTCCTGGTCCGACAAAAGATAGCACCGCTGGAAGAAAAAGCAGTGCGTGTGTCACACCAAACAATACCACCAGAAACATGGTTCGGAAGAAAGACTGGAATGTATAAGACCTTGCAAATACCAAAAATAGTACTCCGATAATTGACGAGAGGGCGCCATTGAGGATTGGCCCCGCTATCTTTTCCAACGCTTTCATTGCCCGAGTTTTTCTACTTGCATCTTCCGCAGTCATGAACGCATGACATATATGAGCGCTGAAGTCCACAGAGAAACCAATGCTGAGCACTATTTGAATCATGGTTATAGAACTTAACGTCAAGCCCCAAAAATGCATGAAGCCCACCATTCCGACCAGGATCATCACCATGGTAACGGTGACATAAACGGCTGATAAAGGATGAGGAATAAATATCAGAGCGATGACAAACATGGCTGCTATGGCAAGCCCACAGGTCTGTAAGGTGTTAGGGAGTATGGTGACATACTGCTCAAAGAATATAAATGGCGCACTGAAAGCAAACACGGGGAGACCGGAAGCGGACATGACGTCACGGATGGAGACCATCATGTCACCTTGGAACTTGGAATCGTCACCGCCTGCCCCCTGGACATATATCCTGGAACTGAGAATGTTACTGTTGTCTTTACTGAACACTACATCTGTTTGAAATACTGGGGCAAATGGAAGAAACTCCTCTCGCAGAATAGTCAAGTAACCCATACGTGATACGTTTGAGCGGCGGGTGGTGTTTAGATACCGTCTAAATAAATGAACCCATGAAAGAGAAAAATCATCCAAAACATATCTAGTTTCCTGTGCACTCTTAATCAATTTTTCTATATTTTGCTCAGTAGCCTTTTCCCAGTAGTTCAGAGGTCGTGTTACAACAATCTGGATAATCGGACCCCTTGAAGTAAAATATTTGGAATTGGAGTTAGCAAACTTACGCCAGTAAGAGTCATCGTTAGCAAGATTCTTTAGATCAAGGCCCTCTTTCATTTGAGTTGTCCCCCATATTGAAAGGCCGAGAACGCCAAGAATAAATAGTATTATTATTGGTCTACTGATATTATTAACAACAGCCTTCGGAAAATATTTCCTGAAATTCCTTTCACAGCTACATCCAACCTTATTATATCCTGGAAGGTTGTTTTTACAAAGACATTTGGCCTTTGAAGTATTGGGGTCTGAAGAATGAATTATCGATCTATTAGATGAAATCCCACCTTCTATATTTTTTCCTGTTACAGTACCGTTTGCAGAGGGCTCCGTGGCCTCTTGATCAGTTTTTAATTGGTCCCTGACGGGTTTATGTGGGTTAAGATTATTTGATGAATCTTTTGGACACATGTTGTTATACACTGCATCACAGTCATTAGTCATAAGTCCATCACCAAGTACGTTATTAGGTTCACCCATACTGTAGTCCGTTGAATGGTTTCCATTACCAGACATTTTTTCATGTACTACGTGACCGTCATATTTCAATGCATCAATACCGTTTACCATGCTTTCTTGATTTTCTTGTTCTTTACTTTTTCCTGATGTGGTATTATCGTCCTGTCCGTTTTTGTTGTAGTAGTCGTAGTAGATTGCCACGAGTGCGCTGAATGTGGTGATCATGTTGATATAGCAGAAAAAAGGGTCAAACCTGGAAAACAAAAACAAAATGTAGGGACTTTGTAATTTATATCCATTTTTGGAAATTAAATATAACTCTATGCACCCGTGGAAAATCCACGGTTATATAAGATAAATAAGATTTGTAATAAGCTGGAAGTGATTGATTATTGCATATATAACTGTTGTTCGTGATATAAACATCACTCGTGCTAGGATTCCCAAGGAAACCCAATTCACTAAAAAGTCAGCAAAATTATGCTATTCAAGGAATCAAACAAAGAAGAGGCATTTCAGTGAGAAAGTTTTTTTTCTTCCGATATAGAACATGGGTACGAGCCGCACGACATAATCATTGCAGCAGCCATCTATATTATGAAAATAATTTGAAGAAAATTATATGACTGTATTTATAAAAGTGATAGATTATGAAAGATAATTTGTATAAATTAAAGCTCAAAATCGATGTTTAAGTTGTCAGTCGTTGAAAGTTTTGGGTATAATGAGCAACACATACATGTCGTTGAAATGCAACTAAATGCAGCCAATGTGGTAATATAGGCAAACAGACTCGTACAGTATTAAATGCTTGTCCTAGAAGAGCAGACCTCCGATAGGTGTGTAAAAATTTGAGAGTCAAATCAGAGCGGAAGTAGTTAAACCAACTGCGTATTAATTATATAGATTGGGCGTACTCAATCAGAAGACGTTTTTAATCTATCCCCAGCATCTAACAGAAAAAAATATTTTGGGAATTAGCTTTTGGTTTAATTTAAAAACTCAATTTTTATATCTTTTACTTTTAAGATATGTTTGATATAAAAGTGGGCAAAGTGATAAGGCCTTTTCTTGTTATGGGAATCATCGTTGGCTCAAGCAATTACACTGTTAACCATTTTCACTACTGCGAAGCATTTAAGCAAAAGAGTCCATTTTGTGGGAATTCCTTACCCTTTTTATAGTCAAATCCAGTATTCATCCAATTTTAACTGGTCACTATTTTATTCAAAGCTGTTTAGCCTAAATATTTAAATATTTAAATCAGAATATTCTGGTCCCTCACTGTTTGAAACATCCCGCTATACTCTGTCAGATGACAAGTAACAATATACCTAAAAATATAAAGATAATATATGAAAATTTTTATCTATGTATATTTATTAAATATGTAATTAAATCATTATGTGCATGACTAGCAGAATACTTTGGTGATACAACGACCATGATATTTTTATTATCACTTTGGCTAGACAGAGTATCACAAGATTGGTTTCATTAAAGAAACTTGATATGCAAAATATTATCTCAACTCACACCTGATCAGATCATTTGTGCCTGAAATTTTAATAATAATAATATTTACATTCCTATACTTATGTTTACATTCCCCATAAATTTACATTTCCTGTAATAATGGTTTCATTTCCTATAATAATGTTTAAATTTACTATAATAATATCTATCTTGCTTATAAAAATTTTACCTTTCCTGTAATAATGTCTACATTTCCTATAACTATGTTTATCTTTTCTATACTAATATTTACATTATCTATAATTATGTTAACATTCCCTGTAATCATGTTTACATTTCCTATAACTATGTTTACCTTGCTTGTGATAATGTTATCTTTCTTACAATGATGTTTACCTTTCCTATACTGATGTTTACATTTCTTATAATTATGTTTACCCTTCTTATAATAATAATGTTTACATTTCCAATATAATATTTACGTGTGAAATCAGGAGGCAGAGTGAATTACAAGAACTGACCTGTGTAGATAGAGAAGTTCCTGATACTGATGTAGCTGCTGCTGGCGCCGACCCCAAACGCCACTATGTCTGTCAGTGTTGTCACAGTGATGGCCGTGCCAGAGCTCTCGAACATCTTACCGATTTGATCACGTGGGCTCGAGAACTTATCAGGAAGACCTGCCAGCAAGACGAACATGTCATCGATGCCTTTACCTGAAACAATCCCAGATTCCCACGTGAATGGTCGGTATTTTGATTGAGATGATGGTTATATCTTTTTCACAAACAGGCGTCTTATTATTTCGTCAGTTGGACTTTTGTATTTTAATTTATACAAGAGTGTTCAAAATAAAGTCATGGTACATTGGTCAGAACTTAACGAGTACTTCCCCTCTCTTTGTTTAACCATTTTCTTGTGCTCCTACAACACTATCCGCTTGCAACCATGGGAGGGGGGGGGGGTCCCCCTTTTGCTTTCTTTTATTTTTCTGCTTGCATGTATACCTCATACGGGACACTCAGTTGAACATAATTGCATAGAAAAGCTACCATGAATTTTAACAGATATAACTTTTTTTCATATTGATCATTTATCATTTCAGATCCTTACTCATTCCCCAATTAGCTATTCAAGAGGTCCCCACTAACCCCAATTATTAGAAACACTAAGCTAGCCGATAGTCAATAAGCCATCAGCCGCGATTCAACTCTCTAACTTAAAATGAATGATCTTACAGTTTGTAAATATAACTGATATTTTCATGCTTTTGTAATTTTTTTTATATTAAAGCTCCGATTTTCATTCTAATCAAGGGCCGGCACAGATACCGGTTACACCAAGAGTTGCAAAACTAAAATAATTTTTAAAAAAAGATCTTTGATTATAGATAATATTTTGGTATGATGATTGAGTGGTAGTTTAGTCACAGAGTGGTAGCTTAGTCACAGCAACGCTATAGATAATTAGATACATTGACCTAGCATTAAATTTTCAGTTTTCAGCTGCATCGCTGCATTTTCGGCAGTTTATGGGCAAAAACTTCATAAATACATAAGATATTCATAATGAATATGGTCTCGATAACTAGCTGAAGACCAGAACCATTGGTTGAGGTGCCCATTGTGACAGTTTAATGTATGTAACAACCTTCACTTAATGTGCGTGAATTTTGATGAGAATTAAATTTTAATTGAGAAACTGTATTGGTTTATATTTATAATTAGTTTTATGATGTCCATCAGATTTTGGGGAGTCATCACGGCGCCACCATAGTCTGGTGACCTCTGACCTCGTTAAATATGCATGGATTTTGCGGGAATCAAATAAAAGGCGGGATATTATATTGGTTAATATTACTGTTGATTTCAATAAAATCCCTATTATTCCTGAGAAATCATCGCGATGACGCCACAAAGTAGCCTTGTGACCTCTTACCTAATTTAACATGCGTGGATTTTGCCTATAATCGAACTAGGGCGAGATAAAAATATTGGTTAGTAGTTATTAGGCATGATAAGACATATTGATATATTGGTATTTTTTTCATATAAATAAAATGTGTGCGCTTTGTCGTAAAAAAAAAAAACATAAAAATTCGCACTTACCCAGCACAAGAAAGGGTGCAACACCGGCTATGTTAACAAACTTGAGTCCGCACGCACATAAAAGCCCAAAGGCTGCGACTATGGCAAGGGCTACGGCAACGACTCCAAACCGGGCAAGATTAGCTCGGGCGCTGAAACATCCACCATCTTCAGATACTATTGACACGTAGGTAATCATGGCAGTAAAAGTGAGGGAAATCCAAATAATGTCCCCCGCCGTGCTCTTATCTAGCTCACTGTTCATGGAGTTAGACACCTGATAGGCGAAATCTACTGGATCTGTTGACTGATTTGCCATGAATCCAAGGAACGCTTGTTCCCATGCGGCTGCGCGAGATTTATCTGCTGTGGTTTCTTCCCGCAAGTAGAATGTCAAACGAATAGCCCTCATACCTCTACAGTTGGTTCTGCTACGTTTTGTCTCAGATCATGCTGTTCTCCGTTTTTATCTTTGTAGAATGGATAAGAAACGTTGCCTACCAAAAAGTCTGACTCAAACTCTGGTGTTGTCAGATATTCACCTTCAACCACACAGGGCGCAAAGGTCTTTGTAAATATACAAGTGCCCATTCTTTTGAATGCTGACATTCTTAATAGATTTAGTCAAATTTCGGATACTGCCTAGTGATTGTCCCTCGAAATACGTTCCATCTTCAAATATGACTTCACGAAACAGTCCAAAACGTGGCAGTTTGTGGGAGTAAAAGTTTGAAGCTGATTTCAACGAAAATGTCTCTGTTACCCTGCGTCGATCTACTGAAGCTCGGCTACCCTGAGGTGTGTACAGCGTTTCAATGTCCCGCTCAAACCTGAGGGCCAAAAATCCTAATCCAAGTGCACAAGATATGACCAAGGGAATCACCAGAAATATTTTTCTATGGTCAAACAGGAACTTTCCGTACTCTGAGAACGCTCTCCGAAATGCGTTGTCTACCGCGTCCAGTTTGCATTTCTGGAAATAAAAGGATACCGCATTTAAAAGAAATAATTCGTTCATAATTTACAAAGTTGATACCAGCCAAACAATCACTCATTCAACGCTACCATCCCGTGTTTATAACAGAGTGTCTTGTCAAAGAGGGATGACTATATAACAAGATTTACAAAAGAATACGGATGTATAAGCGAGACGTAATTGTGTAACAGGAAACTCGAACCATACAGTTACTTAACACCCAAAACCCCGTTACAAAGCAGTGCTCAAACAGGTGTGCGCGATGATTAGAGCACTTGTCAATTTTGTGCAGGGACCAATTGTAATATGACGGTACCGGGTTGTCACCTTTAAATTAATAGATGGGCAATTAATAAGTGGCTTTCTTTTTTTTTTGACAATGTAGGATTTTACCTTTTTAATCACGCAAAGTTTTTTATCTGCAGAGAGAAAATTGTGACATCAGATGCAGCGAAAGGTGTGCCTTTTCCACCGTTTGCCCCGGGAGGTGCTGCCCTCTGGAGGACTCATAATACCTAAATTAGGCCCCCATCGAAATTATTAAACCAGTTTAGGTTCCAGGAAAACTCGTTCTGTATGGTCTTATAGGCTTAAGTAGGGTATATTGAATTTAAAAAAAAAGCCCATATACCGATCCGGACCAATCGACGATTGGCCTGAGGGCTTTCAAGTAGGAAACGGATGAACGCTCGTGCGATGACCGCGAGGTCATCTGCAAATTATATTAGAAAATTGATTGGCACTGAGAAATGCCATGCGGTACAACAGAAACGACCTATGCATAAAACATGAAACAAGACCATGAATTACTTCAGCCAGACCCCAGAATTTGGCTCATCGGTACCATTTTGGTGACAATTTTTTGGCATGTGTGCAACAGGCGCATTAGCCATGACAACATGACACTCAGGCCTTCGGAAAAAAAAACTGATAGGGCCTGGAGTCATGATGGCAGTCACAACAGAACGCC
Organism: Sipunculus nudus; assembly: GCA_026874595.1. Taxonomy (NCBI): domain Eukaryota; kingdom Metazoa; phylum Annelida; class Sipuncula; order Golfingiida; family Sipunculidae; genus Sipunculus; species Sipunculus nudus. The sequence goes on from CM049319.1 coordinate 27,840,814, forward strand.
CATTCTAAGGGTCGGATCAAAATATTTGCTGTCTGGTATTATTTGGCATCACAGGCTTATATAGTCGTATTATATGTGCTAAATATCGAAGAAAAAATGTTGTTACACAAAAATAATTACAATTATTACCTCCTTTCATCACTGTGGCACCGATTCACGTGAAGCGGTACTTCTCATTCAAAACTAAATGTGTCATGGCGCGGTCGTGTATGTAAACTTGGAAGTCGGAAGCCGGAAACCGGAAACCAACGAAAGCAGTTTAAAGCATATACAAAATGCTAACGCTTCAATACCGTTTTGTTTTTTCCCCGATATAATAAGATCTTTTTTTATCATTCTGTGAAGAATAATAGTTATCAATTGTTTAATCTGAACGTATTGGAAGATTTTGTGCTCGGAAGCCATCTCGGAAGTCAGTCAGAAGTGCTTGGATGTTATCCAATGTGTATATCTCGGAAGTCACAGAGACGCACTGTGCCCAAAATGCAGTTTCATTATAATTATAGTTGCATGCATATATTAAAATTGCTTATGCATGATTCTGCTTATAATGAGTGTATGATGCAATACATGACACATAATCGGAAAACTATAAGTTCTTATTTTTTTATTTGTAAATTTAATATATATATATATATATATATATATATATATATATATATATATATATATATCGTCGGTGTTATTATCGAGTAAAGTGTGATAACGGAAATACTTCCTATCTCATAATACTAGTACATATTTGTATGATCTCTCAGTGGAGTAAATCACCAATTTATGAATTTGAAAGTAATAAATATAATAATGAAATTGCTAGGGAATAAAAAAAGTAATCTGGAAAAGAAATGAAAATTAAGAGATATTACGTCTGAACGGGCTTGCGCCCTCTATGGATGCACCACTGCATAATTAATATGGTATAATTAACCCTTGTACGGCATTAAAAATACAGTTATAAATTACGATGTCATTCAAAATAAAATATAGTAATATATTTTCCATACGTTGAACAAATATGAAAATTCAATATATCCCAGAAGGTCATCGCTGGAACAAACATACATGTATCATATGCAAAAACGAAATGTCTTTCAATATGTTAGAGTTCAACAATATTTAAAAAAAATGTTACATTTATATCTTAGAAAAGGGATACAAAAGTCCAGATAATATATAACATACTAATACATGTATTATTATATAATCTGATCGATTTACGAATTTAAGCAAATATTTTTTTTAAAACTAAAATTAATTCTTTTTCAAGTTTTTGACTCTTTCTTTCAAACTTTATCAATCTCGATATTTATATTATATTAATTTCACTCCTGATGTTTCAACATCACATTTCATCTTCAAATATATGGATATTTATTAATATATTAAAGTATGTTTGCAAATGATTGATTGATAAGGGCATATAACCAGAATGTGCACCCTTCAACTTCATATTACTGTACGATTACAAGGATCTCGATAAGAAATTACAATTTTGTTTATATAATATATATATAAATGCAACCGGACCATGAAATGTAAAATATAATTTGGCATAAAAAGTATTACATAATAGATAAGAGTCTAAGAGATTCATAATACTGATGAATTTTTTTTTTTGGTCAATGGAAGAGGAAAATGTTTTTCAATTTATACATTAAAAATAAAATATTTTGTTCGAAACAACTTGTAAAAACATTAACTGGACGGTTTTTTGGTTCTGTCAAATTTTCTGTTTAAGTCTCTATAATATTATCAGGGTGATTTTTATAGGGGCACATGTATAAAAAAAATTATCAAAACCTTTTTTTTTTCATGTTTCCATCAACATAAAATGCGGTAACAGCGTAAAATATTGATGAGTTAAAATAATCTTGTTTTACAAAATGAAATAAAATATCAATATAATATATTATTAAAAAAACAGCATCATGAATGTTACAAAACAGATTGAATTTATGAAAAATACATGATACTGAAGAAATTGAAAATGCTTCACACGTTTGCTGACGATATGATGACCAGTGCATTTGCCATTACTGGCTTCCGAGTTTTACACATTTGGACCATAACCGGGCATTTCCGAGCAAAAAATAGTCATTAACTTCGGGTGGATAACTTTGATTATTTTACATGATGATAAAAAAGACCTTATTCTATCAATAAAAATAAAAAGGTACTTTCCATTGATGTAGTAGCATTTTAATTATGCTTCGATCATTGCTTTAAAAAAAGTCCTTGCTTCCGACTTCGGACTTCCGAGTTTTACACATAGCCGTTTGGAAATCCCCTACCGGAAGTTATGATTCTCCCGCTGACAGACGTGGAGACGAGTTTTTCGAGTAAAACCAGCCTCGGAATTAAAAACTGCTGCACGTTTACACGTAAGTCAACCGTGGATGTAATAATTATTATTTTCCCCAACAGAATAACGTCACTTTTTGTCTTAACTCAGGAAAATGACAGTTCGAGAAGTGGATGAAAATGAAAAAGTAGTGTCAGAAATGGCGTGCACATCTGCACATACTAGAATTGATGCGAACCCAATAGCTTGTACTGTCACCCCATCGTCTTCAGTTCATCTAAAATCGACGTTTGGGGTGACAAGCTGTCGCTACAGGCGCAGTCACGTAACAGAGCTAACCCTATCCGGTTCTGCCCTCTTCCGACTGTACGATGTACTAATTTAGTGATAGTTTTGTTTATATGGGTTCAATCTATCTGATAAACCGCTGAGAATTTGCGTATGATGTACGACGTAACCCGAACATTCAGAATCCATTCAGGAATAGAGTCTGAACACCCGTTGGTGAAAGTTTCCCCTCTTATTGGATCACAACCCCAAAAGGTAATCACATGCAAATAACCAGGAAGATCTATGCAAATTACCTAAAAACCCAAATATGGTGGTTCCCTGATAAATCGCACACGGATAGACCTTAATTAACCTTCCAAGGCATTGCTTGCTTGGCTGTAAACAAGAGCCAATGGAGGTAGCCATTATCTGGTTTTCTTCAGAGTAAGTGTCAATAATTTCAAACATACTGAACATTTAAGTTACAATTTATATCTCAACTGAGTCAACAAAACTTTATTACGCGTAATATGTCGGGGATGCTGCATGTCCTCACGCTGAACGCCGAATGTCATTGTCTGAACCACTTTGGTCAGATCTGACCAAGCTTTAGACGTCGAACTCTCCACTTTAGGAGCAAAACAAGAATGAACAAATAGAATTGTTTGTGTTACAGGCCTGTAGCTATGTACCACTGGGAAAATTGTGTACGATATAAACTGTGACTGCTACGTTTACGAACATTACGTACGTATTGAATACGAATTGGTTGTATGACTTTCGAAATATGCATCGGATACTGTGAAAGAGATGGTATTAAACGTTTATTTGCTTACTGTCGTTTCGTTTCGTTGTCAGGTGAACGAAAATAACTGAGCGTCAATACAGACAATGAAAATGAAGTATGCTTGAAAGGTATACATGTGGAGGTATTCAAAATGCCTGATAGCAGTATGGAAGTGGTAGCTTTAAGTGAATAAATGGATGTTTTATGTCGGATGACGTTCATATTTATTTCATTTCAATGACACGGAACAGAGTGATTGTAAGCCGCATACTACCTAATACGTTAATAGATTCCAGTCAGATTTGGTCACAAACGACAGCTTAAAACATACGTTTCAGAATGACATACTATTTATTACCATAATGGGTATGCTGTTTGAGTAACACATTCCTATAGTTTCCCTCGCAACTGAGGAAAAAGATGACAAAAGATTGATTATAAAATTTATACTACTTTACATGCCAAATGTGTATTCAGCCTAGCGTGATCTTGCATGATAGCTTATAACATAACCTTTTCAATAAGGCATTGTAAGGAATGTAGGCACCGGGAGGTTCACTGGCTGCTATCTGGGAGTATATTACGTAACGGGACTGGCCCTCTGGTCCGTACTACGATGCTTGACCAGGGCCGCGCGGTATCCGCAGCCGGGGTATCAGACCCAGGGGGACCCGGCCCGAGCGATAACCGGCCGCCCTTTAGTCTATATATAAAGAGCTGCGGCTCACGCTCAATGCTCCGTCGTTTGATTGTTCGGGTTAGGCTCTCGATTTGGCATGGCTGGGTCTCCGCTGCTGGGATGGGTGGAGGAAATGCATGCATGCTTCTGCTTTTAGGGGTGTTGTTACTTTCCTCAGGTCACCGGTACGGACAAAACGCTGGCGGTCTCTCGGATCCCGCTTGGTTGGCATCGCGTCTATCGGCTCCTCGAAATTTATAGTCTAAAGAGACACCCGGGGCGGTGATCCCAGAACAGCTCAACCGTGTCTGTCTAATGACTCAGCCAACTAGATCCTAGTCCTAGCAGTGTCATTCAGTGCAATTCCGTGTCTTGATTAAGTTTGATACAGTCATGATTCCGTGCTCATTCGGTCGTCACTTGGTTACGCCATTATAAATTGGATTACCTCTGACGGAATTAGTGTTCTGTTTACCTGTGAAAACCACTGAAACCATGTTTTACGGCCTCACCTGCGGCCAACACGACGGCAACATCAGCGCATCGCTGTAAGTGTACTTTTTAATTTGTTTTTGCATAAAATGATATTCTCTAACTTGCTTCCTTTTTATGTATGTTAAGCGGCATGCGACTGTGCGTCAACTACTAGTGTCTAAAACCACTGAAAACCCCGAGCCGTTAGATTAACTCGAACCTACGTAAGTCACACCCCCGCCGGGTGTCACAGTATCAATAATGATTAATAGGTGTATGAGGCGAACGTTATACTTTCTTATTCCCTCACCCCTCAGAAAAAAGGAACATTTCGACATTACTCGTCATTAATGCCATATAGAATCCTTCTACAGACATAACGTAACGTCGGTTACCAAATGTAGCAAGAAAGGCTGCAGCTATCAGCTTCACTTTTTGTTGTAACATTGACCATGGAACAGGTACTTGAATGTGATTATTAGTTGGTCCTAATTCCTGCTAGCTAACAAATATAACTTTTTTTTTCATACCATGTTTTACTCATTGGAGATGATCAAAAGATGAACTAAATGAGCTTCGGCTTGCTGATTTGTTATAAGATTTGTCTTTACGTTACTTTAAAATTTGCTGATCAGGTGTTTAACGATATTAAGTGTTTGTTTTATGTTCTGTCTAGTACCCAGCTATACGATCCCGTGACTGGTATGCCAATGAAAGTTACAGGTATCGCCTCGTATGTTTACTTGCGTAAATCACAATTACCTTTTCCTGTCCTTTTACTCAATCAAGTCAGGAAATTTAAAAAAAAGCTTTCATATGTGATGGATAGCATTTCCTTAGCGTTATTAGGCTTATATATGACTCATAATTTACCCTATTTATTTTTTTACAAACGATAGTGGTATGGAACTTAAATTTAGCATTTTAATATTTGCTTTACTAGACTTTTGTTTGAAGAAAAGCTGGAACAGGACGAGTAATGCACTAAACAGTCTAATTTAGAACTGGCCCAGGCCAGATCTCGATTGGGATCTGGTCTAGGCCAGATCACAATTGGCATCTGGTCTAGGCCACTTCTAAACTGGACCTGACCAGATTATGATTGGGATCTGGACTAGGCCAGATCAAAATCAAGCTTCTCAATTTAGATCTGGTTAAGCTTTCATATGTGATGGATAGCTTTTCCTTAGCGTTTTTAGGCTTATATATGACTAATAATTTACCCTATTTATTTATTTCACAAACGATAGTGGTATGGAACTTAAAATTTCGCTTATTTGTGTATTTGATATTTGAGTTTGAGTAGCTATTATGATTATGACAGCTAAAATAGAATTTTTAGTTTCACTCGGTTATTTCATCATTATTATTTCGCTATTATGAAAAATGCAATATGTTATTATAAGACTTTTTTTGTTGTTATTGACAGGCTGCTATTATTAGTTTCATATATAGCAAGGCACAACTCGTAATCTTTAGACATGAGACGTTAAGACTCTATGTGTAGACAGGTTCTATTTAACTTTTAGTAGATAAAAAGAGATAAGGCCAAAAAAATTGAAGGTATGGTTCTCAGGCACCGCCCGCATCAATTTAAACCCACCGCATCAAACATTTTAATTTTGGTTTTCATCCTACAAGAAGATAAAATAATACAATTTTGATACTTTTTCCTTTGGTATATAGTGTTTTCACCTGTTTAGCAGAAAAAAACTCTTGTTTTCATGCTCTTATCTGATCATATGACATTTTTATCGAAACAAACAAAAAAAAGGGTCAACAATAAAATACCGCCCGCCCGCATTGATTTCTGAAAAAAGTGCCTTAGAACGATACCTTTTTATTTTTGTTGGCCTAACTGATATCAATGGAGATTCAGCTGAGCAATATAACCATTAGCCACTTTATAAAGTTAAACATTTAATTAAACAGGAGAGGTACAAGGTATATTTATGAAATATAATTTGTTTACTTATGCAAAGTTTCACTGTTAGCGTGAATGTTCGCTCTGTGCTTAAGAATCCGAAAAAATGTTCGTTTCATAAGTAATTTCATAATTAGGCCCTTGTTAATTTCTAACCTTCCTATTCAAAAGAAAACTTTAATTTGCAAGTTTTATATGGCATTCATTAATCCATGTCATATGGTTGAAAAGGTACCACCGAGTGGAATATGTAAAATATTTCGTCATTTTGATTGGTTATTATCGCCGGGGGCAATCGTAAGTCTATTATGTTTAATACTTTTTCAAGCCAGGCTACAGTGCCACATCAAGTATATACTCTGCCAAATCAAGTCAAAAGAAAGTTGCATTTGCTACAATTTAAATCAGAACCTATCACTAAAAAAGGAATTACTTTTAGAATGACGAATCAGTTATTTTCCTGTTTATTATTGTGTGGGTTTCTACTGTAATGTTTAATTAGAAGAATACAAAACAACTATTATTTAGAATATTAATCCTCATATTGTGAACTAATAGTTATAATATGCTAAGCGTTAGTTTAGATTCTCTCAAGGTCAAAACTGTAAATGCCATTGATATTATAAATGTTTGGTCAGTAAACAGTGAGTGATTTACATGATCTGTCTTGTACCTTGGAAGTAACTAGGACACAAGTTGCTTTGATAGTTTATTAATATCCGACATCCCGGTTTTCATCTGTATGGAAATGACAGCCCCGATAGCAGCCTCATGGAATAATTGGAAGGATTAACCAATCAGGGTTCGATAAAGGCGGAATGCGACAAGATATCATCAAGGCGTGAATATTCATGCGGAGCGTTTGATTGCAATGGATCATGTATCGGCAGAATTAGGAGGATGGGAGATAACGCCTTTTTGCGACCACGTCATAAACCTGAAATATTAGTAAGATACCAGACACGTTTTTCCAAATAAATGACTTCAGACTTCATTCTTAACGTTGCAGCTGGTCTTATCGAACTTCTCGGTTGGTGTTGTGTTTTTTTAGGACAGCTGATTTTCAGTCATGCTTGGCTATAGCAATGGGTCTTTGTCCGTCGTCCTTCCGTCTGTCCGTCCGGCCGTCAGTTAGCAGGGCACAAATCGTAAGGATCATGAACCCTATGCAGTCTTAGAGGTATTTAAAAGATCTTGCAAACCTGAAATTAGGTCACTTCGACCTATATTCTCTGAGTTACGGGGTGTGTTTGTAACCCACAGAATTAATTCTTATAGCCAAAATTTTCATCCCAAATCTTCCATCTTTCACATACAGCTCACCTATAAACAGGAGAAGAACCATTATTATTTTGAGGTCACAAGGTCAAAGGTCAAGGCCACAGGATCCACTTCCATTAAAAGGTTGTGGACACATTTAAAGCTAGAATTTTCATTTCCATACAGCACCGACATATCGCTTATCTGCCAATAGGAAATCAGACCTGTGGATTTTGAGGTCAAAGGTCAAGTTCGCAGCACCCACTTCTTGCGTGGAGTCATTTTAAGGCAAACTTTTCAACCCATAACATCCTTTTGTCAGGTATGGCTAACCTACCAATAGGGGAAGAACCCTATTTATGTTGAGGTCAAAAGGTCAGAGGTCAAGGTCACAATACTAAATTGTTCAAAAAGCTTGTGAACATATTTCAAGCTAAACTGTTTATCCCAAACCTTCAGTCTTTCACATATGCCTCATCTATGCATCACACAATTTGATTCAAACATAATTATGGGTCTTTATGCTTGAAAAAATAAACTTATTGGTTTTGGGGTCAGCTGGTCAGGAGGTTAAAGGTTGCAGGTCAAAGTTATTCACACATTGGTTGATTACTCAAGTTTTTTTGTGGTTAGTAGTTACCAATCACTTTAAAAAGAATCCAATTGACATGTGGGCAAAACGCCAAGGTCATATGTCAGGGATGTTCACAATAAAAACTTACTTTGTAGACCATCTCTAATTTCTTGTGTATATAACCATTGCACTCCCAACTGGTACATCTCACTGTGTGCCCATAATTGTCAGTGACACTTGTGATATATGACTCCCTTTTGTATCAGCTCATGGAGTGATAAGGACATATCATTAGTGCATTACAAAAACACTGTTGCCGGAATGCGTTGGCCAGGCATTAAGACTATGAGAGTAAAGTGTTAAGGTATAGCTACTGATTTATAAGACGATGGGAACATTTTGCAGTTTATATCATGGAACCATAACAATAAACTTAGTTTTCTAGATATCTGAATATTATTATTCAATTCATCAGATATACCAGAAGTGTTTGTTCTGATAATATGTGGGTCTGTACCTCGATTTAGGATGGCTTTATTTGATTACAAGACTCTTAGTGATGCTTTCTGCATTTCTTTTCTTTCAGGTTTTGCAGTTTACCTACCCTGCTGACCCCATTGAAAAGCAAGGTGATAATTAAAAATTATTGGACTTACACTTTTTACATTTGCGTGTCCATAAATCTGATATTAGAGCTCTCCAACCTGATCATGCCTTTTGAATTGTTTTGGACATTCATAACTGTAACATTCTTTGGAGCAATTGTCACAAGTTTGGTCTCTTATTGGAGGATGTGTGATATCAAATGTCAGAGTTGCAGAAATCCATTATGTCTGCCAGTCAGTCAGCTTAGAATCATTTTGCCAGTGCAGTTTCTGTGATTTTTTGGTGATGTTTTGTCCCTTTTAGAGGATGTTTGTTGTTCAATTTCCGACCTGTTAGAAATCCAATATGGTCACAAGAACGCCATCTTTAAATTCCTTTAGAACTTATTATCACAGGAATTATTAAAGTGAATGCAGTGGGATGTATATTAATGTAATCTTGCATTGGTTCAAAGATTTCTTAATAAATATAACCATCATTTATGAAAGCTCAGTACAGTTGGCTTGTATTGAATAAAAATTAATACAGAAGCACCCGTTTTACAATAATTCTTGCACGGATTTCCTTGATTTTAAGCTATATAATTTAATCTTATATGTGGCCTATGTGGTATTCCCTTTGAGACTGACAGGTATCAAGCAAGCTGTGGGGTTAGTTCCTGATAGCTCAACAACCAAACATTTTGCCTCAAACCATCAATTCACTGTGTTTCAACCAGACATGTGATATAAATTTATGTCAAGGTGGAAAGTTTCAACAAAATTGCCAAATAGGTTCTTCAACAAATTGGTTGGAGTTGTCAATCGCAGCCCATGATGTCGCAGGTCATGCTTGGTAGCTGAGCGTCATGACCCATGGGTCACTTGTTATATAAGTAAGCTAAAAATTATGACGGGAAAAGGTGAGGAAAAGTATTCATATCTTTGGAATTTGTAAAAACTATATCCATAAATAACACAATGAAAGCTATAAATGTCAGCAACATATAAGATGGCAAAAATTTATATATATATATATATATATATAACACCACGTGCCGCAAAATGCAATTTTGGTGCAAGTTCATTTCAAAATAGGCTGCGTTTTCACAGAAAGCTACCACTTTCACACTGCTATCAGGCATTTTTATTATCTGCATATATACACATTAAAAAAAAATACTGATAGCAATAGTCACCTTTTGGGTACCGGTGATCTCTCTGGCTGATGTACAAAAGTAACTTATGATATTGGAAATATACTTAAAACTTTCAAAAGTCTCACAAAGTCCGAAAGGATATGGGTAAATTGGAAAAAAAAGAAAGTCACAAAGGACATGTTATACTGAAAAAAAGAAGGCGCAAAGGACATGTGTACATTAAAAAAAAGTCACAAAGAACATGGGTATATTTGAAAAAGAGGGTCACAAAGGACGTGGGTATACCGAAAAAAGAAAGTCACACAGGACATGGGTATATTGGGGGGAAAATGCGCAAAGGACATGGGTTTATTGAAAAACAAAAGAAAGTCACAAAGGACATGGGTATATTGGAAAGAAGAAGCTCGCAAAGGACATGGGTATAATGAAAAAAAAGGTCGCAAAGGGTTTGAGTATACTCTAAAAAGTCACAAAGGACATGGGTAAACTGAAATTAGTAGGTCACAAAGGACAAGGTTATATTGAAAAAAAAGAAAATCACAAAGGCTTAGGTGATATTGGAGATCTGGAATCACAAATGACATGGGTATATTGGAAAAAAAAAATCACGAAGGACATGGACATATTGAAAAAAAGGAAATCACAAAGGACATGAATGTACTGAAAAAAAGAAAGTCACGAAGGACATTGGTATATCGAAACAAAGAGAGTCACAAAGGACATGGATATATTGAAAAAAGAAAGTCACGAAGGACATGGATTATTGACAAAACAAGAAGAGTATACCTAAAATTTGTATACCTAAAAATGAAAGTAACAAAGGACATTGGTTTACCAAAAAAAAGTCACAAATGACATGGGTATATTGAAAAACAAAAAGTAAGTCAGAAAGGACATTGGTATATTGGAAAAAAGAAGGTCACAAAGAACATGGTTTATTGACAAAAACAAGAAAGTCACAAAGAATATTTGTATACCTAAAAATGAAAGTAACAAAGGACATTGGTTTACCAAAAAAAAGTCACAAAGGACATGGGTATATTGAAAAACAAAAGTAAGTCAGAAAGGACATTGGTATATTGGAAAAAAGAAGGTCACAAAGGACATGGGTACACAGAAATAAAGAAAGTCACAAAGGACATGGGTATTATGAAAAAGTCACGAAGGACATGGATATACTAAAAAAAAAAGAAAATCACAAAGGAGATGAATATACTGAAAATAAAATTAAAGTCACAGTGGACATGGATATATTGAAAAAAAAAGAAATCAAGAAGGACATGGTTTATTGACAAAACAAGTAACAAAAGACATTTTTATACCTAAAAAAAGAAAGTCACAAAGGGCATTGGATTACCAAAGATAAAGAAAGTCACAAAGGACATGGGTATATTAAAAAAAAGAAAGTCCCAAAGGACTTGGTATGTTGACAAAACAAGAAAGTCACAAAGGACATTTGTATATCTAAAAAAAAAGAAAGTCACAATGGACATTGGATCACCGAAAAAAAGAAAGTCACAAAGGACATGGGTATATTGGAAAAAAGGAATGCCGCAAAGGACATGGGTATATTGAAAAACAAAAGAAAGTCACAAAGGACATGGGTATATTGAAAAACAAAAGAAAGTCACAAAGGACATGGTTATATTGAAAATTAAAAGAAAGTCACAAAGGACATGGTTACATTGAAAATTAAAAGAAAGTTACAAAGGATATGAGTAATGCTCTAAAAAGTCACAAAGGACATAGGTAAACTGAAATAAGAAAGTCACAAAGTACATGGTTATATTGAAAAAAAAAAGAAAATCACAAAGGACAAGGTTATATTGGAGATACAGAAATCACAAATGACATGGGTATATTAGAAAAAAAGAAAATCACAAAGTACATTGTTATACCGAAAAAAAGGAAGGCACAAAGGTCATGGGTATATAGAAAAAAAATCACAAAGGACATGAATATATATTGAAAAAAAGAAAGTCACGAAGGACATGGTTTATACACAATACAAGAAAGTCACAAAGGACATTTGTAAACCTAAAAAGAAGATTCACAAAGGACATTTAAGTTTACCGAGAACAAAGTCACAAAGGACAAGGGTATACTGAAAAAAAGAGAGTCACAAAGGACATGAAATACTGAAAGCACACACCCATAGAAATGGAACATGAATATACAGAAAAGTCGCTTCACTGCCGATGAGAATCAAACGCATGACCTTAAGATTGCCGGTCGACTGCTCACTAGGCTACAGCAGGTCCCTGACCCCTCTGTGTATTTGTACGCTTTTATATGAACCAACGATGTGACGTCACATTAGTGACGTCAGAGGGCTACCCACTTCATGTATCGGCACAGCGAGTTTACATTCTATATAAAACTAGAAATGTGCTCACAGACCTCAGACCTCCGCAAAGGCATTGTCAGTTATATCAAAAGGACCCATTTCGGATTCTGACAGACTCATTGGATAGGGGCTACGGTTGGAAATGGCGCGTAAAAGACTTCAATGTGTTGTCCGTCAGACTCTCTTAACTGTACATTTTGTTTCAGGCGCCATGAAAACTTATTATAACGGCGTCCTGAATAATGATTTGGACCATGCCGATGCCTACAAAGCTACAAGAGGAGACGCTAGTTTGCTGTCCGCCAGACTCTCATACTTGTACATTTTATTTCAGGTGCCATGAACAGTGATTATAAGGGCGTCCTGTATAATGACTTGGACCATGTCGACGCCGACAATGCTACAGGATGACACTCCAGGGTGCTGTCCGCCAGACTCTCTTACTTGTACATTTTGTTTCAGGCGCCATGAAAACTGATTATAAGGGCGTCCTGAAAAATGACTTGGACCATGCAGACGCCTACAGTGCCACAGGATGACACTTCAGGGGCTGTCCGTCAGACTCTATACTTGTAAATTTTGTATCAGGCACCATGAACAGTGATTATAAGGGCGTTCTGAATAATGACTTGGACCATGTCGACGCCTACAATGCTACAGAATGACACCTCAGGGTGCTTTTCGCAAGACTCCCTTATCTGTACATTTTGTTTCAGGCGCCATGAACAGTGATTATAGGGGCGTGCTGAATAATGACTTGGACCATGTCGACGCCTACAACGCTACAGGAGGAGACGCCAGTGTGCTGTCCGCCAGACTCTCCTACCTGTTCAACCTGCTGGGTCCGTCTATTTCACTCAACACTGCCTGCTCCTCCTCTCTGGTCGCTATACACCTCGGCATACAGGCTATACAGAGCGGTTGGTTTCATCTAATTTTATTTCCTTTGTTGAAAGGACTTAAGTTAATTTTAGAATATCTGGAAATAACAATTTAGATTTTTTTAAAATACCATTATGTACTGTATTTGGCGTAATATCAGCACCGGTTTCAAATTTGCGATAGTAATGATTCAACAAAAGACGCGATAATAGATCAGCGCGAAATGACATGAGCAACAAAACTAAGCAGTATAAAATTATTAAAAAGCATTTTGATCCTGTGTTCTTTTAATATACAATGGGATAGTATCAAACAAATCTATATTTATAACTGATGATACCGGGAGTGAGGGGAGGGGCAGGGAAATGCCCTCTCCGTAATGACTTTGGAGAGACGTAGAGTGTTTGGTCTGTCGGGGTTGTTGTCCGTCGTCGTCTGTAGCTGTCTCACGGTTTTTAACTTCTCGTATTGTCCTGACATTTGACAACGAAAACCTCATCAACCATGTTAATAGTAAAAAAACAGTAACCTTTACCTCTTCAGGGTCATATTTGCGCTGTAATGATTTGTTTGGTTAAGTCTTCCATTTCTCCAAGAAATTTTATATTTTAATTAACGATGAAACTGTCATTTTCTACCATTAATGCTGTAGAAAGCAGGGCACTTTACAGAAAGCCGCATTGTATTTTCACTCAGCTCAGAAAGAAATTCACGTGAGTCATGCGCAACAGTTGACATAACCTATAGTTAAATTTAGCTCTGAGCCATCTGGTGGAAATGTTTCGAAAAGTGTTTGAGAGTCCAGGAAGGCGTGCAAAAGCAGAATTATATTATAAAAAAGTGTTTATCTAATGTTTTAAATGTTGATTGTTCAATGGAGAGTTATATCTTGATAAATGTGGAATAGACAATCTTTCATGTTATGTATCAGTTTGAGTAGCTATCTGTAATTAGCATACACAGTGAACCTAACCGTAGGAGGAAAGCGTTCCTCTTCACCGAAATAATGCATTGCGTAAAGGTTTCATCAGGTTGCTGTAGTGGAGGACCTCAAACTGGCGTCAGAAATTGCCGAATATTAATGAAGATCTGACTGTGAATCAAATCACACTTTTATAATCGGCTTGTTATTTTCTAATCTGCGGAAAAGTGTGAAGGGATAAATAAAGAATTATGGCTTCATTTGCATTACGCGTGGGGCGAACTTCATTTTGCTCCACCACATTTGACGGATAAGTTATAGCATCATAATTTTGTGATACCTCCATATTTAGATTGAGGAGGGATTGCATGTTTTGTTCTCCATTACTTTTGCTGAAACAGCTTGGAAAAAGGAATGGTAATTGTTTGATATATTCTTGACGAAAAATTAATATAAAAAATCCGAGGTACGTGGCCTCCTCCACAATTATGCAGTGAATGTTAGTAATAGTGTTTATTTTTTGGGACAACCTATTTTTTTGGGACAACCAATTTTCCAGCGATATTCAAATCTTTCAAATTCAGATCTTCCAGATGTCCTTAACGATTTTAAAAAGCAAGCATAAATGTTAAGCTTTAATAGTTATTTCCGCATATTGTGCCAATTCTTTTTGTGTCCCTCACATTGAAACAAATCTGATGGTATTTTCGCCTTAAACATACCTTTTTCAACTCTTTCACGACTGAAATTTAACTTGTATTTTACAGTTGAATGCTCGCTGGCGGTATGTGGTGGAGTTAACTGTCTCCTGTCACCAGATATGTTCATAATTCTCTCCAAAGCACGAATGTTGTCCCCGACTGGACAAAGTCAAGCATTTTCCGCTCAAGCAGACGGCTACACCCGCGGTGAAGGATGTGGCGTACTAATTCTGAAACCACTTGGACAGGTACATCAACTTTTTCACACGTAAAAAATAAGGAATTGATTCCAGTTAGCTACATAGGCTATTTGTTAATTGCATGTTTGTCATTCGATGTATCAGTAGGTATATCGTATCTCGTTGGGTTTTTGAGGGTTTACCTTTATTCCCTCTCTTTATCTTATGCTCTCTTTAACATTGAAAACTTTTAAAACCGAAGTCGAAGGAACTGACACAAAATCTAGAAACATCTAAGTTTTGCAACAAGCGGGTTGGAATTAGTTAGTAATTTAACCATATTTAACTAAAGCGGCTGTTACAAGAACGTATTCAAAACAAAATGACAATTTTTTATTATATTTGCATTTTTAGGCGCTCAAGGACAAGGATCATATCTGGGCAACCATCGGCACAGGTGTTAATCAAGACGGCAAAACAACATCCCCGATGACTGCACCATCTGGTGAACAACAAAAAGCGTTATTTCACAAGGTTTACGACAGATACAATGTGCACCCAAAAGAAATACAGTACTTCGAAGCACATGGTAAACAATTTTTTTTTCTGGATAATTGTGAATGTGAAATAATCAAAAACAATATATGTACATTAACATGATATTCATATATATATATATATATATATATATATATATATATATATATATATTATAGATGAAATATAAATATAACATTAAATATTGAGAACAAGAGAAAACTGACCTGTGATAATTAGAGACTTATATCTCGATGGGATCTGGGTTTCCGTCAATCAGGATATAACCAAAGATCTTATTAACTCAAATGTTAAGGCCTTTTTTTTAGTTCAGCTGACTATAAGTCATCTGAGATATGGTCCTGGTCTTTGTCCGTCGTCCGTCCGTCCGTTAAAAGGGACGTTTTGAAACCGCTGGACCTACAAATCCAAAATGTTGCATACTGTTTAGAAGGCTCCAAAAAATCCTTCCATACCAAAAATTGGGTCACTAGGACTTCATTCTTTCGAGATATTAAGTGAAAACCTCAATTTTCCATTAAAAACACCCTGTTACAATTCAAGACTGCCTAATATAGAAACCACCGATTTGTTTTGATTATATATTATTTCATATTCATATTCTTCTATATATTTCCTATATACATATAAGAGATTATGTGTATTTTTTTAAGTTATTGACCATGAGAATTGCTGAAGCTAGAAGCTAGAAACTTTTATCAGGAATAAAACTTTATATAATCAAGATTCAATTGTATAATGAAAATAAGATTTGACCTTTGAATTTTGTTTTAGTTATTAGTATAAATATAAAATCAGTATCTTAAATTTTGCCCGAATTTGACAATGGCACGTTTGTTTCCTGTAACTGCTGTGGATTTAATTTTCACATCATTTTTTGTTAGCGTTTCATCTGTTAACATAAACAATTTGAAACCAGTCGATCAAAAACTGTAGATTTTATTCAAGTTTTCAAGCACCATGTCTCATATTGTTTACATCAAGCAAGTGTTCTGAAGTTTGCTAGGGTTCAGCTCCCGAGCTTCCCTGGCCAGCTTTCAGATCCGAAAATTTGGCATACAGTGTGATGTCTCAAGAAACCATTACCGTGCCAGGAATATTGTCACTAGGACTTAATTCCTTCGAGATATTAAGGAAAAAACTTAATTTCTCCATTAAAAACCCATTGTAACACTTCAAGACTGTCTAATATCAAAACCAAAGACCTGACCTTGATCATATATAATTATATATATTTTTCTATACATTCGCTATGCACATGCAAGAAATGATGTCAGTATTGCGTAATTGTTTTAAGTTATGGGCCCAAACATAATGCACTTTGTAAAAAGTCAAGAAATTTATTTACTTCCTTAACAAGAGGATTGCTGAAGCTAGAGATTTTTTTGTCAGGGATGCAACACTATTTAATAAAGATTTAATTGAATACCAAAAATTAATTCTGAATTTTTCAAATTTGTAAGTAATTAGTATAAATATAAAATTAGTACCTTAAATTTTGCCCAACTTTGACCATGGAACGTTTGTTTCCTGAGAGCACTGTTGATATAATTTTCATATCATGCACACATAAGGATTTCATCTTTGTAGTTTAGAAAGCTGAAAGAAATTGGCCAAAAATTGTAGCTTTTATTAATGTTTATATGAGACCATGTCAGACCCAGGCTCTCCCTGGCCCCTCTTCAGTCACCTGTATGTTGACCTTGTTGAACTTTCATCAAATTATGCACGCTTGAGGCGAGGCATACGCTGGGGCAGCCAAGCAGCTTATGCCCAGCTACAGTTGAACCAGGTGTCCAACCCAATTCATCTAGTAGTTGATTTGAAAAACAATATAACAATAAACAATAAATTAATAAATTTTAATTGGTTTTTAATAACAAAATAAAGAAAAATGACTAGAAAAGGAATTTGTTAGTTGATGAGTAACAGAAAATTAACTTGCAGTTTCTGATTATGTAAGAATCTTGTATGGATGGATAGAATGTCAATGTCAATGTTATTCCAAATAACACCATGCAGTCACCTATGGTATTTTTCAGTTCAATTTTAATGATAAAAAATAAATCATATTATTCATTACTAATAATTAGGGAGCATATGAAGGAAATTAATGATAGATAAAGATGCAGTTGATAATATTAATCTAGATTTCTACTGTGTCTAGTGTGTGGATTGATGTGAAAGTAGTCCAAAGTGAATATATAACATTTATTTTTTTAATATATATAAAAGCCATAAAACCAGGTACTTATGATCATTATTTAAATTTGTGAATTTTGTATATTCTGGATTCTCAACATCTTTGTTTCGCTAAAACTGAATAAATACTAGACATGGTGCGAATGCTTTGCAAATGTATTTGAATACGAATATGAATATATACTGCATTAAAAAAATGTATTGCATAAGAATGGGAATTCAGGTAAAAATGAAAGTATTTGAATACCAGTGCAGATACTTTCAAAATGTATTCATGAATGCATTTATGAATATATTCTATAATATTATTTTAATTATCATTTCAGTTATATTTCATTTTTAAAAAAAAATCATATGATTTTCATATTATTTTTTTTTTATAAAAATTATATTTGCACAATATTTGTTATTAAATTTTAATAAATAGTTAAACTCTTTTATTATATGTGCTGCTTATAAATTATATGGCCAAGTCAAAATCTGTGTGACAAGAGCACTCCATTTGTTAATAAAGTAAATGAAATCAATCCTCTTCCCTGTCTCCAAAGATACTATCAAAATCATATATAAGCTAAACACCAACAACTCTTGATAAAGCTTATATTTATTACCACACAAAACCAGCATGTGCCTCATTCCCAAATCATATTTTTTTATCATATATAACAGCTGAGCGCCGTAACCCATGGGTCCCTTGTTTTTTCATTGCATTATATATATATATATATATATATATATATATATATATATATATATATAATTTCATATTCCAACGTGTTTCACAGGTACAGGCACACCTGTTGGAGATCCTATTGAGGCAAACAGTATTGGTCAGGTGATTGGTCAAGCAAGAGCAGAGGCGTGCCGTGGTCCTTGTCAATTAGGTTCAGTGAAGACCAATCTTGGACACACAGAGTCAGCAGCCGGAATAGCATCTATCATTAAGGTCCTGCTGATGATGAAGCACGGTAAGATCGTCCCATCTTTGTTTTCAGAACAGCTGAGCCCAAAGATTAACACCAGGGAACTGCATCTACTTGTACCAACTTGCGTTACAGACTGGGAAGATTCGAACAAGCTGGCTGCCATAAACTCTTTCGGCTATGGCGGAACGAACGCTCATTCCATCTTGAAAGAGTACATACCTCCGAGCACTGGGGCAAAAGATGTGCCATTCCAGCGGGAACATGAGATCATATTGTTTTCAGCGCCTAAAAAAGACCTTTTGGTAAAAACTGTCCAATCCTACCCAAACGACTGGCCTGCAGCCAGAAAGACAACAGGATCGTTGATATTTCATACACGACCACGGCGAGGCAATACGCTTACAAATGGCGGACAGCTTTCACGGTTAAAACAACTGAGGAGGCCATTCATGAATTACAACACTTAACTGAACGGCAGGTCAATTTTTGCCAGAATCAGGACGTACACACGGTGTTCGTGTTCAACGGAATGGGTACAAGTTGGAAGGGAATGTGTGCAGAGCTGATGCAGACAGAGCCCTTGTTTGCAGATAAGATTCGAGAAATCGATATAGCGCTATCAGAATATGATCCGTGGTCGTTGGCTGAAGCAGTCCGAAAAAAAGAGACCATTACTGACCCGGCAAGGGCTCAGCCTATGCTATTTGCCTGTCAGGTAGCATTGGCCACACTGTGGAAACACTGGGGAATTTATCCAGCTACTGTGTTGGGTCACTCTGTTGGAGAGATTGCGGCGGCCCATGTGGCTGGAGCCATCATCCTGGATGGGGCTGTTAGAATAATTTTTCACCGTGGACGCCTCTTGTCAAAAGTGACCGGCGGAAAGATGCTTGTGGTAGGTAATTACGAGGTTGAAAAGGTACGGAAACTCTTGGTACAGTCAGAGGTACGTGTTGAAATCGCAGCTGAAAACAGCGAAACATCGTGTACCCTCTCCGGGGATTTGATTTCCGTTGATGCTATACATAAAGAGCTGGAAAGTCTTGACTCCTCAGAGTTATTTCTGCGGGAACTCTCGGTTACTACAGGATTTCACAGCCACCTAGTGGATCCAATCCTCAAGGAATTTCATCAATGCTTGCAAAACATCTGTGGGGGCAAGGCAAATTGCAAATTAATCTCAACGGTGACTGGTGCATCCGCGAACAATGATGACTTCAGAACCGCTTCTTACTGGGTACAAAACATGAGAAAAAAAGTCCAGTTTGGGAAAGCTATTCGGGAAGCGGTCGATAAAGGGAAAAGAAATATTATCATTGAAATAGGTCCAAGACCCGCCATATCTGCAAATATAAAGGAAAATCTCTCAGATGTGCAATTCAAACATATTGCATCTATGAAACCTGAATCAGAGATGTTATGTCTACAACAAGGACTCTGTCAGCTGTACTATCAGGGAATGAAAATCAACTGGACAACTTATCATAGCCATACTAGGGGTAAGTTTATCAAAGAATGTCCCCGCTTGGTCCTTGCTCCAAAGCAATTGTACTACCAGCCAGAGGCATGGATAAGACGGTCACAGGCGGGTGAAAACGAAATAAGACGGCGACATCCTTTCGTGACACCAGCAATTGATTCTAGAATATCTGCTACAGTTGATATAAGCAAGAAAACGACACCATTTGTGTATGATCACAGACTTGGAGATTCGACCGTTGTGCCTGGAGCAATGCATGTAGAAATTGACTTCGCCTTTCAGTTTATTTGCAAAAGAGAATAACAGTTCCCCTAAGTGGTCAAATGCAGCTACTTGTCAAAACAGAATGAAACGTTGCATCTCAGGGTGGAGGTCCAGGGAGAACAGTGTGCTTATGTAACAGCTGACATGATGCACCATCCAATTGGTTTTTCCCAATTAAATCTCGAAACTCTCAGGCTCACCTGTACAAATCTCATAAACTCTGATGAAATATACAGTATTCTCCGTAGTGGGCAGTTCCACTATGGGGAGCAGCTGTCAATGATCACGGAGGGAAGATACTCTGTGAACGAGTGCATAACTGAACTTCTTTTACCGGAGAGTGTGCTTATTATGACACGGGAGACATTCGCTCATCCTGCTGTCCTAGACGCAATGAATCAGAGCATTGTGATAATGGCCCGTGACGTTATGTCCACTATCATGGTACCGGTGGCTATGGAAGGGTGTAGAATGCTAAGACCATTTGAAAAAGAAATGACTGTTTATTTGAAGTTGAGAAAGAAAAGTGGTTCTGATATCCTGCTGAGCGGAGCTATATGCAACAAAGATGGTAATATCGCATTTATATGTGAAACAATTCGGCTGGTGAGTATAGGTAGCCAGTATTACCTGCAGGGCCTGAAATACGACCTTGTGTGGGAAGAAATAAACAGCTCAGAGGTAACATGTGGGCGCAACAATAACGGTCATGTGAACTACCTGATTCTAGAAGATATTCCAGGATCAGGGAAATCTTTAAAATGTTTAGTGGAAACTAAATTTGCAGAAATTGTGTCCCTGTCACCAGACGACAAAGGACTGTTTGAGCAAATTGAGAGGACAATAAGGCCGGTCGAGCAGCCGTTCTGGAGGATCATCTTTGTTTTATCGCCCTTAAAGTTCTCGACTAAGGAAAACAGCAATGTAGTGTTGGCAGAGGTCATCAAGAAATGTACAATCCTTTGGTGTGTACTCAAAGGAATACACGACATGCTGCTAGACATTCCCTTATTTGTGGTCATATGCGGAGGTCAGTTTTTTTCAAACAATGATCTGCAGCACGCCAGTTCCATAAATGCCTTGTGTTTTGAACCTGTATGGGCGTTTGCAAGATTCGTGCTGTTGGAAATGATGTACAAGAATTTATACCTAGTTGATGTTGGATCCATGGATGAGACAGACCTGTCAACTCTTGTTCAGCTGACAAAGAACCATTTAACAAAATTTCCTGAATGGGCAATCCGTGATGGCAGATTGTTTGTAAACCAAATTTCCCAGAGTAACCAACCGGACATGTGTCAACGAAGAAAACAGAAATTTGATGGCTCATCCAAGGTACTTCTATGTTCTTGTTCCGAACACAAACTGACTGACCCTTTTTTTTGTTTCGGGAGGAAAATCCAGTCGTCTGTTCAGGCATTCCGGTTGTAGACATAAATGTGAAAAAGGCAGTGATTCCGGAATCATATGAATTTCCTATTACTGTTCACGCAGAAAAGCATTGTTCCAGTATTCAGACATTTTCAAGTTTTGGAAAACACCCTGTCATAGCTCTCTCTACACTTGGAACAGAAAGAAATGGCAAGGATCTTTTGAACACAAGAGACCTTGCAACCTTGTATCCAGTCACTTGTCAGTCTCAAGTTACGGTTCCGCGTGGATGCACAGTTCAAGTAAAGGATTTGCCTCCTGGTGCAGAACTAATCCTACCAAAACTGTATATTGCCCATCATTTATTAAGGGTTGTCAAAGATGGGGGTTATCAGAAGGTTTTATATCTTCAAGCTTCCAAAGATCAAACTGTTTTGGAAAAACTCATTGTCATTTTGCTCAGGAGACATCTTGCGGATAGGTTTGAAACGACAAATGAAGAAATGTTGCTTAAATCAAAAATTAAGAATGCAATTGTCATTATCACTTCATCGATAAGTGAAATCCATGTCCCTGAGAAAACAACGCTTCTGGTGTTAGAAGAACGCGTTAAGGAAGAATTCAAAGGTTTTATGAGGTACATGGGTCATACAATTAAAAACGTTAGCACAAAAGAAATATTTGCACCATCTCTTCTGCTACAGGCGGCACTTGCATTCTTCAAATGGTTAAAACGGATGAAGAATGTTGAGCTCCTAACTGTTGCGTGTCATCTGGTCAAAAGTGTCTCAAATGATACGTCGCAGAACGATAAATCCCCAAGAATTGTAGATATTGCTAACCCTGAAGCTGTAGAGTACCATATGGAAGCCGAGGAAAGTGACCTATTCAGAAGAGACGCTGTGTACATTCTAGCTGGGGGACTAAATGGACTAGGCTGGGATCTAGCTTGTTTGATGGCCACAGCTGGTGCAGGTGTACTTGTCTGCTTGTCACGAACTCCACCAAGGAGTACAAAGGTACAAGAATTGATGGCACTGGAAGAGGAAACAGGTGCAAAGCTTGTTTGGGCACAATGTGATATCAGTGATTACAACATGACCCACAATGTGATGAGAAAGATACGACAAATACACGCCCAAAACCAATAAAGGGCATATTCCACAGTGCTGTTGTCTATGCAGACTCCTTCCTACTTCAGATGTCAACTGAAACATTCGAGAAAGCACTGATCCCGAAAGTAAAAGGCAGCTGGAACCTTCACTTCTGACATTAGAAGACAAACTGGATTACTTTGTCATGCATTCATCAATTTCTTCTTTGATAGGAAATGCGGGACAAACCAATTACGCAGCAGCCAATGCGTTTATGGATGCGCTTGCACATTATCGTCGCGCACAAGGACTCCCGGGACAGACTATTAACTGGGGTGCTCTCGACACAGGGATACTACAACGCACGTCGAAAACTCAACACCTTTTTAAGTCATTCGGCTGGGTTTTAATGAACAAAGATACCATTTTGCATTGTTTCAAAAATGCACTGCTTGAGAATAGAGTACGAAGCGTCTAGAATGGAATGTGTTTTCTAAGACTCTGCGAGAAGGAATCGCGTACATGGGAATGTCGAAAAAGGAGAGTCAAATGGACCAGAATTGGGTGCAAGACTGGAAAATGTAATGAGCAAGGACCGAATTGATTTAAAAGGTATAAAAGGAAAGGCTGATGAAATACAACGGAATTTGAACGCTTTGAAAAATGCAGGGAAGAGCCAGGCGCATCAGTTAGCTATCAAAATAATTGAAGGTATAGTGAGCATGGTGCTGGGAGAAGAGATCTCCGAGAACGGACAAGACACTTCCCTTACCCAGATGGGCCTTGATTCGATGTTTGGCATGGTGCTCCGCACTCAGATGAAACAACTGCTAAAAGTGACAGTTCCCCTTGAGGTCATCTTAAATCCAGATACCACGGTGCGGTCGCTGGCTTTATTTCTCAGTACTGATAACTCGGAACAAGATATCGATCAAGGAAGTCCACAGAATTATTTTCCGTCATCGTTCAACCAACATGCCGGTCCAGGCCACTACGATACCATTTCTGATGAATCTGGGCTGCATGACATGAAAGAATTGACAGACAAAGGTATTTTGTTTAAAGAAAAAAAAGATGAAACGTAGTTTAAGATTTCTATTGGAAATCATAAGTTCCTCTTGTAATTCGATCAACAGGTTTCTTGTCGCTGTTGAATAAGTTTTCCATTGTAGATAAGATATTAAGATCATATATGTATTAAAAATCAATCGAGGATATATAGTTGCCTTCAATTCCATTACTCTCATGGTTTCATACATTGCAACGTGGTTACAGTCTATCTAAAATATTATACTTCCTATAATTGCAAGAAATAATTCATATACTCAGATCATAAGTTTCATAAAAAATACCGGAAAATGCCTTACACTTAAAAGTAATATTTTGACAGAGGAAAACCAGTTTGTGATGAATCGAGGCAAAAGGAATAAGACGGTACTGCTACAGCTCAGGAAGGAAAACTCTCATCACTGGCTGAAATGGGCTAAAGGAGAAACCATAAAATCGCTTCCGGTCAGGGACATTTGCTGTAGAATCCTCAACGGTCAGTCTATTCAGGATATTTAATTTACTCTTTTTTTTAGTTTTTTTGCATTATGATTAATAACTCTGCCTAAGCCAATCCCTGAAAATGGTGTATATATTGATGGGGATTTTTTAAAGGTACAAATTTCTAGAGAAGAACAATAATTGATAACAAAGTGTGGGAGACAGCTTATATACAGAGTTCCAGAATCACCAATGTCCTTTTTTTTGTGTGATGAAAATCTGTTCACCCTTTATAATAAGGCAAAATGTAATTAAGTGGTTCGGACATGGCAGATGGCAGTTTCAACCTCGGACAGAAGCTCAACTTAGAAAGTTTGGCATAAATTTTAACTGCATTTCTATGTATCATTACGGCAATGATTATTGCACAGAAAACCAGAAAGCTAGGAAATCTGATTATTGTAGATATAAAATAACATGATTTTTGCCAAACCACAAACAATCCATATATTATTTATATTCATTGAGTCTATATGAATTCACAAGATTGTAATAAAATCAGCGGATGCAGGAGGCTCGGTCTGGAAATGAGGTACTTATATAGAAACTTGACTCGATATATCCCATCTGAAAGGTTAGATAAGTCTACTCATACTTCATGTGCTGGAGTCATCCTATTGATTATCTCCTAAAATTAATCCTTTCCTCAAGACTCTCCTCTAAATGACAAGAATTTCGGATTCATTCAAGACACTTATTTCACAAAGTTTTAAACGGACACGCAGAAAGGATTAAAATGTTCAAAATATTCAAATAAGGTTTGAATTGTCGTGCTGGTCTGTATATATGAGTGAGTTTTATATATATTTGATACGTTTGTTAGGGCTATAGTTGGAGGGGTGTGTTTCGCGGGCTCAGCCCTTCGGATCGAACTTCTATTTAAAGCATTCATTGGTTGTCTTTATCATTAATTCTATTCATTAACAAAACTCTGCCATTCAAATTTTTGCTGCAATTCTCGCATAGTTGAAATTGGTATCTTTAATCAGGCAAACAGAAACATGTACAGAATATTGTGAAACTGATAGTTTAAAATATAGTTCCACTTTGATTAACTGCGCTTTCTATATTTAGGATTATTGGATGTTACGACTGGTGGTAATTTTGCAATGGGGGTTCAATACATCACTAAAAAGTAAGAGAAAAAATTATAGGAATTTCAGAGAGAGAGAGAGAGGGAGAGAGAGAGAGAGAGTTATAGTCACATAGCCTGATGTAAATAGATGCTGAAGTTTGATAATAAAATATAACATGTTCATGACAAAAACTGTAGACCATAATTCACAAGCAGATGTCTCAAAACAACTTTCCTGAACTATTTTAGGAGCTGGTCCCGGATTTGTAGTGACATATAAAGGCAAGAACTACACCTTTAAGCACAAGCTCGAGGAAGTAGCAGCTTTCTGGGTCAATATTTTGGACAGGGCCTGCAAAGAGGACAAATTTGTTGCATCATTCATCTGGGCTGATGGAGAGAAAACCCTCGACCCGCCAAAGAAAAGCGGTAAGGGAAAAAATAAAGACTCACCAAGTGGAAATGCAAAGTTCTTGAAGTATCGTTCATTGGACTCGCTACATTACCAAGCTAAAGTTTTCGATGTCATATCTTCTAATCTGACATCGTCAACCTACTTGTAACTGATGAACCTTCACTCGGGAAATAACTAACCGGTAAACTTCTATATCAGGTGAAAGAGGGAAGAGCACGCTATTGAAAACTTCAAAATAGTACAAAAATACCAAGGTAGCAACACGTCTGCAAAGAATGCAAGGTGGAGCATAACAATAATAACAACTCGTATATAAACAGCTGTAAATAAGCAACTAATAAGGATAGCAACTAGCTTCTAAATGCCTATATATGATGGAACATTACCTAAGTAACAACATGTCTATACATAGCTGTAACTAGTATGTCAGAAAGATAGCAAGTAGCTCTCTAAATACCAGAATATGATCGATCATTGCGACAGTAACAACTTGTCTATAAATAGCTGTGAATAGTTTATAATTAAGATAGTAACGAGCTCCTAAGTACCTGTATATGATGGAAAACTGCACAGGAAACAACTTGTCTTTAAATAACCGTAAATAGTGGATCATTAAGATAGTAACTAATTCCTAAATACCTAGCAACTAGCTACTATAAATATCTGTATATGATAGAACATTGCCCAAGTAATAACTTGCCTATAAATAGCTGTAGATAGTTGCTAATTATAATTGCCTAATATTTGCCTATAATAAATAAGATAGCAACATGGTTCCTAAATACCTGTATATGTCAAAGCAAACCTTAGGTAACAACTTGTCTATAAACACTGAATAGTTGATCATGAAGAGAGTAACTAGCTCCTTCATCCTGTATATGGTGGAACAGTGCTCATGTAATAACTGGTGTATAAAAAGCTGTAAAAAATTGATCACTAAGATAGCGACTAGCTCCTAAATACCTGTATATGACAAAGCATTGCTTATTTAACAACTTGTCTATAATTACTGAATAGTGGATCATTAAAATAGCAACTAGCTCCTAAACACCTGTATATGATGGAACATTGCCCAAGTAATTACTTGTGTATAAATAGCTGTAAATAGTTGATCATTAGGATAGCAACTAGCTCCTAAATACCTGTTTATGATGAAACCCTGTGCAGATAACAACTTCTCTATTAATAGATGTAAAAAGTTGATCATAAAGATAGCAACTAGCTCTTAAATACCTGTATTTTATAGAGCATTGTAGCAGAAACAACTTGTCTGTAAATAGCTTTGAAAAGTTGGTCATTAAGATAGCAACCAGCTTGTAAATATCTGTATATGACTAAACCACTGCAACAGTGACAACTTTTCTATAAAAAGCTGTGAATAGTGGATCATTAAGATACCAGTTAGCTCCTAAATATTGCATGATGGTGTGTAAAAGAAGTAACAACTTGTCTATAAATAATTTGTCTATAACTACTGAATAGTTAATCATTAAGATAGCAACTAGCTCCCAAATACCTGTATATGACAAAGCATTGCTAACATAACAGCTTGTCTATAAATACAGAATAGTTGATCATAAGGATAGCAACTAGCTCCTAAATACCATACCTGTTTATGACAAAACAATGCAAAGGTAACAACTTGTCCATAAAAAGCTGTGAAAAGTTGATCATTAAGATAGCAACTAGCTTCTAAATACTTGTTTATGATAGAGCATTGCAGCAGTAACAATTTGTCTATAAATACTGAATAGTTGATCATTAAGATAGCAACTAGCTCCTAAATACCTGTATTTGATGGCACATTACCCATGTAATAACTTGTGTATAAATAGCTGTAAATAGTTGATCATTAGGATAGCAACTAGCTCCTAAATACCTGTATTTGATGGAACATTGCACATGTTATAACTTGTGAATAAATAGCTGTGAATAGTTGATCATTAGGATAGCAACTAGCTTCGAAATACTTGTGGATGAGAGAGCATTGCAACAGTAACAACTTGTTTATGATTACAGAAAAGTGGATTGTTAAGATAGCAATTGGTTCCTTAATTCCGTATTATGACAGAGCATAGTTGAGGTAACACATTGTCTATAAGTAATGATTAGTTGATTATTAAGATAGCAATTGGCTCCTAAATACCTGTACATGGCAAGGCTTTGCTTACGTAACAACTTTTCTATAAATACCTGAATGTTGAACATTAAGATAGCAACTAGCTCCTAAATTCCGGTTCATGACAGAGCCCAGTTAAGGTAACAAATCGTCTATAAATACTGAATAGTGGATAATTAAGATAGCAACTAGCTCGGAAAATACTGTGTATGATGGAACTTTGCCCAAGTAATAACTTGCGTATAAATAGCTGTAAATAGTTGATCATTAGGATAGCAACTAATCCCTAAATACCTGTTTATGATGAAACATTGCCCATGTAATAATTTGTGTATAAATAGCTGTAAATAGTTGATCATTAAGATAGCAATTAGCTTCTATATACCTGCATAAGACAGAGAATTGCTAAGGTAACAACTTCTCTATAAATACGGAATAGTTGGACATTATGACAGCAACTAGCTCCAAAAATACACATGTATATGATTAGAGCATTCCAGAGTTTATAACTTGCTTGTAAATATCCATAAATGGTGGATCATAACAATGGTAACGCCTCGCCTGACAATATTTGTTAATGTTTAAACAACATTGAGCATAGATATAAATTTAAACCCTTAGAGCTGATATAGCATTAACAAGTGATTAGCGTGCAAAAATTCCAGCATTTACAATAAATCCCCCACAACTGTCATATTTGTTTTTGTAATTTACATGTATAAGAATACAAAGCGTTTCTATTTGTGAACAAAATATATATTGGGTCGTCGCGTTTTGATCGCAGATGATATGAATTCACTACAATGTCATATGCTATGAAAATGAAAAAAAAATGTATATATATATATATATATATATATATACATACTTAATTATACTATCACTAAAATAGAGGCGGTTATCTCCAACAATAAAAGTTATTTAAAAAAAATCATATCTTAAGAATTAGTGATAACGTTCAAACAAACGAACCAAGGTCAAAGGGAGCTGTAGTATACTGATGCCATTATTTTTGGATATACATTATTTAAATTTGTCTTGGATTGCCATGTAAATTACAGTAATAAGGCATATATGTCTGCAAATTCGACTGGATGCCTCCGTGCGTGCTTATAAATACCACAAACCTTAGTGGAAGTCCTTCTTATTCACGCGATTCTTTATATATATATATATATATATATATATATATATATATATATTATATATTATATATAATCAGTCTGACCAGGTAAAAGTGTCCCTGGCACGGAGCAATGTTTATTTGACAGTTTTTATGTTACCATTCATACAATCATTTGCTATTATTTATCATTTTAACTGCACATAACCTCTTGTTTTATTAATCCAACAGATTTTACCAAAAGTATCATACGTTCCATGAACGTTCAGAAATTGGTGTACTTTTTGTTTGTCTTAATTGTCATAGTTTAAATATAATACATATCCTAGATGCTAGTATTTAGATGAGTGAAATATTGTATATTACCGTCTCTTGAGCATTTTTTGTATGGAATATGACAGTGCATATCTGACACTGTATTATAAAAGAATATCACTACCCATATGATAATATATATCACATGCTGCTATACCATATGTGCTTATGTATAAATATATACCGTACTTCCTTGATTAGACGCCCGGGCGTTTATTTTTTCAGATCTGGCTTGACCCGGCGTTTAAACAAAGCCAGCGTCTTTTTAAGGCCGGCATTTATGAAAAAATACATTATCAACCTCGGAAGATTACTGAGCCACAACTGGGTCTAGCCCCTTAACAAGACCCTGCGACAATGTAAGGCCGGTATTTATTTTTCTAAGACATTGTTATGACCTGTCTACTTAAAAATTCATGCGACTTTTTAATCAAGGAAATACAGTATATATATATATATATATATATATATATATATATATGTATATATATATACTTATAAATGCAACCATGGGGGGACCAGGACTATCAGGGGACCGGATCAATTTCATTATTTTCAGTTCAAAGTAATTGCAAATTACTCCATTATCAATTAATTATACATAAAAGTATTATTCTTGTTTTAATTTTTCTCAATTTCTTATTTACGTAAGTGTTGTATATTTTTTCGGTCCCCCGATAGTCATCGTGCTTTTTTACATAAAATTGCAACCTTCAGGAGACCGATACCGGTCCCCATATAGTCGTTTTTCATATTACGTCCCAGAGTTTATTTTAGTTTTCATATGGACAATTAATCGAATCCAGGATGTAACCCTAAGTTTGTGTTCTTGGTAAAATTATCTAAACTAATAATATGCAACACGTTTACCATCGGGAGACCAGAAGAACTATCGGGAGACCATATATCATATACGATTAACTATCAGGGGACCACCACACTACCAGGAGACCATATATCATAAAAGTTTAACGATCAGGGGACCACCATACTCCTAGGAGACTATATCACATAAATGGTGAACAATTAGGGGACAAATACGCCATCGAATAACCATTTATATTATAAAAGGTGAACTATCCGGGAACCAACATAATACCATGTTTATCATATTAAATAAAAGGTGAACTATTGTTTTGAGGACTGTTCTGTCATTCCCTGATCGCTCGGCCCCTATCGCTTAATGTAGGGTCTGGAGATCGTCCGCTAGTCGATTTATATAACCAAAAAAAAAAAAAAAAAGAAACGAATGTTTCATTTCTCATTTCTTATTATTAGACATTAATGCTATTTTTCTTCATATAACAATAATTTTGTAGTTGCTGTCATGTTTGTCATTATAGATGCTATTTGGCTTACGTTTGTTTCGGTTGAAAAAGAGGGGAAGTGGCTTAGAGCCAGAGAGCCATGTGTTTATTTTCGTCCTTGGGTTAATAATCTATCTTTATATCTGATACGATGATTACACTGTTCATAACATCACTTATCACTGCTCATTACATAAATTATATTTGTTACCCATCACTAATCCCTGTTCATTACATGAATTAATTATTTTATTACCCATCACTTATTAATGTTCATTATACTTACATGATTAATTTTTAGCTACCCAACACATATAACTGTTTATTACATGAATTATTTTTTGTTACCTATCAATTATCACTGCTCATCACACTGCTCATAACATGAATATTTTTTTGTTATCCATCACTTATCAATGTTCATTACACTGTTCTGAATAATTTTTGTTAACCATCATTTATCAATGTTCATTACACTGTTAATTACATGAATAATTTTGTTAACCATCACTTATTAATATTCATTTCACTGCCCATTACATGAATATTTTTTGGTTCGATCGCTTATCACTGTTCATTACCCGATGTTTTTGTTACCCCTCTCTTATCACTGTGCATTACATTAATAATTTTATTTGTTACCCTTCATTTATCATTACTAGTATTAATGAAAATGCAGAGGATAAAAAGCTCAAATTGCAGATAATAATATTGGCTCAGGGACCCTTTTATTACGTATGCTACAGGTCCCTCACCACAGTGATCCGACACTGAGGGTTTAATATACTAGTATATGCCTATTTTTTATTAGGTAAAGCTATAACTGACACGACCCCTTTCAGTGATCCCGAAAATGGTCTTATCGTCAGTCCGGGATTTTACTGTTAATTGTCAATGGTGTGTCTGTCTGGAGTCAGGTCAGCTTAATCCAGCTAGTGGACAGGACTGTATATGTTTATTACGACAATTAATGTAAGCGAAATGTTGAAATCTTTACTCAAAATTATAAATATTATCAACAACATGCGGGAAAATTTCTGCTTACTTTGTAAATATATGTAGTACTTCTATCGAAAAAAAGTTATGACAAACGACCTTTTCTTGTTTAAATCCACATAATTATAGGTTAAACGACTACTGTGTCTTGTTAAACACCGCATTCCCACTGCACTGTACAGCAATGTAGTGTTATTGTCTGTAGTGGATCAGGCTGTCAACAAGGATGCTTGGTTTGGTGACCGGCAGCCTGTGAGATCAGCTGGTAGCCAGCAGAAAGCAAGCCATTGACACTTGTCCCCAGGGCAGCTTATCAAGTGGCTTGCTGGGTACTGGTATTCGGGTAGGGTATGTCTAGATAAGATTTCAGTCCGTCAGTGTGTACGTGTACAACTAGCAACATTAAAAACTACTGCAACACAACTGCGGCGTCTCTTCTATTTGTGTTCCTGGCTCTTTGTGGAATAATGAGTGATATCTCTTTGCAAGAAACTGTTACAGTGCAATACAATGAATCACTCAATGATACAATACCTCTTGTCAGCCTCTGCTGACAGGAGCTCAATAATTCTCCTTCACACGTGGAGCTAGCTACATGTTCATGGAAATCATGGAAAACAGTCAGAAATGGTGTGTAGGTGTTCGTTGGTTTGGCAAGGATTAAATATAATTTCTAAATCTATGAACTTTTTAAAAACCTACTGAAATATAAAGCACTATCATGTGTAGGCAGTATAGAAAATGGAAACAGTATTGATAATGAACACTAAGGATAGGTTACACGCACACCACATTTCATAGTACTCCTATGTTATATAATATGTGTCATTATTTTATTTTGTTATGCAAGTCTAAAAGCTATTTTCATGCATTTCTTCATGTGCAGTTTATTGTTGACTTAACACTGAAATATAAACACTCATAAACATTTCTAATGTCATGCATTTTTCATGAATATTTGAACATTTCTATAATTTTATAACTTATCAGTAAATAAATTTGTATAATTGATTCTTCACAATTCCTGAGAATTTTACAAACCATTTTCTAAACCGAAATGTTTGCGTGGAATTGATCATAGTTCAGTTACACAGAGTTGAATAAAAAACTCGATTTATTTCAAAACCGCCTGTTTGGAGCTCACAAGACGCATCATTTTGGTATTGGTATACCAACCAGTGATAACAAATGATAGTGATATTTATTTCAAGTAAATATAAATTAAATTGTCATAAATATGATAGCTCTGTTCCCCTGTTTGCAATGTAATATATTATGCCTCTAATGATACATTGATTGGCGATATAAAAATTATGTCTTTAAATAATATTGTTTAGCAATTATTATTGCCATATTATAATTTCTGCATATTTATTCCATTATGCTGATAAAATATGTTAAACGACAATTACTAAAGGGAAACTTTTTAAGTTAGTCTCTGAAAATTTAATTACAGTTCAGCATATATATATGGTACAACAACAGATCAATTGGATATTGAGTCATGGTGTCATTTTAATGAGCATCATATTTGTAAGTGAGACCTTCCATCCACTGGAAAAGTACGTTTGAATTATACAGGAACGGAATATAAATAATTAATGAAGAAACAAATAAAGGGAGCAGCAGGAAAATTGGCTTGTGGGCCAACACAATTCCACAAAATATCTAAAAATTCAATTAGAACTTTGAGAGATGTCGGGAGGATATAAAAACAGAATGGGTTTTTATATACCATTAGCAGCTGCGAGTAAGTTTATTATGGTGATGCATGTCATGTATTACAAAAGCACTGGCGTCACCGCAATGACGTCATAATGATAGAAGTATAAAAGAAATGCGTTGACCTGGCGCATTTTCCTTTTTTCGGTATATACAAAACCGGGTATCTGTCCGCGAGTGAGATCCTGAAAATAACGGAATATTCTTGAGACGATACATGTTGTATGAAATCGATAGGCGGTCCAATATGCATCCCGCTTTTCTTCTAAAATGAATTTGTTGTAAATATCTCCATAGGTTTTCTGTAATTTTCATTGAAATGTTGTTGAAGGGTGTGCAATGGGTCAAGGAACAATATCTTATTTTCTATGGTTCATCTGTTAAGATTAAGTTTGTAAGAGGATACAAATCCAGGCGCTGGCAGAGATATGCGCTCTATGAGTGCTCTCTTGTTTTGGTATATGCGTCTATCCATTTGAAGTATAATTCCGTCTGGTCAAGCAGTGGTGAATTACTGTACTCTATCGAGCATATTGAGGTACTATGTTGCAAGATTTTTCTTTGAATTAAATATCTTTATACATATATTGACCCTTTGTTTTTGTTATAATCACATTTGACTTAAAACGGACAAAACCCCATGAGAAAAAATAGCCCCATCAGTTGTTGCTATTGATTGTATGAGTTTGGAGACGCTATAAAAAATTGACTTGGCCTAATACAAGCATATTTACTACCCGCGATGCATGAAAAGAAATCACTCCTTGTAGCGATCGGATACGTATACCGATCAGGCACGAAGTATACGCATCACGCACGATAGATATTTGTATTCATGACTATAAAGGTCATATACATAAGATATTACCCGCACACGGACCACGCATCACACTTACAATATATGTTTATGTGGGTTCCTGGCTTTATAGGATTGCACATTATGCGTAAAAGTCTATGAATCATGCATACATCGACATGTATATAGATTTAGGGTGCGTGATCCGTGTGCGTGGGGTATGGTGCGTAGAATGTCAAGCGTAAGATGAACAAACCTGGGTTCCTGGTTTAATCTGCGCATTATACGTGAGCAAGTCATTGTCACTGAAATTTACTACACGGGTTTTATATATAGTATATAGTTCTCAACCATGATGAGGATCATCTGATATGACTTGATTTAATCGGACCCTGCTTAATTTCGCTTATTCTTATCAACAGTTATGTAAATCTGTGAAACATGTCTGTACAACATCTTCGAAATGAACGTGATTAAGCCCATCTGAGTCCAGAAACATACACTCGCTTAACTCTGTACAAATCTTGACCTCCGTACCGGACACTGAAGCGGTAATTAATTGTTGACTTTATGCAGAATGGAACCTGAAACGTTGAAATCTGGTAAGTACAACTGTGTACTCTTAGCTTTAATCACACCTGTAGCTTATTCCCTCTCGATAAGCTTCATTTCAACGAAACATCTGATCCTTGCGTTCCAGAAAAAAAGTGTCAGTGACCATTTGGTGCCCTGAAAAGCAAAACAAAATTCTGCAGCAAGCATTAAGTTATCTGGTGCATAATATTTTAATATTCAGTCCATTTTGGATATCAGTCATCATACCCAAGTATTCTTACCGCTTAAAAAAAAAATGATCCAATGATTCCTGAGAAAATTATAAAGATCAAGCATATTCTTGTTGAGATATCAGGTGCCAAAGAAAATTGCCCATTGTGCGCTGGTGGCCATATTGGAATTCAGACAGACCTGTAATTTGATAGGGATATTATCCTCATAGGTACCAATCATCCTTGTGAATTTGGGAAAGCTGAAGTATAATTTTATTGAGTTATTGCGTGCGAAAGAAAATCAGCGATTGGGCTGGAGCGGCCATATTGGAATTCTGAGAGGTCTGTAATTTGATAGGTCTGGAGCCCTCATACGTACCAATCATCCCTGTGAATTTGGGAAAGCTCAAGTATGTTATTTTTGAGTTATCGCGCACGAAAGAATATCAGTGATTGGGCTGTGGGGGTCATATTGGTATTCCGACAGGTCTGTAATTCCACAGGTCTGTAGCCGTTGTATGTACCAATCATCCCTGTGAATTTAGGAAAGCTGAAGTATGCTGTTGTTGAGTTATCGCACGCGAAAGAAAATCAGCGATTGGGCTGTGGCGGCTATATTGGAATTCGACAGGTCTGTAATTCAATAGGTCTGGAGCTCTCTTATGTACCAATCATCCCTGTGAATTTTGGAAAGCTGAAGTATGTTGTTGTTGAGTTATCGCGCACGTAAGAAAATGTCACTGACGGAAGGACGGAAGTACGGAAAGACGGAAGGATGGACTAACAAGGTGATCACCATAGGGCACCTCTTGTCAAGCAGGGCCCAAATTATTAATACATACAAGTTAGACGTGCAAACATGCATGTGTTTAATTTCATAGTTGTCGTCTTTAGTTAATTAATTTATAACCCTGAAGTCCATGATCACATATATCAAGATTCAGTCATTTATTCGGAATAATATAAAATAATGTTAAGTCAATATTATTTGCCCCTTTTGAAAATAAGGTTCGGAGGATTTTATCCATGGGTTATTTGGGTGTTAACCAAAAGGCGGTGTTATAAGGAGAATTTTGTTCAATGGTGGTGGTGGTATGTGTGTGCATGTGTGTGTGTGTGGGGGGGGGCTGGGGGTGTTACATATCGCGTAAAACATTAACCCCATGATCGAGCTTTTCCTCAGACAAATAAACAAGACCTTTTGGGTGCATTTTGTTGCCCAAAATAGACATTTTTACAAGATTATTATGGTACGTGGAAGATGGGTCAGTGTCATTGTATAAACTAATCTTAACTTTCCTATACCCTCTTCGGTTTAGTACGGTTTAATCTAGATCTGACTTATTCATAAATTGAGTAAAGACTGATTGAATGACTTATCTGGCCGATGCTCTTTGCAAAAATTACCGTACCAGTAGATGTGTTTATAGGCGACAAGATGAAACAAGCACCGGGAATGTTGAATACAGGTATTAATTTACGTGACGCAGCAGGAGACTATATAGAGTGACAGGTACTGAGTTCACGCATTCACAGAGTTCGAGGGAATGAATAATCCGTCCACGCCCTTCGAGAGACAGTTATGACAGCTCTTCTTTCCAAATTGCTAATACCGTATTTTACGTAATAAGCCCCCCCCCCCCTCCGGATTTGGGAGATCACTTTAAGAAAACTAAGGGATGAGCCATCCTAACCTCACTTTTCTCCCTAACCAATATAACATATGGCAACGTAATGCTTTCATTTTTCCCCGCCAAGCTTAAAAGTTACCGCCAGTTTTTATTCCATCTCCGTTAGGCTTTATCATCTAATATAATGATAATATTAGTTACACACAACAGAATCAGTGTTCAAGTGTGTCATAGATAATATTGACTGTGTCCGTGACTGTGTCCGTGATGGCCGACCCTGCAGGTGGCCATGCAGATCGGGGGACTTGAATTCAGGTACGTATGATGATGTATTATGCAATGAAATATATATACCTACCGTATTTGCTCGTGTTCAGGACGATAAATTTTATCCTAAAATATTTGGCAAAATGGCAAAGAAGAAACATGTGCTCAGATAAACTTGCAATATAGTGCCACCACCACAAGCGTGATATGACTTAATCACCTGGCAACGATGAACAAACCATTCCAGAAATCAGATTAACACAGTGTCATAGGTTTATAATATTATTTTGATTAGAACCTTTTAAATGCGAAATGTTAATTTTCTGGGATTACTTTTTTTTCAAATGATAGGAAACACAATCATAGGCAGCATATTGAAACGAAGTATGTTGTGTATCAGAGCCTTTTATTTGCTAGAGTGTGTTTTTATTTAGTTGCACATGCAACACGTTTTGCCCTTGATTTATCCACCAAAAATGAACATAGGAAACAATATATAAGGAGGGTGTTGATAATCGGCAGCCTCAACACGCATATATGTATCAGCAAAATACCCCCAGACATTTAATAAAATAATGATGATCTAACCCTTCCAAAAGAAGCCCGACTTTCACTCAACATGATGCCATGATTCTGTTAGAATTTTATTTGCAATTTGACATATTTTTCTTCCTTAATTTAGGCTCATATTTGCTGATGACGCTCACTTAGACGTACCAAGATCGTTGTATCTATGAGCGTGAACTGTCGAGGTACGGCAAGGATTCTTTGAGTAGTAATTAGTGCATATAGACATTTTAAAAGTCAATCTGTTATTTAATAAATATCCAATTCACTCTCTCCAGACTTATCACGCAGATTTTGGACGGACAGATACTGCTGATACCGTCATACGACCCGTCTATGAGATGGGCGTATAAAAGTATTAAATACATACTTTATTGCAAAATAAAAACAAAAACAAACTAAATATAGTTGAATTTGCAAGCAATCTCAAGGTATCCCTGCAGTGAGTCAGGAAACAGTAATCTGCTCATAAGTTTAAAAATTGCTTAGAGACATTGGGTACGTTTAATTATATCCTTACAAAATATATGGGAAATATGGTCAGTTGTAGGTTAACCAAAAGCTGCACAAATGTGATTGATCCAGGCTAGCATGCAAGCATTTCTGAACTCAGTTTAGTATGAACAATATTAAGAACTAACCTGTGAAACTGAAGCTGTAGGCATAATGATAGAACTAGCAGTCTTCAGATGATGTATAATATGAGCTGAAAATGGACTGTTAAAGCTTATTGAGCAGTGGGTCCAGGTAGTTGTAATATGTCTGTAGTACACCAGTAACTGTGATTTGATGAAAAGTACTGACATATATGGTGTCCAGGAGTGTTCTGTCAAATGTGGTGTTTTTTTTTTTAAATTAAATGTGAATATTTGCATCTTTAAGGAAATGACCTAATTTACATGCACAGATTGACCAAAAAGTTAATCAACTTGTAAGAACGGTACTTTCAAGGTATTTACATAGTTTGGTACAAATCACATACATGCTTGGTTATATCTCAAGCATGAGCGCAAAGAAAACGGCCCGTTAAGCTAATTAGAATAATTAAGCTGTATAGAGATAACTATTGAAATCTAATCAGGTCTTGCCTCTTACTTGGTAGGTACACGTATGAAGTTACCGCCTGATTGGCCCTGCAGAACTTGACTTATCAAGGTGGCAAGATAATACATGTGGGAAGGTAATTAATATGCAAAATAGGTATACTTAAGCAAATTAGGCATACATACGCAAATGAGATCATTAGTTTTCATTAGAATCTGGTCCTCAATGAAAAAGTGCTACAAACATGTAATGGAAAGATTTGAGAATTTAGTAAAATTAAAAATTTACACATGGCTGATTTACATAATTATGCAAATGAACTACTTAATATGCACAGATTGACCCCAAAAGTTAATCAACTCAGAGGGGTACTCTCAAGGTATCTACAACGTTTTGTACACATCACATTTACGGTCATGTCGAAAGCGCGATCGCAAAGAAAACTGCTCGTTAAGCTAATTAGCATAATTACGCTGTAGAGACAACTCTCAAAATCTAATCAGGTCTTGCCTCTTACTGATTCAGTAAACATATGAAATTACAGCCTAAACGGACCAGAAGAATTTGAAATATTGTGGTCGCAAAAAGTGTCAGGATTCTTTAAAATAAAAATCGATACAATTTATCACA
This sequence comes from Sipunculus nudus, assembly GCA_026874595.1. Taxonomy (NCBI): domain Eukaryota; kingdom Metazoa; phylum Annelida; class Sipuncula; order Golfingiida; family Sipunculidae; genus Sipunculus; species Sipunculus nudus. The sequence goes on from CM049319.1 coordinate 27,880,076, forward strand.
GTTTCTCAGTCGGCGGTCTCCCGAGAGTGGGTTATATACAAATAAAAATAGCAATTATGCTAACGGTGCTTGAACTTTAACCTTCCCAAAAATCGTATATTTACTGTACTCAGTATTTTTAGGTAAGATACTCGTCAAAAGTCACAAAATTAACCTGTCTATCAGTTTAATAATATTATAAATATGGTCACATGGAAAATATCACAAAGAGAGGGGGACCAGTGGAAACAAATAACAAATATCATGAAAAGGAGGAGACAACTGTAAGTTGTTGCAAGTTGTCTTCTGAAACTTAATTACCACGGACCTTTGCAGAATAATTAACAGATATTGTGAATTTTGCGAAAAATACTATCGGGGGACCACTGTTCGGTCCACCGATAGAATTCGGTCCCCCGTAAGTCGGTTATATGCAAATAAAATCAGCAAAAATCCTAACGGTGGCTTTAACCACGATTTTTGAAAAAATCTACAATTTAATATTTCTGAAATATTTTTCAGGGTTAACTTGTTAAAAGTCACAAAACAAACCAATATATCGATTTTTCAAATAAGTTATATATGGTTACAAAGAAAATATCACAAAGACAAAAAATGACTATCAGGGGACCAACGGAAAAAAAGAAAACTATCATCAAAATGGGAAGACAAATGGGACTTCTTTCATTTAATTCATATAACTGTATGTTGTCCTTGCAGGCATGATCACCAGGGAGAATTACAAAATGCATCTCAAATAATGTATAAAAGTTTAAAAAACTATCGGGGGACCGCTGTTCGGTCTCCCGATAGTCTTTGGTCCCCCGATAGTCGGTGTTTTGTCCCCCGATGGTCGCAATAATAGAAATATATATATATATATATATATATATATATGTCTATATAGTCGAATTGTAAGTGAAGAGGAAGAGCGATGTCAACTGACGTAGAAGCCGGTGCGCTTCATTCTTCCTCGTTATATTTATATGTATATATATATATATATATATATATATATATATATATATATATATATATGTAAAATCAAGTTAAGCTATTATTAGTTTGTAAGCGGAGAGATGATACATGCAATAATTAGTGCAATACTAGCAAACTAGGTGGCAGCACTTTATGCGGAGGGTATTACCTCCACATGGTGGGCAGAATTCCTACGGTGCATATTAGTGGTTTGACTATATATATATATATATAGCTATTTGTTATATTGGCTCAATGTTTACATAGAATCAGAGTACGTTTAAGCCTTGTTTAGTTGGTAGCACTATAATATTAATAATTTGTGGTATATCATCCAACATTATTCAGTGATAATGCCTGTATATTCAGCAACAAAATGATAATTGCACAAATTAAGGCAAAAAACATAACGATTTTGATAATGCATTGAACACTTGATTAACAATACAAAGTCACGTTTTTATTGTATACGTATATTTACTGCTTACAGATCATATATAATTATATGACGTAAGATAAAACGTCTCCATCTCTAATTCTTATTTTAGCTGGTTTTATACTAAAAGAAAAGTATTTATATGTCATAAATTTGTTAAATGTGGAATGACCAGTTGAATACTGTGGTTGGTTCTAATTTTGCGGGGCTAAAATTTCGCGATTTTCACTATGCCGGTGTTTCGGGAGGGTTTCGTTTTCGCGATCTCACAAAACAAGTGTCCCACAGACAGTAAAACCCTTGTAGTATGAATTAATTACATCAACTAGTTTGTGTGTAAAATCTTAACAATTGCACAGGACCCCAAAGGAACATCGATCGAGTGGAAATAACATCATAAATGGCATATAATTTGATAGATATGATATCATTGATCATGGCAATCTTTTACATACATGATCATTCATTTACGTTATACATCAGTCTGTTAACTTTAAAATTGGTTTTGACGAAGAATACCTCTTATTCGCGATAATTCCTTTTTTCGCGAATGTCGCGAATTTGAAACCCTCGCGAACAGAAAGACAAGCAAAGTATTGTCTGAAGTAGAATGTTGTGGCAATTTTCTTATATATTTTTTAAATAGCTTGGTAGGTAGATACTATTCCTTTATTTTAATTACTTTTTTACCACATTTCATACCCAGAAATTGCTCATCAAATCATTGAATTTCCCAGTTGAAAATATAAATTTGTAAATAGGAGAGGAAACGAAAGGATGAAACAGAGTTTATATAGATACTGGTCTTGAAAGGGGTTTCGATAGAGTTAATTCTTTAAAATGAAAATGTTTCCTCATCGTTACTGTAATACCCCTTGATAAGTGATGATGAAAATTGTTGAATAATTTATTGTAGTGTCATATTTAAATATTAGATTTAATTCCTAAAATTATCTACTTGTTGGAAAAAAAGATGAGTGACCGTTTTTTTTGTTATGCCCCTGCATGAAGATGTGAAATACAAAGTTTCTGTGTTTAAGTGAGACCTTGCCTTTCATGTGCGTTTATGCATATATGTGTGCGCGTGAGAGTTCCAATTCTGAAATACGAGATTATGATTGTGAAATAACCAGAATTGAGGAATTTACATTATATAGAATTTCCAAAATATGACCTGTATTCTGGTTGTTTAATTTCTTATATAAATGAGCGGGTCCTTCTCAAAATTTAACAGTAAAATTATTAAAAGGTATAGAAAGATACTTAATACCCTATATTTATTTTTTTTAAAAATCAAACGATTTATATGAAATAAACAAACAAAATGACAGTCCAACTCATTATGTAAGTTATCATAAAATAAATTTATATTACCTCATTAGACAGACTAATGTATTTACATTGTGAAAGCTGTATTAATGTAAGATAATGGTTAACATAGGATATAGACGAAGTTGGCGAGCACAATTAAGGCTTGACCTAATCCATGGTTCCCAGACTTCACTAGTAATCACACCTGACATATGGAACTGTGTTTTTTTTTCCTTTTTTTTTGCTGTGGAAATGCGAGGGTGACAGTCGACAGGTGTCCTGACGGAAGCAACCCCCCCCCCCCCCCTTTCCCGAAATAAGCCCCCCACCCCAACACACAAACCCCATCTCTTGTGACAAGAAGGATAAACACTCACCTCCAAGAATAGCTGCGGATCAAGACAGGAGTCCAGGGTGTCCGGACCCCCTTCTTTTGAATCGCAACAACCTTTTTTTCAGGGATTAAACCAATTTTTCTGGCATGAACCCCTCCCCCCTTTCTGGATCACTGGATGATTTTTGGTGTTCTTAATAGTATTCCTTGGTTGGACCCTCCACTTTCTAAAGTCCTGGGTCCACCCATGCTGAATACCATCATTTTCTTCACTACTGAAATTTTTTATGAAATAAATGGCTATACAGGATATATTTGGCGATACAGTAATAAATGTGGCTTAATTTTCAAAATATCATACTTATAATTTAAATTTAATTCAAATCATTTACTTAATCAATCATTGAGCAACATAATTAATGAGGTACCTTATCTTAATGTTTCTTCAGAGGATATTCATCATTAAAAGATGAAAGAGTAAAATATTAAGAAACATTGACCCATGGGTCATGACGCTCAGCCGACTGACATGTTGACAATATTTCCTTGCACAGGAAACTAATTAAGATAATATAGATGGCATCATTGTTCATGCATATTAGCTAAGTTCATCAAGACCCATACGCACACCAAATTTGATGATAATCCAACCAGCCTTTCCTGAAGAATCTGGCAATTTGTGTGTATTTTGCATTATTTCTAGGGTGCTCAAACATACCCCAAACTCTGAGAATATAGGTCACAGTGACCCAATTTCAGGTGTCTGGAAAGAACTTTTGAGTAACTCTAAGGATGTCAAGTTAGAAGATTCTGGGTCCAATGGTTATTATCTGTGCCCTGCTTTTGTATCAAATTTTCAATTTTGCTGAGGGTGCTTATAAGCCCCATAGCTCAGAGAATATGGGCAACAGAGACCTAATTTCAGGTTTCCAAGGATATTTTTCACCTGGATCTTCCTGGATGTCAAGCTCTGGGTCAAGTGGTTATGATTTGTGGCCTGTCAATGGATGACGTCATCTTTATATGTCTCAAAAATAGAAAAAAAATTACTTAAAATTCCAAAAAAACCATGTGGCGCCACCAGTCTGCAGGAACTGATGAACACTCAATGATGAATATGCATACAAAAAGTCATGGTGATCAATGAATTAGTTGTTCAGATACTGCAGCTTTTGTATTAAATTTTTAATTATTCTTGGGGGTACTTCTGAGCCCCATAGTTCGGAGAATATTGGTAACAGAGACCTAATTAAAGGTTTCCAGGGAGATTTTTCAAGGACTTCCCTGGATGTCAAGTTATAAGATTTCAGGTCCAATGGTTACGATTTGTGCACTCTTAACAGACAACAACATCTTTACAGATTTCAAAATAAAGGGAAAAAATCGTAAAAATTGGAAAAAGTCCAGGTGTTACCACCAGTTTACAGGAACTGATGAAAAAAATCCATGATGAATATGCATGCAAAGAATCATGACGATCAAGGCACTAGTTGTTCAGATACTACAGCTTTTGTATCAAATTTCACATTATTCTGGGGGGTATTTGGGAGCCCCATAGATTAAAGAATATGGGTAACAGAGGAGACTTTTCATAGGCCTCCCAGCATGTCAAGACAGAAAATGCTAGGTCCAGTCGTTATAATTTGTGCCCTTTTAACAGATGACAGCACCTTTCAAAAATAGAGAAAAAAGGCGTAAAAAAAATACAGGTGGCGCCACAAGTCTGCAGAAACTGATGAAACACCCCGTGATCAATATCCATGCAAAGATTCATTGTGATCAATGTACTAGTTGTTCAGATCCTGGAGCTTTTGTATCAAATTTCACATTATTTTGGGGGGGTACTTCGGAGCCCTATAGCTCAAAGAATATGGGTAACAAAGACCTCATTATAGGTTTCCAAGGAGACTTTTCAGGGACCTCCCTGCCTGTCAGTTTAGAAGATTCACGGTCCAGGGTTACGATTTGTGCCTGGTTAACGGACGGACGGACAGACGGACAGACAGACAAACGGACAGCTGAGCTAAAAATCTATAAATAAAAAAAAACTATAAAAATAAAAAAAAAATTTATAAATAGAAAAACTAAATATCTCGAAAAAGGTTGCGTTTTATTAAAAAATAAAGGGGAAAAGGGCTCTTTGTCCACTGCTCCTTAAAAGGTGAAAGGGACATATCCCACTCCCCCCCCCCCCCCCCCCCCCCACCCACACACACCTGAAGCAACTGCCATGATACCCCATGTTTGAAGATAAGATGCAATCAGGTGAGACTGACGTATTATTTCTACTGTATTTTATCATTGTGAATATAAGCTGTGTTTTATACACACCTACCAAAAGTCTGACAGATCCGGCATATGGGCATGAGACTTTGTGGATAACTCTATTTAAATATGCTGCGAAAGTTGCGCCTCTTGTGTTTGATCTGAGAATTATCAGCTTAGTTCTCCCCAGTCTGAAGATCTCCCAGGGCATACTGCCTTCGCTAGGGATAAGGTGTGTTGTGCACAATGAATAATCCCTGCCAGCAGTGGCGGACTTAAGCATGTTTGACCTGACATTTGACCCACTCTCCGCCTCACTTGGATAAACAGTAAATGAAAACAACATATGACTCTCGATGCCTTGGCACCCATGTCTAATGTCAGCATGCAATAATAGTTGATCCCCCAATGCATGTCGGTAATCCTTTTGCATAATGTTGAACAGACAACAAGATGTGTCGCTGCACTATCACCGTGCATTGACATCTTCAACAAATCTGGAAGCAGCTGCATCACGTAAACTGTCCAAGAAACAAGTGCACAAGTGTCTGTTTACATTTACAATACCGCGTTTCACATATTATACCGCAAAAAAAAAGGTTCCACAGGTTTATCAATATACAAAATATGTTTCACGGACAAATACCTTTCATTGGTTATATTTGGAACTGATGTTGTCGAAGCTTACTCTATATTAGCTCCATCAACTTAAATTTTGTTTAGTTTACGCTTCTCATACGAAATGGCTCGATTTCGGCCCATAAGCGTGATGTGCGCGAAGATGTCTGCAAGAGATATATCCTTGAATTTCATAGACATAACTGTGTGTGGAGAAAGGGCAACGAAAGATGCACACTGTGGAAAAGGCACACCTCTCACAGTAACTAATGTAATAATTTTGCCTCTGAAGAAACAAAAAAAAAATCTTTGCATGATTAAAAATCCTATATTATCAAAAAAGAAAAGCCAGTATAATGGCCCTTTTATTATTTTGAGAGTGATACTCTTCAGTCTGGCCCTGTCAAATAACACTTGATCCGTTTGACCAGAAATTTGCATGCCGAGCGCTCTAATTGTCGCTCACACCTGTAAAACCGCCACGCAACCTTCCTTGGTTTTGGGTTTGTTAAAGCTAAATAATATAAACTCGTCCATCATCCTCCCCCCCCCCCCCCCCTTTGATAACCAAGTGCAAACAAACAGCCCCTCAGCTGTGACTTTTGGTTCTACCTGATTGCTTTAAAATCCTCTTACCAGTAACAATATTTCACAATAAACGATACAGGAGGCATATATCTTCTCAGTTAAGTGGCAGATTCAGAAGGCGCGCAGGAGGCGCTTTTTAACCAAAAAATTCTAAGAATCAGGATAATATCCTCAATCACCGAAAAGCAGCGCTGGATTGTAGTTACGAGGCTCTTTTCTCCCTTTACCTTGAAAACGAGAATGGTGTATAAATTCTACTATAACTTCCCCCGTACACCTGTAACCTGTGCCAGGGTGCTTAGCTTTTCTCAGATCCTATAACCGGCCAGCAGTTAATGGATATTAAGGAGAAGAAGCGGATCCAGGGGGAGGATCCAGGGAGTCCGGACACCCCCCCCCCCTTCCCACCTGTTCAGCCGCCGCAACTATTTTAAAGGTTTTGACCAATTTTTCCGGCTCGAACCCCCCTCTTTCCATACCCGAGGACTTTTTTAGGGTTTTATCGTTAGTCCTCCCGAGTTTGACCCCTCCTTTTCCTGACCCTGGATCCACCCCTAAGGAGGATTCCCTTGCAGGTCACGTGGTCCTATTTATTATATTCATGACCCGGGGGGGGGGTCACAAAACCCCATGGTTTGAATTTTATGTATGTTTAGTTTAATCACAAATACAATATCGTTCAATTACCTTTAAATATGTGGTCAGTCAAAGACATGATGTAGGTTGGAGAGATAATTTGGCTTACTGCTTTCGGGCCAGGATTGTTGGAAAAGCAGATACCTGAACTCTCATTCGCTTGGCTTTGTTTGACTGTAGAAACAACAAACTCTCACTAGGGGGCGCCCCTCTAACTTTGAACCCAATGGGGCGCAAAAGTGTTACCACCTATATCATATATTTGGATACGTCATGATTCATACTGGTATATAAGCCAGTATGGAGGAACCGAACGTGAGCTTTAAACTGATTGTTGGCCTTGTTGTAATCAGATACTAAAGATGTTCATGGACCATCTCTCCCCTACCTTTGTGTACCAGTGAAAGTTTATAGTAGAATTTGGCCGTTAACCCTACCCCCTATATATTATTCAGTTCGTATTAATGTTAAAGACTGTGTCTGAGACTCCTTATCGTCGAACTACCTTTCTTCATTCAGTTTTTTAATAATATTCTAAAATGTTTTTGCTCTTTTGATATATATGTCCCCCCCCCCCTCTCTCTCTCTCTCTCTCTCTCTCTCTCTCTCTCTCTCTCTATATATATATATATATATATATATATATATAATCACCAGAATATCCTCTAATATTCATCTGCTCTAGATGCTGTGTTTGATGTAAGGTTGACGATCTAGAGCAATTTTTTTTTTTTTACAAAAATCGATTTATCTACACCTTGCAGGAAGTGAACATTTAACAATACTACCATCCTAAATATATATAAATATATATAAATATATATATATATATATATATATATATATTTCCAAATATTTTTTATACTTTCACCTTTCCATTTACATAAATTTTGTTTTTACAAATTTTTGTTGATGATTGGATGTCACAGGGGGATGTCAAGGCCTTATAAATTGGTCCGAAACGATTAAAAAAAGTTGCAGCGGCTATAAGAGGGGTACGGAACCCTGGACTCCCCATGGGTCCGCTTTTGCTATTAACGAGGTATACATACTTCCGTTTCTTTCTTAAGGAACAGCTTTCTTACCTTAAAACATACATTTCTTTCAACGTACTTATCTTTCATGTCTTCCTCACATCAACCTATCCTTTATGTTCTTACAATTAAAATATATGTAACAAGTCAAAGATTTTCTGAAATCGGAATTCCTCCGCGTCCTTTTCGGTTCGCAAATGTAAACGTCATCACTGTTCAGGTCTTCAAGGTAAACATATATACCGATGTATGAATTTCGTGCCACGAGCACAGCGCCACAAAATAAATGTAAAATTATTTTATTATATATCTCATTTTGAGAGTATTCCACTGAAAAATCTGTATTCTGTTAACTGTTAGAACACTCATTCTTCATCTCAATTAATATATCCCCCAAACTTGATTAAAAGCCCTGTCACCGGGTTGATCAGAAAGGTATATATTATAGTGGAACACCAACTCTCCCCGGCAGATGGCGCAAACGTATGCATCACCGGCATCACCAGTCCTGCGCAATGACGTCAGTGTGACGTCTGCTAAAATACAAAGTGCTTGCAGGTTGACTAAAAGTATGGAAGGAACTGTTCTGGATTAAGAGAACACAGCTTCCAGAGGAATAATAGTTTACATTTATGTATATCAGCCTCAATACGAGGCACCACAAGCATAGTTAGCACCTTTTCTGATCTAGTCCGTTGAAGGAAATTTTGTATAAACTTTGCACAAAATCTGTTGAATGTTTCCAGATGAAGATAATCGGTATGTTTTAAATTATACCAGAGCTCACATCCATACATAACTCTAGGTAAATCCGCCCCTTTATAAAGATTTGCGCATGTCAGTGAGTTAAATCCCTTGGGAATAACACCTGCACCGATAAGAGATAACAAGGCTCCACGTCCTCTATGACAAGCTTCCTTTAGACGCTCCTCAGAACTGTACTTACTATGTAGTATTATGCCCACATGTGACTATTAATAATGTTAATTAATTGTTTTCTTATGTAAAAGGTATTTTACAACATTGTAACATTGTAATAAAATCTGCACTTCCGACTATTTTCACGAAATAAGTTAATCATTCCCTGCAGACCCGAAGCTTAAGGTGACAGATATTAAGGCAATATCGTCTGCTTGTGCGGGGGAACCAACGAAGACATTTCCTACTTGAGCACCATAACCACTGTTCCTCAGGTCCACAAGAAGTTGATTTATAAAGAGTTTGTACAGCCAAGGTGACAAAATCCCTCCTTACCGTACGGACCGTTCTACACCAAACCATTCACTAAAACGGCCTTTAAACATGACGGCACTCTTCATATCTGAATAAGCGTTCTTGATATTTCAGGATCTAATACATTGTTATATTGATTTAGCGATTCTCTTTTGAACTACTCTATACTCTCATTAAGACGGTGACAATGATGCGAATCATAAGAGAGGGGGGCACTCGCAGGCTTTGGGGCGTAATCACAGTTATAGGACAACTTTTTTTTATAAACATATATGGATATATAATATAAATTAAAATAAAGTATAAGGTTTTACAAAATAAAGTATTATGTTTTTCATAAAGGTAACTTCTATACCAGGTTTATAGATATAATATTATATAGTAAAAACATAAATGGATCCAAATCTGTAATTCTAATCAGTAATATATTTATTTTCCAATATTCCAATATTATTATTTATTCCCTGAATAGCGGGAAAAATCTATATGAGGGCCCTTATCAAAACGGTACGATTAACTTAGAGTTTGGAACTGCTGGAACCAGTCACATATTCTATATATATTCTAAATTATTAGAGGATTCTTATCACTATCTCGTGTGATCATTATGTTAATTACTTATGAATGAAAATTTATGTATATCTTCTCTTTCTTAAGATTTCATGACATGCAATATTTTTATTCAAATCTACATTTAAGTAACCATTAGGCCGGTAGATGGCAGTCGTGTATGTTCACTCCTACATGCCTCCTCAGTTTTATCAGCAGCCCTGAGAGAACCTATACTAGTATTTCATATGTGTAATAATAGGAATGTGAAAATTACACTTTTTTATATTTTATAAGACAGCAGTCATAGCAGTCAGCAAATTTCGCAAATTAAAAAAATATGAACCATACCATATTTGTATTTACGGTAACACGTATACGTCACAGCTGTCCAAATATCGGATGAACTGGATGAATTTTAGGGGCGTGGTACACTGAATTGTATATTCAGCCCATCGACAACTTTATGTGCAAAACCCCTCCACCCCCACCCCATCCCCCAACCCAGCATACACACTCTAATCCCCGATCCCCGATCAGCGTAATCACAGTTATAGGGCAACTATTTTTTTATAAACATATATATATAAATATAAATTATAATAAAGTATCAGGTTTTACAAAATAAGGTATTATGTTTTTCATAAAGGTAACTTTTATACCAGGTTCAGATATATAATATCATATAGTCAACACAAAAATGGATCCAAATCTGTAATTCTAATTAGTTATATATATATTTCAGGGGCGTGGTACACTAAATTGTATATTCAGCCCATCGACAACTTTATGTGCAAAGCCCCTCCACCCCCACCCCATCCCCCAACCCAGCATACACACTCTAATCCCCGATCACGCCCACGTCATTCTCATATACAGTTGTGGACGGAGATCGCTAACACAGTCAATAGACGGAATATAGCAGTTACATTAAGTGCTATATTTTTTCATGGAATGTGGCCGAGGTTACGTAATCTTACGCAGAAAATGTATATTGCTGTGACTAATGTATTATATTACATTTCCACACAAGTATTTGTTGAAACCAAAATCAACACCCAGTGGTATAAATATTTGGGGTCACATTCCAATCTGCTTAAGTAAATAAACAGGCTTTTGTTGAAAGGAACGTATATTTCGTGATGTAACTGTTTAAAGGCATCTTCAGCTTCCTCAACGCCTGAATATGACTAATTATATGGTACCATGCAGCTATGCTATTACTTTGCTGTTTTACATGCGAGTTCAAGCATATTGGTCTCCAAATATCATCTCATGTGTTAAAGAATTATTTTTCAAATGTAATAAAAATATAGTATAACTACCGGTTGAGCAAAATGAGATATATTTCTACGGCACTTATGCAATACATGTATATGCATGCCCGCTGTCTGCATAAAATAACAAAATTCTTTTACAGGTTATTCTTTAGACTTTCCTATGACTTCAAATCAGCTAAGCCCCCCCCCCCCCCCATCCCCATTTACTCTATCTCTCTCACTTATCTACTCACTTATGGTATCTAGAAGGCCTGGACGGTTGAGTGGTAAACCGCTCGGCTCTCTACGTTAGCGACCCGGGTTCGATCCACGGAGCTGCCAAGAGAGTGGGTTGTTGTGACCGTGAGAAGTCGTTGGTTTTCTCCGGGTCCTCAGTTTCCTCCACCTCTACAGACTGCAGAACGCTACCATCCAAGCCATGGAGAGTGCCTCGTAATAGTTTTTACAACCATCAGTTGTACATTTCATGTTTAATAAATAACGTTTATATAATGAAACTTCATTCAAAATACATTGGCATCTGTAGAGCATTTATGGTGCTATCTTTATTTAAGATGGATGGAGGATGGACAACAGTAATTATCAATTACCGCATCCCTGAAGCCAAGCAATATTAAATTATATTATCTGGAAAAAACAGGACAGCAATAATATCAACTTTTTAAACCTGTTAAAAAGTGCGTTCGTATAGAGTTTTGGTTCACACCTATAGTTATAACACAATTCGTGTTTGTACAACTTCATGGCTGGTTAATTATTACTTACACGTTCTGTGTATTTTCAATGTAAGCATAATGGAGATTTATAAAGATTACATTACGATAAATAGGCGAGAGTGAGAGAGAAAGAAAAGTATAGACAGACAAAATCAGAGATATAAACACGGAGAGAGAGAAAGAGAGAGAGAGAGAGGCATTCCGAAACCAAATTGCTCGAACACTATTATTTAATCCGATATGTGCAATTTAGCTGTTTATAATACACATATCAAAATATGTTTGATCCTTAATAACTGTCCTTTTTTACAGGGTACAAATTCCCATCTTTTTAAATCGTTGTTTGAAGTTCTTTAAATTTATGAAAAATGCATTCATATTTAAAATAGCTTGAAAAGTATAGTATCTATCTAATTATACAGTTTTGATTTTTGATAAGCAACTAATATTTATTGTAAATCAAGCAGAGGGGGGCTAAATAGAAGATATCTTAAAGTATTTTTCTGAAGAAATCAGTGCCACTAGCATGACTGAGTTGAATAGTATTTAACTTTTAACCCCGTTACAAAATTTATGTAATAATCATAATGATAACAATTCGGTACTCCAGTCCTTGTTATTTTACCCTGCCCTCAGCAAGAAATATAAAGTGTTAGTATTTTGAATATGATTTGAGGTATCTAAACCAAACATGATAAGATCCCCTTGATATGGTCGGTTCTGCCTGGCTTCGTGTCATGTTTGACACAGAACCCCACTGTAACTGCATGAGTTGTATTCGACAGTCGCACAAAGTATCAACTGTCAAATAAAATACCCCATGCGCATGTTAGTACCCGGTTCAGAAAGCTAAGCTCAAGTTACACCGTTAGCACCTACCGACAAGCCCCCCATACAGACGTTCTATATCACAGCACGAGAGGCGAACTACCCCCGTGATGTTAGTACGACTGGCCCAGGATATCTACGTAAATTAGATCCGCGTGCTTGCCCAAAGAGTTATGAGCACGCCTGATCGAAGTTCACCCTGATAACCTCTAGTGAATTATTAACGGAGATGTCGTAAACACGGAAGTTGCTTAAGCGCAGGTCGCAGGCGATCCAGAGGGAAAAGTGTTTTGTTTGCGGGGCTGTTTTAGAACGATATTAATTGATTCCACATCATGGAGATGAAGTTTGTAAATCTGTTAATTGTTCTGGCTGGGGTGAGTTTAGGAAGAGCCAGTTCTCCAACAACTGGGATAGGAGGAATGGAGTTGCACACATCAGGTGAGGTCACCACACCGGTCGCACCCACCGACCAGCCCGTATTTGATAGGCCTATTGACCGTAGCATGGTGCCTATTTATACCATGACAAACTGGTTTCTGGAAAAGGCATTAAACCCAAAGAGTTTGAAAGAACTGATAGACAAAGGAATCAAAATTGAAGAATTTACAACCCCATTTAAGCTTTTAGAGAAAGAACAAGTCCGCAATCATTTCGCCACTTTTCTCGCCTGTGCCATTATCGGACTACTATTTGCACTAGGAATACTTATTGGCGGTATCGTATTTTGTTGTTGTCGGTGCTGTAAGAAATGTGGCGCTGAGCAAGATCCTATGGAATCAAAATACGCTAAATGTAGCCGACTCAGTTGTAATACCGTTTTGGGAGTTTTCCTGACGCTGAGTCTCCTAGGTGTCGCCAGTGTCTTTTTCTCCGACCTGCTAGTCCGAGAACAAACGATGGACTCCGGAATCCCTGCCAGCATGAAACAAACGATCACGGACCTTGAGATGTTTCGTGAATCGGCAATCAGTCAGTTTGATTCTATGATCGTGACAAGGGTGGACTCTATGAAAAGGAGTCTGTTTGTGAGACTGGAAACGCTTCCAAATGATGTTAAGAATCAGCTTGGGGTAGAGACTGGAGCCGGGCCTGCGTTGGATCGTTTGTACGAGTTTACTACAAAACTCGACAGTTTAGCAAATAGCCTTGAAAGAATGAACAATAACAGCAGGGATTTGAATAATGCAATGCCACGCCTCAGCGCTATCATAATGGAGCTGAAAAATAACATCACTAGGGACCTGAGCAACTGTGTTTGTGCAAATTGCAACGTAACCCGGGAGCTGTTGGCTAATTTCACCACGACCTTGGATTTGACTAATGTAAGCGACACCACCCAGGCAAAGGAAGCCTTACTAGAGGTGTCAGCCGGAGCCTATTATGGTATTAACCTCCCTGCTATGGCAAAGGAACTGCGGGACAATTTCAATTCGGTCGAAGGAAACGTTAGAAACGAATCTTTTGGAACACTAGGCTCCATAATGGACAGAGTGGAGGATCTAGAATCAACCATATATAATTACGTCAATGACACAGCAGCGGAAATAAGAAACACGTTTAATTTGATGCCGATAAGAGAAGGAATAAACAGTTCAAACTTGTACAATAATATAGATAAATACGGATATTTCGTCTATATTGGAGGACTGATCATGGGCGTGGTGATGGGTGTGATAGTTCTCATATTCATAAGCGGCGTCGCATTTGGTATATGCGGTGAGCGGCCCGATAAATATGCCACTTGTTGTAACAGAGCGACTGGAGCTACGTGTCTCATGACCGGTGCGGGTTGTATTTTCCTTTTATGGTGGATCTTTATGTGCGTCTCTACCGTTTTATTTTTAGGGGGAGGTTTAGTGCACACGGAAGTGTGTCGCCACCTGGTGAGCGGCGAAGACAAAGGTTCCGTTCAGATTTTGGATGATATTATAAAGCAGTTTTCCGGAACAAACATGAGCGTCATGGACATCATGGATAATTGTCGGGAGAATAAAGCACTTTACACAGCGGCTGATATTGAGAACCAATATCCCAAATTAAATATCAGCAAAATCGTCGATATGCGTCAGTATAACGTGAGAGAGGCATTGGACCAGTTGAAACGACTGAACATCACTATTGGTATCATTCAAGTGTATAACGAAACTTTACGTAATGTAACTTTATATTTGCAAGACAAGTTGGACACGGTGGATTTTGCGACGTATTTTAGAGCTTTAGAAGGTGAGGTGGTGACGATTAATCTAGACACCCTGGCTGACAAATTGGAAAAAATATCGAGTGACTGCAATGAAACAGATGCAGGGGTGTTCAAAGCGTATAAGAGTTATGTGATGGGCCTAAACACAGGTCTAGTGGGTAACGCGACAGACCTGAAGACAATGCTCAACAATGACGTCACATTCTCCAATAAAACAATATCGGACGCCAATCTCCGTGATATCCCGGGAACACTCGAACAAGCTCAAATAGTTCTTAACGAAAATGGGTCCTTAATGTTGAATAAAATCCTCGCCGACACAGCGGATATACTGTATGATGATGTCCAAGACATGGCTCGTGACATCGACGCATCAGTTCGGAATGAAGTCGCTAGGTGTCGCTCTGCGTTTGACGCCACCATGCTGACTGTGACGTCAGTATGTCAACGGTTTTTGTACCCGGTGAACTCCTTCTGGTTCAGCAGTGGTTGTATTTTGGTGCTTAACTTTCTAACTCTCTTCATCGGTATATATATGGTGGGTCTGTATCGTAAAAGTGAAGATTATGAGCCAAGTCGGGAGGACCGGCAGCGGATGGTGATGGAGGATATCCAGGAACCACAAGGGAATGTAAACATGGGATATGTCATGGAGACGCCCCTTCACCAACAGAGGGCTCCACCGTATACGCATGCGCAGTACTCCGCAGGACCGGAAGAACAAGGAGTGAAAGCGATGCCAAAGCAAGTCAAAGGTCGGAAGCGTTGATATTCGAGCCTAAACGTGTCATATGTTCAATATTTGTTATGATTTTAAAACATTCCATTCTTTCAATATCTTAATGGTTTAAACAATGATAATTTTTACAGCAATATTAATATACGCAATTCGGGTAAATACCGATGGTAAAATATATTTCGCCGTGTGCCCACTGAGAACCAAAGCCCTGTTTGCTCCTGTCTTACAGACACAACACGTATACATACAGAGTCAGTTGGTGCAGCAGCCGTTTTCTGTCCTGTTTGACAGGTCTACAGTCTAATTATGGCTACATTGCCTTCATACTGTCAGGCCAGTTTCTATCACAGACCTCGTTTGTCAAAATGTACATTCCACGTGAGTTCAGACCATGCCAACGTCTCACAGTCACTGCTAAATCGCATCTGTCATTCATATCATAGAGTTGGATGCTGACGGTTTCTTGGGGTTAAATGGATAGGATTAAACCCCATAAGTTTGAAGAGTGTCCTAAGATTAGCTGAATTAAGTGTTTTTATCAAAATTCCACGGAACAGCATCTCCAGAAACTAATGGGTGATGATATTATACACATATTATAGACTTATAAGTGCTTCACACAACCGGTGAAATTTTTTCTGAATTTTTTTCATATTTATTCCCAGTTAAAAGGTTTTACGGAAAATGCATGCTGCAAGAGAAAGCTAAAGAGTAGACCTAATTTTCATCCAGCCAGAGAAATAAATACCAACCTTTTAGAAAATTGAAGTAGAATTATTTAAAGATTAGAGAAACTTCAAAACATTTAAGCTCCTCTAATGGCAGTCAAATTCATTAGTAACATAAAAAGATAGCCTCAGCTAACACTTACTGATTGAATGTAAGCACTCTATAATAAATGACCAGCTAATACAAAGATAGCTTCTCATGCAAGGACACAGCTGATCTGTCAGATCATTGGAAAGAGTCTAGAAAGAAGTAAAATATACACTTGGAATTTATTTTAAATTCCAAATTGCAAATTAGGCCTTCACTTCCAAATTTTTTCTATATGTAATCAGAAAATTATCTCTCAAAGTACACGTTCGCCGGTTGTGGAAGAGTATATAATTAATATGAAGGAACGATGGGCCACTATTAAGGGATCACCCATGCTGGATGCAGTTTGAATACTAGACATGTGCATGCTCAGGACTGCACGCCTCCGCCACATGGACGGTCCTTAATGGGGTTACTCCAAAACAGGGTTTGCATTCATTTATTTAGCCCATATTCCCATGTTCACTCGGGCTTATATGACTGCACATTTGTGAAAATTCCTGGTAGTCCTTCTTGGATTCGTATCAAAAGCCGGACCCACACCAAAATCTACTCGATTCTTCACTGGCCCCTTCTCGGGGAGCCCAAAAATAATTCATGATTCATGACGAGATATGTTTTGAACAAATACACAAACACACACACGAACGGGAATGAACGTTTACCCTCCTGGCGGAGGCAATGAAGACGTTATACTGACGTAAGGGTACATCATTATTCCACAGCTGTATCTTCTTCCGGGGCTTTCAAACCTCTGCATAATGACGTCATGTAACTAATGACTACTTATTTTGATTCCCAATAGAATATATAACATTTATAATCTTGATTCAGCCGTGGGGGTATTCATAGCAATATTTTAAATTGTATGTAATGTAGGAAAAAGTAAAAAACATTAACTAGAAGTCTGCATTCTAATGAATGCAAAACCTCCGCCATTCACTTCCTCGGTCCACATTTCCTTTTTCATTCTTGCATAAGTGACTGCAGATTTGTGACTCTTCCTTGATGACGTTCCTTAATTCGGATCATGTTCCGGATCCACACTAAAATCAAATCGATTCTTCATTGTTCCATTCCCGAAATGGCCTGAAAAATTCATGATTGCCTGTGTTATGTTAAATGAACAACTAATGCACACAGACACATGTAAACGGGAGTGGACGCAAAACATCGTGGTAGCTCTAGGCAATTATCTTATACAAGTCAATGTACACATGGTCGGTAACGTTTACCGTTACATTATCTGAACCATATTATTTTTATAATGTAAAAACTATTTTTATGGTGACCGAATTAGATTGTCCGGCTGTGCCCCTCTCTTGGGCGGTTCATATACTCAAAGAATAGATCACTTATTAGGGATATTATCTATTCCTTACAGATATTATCCGTTACAAATACTATCAGGGAAAATCACACGCCCTTTCAACAGACAAACAACTTCTCATTGTGCCATGAGCATTTATTCTTGTTATGTCACGTGATATGTGTATTGATGAGTAACAGATGTTCTACATTGTAAATATTATATTTATATAATCAGAACAAATTCATCGATCGGTCAAACCAAGTGAAATTATCTCGACACATCACGGCCATACTAAACATCTGTTTGAATACTCAGACTGTAAAAGCGGATCAAAGGGGGGGGGGGGGAGGGTCCGGACCCCTGCCCTCCTTTTTTTCAGCCGTCCCAAACCTCTTTTTAAGGGTTTCAGACCAATTTTTGCGGCCTGGACCCTCCTTTCCCGGACCTAGGGACCCTCATTTAAGTTAAGTCATAAGTCCTCCTGGGTTCGATTCCTCCTTTCCCTAAATCCTGAATCCGCCCCTGGACTCACTGCTATTATACTCGCGCTTGGCTTTAGTCATACTCACTGTAACTATATTACTGTTACCCAGGGGCGGATCCAATTGAGGGAGAATATACATGTGTATTTAGGTTTTATAATTTCATATGCAATTTCAGGAACAGTTAATAAATTCTTGTTAAAATTAACTTATTAAGACCGGCAAGAGGCTTTCGATTATTTTTAATTGAATTGTCCACAGTTTTATATAAGTGATGTGAAAATTGCAGTATGTAATCTTACTATTTTAAAACTATATATGGCATATAGTAATCTGCCATTTAAACTATATATATATATATATAATATATATATATATATATATATATATATATATAAATATATATATATATATATAAATATATATATATATAAACATTTGGTCAGTGGGCGTTATGTCTGCACTTATCAACGCTTGTTGGTCGGTTATTGTTTGTTTGTTTGGTTTACCGGGATTACAAAAAGTTCAGTTGAATTCATTTTATTGACACATGGTTGCATTGGTTGGCATGGTAACAAGGAGAGCCAGGTATTTTCTTATCTGCATGTTGATAGAGACCGTGTGCCAGAGAAAAGCAAGTATAATATGACAGAGTTTTATAACATGTGATTAATTTGTAGACTCAACTTGCAATCGTTCATGACGAACGATATGCAAAACGATAAGACTGTTACAATAACAACAGAAAAATAATATGATAGAGGAGTATTATAAACTATGAAAATATACCTTGTACATGAATTTTAATACTGTTATATATATATATATATATATATATATATATATATATATATATATATATAAGCATATGATATAAATACAGAGTTGATTAAAATCGGCTTGCTAGTAATGTAGTTAAGCTCTCTATAAGCCCATTAATGTGATTTGTTAAGGCGTTGACACCTCTCTCGTGTGTAACAATGATATACAGTGACCCGTTCTCTGGTGACCTATAAACAATGCTAACAGCTGGCTCATACATACACAGTTTTCCTCAGATCATACAAGTGCTATGCACTGGACTACTTGAAAGGCCGTGATTCATACCACGTGTGAAAAACATTAAATGGCAAAACACAAAAGTCGTATATTAATCAATAACTACACGCGAGTATCAATCAGTCGTAAAAAATAGTTAAAGTGCAGGGGGCAGGAACCAGGATGGATCAAATATGGATTTGTCAAGCTTCTGTACGCATACAAATGAACACATATACATATACACACGATCCGCTGAACACCAGTCAGTACTTGCCGACAACATAATTAATCAAGAGCTTTTAAGAATAACAAACATTATTTTCTTCAGTAGACTTTTTTTTAGTTGTCAAATACGCTCAGAGCTTTAGTTTAAATGAGACCCGGTTTCCCAAATTCTGTACTGGGGCCATATAATTTATTTAAGTTTAACAAGTGGTTATTATACATTCGTGTGTCGAGTATACAAGTATACATACATACATGCATATTCGTATATAGACAAATTACAGGTTATGCAGTGTTGGATTAAAATATAATTAAAAAAATATAGATAAATCTTCTTATATATATATATATAACGTCATAAACAGTAACTACAGTCGTGATGTTGTAAGAATTAACATTTCCCTTTAGGTGTCATGAATCACGTATATCCACGTCTAACAGTTCTTGAATGGTACTTGCCTTGTTTTTAAACCCCCTTAAAGGGAGGCCTGTAGGGTTTGTCAGCCTGTTGTTTTATTTATATACCATGTTTAACGTTTATGTACGTGTCTGAAATATCGTTGATTTCATGAGGCATTAATACAGGAAATATCAGAAGCTGATACACGTATATATGACAATATATCAGAATATTGAAGCAGAATTATTTTGAAAGGGTAATTTTTTATCGGGGCAGATGTGTAATGCCATGTAAGTGTATATATGTATAAAACTGTCAGGGGAAAAATTATTCAATTTTTATTTAGCAACTGGTATTATACATTTTGCTGCTATAGTTACTGACACATTAATTTTTTTTAAACATTGTACACACAAACACACCTATACCTGTTAAGAGATTTGATATAAATATATCTATATATATGTGTGTATATATATATAGATGTGTGTGAGGGTGTGTGTGTGTGTGTGCGCGCGCACTAACTTTTTTTCAGCACAAAACTCTGCGCCATCACACTAACATGGTACTTTATCATATATTGATTTGACATGCTATAGTTGATATATTATTTAATACTCCAAAAATAATTTGATACATGCGTAATGCTTTAAAATATAATATATGAAGTATATGTCTATACACTCTAGATGCTATTCTTCTTCTATTTTTTTTGTATTTCCCTCATATCATACATATGCTTTCAGATCGTTTATATATACACGGGAAATAAATTTGATAATTTGTTTTCAGTGTTGTGTCGTTTATTTAATAATATTGCGGTATCAAATAACTATTAAATGTCTCATTTGCATTTTAGAAAAGTATCTATTATACGGTTGATATACTTTATTATATTGGTCGATGGCAGGTGAACAAAAACATATATATATATATATATATATATATATATATTATTTATTTAACAATACTCATATTTGGGTGGTTTAATTATGATAGATAAAAAGAGTTCGATTTTACTTAAAAGTATTTCATTTGAAGTTTAAGTGAAAGTGAAGGCTACATTTCATGGATGACATAACAATAAAGATATTCATAGCAGATACTCAAATGCCGCTGGGGCCTTTCTACTCACATTTTATTACCTCCGAAAGAGGGTTTGCAAGCATATTTACATACTGTGAAGTCTGTGATTGGCTTCGCGAGTATAACGTTTTGTGATTATCCCTTTTTCAGTGGCTCGATTTTCGATATATCGCCACACTATAAACTTTACAGCCAGAATATATCTATTATTATACAAATTATTTAATATTCACGGAAAATCTGGAAAATTGGACTAGGATCAATTGGCGTATATAAAATACTGGTACAATAAATACTGGTACATTATTTTGAGATCAAACTAGTCTTTAATTTTCTGGTATCATATATCAGTTCGTGATAAAATATCTGTTAATTTTTGCCTTTTGGCATCCAAAGCTACATGGATAACGTACATGACATACCAGCCCAGTGAGGCTAGTGTATGTATGATTGCTCACCAGTGTAGAAGGGGTGTTTTATTCACGGTGGTTTTATTTTCGCGATAATTTGCCGCGAATATCGCGAATTTGAAACACGAATAAAAGGGCTACCAAAGTATTTTGTTAAGCAAATCGATATCTTATTACTATTTCATCCCCAGACTTTACCCGGTGATGGTCATGACTTCGCTTGTCCTTAAATCATTGACTTCGTAAGTTCTGTCACACACATGTGATCAAGTGTCTCAACAAACTAAACAATTACCGAGACAGAGAGACATCTGCCGTGATCAGGTAGAACCAAGGCTTCATGTATATAGGTAACCAAGATCACACGTGAACCTGTTTGTTATGTAAGCTTATACATAAAGTTTGTCATTGTTAAGAACAAATGGCACACGTGCCAGTTCCTGCGATGTATTGCATAGGCCTTTACAAGTGGATGGTTTATCGTCCGCCGCCACAGAGCCGGGTCAGCTCCGTCCGATCTATCCATCCTTCCGACTTTTCGTATTCAACATGACTTTAATAGTCACTAAGGTTGAATGGCGATCAACAAGAAACGTACCTGGAATTTTGGAAGAATATCTATTTTAAATGTGAATGGAGTGCATTTATTGTATAAAATGAACAACAGTGCATTTATCCGCACATGCATGATCTTGTTTGCATGACAACTTGGTAGTCACCTTCGACGTAAGATATATTAAGCCAAGTCACGTATAGATTTAGCAACAAGACCGGCTAATTCATGGGAACATCCTGACTCAAACCGGAAACATGCGCTGCACGCGGTGTTTCTATATTAAAGTAAAAGTCAATATGGTTTGAGGAATTTATTAGTAGCATGTACCAATCAATAAAATGTCGGAAAGATCCCAAAAGAAAGTGGCTTAACTATAGGTATATCATGTTAGATTTTCATGTTTTTTCCATGTACGCAAATGTTTATCTTTTACGACCAATATTTATTAATGCATTTAAACCGTCCTCAGTATATAATGCCAGGGATGGATATTTATTTATGAATAAACAGACAATTCCACCATGATATAAATGAAGAAGGTCTTTTATTGATAATTCCTCCAGAGAAAATAAAGAAAATTCAAATGTGAATTAATTTCTTAATTATTATTATATGTAAAGGGCCACAGGAATCATAAGCCAGGAACAATATGCCTGTTTCACTTGTTATCAAGAGTTATTCTTGAAGAATATACATTCAGTCTTTCACGTGAAATGGTCGTGTTTATACTCAGGGGCGGATCCAGGGATTAGGAAAAGGAGGGCCCAACCCATCAGAACTAATAACAAAAGCTAAAAACGTTCCCAGGTCCGGAAAAGGGGGTGGGGTGGGGGGGGGGGGGGGGGGGGTCGTCCAGGCCACACAAATTGAAACCTTTGAAAAAGAGGTTGCTGTGGCTGAAAAAAAGTGGGGGGGGGGGGGGGGGGGGGGTCGTACCCCTTGGATCCGCTTCGGACCACAAGTAGCTGCAGTCTTGTTTGTCCTGTGAGACCTGGTTATAATATTATATATTTTATTATATCTGTCCTATGGAGAGTAAAACAATTGAGAAATATGTTGTATTGATAACAGGAAAATACATGCTAAAAGTAAAAACAGGGAACTTCACTAAAGAGGGTAGCCGTGAAAACCTGCCATTGTTTTGGACTGATAGCCTACTTTGAGTAATTACACTAGTCATATACAGGTACAGTTAAACTGCTTTTCGATCACCACATTTTTGGGGACCACCTACAAAATAACGACCACTTGTTCACGGTCCCCATTTGTATTTTTGCTCTATATATAAGACCTTGCTTAGACAACCTCCTCCTCAATGGACCACTATATCGAGGTCCCGTTGGAAGTCGTAACTTCGAGGTTTTACGCTTGTACAATAGGCATCCATCCATATTGGGGTAAACACCGGGTAATCTTAACAGTAAGTTACAAGAAAGAATAAACATTTAAGGCTACATTTGACTGTACTTGCACAAACCAAAGTGTAAATCTCATCTGAATGGAAACCGCCATCGTTTCATGCATCTCGCACGATTTGTCCAGCAGTCACATGATCCGTTTGAGACATGAATCCATGCGGACAGAAATTAAACAGTGGTGCAAAATATAAATATGCCAAGCACGCCATCTGGTGGTGACTTAACAAATCAAGATTTATTTCAACTTCCAACCGGTGTTTCTTCTGTGTTTCGGATATCTGACCTTGTAGTCCTCTTATGGTAAACCGATACACGTGGATTGTTTTTAATCATACACAGAACCAAACCAATGTTAAGAATGTTAAAAACAACAGAACTGCTGATAGTCCGTCATTGTGTCGGGATGGTCTTAAGAAAAAATGTTGTATTCTCCAAAAATGAACTAATGCACATATTTTTGCAAATATTTATCTAATACTTATAAAAGGAATTCGGTTCACGTCTGTTCGCAATGTTCTCTAAAACTGCGTTTGGAACATTACTGTGCCATACATAATTCTAAAGGTTATTATCCCCGCAGTGACATAGGCGATATGAGAATAAATAATTTTAATTTACATATAATTTTGAATGATTTTTCCGTTTTTACTGACTTGCACGGAGGTTAGACCGAGCACATTCGAACTGCCTTCGGCATTGACCTGAATGCGTGTATCGTGGTCATTCAACCTCAAACATTTGAACTATTGTTCATATGAATAACGCTTGCTTTCAGTGAGGAATTTGAGCCTGTCGGGCCTTACATTTGAACGGGGCTCTCACCCACGTGCGTGGTCAGTAAAAGAGAAAAACACACGTTTCTCGCTTTATGAAATGGAGAGTTCAACCCAGGAGGATTAATGACAAAATCTAATTCAAGGTCCCAATTTCAGGAACGGACGTGGGGTGGGGTGGGGACTATAGGTCGCGGGCTTCAGAGCGAATGTAAGATCACTCACGCACTGTCTCGACGAGGTTATGAGTGTATACGGACGGACGTTATGATGTTTACGATTTATGTAATGGAGGACAGTATAAGTGGCAGATATAAATAAGTGGCAAAATTAAGATGCAAGCAGTAGTATCCTATAGTTATTTGCTGAAGCCCGCGTTCTATAGTGGTACGAAAATGGGATATGGACCCTCTGCATGGAGTCCCGTTGGGTCCGCATCTGCTACTTACGAGGTATGCATATTTCTGTTTCTTTCTTCAGGAACAGTTTCCTGGAAACGTACATTTAATAAATCCTTCAGGTTTTCCTCACATCAACCTAATCTTTATACGTCCGGAATAGAATCCAGTCAAATATCGTCGAAAACCTGAACGCCCCCGCGTCTCATTCCGGTTCGCAATGTAAACATCATCACTGAACAGGTGTTCAAGATAAACAAACCGGGGTATGAATTTCCTGCCACGAGGACAGCCCCACAAAATAAATGTAAAAAATATTTATTCATATCTTATTGAGACAGTTTCCCACTGAAAACCTATATTTTCTGTTAACTTTAGGAATAAAAAAATGAGCCAACATTCCACATCTCCGTTAATATATCTCCCCAACCCCGGTAATAAGCCCGGTATACCGGGTTTATCAGCTAGTGTAAGGAAAAGTGGGACTAAAAGCAATCTGAGTTATGGGTATGTATAGTCTTCTAGACATTTTTATTCTTTAAAACACTGATGTCTTGAGTCATTAAAAAATGAATAGGGCATTTGAATCAATGTTGATTTGTTGGCCACAAAAAACAGGAAGTTGGCTGCTCCATTTAATACAGGTCTTGTTACCTCACAATAAAATCACCTCAAAATAACATTTCTATTTTTAAAATGCCATAGAGGAATGATGTAGGCCTACGCTTGCCTGAATTGTGTAGAAATGTGCTTTCAAATTACAATTATTCCAATACATGAATATATATATATATATATATAGTGAAACCTCATTGTGTCGAAGTCAAAGGGACCCTCAGAAAACTTCGACACATCCGAGGTACGACAGAAGCGGGTTTTATTTGGTAATAATTTAACTAGAGTTGTCCGGAATATCGAGTCTTTAACTTCGACATAAGCGGGGTATTCGACTTAAGCGAATTCAACACAACGAGGTTTCACTGTATATATATATGTAAATCGCTTCAACAAAAGTTAAAATATATTTTCCTTGTGTTCTTAATCTTAGCTTAGTGTTTAAGTTTTTATGACCTATCTTATCTTTGGGAAATACATGTAGCCAGTAAAAATCATAATCAGAAGGTTGTAAATTTGTTTGAATTAAATGGACGACACCATCAATTCTTGCGTCATATTCACCCTCTGGCATAACGACCAGATTACTGGCGCCAGAGTGTCATGACATTTACGTCTGAGGATCGCATTATAAGGCCTTATGAAGGTGCAAATATTTTCGTCATTTCTGACAACGCTTCATGGGCTACAGGTACACTGTCAATCAACATAAACCTGACCATTCGTTAGCATTTTTTGTGTACTTTCTAATAATACAAAATATGAGCGAGAAAAGGTCCTGTTCAACCCAGCACATTGGTAAACCCCTCTGTATGTTTTTGAATTTATGACTGCATGAACACAAGCATGGCTCGCACGGGTTACAGGACGCAGGCAACTTGCGGGCGACACAGGAAATGACCCTTGTCCATGGAGACGGTGTTTCAGTTTGGGTTGCGAGCTTACATATATAATCTTGTGTTTATTCACCATTCTAAGGATAATATTGAGATTATGGGCCGTTTACCACAATATGAATGCAACCAGATGCAAGACCACTGCGATACATTCCTCCATATTACTAGTATCACGACTCGAGTAGGCTTACCAGTCTAATTATCCGATTGCCTACTGAGTCGGGTTGTCACGGCTGCATAAATTCAGTTTATGCAGATGATGACGTCAATGGAATTCATGAACAACTATTATTTCTTTCATATTCATCATAGCATTGTAAATAAAATAGTAATTCACGTGACAGGTTTTAATATCTAAATTTAAAAGTTGCCAGATCTCGAAACAGATAATAATTCAACTATACTCACGTAACGTTTAACAATATTGTAACACCCGTAGGTGTTAGACTGCTGTATACATTCAGTCACTTCTAAAGCCAGGAATCTTGACGCGTCTGTTTGTAACTCGTAGGTTTATTTCAAGGTATTCTGTCCATGCTGACAGTACAGAGATTTAGACGTTCAGACGTTAACTTCAGACGGTTTTGACTGTAACAAACAAATAGGGATACTAAGAATAATGAAATATCAGTTAAATAACTGACATGGTAATAATAACGAAATATATTTTCCCTATAATGATGCAATAACATAAAAGTATTATAAACTTACAGTTGTATATGTATAGGCAACAATGACATATTGCTATGGCTCAGTAAGATTAAGTCAGCCGAGCTATTAACTATAATGTATCGCCAAGGCTTAGCAGGATCAAGTCAGCTAAGATAGCAACTATGATGTGTGTAATTAACACCATTCTACAGAATATACTAGTCAAACCTGAAAGCTGACACTAAAATACACAAATATATAATAGAACTTAAGCAACTACAGTAGTATTTAACAAATCATTGCATCTCTGACAGATTTCCATGGGATCCTTAAAAACAAGTGACCCATGGGTCATGACGCTCAGCTGCCAAGCATGACCTGTGACATCATGGACTGAGATTCACAACTTCCAGTCAAATTTTGAAGAACCAATTTGCCAATTTGTTGAAAATTTTCTATGACAACAGAAATATATATCACCTATGTCTGGTTAAAACACAGTGAATTGATGGTCTGAGGAAAATGCATGATTGTTAAGCTATCAGGAACTATTCCAACAGCTTCTTGAAACCTGTCAGTCTCAAAGGAACACCACAAAGGGCAAATATAAGATCAAAATATATAGCAAAAATCAAGGAAATACATGCAAGAATTATTGAGAAACAGGTGCTTCTGTATGAATTTTTATTTAATACAAGCCAACTGTACTGCACTTTTATAAATGATGGTAATATTTATTCAGAAATATTTGACCCAATCCTTAACAAGATTACATAAATATACATCCAACTGCATTCACTTTAACTGTTCTTGAGATAATATGATCAAAAGGAATTAAAAGATGGTTGCCTGGTGGCCATATTGGACTTCTGACAAGTCTGAAATCAGACAACAAACATTCTCTAAATCGGACCAAACATTAAAGAAAAATTACTGAAACTGCACTGAAGAAAGAATTTCTAAGGTGGCTAACTGGCAGACATAATGGATTTCTGACAAGTATGACATTTGATATCCCACATTCTCCAATAAGAGACCAAACTTGGGGCAAATTATCCAGTAATGAATGCCCAAAATAATTCAAAAGGCATGTCCAGGCCCTCATATCAGATTTATAGACATGCAATTGTAAAAAGTCTAAGTCCAAAATTTTTAATTATTACTCTGCTTTTCAATGGGGTCAGCAGGGCAGGTAAACTGCCAAACCTGAAAGAAAAGAAATGCAGAAAGCATGACTAAGAGTCTTGAAATAAAACAAAAAGCCATCCTAAATCAAGGTACACATCCACATATTATGAGAACAAACACTTGCTTTTATATGTGGTGATATATATTAAAATATTCAGATATCTAGGAAACTAAGTTTATTGCTAGGATTCCATAAAATAAACTGCAAAATGTTCACATCATCTTATAAATCAGTAGCTAAACCTTAATACTATACTCTCATAGTCTTAATGCCTGGCTGAAGCATTCTGACAACAGTGTTTTTGTTATGAAGTAACGAGGTACTTATCACTGAGCCTTATCACTTAATAGGCTGATACAAAAGGAAGTCATATGTCACCAGTGTCACTCACAATTACAGCCACACAGGGAGATGTACCAGCTGGAGTGGGATGGTTATATATACAAGAAAAATAGAGATGGTCTATAAAATAAGTAATTGTGAACATCCCTGACCTATGACCTTGGCCTTTTGCCCATATATCAACTGGATTCTTTCTAAATGATGGGTAACTACTAACCACTTAAATTTGGTGTAATTACTTGGCAACCAATGGGTGAATAACTTTGACCTGCAACCTTTAACCACAAGCATTTAGAACAATTAAATATTGTGACCTTGACCTTTGACTTTTTGACCTCAACATCAATAGGCTTCTTCCCTTATTGGTAGGTAAGCCATATATGACAGATGGAAGGTACAGATTGAAAAGTTTGCCTGAAAATGACTCCACGGAAGAAGTGGGTGCTGTGAACTTGACCTTTGACCTCAAAATCAATGTTCAGGTCTTTTCCCCTGTTGGCAGAGAAGCGATATCAGTGCTGGAAGGTTTTGAATGAAAAGTCTAGCTTGAAATGTGTCCACAACCTTTTCAAAGAAGTGGATCCTGTGACCCTGACCTTTGACCTTGTGACCTCAAAATCTATAGGATTCTTCTCCAACTTAGTAGGTGAGCTATATGTGAAAAATCAAAGAATTGGGATGAAAGGGTTGGCTTAAAATGCATCCACAGGCTTTTCAAAGAAGAGGCTCCTGTGACCTTGACCTTTGACCTTTTGACCTAAAAAAAATTATGGTTCTTCCCCTGTTGGTAGGTGAGCTGTATGTGAAAGATGGAAGGTTTGGGATGAAAATTTTGTCTCAAAGAGTTATTTCTGGGGGGTGCAAACACACCCCATAACTTCGAGAATATAGGTCGCAGTGACCTAATTTCAGGTTTGCAAGGAGATCTTTTTAAAACCTCTAAGACTGCATAGGGTTCATGGCCCTAGCCCCTACGGTTACGATTTGTGCCCGGCCGGCCGGACGGACAGACGGAAGGACGACGGACAAAGACCCATCGCTATAGCCCAGCATGACTGAAAGTCAGCTGAGCTAAAAACACACACAAACAGTATCCATTCCTAAGTGTAACATGCAATACAGCATAATCTGAGACGCTCTGGTATCAGCACACTACCATATATATTCACTTGGGGAAAAAACAGGGTCAGTCCATAAAGCGTACAGACTGCAAAGACCAGGGCAGCATCGTATTACGCTGTCCTGTATATAGGCTCACTAGAAAGTTACAAGGCCGAGATTAATAACACAAATCTACCATTTATCTATAAATCTACCTTAGTCAAACATATAACACACTGCCGGGAATTAATATAAGCTAATAACTTACATTCCTGGTTCTTCTGGGGTTCCAATATGGTTTAAAATCACTTCTTTTTGGCTAAACTTCTTGAAACAAAAACCTGCGTGGCAAACCTTTACAAAAAATAACTGCTGGGCGGAAGAGCCCACTGAGCATGCTCACAGAACAAAAAAATTGTGTCTACGCTAAACAACATATGGCAGCACATGACAGTAGGCTCACAGGTGTAACATCCCGGCCCAAATGTATGTTCATGGGACAATGCATTTTAAATACACTAATAACACCTGGTTTAGACTACTTAATACAATACTTAACAGTATGACACATGACATTCAATAATGGCTCAGGTATATATATTACACGTACAAATCATCAAAGGTACATTAACTCCAACAGTTCGAAGTGGCACTTAAGTGTCCATAACAAACAGGTCCACAACTAAGTCCATTTATGGTTGCTGTATCACTGAACCATCGAGTAAACAAATCTTGGTTACTGGTCGTTCGTAAGTCCTGGAGGCAGTGCGTACGTTGACTGAACGCACAAGTCCATCGGTTCCAAGGTAAGTATCGATAATTAGGCCTAATGGCCATTGGTTTCGTGGAGTGTTCTCCTAGCATAAGATCACTAAATCACCCTTTTGGAGGTTAGGTCTAGGTTTCAGCCATTTTTGACGTTCCAGCAAAGCAGGTAAGTACTCGCGAATCCATCGCTTCCAGAATACGTCAGCGAGGTATTGTACCTGCCTCCAGCGTCGACGATACCGGTCCTTATTGTCGAACTGTCCTGGGGGTAGAACAGGTCCTGGACGTAGTATCAACAGGTGATTTGGCGTGAGGGGATGATCATCTCTGGGGTCATCAGACAACTTTGTGATAGGTCGACCGTTTATTATTCCTTCTACTACAGTAAGTAAAGTAACAAGACCTTCCTCGTCCATAGTTTGCTGTTTTACAACACCTGCCAGGACCGATCTTACAGAGCGAATCTGTCTTTCCCAAACACCACCCATATGGGAGGCTCCTGGAGGATTAAAAATCCACTTTATTTCTCTTTTCAGGAGATGCTCGTGTATCTTGCCCTGATTCCATTCACGGATGGCTTTACGGAGCTCTGACTTTGCCCCAACAAAATTGGTACCGTTATCCGAGCGGATTTCGTAGGGCTCCCCTCTGCGTGATATGAATCTCTCCAAAGCATTTATGAAACTATCTGTGTCCAGTGTGTGTGACATCTCAATATGGACGGCTCTAATTGCCAGGCAAGTAAATAGGCAGCCATACCTTTTTACTTCTGTTCTTCCCCTTTTTACAGTGAATGGACCAAAATAATCTATTCCCACACGAGTGAATGGTGGTTCGTACGGGATTAGTCTGGATGTGGGAAGGTCCGCCATCTGCTGTACTTCAGGTTTCCCACGTGATTTCTTGCACACAATGCAGCGTGAAAGCACCGCCTTGATTAGCCGTCTCCCTCTCAGTATCAAGTACCGACGGCGTGTTTCAGCAACACCAGAATGACCTGTGCGATGATGGCAGTCCTCAACGATGAGTTGGGATACATGGTGTCAATAAGGCAAGATCAGTGGGTGTTTCGTGTCGCCACTCAGATCTGATTGTGCAAGCCTGCCTCCTACTCACAGGAGTCCTGTATCAGACTTTATAGGTTTCAACTTGCTAATCAGAGGTCTTGACTCAGCATCTTGGAGGGGTTTCTGGATGTATCTAATTATGGCTAATTCTGCATTCAGTAACTCTGCAGACGTAATTGGGCCTGTGTCTGATGTCTTTCTCAGTAGCATCTGTCGAAGGCCTAGGATCCATGCTACTGCTTTCTTTAGTTTAAACCACGAGGAGTAGTACTTTAAAAGAGAACTGACTGGATCTGATTCAGTGCTCATGGAATATACCAACGGTGCTCTTTTCAGTTCTGCGACCTCCATAAGCTCTGCACATTAAATGCAGGTTGGTTTGGCAAATGTAATTCATCCATCAGCAGGAAATCTGGCCCTTGAATCCAGCGTTTATTGTTGACTAATTCCTCCGCAGCCATTCCACGGGAGGCATCATCTCCGGGATTCTGCGAGGTTTGTACATATCTCCACTGTATTGGTTTGGTGTAATCCAATATCTTTGATACTCTGTTGGCGACATATGTGTGGAACCGTTTCCCCTCATTCTGCAGATACCACAGTACAATAGTACTGTCCGTCCAATGGACAGAATCCTCAAGTGTGAATTGTAGCTCCTGGCGAATAAGTTTGTCCAATTTCACTGCCTCTACAGCACCAGCAAGCTCAAGGCGAGGTATAGTGGAGCCCTTCAGAGGTGCAAGACGGGCCTTGGCCATGACAATATTGACATAGATGTCATCACCACAGACCAAACGAAGATATGAAACTGCCCCATAGCCTTGTTCTGAGGCATCGGAAAAGTGGTGCAGCTGTGCAACTCTGATCGCTACACCTGCGGGTTTCACACATCTAGGAATTCAGAACTTCTGTATAGCGGGAAGATCGGCCAACCACCGGCCCCACTGGTCCTCTAGGTCTACAGGCAACGAGTCGTCCCAACCTTTTTGTAAACGACACAACTGCTGAAATAGCAACCTTGCCTTCAACACGAACGGACAAACATACCCCATTGGGTCGTATACGGTGCTAAGAGCGCTTAGTACCCCTCTCTTAGTCTTTGGTTTCTCCGCCACTTGTACATCAAAGCCAAAGCTATCTGTTTCGATATGCCATAGCATTCCTAGAACTCTTTCAGCCAGCAACTCTTCAAAGCTTATGTCCATGTTGACAAACGCCTTGGCCCATTTCTCCCTAGGTATGGTCTCCATAAGTTTTGGGGAGTTTGAAATCCATTTTGTCAGATTAAAGCCTCTCTGTGCTAGTAATTCTGTGACCTCCTTTGCGAGTGTCACCGCAGTGTCCAAGCTGTCCACGGATTTAAGACAATCGTCCACATAAAAGCTCTTTAATATGGTATTGAGTGTCAACTCTGGGTATAAATCACTGTGGTCATAGGCTACCTTTTTCAGGGCATAATTTGCGCAGCTCGGACTCCATACACCGCCAAACAAGTGGGAAGTCATTCTAAGCACAATAGTTTGACCTGTAGTATCATCATTCTCCCACCAAAGGAAACGCAATACATCCCTGTCCTTTGAGGTCACCGATAAGCAGATGTACCTGATCTACATCAACAAGTTCTGGTACATCCAAACCTCTAAGATGAGGCCAATAGTCCAGGTTAACTTGATTGCATAGGCCTGAAAGGTCAATGTTAAGTGTTGGCCTTACTATTACCTCTGGGATACACCTTGACACTATATTATCATGAAGGTCTGAGACCAGTAGGGATATAACAGTGCAGTCCATCGCGACTCTTGTCTGTGCAATGGTTGTAAGCTCAAAGTGCTTAACAGTTCCCTTTGTTCCAAGGCTTTCGCTCAGAGCCTCTGTACAGTATGGAGAGGTTGTCCCAGGATCTAGCATAGCATATGTGTCCACACAACGGCTAGAGTCCAAACACCGGACTCTCACAGGTACAATAGGCAGGGTTACCTTGCCCCCTTGGGATCGCACAAAATTGCTGACCTGGTTTCTCGGGTGTATCACAGGAACAGGACTAGGAGCAGTTGATATTACTGGCAGGCTCGGTGGTGCGTTTTGGTTGCTGGTTTGGACCGGTGCTAATCCCTCATCCGGATCCGGTCTTCTCGTAGGGATGTGAAGGAACTTACTGTGATTCTGACCACAGCCATCCACAGAACATGTAAATGGTCTAGGGCAATCTTTACCGAAGTGACCAGGTTTGAAACAGTTAACGCAAAGTCCCTTTGATATAATGAAGGCCCTTCTGTCCTTTACTCGTAATTCCTTGAATGTCATACATTGCGTTATGTAAAGGGCACGCCCACAGTGCAAACATGGTTCAATATTCTTTGGTTTCACATATTCAGACTTGGCATTTGGTGCAACAGACGCTTGTGTGGCAAAACTACCGGTTTTTCTCTTTTCACCCTTGGTTCTAGGTGGCCTTTTATTGTCCTTGAAGAGGACCTTTCCGAACACTGGGTCTGATGCTTCATCAGCAGCCAAAGCGATGAAATCCACAAGATCACGCAACTGTGAATTTCTTCTCTCCCTGACCTTTATGTTGTGGTTCTCTCTAAGCCATCTGGTCTGTAGGTGGTATGGCAACTTTTCTACAATGGCCAACATACTATGTGAATTGTCCATCTCAGATGCATATCCCATTGTCTTAAGGGTTTCTTGACAACATCTCAAGTCATCTGCAAATTCTCGCCGCGCGACAGTACCCTTAACATCTGGCCGATTTGTGATCCTTTTTACCCACTCTCCGGCTATAACAAAGTTATTGCCAAATCTCTCTTCCAACAGATCTAAGGCAAGTTTGTAACCCTCAGCTGGTTCCTTAACCAAACAGCACTGGAGTAAACTCTTTGCACGTCCTGAACAATATTGCATTAAACACGTCAACTTTGTTCCAGGATCAGCAGACTTATTATCAACCGTATGCTTGAAAGCTCTAATGAACGGCCAGTAATTCAACGGGTTACCATCAAAGGGCTGTAACTCCTTTCGCGGCAGTTGTAAGGTATCGACCAGTGACTGTTGTTGTAACCTAGATTCATTTAAGACCTGGTGCATCATTTCCGCAAAGGCAGCGTTGGCTGGCACATCACTGTTAACATGCGATGGCTCCCAGGACATTCTCGGAGTTTTATCAAAGTTCGCATGGGGCGTACTTTCAGCTCGGAGTGGGTTCCGCCGACCTCGACTGGCCTTGGCGTATGCATTGGGTTTCGCTCAGTTGTTTTGTTGAGCCCTGTCGTAGCAACCTTAAGAGTTTCTTCTATAGTTTTGGTATTCTGTTGAAGCTCAGCCTGCAGTTCCTGCTGCTGCTTAATCAAATGCATCCTCTCTCTCTGTCTCTCAATCTCTAACTGGAATTTTGCTCTTTCTAACTCATGTGCTTGTCTTTCCTTTTCAATAAGTAATTGATGCTTTTTTATTTCTAACTGATGCTGTTCACGCAGAGCCACAATCTCTCTTTGCAAGGATTCGTTCTCAGCTTCGGTAGTTGACCCATTAGGTCGCAGCACGGGGGGTTCGACCATGGTCTGGGCCTCACCCTCATTATCAGCTGTGGTCGGTTCATCATCCTCAATCTCCGCTATCCAGGCGTATATCGTGTCCCCAAAGCCTACCGCCTGGTAAATCACATCCGCCCTATAGGATTCTGCATCCTCTCGATCTTTATCAGTTGTCAAAAAACTTGCATAGTGTTCATGTGCTTCCTGGAATCTGATTACTTGTTTCTGGAACATTTCTATTTTTTCTTTCACTTGGGGTACGTTCTTGGTATCCTTTGTGAGCATGTCTATGGTTCCCATGCTCCGCGTAATCACAGCTTTAGCTCTGCTTCGCTGCAGTTTTGCCTGTGATTTATCGTCAACAGGCTTACCACTCTCCTCATCAACTTCTGGTTTATCAAGCTCTTTGTCACTAGGGTTTGACATACTGTCTTTGGTTTATTGCATACACAGTCTTAATGAATTCAAAACTGTAACACCCGTAGGTGTTAGACTGCGGTATATATTCAGTCACTTCTAAAGCCAGGAATCTTGACGCGTCTGTTTGTAACTCATAGGTTTATTTCCAGGTATTCTGTCCATGCTGACAGTACAGAGATTTAGACGTTCAGACGTTAACTTCAGACGGTTTTGACTGTAACAAACAAATAGGGATACTAAGAATAATGAAATATCAGTTAAATAACTGACATGGTAATAATAACTAAATATATTTTCCCTATAATGTTGCAATAACATAAAAGTATTATAAACTTACAGTTGTATATGTATAGGCAACAATGACATATTGCTATGGCTCAGTAAGACTAAGTCAGCTGAGCTATTAACTATAATGTATCGCCGTGGCTTAGCAGGATCAAGTCAGCTAAGTTAGCAACTATGATGTGTGTAATTAACACCATTCTACAGAATATACTAGTCAAACCTGAAAGCTGACACTAGAATACACAAATATATAATAGAACTTAAGCAACTACAGTAGTATTTAACAAATCATTGCATCTCTGACAGATTTCCATGGGATCCTAAAACAAGTGACCCATGGGTCATGACGCTCAGCTGCCAAGCATGACCTGTGACATCATGGACTGAGATTCACAACTTCCAGTAAAATTTTGAAGAACCAATTTGCCAATTTGTTGAAAATTTTCTATGACAACAGAAATATATATCACCTTTGTCTGGTTAAAACACAGTGAATTGATGGTCTGAGGAAAATGCATGATTGTTAAGCTATCAGGAACTATTCCAACAGCTTGCTTGAAACCTGTCAGTCTCAAAAGGAACACCACAAAGGGCAAATATAAGATCAAAATATATAGCAAAAATCAAGGAAATACATGCAAGAATTATTGAGAAACAGGTGCTTCTGTATGAATTTTTATTCAATACAAGCCAACAGTACTGCACTTTTATAAATGATAGTAATATTTATTCAGAAATATTTGACCCAATCCTTTACAAGATTACATAAATATACATCCAACTGCATTCACTTTAACTGTTCTTGAGATAATATGATCAAAAGGAATTAAAAGATGGTTGCCTGGTGGCCATATTGCACTTCTGACAAGTCTGAAATCAGACAACAAACATTCTCTAAATCGGACCAAACATTAAAGAAAAATTACTGAAACTGCCCTGAAGAAAGAATTTCTAAGGTGGCTAACTGGCAGACATAATGGATTTCTGACAAGTATGACATTTGATATCCCACATTCTCCAATAAGAGACCAAACTTGGGGCAAATTATCCAGTAATAAATGCCCAAAATAATTCAAAAGGCATGTCCAGGCCCTCATATCAGATTTATAGATATGCAATTGTAAAAAGTGTAAGTCCAATATTTTTATTATCACTCTGCTTTTCAATGGTGTCAGCAGGGTAGGTAAACTGCCAAACCTGAAAGAAAAGAAATGCAGAAAGCATGACTAAGAGTCTTGAAATAAAACAAAAAGCCATCCTAAATCAAGGTACACATCCACATATTATGAGAACAAACACTTGCTTTTATATGTGGTGATATATATTAAAATATTCAGATATCTAGGAAACTAAGTTTATTGCTAGGATTCCATAAAATAAACTGCAAATTGTTCCCATCATCTTATAAATCAGTAGCTAAACCTTAATACTATACTCTCATAGTCTTAATGCCTGGCTGAAGCATTCTGACAACAGTGTTTTTGTTATGAAGTAACGAGGTACTTATCACTGAGCCTTATCACTTAATAGGCTGATACAAAAGGGAGTCATATGTCACCAGTGTCACTCACAATTACAGCAACACAGGGAGATGTACCAGCTGGAGTGGGATGGTTATATATACAAGAAAAATAGAGATGGTCTATAAAATAAGTAATTGTGAACATCCCTGGCCTATGACCTTGGCCTTTTGCCCATATACCAACTGGATTCTTTCTAAATGATGGGTAACTACTGACCACTTAAATCTGGTGTAATTACTTGGCAACCAATGGGTGAATAACTTTGACCTGCAACCTTTAACCTGCTGACCAGCTGACCCCAAAATCAATAAGTTATTTATTCAAGCAAAAAGACCCATAAATATGAAGTTTGAGTCAAACTGATTCATAGATGTGGCATATGTGAAAGACTGAAGTTTTGGGTTGAACAGTTACACTTGAAATATGCTCACAAGCATTTAGAACAATTAAATATTGTGACCTTGACCTTTGACTTTTTGACCTCAACATCAATAGGCTTCTTCCCTTATTGGTAGGTAAGCCATATATGACAGATGGAAGGTACAGATTGAAAAGTTTGCCTGAAAATGACTCCACGCAAGAAGTGGGTGCTGTGAACTTGATCTTTGACCTCAAAATCAACAGGTCTTTTCCCCTGTTGGCAGAGAAGCGATATCAGTGCTAGAAGGTTTGGAATGAAAAGTCTAGCTTGAAATGTGTCCACTACCTTTTCAAAGAAGTGGATCCTGTGACCCTGACCTTTGACCTTGTGACCTCAAAATCTATAGGATTCTTCTCCAACTTAGTAGGTGAGCTATATGTGAAAGATCAAAGAATTGGGATGAAAGGGTTGGCTTAAAATGCATCCACAGGCTTTTCAAAGAGGAGGCTCCTGTGACCTTGACCTTTGACCTTTTGACCTAAAAAAAATTATGGTTTTTCCCCTGTTAGTAGGTGAGCTGTACGTGAAAGATGGAAGGTTTGGGATGAAAATTTTGTCTCAAAGAGTTATTTCTGGGGGGTGCAAACACACCCCATAACTTCGAGAATATAGGTCGCAGTGACCTAATTTCAGGTTTGCAAGGAGATCTTTTTATAACCTCTAAGACTGCATAGGGTTCATGGCCCTAGCCCCTACGGTTACGATTTGTGCCCTGCTAACGGCCGGACGGACGGCCGGACGGACAGACGGAAGGACGCCGGACAAAGACCCATCGCTATAGCCCAGCATGACTGAAAGTCAGCTGAGCTAAAAACACACACAAACAGTATCCATTCCTAAGTGTAACATGCAATACAGCATAATCTGAGACGCTCTGGTATCAGCACACTACCCTATATATTCACTTGGGGAAAAACAGGGTCAGTCCATAAAGCGTACAGACTGCAAAGACCAGGGCAGCATCGTATTACGCTGTCCTGTATATAGGCTCACTAGAAAGTTACAAGGCCGAGATTAATAACACAAATCTACCATTGATCTATAAATCTACCTTAGTCAAACATATAACACACTGCCGGGAATTAATATAAGCTAATAACTTACATTCCTGGTTCTTCTGGGGTTCCAATATAGTTAAAAATCACTTCTTTTTGGCTAAACTTCTTGAAACAAAAAACTGCGTGGCAAACCTTTACAAAAAATAACTGCTAGGCGGAAGAGCCCACTGACCATGCTCACAGAACAAGAAAATAGTGTCTACACTCGACAACATATAGCAGCACATGACAGTAGGCTCACAGGTGTAACAAATATATTATTCAGGTGTATATAGGAAAGATCACTAAGCAGTTAACTGGACGAGCTGTAAGTAAGAAGGAACTACGTTCAGGTTATTTTGGACATGGATATCAATATTGACAACAAACAGAAGGCTCTGTGGATTATAATATAAATCATTTTTTCAATCACAAAAATGTGCCAATATTAGAAAAGTTAAATTTGTTGGTACTCCTCAAACACATGTAATATTGACTTATGGCGATTGAGACACAAACTCAATGGTATAATCAAATTCACTAAAGAAAAGCCATCTATATGCCTCCCACAGGAAAATTAATCTCCATCGTGTACTCAAGACTGGTGGTGCCATCTGCAATCGTTTTTTCCGTGGCGTCCATCCGTACGTTTGCTTTGGGTGAAAACTGCTCATATCTCAGGAGTAGTTCAAGATATTGGTCTGAAATTTGGCATGCCCATCTATCTTGGAGAGTTTTTTTATTGTGAAAAAGACAGGTTGCGCCACCTACCTCCCTGTTTTCGTTGAATAAATTAATGCCCTTTTCTCAGAGTTTAAGTGGACATCATTCCGGAGTAGTGTGACATACCACTCAGTCCGTGCCCCAAGAGAGGAACCAGGGTCGACTGCTCTGAAGGCAACCATGCTGACCGTTACATCACCGGCGCAGGAAATATTCAAATCAACCAATGCACAACGTTCACATGTGTGAAACTGCTGCTGGTTTACACGCATCCGCCTGCATATGGCGGTCGAGACACAAACTCACAGGTAATCAAATTCACTATAATTAATTAATTGATGACAAAATACAAAATAAAAACAAATTTTATCGAATATCACAGACTCATGAAATACATTCCACGAAGTTGGAAATCTACACTATCAAAAAATAGTGAAGAAATTGACTTTAGTAACTATGATAGAGAATTAAGATTTAGAATATCACCTTTAAATTATTTTGAATTTTGGGCTGTGAAAGTAAAGTTTTCTACAATACCCTTATAAGAGTATAGCTGAAACAGCCACAGCACAGGTCTATTGGTCACAGAACTATGGCATTACGGAGAGTGATTTTAATTCTAGTATTAGCCTGCCACTCACCTTCAGTAACGAATCAATCAAATTACAAGATTTACAATTTAGATTACTTCATAGTATAATACCATTCAAAGAAATGTTATGTCGAATGAAAATAACGACTAACCCTCTTTGCGATTTATGTTACATACATAAAGATGATATTAAACACAGATTTTTCAATTATGACGTTATAAAGTTTTTTTTGAATGATCTCAGCAGTTTTTACAATTCAATCAATAAAGATGAGAAAATCTTGTTGACCATACAGATTAAAAGGAAATAGAAGCCCCCAAACATTATTAAAGTCAATTACCTCATTATACAAGCCAAATATTATATCCATGTACAGAAATGTGCCGAGAAAAGAATACATTCACATCATTCTTGAAATATGTAAGAAACGAGCTGGAAAGAAAAAAAATTAACAAAGGGAAAGAATCAGTATTTACAGAAGTGTGGAATCACTTACATCAACATATTAAACTTTCTATACAGGATTAATTATTTGCAACCTAATCATACATTTGATACTGTAAAAAATGATTGTATTTCATTCATGTTGAAGTAAAGTGCAGCATTTGTGGATAATGTGCATTTATAAAAATCTATTTGTGTTTGTACCAATACACAGACCAATGTTATTCATATGCTTTAATAAGATGTTTTGTTTATTCCTATTTCTTCTTGTTTACATGTTAATAATTCAATTAAAAGGGACAGGATATTACAGACATGCGTATGTGCAAATTACATAAATATATGAGGTTGTCTAACAGAATTGTATTAGAAATAAACTATCAAAATACGCCGATGATAAGTAAAAAATGAATTCAATACTGAGGCGTAAAAAGAAAAGAGAAAAAAATCACTATAAAAAAGCCATCTGTATGCCTCCTTTGATACCCCACAGGAAAATGAATCTTGTGGTAATGACATCATGTAACATTTCGCGGGGACTTGACATTTTTAGTCCTCCCTAGCTAAACCTCAGATTCATGGTGTAAGCTTAAGCGAATATCTTTTGTATAAATCTGGAATATCAAAGCATAAGTGCTGATTTTAACACGAGTCATCCTCTGAAAATAAACATCCCTCCTTAGTGGCGTACATGAACACGCTGCACGGCCTAAGAGTCATTCCTCCGGTGCTGCAGCACTAACAGGAAGCAATTTAGGCATCCTAAAATATGACTAATCATGACCTTCCTTTTTTAAGATATCTTTTACAGAAACAAATTATCTACAGTAAATGATTTACCACTATGCACGTCATCCCGTGACCGGCTAGAACTTGAAATGATTTGATTGCCCTTTGGATTAAAGGCCACAGCAAGGGGCATAATTTAAGAACCAGAAACTTTGTTGCATCGGCCGAGAAGCGAACCCGAGCCGCCAGCGTGACAGGCGAGTATTCTACCATGCATTGAACCACCGATGCCTATTTCGGCGTAGGCTCTAAATTTGCTGTCTGATCTTGTAAAGAATTGTATTTGATTGCATTGTAGATTGTCTATTTCAAAACAGCAGTGAATAAGTATTTCCACTAGATTTGCTCTATAAACTTGAGAAAATAATTTAAGTCACCATGGGCACTGTCTCGAAGCAGCAGTTTGCGAGCATCTGCTGAAAATCTGCTCTCTGGTCCCTAATGGTTCATCTTAACGCAGCAGAGAAACGGCAGAAGTTGCTACGTCTGCCTTGACGGTTATTTCACGAGAGCAGAATTTCAGTTTGTCTGCTGAAATATACTGAGATTGAACAGTAATAGAGCATATGGTGAAAAACTGCTGATTCTCGCAGCAGATATGGAGCAGAATAGCCCAGCGGGTAGTAACATCTGCTGATTTGCCGCTCCCGTTGTCAGCATAACCCGAGTATAAATTGCAGCAGAAAAAAATACAGCAGCTGCTCCAAAAGCAGCATATGCTGAACTTTGCAAAATCTATTTCTTTATGCTGAATTTCTGTGGAACTCTTTATGAAGAGATACATTGTCATCAGTATTGAGTGAATTTCATACTCAGAGCTTCAATTATGTGAGCATAAGTGATTATTTTTTTTGCATAAAAAAAGTGGTATTTGAAAACGCGGGTAAATATTCCAATATCAGTCATCAGTTGAGATTAAATGTCATAGACATCGGACAAACATTAAAAATGCAGGATTTTGGGATGGGTTATATCAGACAATTTCTATTTAGTCACCTCGAGACTGAGTCACAAATGTATCTTTCATCGTGATATTATGCAATACATGTCGTCACATGCACGTCCCAAGACATGCACGCTTAGGACGACCTTTTTACGATGTCGTTGTTAGTGGAGTGGTCATGAAACGGGAGAGCCAGCCGTTTCCTCATCAAAGCTCGTATCACATGAGGAGCTGCCGTTCGAAAAGTAAAAAAAAAAAGGCATTGCATCGGCCGGGAATCGAACCCGGGCCGCCCGCGTGGCAGGCGAGCATTCTACCACTGAACCACCGATGCCTTCGGTAAACCAAATTTTTGTTTTATTCAAAATGTTTTCGGAATTTTAAATTTTCAACACTTTCATAATTTTAAATCGGCTGTCCAATCATTGCTTTGTTTTCCCAATGCAAGATAATTCTATGGACTACTTCTGCAATGTCTAATTTCAAAGAAAGCAAATCTATGAATGGACCGGTTGCACCGGTAGTCCCTTGTCCTGGATCAGACTGACACACAAAGATGTAAGCCTACACAAATCTGACCTTACGTGGCCACTGGAATGGCCGCCGTCGAAAGGTTTTGGCTGAAATGCCAACCTTGTCATATTACAAGTGATAACACGGTATTACCTTTTAATTATTTGGTCTTCGACCTGTTATCGTCGTAGTACCTTGAAGAACATTGGAGATATGAAGACTTTATTATAAATAGGGATTCAAGCGCATGTGATTGACCAAGTGCTGATAAAGAAAAATAAAGAAAAATGCAATGCGTCGGCCGGGAGTCGAACCCGGGTCGATTGCTTGGAAGGCAACCATGCTGACCGTTACACCACCGACGCAGTTGTACATTGGATTTACAAGCAAATATACAAATCAGCCCCTATACACGTATACACAACATCCACGTGTGTGGGTTTCCTGCTCTTCCGCGTGCACCCAACTGTAGCGATCGAGACACACACGAAAACGGCAGGCCTGACACCTGTAGAACATCCCACGCACTACACTGCCATTCAATTTCGTTTTGCTGACTTTCCTCGGCACTCATTATGGTGATAAACATTGTGATCAGTCTTGAGTGAATTTCCGTGCCTTCGCCATATAAGAATAAGTGATTATATTTTGTATAAAAAAGTTGGATTTAAAAACTCGGGTAAATATTCCAAAATCAATCATCAGTTGGGATGAAATGTCTTAGATATGGGACAAACATTAAAATGCGATTGGTGGCATGTGTAAATCAGATAATTTCTAATAAGTTATCAAGAGACTGAAGGACAAAATGTATCTTTATCGTGGTATGATGCAATACTTGTCATTACTTGCACATTGAGACTTGTCATGGGACCTGGCGTTAAATTACATTAAGATCATGGAAATCTGTTGCACGGAATAGAGAGCAAGCCCCCTCGAAAGAAATAACAGAAAGATACGTCAGATAACTGCCAATGTACGTTAATTATGTTCATAAATGATTTATGTACGTTTATTTCAACGGTTAACAAAAAAATGCTATTTACTGGACTTAATACTTCCTGAACTCACTGTATTATTAACCATTTGTCGACTGACGTCTTAAACCATCGTGCAGCCTTTTGACTATGCAGGCATATAATTGTGCGGTAGGCTTTTTCTCACTAGGTGGCGTGCGCGTAGCCCATGGTCTGCTCCGGCCTAAAACTGCGTGTTTATTTTAAATATGTTAAATTTTCATCATGAAAAGTTTTCAGTGAACTGGTTGGTGTGCTGTAATCAGGTGGGCTGTTATCAGTTAGATCGTTTTATTCACGATTTACGGCATGGTCTGACCTTTGTTTATTATCTGGTAAACTCCCGCTTTTTTTTTTTGGAAACACGTGCGTTTGTTGTCAATATATCTATTCAAATGAGGCAGCTTGTTAAGAGACCCTGGCTCAAAGGAAACGGCTTGCCGAGATAATTGCGTACAGAAGAACAGAGATCTTGGAAGCCCATTCTGGGTTGTGAAATTAGACTGTAAAGAGATTCAGATACCTTGGCAAGTATTATTTTCTACCAAACTTGTAAAGTTATCCCTGTGAGAAAAATGATGTATCATTTACACAATCTTGTCACTTTTCATCGAAAATATAGGTCGCGCAAATTTATTTTGGGGGACGCGTATTTTGCACCTCGGAAAGTGAATGCTTTTTCCAAGACTGAAGTAGCCTAGCACTTCAGTCTTGATCGAGACTAGCTTTGGACGACTGTTGTTCAATGTCGTCGTTTGTTGAGTGGCCATCAAATCGGAGAGAATATCAGTTTCCCTTTCAAGGCCAATATCACAGGAGCTCCCGTTCGAAAAGTATGTTGCATCTGGCGGGAACCGACCACTGAACCACCGATGCCTCCGCCAATGAATCTTTCATATTTTATTCATCAACATTTCTCATTTGCAACTTTTTTCTACTTGTCAAATATCTCTTGCAGGATAATATTGGTTAAAGACGGCTCTCCTATAACATCCTATCCTGTTCACGCTGCAACATAACAAGCTGGTCTTTGCCACCATCTGCCGTGTCTCTTTTCTAAGCAACATATTAATTTATATGGACGAAGAATACTATCAGTCACATGACAACGTGTGCTCTTTACCTGTCCTAAAAAATCAACATCAGAACATAAGCTTTTATGATATCCGGAAAATGCAGAATATAAACTGGGCTATGCTATTTTGCTGGACTTTCTTTCAGGCAGGTATAAATGGAACTGATCTGGAAAGCAAAGGCAACTTATCTCACATTCGTCCAAACAAAACGAACAACGCGCATTTCCCTGAAAGGATTGCTGTTCACCTTATCTACAAGCAGCTGTGTCGGACCATAAAACAAACGATGTATAGCTATGTGCTGCA
This sequence comes from Sipunculus nudus, assembly GCA_026874595.1. Taxonomy (NCBI): domain Eukaryota; kingdom Metazoa; phylum Annelida; class Sipuncula; order Golfingiida; family Sipunculidae; genus Sipunculus; species Sipunculus nudus. Next base: position 27,924,974 of record CM049319.1, read on the forward strand.
GCATGTCAGATATTTATTACAAAGCTTTTCTGGGGTGTTAATCTAAGGACCACTATGGAAATAAGTTTTTTTTTACTTAAATGTGCTACACTCGCTGATTCAAGGGGTGCTATGTATTTTATGTTTTATATTATATGTACATGTACCTGTTATCGCCAAATAAACTGAAAAAAAATCTGTTGTTCCGAAAGAGAACGACACACGAAATTATTCTGGTCTAATCATAAGAAGGGCAGCTTTAAACTTGACGAGCGCAAATAAAGAAAAGAAAGGAAAGAAAAAGAATAAAATACAATGCGTGGGCCGGGAGTCGAAACCGAGTCGATTGCTTCGAAGGCAACCATGCTGACCGTTACACCACCGACGCAGAAATATTCTGATCAGCCATTACACAACGTCCAGGTGCGTGGGACTGCTGGTCTAAGCGCATCCGCCCTGTGACAGTCGAGACACACTCAAAGGTAATCAATTGCACTATAGAAAAGCCAACTGTATGCTTCCCTTGGTACCCCATAGAAAAATGAATCTTGGGGTAATAACTGCCTATACCATTTCATGGAGACTAAAACCTTTTAGTCCTCCTTTTTTAATTCTAAGATTCATGGTATCAAGTGACTATCGTTTGTATGAAATACAAAATTGCAAAACACCAGTGCTTATTCCAACACTTAAGTCATCCTGTGAAAATAAACATCAAACTTAAGGTAGTACATGAAACACGCTCCAAGGCCCACGAATCATTTCTCCGCTGCTGCCGCTCTGAAACAGGAAACTATTTTAACAGCCTAAAAAGAGACTACTGACTAACCAAGACCTTCCTTCATTAGAAACCTTGTAAAGACACACTATTTAAAGTAAATGTATTGCTACAATGCATGTTATCCCATGACCGTCAAGAACGGAAATTCGTTGATTGACTATAGGATCAAAAGTCACAGCAAGGGGGACAGTTGAGAACCAAAAACCCGTTGTTGCATCGGCCGGGAATCGAACCCGGGCCGCCCGCGTGGCAGGCGAGCATTCTACCACTGAACCACCGATGCCTCCGTTAAATCCAATTTTTGTATTATTCGATATGTTTTTTGAATTTCAAATTTTCCATACTTTCTTAATTTAAATCGGACTGTTCAATCATTATTTTCTTTTCCAGATGCACTACAATAAATTGTTCCATTGGTTACTTCTGCAATGCCTAATTTCAAAGCAAGCAAATGTATGGATGGACAATACACAGTTGCATCGGTAATCCCTTGTGCTTGATAAGAGTGAAACACATAACTGTTAATGGCACTGGTAATACTTATCTGACGAAGTGCCGAACAGCAAAGCTAGAAAATAAAGAAAAATGCAATGCGTCGGCCGGGAGTCGAACCCGGGTCGATTGCTTGGAAGGCAACCATGCTGACCGTTACACCACCGACGCAGTTGCACGTTGGATTTACAAGCAAATATACAAATCAGCCCCTGTAAACGTATACACAACATTCCTGCTCTTCCACGTGCATCCACCTGTAGCGATCGATATATCACACACGCCAACGTTAACAATTTCACTCCAGGGACGATACCTGGTCTACTTCCCACGCACTACACTGCCAAATGCAGTACGTTTTGCCGCCTTTCCGTGCCACTCTTTATGAAGAGAAACATTTTCATCAGTCTTTTGTGAATTTCAGAGCTTTCACCATTGAGCATAGGTGGTAAAAAGCCAAACTACAAATATTATTTACATGCTTGTCAAGGCAAAGCCCTTGGTCAAACACTACCCCCAAGTTTCTAGCACTGTCTGCTGGCACAACTACAGAGTCAAATATGTTAGGAGTTTTCAACTGAATTTTTGACCTCTGCTGGTTTGTACCGATAATCAGAACCTCAGTTTTATCAGCATTGAGTTTAAGCAGATTCTGACACATCCAAACACCTATGTCATGCAAGCATGTTTCAATGGTAGAAATAGGAACCTTTGATTCTGGTTTAAATGATACATACATTTGACTGTCATCAGCATAAAAATGATAATTCATTCCATGCTGTCGTACTAAATCACCAAGTGGTAATGTGTAAATTGTAAAAAACAGAGGCCCCGGCACAGAACCTTGTGGAACACCGTAGGTAATCTCAGTTGGAAAAGACTTATGACCTACTACACTAATACACTGACTTCGATTGCACAGGTATGACCTGATCCATTGCAAGGCATCTCCAGTTATTCCAAGCCTGGTGGACAACCGTTGTAACAAGAGCTGATGATCTACTACATCAAAGGCAGCAGATAAATCCAATAGTATGAGAATGGATACTTGTTGAGAGTCCATAGCCCAGAGGAGATCATTATATACTTTAAACAGACATGTTTCAGTGCTATGAAAAGGTCTATATGCAGACTGTTGGTCTTCATACAAATGGTTTTCCTTCATATATGAAGTGATACGAGTGGCAACGATCTTTTCTAACAATTTAGTAAGGAACGAAAGGTTAGATATTGGCCGATAGTGCTTTAAAACGTGTGCATCCAGACTGCTTTTCTTCAATATAGGGGTTACAATAGCCGATTTCAAAGATGCTGGAACTCCACAATTGTAAAAAGACATATGACACAATTGACAGAAAATTGGAATAAAAACATCCGCACATTGCTTAACAAGCCAGGTTGGAAAAGGGTCCAGTTCACAATGCTTAGCTGGTGAGCGCTGTAAGATTTGAGAGATCTCCTCTTCAGATGGGGGTATGAATGTATCTAATGTGCAATCTGCAGTAGTGGCTTTAGCCGTTTCTACAGGGAAAGCAAAGCGCTGTTCTAGCAACTTATTGCGAATTGAAGCAACTTTTTTTTGTAAAGAAATGGCTAAAAGCTTCGGCTGTCACTGAGGAACTTGACTTCTCTGATTGTGAACGTTTGCCAAGAAGGATATTCACTATTGAAAAAAGAGCCTTTGAGTCATCACCACATTCTGCTACCTTTCTCGTATAAAATGAGCGTTTGGCGCAACTTACATTTAGCAATCTTAATGTCAGGCACATACCACGGTGTATTTCCACGTATTAATACATCTTTAGTCAGAAGCGGAGCATGGTCATCCAGCACAGATTTCACAACACAATTATACTGAGTGACATTAAACTCCAAACCCTTGGTTTCACATATTTTATAGCTAGCAGAAATATCCCTGGACAGAGCTTCAAGATCAATTGATTTCAGCTTCCGAAATTTCACGGTTTTGCTTTGAACCCTTGGTTTTGGTATGTCCAGGGACATACCATAAAGTTTAAAGAACCATAAAGTTTATTCTCTTCTTAGTTCACAAATTAAAATATGTATCCAAAATATTGAAGGTTGACATTTCTAACTACAAAAATGATCATAAGATCTTCCTTTTAAAAGTTTCTAATCGAATAATATGAGGCTTTATGAATTTAAATAAAAACAGAACAGAGTACTGCATTGTCTAAAAGTGCCCGTCTGTCCGAGGCCTGTAAAGCCCTTAAGTACATGTCCCTTAACCCGCCTGACAAACCAGATACTTGATTTAAACTACTGAATATGATAATACTGACCTAAAACAAGCATTAAAAATACTGTTCATTTAGAACAAAGAAAAATCTTGACCATTTATATCATCTAAATATATTAACATAATAAATTTACATTAAGTCTTACATAAAATGACAAATTTGGTTGATGATTGAAGTTGACAATCTAAGAATCAAGTTGCTCGGTGGGGGAGCAATGTTAAACAATCCTAAACACAGACTATTACTCAAATGTAACCCCTGTCAACGCAGGGTGACTAGCCGCTGTCCAGCAAAGGGGTAAAGGATTCTACTTACTTGCTTGTACTGAGTGAACCTGTATTCTAAGCTAAACTCAAAAGAAACAAAGTATTTATAGTTATTTGGCCCAATAATCACCATAATCATAACAATATATATGTGTGGTGACAGAAACTAATTATTTACCCTGTCTAGGAGAAGAAAACATCATGGTCTGGTCTAAATGGGCTGTCGGAACAAGTCTGTTCCAGATGGTTGAGACTCTACACTTTTCTACGACGCTCTACATGTAGGACATGAAGTATCATATCGTATCAAACAAGGCTTTCTGCATTGCTCAGGTGATGGCGTTCGGTTGTGTTCAGAGTTGGAGGAAACCGGAGAACTCGGAGAAAATCACCGGCCTTTGACGGACGACCACAACCCACTCTCAATGCCATGCCGGGTATCGAACCCGGGTCGCCAGCGGAGCGTTTTGCCACTCGACAGGAGAGCCCCTTTTGAGCATCAAACACAGTTTTAAACACAATATCTTACACAGTTGAACTGTAATTGATTTACTGTCAAACATAAACTCTTCCAAGACCATCATAAATGTATTCAGATAAAAACAAGGGACCCATGGGTCACGGCGCTCAGCTGATCGTGATTGTACTATAAATGTTTCTCCACTGTGATACTATATCGAGTCGATAAAGCTTATGAATATCATGGACATGTTGGGCTATTATAAAGGAATGTAATGTAATATGTGAGTAAATGATAAAGGCTATTTGTTGAAGGATCTAAAGTGTATGGTAGTCTGCAAGCTTTCAATTTGACAGATATGATGTTATGATTAACTATGCTGATGAAGTGATTTATGAATTTGTGACTGTATGACACAATATCTCTTTAGTCTTAACAAGGTACATTATTGTGATGCCCACTATGTCTACATATTACACAATATTGACATAATTTCTGGCATGTACATAGGTACCTATGGACGAATAGTTATACAAAATATTAAAGTATGAATATATCTGGTTCATCTTGTTCTTGCTTACTGAGGCTGACTTTGGGATGGGGTTCGGAGAAATATTCTATTGTAATGTTTTTCATTTATATAAGAATATGAAAAGCTAAGAGGAAAGGGGCCCTCCTACTTCGTTATAGTAAAGCTCTAAATATATGATTGCAAACTAATACTCTGAAAAGACTGTTATGAAGAAAAACAGTAAAATTTTGAGATACTGTGATGCATATGAAAATTTGCAGATGGACAGGCAAGTGGACAGAATGGACTAATACCTTTATTTCACTTTCAAGGGAATAATGCATTTAAGTTTATATATAATCCTATTTTTTAAAGCATATCCACTTTTTCCATTAAGAAGTTTTTATCTGAATCATTTTTTTATTTACAGGTTTTATAAATTTTTAATAAAAAACCCTGAAAATATAAGTTAAAATATTAGAATTGTTGCAAAAGTTGCATACATCATATATACAGAGTAAAAAACTGAAACTATAAGTTAAAATATTAGAATTGTTGCAAAAGTTGCAATCATCATATATCCAGAGTGTAGCTCATATTGGGTCATATTGTGCATTCACATATATTTTATTATTTTTAAATCATAAATGTTTAAACTGAATTTAAAAGAAAATAATGCCACAACATGGCATCTACAAGAATATTCCTTGAATCACTATTAAAAAGTTTTGCACATTTGAGTTTTCAGTACATGCTTAATTTAATTCACCAAAATAAAATAAAAGTAAATTTGATAAAATAAAACATCTTTTCAAATAAAGTATACACACTGTTGGTTGAATGAGGGACAAACAATATCATTGTGCTAATTACTATCCCAGTTTTAATTTATTACTGGAATTTATAGTCAATTTCACACCTGGTGAAGTTTTTACTCTTCTGAAGTAAGGAATTACTTATCTCATGAACATCCACACTTTCATAGCAATACACCACTTTGTGGACACAATTAAATGTACACTTTAATCATTGTAACCCTGGTGGTACAATACAAAATCTAAAATGTAGCATGTCCAAGAATAAAATAAAATACAGAAAATTATAACATTCATCTAGTTTATGCACCAGCTTGGGGGGGGGGGGGGGGGGGGGGGGTGAGTGCAGGGCAGCGGGGAAGCCTGCTGGTAGTGGCCAAGCTGGGCCAAGGCAAGCTGCCTGGGGTGGGTTACATAATGCAAGTGAAGGCTGTACTACTAGGTGGATTAGATGTAAACAACACTTGACATGGTGTATGAAAACATGAATAAAAGCTATTCTTTCCAATCAATTTCTTTGAAATTTCAGATTTTAAAAGATTAAATCCTTATGTATATATGCTGTGAAAATTAAATCAACAGTGCCAAAGTTGGACAAAATTTAAGGTACCGATTTTTTATTTATGCTAATAACTTGAAAAATTTGCAAAATTCAGATCTAATTTTGGGTAAACAATTGAATCTTGATTAAATAAAGTTATATTCCTGTCTCTAAAAAAGTCTCTAGGTTCAGCAATTCTCATGTTAGGTGAGTAAATATATTTCCTGATTTTTTAAAAAATTGCATTATGTTTTGGCCCATTACTTCAAAATAATACCCAATACTGACCTAATTTTTGGTATGTTTATAGAAAATGTATGAAAGAATGTGAATACTAAATACAATCAAAAACAGATCAGTGGTTTTGATATTAGGCAGCCTTGAAGTGTAACAATGGCTTTTTTATGGAAAACGGAGTTTTTTCCTTAATATCTCGAAGGAACGAAGTCCTAATGACCCAATTTTCGGTATGGTAGGAGATTTTGGGGACATCTAAAATTATGCCAACAGCCGGGGGAGCATAGAGATGTGCACTGAATGACCTACAGTCATCAAAGTGGACTGCTTGACAATGTAAGGGAATACAACAAGAGCCTCCAAATAAATTCAATAACTAGCCTAATTTTGCAGCTTTTATTTTCAAATTTCAGATTTTAACAGATTAAATCCTTATGTATACATGCTGTGAAAATAAAATCCACAGTACTTACAGGAAAAAAAACGTGCCGTGGCCAAAGTTGGGCAAAATTTAAGGTACCAATTTTATATTTTTGCCAATATTAAAAAAAAAATTTAGCAGATTTTGATCTAATTTTTGGTATACAATTAAATTTTGATTAATTAAAGTTGTATTACTGGAAAAAAGTCCCTACCTTTAACACTCTTGGTCTTAAGTGACCAAATATCTTCCTGATTTTTTTACAAAGTCCATTATGTTTGGGCCCATAACTTTTTTAAATTATATAATACTGACTTAATATCTGGCATGTACACAGGAACTATATAGAGGAATATTTATGGTAAATATGAAGAAACCCAGATGAGTGGTTTTGATATTATGCAGTTCTGAAGTGTGAAAATAGATTTCTAATAAAAAAATGAGATTTTTCCTTAATATCTCGAAGGAACGAAGTCCTATCAATTGACCCAATTTTCGGCATGGTAGGAGATTTTGGGGACATCTAACTGTATGCCGAATTTCATATTCGTAGGTCCAACGGTGTCGAAACGTGCCAGTCTTACGGACGGACATCCGGACTGACAGACAGACGGACGGACGACGGACAATGGACCACGACTATAGCTCATATGACTTATAGTCAGCTGAGCTAAAAACCACCCACGTGGAAATGTCACCATTTACTAAATTATCTACATGAAAAATATTCACGGGCTCGTCCGGGATTTGAACCCGGGACCTCTCGCACCCAAAGCGAGAATCATACCCCTAGACCAACGAGCCGTTATACATATGTTCTTATTGTCAGTGGAATAATTCCCATAGTATCTATTGGTACAAGATCGATGCACACGATACAAACGTCAGCAAACATGTGTGAAGATATTTCTATTCGTCTGCTACCGCCCTCTAGTGTTAGTTCAGGGAATTAAAAAGAAGCAGTTACCATGCAGACAACATTCAAGAAAGATTAACAAGGCAGTATACCAACATATGAGCAAATATGCCCGAATATTTATAAAACCCAAATCTATAGTATTCATATCTGTCTGCTAATGGCCTTGTACAAATTCTCTCAGGGATAAGATACAAAAACATTTTTTACATCACCAGAAAAACCAACAGAATTAAAAGGATTATTAGGATATTTGTATGCCAAAACATGATCATATCGCTAGTCCTTATAGAATAGGGGTATAACTAAAGATCTGGGGAGTTGCTGGTTACTCAACTTCTCTTGAGCCTAACTACATCCATCTCCTTATTACGCTCGGACCCTAAATTCTGACTGGAGGTGACTTGTCAAGAGCCATAGGACCGGAAAACAAAATGATCAGAACCGTGGCAATGTGTAAACATTAAGGTAAAGAAGTAAACTTTAAAGGTTTAATAATATTATTAATAATAATAATCATAATAATTCAAAATGATGCTCTTTGATTTGAGAATGCATGGACTTATTAGAAATATTTTATTTTAATATGAGAACAAGGCTAAGACTAAACTCGGCTGGTAGAACGCTCGGCGCTTCAATCTCGGGAGCAGGGTTCAATCCCCGGCGTGGCTACAAGAGTGGGTTGTAGTCACCCGTCCAAGGTCGGTTGCTTTCTCCAGGTTCCCCGGTTTCCTCCACCACTACAGACCGAACGCCGAAAAGCAAGCTTCACCAACGAAACAACAACAATCTATTTTACCGCTCAGGCAACATTTTTGGTTTTTACACCAGAGTTTTGCCTCTTCGGTCCCGTCCAACTGTTATCCCCAGAGCTGCCACATACGCGAGCTCGGCGCGAGCCGCTCCTCGCTTATCCACCGTGCCACCCAGAGTTTCCCGGGAGCCTGATATGAGCCTCTGAGCGTTTCGGCCGTACCTCTGCATTGTCGTTAGGCCCACCGTGAGCCTTGTCCCTATCGCCCACAGGTACTCGTTTCCAGTGTACAGTAGGTATACAACATATGGGCTCAAATGGGCTTTTGTTTTCGCTATCGACCTAGGGCAGTTTCCATTTGCTCGGAGCCATGTCGGAGCCTTTCCTTCCATTCCTCATCGTGCTCGTATCATTGTCCCTGTCGGACCTAGTGGACCTCTGGTATTATGGCCAGATTACTGGCGCCAGGATGTCTTTACATCTAAGTCTGAGGAACGCATCATAAGGCCTTATGAAGATGCAAATATTTTCGTCATTTCTGACGACGCTTCATGGCCTACAGGTACACTGTCAATCAATATAAACCAGACCAATCGTTATCATTTTTTTAACCAGCTTTGTCCTTTCTATATAGTACCAAACATGAGCGAGAAAAGTTCCGTTTTAATCCAGCACATTGGTAAACCCCTCTGCATGTTTGTTGAATTTATGACCGCATGAACACAGCATGGCTCGCACGGATTACACGACGCAGGCAGCTTGCAGGAGATAAAGGAAATGACCCGTATTCACGGAGACGGTGTTTCAGTTTGGGTTGTGACATGTATACTATTGAATCAGTTCACCATTCTTAGCATAATTTTGAGATTATGGGCCGTTTACCAAAATATGAATGCAACCTGATGCTAGACCACTGCGATACATTCCTCAATATTACTTGTATCACGACTGGAGTAAGCTTACCAGCCCAATTATCCGATTGCCTGCTGAGTCTGGTTGTCACGGCTATGTCACCCAATACATGGATCCCCTTTTCTCCGGCTTTCACGTCTTGGAACTTTCTCCACCAAACGGTTGGCTCCCCACGGCCAGGTTCCGTGTTGCCTGCAACGAACGGGCCTATTCTTTTCAGAAGCGAAACAGATTGGTCCCCTTTTATATGCACCAACTCTTAAGAGCGTTCTGTTTTTAACAAGATAAAATAACCCAGGAATCACTCTTTTTGGAGAACTAGGTGGTAGTAATTACCAAATAACTTCAAACCGCCATATGTTACGTTAACATTTTGCTAAGGGAAAATGCTTTGCCGATCCCGAATTTGAACCCAAGACAGTGGGTAAATCCGGCATTCGTGCCGCTTCGTTAGAAAAACAATCTTTTGACAGTTTGGTCCACTTTTATATGCACCCCATAACACTCTCATTGAATAGTCGATTGTGGAAATATCTTACTGAATAGAAAAGTGTTAATATAAACATGTAATTTCATCAGTGGATCATATGTGCAGTGCTTTATCCACGTAAAATAAATACATGAGTAAATACATAAGTAAAATAAGTACATTATTTATCTTCCTATACAGCCATTATTCTCAAAGAAACAATATGCCGTAGGAGAGCTGGTTAAAAGCTGTTAAATTTGTACATCGGCAAATTCGAAGCATAAATCAAAATTAATATTTCATTAAATGTTTCATCAACTGATCCTTCTAAACATTTCACCATTTAAAACTATAAAAAGATATTAAGGACATTTATCCTGTGTTACTTGTCAAATTAAAATGCTTCAATTAAGGGATTTTTAATAAGTGCTGCTCGTTTTCGTTCAATTAAAAAGTTTAATTGCTATTACCGTTTTATAACTTCATTAAGTCTTATCTCTTTTAAATCATGAATGTGATGGTCGATTAATCATCAGTAATTAGCAAAGCTCATTACGGCTTTTATAAAAAAAACGATCAAGTAAATAGGCAAATGTGCTGGGAGAAATCTAAAATCTAAATTCGAATGGCCGACTTACTAGTCATTTTTGACTTAAAATAAAGACAATTTTAGATTACAACAAATGGGTCATACTAGACCATAAGACCCCATGGTCGATCAATTAGACCGATGCAGATGGCCAACATCAGCAAACATGTGTGAAAAAAACTTCTATTCATCTGCTACCGCCCTCTTGTGATAGTTCAGAGAGTTAAAAACAAACTATCATCATGCAGGAAAGGTTCAAGAAAAATCAATATGGCGGTATACCAGTATATGAGCAAATACGCACGAATCTTTAAACATATCTATAGAATTCATTTTAAACTGCGAGTGGGCGTGTCGGATTTCTCTCAGAGATAAGATACAACAACCATAAATTACGTTTTACATCACTAGAATATCCAAAGTAGCTGTTCAAATTTAGAATGAATAATATTAATAAGTCAAAACATCAAACTGCTAGTCCTTGGGGTAGGCGTATCACTAAAGATCTGGAGAGTTGCTGGTTACTCAACTTCAGTTGAGCCTAACTTCATCCATCTTCTTATTACGCTGGGACCCTGGCATCTCACTAGAAGTGAATTGTCAAGAGCAGTAGGATACGGTTTTCACCTCGAGCAAGTGACTGTATCCTCCTACCTGACCTATCGGGCAGCCCAATTTCTCATAGGGGTGTTTTTGGCTTAGACCAAATATATATAATGAAAGATGGGTGTATATTTGAATGCATGGAACATCCTACAAGCTAACACAATCATATGAGTATGTGGAAGTGATGAAATTTCGATACCAGCGTTTTCAATCAATAATCATTCACATAATTTGGTGTCACTTGACCTGACCTATGTATCAGATTTTCATATTTATGACAGACGTTAGGTCCTGTGGCCTTTTTCTGCCGTTTGTCCTTTCAGATTCCATTGAGGATAAGGAATATAAATAGCGTACTATGACGGTATTATTCCTTAAATAGAATAACTGAAAAAAGGCTCTTTGAATGCCCCTATTATAACTCAAATTACAGTACTCCCCCTACACATTTTCACATTTTCATTGAGTTAGAAACTGTCGGTACTTAGCTTACCGATCTGGTGTCATTTCCGAATTCTATATCCAATTTGTAGCATGCGGAATTAAAAATGATCAGAAGTGTTGCAATGTGTATTTATAAATCACTGTAAAGAAATGATAATAAAATAATAATAATAATAATAATAAAAATAATTTATTTTGAAATGATAATGCTATTTGATTTGTAAATGCGTTGAATAATTAGAAATATTTTATTTTAATATAAAAACAACATGCAGACCGAACGCAATCATCCGAACCATAGAGAGGGCCTTGTATTAGTAATTACTAGTTGAACAAATACATGTAAACAAATATAGTTAATAGAAGAAAATCCAGAAAAAAATACAGTTATCATGATAACACCGTATCACATGACGACACTACCGCTGTTGCGCTTTGTAGAATGTAATTTTCTTTTGACTCAAATGTGATTTAGGGTACTTGAGTTGAAAGTACAACTTTGTGCCGGAAGCAGGTAATAATGAACATGCTGAAAAAATAACCCTCTTTAAACGCATGTAAACATGAACCAGCTTTACTTAACTGATTTCCCGTGCCAGAAATTACCAAATTTGCGGTTTCGTAACATCGCCGTAAACGACCGTTTTGCTTATTTTAATTATGGCAATCGATAATACATGTACAAAATGGCTTAAAGACACACGAAAAAGGCTCTGATATGCATGATATATATATATATATATATATATATATATATATATATATATATATATATATATTTGTGTATAAAATGTGTTCTTTGGACACAGACGTACTTGTTTCCTGGATTTTAATACATGCCTCTGCTTTGTCAAGTGTTTCAAAGTCTTTGTGTGTACACACATCATCTGTTTAGTTCACTTCGATAACGTACAAAAGCAAGTTTATCATAATCACGTTGAATAAATGGTCTGATATGTATAAATTTAATTTGTCAGCAATTAACATCGTCATCGTAGACCATGCAGAAACTTGCGTACACAAATCACTTCGATCTTATATGAAGGGGGGATTACGTGTTTCTATAAATGTGCTTGTTATCACACACAAATATATACACAAACTATAAAAATAAATTGATCCTGCATTTGTCTTTCCCGTTATAGATTTTGTTCGTTCACTTCGACTCTTTCCATAAATTTCTTTCAAAACGTGTCTCCATAAAATGGCACTCCTTGAGCAATTCGGCACATTTATGTAATAAAAAAAAAGGTAAAGTCTGCTGGGCTTTTAATCTTGAGCCTAATGGCTCATCAGGCCGGAGCTTATCCCGGTTTCGGTAGCCTGAAGCGACTAAGGAGTTAAACTTTCCTGGATGGGACGCTAGTCCATTGTAGGTTACCTTCCCAGTATTTACTGGTACCCATTTCTACTGCTGGGTGGACAGAGGCACACTTGCGGTTGGGACCTTGCCTAAGGGTCTTGGCACAGTGAGGGTCTGACCGGGATTCAAACTCACGACCTCTTGATCATGAGCCCGGCACCTTAACCATTACACCACTGCCCATTTATGTAATCCTGGTCATAAAACAGTTAATTGTTATAATTTTTTCCTTCCGAAAAGGATCAGACTACCTTCTGAAGTCACTTATTTAGATGATCTCAAAGTTTAAAAAAAAAAAAATTATTTCCACTTTATTAGGAAGATTCCTTAAACTTTTGAGCTGCCTCAGTTTTTTTACTAGATTTCGTCTAGGTTTGACTCCTCTTAAGAAGCAACTTAAGAGTATACGGGCTCAGTCGGCTTACTGTCCGACCTATACGTCCCAGCGTGTTCAGCTAATGTCTTTCCTAAAGTATTGGCTAAACCTGGAGCAAGTTGAGGACCAAACGAAAGATACTTGACTATTGTTACGTAAACATTTTGCTCACGGGAATTTTTAGGCTGATCAAGGATTCGAACTCGTGTCGGTCGCGCACATTTCCGGCGTTCCAACCGCTTCGCTAGAAAAATAAGCCTGACTGCTGGTAAAAACTTACTGAATAGAAAAGTGTTAATTGAAGCATGTAATTTTATCGTTAACACGAAGAGATTTCTCATTGATATCGAGATCGGTTTCTATATTTGATGAATTATCATTATTATATGTATGTTGGCCATTTAGTCAGTAATAAACATTTTTGGATTTTTCCTAACGTATTGTGTCTGCATATTATTATATTTCTGTAATTTATAACATGACTGAGTTTAAATACATTCATGTGTGTTCATGGAGGTCACCTTGAGGTCTGCATGTACCATGTGTTATCCACGTATAGGAGAGCTGGAAAAAGCCGTTTAAAATTGGTCTTATTTGTACATCAGCAAAATCGACGCATAAATCATTGTAAATATTTCATTAATTGTTACATCAACTTGAAATTGGCATGGTACACAGAGTTCACCATTTAAACTGTAAAAAAGCATATATAATGTGTTTTGTGTCCAATTTTGCTGTTTAATTAAGGGACTTGTAATTATTGCTGCTCGTTCTCGTTCAATTAAAAAGTTTAACTGTTATTTATGTTTTTAACTTCATTAAAGCTGATCTCTTTAAATCATAAATGTGAATGTCCATTAATCCTCAGTAATTAGCTATGACTCGTTACGCAACGTACATTAACGGATCAAGTAAATAGGAAAATGTTCTGGGAGAAAACTTAAGATAAAGTCTAATGACTGACTTAATAGTTATTTTAAATTTATAGTTAAGACAATTTTAGATAACAACACATGGGTCATACCAGACCATTAGACACAGTGGTCGACTGAGAAAATTGTTTTTACGAAGACTTTACACAAATTGGTTGATTTAATGGCAAATCTGAAATCGAGGATGATTAATATGAATGTTTGACCACTTTAAATTGGATCCTCTATTCCAATTAAGCAGCTTTATAAAGTGCCAACTACAGTTTTATTTTATTTGTGATAAAAATGTCTCTGGTTGAATGAACAAAACGGACAGATAACCTCTCTTTGTAAGATTCGATGTTATATTCAATCAATTTGGTGTGAGGATCTTCTTAGATAGTTCAACGTTTAAAGGAAAGGCGCTTAAGTCATTAAAGTGAACTGAGTCAAACACCTATTTTTTCCTCCCTAGGTTACTTCATACATAAGTTTTCTTCTTAGAGGTAGCATTAAGGCTAAAGCGGAAAAATATTTGTAATCATTCTGGTCATATATATATATATATATATATATATATATATATATATATATATATATTTATATAAACTTAAGTGCTAGTCATGGTATCAAAATATAATTCTGTCCCATACGCTAAATTGCTATACTGAATGACCTAAGTTAGGTATTGTCTTTGTCGAAGTATTATATGGATCCCTGAAAACCTCAATAAATTTTTTATTGTAAAAAAGCGATGGTTCCATAATCTAGGCCGTAACCATCCATCCATCCATAAGAAGTTTACGCTCGTCGAGCAGCTACAGGTTGCTGTGGTCAAGACCTCAGCCCTGTGCGCTACCTAAGCACGTTCTCTGAGCCAACAGACGCGATGCCACACCAAGCCAAGCAAAGCCGCGAGAGGCCGCCACCGTACATCCCAAGCCGGTGACCTTTTAGGACACGTGGCTGTATTTATTTTCCCTATATAACATCTATAAAACACCTGAGGTTTGGGCCTCTTTTAAATAATTTTCAAAATAAAATCTGATATCAAACTTTTTTTTACCTGAAAATTTGTTGTTTCTTCAGTCAAACTAGACCAAGAAAACGTGGCCTTGTGCATCTCCTTTTTTAACCATCCTGGCCCGAATGCAGTGAAGCCCAAAATACCCCTCCAAGCAGTCCAAAACAAGCATTTGGACAACATGTCTTTGATTGGCCACCGATTTAAAAAAAAATTGAAACTGAAAAAAAAAAACTGTCAATTTTATTGGAGATTATGCTTAACATACTAAAAAATTAAACTATGGGGTGTTTTTGGTGCTCCATAGCTTGATGGCTAGAGCCAACCAGAGAAAGCCAGACCATTCACTGCTCTCCTTCAGGGCTTTGTGACCCCAGGTCATGTAAACAAATAGGACCACTTGACCTTAAGGAAAGCTACAGCATCCACAGCCGCAAAGGCAGAAGCAACCTGCATTCCCGCCACCGATCCCAGCAGCGGAGACCGAGCCATGCCATTCGAGACCCGAACTCGATCTTGTGAACGACAGTGTTTCGAGACGCATCGCCTTTATACGGTTTCGGTCATTTGGACCGTATTTACCAGTTTACCCAGTTATCCAAGTTTTAGCAAGTTTTTTCGTCTTCAGCATTTACCCGTACGTTACTGTTTTACTGCTTTTATATAAATAAAAATGAAGTGTAAAGACCACATGTTGTTAAAACGGTCTTCAGGCTTCAGACTCAAAAGAAACACGTTTAGATGATGTTGGGACCATGACACATGAAAGCAAGCCACAAAATAAATGTAAACAGAAAATGAGAACAACACCGAAATAGTCCTATAACCAAAGGTGACCATTTCTGCTTACCTTGTTTTAGGACCTTTTTTGTGTATTTTGTTTGCTTATATATCAGGTCTGAAAAATAGTGAGGTTGGCTCGCTGTCAGCCTAAACGCATGCTAATTACCAGTGTCTAAATAATATGTGTGCATGATTATGTATTACGTACAGCCGGTTCACACATTTTCTATGAAGCAGTAGCAAAATTTGTTGAGAACTAATTTTTTTTTAGGTTTTGATAATGTCCTGTTAAAAATATGGATGTCCGGGTCAGATCACATACATCTTGCAACTTTGAGAAACTTTAATGTCCGGCTTGATATATACCGGGTCGAGCTCTTCAAAGAATATAGAATCAACTTTGTAAATGTATAGCTACACCTTTCCATGAAAATCGATAAATATCTTGTGGAGACAAAAGCGCCCCTAAGTTTATGAAAAATGGCTGTGATTTAGGTAGGTAGCGCATAGCAAAACAAGTTGATGCCGCTCAGATGGTCTCAGAGTCGACTACTTCTCCCAGACTCACTGCAACTTCCACTCGCCTCCACCCTGATTTTGCGGAAGCCTGTGATCTTGGGTAAATCCGATAATTGGCGACATCGTCTCACAGATTCAAATAGATCGAATATTACATTGTGTAGCTGAAAAGGATTATATTAACTTACAACAGCTGCTGTTGAGGACGTTTGGTCATCTACGTCTATTCCCAAGCGTTTAATTAGTCATTTCATTCCATATTATTCATATAAAATAGATTTGCTGAGTACTTATGAATTCACGTACTAACCCAAATCAATAGGTCAGTATAAAGTAACCTGGAACCTGTCTGGACGATTACCTGACCAATAAGACCATCTGTCTATTAAGACCGCCCTCGAGTGAACTGAAAGCATTCACGATGGTAAAGTTGACCGGTCTTCTGTCTTATAAGACGACCTGTGAATAAAGACCTTTTTTGCCGGAATGCAGCGGAAAGTACTTTCATAAACCAAAGCCCTAGTGGAAGGCAGCGGAAAGAACTTTCATAAACAAAAGCCCAAGTGGAAGGCAGTGGAAAGTACTTTCATAAACCAAAGCTCTAGAAGAAGGCAGCGGAAAGTACTTTCATTAACCAAAGCTCTGGTGGAAGGCAGCGGAAAGTACTTTCATAAACCAAAGCCCTAGTGGAAGGCAGCGGAATGTACTTTCATAAACCAAAGCCCTAGTGAAGGCAGCGGAAAGTACTTTCATTAACCAAAGCCCTGGTGGAAGGCAGCGGAAAGTACTTTCATTAACCAAAGCCTGGTGGAAGGCAGCGGAAAGTACTTTCATTAACCAAAGCCCTGGTGGAAGGCAGCGGAAAGTACTTGCATTAACCAAAGCCCTGGTGGAAGGCAGCGGAAAGTACTTTCATAAACCAAAACCCTGGCGGAAGGCAGCGGAATGTACTTTCACTATGTGTGCCATAAACTATGAGCTTACTTAATTTCTCTAAAGACTAAAACGATTAATTACTACGTGCCGGTATTATTTTTTAATAAATGCAAATGTTCGTCGCCTGCACGATTATGACCGGATATTACATGCGTAAGGACTATTTGTGAATCAGTCCATTTACTTGAGGATCACCCGAAAGTTATATTTATACTTGCTGCAAAACGTGGAATCACATTTGTTAATGTGATGAGATATGTCCATTGAAACAGATAACTCCCCCTAACATTTGCTGTTTCTAACATTATGGGCACCTAATACGCAGTAGGGAGGTGTGAGGTATGACAACTCTAAAAGTCCCATTTTACTCAACAAAGTTCCCTGTTAATTCCCAAGGTCAGTGAACATCGGAAGAAAACCGCAAATTTAATTCAAGCGAACTACGTCAAAGACTTGGGTATATATGCTGAAAAATGGGCCATGTGGCTTCAATTTGATAAGCAATAATTACGTCATTTACAATTCAGTGCCGTTCATATTTAAAACATTGAATAGCTTTTTAAACATTGGTAATCCTTGTTTTTTGTCAAACTGAGCGAAGTGTCAGTTTCTCTTCAAGAACAATATCTATAAAGCGCCTACGCTGCTGTCTGGAATAAATCTTCCTCATTATATTCCATACTTTTCTCCGATGACGTGATTACTCCTGACAGGCTGTGGAAAATAAAAGGTATATAATACCCGAGATTTCTCGTGAACGCCAGGCGTGTTAATAACTTAGAATATCATGAGCGGTCACATTGCTAATAACAGGAGGAAGAATTGGCCAGTCAATCTTAATAAATTCAGCACGTCTCTATACCCTCAAACAAATAAGCAAAATTAGACCTAAACATACAAAACACGTGATGTTGATTGATTATTTCTATAAAAGCGAATCAAACGCTTTCAAAATGGGATACGTGTCATAATGATTCTCAGACTTTTTGGTTGCTCCAATAAATTAAACAACATAGATATCAGATTGTTAATTACTATCAATCTCGGCAGGTGCTGTTGTTCAGCCGTTTGAATTCCTGTGGTTATGTGGCGTTCATTTCTTGAGCAGGGTTTCCACGAGGCATCGTACGTATGTCGCGCTAATTTCTTGCGACCAGCGATCCAACCGACACTTTGGTAGTATATAAATGGTTTGAAATGCATTGCCAGCATCATTTCTTGCCCACAGGTCTGTGATGACCAGGATCTAGGAGACGGGCAAGCAAGCTCTCAAACCTGCGCTGACTTGCGATGAATGTATGAAGAGGAAGCATTGATCCGACATTCGTACATATGTCGCGCGGTAATCTTGAGACCGACGTGAAATTCTCGCGTTTGCTTCTCTGGTTTCTCTTTCTCAAAAAATACGCGAAAAGTTCGCGATTAGGTTGAGAAATAACCAAAGAACTTCGCTGCTTTCGCGAGATATGCGCGAGACATTCTTCAAACTATCGGAATCAGTTTACGATTTCACGAATATTTCGCAAACATCACGCATGTCGTGAGTAGGTCGTGCTCATATGACGAAAAGTGTTTAGACATTTTCGAGAGCAAATCACGACCCGGGATGCTGGAAACGTTGGCAAGAAATTTCAAACTTTTTTAATTCCCACCGAACTACAAGCGACTCCCGCGAACAAATGACGACATATTCGAACTTCTGAAGCCTCAAATTCGAATATTGAAATTTGTCATTTTTCTCAATATTTTTATCCTTCGCGAATCATTCGCTTGCCCAGTGAAAACCCTGCAATATATTTATTGTGTGTGCACATATTATAATGATAGTAGTATGAAAACATACGGATGGCGCTGCATGTCTGAATAAGATGACAAAGTTTGACATACAGGCTATATGATGTGGTATCAGTATGTTTTAATTGCAATATAGGCGTTTTCCATCCAGTTTATTTGACACTAATTCCATTTTACGTTCAACCAAAGGAGATTAAAACCAATTTTTTAAACCACCGAGTTCTTAACGAATAGCCTGTAAGCAACGCTTATAAACAGTACGCCTTCTCTTGTTACCCAGTAGCGCACACATTTGTAGGGTCCATGCACAGTCAGGGAGTTTGGGCACTCTGAGAATTGATTAAACGGGTGAAGGGAGGTTTGGCTGGTCAACAATGTTGCTAACACTAATGTATTACTCTAGGCCGCCATGCGAGTGTGTGTGTGTGTGTATGTGTGCAGGGGTAAGGATGTCTGAGGGTGTGGTAACTGTCCTAAGATAATGTCGGTAAAAAAAAAAAAACTGAATCGAATGGATAATTCAGAGTAAAATATTAATATAACTGAAAAAAAAGTTTTATTTGAAAATTGTTCCTGTTTGTGAAATTTCGGATATAGAACACGTCCTTCCATAACGTCAGATTTTCGGGCAAACAGTCGGTACAATAAAGGCTTAGCAAGAAGAAAATCATAATTGAAGAAAAAGCCTTTCGAAGCTACATCTATTAGATTATCTTATTTAATATCCGTCCTTGTGAGTCTATCTTTGACCCTCAACTTAAGCGTCCCAATGCACCCATCGCTCCGAGATCTTCTTGGTAAAAAAGGCGATCTGTCGAGATCTGCATACAACCAATACATGGACCTCAGATACACAAATGTCCCCATAGAAATGGCCGAATATAGGTGAATGTAAGATTTAGTATTGGAGTCTTGAAGTTTAAGAATAATAAATTACCTCTAACAATCATTGTATATCAGCATGAGAATGATCTAGAAATAATATCAATACTTTTACAAATACTTGGATTCTTGAATTAATACACACTTTAAAAGTGTAATGTCCCCACCTTTCCTCCCTGGGAACGAAAACGACCGTTTTTTAACATTACGAGGACACATATTGTCTCGTAATTTTGGTCTGAATGTCAGACTGGAAGATGAAGTGTATCATTAGTTGACGGTTACAAGTTTTCTTTCAATAATGCTTTTGATTTATGTGCTTACCCTTGGCTTCCAGCACGTAATTGCGTAAGTACGTTAGTTTTCAATTGATCTTTCAGTTACCCTTAATATCAGATGTATCCGGAAAACAGATCTTTAAGAAATTCCATTCTGTTCAAGTGAACGATGGAGAAATAATTAAACTAATGAAAAAAAATGTTCAATATTAAAACAACCTTTCTGTATTTATAAAAATTAAGATACATTTCATCACTCAATGGAAGAAATAATTGTGGAGAATTATTCAACCCTGTTGCATAGGGAACCCCGCTTTTAGCTACTTAATTAATAAAACACTTACAGAAGAGATTTAACAAAAATGAATATTTTATTAAAAACACAATTTTTAAGAGTTTCTCAATAAACTATTTTGTGGATTGTAAATATTTGCGAAGGCAGGGTGAGTGAACAGGCTTCATTGTTTAATAGAATTTGTTTATTTTATCAGTCTTTATTGTCCATATATTGGTAGGCGCATAACGGTGTACATAAGGTCCCATATACGCGTTTGGTCGACATCAACTGAACTCCTTAAAACGCAAGCACTGGCACCCTGTAGTCTTCAACATAATGGTGTTTTCAACATAAATATAACGAAAACACTCGGCGTATCTTATTATTAGAGGGAGGAACAGGGGTCGGGCGATGTAAACATATTTAACCAGATTAAAAAAGTGAATAACTGACATTTTTGCAACAGAGAATACATTACAACTATTATCTGCATTTCAAAATTATAATAATTTCTTATTGCTTTTACAGTTATTGAAATAACTAATCGAATAATCGAAAAACTCTGTTGTTAAACGTTTAGACATATGTATATTTTGCCTTCTCCCCATGCAAAGGTACTTTCACACGGCACCATCAGAAGCCACAGGTATAACTGATCCCAGGGTTGAATGAGTGTTCATGTCCGGATATCAGATTCAAGTACTCGTTATCATTTAGTCAGGTATTCTGTTCAGCACTAGAGACTGTAAGAATTTTTTTGCATGCACTCGTGAAAAGCCCTAGTTAATATTTTCAGAATAATCATAAGTCATTAAAGTTATGCAAGTTAAAACACACTGTAACACAATAAAAAAAAAACGATAACATCTGACCCGTATTTTGGCTCATATATCAACTTGCAGATATTTAAATATAAAAACTAATCCATTCGAACATGAATGCATGGATAGAGGGGATCAAATTTAGTATTTCATATAACAATTGCCAGATTTTCATTAACATGCGTGTGCTTGTAAGTGTATAACCGTTACAATCAGAGTCAAAATGGCCTGAAACGTCTCTTCCCACAGGATCTCATATGTTTTATGTGTATATCTGACAGTTATTAATATCCTTTATTTGTTGAATCCACATTTAAGGAGGTCCATTAGGGTAAAAAGTTTCTGGTGGGTTATTACTTGTGGGCCTTAGTTTGTATAATGCAGAAGATTCGGCCATGTTTTCTATAAATTTATTTCTTCTAAATGCGTATTTTTAAATTGGTTTTATTTTCATATGCGTTCCCCTCTACCTGTCCATCATATCTCCTGGGGGTTGTGTGTTCACTTTCCTTTTCTGTACCTTCTTTTACTTACCAAATCCATGGTTTTCATAGCTGATGCTGTTTCCGGTATTATTCCTCATACACCTGTAAACGCCAAGTGTTTCCCCATGTATCATAACATGTTATTTCCTTTCCTAATACGATTACAACTGTAGTAAACTTTTTTATAAGGCAAATATTGTGATGCATTTCCATGTTATGTTGTTGCATGCATGGTATATTAATTTAGACACTCTTTCCAGAGACGACAGGCGCAATTGTCCATCTCTGCAATGATTTGACTCCAGTAACAGATCAATTACTAAAACATGTCCGTTGCATCTATTTTGTTAGTATGGGTGGCAGTGTTCCTTCAAGAGTGAAGAAGCTATCGAAGATGCAGTTTTGATTGATCATCTGCCGGTAAAGGTTTTCTTCAATTCATAGCAGCTGAAGAGTTTATTTGCTATATTTATATGAGGAGGTCTCTGGTCCCATGGCGGTAAGAAACCTCATCCCAGAAAAATGTCATGGACTCACTGCTTCATACTCAACATGTTCATGGTCAACGCTTAATAACAAATGTTACGCATCAACAGACGTAGGTGGCGAATCTAACAAAACATTTTTGGTAATTTATTTTAAACAAAAGACTTTATATCAAGTAGTCCAATTATTAGCTTAGCCATTGTTATGGGTTATTATAAGTTATTATAAAAACTGTTGCCATTGAGTGGTGTTTTTTTTTCACCCAGAACCATACATGTTATTTAGCAAAACTATTACTATGTTTATTTCATTTTGAGCATGTATTTTAAATGTTTCAAGCTGCGTTGTGTAAAATCTGTAAATTCTGTTACTACCAATAATTTCTGTCACAGAATAACGTCAGTTGTTAAAAAACTATTTAAAATACGTAGTTTTGGATCGATGTGCTGTTCTCTTCTCCCACGGTAAACAGACAAGCGTTTGATGTGTGTGTTGTTAAGCTGAGGAGGTAACCTTTTATTTTTTTTTGTAACAGTGAAATGTCGATTTATAAATACCTGTCGACCGATCAAGGTAACCACGCTTGGAGAGGTAAATGTCAAATTTTTCTTTAATGTCGGGTTAAAACCTTGCAAGTGAAAGGTACTCTTTTATGTCTAATGTATAAAGCTTTACCTTTTTTGCGAGGACAGATATTTGTGACAAACCAAGATGGTTCAGTTTTGTGCAGAAATACCAAGGACACCTGGATGGTCCAAACAATAGCCGGACCTTTACCTGACGCTTGTCTGAGAAAAAAAAAGTTATAAAAAAATTCCATCAATAGTATTTTGCAAATGTACGGTTTCAACACTTTAAAGGGATGACAAACATTAAACGAAACAAGCCACGAAAACTTTATATTGGATAATTTATTCAGGTAACATTAGATTTTAGCTCTTATACATTATAAACAAATTATATTACAGCACGTAAACATCTCAACTCGTACTTCATGATATGCCAAGTGCATAATTAATCTTTTTTCAAAATGTAATGGAATATATAAAGCAAATTGACCTGTTCACAACAAAGTAGTCTTAAAAGTCTTGTCTGGTGAGCTCTCAATAAAGGATCCATTATGAAGCATGAAGGATAAATATCAAATTGCACAAACAACATGATCATATAAATGATAATTTGGACAAAATATAATTTAAAAGATACCAGTAACTCGAGAACAGTTATTTTGAGCACTTAAGTGTATGCCACCACAAACAACATTAATTATTTATCCACATATACAGCATAACAAATTACACTCTTCTAAGTTATGACATTTTTTTTTTGTTTATAGAATTTAAAGGGACATTATCAGGAGCAATATTTTTCCTATTCTTTCACACTATCAGTTCTGTTCTGCTTTATAAAGAAGTTTTCCAGCAAAACCATTCAATGCACAGTTTCATTTCCTCGCATTCGACTGTTTAACATCTTGTTATAGCACTGCATGTTGGTAAACAGTCTGTTTACCATAAGGCGGCCTTGTGACCAAAAGTCTGATTTAGAGGGGCAACACGTGGTGTTCCTGCCAGCGGCAACATGCATCACATTTTTTGGCCAAGTCAGTCAGTACATCTCCTGTTTTGCATGTGTTGTGGATCTGGGCAGCACACGGCCCGACTCACTATGTTTATGTTTACACCTGCGATCGCGCCCGGTTCACTGTTTTTAACACTCATTTACAGGAGTAAGCAAACGGTTTCAAGGCAACATTTTGGCAGGTACAGATTTATTTCAAGGGGAAGAAGCTATTTTTCGTGTTAACTCAACATGCTGTATAGGTGATTGGGCCCCAATAAGTGAAAAAGGTCTCGTGTTTGTGGATTTGGGACAAAAGGACTAATCTAGCAAATATTAGTATTTGATACCGAAACAGTCATCTCGTAGCATTTTTAAACTGACGAATATGTTTTTTTTTCATATGCATTGTTAAGATCTGATATATAAAAAATAGTGATACAATAAATTAAAATAAACTGAATAGTTTAATTGTGATACGTGGCCATTGAGCTGGAGTTGTTTAACCTGTAGGTTAAACGAACCCATTTAGGAATAACAATTTGATCATTACAAGACGGCAATGATTGATAACCCATCACGTATAAGGGAGTCCTGTTAATGTCACACAAATAGGATTATAAAGCTATTGTCATATTAAATATTATAATAAGCTGTTTGTGAAGGGCAGAACAGCCGTGATAATTATCCAATCCATGTTGCTATTACCGAGTGTATGTGAACAATTCTCTTTCGTCTGTCAAATAATATTGTTGACTTTATATTCGCGAGGTTAAATATCTGCGATTTTCATTTAACGATGTTTCACGATGTAAATAATCATTATTTCATAAATTACCAAATATGCAAGCAAAATCCCAACAATTGTCCTAAGAGCTTATGGAGCATCGCACAGGTGGAAATTCTTCCAGTAAGCGTATGGGATATACTTTTCATATTATTTAAATGATCAGTCTTTGAAATATTGGTGACCTTAAATGTATGTTGTTACGGAACCTAATATAAACAGATCACGTATGCGTGATGAACACAAATTTTGTAATGGAGATAAAAAACAAATCAGATTCTGTAATACTAGACAGCGTGAAATGTCTAGGGGAATAGATAAAGAAGTCAGTATTTTTTTGTTAACAAATAACTATAATTTATTCTTAAAACAACACTAACAATACAATACACTAAAGTAATACAATTATACAGTAAAACAGCGTTATAGCAACAAGTCAGTACAATCACACAGAAAGATAATGGTACAGTACCTGGATACCAATACAGTCACCACGATAAGTCCTTTAAATGTAAACTCTCGGAGAATGACAGTCCTGTGGAAAGTTCTTGCAACAACCCAGAAAGTAGACTGAAGTCCAAATGCATAAAATCCAGGAGAAAGTCTTTGAAAATGTATAATTGCCGCATTCGTCAGATAAGGTCCTAGAATCTGACACACGCTTCTGCGTCCGCTGGAAAATCTCTGCTCTCTGCCCCCTGGTTCTAAACAACAGCCCCTTTATATACCTTCACACCCCAAGCCGAGAATTTTCCACTTCTCGAACAGTCTATAAGATCCTACTCAACAGTAAACACGCGTTTCTGGAATTATCTAGAAAACATCGCCGTGTATCTCTACACACCAGGCTCATCACGTCATCCACAACCAGGCGTGAAAGCCCAAGGCTCACATGACAACGAGAGTCCAACCAACACGGATTAAACATAGAATGTAATACGCGGCCAGACACGAGTGCCACAACAGGAGTAACGCCGTGTCACATAATAAAAAGAGCACCTGAAACAATGTTAATATTATGCACAATATACGTGAGATGCCATAGAGGTTATATTACTGTTCACCTGTGCAGAGGGTGCGTCTGGTTCATGGTTTTATTTTCGCGATAATTTACCCTTCATGAATATCGCGAATTTTAAACACTTGCGAAAAAAACCTGTTACGGAACCTAATATCAACAGAACATGTATGCCTGATGAACATAAATTTTGTAAAGGAGATAAAAAAATCGGATTTTAGGCAGCGTGAAATGTCTAGGGGAATGAATAAAGAAATCAGTGGATTTTTGTTAAGAAATAACTATAATTTATTCTTAAAACAATCTAATCATTACAATACAATAAATCAATACAATGACTCAGTATAACAGCAGTATAACAGCAAATCAATACAATCACACAGTAAAAAAAAAAAAAAAAAAACAAAGTGCACAGTACCACCACTGTCACAGCGACAAGTTCTTTAAAATGTAAAAGCCGGATGAAAAGTTTACACAAATTCTCTCGGAGAATAACAGTCCAATGTAAAGCTCTTGTAACAATCCAGAAAGTAAACTTGAGACAGGCAGCACTAAATTGTAAAGTGTTAGTAATAGTAGAATCCCTGAAATTACTGGATAACCGGATAGGTCCAACACACTGACTAACATGCTTTCGTGTCCGCTGGAATATTCTCTCATCTCTTTCCCGGCTCGAAAACACAGCCTCTTTATATAACTTTTCACCTCAAGCCGAGAATTTTCCGTTTCTCAAATCATCTAAAGAATCTAACACGGTAACAAGTACTCCACACGTTTTAAGTGCGGTGGGATCACCAGTAGAAGGGAATACTGCTAACTTACCCCCCCCCCCAAAAAAAAGTGTTGCATTCGCACTATGTGAAATAATTTATCAACCGACATAGTTATGGTACTAGAACGTTTCTAGTTTTCTAATAACGACCGATTCAGATAGGTTTATGTTACATTCAAGGCTTCCTTTTCCCTAGCATTCATAGTCAAACCGACTGTTGAACATTTGTTTTGGTACTGAGCAGGAAACAGTTGGCTTAGAAACGGCGGTTCTTATTTTCCCCGAGCCTAGCTACCATTCAAGACCTTATAACGAAATAGCAGATGCACGAACGACGAACCTGCCATTTTTCGCGGAAAGAACAGTAACTAAAGCACTTCAAATCAATGTTAGATAAATGACTTGAATATTTATTTCCCTTTTTTCCAAACGGTTGGAGCCTACTTTAATCCCCCATGTTCGGCTTGGCCACAGAAGAGCGTTATATCGGCTTTTTCTCATCTGATACGGGTTCAATTGCCACCAAACCCTCTTTGTACATAGATCTCCTCCTTCAGCCTGTCCTCGCAGTATCTTCGTATCATATTTCCTTGTCCTTATCAAACCCTGACTGGTTTCCTCCTCGGGGGCATTGCAAAATTTTATAGATCTTTTGGAAAGCCAAAGATGCAAATCCTATGTCGGAATTAAGAGCATACCTGCTCCTAGTATTGTAAGGCTAAATACATTTATGTAATTTTTATTGCACATTTTTCTACATGTTGTAAATCGTCGATTGGTTAAAGATATGTTTTATAGGCAGAATGAAGTTTAGGCAACACATCGAACGTAACGACGTTTACTTTGATGGAAACCATTGCACTCAGATGCTGAGTGCCCTCAGTTTAGATCAGTGCAGAAGCAATAAAATTCCAGTTCTCTTCCACATAGGTTTTGTACAGGGAATCTATATCCGAAAACCCTTACACCCCAGAAGGCGTCATAATCCTGACATATTCCTGTTTTTAGGTGCATATTTGTTTAATTTCGTCCAAGTTGTTTATTGTTAGCTTGATAGTTGGTCTGTATTATCCCAGAGAGACATGGGTAAGTTATATCATGACAAGGAAGAAAAACTTTAGTTTTGGAGGCTATTTGAACAAAGATGCGACGTTGAGGGAGTTTGCCTGGTTCTAACATGCTACATTTAGTCTGGAGCATATTTCGTACATATACTAAACCACCCAAAAACTAAGATTACATAGCCATCCAATTCTATATGGTACACATCGCCATAGATTTTCTTTTAAAAAGACAGACATAGCTTTCAGAGATATCTTGTTCATCGACGAACAAACAGACAAGGAGGGGGCACATTATTCCTGCAGTTTTTTTTGTCTAAAAAATATGTCACAAATAAGTTACGAGAAGTTAAAGTTGATACTTTATTTTGTGTAAATGTTTTACTGATGTGATGTGTTGAGGCATGGAGGCAAGATTGTGAGCCTAGGGGTCAGATCATCAGATTTTGTATGTCATCAAACTTCAAAGTTCTTATTTCAAACGTGAAAGATTTTATATAGGTTAGTCAAATGCGTGAGTTATTCATGCAGTACTTAAGCTTGTTTTTTGTGTGAATCTTCTTGACTTAATGGCTCCTCAGTATGTAAGAAAAATAAAAAAAAAAAAGAAAAAAGAAACTGGAGATTCATACAAAATTGAGCTAGTAATGATATCTATACTCTCGCAAAACTTGAAATTAAAACTTTAAATATCAATCCATATGACAATTTAAAAAGTGCCAATCTTCACATTGGCCATGTCTTAAATTATACATGCGAAAAAGGCAGTAGGGAAGGGTGTTGAAGCAGGACCTTGCAATATATGGCATTTGTTCTAATGTGATCAATACTCTATGAGATAGGTAACTTTTAGAATAAAAAAATAAGCCAACATTCCACATCTCGGTTAATATAAGTCCCCAATCCCGGTAAAAAGCCCGGTTTTCCGAGTTTATCAGCTAGTTGTTTATTAAACCGGGCGTATAGGTTGCGCTTTTTCATTCGATAGTAATATCTAGAAAGCGCCAACGCTGGTTTTATAAAATAATCCATGAGCTTTCTGTCCCATACTCACTCTTCCCCGAGGACTGATTACTTTAGACAGACGGTGGTAAATTGGTGGTATCTAATTACCGGAGATGCCATGTGATCACATGGCCAGTTAATTGAACAGGGAATTACATGAGCGGTCACGTTGTTTTCTTTTCTCATCAATCTCTGTGACATCTGCACGCTGCCTGCCTTTGAACAGTGAGACAAATTTCATGAGAAACATTGAGTTGCAGATTAATTATATTTATAAAATCGAATCAAACGCGGCGAGAATGGGAAACGTGTTATGATGTTACCAAGACTTTGCAGCTGCTCCATTAAATCGACTAAACTAGAGTGTTTTTTGTATGTTAAATTATTCTTGTTCAAAGACTCTCGGCAATTTCTTTATATAGAGTTTCGATGCAGCGCTTTGAATACCTTATGGGTCTTTTGAAAGCGTTCACTTTTTAGAGGCTTAATTGTAATAATAATAATAATGTATTAAATAAAGCGTTAAATCCATGCTAAGCATGCTCTAAAACGCTGATACATATAAAAGATAATACAATGATGACTAAGTATGAACAGTAAAAATTAATCGGACCATCCAATAGATTATGAAAAAAGTCTAAGATGGTTGAAAAGGCCAGGTGCCATAAAGTGTCAAGACCAGAGTAATAGCAAATAGGCGAGTTTTTTTATTTGCTTTTAAATTCTGATAAGGTAGAACAGATTTTCAATGTGTTGTGTTGACTGTTTCAGAGTATAGGACCAGCAAAGCTGAATGCCCCGTTCTGTATCAGGACGATTTTGTTAATGACACATATAATACATTTTGGTCATTTGAACGCAGTCCTCTGACTGAAACGTGGTTACTGAGAAGTTCTTGAAGACATATGTTGTTCATGGTTTTAAACACAAGAACAAGTATCTTAAATGTTACTCTTTGCTGTACAGGCAACCAGTGGAGAGAATACTGTTGCTATATGATCATGTTTTGCACTGGTGGTAGTATTCCAGCTGTTATGTTCTGCACTCGGTGAAAGCGATTAATAAGAACTACTGGAAGGCCAAATAACAATGAGTCACAATAATCTAGTTTAGTTGTAATGAACGAATGGATTGAACATTCAAGTGTGTCCTGATCCATGTATTTCTTAACTTTTATTTTAGTTGTGTATATGGAAATAGGCAGATTTGCAGACAGATGCAACATGTGCCTCCATTGACGCATTGCAATTGATTATGACGTCAATGTTTCTGGCTGAAGGTGATGACAATATTCTCTGGTTACTAACCTGAATAGAAGCATGACAGGCTTTGCTGTATATTTATTTAGAGGAAATCACTAAACACTCGGTCCTGCCATCATCAATTTTCAGACTCAATTGACGCATCCATGCCTGTACAGTTTCAACACAGGTTTCCATGTAAGCGATGGCGTTGTCCAATTCATCGGCGTTAAAGGTGATCTACAACTGAGTCTCATCTGCGTAAAGATGGTATTTAATGCCAAGCCTACGTAGCAACTTGCCAAGAGATGTATAAATAGTGAAGAGCACGGTCCAAGAGGTACCACGCAGTCCAATATTTTGGCTTCGGGTTTTTCTTCTCTTACTGTGTTCCTTTGCTGACTTTTCACAAGATATGAAGTAAACCTCTTTTATACAGTGCATGGTCAACTGTGTCAAATGCAGCTGATAAATCTAATCGCACCAGCAATACAGCTTCCTTGTTATCTGTTGCACAAAAATATTATTTTGCACTCTGAGCAGTGCCCCTGTGCTATGACATTCTCTGTATGCTGACTGAAAAGGTTCAAGAAGATTGTTCTCCTTTAGATACATATTAAGTTCTAATGCAACAGCTTTTTCCAAGATTTTAGACAAAAACTAAATTTGAGAGGAGGCGGAAGTTCCTTAATACATCTTTTTCTGAGTTCTGGCTCAAGATCGGAGTGCCTAATGCTGTTTTGAACTCACCAAGAACACGGAGGAAAGTAATGTGTTTAAAATTGCTTTAATAATTGGACACAGAAGTCTGACTGCCTTCTTCGCCAGCCCAGTAGGAAGGGAGTCAAAGTCGTGGCTCTCATCTTTTGATGACATAATCAGTTTAATGATCTGGTCGTCCGGTACGGTGTTGAAGTTTCTCATCAACCGATGAGTGTCACAAAAACGCTATTTGAATCAGTGTCAATAGAACTCCTGATTCTGGTCATTTTCTCCACAGAAAAACTAAATATCCCAGCCATTTCTGCCGGAGTTTTGTCGTTTGGGAGAGGTTCACTCTGTCCTACCGAGCAAGGTGATCACGATGCTGAATAACATTTTTGTATCATCCATGAAGTCAGAATTTTTGGATTTGTAGTAAGTGATTTTTGCCTGATTATCTGTCATGAACATCTGTCTGTGGATTGTAAAGCGGGGTTTACGCCACGGCCTTTCGGCCTGTCTACGATGTTATTTTGCCTCTTGAATATCATTTTTATACCACATTGCAGCTGGTCGCATAGTTTTGAATGGTGCTAATTTATCCAGAATACCAGCCCGAACTGAATTGTAAAGTTCAACCAGCTCTGCTACTGATAATTCTGACAATGAGAACCTAGAGA
Organism: Sipunculus nudus; assembly: GCA_026874595.1. Taxonomy (NCBI): domain Eukaryota; kingdom Metazoa; phylum Annelida; class Sipuncula; order Golfingiida; family Sipunculidae; genus Sipunculus; species Sipunculus nudus. The sequence continues at coordinate 27,956,189 of CM049319.1, forward strand.
GAGAATCTTTGATTGCATTCGATAGACAGTCCATGTTAATACTTTTGATTTTCTGTACAAAAGCTGATGCCTAGGAAGGTTGGGCTTTTTAACTGGTAGTTGTACGAACACAGGAAAATGTATTACAGGATACAGGAACCCGTGGTCAGTGGAATATGTAGACAGAAGCAAAGAATCAACAGACCTTGTAATGACAAGGTCCAGGGTATGGCCGTTAGAGTGTGTACTCTGGTTTACATGTTTCAGGCCACAAGAATGCAAAAGGTTGAGGAGATCTGTTGCCTCTATATTGCTGTGGTCATTCACATGAAAATCCAGGAGTCTCCTACTAATAAAAGCAAACCAGGAGCAGTGATTAAATAGTCTAAGTAGTCTGAAAACTCTTCCATGAACAGTTTAGTGGAAAATATGTTTCTTTTTGACGGCGGTTGTTTGTATACCACTAAAAGTCCTGCAGATTAATTTGATTTCAAGATACATTCCATTGATTTAAATAAATTCCATGTTGTTGGTTTTGATGAGGAGATGCTCAGGTTGCTTCGATGTATAATGGCTACACCCCTACCTCCACCTTGTCTTGGTTTATGGTTAATTGCATAACCTTGGGGGGGATGTAGGTCACTTACAACCACCTTATCTTTATCAGTGCCAGTCAGCCATGTTTTAGTAAGGGCAAGTACATCTAACTTTGATCCAGAATGAAGTCAGTGATGCTTGTAACAATGTTGCAAACTGACCATTGATCTGAGTAACATATGCTGAAGGTGTTATCCTGTACAGTAGGCTGGCAACTACTCCTTTTGTCCTCGAGTCCTTGAGAATGGACCTTAAAGTCGTGGAGTATAATATGTATGAAGTTGTGTTGATCAGCTCCACTTGGGCGATATTCAGGTCTGTTACGGTTTACTGACCCACTGACCTTCACTAGAATGTAACTTTTTTAAGTTCCTTTTGTGCCTCTGTGTGTGGGTGTAATCCCAAGGTGCACAATGTTGTGGATTTTGAGAAAGTCATACATACAGGATGACACTCTGTTCAAGGACCCACACACGATCCTTACTGATTCCCTGGTCTGCTGTTCACATATAAGTGTTAATAACTCTTTATTTTTTTCCAATTATATTTTCGATGTTGTTCATATTTGAAGAAGATGGTTGGATTCCACACTAATTATCTGAAAAAGATACACAAGAATAATAAAAACCTCAAATTGCATCGAATTGCCCCTACAGGATATCCACTGCCCGTTTGGTGGTGTCTTGCATAAAGATCTGGTGATTGGTTTAAGTCTATTGTATTTCAAATGTTATTCTGAAGTCACCAACGATGCCTGTCTCTTAATTCGTTGTCTTAATTATTTTTTACCAAGAGCTTTATTGCCATCCAAAATGGATCCATCACAGTGAATGAAGTACAGTGTTTTTGTTCATGCTAATAAGGCGAATTAAACTTAAATCAGTGAACAACCTATTATTGTCTCAAGATGTTAATCTTCCCGTAAATAAAAGTTCTCCTGTATGTGGGACATAAACACCTAAGGTTCAAGTAACAGCGAATTGAAGTCGTCATTCATTGCGTAGAACAGCCTTCATCAATTGCGAAACCGTCTCTGACACGGAGTCATAAAACGGTGATTTCTCAAATTCCACTGTTGTTATATTAGATGACCCTACGCCAAGTGAGAAACACGACAAATCAGCTGAAACATGTGCTACCAGAAGAAAACACCTGGCGTCTAAAGCTACACAGTAAAGGAGACTCTATTTAAAAGAGACTTGATACCAAAAAAAGCATTTAGTCCTACTGCGAAAATTGAAGTGTCAAAAGATTTCCGTTGCTTCACATTTTAGAATACTATTACTGCCATGGTGCACGTAGACACCAATTACATTATGCATAAATCAACCGGTGAAGTGATTTGGAAATTTCGATTGCTAGAGAAAGAAATTCACAAAAAACACGCATAAAAATATTAATTTTAGTTCAACTGTAAAAGAGTAAAGGGAATCACTCATCCAGAAAAAAATAGACTTCGTGAATGCTGCCATTAAAATGTGTTGTGCCTATCAAGAGATGGTGTATACCTTAACAAAACTGGCACTGAGTGTTTGCAGTTGTCATGACTTGGGCCTCAATACAAACCACAAAGGCTAAAATGGTCATTTTATTCCATCTCCAATACATAACTTTGCGGAATGGCCTCTTGCTCAATAAAGCTCTCGCGAGAGCTACACAAAAACTAGGAACCACGCTGTCCACAAGGGAACATTACCGTAAACTTCATCAGCATTCCAACTTCTCCACTTGCAGAAAAATGTTTCACCAGCTCTATGATAATTACAAGGTGATCGAATTAGTACAGCTAGTTTAACAATAATGCTTTCCACGACATTCAGTTCACAAGGGCTGAGCGAAAATACAACGAGGAATTCTCTTAATCAAAACAGTGATAAAAGAAGTCCGTAAGAAACACGAAAACGTACAGGCATTTAAATCGCTCACCTGTATAATCAAAGTATTAATATTTTGCCCAAAATCTCTGAACTACGACAACTTTGCTACAGGTTTAACCTAGACGTCCTCGTGGTTATCTGAGACTTGGCTGTTTTTGACTGAGAAGTCTCGATAGAGGGCTATACACTTTACAGGCTAGATAGGTACCGGCATGGCTTTGGTGTAATTTCATACATTAAACAAGACATATTAAATGAATCCATCAGCATGTCTACGATGCCTGCTGAATGTTTGATTTTAAAAATTAAGCTTGGGCATAAGCCGTTCTTAATATATAAATTATACCGACCACCCGCTTCCAATCAGGGATTATTGATCATATAAATACTGCTTTTCAAATATGTAACAACATTATAATCCTTGGTGACTTTAATATCGGTAATTGCATCGATAATCCAATGAAAAGAAAATATTCAGTCGTTGAACCTTTGCCTCCTGCGATCAGTGTCTGACCCAACACGAGTATAGCCGAGCTCATCTACCGTCATTGACCTTATTTTCTCTACTATTCCAAAGTACACCAATTTCACATTTATTCCCATAATCTTAAGCGATCATTATATGATATTAATTGTAATAAATAAACCGTCTTTATCAAGTACCAGAGCCAATATAAATTATTGGTTATATACCAAAAATAATTAGCACATGTGAGGAAACTTGTTATGTCTAATTTCAGTGTGATTCATCTTTTTTTCTGATTAAGTCCTATAAATAACTAATAGATCTAGCTCAACTGCACTTCACGTTATGGCTGATGACTGGATGACTGCCTAGAATAGAAAACAGGTTACCGGTGCCTGCTTTCTAGACATTAAAAAAGGTTTGATTGCCTTAATCATAAAATAATTCTTGAAAAAATATTAAGTTATGGTATACATGAGAAAGAATTCAAGTTGTGAGGATATATTGTTACAGGTGCCTTTTTATTGTGTGCATTGTTTTATTGTGCGCACGGATGTTCCATGTGTTGTTGGCATTTTGTGTGCCACGCGAAGCTCGTGTTGTGGCGGCCTCGCCTGGCCGGACGTGCAGGCTCCGTTTAATCCGCATTGGTTGAACCCTAGATACACAGCGTTCTTTGTTCTGGTATGTTCTTTGAACGTGTGTACTGTGTTAGATTCTTTAGAATTTTCGAGCAATGGCAGGTTCTCGGCTGGAGGTGAAAAGTTATAAATAGGGGGCTGTGTATTAGAGACGAGAGAGAGAGATGAAAGAATATTCCAGCGGACACAGAAGCGTGTATGTCAGTTTGTGGGACCTATTCCGATAAGTGCGGCAATTATATATTTTCCTCAGGTTTTCTTCTGGAATTTGTGACGAATCTTATTTGGTCTTCAGTTAAATTTCTGGATTGTTACAAGAGCTTTACATTGAACTGTTATTCTCAAAGAGAATCTGTATGAACTATTCATCCGGCTTATACATTTTAAAGAACTTATCGCTGTGACAGTGGTGGTATCCAGGTACTGTGCACTTTGTTTATTTTACTGTGTGGTTGTATTTATTTGTTGTTATACTGCTGTTATACTGTGTAATTGTATTGATTTAGTGTATTTTAATGTTAGGGTTTTTCAAAGAAAAAAATATAACAAAAAACCACTGACTTCTTTATTCATTCCCCTAGACATTTCACGCTGCCTAGTGTTACAGAATCTGATTTTTTAATCTCCATAACAAAATTTATGTTCATCACGCTTACGTGATCTGTTGATATTAGGCTCCGTAACAATATCCAAAGCGAAAACTGTATAGGTAATTCGCAGGGAACTGTCCTTGGTCAGGTCATATTTATTATGCACGTTAACATAAATGGATCCATCGATTGCAAATGCATCATGTTTGCCATTGTTACCACGCTATATTTTAGTTCAAGCTCGATGAATATGATATTCAAGGCCTTCAGTAGCCGTCACAATCCGACTCAGTAGGCAATGATAATTGGGCTGGTAAAAAGTATTTCTGCGGTCCCAAAAAACCGTACGGTACTCTATGGTGTGCGGTGACCGCAGCGGTTCGTGACCGAGGCTTCAGCCAGTAATCTGGTCGGAATGTCACAGGGCGCTAGGCAATCAGCTGAGCTTGAAAAAAGTCAATGAATGTTTGACTAGAAACAGACTAATGATAAACCCGGATAAATCGGTTGCACTTCTACAAAGCAAACAACAAGATAAAAATTAAATAAATCGTCTTAACATATGTAACCAAGATATATCAAAGAAGCGTAACGCTTTTTGGTGTGAATTTAGATAGCGATATAAAGTGGAGACCTCATGTGTCATGATTACAAAAAAAACTATAACCTAAAATTTGAGATTTTTGTATCGAGTAAACAATAATTTACCGCAGTCGGCCCTGTATAATGCTTTAAAACAATGTCACATTGCCTTCTGCCTATCGGTATGGGGTAGCTGTGACGAGGGAAGTATTTCTCACCTTAAGACCATTCAGAACCGAGCAGTTCGAACAAATACAAAAACCTTCGATAGATCTGATCAGACAAATGAAATACTGGATGACCCTAGATAAAGTTACCGCCTCTTTTTTTAGTTTTATCTTTTAAAGATTATAATTGGTCGACCACAAAACTCTTAAATCATTTTTTTTAAAAGTTTAACGGGAACCCATGGATACCAAACAAGGGGACTTCTTCAAATAATTTGCTTTTACCTAAACCCAAGTTTGAACATTACAAATCCTCATTTGCCTATTTTGGACTTTTCAAGTGGAACAAACTGCCAGCTCATATTCGATTTTCTCTCCAAGTCTGAATAATCTGCATTTCTTCCTCTTTGAATCACATTAACTTTTGAGGTTTAAATGTATTTTGTTTTTGCATATAGAAATTTATCCGATATCTTAACATTGTTGATTGTGTATATATTTCACATGTGATTGTTTTTTCTTATCATGTTTCACCAAGATCCGTTTACTGTATCATGTAGGATTTATTTGTAATAAATTCGTACTGGCAAATGCTTATTATCACACTTTTATCATTATCCTGTAGAAAATGCAGTTAAAGTCGCCATTTTAATAACCGTGACTACACGACTCAGTAAGCACTTATATTGGGCTGGTAGCTTAAATTGAGTCGTGATGCAAGCCATACGGACGAATGCATTGCAGTGTTCTCCCATCATGCTGTATTCATATCATGGTAAACAGCCTAAACTGAAACTCCATCTCTATGGTAACGGGTCATTTCCTGCATCGCAGAACAGTAACCCGTAAAAGCCATGCTTGTATTCATGTGGCCAAGAATTCAACAAACAAGCAGAGGAATTTACAAACACAAGCAGAGGAATTTACAAACATTCTGAGTTAAAACTGAATTTTTCTCGCTCGTGGTAGGTGTTGTTAGAAGGTGTACTCACAAAGCTTGGTCTGGTTTAAATGAACTGACCGTTTACCTGGAGGGCATGAGGCGTTGTCAGAAATGACGACAATATTTGCATCCTCATTGAGCCTTAAAGTGCGTACCTCTTTGAAGGATGAAAAGGTACTCTGACAGACAGTACGCAGTAGACTCTCTAATGTCAGAGGGCCGAAAGGCGCTACCATTGCAAGAGACAGGAGCTTCTTCAAGATTCATAAGTCAACCGCTATGATCGGCAACTCTTTCTTCAGGATTCATTAGCAAATTTTGGGCGAATATCATGGCCAGGGGTCTTGGACCCGGAGACCGTTAGAAATGCACTACAAATAGGGGATAGCCGAAGGGGAGGCAACTGCCCTCCTTAAATCCAATTCAGCCGATCGATAATATTTATGGATAACGAAAAAAAAATTAAAAAGCAGATCATTTACAGCAAAGATTAATGTTAAGGACTTTTTATTTGATAAAAAATAAACTTTTCTCTAATTAAACTCTATACTCCCATCGTTCAAGGATCTGCTTGATAGAAGAGTCTGACAGCGCTTTCTAACACAAATAACAAGCAACACACAAAACATGTTAAGACATCAGTGTCCCAGTAAAAACGGCCCGAGGAGACAAAAAGTATAATTAAGGTCTTGACGCTTCAATTTTGAAAATGATAAATTGTCTCTAATGTTGTTATATATCAGCATGTAAATATTTTGAGAATAGGTAAAAACGCTTTTTCCTATTTCTTGTTTTCTTTGATGAATAAATAATAAGTGCCCTGGGAAGAAAGTTTGTCTCCATTCCACAGACTCGTTTTGTCCCGTAATTATAGCTTAAATGTCCAACCGGAAGATGAACTGCACCATCATTTCACTATAACAGGGTTTTCTTACAACTGTATCTTTATATATGTGTTTACCCTGAACCTGAGTGCATTATATGGTGGATACACATAAGTTTTCCATTGCTAATTCAGAAATGCCATTAAAACTATTAATAATTAAGGAAGATCTGTTTAAATGAGCCATTACGAAAGAATTAGAATGAATAATTGGAGAGAGATAGATGATTCCCTCTGTAATTATGAAACTGAAGAAACCGTGCAACATTAATCCTAAAAATTGGGAAAATGATTGTTTATAATTATTAAACCCTGTTCCAGAGGGACCGCCGCTTCCCCACATGTATTATATTATGTTTGGAAATTAGAGTGTGCATCAGTTGAAATAGAGCTATATGTGGCATCAGCTTAAGAAATGATAACTGACTTGTCAGTTTGACTTGCAATGTCAGTTTGCAAGATTTTGGATCAATAGTTGAATCCATTCAGATGATTAAACAGTATTGTATTTTTAAATAGGTAAAGATATGCTTAGAACATATTCTTAAATAAACCTAAATATATCAAGAATGGATCACTATGATAGGAATTTCAGAGTTTAGCAACGAAGGAGCTTTGACTAATAAGATTATGGAATTTCAGTCAGTGGAAACCTGTGTTGTAGCTGAGTCCTCACTATCCGTGTCCGAGTCCTTGGGGTTCGAGTCGACGGCCGCCGTCTTCGAGTCCGAGTCTTTTTGAACGTGAGTCCGAGTCCGAGTCCTAAATGTCTTAATTTGAGATAAGTTTACACAAGGTTTTACTTTAATATTGAATTGTGTTTAAGTTCCAGTGTAGAGATTGAGTTTGGTACATGTTCTAAACGTATTTTTGTAATATTCTGTCATTTGTGCGCTTGTAAGTCCTCATGATGTAATTTCTAATCTGAATAAATCTAGGTCTGAGGAACGCATAAAAAGGCCCCATGAGTATGCAGTTATTTTCATCATTTTTTACAACGCCTTATGGCCTAATGGTACACTGTCAGTTAACATAAACCAGACTAAGTGTACTTTCTAACAACACCAAACATGAACGAGAAAAGTTCCGTTTTAACTTAGCATGTTGGTACCTTCCCCCCAACCTCCCCCGCTGCATGCTTGTTGAATTGGTACCATAGAGACAAGGTTTTAGTTTGGGTTGTGAGGTCGCATGTATTCTCGTGTTAATTCATCATTCGTAGCATAATGTTAAAATCATGGGTTGTTTACTATAGTATGAATGCAACATGATGGAGGAACACGGCGATGCATTCCTCGATATTGCTTGTATCACGAATCAAATAGGCTTACCAGCCGTTTCTGACGTTTCTGACCATAACGACCTTTGCAAAGGCCGGAAAGTTATTATAGAAGTATATTGGTTTAAAATGGACGATACTGCAAAAAAGGAATAGCGGAATTGCCCATATCTCAGGAGTGTTCAATGTCATGGGCTAATTTTTGTGCAGGGTCATACATCTTAGATGCCTCTAGCTCGTACTCAAGACTGGTGGCGCTATCTGTAATCGTTTAGGCGTAGCGTCCATAGGTGCGTTTGCTTTCGGTGAGAATCACTCATATCTCAGGAGTGGTTCAATGTATATGTCTGAAATTTTGCATGTCCATCCATCTTGGAAAGCTTTCTAGTATACATGACGGGTGGCGCCACCTACTATGTTTTTTTTAAAATACATTGATGGACTTGCCAATCCATAAATCTGGTTTTGATAAACATTGCGCAATCCAAGGAGTGTATGGACGTATCAGCCGACAAAAAATGCACGTTTGTTCGTCTTGAATAGCTTTGTCTTAGCCCAGACAGGTGGCTTCGTTTTCGTAGAATCTATTAATGAACTTTTCCCAGGAATGGTTTGGCGTATCCGCCTCACAATCTACATGTTCATCCGTCTTTGTTAGATTTATCTCTCGCGAGACTAGTGGAGCCACCTACTATCACGTTTTGTAGAATACATTCATGAATTTATCTCAGGAGTGGTTGAATGTATCAACCATCTCCAATCGTTTTTCTGTGTTGTCCATCAATGCAATGGTTTTTTGGTCAAAATTCGCACATCAGTAGTGATTGGATGTATAGGCCTGGAATTTGGCAAACAGGTCCCTTTTATGCACATTTCTTGTAACAAGACTGGTGGCGCCACTAACAAATCACCTAATTTGTAGAATTTGTAGAAAACTGTGGAATATCATAGAGATTGTTTATTGTCAAATGTTTTATGGTGTTATATTTTTTTTCTTGGGACTTATCTGGGGAAGATCATGGTGTTCCAATTATGCATAGAAATATCAAAGTAAACCGGAACTGCTAGAACTGTCCATTCTAAACCATTTTTCCTTATCCAATCTTGTCTGAGGAATAGATTTAGGAATCTACAACTAGCCCTTCAGTATCATAATTTGAAAGGATGGCATAGCTTTTCAGGGCGTTATTGTTAATGTGAAATTGTTTGCTACAAACATGCGTAATTGAAACGTGATTCCATGCACCGAAACACGTAACTTCGTGCAGGCTATTGCAGTCTGCTGGAGAACCATAAATTAGTTATATAATTTGCCGCGAGGTAGCAGTACCTGTTGTAAGAGTTGCAATAAAGTGAGAGGTTTCATTTCTCTGTCAGAGATGGGAATTAAGTCCTGATCTCTGCATCGACAGGGCCACTCTAGGGTGGCTAACATTAAACGGAACATATTAAGAAACAAGAAGTTTCTATATTATAAATTAGTTAAAATTAGCATCTCGTTAAGAATTCCTTTTTAGCATATTGGCATTTTATCATGTGAACGTCACACCACAAAAATCATGTTATGTTTTTCCTAAGAAAGATATCATGAGAACAAGTAATGGGTCCATCACATAATGTAAGAATGAAATGTTCATAAAATAGTGAAGACTTAAATGTTGTGTCTGGTAAATCTGCCAAAATTTGTTGCTTATATTTATGAATTATTACCATTTAGATTCATCATTCTGATAAAACTGTTGCAAACTAGCTCGAAGTCAGTTATTCTTGACCAAGCAAGAATGAAACTTCCCGGCCAAAGTAATGGGGTAGTTAGCAGTTATCCTTCTAAATATACATTTTTACTCTCTTTTAAACCAAACGTCAGCAGTGAAAACCACCATGTTTGTTCCTTTGGAGAACATGTGATCAAGTGGTTGATCGGGGTCAATAGGATTATTTTGACTTATACAGGTAATCAGGAGCACTTTGCATCGTCTAGGTCGGGGATTGACAAGTAATTAGACGGCATGTTCTTTGACCTGTCTTTATATCTACCAATGCATTACTCCCCCGAAATAACGCCTGCTACACAAACTCTGATTACATGGACCGGCTTACCGGTCTGTTGATAGAACATAGGCGTCAAAGCCGGGAGATCGCGAGAGGGATGACATGTATCACGGTTGGCCCCGTCCAGGTTGAGCGCTCTGTCAGCTATAATTGGTAGACTGCACGCCGCAGACCTGTTCATTTCACAACGTTCGAAACTGTGATGGAATTCTGCAGGTGTAAATAGCACCAAGTGAAAGAAGAATGACCAGCTTCTGTGGCTCAGGAGAAGAGCACGGGATAGAATCCAGAATATTGTGAGTTCGAATCTCAGCCGAATGGGTGAGATATTGCAAGGTCGGCCCCCACAGAGCGCTCTGCAGGCTTAATTGGAAAGCTGTGCCCAACGGCCGTGTTTTACTTACAAACGAGTGGGCCTTTCGGGGGTTCCTTGGTGGTATGACCCAGCATTGGGACGATTACGCACCCAGGGCCCGCAGGTGCAGTAGTCACCGGGCCTTGTTGAGGCCGGGATATAAAATAAGGGGAAGCGTGTGATACTGCCCTGACACGTAGTCCGAAACCGGAATGGAAAACTGCAGATGTATATACACATAGTTAAGTTAGCATTAAAAAATGTAGGCGGTTACCTCCACTAAAACAATATTGAAATAAAAGTTAAAGAAGAACTATAATTAGATGTACGTGGTATAGATAAAGCGCTGTGTATATTTTGTATAAGAGCTTCGTATTCCCACAACCGTAGCAAACAGGTCGCTCCAGCTGGTACCGCAGTCTAATACCATTTCCACCCTTAGCCTAAAAGAGGCTAATGGGCTTAATTTCGTAACCCATTCGTTACCTTGTGAGAGGGATACTCAAAAAGAATTACACTTAGGTGCTTCGTTTCTACAAGTCAGAAGCATATCACCAAAACCTCGGTGAAGTTAGAAGATGAACTATCTCCACCAACTTTTTCAGATCATACAGATATTTATAAAAATATAAACAATCTTATGGTTTATTTATCGGAAACCACGAAATGAATCGTTATGAAACAAGGTGGGATACTGGCATGTATGATCTGTTACACCTGCACCCGGTTGGTGGCACCGCCTACAAAATTTGAATTTTATCTGGTCACACATGATATTTATAAAAAAAATGTTAATATCCTATTTTCCGGTAACGACGAAATGAATCATTATGAAACATAATGTGATTATTGGTCTTGATAATCTGTAGCTCGATTTGACGATTTGTGCCCGCGCATTTTACTAAAGACATGTTGTTTAACAGGTTATTTCCTACAGTGTTTTATCACCATACATATCTTCTGTCATCAGGTTTCAAGGGTTCTGTATGCTTCTCTAGTCCATTTGATTTAGAGACATATGGACAGATGTAATCGTAAAATCAAGTGTCTGTATTAATAATGTTAAGTTATGACAAATGACAACCCTATTCACAAAGTTGTCTCCTTGAGCTTGCATTCGGTTCTGCTATTAAAAGTCTTCATCAGTACATAAATTGTGTAAAAAATTGGAGATTATATTTGTACAGCATTTCAAAAATACCAATTATTTTTAATACCGATTGATATTCCTCATCATATTTTCAATTGTCGGATATTTTCTTAAATATACTGTCATGAGTTAATATTATATAATAAGGAATAGCACATTCATTTTAATAAAAAAAATGGATAGTGTATCAAGAGATGGTCATGAAACACCATTAGCATAACTTTGAAATGGACCAGTAAATTGGTCTTGCCCTAAAACATGACACTATCTCTCGATAGTTTTATTCGTTCAACGTCAGTAAGTAATATGGTGATCAAGGTTACTTCCAAAATTTTTAATCGATGGTATGGTGACTCCTTATTACAGAGTCATGAAAATATGTTCAAATTTTTTTGTAAAATTACTAGCAGCAAACCAACCAACCAACTCACATACCGGACAACCACTAAAACAATATGTTACCTCTTGGCAGATTTACAATGTCTGATTTCAATGGTTAAATATTATTGAATAGAACATTATATATATTATAAAATAGAAATGATTATTAATATATATATATATATATATATATATATATATATATATTAATATTATGGGTCGTACTATATTATGCAAGTCATGTTTAAATCAAGAAGTGCATGTGGAGAAATCTTTCTGCCTTTGGGGTCCTTCAAATATGCAGCCGCCGAGGTAGGCTGCAAATCCATATGCTCGTCTAAATAAAGATAAATCTACATTCATTTCACAGTTCTATTTATATGACTTTGTAACAAATCAATTTAAATATCTCTTGGCTTTGACACGAAATGTGAGGATATGGCGAAGCAACAGTAACTTTCCCTAAGCGCTCATTCATTGTAAATTAAGAGCTAAGGTGACCTCCTTCTCGGATAGGTTTCCCTGAAATGGATTAAACCCCTCGTGATTGTAACATCAACGGCAGAGAGATCATGACAATTTTGCCCGTGGCAGAGAAAACTGAGGAAATAATATGTCAGGAGCCCACAAAAGGGCAATGTGGTGGGACCACTGATCGAGGTAATCGTTGCCATCAGCCATACACAACAATTTCCAGATTTCAATAAAAAAAGCAAATTAATGCATAAATTAATTGTTCCAAATCTATGCTTACATGAATCAAAGATTAATTTCAAACTGTGTATTGAGGTTATTTCCAGATATGTAATAAATTATGGGCCGATTGAGTTAGGTCACTAAAATGCCTACTTTTTTTATTAACTGTTGGTTTATTTCGGTTATCAAACATTTTGTGTCTTTCTTCCTTAGCTCCGTGCCTCATAATCGGGGCCTGTTCCATATACGGAATAGGAACAGGTCTCGGCTCACACTTATCAATGAGCGGAGTGCTGTTCACGTCAAACCCAAGAAAGCTTGAAGACATATATTAGGTGACGTCCTGCATATAATGCAACAGAATGACATAAGACAGAGCTAGTTGGAGAGTTAAAACAGAAGCTCAGGAAAACAACACGTTTCAGATTAATGAAGTAGTCTCGAAAAGGCCCACAGCTTACTGCACGTACAACATAATCGATGACCACTTAACTTTTTATGCAGGGGCCGAACATGCATTGAAAATCTGACGAGGATCCATATTAAGTGGAGCATCTAGTGGGATTGTGTTGAAGCTTTGGCTGAGGGATGCATTCTTTTAGTACCGTTCTGATTACTAAAGGTACAAGTCTATATTCCAACTTCAGCCTTGACGAACCTAGAAAAATAATAGAAAACATCCTTAACATGTCACGCCATGTAATTGAAGGACATGCAAACAAAGAAAAATACATTTGATACAGGAAATAGGATAATATATAACTGAGTTCAGTAGGGTCACATCAAAAACATTTTCTACAAATTTTCATATCATATGGTGTATTCACTGACTACTTCATTTCCTGTGTTGCCTTATTCCATGAATATTTAGCATGTGTGTACTGATAAATCGGTCTTTTGTGCTACCACGTGTCAGGTTTCTGTATGACAGGACAGGTGCACATGTTTTCGGCGCCATTCTAGCGGTAGTTTTCCATTATTAAGTATAGGTCCAGGGATTTGTACCAAAATAATAGCCTTGGTAGAGGAAAATACTCCTTAGATCGGAAGAAAAATATATCATCTCTATTATGGCCGCTGATTAAATAATTACAAACAATTCTATTGTTTCCCTTTTTAGCAAAATCTAGTTTTATGAGTGATATTGTATTGCCACCCAGGTGCCACTATGGAAGGGAAATTAAAGATTGATAAATTGAATCATGCAACGATATATTGATTAATTAGTGCATATATATATATATATATATATATATATATATATATATATTATATATATATATATATATATTTATTTATTTATTGAGAGAGAGAGAGAGAGAGAGAGGGGGGGATATTTCAATTAACAAAAGCAAACTAACAATGACAAATTTCAGTTATTTATACGATTATTAAAATAAAAAGGACACAAAACGGCAAAAATTACTAATAGAAGATTACTGTATGTGACCATTTTATTCCTTATTGACTAAAAGAGTACAGGCTCGGATACATTATTTTGTTTCGTTCACAGTATCGTCCTCCAATCTATTAAAATGCAGTGACGTCTTGTGGAGCGTAAGCCGATCTTTCATAGATTCAGTTACACTGGAAACTATATTAGGGCCCGTGGTGACTACAGTAAACTTAAACAAGGTGGCATGTATGTACCTGTTAGTGCGGTTTGGATATCAGCCAAATAAATGCAGTAGGTTGTGCTGAGAATAAAATTTCTTTGCTATCCAATGGGTATATTTATAATCATGTGTATTAGCTGCAATGAAACTTTCCAATGATTTCGGGAACGTACCTTAGATTTTACCACAAATCTGTCTTTTATCTCATATCATGGTTGAAATGCTTTTTTTTTTATCTCCGTTAATGGCAGCTGGTGTTTCCATAGATAGGCGACAAATATAACTGTCGGGCATCCCCGCAACTCAGCCATCAGGCAAAAATGTACCGGCTGACACAAATCCACTGCACTATGTGGCAGGGCACGTGTTTATCCTTTATTTCCGTTTAATGTCCGTTTCTGAATCGACTTGCTAATCTCTTGAAAGGAATGTGTCAAACTGTGTCACGTTTCACTGATCTTAGCTGGTTATGCCAAACGACAGCTGTGCAAAGCCAAACGACAGTTTTAACATATAGAAGAGGCGGTTGATTAATCTAATTTTCCAGAATATTACATATTTTCTGTATTTTCAACTAATATGTTTTTCTTCTTTGTCATTTGTCATGCTTAAGTTGTAAATATATATTGATCATATGATGACGTATTATAAAATCTGAATGATTTGTGTAAGTTTGTTATATTACTGCCTTTTTCGGTTAAATTTAATTAATCGGTTACATAATCGAGATAACCATTAAACAATAAAATCCAAATAACCAAAGTATATTTAAAATGAAGAAAAATCTTTTATGTACTTATGTTTGTATGTTTTTTTTTTAAATCACTTTGCTTATATTATAATTGTCCAATCGTCTGTCCGTACTCCAAAACCGTCATCGCTGCATGCCATCATTTTCTACAAAGAGATATATAGGCATACTGACCACATCTTGCTACTTTCGACACAACCCCAAACGGGTATCGCATACAAATTAAAAGGGAGATCTATGCAAATTACCTAAATATACCCGCTGGATGGTGGTTCCCTGATTGATTACAACGACGTCACCTTAGAATAACCACTCGTAAGCCTGCCCAGCATGCCTTGCCAGGCTGTAAGCAAGAGTCAATGGAGGTGCCAATTATCTGGTTTTCTTGAGTGTACGTTCCAGTATTTTCATACACACTAAACTTTAAGTTACAATTTATATCTCAGCTAAGTCAACACAACTTTATTATGCGTAATATGTCGGGGTTGTTGCATGTCCTCACGCTGAACGCCGAATGTCATTGTCTGAACCGCTTTGGTCAGATCTGACCAGGCTTTAGAGGGTAAACTCTCCACCTTAGGAGCTGTAACGCTAACAAGAAAGAAAAAAGAACAATTTAATAATATTTATTAGCGTGGCGGGCCTGTAGCTACATCTTAATATGAACAATAGCTAAAATAGTATAATTTTAAAATATATGAAATATCTTAATAAATCTGAATGTGTTACATAACTGTAGGCAGTGCCTGTTCATCTAAGATGTATTGTTAGAACAGACATATCGACATGAAGTCATTATTTGCCAATATTTGTGGGAGCTTAAAGGGACATAATCGCCAGCACAATTATGCCTTTCCTTTCACACTATCAGTTCAGTTTTGCTTTATACAAAAGTTTCCCAGCAGAACCATCCGAGCAACACAGTCTCAGTGCCTCGCATATAGCTGTTGAATTTTGTTCCTTGCATGAACAAGCCTTGAAGGATGGAACTATTTGAATAAGTTCTAAGAGTTCGAAAGTGGTGCCCTTGCGGAAGAAACACCATAAATTGTTTGATTGTAGTATACATGACGAAGGTAAACCCTAGGTATAGCTCTTTAGGAATACAATGTATGTTCACGACCACGTCTGAGCCGAATAATAATGCAAGCCCTTAGAAAACCGAGTAACTTTTTTTTGCACTGAGATATTGAGATTCCCTGGATATATATTAGTTACAGAAAGTTGACTTTTCAGTATATACTGATCTTATGAGAGGTAATAGAACGCTACACACACGCACCTTTTATATTATTTGTGTTCGTTATTCCAAATGTTTTTATCCTTACTTAAGAAAGGCACATCTGAAAAAAATCATTATTTATTTTTCATTGATTGGGAAAAATTGGAAACCATTGGAATTCCGATTAACCTAAAGAAAAATAGAAGGGTTTGATATAGACTTGGACAGTTCATATAATGTTAAAGGTGCAATCTAATGAATTTTAGTGCATATTAGCCATCTAAAGAAACGTGGAAATACTATTTTACTTAACTAAGTGAATTGTTGTCATATTTACATCAAAATATGTGTAAAAGTATGAATCCTATGAGGTTAACAAGGAGAGTTTGCTTTGCTCAAAATATCATGTAACTTGTAGAAAGAAAGAGCAGCAGTTATAGCAAATATATTTTTTGGTTAGGGTTTATTCTAAGGGTGTGTTTTACCAACACATATTACTGAAGTACCTATTAACAGAAACGTTACTCTTTCATATTAATTCATGGTGTGTTTCACAGACATATCAAGTCATTCCTCATTCTCAATATATGTTAATAGATACAGTGACCTTATAGTGAAACGTAACCAAATAAAAAGCTAGTCTTTTGATTTACGAGTTGAATTAGAAAACGGTGGAATCGAGTAATTGGCAACACTGTATCTATCAAGACAGATTCATAAATGGCTTCAAGCAAGTGAAAATTTTTATTAGTAAGTTTTGTGATTCATGTGATAAAAAGGGAATGGATAGGCCGCTGCCACTGACAGTAAATTAAACAAGCCGGATAGGAACAACATAAAACTGGCGACGCTTTAATAATGGACTGATCAAACTCAGATCCCCTTGGATACCAATGTATTTCGTGACACCGATTGCATAATATAGTTGTCAGATTACAACAATAAAGAAGCGACGTACTTATACCAGTAAAAAACATAAAAACATAATGTAATTACTCTTCTCTCACACTTCAAGCCGGATACCGGGCACTCAATTGATATACCGGAGTTTGCTGTGTAAAAAGTTGTCGGCAGCATATTTTAGCAACACCATTTATACTGCGTCATTTATCATTTGTTCTTTATATATATATATATATATATATATATATATATATATATATATACATTCGATTACTCGGGATATAATTTTAAATCCTTGAAGTAGAACTTAAATATTTCTGGAAATACTTAAATAAATATATATTAATATCAAATATTGTTAGAATAAAAACAATGTATATATAAAACATACAATAAACATTTTCAGTCGTTAGTCAATTGTTATACCTTATAGTTCAGGTTTAATTCTTAGGATTATTCGTTTGTTATGATTTTTATTGAAGAACTGAGGTCACTGATAGGACATTGGATCAAATTTTGATGCAAACTTGATGCCTGAGAGAGACAGAGACAGAGACAGACAGAGACAGAGAGATAAACATGAATCGAGGTTTTTGGACAGTACAGATTCACCGTGCACTGGTCTTAAGACTTTTTTCTTGAATAACAATGCTGAGGTTGCCTTTATTTTCGCGAGGGTTTAAAGTTCGCGATATCCGCGAAGGAGATGTAATCGCGAAAATGAAACCTTCCTGAATAAAACGCTTGATCAACACATGATTAATTAACCGTTATCTATATACTGTATAGTGTGATACTGTAGTCATATCATACACCATAATAAAGTTTAAAGTGCGCGATATCCGCGAAGGAGATGTAATCGCGAAAATGAAACCTTCGTGAATAAAACGCCTATCGACACATAATTAATTATCTGTTATCTATATACTGTATATTGTGATACCGTAGTCATATTATATACAATAATATATCTTCTTTATGACCTACGAATGAAAGAGAATATATGTTAAAAAATGTTATAAATACGAACACGAAATTTAACTTTTTCAATGTACTTTCGTCTCATTATTTTCTAAGTTTTATTTATTTATTCAATTGAACCATGAATGTTGTGTTGGTCCCTGAATTATGAGAGAGTGATTTTGAAACCCTGGCGAAACAGCGAAAAGTTGTGAATTGCTTTAATTCAACCCCGCGAATATGAAGTCATTCACAGTATATCATTACATTTTTATCTTGGTCATTATGCCTACATTGACATTAAATGGGTCATCCACTTGAGAATCAAATCACTGCGTAAACTGCCACGGGACACTTATTAATTCCCTGGAGTCATGACCTCATAATCTGGCTTTTCCGGAACAAACCACGATCACAATAGCAGCCTGGAGTAATATAAAATTTACAGAACGCAAATAAAACTGCGCGAGTGGACCTGTTGTACTCTCGAGGCCGCTGACTAGAATGAATACACATATGGAGGCTCTTATTTGATTGAAACATGATCTGAGCGTAATTTTATTGCATATCATGATGTAAACATAAATGGTGCTGAGGATGTGACTACTTAAGTTTTAATACGTGATCCTGGTTTAGACTCCATTTTCCTCGCAGACAATGAAAGATTAAAGGCTTGACATCGGTGGCCTTAATTAAGGACGAATTACGGCTTCAGAACGAGGTTACATACGCCGTGGTACACAAAGGCCTGTTTGAGGAGACGCAATTACGGTCACACCCTGGGACCAGAAAAGGACAAACTCGGCGCACACAATCGAACGCAAATGCCTATTCAAGGACGAATAATCAATAAAATATTAAAAAGAGGAAATGAAAAGTCATAATAAAAACATCGCCTATACTGCAATCACACAGCGGCCGTTTCCCATTGTAGTGATGTCAACTTATATATCCTCTCACCAGCTGACCGAATGACCCGCTGGTTTCTTGAGATTCTAGTAAAGGAGCGCTGTGAATCGGTAGGAAAGGGAATATCGAAAAAAAACCCACATGCGTCAGGCAAGACAATTTTTTTTTGCAGATTTGGGTACGGTCATCCTAGTCTTATTATGGCGCTTATAGTCCCTTTAAAAATATACGCAAAGCCCTGGTATTCAACATTAGGCTTTCTCTTTCTGTTATTTTCTCCATTAAAAAGAATACTTAGCACCGTTTCTAAAAAAAGAACATGTATTTCTTAATTAAGCCAAATTCCTACCATCTATAATGGATTTCATAGGACATCTTACTGAGACCACCTATAGCCGTAATGTGTTGACGACACAAAAAAGTGGAGTAATATAGGGAGTGATGACACAATAGGAGATTTGCTTTCATCCGATAAACTCATCTGCTGGTACATAGAATAAATATGCAGAGGGGAATAAAATCTTTACGGTGAAAGATTGGATGGTTTCAAACTGCTGCATTTAGCCATCTGACATTATAGAGTTTACAGCCAGCGTCAGGGTGCCATTACATCTTGTATTGAGGTAACCACTGTAACGCTCGATGCGATAGCAAATATTTTCGTCATTTTTTACGCTTTCACTTGATATAAATCAGACCAATCGTTAGCTAAAAATTTATGCTTCCTAGCGACCATTACCATGCGTGAGAGCGAAAATGCTGTTGCTACTCCGCATGTTGGTAAATCCCCCTGCATGTGTGTTAAATTTCTGATTGCATGAATACCAGCCCGGCTCGCATGGGCCACTAAACAAGAGCGTCGTCGTACGTAATAGATAAAGTGCCTCGTTCCCATAGGAATATTTTTTTTTCTTTGCTTTGTAAGTTAACGTGTATTCGCTTGTTTAAATTCACTCCACGTATATACTAAAGATGTTTTGCTTTTTACCACGAAATCGATGCAATATAAAGGATGGCTCACATGTATTAAGTGTCACTATGAATCTAAGTTTTTTTTTGTAAAACGTTTTATTTCCAATAAGTGAAAAGGGAATGGAATGACCCGTATTTCGGGCCTACAGTTATTTGTAAGCTGAAGTAGGTGATTGAGACATGCCATTAATTTTCGCACTTTAATATAAATTCATTTTGTGTGATAGGACATGTTTAAACCATGTCGGTTAGAGCGTTATATCTCTGTAATATCTGAATTTGAGAAGACTTTTATGCTGACCTTCCAATTTCAAGCGGGTTTATCTTTAAAGGGGCCATTTGACGGAGCCACCACCTAAACATTTATTCACAAGCTTTCACTTTCTTTCAAGTGCTTTGATATCCTTCCACGCCCTGTAGAATCCGTGCTAGAACTTTTTTTGTTAAACTGAATGAATGAAAAAAAAACCAACATAGATAACGAACAAAATAAACATATTAAAGGCACGTTTGTTATAGGTATAGTAATAAAAGAAAATATTTGGAATGGGAACCAGATATATAAGATACCATTGTGAATAAATAGGATGGCAGTCTGCAGCTCAAAGAATGTTCGGAACAGGGAATCTGAATTCTAGACAATTCCCAATAACGGCCTTATACGCAAGGTAATAATGTAAAGACAGATCTCGGAATGTCTCGCGGGAGCATTGATTAAAAATGGTGCCACTATACTTTTTTTACGTATATCATTAAGTGCAAATCAATAACAACAGTTATACAACTAAAGAATTTAGTACCTTTTTTGTTTTAATCCTGCGCACATAAAAGAATACTTATGTAAACATTATTTTGTATATTTATTACAGTTTTCAGGTAAGATATCATGGTATATTTAACTGTATGTGCTCTCTGCTCTGTAGTGATGCTTATAAATTTCTATTTGAATTTGAAAGCCATGTGAAGTTAGAATTTAAATCGGAGGTCAAGTTAATCTGTACATGTTCGGCCTATGGTTACGGTCTTAAGACTTGTGTTGTCCTTTTATGTATTCGTCCTGTTCCGGCATCATCAAGTATAACCTGCCATTCAATCTAATTGATAAAGTGATAAACAACCTTTAGCAATTACAGGGCTTATGACAGATGTGTCTGTCCTGTAACCTTCTGCTTGCAATGAATTTACGGATATCAGACACCGCTCCCGTGAAATAAGGTGTGACAACGTGTTCGCAGATGAAGCATACACCACGCAGAAGATTCACAGATTACAAGGGATCATGAGAAGAGGCAACTCGGTCAATTTTTTCCCCGATGCACATCTCGATCAGAGTCGACAGTGTCATTTATATAAGTCTGATCCTTGGCAACTATCGATCATTTTCTCGAACACTGTGGACCGATCTTTGAAGTACAAGTGTATCTAAAAACATGAAATGTTAAGAGTTATTGCGAGTAATCAATGGTATTAAATATAAGTTCCCAATAGTTTTCGAATTTTATCAGTTAACTTTATTATTTTTCATAAATAGTCAAATTTTTTTGTGAAATCATTTGTAAATGGTTTATAAGTATTAATTCAGGACTGCTGTTTGTAAATCTATAAGAATGTGAACGACCCTTAAAAAAAGTTCCCTTATGTTTTTATAAGTATGAACTAGACCGAGAAGAAGCCTATAGCAAATCGATAAATGTATTTGGATACACTTGAAACTATAAACTTTATCCAATGTACATGGACTGTACAAGTTATAATAACCGATATGAGGCACTCCCCATGGTACGCTTTTGGTAGCGTTCGAGAGAAAGGTGGAAAAATCCGGAGACCATCGACCTTGGAATGGAATATACAATCTACTTTCAAAGTAACGCCGGGGATCAAACCGGGGTCGCCAGCGGCAAGCTGAAAAGCAAAAGATGATGCAACTCATCTGTCAAAATCAATCGTCACATTAGGGTAAATGGTCTAAACAAAAACCAACTGTAAAGTACAATGAACAATATTTCAAAATTTTACAGGTGGAGATTGGGGGGTGTTCTTGTGTAAACAAGTTTAATAAAAAAAATGTCAAATCGAATAAAATAAATACAGATGGCCAATTGATACACACCATCCGCAAGAATTATGATCTTGTAAATAATTATTAGCTTTCTAATTTTGTTTAGAATATTCCTTAATCAGTGCTGCCTCGAACTCTACATGTTGATAATGCCATCGCTACATTAAAGTAAAGACTTGAATTTCCATCGCAGTTCTAATGATTGTTGTGCAGACAGTTTTGTCTAATTATCCTCATGACGGAAACGGTCCTTTTTGTGATAATATTATCTGATATTCCATTTAAAATCACCATATAACTGTCTGCCTTTTACCATCTGTGTAACTCAGGTGCTTATCCTTACAAAGCAATTCATGAAAAAGGAAATCAAAGCTTGATTACTTTCTTATTTCACGACAGATTTTGATTATCTAAGGAGCATCAAAGCAGATTCGAATCAGTTTCCTTCCTACACTTATAAGTTTACAATAGGCCGATCAACCAAATTAACCTCAATCTTTTTGTGTCTGGAATCTCACGCCTGTGGTTACTACAAGCCTAAAGCGCGTAAACCAAATTAAGCATTCATTTGTAGTCAAACTCTCAGTTTCAAGGTCTCAATCAAAACACCGGAATTCACAGAAAAAATACTGATCAAGACAAAGGACTATTTGATGTTACTTGATGAAGATGAGGTAAAAACAGCGAATGTGTAACTCGGCAAGTCTAATCGAGAAGAAAATATAGACTTCCCAACAGACAGGATATATCATTTGCCTATAAATCTCCCTGGCCTGGAAGCTCGCCTGGCAGTCTGATCCTGCCTTCGTAGGGAAAAATTCATTTGAATGTACTGCTTAGCTAGGAACGAGATGAACTTAGTTATGTTATAAGATTTGCAGCGTTGTGTACCGATACGGTAAACATATTTGTTGTTTGTATGACTAAACGCTTCATTTTTATTTTCCTCTATGCTGGAAAGCACAATTTAGCATTGCAAAATATGTATATTAAAGTAAGTAGAAAATAAGCATAAGAAAATCAAAGACAAAATGATACCTCTATTAACAATCATTCTCATTATTGAAAGCCATAAGTATACTGATTATGACACAATCATCAAATAGTATACATTAAACAAGGTTAAGGGAAAAGGGGACCGGATTTACCTTAGCAGATTTCAGGGAAATCAATATCGGGAAGATTACAAAGTTTAAAAATCTAGAGAACCATCAGCCCTGCAGTATTACAATATATTTATTGATATTTTTATTTTTTTGTATTATTTTGTTTTGTTCTGTTCCTTTGAGACTGTAAGATTTTCCGTTTCCTCAACACGAAGACGCCAGGGTTTGTCAGCCTTTTGTAAATTTGTAATTTTCCCTGAAAAGCTGCTCATTGTATGTTTTATCGCTCTCTTATATTTTTTCTTAAGGGACAGGCACTATACAAGATGAATATTTTGATTGATCGTAAACTTTACGTCTTGATATTTTAAGGAGCAACAATGGTACTGACGCAGCTGTCTCTTTACTCAAAATGTCACACCGTCCATCAAAGTCTTTTCCTAAACCAGAGTACATCTATTTACCTGCTTGATGTGTGATTAAGTTCTCATCCCCGAAGTCCTATATCAAATTCGTAAAGACACAGGGAAGGACCTCTGTAGCGTTAATTGACGATCTCACCTGACAAAAGGTGAGCGGAAACATGATTATGAAGATCATCAAGGAAAGACGCTGTCATTTAGAAACAGACCCTAAATTAGTACACAAAGGGAATATCATTTACAACTATGGTTTGGAACTGGTTGACAGGTGTTTATCTGAAAGACTTCTAGCTTAAATAAAGGTTTGACGCATTTGTATCCTCTGTATTCACTCTAACAGATTACAGCTGATTGTAAAATTTCTAACATGATGGTGTTAAAGCAGCTTATATTTTTTTATAATGCCGCTTGGCGTTGATGTTACGTTAATAAATGCCTTTTCAAAACGATCTTGGTTTGGAATGCATTATAATATAAGGTCCTGAGCGTGGATATCAGCACAGCATTAAGGTAGTTAACATTGTACAAGCCTGAATTGACAGCCGATATGGGCGGAGTTTATAAAAAAAAATCTTAGTTTGTGTGCAAATGGATATATAACATTCAAAGACAATTAATGGGGTGAATAAAATTAGATATATCCAATGTCATATTCTGACTTATCATCAGACTTCATTAAGGTCTGGTTGGTATACTTTTGGAAAGATGAAAGCGCTCCTCTAAATATCTAATTCCATTTTTCAAAATGTTCATTCTTATTACAAAAATGCTTTCTCTTCTAAGATAACTTTTAGCATATAGATCGGATGTATGTCAGAGAATAATTAGTATAATATAGATCTCATATCGTGATATCATAATTCATACATCGGTGTTACATCTCACAATAAAAAGAGAGAATGAATATTATGATAATTCTTAATTTAAAATGTTAAAGTAATTTCACTCGGAGGTCAACATGCCACCTTCAGTCACACTCGATGATGAAATCACGAGAATACATTCATTTTTTTTTATTTTAATGAATTTGCATTTCACATTTGAAACACTTTATTGATGGTGAATGTATCATCGTTGCATATAATGATATTGTTTCTTACACAAATATAGCTTATCATATAAATATCATTAATGAAAACATTGTAGTCAAATCTGCACTATTGGTATCAGCATTATAATAACATTTAAAAAATATGCCGAGTCTTATATTTTAAAATGCTTAACTTTTAAAGTAAAGACATTCGTTTAAAAAAATCTATTTACAACAAACGTCGCAGTCGGAGCCTACTGAAAATACTGATATCGTAGACATGTACACTTACTAATACAGCAAAAAATCTATGTTAGTCAATTTAGTAATCGAGGGTTGACAGTTCCACTAACTGATGTTTATATATTATGCCGTTCCGCACCATTAAATAAATGTACGACTATAGTATATTTGCAATTATGGTGACAACTGCCGGTACATGATCCGTAACTGCTTTACTAATTCGACTGAACTCCACTGATATCGAGTGAGACGCAGTTAACCTCAAGGATGCCATTACTAGTTTTCCGGTCTGTTTGTCGCGTCTTTGTGAAAATTTGCCCTTTTGTGATAAATAGGGCGTTATAAGACATAAAATTAGATTATACGACAAAGGGCAAGACTTGTTATTCCAAGATTATTTGCCAACTCTCCTTCCAACCACCTTCTATCTAAAGCCCATGGGGCAGCTTTGAAAAAAGCAATCTTTCGATGCGACTGTTAATCTAATTCTATATTTTAAAGGCCTTTTTGTGTGTCTTGCTCACGGCAGATATTTCTAGATATATATCACAAAAAATGTGTCATGATCACATCGCATATACAATGGAGACATGGAAATGATAAATCTAATACTTATAAAAGGAATTCAGTTCACGTTTGTTCGCAATGTTCTCTAAAACCGCGCTGTGTACAATATTTTACCATACATCATTTAAAGGTTATTATCCCCGCAGTGACATAGGCGATATGAAAATAAATAATTTTTAATATACATATTATTTTGAGTGATTTTTCCGTTTTTTTACCGAGCACAGCCGAACCGCCTTCGGCAATCACCGGAATGCGTGCATCGTGGTCACTAATCCTCTAACACTAAGGACTATTGTTCATATGAATAACGCTTGCTTTCAATGAGGGATCTGACCCACGTGCGTGGTCAGTAAAAGAAAAAAACCACATGTTTCTCGCTTTATGAAATGGAGAGTTCAACCCAGGAGGATTAATGACAAAACCTTATTCAAGGTCCCAATTTCAGGAACAGGCGTTTGTTTGGGGTGGGCTGGAGTGGTGTCTTGGGTTTCAGGCCTCAAAATTTGTCTGATACGATGAAAAAAAAATCATTGCGGCGGTTATAAATGAATACGGACCCTCTGCATGGAGTCCCGTTGGGTCCGCTTCTGCTTCTTACGAGGTATGCATATTTCTGTTTCTTTCTTCAGGAACAGTTTCCTTGCAACGTACATTTAATAAATCTTTCATGTGTTCCTCACATTAACCTAATCTTTATACGTCCACCGATAGAATCCAGTCAAATATCACTGAAAACCTGAACGCCCCCGCGTCTCATTCCGGTTCGCAATGCCAACACCATCACTGGCCAGGTCATCAAGGTAAACATACCGGGGTATAAATTTAATGCCACGAGGACAGAACCACAAAATAAATGTTAAAAATATTTAAGCGACTGGAGGATCACTCACGCACTGTTCCACCAGATTATGAGTTTATAAGGACGGACGGTATGATGTTAAGGATTCATGTAATTTAAAAGTAAGTGGCAAAATTAAGATACAAGCAGCTGTACATAGAAACGTTTTCTGTTCACAGAAGTGTTGTGCCTCAGAGAGGTGCGTGAGTTATTCTGCAGCGTGCCAAATAGTTTATACATATCTTATGGAGACAGTTTCCCACTGAAAACCTATATTTTCTGTTAATTTTTAGAATAAAAAAATGAGCCAACATTTCACATCTCAGTTAATAAATCTCCCCGACCCCGGTAATAAGCCCGGTATACCGGGTCTATCAGCTAGTTGGACACTATATTCAGTGCTGGTCATATTTAGCCTGCCGAGAAAGAGGAAAAATAAAGAAGATTAATCTAGTTTGTTAAAGATTTACTAACATACGAAGCTGTCACGAAACGGTTGAGATCTAAGAAATAAAATCCCTTCGCCCAACCTTTTTGGGCCCGATATGCACAACTGGCCAAATAATGCACGGGTGTGGTATGTCTATGCGCAGGACGTAAGTAACCTGTTGTTTACACACACAGCAGGATCTCAAGATCAGCAGCGTCATGGCTTATACAAATGCACTTGAAAACGAGGACATATTATGCCGAAGCCACTTATCCTTTTGAACCACCAGGTTATTAAAATAGCGGTCAGACTAAACTGTCATGACTAATATTTCAGATTAAAATATTACTACAGTATAGGAACTAAATGAGATGAAAAATTAAAAAAAAAAAACCAAAAAAAAAAAAAACCACGTACATGATGGGTACAGCTGATTTTTTTGCAACAAGATAATTCTTTTAAAAAGATACTTTGTCACTTGCCACAATGTGTATTATCTGTCGCTTCCCTTTGACTGTATACAGACGTTTGGTAACGAAACCACCACGATTTACCCCGCCATACCATGAATAAAAAAAATTGTAGACAAATATTTAGATTTGTCAGTGTGGGTCACCATTTTTGACGAGAGTATCGCACGACTCAATGTTTATGTTTGCTTCCGCACCATCAATTGCGCCAGGTGCAAGTTTATGTTTACTGTATAAATCGTAAGAAAATGTTTTTTGACAGAGATTTTGGCACATACTGTTATATCCTAGGAGAAAACACTGCATTTAATATGAACCTTAGATGTCGAGTAACAAAATGGGCACATTAACCTGTTAAATGTCACAATCAATTATTAACCATTTAATTGTTAAAGCAACAGGATCGACGAGTGATCGAGTTTTCTTAACACATTCGCTGCCCAGCCAAATATTCCCCCAGTGCCAGGGCCTGCAACAGTCTCGGGGAGTTCCGGGTGAGTAAGTTCTAGGTGTGAAAAGCTGATAACGAGGGTGTGAAGTCCACCTGGTGTAAGGGCCATAAAACTTGCCCGCGGTGTTATGCACAGAAAGATGTCATAACCCTGTTCGGCCTAATTAGCTAATTAGGCATACAGTCAGAAAGGACTTCAAAGGAAATAAGCGCACACAAACACAGATACGCCCTCACATGCAAAAATATATATAAATATATATAATATATATATAATATATGTATAAGTTATATATATATATATATATATATTTATATACATATATTTATATATATAGAGAGAGAGAGCGAGCGAAAGAATTCATATGTTTACACCAGGACCCGGAAAGTCCAGCGGTTCACGCAATAGCGGCTCCTGTAAACACTCGGATCGACCTTCGATATATTAGTTGAAATAACTGATGAAGATTTATAAAACGTCACAGTTATTATCATGTATAATCATCAAAGTTCTAATGTCACTTCATCGATCTGGTAGAACTCGCGAGGTTTTGTGTCTTATTCTAGTTTATGATTGCTATAAACTTTCAATTACACGTGTGAAAAGATGGCTCAGGGGTTATGTAGTCGGTCAAGAAACGCGCGACGGAAAACCGCGCAAGTTCAATTCCCCTCATTGCATTTTTTTTCTGTTTTTCATCATTTTACAAACTTGTATTTTTACTGAAAAAAAAATCTGTTTTGCTTTACATTACAAACAAAATGATTCTACCAATCATTATAATTCTAGAAATTGTATTACATTTTATTACACACAGTCATAGAGTTATTTACATACCGAAGCGATAGCATGATACAGTGGACCTCGTCATTGTCACCGTCAAACGAAGCCGGGAATTATACGAAAATTGCGTGTGATCAAAGTGTAACCTTATATGATCAACTCTAGGGCTTATGATATAATACTTTATTATGAATTGTCTGAAAGTCATACGTCGGGGTTGCATATGGTGAATTCCAAAGTGCGGTTGGGATTGTCGGTAGGCCTATACTAAAGAGCCAACATGTTCCGCAATGATCGTCCGAGTTTGCTTTCAGAATTTTACAATTTACATGCACTTGTTGGCGAAGGTACTTACACAAGCATATTGATATCTCTAAATGTATAGGATATGTGAGATAGCTCTTAATATGCCAAACCAATAATATGCAGCCGCGTTCTGATTACCCTGCCGATCTGTGTGTCAGGCAAGTGGCACGCGCACTATTGTTGTTGATTGCGCAATAGGCTGTGCTCGCGGGGCAATAAACCTGAACGACTTCACGCCTCGCTATCTCGAGTTCACACCTAAGGTGCGATCTGTCACACCTCCGTCTCACCAGCGGGTTTACCGAAAGTAAGTTGCCAAAATACGCCCAAATATTAAACTAGACAGATTTTTATGCGGTCCTCGCTTTCGTTTGATTCTAAGGAATACTCCTGCACGGTATCAATTTTACACTACAGCGGGTTATGAACTTATTTCATGGTAAAGGACGAGAGCCGTGGATATTTTCACGCTCCCAAAACCTTTCTTGCTTTCGAGTTATCAAGCGCACCGATGAATTACAATTTTTACTATTTCATGACAAGAAACCAATTCATAAATGAACTTCTACTCACCTGCGCAGAGTTTATTGATACATTTAAGAGATTTCTTACTGAAAATTGCTGATAAATTCATGACGAGTATACCCGTCATAGGCACTGGGGGAATCAGAAAATATGACGAGTATACTCGTCATAGGCAGCGAAAGTGTTAATTATATTTGGTTGAAAGAATGGTTCACCTTTTAAACGGAATAATATTTCACCAAATCTTTATTATGAACTGTGTTTGGTCTCTAAATTATGGTCAAGCAAGCGTATTCCAAATCTCAACATTTTTACCCCATTTATTATAAAAGCATTATATAATGACGCTAAATGCCTATTAGAATCTGAAATTTGAACACTCTACCTCTAAAATTAAATAAATCAGAGCCCTAACTTACTCATTATCATTTGTGAATTACCTGACTGTGGCCACTGTGAAAATGACTATACCAGTGTTCTGTTATTCCAAGAACTATCATCCTTCCCTACATGTGAGGCATTCTAATGTGTTCCGTACTGATACTTGATATACATGAGATGTCATTTATAATCAAAATTGTGTGAGAAACATACCTTTGGTGCTCCAAATCGGCTAAAAACTGCATGATTTTCCAAGTATTTCTGTTATCTGGCCCTATTTAGTCTAAACAAACTAATATATTCTACTTTAAGTTTAAGTGCTATAGCGAAGTTAACATTATGTATAGTATTTTTTATAAAATTATTACATATTATTTATATTTTATGTGCTGGAAAAAGATTTTACAAAGACAACATAAATATTTGTGATATAATTTAACTAATTCCATGTACGATACTGAAAAAGTGGATCAGGAACAGGGGAATAGCTGCCCCCCCCCCCAAAAAAAAGCGACAACACCCAAATGCCACCGAGTTCTCTCGAACACATGGAATAACCTGTCAGCGTACTTTGAAATACTGTTTTCTGATCCAAATCAGCAATTGAACTTCTGTCTAATCAAAGGCCACAAATAGCATAACAGTTCAAAGACCACACCTGCCACAACTTGGCTTCCATCCGCCAAGCTGTTCCTGGGTCTAACCTGCATAATTCAGAAAACAGAACCTTATTTTACTGGTCATACTTGACTTGAAATACAAGTGTGGTTTGATATTATTTGATTCGCCATCTTGTCTCCAGGTCCGCACTTAATGAACAGCTTCAGGTCATGCAAACGTATTCCAAATCTCATTATATTATGATATAACATAATTGCCAAAGAAAAAAATATTAATATAGATTTTACATAATATGAGCCCAATTCCTGCAGGAAAAACATTTTTTGTATCTATTTTTCCAAAAAAAAACACGAGGTTGTGTGATTTGTTATAAAAAAAATTGCACATGTGCAATTTCATAAAATTCAGTCCATGATGTCACATGTGTACCAGCCACTCAAATCAGGACAAAGTCTGGGATCTGGATGAAAACCTTCGTTCACACAACAAACGCACGTGGAATTTGTTTATTTAAACTTATTGTGTATTTTAAACTAGATGTAATATTTAGGGAAAGAGCTTTTAACGAATATTTCGATTGTATAATATTAAAGGCTTCAGGTTCGTCCCATTTTTGTATAATCCGTATATGTCCGATAATCGTTTCACGTGCTCCTAAGAATCTAAAATACTCCCAGAAGAGAACCGCATGTTCGAATATATCTCAAGGATGTCTGCCCATACACGTTTGCCTGCTACTATTGTCACTGTGTAATCTACTAACAAAAAAATTCGATAGGTCACAAATGGGTTGCTGGGGTCTATATTTAGTCTTGAAATGAATTGCCTCTGAAGTCTTAACTCCCTGTCATACTAAGACGACGCCAGAAAATTAAACTCTTTGGCTAGAATGTATTGTTCCCGCACTTCAGTACTTGCTAGAGCTCAGGAGATTCGAAAGATGCCGTGTCTAAATGGGTTAGGGATTCGCCAGACGCAAAAGATGAGGGCCACAATGTATTTCGTATTAGTTTTCACGTTCTCATTTCCGCTGATTCTGTCTCAAATAAATAAAGAATAGATTAATTAGGGAAGCTCCCGGTGGATATCATTTGAAAGGTCTCAATTTATATAATGACGGAAAAATGTATTCCCATTGGCCGATATTAGATTTCGTTTATTTGCGAGTATCACGAATTTCTTAAGACTGCAACCTTAATCATAACCTAGGTTAATAACACACTTTCATGAAAATCCCTAACATTGGTTATGAATCAACAATCATGTCTGCCAACATGTTTGGATTAATCAGTGGGATTTTCAACACTGGTTGTATAGAACTTTTTTTTGCAGGACATTTAATTAAGCGAAATTTGTATAGATAAAACCTAAAACGTAGAATATAATCTTCTGCGGGAAATTAATTTCAATTATATATAAATTTTGATTCTGAAATAATAAAATGCTAATAAAATATTTCTTTCAGAAATAAATTTTAAGCTATAACCCCGGGTTTTTTTTTTGCTCCTTATAGCTTATTAATATCGACAGGTCCCATCGATTATCGTCATTAGAGTATACACGGGCGCTTGAATACTTAAACATGAAGCAAATTGTGCATCCTCAAATATATCTTCTAACATGAAGCCTATTGTTGTCACGTTACTACTGCATTATATACAGAAGCGGATCCAGGGGAGGGGTCCAGGGGCTCTGGACCCCCCCCCCCTTTTCAGCCGCCGCAACCTGTTTTGAGGGTTTCAGACCAATGTTTTTGGCATGGAACCCCCTTTACCGGACCTTGGGACCTTTTTTCATGGTTTTCATTTGTCCTACTTGGTTGGACCCCTTCTTTTCCTTAATCCTGGATTCGCCCCTGCTGCATATGTACCAATAACCTTATCTCAATTATTATTATATACACTGTTACGGAACCTAATAATAACAGGACACGATACCGTTACGAGCACAAACCCTTGTCACGGACACAAAAAAATCTATATTTAATCTGTATCAAGTCCATAGAATATATGTAGCTATGCAATTATCGGAGTAGGTCCCAAGACTGACAAGAAAGTTGCACCCTTTAGTGCCCGCTGGTATTTTCCTTTCTTCCGGCTCCAAACACAGCCCCTATTTATAGCTTTTCCCCCCGAAGTCCAGAAGCTTCTATTCCGGAACATTCCAAAGAACAAACTCAACCTTTTAGACTACAACGAACACGCTGTGTCTTTACACTCTGCAGGTAAGCTAGAGTTCAACAAGTGCGGCTCCCATAGCAAAGCACAGGGCTTACACCTAACACGAATCAGAACACATGGCACATGTAAGGCCATGCAAATTCCTGAAATAATAAACAGATACATGTAACACCACTTTTCAAAATATATCATATAAGGCAAAAAAAAAAAAAAGAGAAAAAAATATGGTTCTCAGTCACCGCGTGCATAAATTTTAACCTCCCGCATAAAAAAATTATATTTTGATTTTCAATAGAAACTTACCAATTTTTATCTCCAGCCGCTGTGACCGTTTTTTTTTAAGATGAAAAAATTATTCGATTTAGTTAGTTTTCCTTTGTTATTGAGTGCTTTTACCTGTTTAGCAAGCACATTCTGTCTGTCATTATCACGCTTATCTCTGATCATATGACATAGTTATCGAAACACACAAAAAAGGTCGAAAAAAAATCGCCCGCCTACAATGATTTCTGAAAAAGTGCCTGAGAACCAAACCTTTCTTGGGGGGCCTAACGCTGTTTAATTCTTGATATTTAGTTGTGTTTAACAAACATTGAGGGAGTATTAAGATGCAGCGCCCGTAGAATAAGACGGAGGGCCAAACTCTGTACTGTGCAAAAACAGGAGTGTACCTTACAGCCTCAGATATAAAATTTTAAACCCTTTACATGTTTAGAAGATCCGCCTCAGACACTGGAAAGTAATGTTGGCAGTCTCAATACACTTGCAAAAGTACTTTTAGTATTGCTTTTGTTTCGGAAGGTTAAGTAATTTCATGACTTTTTAGCTGTTTACTTCTGATCCATTTTTAATTCACAGCTGCTACTTGCTTGTATATATTTTCATAAATATGGTACCAATGATTAGCTAAGAACTAGGGCTCTGACAGCTGTAAGAATTTTTTTGACATGCTTATATGTTACGATTGTGAGCCCTATAACACCCCCACCCCTCAAATTTTCCAGAATTCTAGAAAAATAAACTATGTACGTACATTAGTTTCAGCTTATGATTAATTTTAGATTATTATGCAATGGCCATGGGATTTCTATCAAATGCATGTCTGTTCTTACTGAAATCTTCATGTTTTCTTCAATTTTGCTATTTTTATCAACTTTTTTATATGATTGTAATTTTCAGCTTGTCAGGGCATTTGCTGGTTATATTCAAGATAACCTTTACAGAAGCACAGGTACAGACAAAGTGGCTTTGATACTCTCTCGGTCTAGGGCAACACATGTATGCTTCGTCAAAGCCAGACCTCAGAGCACTATATATATATATATATATATATATATATATATATATATATATGAGTGTGTGTGTTTACGAAGACAAATAAATGAGGGGAAAATCCTGGGCCGATCCGGGATTCGAACCCATAACGGTGGCGCACAAGTCCGGAGAAACACCCGCTTCGCTAGCAAAGCAAGCTTCACTAGCGAGACAGTTCGGTCCGCTTTTATGTCACCCCGTAACACACACCCTCTTAAGAACGTTCTCCTGTCAGAACAAGACTAATTATCCCAGGAGTCACCCTTTGGTGAGCTTATTCCCTGGGCCACAAAGTTAACCGTCACGTTAGACGAGCCCCCAATATGTTACGAAGACAAATTCTTGAAGGGAAAATCCTGGGCCGATCCGGGAGTCGAACCAAGGTCGGTGGCGTACAAGTCCGGCGTACCAACCGCATCGCTAGCAAAGCAAGCTTCACTAGCGAGACAGTTCGGTCCGCTTTTATGTCAACCCGTAACAGTGTATAAAAACCTCCCACAGAAGATGCGTTCAGATTTCATGTACTCAGGGCTTTGTACAAATTTTATATCTATAGAACTTTACAAAAGGACATAACGAAATCATCCAGATCTGCACCACCAACAAAGTTTCGCCGGGCCATAGATAAAGTAAAATTTGTACCAGTAATGGGGTCCAAACCAGCAAAGCCAGACATTAACAAAACCTGGTCCTGTACATGTAGGACATCAAAATGCTTAAAAGGATGTTCCTGCATTCTTGATACAGAAACTACACTATACAATTAATTTATATTTCTAATTCAACATGCATAAACGTTTTTGCTCTCCCCATATATATGCGAATATATATATATTACTGCATGTAGAAAAAAAAATGCAAGAACAAATTGCAGTAGGTGGCATCAGGCCCAAGCTTCAGCATGCAGTATATCGTGATTTAAAAAAAAAAATGATGAATTTTTTTTTCTCAAACTGAACTTAAAGTTGTTCTATTTAACTACTGTTTGGAAAATGGTTTTCGTGCGAATTTTAATTCAATGTATTTATACTGAAATGGGTCTGACTGAAATATTCTAATTAAGTTTTGTGGTCTGATGCAAAATATTAAATCACCAGGAATAACTGTAGAATGGTTGATATATTTATAGTTTTCAAAACTACTATTGAACTTGCATTATTTTTCAGATCATTGGTTGTCATCATTTTTTTTCAAAGGATAAACTAGATCCAAGATCAACATGTTTAGTAAATTCAAGGTCAATTCGTGCTACCCATATTAAGAATTCATTTAATAAGAAATGTTAAAAATGAATAGGCCAATAACCCAAAATGGACCATCCAGTGCGAAGGTTTAGAACTCTTGATATATATTGTAATGAGAGGATTGCCTTGATTTTATTCCAACTTTATTTTTATGATCCATTGCAAAATATTAAAAAAGCTGAAAGTAAACTGTGAGAGAGGGACAAAAATGACGGTGACATGCAGAACGGCAGAATTCTGTAAAAGGAAACTTAAAAAAATATTTCGAAAAATTACAGAGATGCTCTTAAGAGTTCAGGACATTGTTAAAGATATGATCCGACTGACATTTATTTTTGCATGGTGTAAAAGATGTGGATAAAGGTGTTGATGAGATATTATATTTATCACTAATCCAAACCAGCTTTTTGCCTGGCAACAATTGTTAATTGTTGTTTTTTAATGAGTGCATGTTTCCAAACCGCAATAAAAAGGGAACAAAAAAAATCCAGGTAAAGCCACAGATCTGCTGCCAAAGATGAATCTATCCAAGACCAAGGATAATTTGATCTGATCATCTGCTTTTTATGAATTTGTACTACCGATAAATATGATGATGCAATATTATTCTGAAAGCAGGTCTGCAAAATTCTTTATAACATTTCATGACGGGAACACTTGTCTAAATGCGGCCCATTATTTCTTATATAGAAAGCATTGCAAAGTATTTATTAAATAACCCTGGACAGAAAGAAAGGCGTGACTTCCAACGTGCTTCATATCATGTTTCTATACCTTATTCCCATAGAATATATATTCCTGTGGCCTGTGTTCTTTCAAAAAGAATCAATTAACATCTGATTGAATGTTTGACAAGAATAATTTTAATCTGGTAGATATGATTTGTGCCCTGCCAAAAATTTTTATACGTATTATGCATACACATATATATGATACCACACTTCTGTATTCATGTGACTCGCTCCTGCGACCGAGGAGGTTATGATTTCAGCTCTGTATGATTATTGCTTGCTAGAATATTGGAAACGGCCGGCCTATGGTGCACCTGACTTAATTTTGCATGTGTGTTTGTATCTTTTTCTGTCTGTTTACTTAACTGTACACACTCTACAGATCACACTTTTGATATTAATCAAATGTAAATATCAGTTAACCCTCGGACCCAGTTATTTTCAAGGAGGTTCATCTGGGATGTATATCACTGAAAACTCGCACCAGGTTAGCGCTCGGCTTCGGTTCCTCTACTTAGTATCGTCATCATCTGGACCATGCATAAAACAGACTGAACTGATTTTCACGAAACTTTGTGGAGTGCCGGCCATGAAATATTAAAAAAAAAATCATTGATTATTGGTGCAAAAAAAGCGCATTACGGATCCAGTGGGTTGTTTTGCATTGGAAGAGGTTTGCACTCTAACGAATGCCCTCTAGTGAAAGAATCTATATATCTGTTACATTTTCTACAACTAGTTTTTTATTGAACTGGAGGCAATGTGCACATATATTTAGCTTATACCATCTATATTAGGAGATACATAATGTGTCCCCACATACTGTATCATTATAGAGAAATAAACCCACATTTACATTACGTCATTTTTTTTAATTTACATACACCTGCCAGCAGTAAAATATTATCTAGAACTTATCAATGGAATTATATGTTGTCTCCAAGTTAAAAGATATCCCAAGATTAATTTATTTTTGAATGGGTGATGAATGAAAAATATGATGAGTCTTAAAACAGAGCAAAGAGCGATGTTCGTTATTAACCAATTAGCTCTCACATCAATAACCCAACCAAATAAATGTACATAATAATTCAGTCAGTCTCTTCATTCTTTTTGGGGGAATTTATTTGGCAATACAAAGAGGGTAAATTGAAATAAATATGTTGAATATTAAGTAGGTCAGGGACATTTAAGTGACCCTACCATCCCACCCCCTTATCTGTGACACTTCGGATGTCTCTTCCTGTGCCCCAACATGTCAATCTACAGATGCGATTTACCAAAACACCCCCTTACTTTTGGCACTGGCATCAGGCAGATTCTTTAACTAGAGACCCATACGAACATTTTCGTACCAATTATCCTTTGTATATATTTTGGTGCCACTATCTCATTAAATATGGTCCGTTTCAAAGGTCCCCTACAGCACTATTTGGGGGAAAAAGGGTGCGTGTGGAAGAATTGTGTCTGGTGACTAATCTACTGATGATTAAACATGATAAGTGTCCTTTCTGAACAAAAAATGTTTCATTGACAACAGCCATTTATAAATTGCAATGAGATGAACATTGTTATCGCTAAATACATTAACTTTGCTACCTGAACTCTTTTTAATTATAATGGTTCATACTGCAACATTGTTATTTTCTGGCTTTACTTTTGCTTGAAGATATATGTAGGGCTTCAATTTTGTATGGTGTCAATACTGATTTCCTGTTTTGATGGCTACCTCCTAAATAAGGGGAAGGTGTGCATAAAGAATACTCTTAAAACAGAATAGCCCTATCTTTATTAGTTCAGGTGAAGTCATGTAAGAGACACTACAAACTCATTCATTGGATGGTTTTAGCACATCTCCGTTCAGATATAGTTGTGGTTAAATCAACCTAGAAGGAGAAACTGGCCTTGGTAGAGTGATTTTGATGCTTTCTGGAGATCTCGGACCTTTTACAACTCGGCCCACACGAAGTCGGACCACTTAGTACAATCTCGGACCACCGGGTCGACGATCTCGGACCACATTCTGTATCCATATCGGACCACTATATCGGA
Organism: Sipunculus nudus; assembly: GCA_026874595.1. Taxonomy (NCBI): domain Eukaryota; kingdom Metazoa; phylum Annelida; class Sipuncula; order Golfingiida; family Sipunculidae; genus Sipunculus; species Sipunculus nudus. The sequence goes on from CM049319.1 coordinate 27,993,917, forward strand.
CCCATTCAGACCTCGATCGGACTCGTCATGTCGTTGTCAAAGTATACGTTCCGTCTTCAAACCATTATTAAAACATTATTACTCCATGCATAACTATATATATATATATATATATATATATATATATATATATATATATTGCCCATCTCTCTTTATCTTTCACTCCATCATTATAATAATTCGCTACATGCCGTCTTAATCATAATATATAAATTAATGCAGTTCTAAGTTTTGATAGATTGAATGATTGACAGACACAATGAATGAAAGATTAAATGAATGAAAGTGAATGAAAGAAAGATTGAATGAATGAAAGAAAGATTGAATGAGGGAAAGATTGAATGAAAGAAAGGTTGAATGATAGGCAGAAATAAAATGAATGAAAATTGAATGAATGAGAGTGAATGAAAGGAAGATTAAATGAGAGGAAGATTGAATGACAGAAAGATTGAATGAGAGACAGATTGAATGAAAGGAAAATCAAAGGAATGAAAGATTTAACGAACGTAAGATTATTTTCTGAGTGGATATACATACTGAGCAATGTCGTGGGTTTAACCTGCCCAAGTGGAATTTTTAACATCTGAATCGCGTTCAGACGAAATAATATTGTTTATTGTTAACATAACATTGGTTATTTTTTATAACAGTTTCTGCAGGCAGGGCATTTAAATTACATTGGTACGAGATCGTAGTTGCCCGATCACAAAGTGGTCCGAGATCGTCGGCCCAGTAGTCCGAGATCGTTATGGTCCGATCTGAAATGGTCCGACTTCGTGTGGGCCGAGATGTAAAAGGTTCGAGATCTCCAGGTACCATTTTGCTTTGTTGATTAGTTATTTTTATGCTTACAAATGTAAGAGTTTTCATATGAGTATATTATAAAGTAAAGTTTCATGTTGTCTGCTGTTTCCTGTTTTAGCGATCATTTTCATAAATAAGGGGGTAGGGGTACAAAAGACATTGCTACATATCTGTCTTACACCTTAGCAACTTATGTATGTTATTTAAAGAAAGAGGAATAATCATATAAAGTTTTAAAGCTTGAACACGGTCTTTGTGTAAAAGCATACAGAAACCTTGTTCATTTATGTGAGATTGCTCAAAGATATTTGATTGTATTTTGGTTCTTGTAAGCCATAATTTTTTTTATATGAAGTCTTTTTTTAAATCAACTTTGTGTGTCTTATTATGTTTGTGCATATAAATACCTACATTTAAAGATATAACTTAAACTATTTTAGTCCATTAGGGGACTGAGAGAGCCAAATTTGTCTAATCGCACAAAAATGTATACAGCTAGTAAAAAAATGCTCCTTGCAATATTGTGCAAGAGTATCCTGATTGCCAACATTGGTTTTCTGATTCCAAAGATGTCTACCTTTACGAAAAATAAAGTGAAAATTTTATATCAGCCCGGGCATTTTTTTTTTTTTTTAAATTTACTTGCTTTAACCCCCTGACTAAATATACCTGACTCCATGTATAAGTACAGGAGCGACAGTCGAGGAAAGTTGGTAAAAAGTCTGATTTAACACTGGCCAAATTGCCCACGTTGCTCATGGGTGCATTAGCACAGCTATATTTACTACGTCAACATAAACAATGATTTAACCGAATAGGGTTTCACAAGAAAGGAATAAAAAAATGGGATTTATTTTTCAAATCGGATGTATTTCAAAGCTGTTGTCACCCTATGTTACCTGCGCAGGTATACTAGGCTGTATATCTACTTTTCAGAATATCCATTTTCATTTAAAGCAAGTCACATATACTTTGCATTACCCTCTATTGGTAGTATATCTCCACTACATTAATGTTAATAAAGACATATATCCGGAGGTTTAATTAAATCGATTTAACTGCGAACAGACAGCTGCATCTGGTTATCTTTAGCTCGCATTTCTGATTGCCTCTGCAATCTATGAAATTATGGTTCTGGCTGGAACCCTAGCAAGAACCCTTTAAGGGTCTTCAGAGTTGAGTCAGTTGGAAACCTTAAAGGTTCTCTAAAAAAACCTTATATATATATAATTCTAAACCTTAACGGGTTCTACTTCGAACCGCTGAATTCCCGATCTTTGTGCAACATATAAGCATGAATTTATTTCGTACGGTTCATGTCAAACGATATGGAGGAAGAATTTTAGTATTATTGAAAATTCTCAATTGTCATAGTTAACGCTCAAGCATGTAGAATTTATTCCGGGTATTCAGATTGGATAATATGACATGTAAATGAGGAAGCAAAGAATCAGCTGATATCAATAATAAAAAAGTTATCTAAGGTTTTAAAAAAATAAAAATATTTTTATCTGTTCATGCAAAACAAAAAGATGACGCTCTACACAATTACATTATTTTTGTATGTAGAACCTGAACACTCATAGGCAGTTTTATTGTTGTGTGTCCACATATTTCGTCACTTTGTATTTAGCAAATGGATATGATAAAAATCACAAATTGCCCAACGTGACGAGAACCAGAGTCTCTGAATTTCGATACACGTGATATCTCTTTCTGCGTAAATCAATTATTGTGTTTAACAAACGTCGATAATTAAAAGAAGTGCCGACGGGCATAATCATTATACCCACGATTATCACTAGGGTCCTGTAGCATAGTTGGAGATGGGCTGACGTACACACTGCAGCACCGTGAACAGAATAATGGCCAATACAAAATCAAATCATGTAAAAAAATCTAGATGTAAAAACAACAAATGTCAAATCAAAACAAATAAACCCGGGCTGAGTCTTTGCATAAATATTTGAATCAGGAAATGTCTGTATAATTTCGCCACCTTATACAATAGTACAGAAATAACCAAAATAGCTCACCTTGTATGCTTCCAAACACGTCGACTGGACTGTTTGTACTTTCATTTCAGGAGATGGTCGGTTATGTGACACATAACAGGAAACGATCGTGTCAACATTTTATTAAAAAACAAATAAAAACATAATTACTTAAGTATTCCACAAGATATTATTTGTCGGCGAAAGAGTATTAATGCAGACAGCTTCGATTCTTTCGTTTAACTGCTACCCGTGTATAAGAATAAAAGACGTAAATTCAATTTGGGGCCTAATATGCGCGTCTGCACTCCATGCCTTGGGGTTATAATAACCCAAAAAAAATCTTTAACTAAATAAGCATTCGTTGATAATTAAATTTATTACCATCGTCCCGGATGGCACAGACAAATGATTATTCGTGACAGAAAGCTCATTCCACATGCATGGGAGAACTTGTAAATTGATGAGGTAAAAAGCGATTGTGTTCTTTGGCAAGACAAATTGAGAAGAACATATAACGACATGCCTTCAGACCAACGAAACATTTGCAGATAAAACCACCCTGGCTAAGTAACTCGCCTGGCAGCTTGAGGTCTGGGAAAATAATTTGAATTTAATGCTTAACTAAAAACAAGAAGTGCTTGAATTTGTTAAAAAACTGTATTGAAGTGTGCCTGTGTGGTATATATATATTTCTTGAGGATAGAACCTTGAAGTTGATATTGCCTTTTAATTATAGAATACAGGACAGTTACTGTGTATGACAGTATATTGTATGATATAATATTTTGAAGTTATGAAGTTTCTGTGATTTACATTGGATTCCCTTCCATCGTCACATGTCGAGGGATAATCGGGGTAGTTACTTGTTTCTGATATTCATTTAATTTTCCTTTCTTTCTATTCTCCTTTGAGAATATCTGAAACGATATCCTCGGCCAAATCTTAAAAGAATATTCATCAAAATCTACCTATTTCCTTAAACAGATAGGTGGCATTTTATCTAAGAAAAACATAACTCAACTTCTGGGCATGTCTTCTTTAATTGAAGAGAACATAAGAACCAGAATTCATTGAAAGCTTTTATAAGTCCAACACCGTAGGGGGCCCGTCCGTTCCGTTCCTTTCTCTTACAAAATATTTCTAAACCCCTGCCGCTTTCCTCATTAACTTTTACAGAAATTCTCTTCACATGACATACATAGCAATATAACCTGCAGGTGGCGCCAACTGTTTTAACGACTTTATATGGTCCAAAATAGTCTTTCTCACTTTTTCTTCTGATAAGACAGTAATAAAGAATACTTTAGCTTACAAATCATATTCGAAAACCTGAAAGTAATGATTTTCAGAATAATGTTTCCACAGAATTTTGACTTGATATGGTCCAAAATAGTCATTCTCGCTTTCGTTCTGATACGATATTAAATAAGAATACTTCAGCTTTCAAATCATGTTCGGAAACTTGAATGTAATTATTTCCAAAATGTTGTTTCCAAAGGAATTAAATTTTTTCCTGATTGCGAAATGTCTTTGGATATATACTGCAAGATATCTACCTTTTATCTCACATACCTCTTCACTAATTATTTCCAGATTTGGCAGACGTGTTTGAATATGTGATCTTACATTTATAATGATAATTATCCACAAATGGCGCCAGCTGTGCTGAGGTGAAACTGTACTGTATTCTAATTCCTGAATTAGCCAGAAAATATTCAACCCTCAGGTTTCATATTACTATCAAGTATTTTCAAACACAAAATTGTACAATATCAGGTTTTGGAAAATAAATCTAGTCCCAAATTTCTTAGCAACAAATCTTAGCATATAATGATATTACGCTCCCGAGGCAGCGGAAATCTTGCGCTTCTAAAGAAGCAACTGATTTTCACGCTGCCAGCTTTGACCGTTTATGATATATTTAGACACCAGATGGCGGTTCGTTGTCCGCTGAAAAAACGTGCGTATGATGTAACAAGTAGCCAATCAGATGCCAATAAACAAACACTCGACAGGCATCGTGGCTCCGCCCATTGCTGCGCTTCAAGCGCCGCTTGATGAGTTTCCGGTCGAATTTAAATTGCTCTCTCTGCATTCTCGCATCATCGACCGATTCGATTATGACATTATGACTGTGTTAGCGTAGCCATATATCTGTTGTCTGCAGAACTATAAAGGGGCAAGCGAGGTGTGCACGCAGCCTTTGTTGTTACGTTTCGTTTAAATTGCAGCTCACCGGCCGAGCATCCTATGTGCTAAAGGCCCTAAGCAAACAACGTCAGGGGCAATTCTCTCTGAGCCTGTGGCCTGTTCAGACGGTTACGCGGGGCAATGAGCTGTCCCTCAAAAAGAAATAAACAGGATTGGCTCCGTGTATTCCTTCCTTGGCTTTGTCTTCCAGCACAAAGTATCATATGATTGGACAAAAATACAGTGCTCCCCTCTGGTGTAGCAATTCAGGATACGAGGTCATAACAAACAGCGCCTTACGATATAAGTAGTAGCCCTATAGGTAACGCGCTGTGTAAAGAGCGTTATAATGATATAGGCATATTTTTTTCGCCACGTGCATGACAGCCGACAATAACGGATAACAGCTGATATTGTATTTTCAAATTACTTCTAGTTTTGTATCATGCATAATATTTGAGTGAGACCTGGTACTTAGGTCTCTTGTTTAAATCAGTCTAGTTCACAAAATGCATCCCCATCACCCTCAGTTTTAGCAAAGGGTAACCCAGATTTTCACGGATAATCATGTACTTTCTTTTATAAATCCTTATTTTGCATGTATTTTGAATTTTAGAATGTTTTTTGCCATGTTTGGGGATATTATAGTACACTGATGCAATATTTTTCTATTTAAACATATGACGGGGGACCTATTGCATCTAGGCCTTTGTTAAAACATTAAACACGTGGATATAAATATCCTAATAAATACATTTTGTTACTCGTGTTTATTTAAAGTGTCGGCTTGTAACGTTTTCCTTTCAATAAGTATGCCGTGCTGTGCTTTAAAGTCTCTTTTTTATAAGGCATGGTAAATCTCATTACATATTTATCTCATTTACGTATATTTTGCTATATCTGCGAAGTGAGTGTTAAGGACATGTTTCTGGCATTAATCAATGCGCTGACCTGGCAAAAAGCTGCAGGAATACACGTCATGATAAAGACGTGATGTTTAAGACACGCATCACATTACTAACAGTTCACTCATATTTCAGCTCAACAGATCAGATTACATAAAAGCCACGTATATCTGAAATAAGGAAAGGGAAAAAAGATCTTAAGATTTATTTGTTCATTACCTATAAAACAGTTTATCTCTCAGTATTTCTTTTAATTCCGGTGGTGCATTGACGGGTAGATTAAAATAACGATACATCAAGTGACTTAATTAAGGTCTGGTCGGTGAAGCACGGGTAGATATTGGCTTCTTTCTATAACTTGATCAGCTGCATCAAGATATTTGTGGAAATAAATACCAAAAATACATCCAATCAAAATATAATTCGAAACGCCCTGGTAAAAAAGGCCTTTTGTAATATTTAACCATGCATATTTACGAATTCCGTGTTAGCTGATGGTCATTAGATATGGTAACAGTTTTCTCTGTCCCAGTACGATTATTTTTTTTCCACATGATGCGACTGAAAGATTTAACATAATTTAAATATGATGAAATCTGGATCATTTCTATATGTAATTAATATATCATATTGTGTTCCCTTACATGGTTTACCTGTATCAGTAATTGACGTTTCTCAGCCAACAATGATCGTCATTGCATGGCCTGGAGTTATTACTGCAGGATAATTGTCAGACATTGGGGGATATTCCTATATTAGTATACTTTTCCTGCAGTAATCCTTTCGTTGCGTGTTGCTTTTTTTCTCTTTTGACATTATGCTGTTCAGCAAGGGGGGGGGGCAGAACGCGATTTCTTTTATGTAACAGTAAAGGACATATCGGTAGAGAGGGTATAGTAAAATATCTTTCTTAAAGCAAAATATCAATGTGGATGCGAATGGTTAATTATATCAAATATGAGTAAGACATTTTCATACCATAACAGCAAATAATATCAGCCCCTAACGGGTTAAATAACTTAACGTTTCACAATGTTTCTTTTTCCTCGAATATAATAACGTTTATTTAAAAGTTAGACTGTACAACACATGACCGGGCCTGTATCTACACCATTTTTTACAGTGAAACACCCGTCCTAGATTTCCACAGATAGCCGAGCAATAAATCTTGTCGCTGGACCACATGCTGCTGACGTCTGAGTGAAATCTAAAGAAAAAGTCTGCAGTCGTGGTGATGACGTTAACGAAACCTTTATATTGGCTTGTTTCTCTTTATACAATGTGCCTGCTTGGGAAATATATTTATTTTAAAAGTTTATAAGATTTATAAATACACTGTTAAATATTCGAGCAAATATATATTAAATCAAATTTTAACACAGGCATCCTTGAATAATTTTCCTTTATAATGCATGACCGTATCGGACCAAATAAATCCTATAAATGTCCCATTTGTGCCTCCTTGTAATTTCAATAATGGAGAGATGACAGTTACATTAAACCTGTCCAATCACTTTCCTTTTGAAAAAGAATTTATGTAATTTCTGGCTTTCTCTGTGTATATATTAATGGTCTAAGGGTAATTTTGGTTGTGAAAAGTTCCTATGAGGCAGTCGTGAAGGATGTGTAAACTTGTTTATCAACAGCTTGTTTGTAAACACAACAATGTTGACAAACGGGAAAAACATGTAACCTAAGGAGGTAGGTTGCATACATGCGGAGGTAGAAAGGTCACTCGTTGCAAAATGCAAATGCAATTTGCATAGCACTGGCTTATCTGACTTGCTGCCAGATGTCCTTGTTGATTTTTTTTTCTTTTCGCGGGCCCCCACATGTTATTAACACGATGATATAATCAAAACAAGCAGCATGTTTGCGGTGATATCCACATTTCCTGGCCTATGTTTATAAAAGCTCCAAGGGATTACCTTTAGTTTATAAAGGTCAGATAGGTGATTATGTCCCTTTTAATTCATGTGTCAACTTTATTTAAATCATAAGATCCACTAAATTTACGTCAGAAGTGCATTGGCTTAAATTGTCTCACAAATTCTACTGAATCCTGCTGATATGGAGTTAGTGTAGAAAACTTTAATAATGCTATACCTAAGCTCATGGTCCATTTGAAATCTGCGATAAAGGCCCGCGTGTGATAAATCATGAGTTGTTTGCAATTAATTAGTTTGCAAATCATGGAACGACAGAACTAAGAAATCCATAGAATCTTTGTCCGTACATTCCTAATATGCTATTTTTATACCTAATATACTTAATTTATTTATGTCAGATAGACCCCTTTAAAATTCTTTTGATTTCTTTAATTTTTTTTTATCAATGATATGATCTTTAAATGATGAGAGACTATTACAAATATTCCTATTATAATTGACTTAAGAGCTCTGATCAAATATCGGGCTGAGGCATTCATTTTTATATATTGTTTTTGTTGTTTTTAATTTTAATACGCTCAGCATTCGACCTTTCTCTGATATCACATATTTTCAGGTTCCCCAACTCTCATCAGTTGAGATTACATAAGACTTTACATGAGATTATACATGAGACAATACACAGATAATACGGTTATCGTATATTTTAAATAATACTGCTATATATGATGTATTAACCAAAGTAAAGGGAAGTGAAAACGAAATTCCATGTTTACCTAATTGGCTTTTGCATGGAAAGAATAAAAAATGGGAAATATTTTCAGCTGCTTTTATTTTATGTGATTCTGCAGATCTCAGGCTTAATACGTCCAATTCCAAAAATCCCTCTTGACTTAAAACAAGTCGTTTGTAATGAGAATTGCCCGTTTTGGGTCTTAAATCTCCACGGGATGAATATTGATGGTGACATATGTTTCGAGGTATAATCAAATTCATTCAAATGAGAAGAAATAGCTTCGTATACTTAACATGAATAACTTTTGCGTTGTAAATTAATTAATTTTAATTTCTATCGAAATTTGAATGCAATTAAATGCCCTTTCTTCTTCATAATATCTATGATTATACTGACTTTGCACACTGTCTTTAGAGCAGCTCTCATTCTCAAGAATGGAACTGGATATAGGAGGGAAAATATGCGGAAATCATGAGCTTCATAGTTATTGCTTGTTAATCCCCGAGACCAAGTTTAAACCATGTTCACGGTCTTGTTTGTTAACAAGTGCAATAACCCTGATGAACCTTAGTGAAAAATTATGAATTTGGTAAACGCCAAACTTGCCAGTGCGTATTTTATCCCTAACACATTGGGATTACGACAGCTGGGAGACATATATTTATTTTTGCGATTAAAAAAAGAAACAATTATCTTGCACCAAAAATTATTGATTGGAAGCACATTTCGAACTTGATCTTATTTGGTCTACATTGAAGCCCAATAGCAATTGCAAAGCCTTACGGTTATAGGTTTCTGCCATGATGCCCCCAAGGCCAAATCGGATGTGAAGGTGACACTCTGAGATGATCATGGCGTGGATCCAGGATAACAGCCAAATGCTGTCGTACCTAAACCCAGTTGTTTTTAGTGATTTCAGCATACCCTTTTAAACAAATATACTTCAGTTCCATCATTAATCCTTTAATCTCTGGATGTCCCGATTTAAGTAGAATCGTTTATAATAATAAATCAGGAGACCTGTCTCCAACCGAAGTCAAAATATGACAACAATCGCACCATTAGCTGCTCCGGAGGAAACGCGTGCCTTGACAGATGCCAGTATGCCCGGGAATGTCATATAAGTGTCTTGATTCTGACATACCAGCATGGCTCGAATATCAGAGTGACTAATGTTCACTTTATTGCATGATGTATCACATTAATCACATCCTTCAAGTTGAGCTGGAAACTTCTGGCCGCAAAGGGACGCCAAGATTATCGTCTACTGTATAGTGTAAAAAAGATTACAGTTCCAATCCTCTGAATCATAAATTTTACTTACCTCACTATCGGGAATTAAAGAAAGGAAATTGTTTTGGGATGTTGATTAAGTTCAATTTTGTATATGTTCTAGAAAGTTTTTTTTGGTGACGGAATGTATAAGAGAATTTCACTGTTACTCGCTGTAAATTTACCCTGAAGTAGTTCCCTAATTACAATTATGCAAATACAATACTGTCCAGTGTAATTAACAAAAATACACGTTGTCTTGTGCCGACATAGTCATAGGTTTGCCGCCTGAGAATGCACTCCAGATTTATGTCAATGCGCGTCAATGACAACCGAATTCAAGCCCTTCATATGAAATGTGCCTGTATGTACAGATGGGAAAAAAACAGGTACAGAAAAGACATTATCATCACAGGAGAATGAACACCTCCACCTCCCGATTAAAGCAAAAATACATTATTATAAAAAAATTTCTTATGCAGCTTTCATTTTGAGTATTTTTCATATCTTTGCCGATTGGCTCTCCGAACTGCATATATCTTCAAATAACGGTTAACTACATGCGTCAAGACTTGTGCTAGGGACCATCTTAGCAAACAAATGATATCACCAATCAGACGGTAACACTTTACAGACAAAGAAATTGCTCTGGATCTAAAGATGAGGAGATAATACTGTTGGTATTGTGCTTAAATTGTAGCATAAAGCATCTGTCACTTTGATGGGTTTATTAAATCTGAATCTTGAAATGTGACTCTAAACCAATACCTTTTCATTAAAGACATCAGGAAGTGTTCTTTAAAATTCGTGTGAATGATGGCATAGAAACCATATGACGAAAAGTATGACCCAAAAGAGTTATGGTATATGTTATTAATCGAGCGGAGATACATAACCTTCTGTTCAACCCAGATATAAAAAAAAGACAATTTTTGTGGCATCGGAAACGGGTGAAATTCTTCAGATATTTCAGGAAAGGTCTTTTTTGCAGGAAATGAAAGTCTAATTATATAACTGTAACCTATTGCTAGTTTACCCTTAGGAAGATCCATAATTACATACATGTAATAATGCAAATGTAACTGTGTCTAGTGGAGGAGACGGAAATACACGTTGTCTGATGCCGATGTCTTAGCCAAAGGTTTCTGCATGAGACTTGTCCCATGATTTCTGAGTCCATGCACGTTCTTGACAACCGACTCCAGGCCGTTAATATAAAAAAGGAATTCAAGACTGTCTGTGGCTCCCAGTTGTGCCCGACAAAGGCGTATTATGTACATGAGTTACAGATCCCTGCCGGGCGTGTAAGATATATTTCAATACAATAGAAATCATACATCATTCAGCCCTTGCGGTAGCGCAGAAAGTGGCCACTTACCCCCTGGAATACTGATAGGTGACACTAGTAGAAGAATTTGACATATCAAAATAAACTTTTATGAATCCTTGCCAAGAAACTATGTTTGCACGCAATGTGAATTTTCTTCAGAGGAAAATGTAAACCTCCCATTATTTCAGAGGAAAATATAAACCTCCCATTATATTGAAATACATGATTAATTTAATTATTACCTGTTTTAAAATACTCTGAGGTTGTTCCTTGGTTTACACAAAGGTAGTTCCCTAATTACATGAAATTATGCATATGCAATGGTGTCCAGTGGATGAAACGCAAATACCCGTTGTCTGATGATGATATTCTTAGCCATAGGTTGCCGCATGAAACTTGTCCCATATATCTAAGTCAATGCACGTTCGTGACAACCGACTCAAGGCTGTTTATAGAAAATATACAATGCTCTCTGCGGCTCCAGGTTTTCCTTCACAAAGTCGTATTATGTACATGATGTACAGATCCCTGCCGGGCATGTAAGATATTCTTCAATAAAATATCAATTATAAATCATTCAACCCTTAAGGTAGCACAGAAAGTGGCCACCAGCCCCCTGGAATACTGATACGTTACACTGGTAGAGGAATGAGACATCAAAATAAACTTTTATGAATCCCTGCCAAGAAACTGTGTGTGCACGCAATTTGTATTTTCTTCAGAATAAAAAAAAACTCCCATTTGAATAAAATACCACATCATTAAATAGATAAAATAGAACATTTTTCTAAAGCAACTCTGATTTTGCCTTTATCTAACTCACATCTGTCATGTCGTTTTTAAATGGCCCTTTAAGGTCATGATAGCTGAAATTGCAACCATCTGGAAATATGGATTGAAGAAACAAAGTCATACATCAAAGTTTGCTCTCTGAATTGAACGGACTCTGTGAAGTAACCCGCACCCTACCATTCGAATAACGCCATCAATCAAAAGGTGACCGGGCACCTTTGATTCTGTTCACAGACAATAATTAATTGCCCTGAAGTCAATAGACGCGGAAGTATGTCACAGGCATGAGACCAAATGGCCATAAAATTAAATTGAAACATTAAACATCTGTCACTTTGATTGGATAATTAGAGCTGAATCTCGAAATGTGACTCTAAACCTTGACCTTTTTATTAAAGATATCCTGAGGTGCTCTTTAAAGATCGTGTGAATCATTCCGAGGGGATGATAACCATAAGACGATGACGAACTTAAACATCGATCAGAAAAAAAAAACAGACTAAAGAGCTGATCTGGTGAGATTTTTTAACATTTGTTTTTCTAGTTGTATGCATTTTCTTGCTTTTGCAAAGACTTTCAGAGTTGGGCTTATAACGAACGAACGAAGTATGAGGCTCAAGTAAAAGTGATGGCATATTGTTACGGAACCTAATATAAACAGATGACGTAGTCGTGACGAGAGTTAATTTTGATACGGAAATAAATAAAAATCAAATTCTGTAACACTAGGCAGCGTGAAATATCTAGAGGAATAATTAAAAAAGTCAGTTTTTTTTGTCAACAAATACTTATAATTTATTCTTAAAACAATCCTAACATTTCAATACACTAAATCCATACAATGACACAGTATAACAACAGTATAACAGTAAATCAATACAATTACACAGTATAATAAACAAAGTGTACAGTACCAGAGTGTCTAGATCCTAGGCTTTGATTCTGGATACCACCACTGTCACATCTCAACAAATCCTTTAAAACATATAATCCAGATGAACAAATCACGTAAATCTTCTCAGAGAATAATAGTCCAATGTAATCTCGAAATCAACTGTTGTAATCCAAAAGTGAAGTTTTGCTAATAAACCCACAGGCAAACTGAAGACTAGATAAAATCCGTTACGAATTTCAAAGAATATCTATAAGTGCTGCAATTATCGGAAAAGTCCACAAACTGAATCACACTCTTTCGTGTCCGCTAGAATTTTTCTGTCTCTCCTCTCGGCTCTAAACATAGCCCCTAATTTATAAATTTTTCACCACAAGCCCAGAACTTTCCATTTCATGAACAATCCAAAGAACACAAAGACATACGCGCTCGTAGAGTGCAAACAGCCAAGAAAATTCCATATTAGAACGAACACTGTGTCTCTACACATCAGACCCCACTCTTAGGCCAAACCGGCTTGCGCGTCTCCCATGGCAACGGAATATGCTTGCCTAACTGACACAGGTATCACTCCGTACAATAAACCAGGGCCTGCCTAACACGAATCAGAATGTCAACAGCTCACAATAAAAAAGACACCTGTAACACTCCCCCTCCTGTAAGAAAAAAGAAAGTTTTCTCAAATAACTTTCTTTTTTGCGATCACAATCACAAAAAATCATTATATTTGAAAAATCATCTTATTTTCAATATTACATAAACGTCTCATTAACATCTCGATAAACAATCAGCAAGAACATTGTCTTTCCCTTAAATGTGTAGATTTAAATTTTGTAATCCTGTAAAAACAAACCCCATCTATATAATCTTTCATTTCACACTTTAACATGTTCATGATGTTACGGGGTGACATAAAAGCGGACCGAACTGTCTCGCTAGTGAAGCTTGCTTTGCTAGCGAAGCGGTTGGTACGCCGGACTTGTGCGCCACCGACCTGGGTTCGGCTCCCATTTTGTTACGAAGGCAAATTGTTGAGGGGGGAAAATCCTGGGCCGATCCGGCAGTCGAACCCAGCAAATGTCCAGCAAAGATTGAACCTCATCTTGTAGATACTTTTGCTTTTCTGGATTCAGTCTGCTGCTTGACTGCGCTTGCCTCGCCAACATCGACGTCATGGCACAATATGTTAGTTCGCGTTGGAATGCCACTAAACATATGTTCATAATTCTGCAGCAGGTTCTTGAGGTCTTGTTGTTGCAGTGCGGTGAGATGTGAAAGTTTGGCATCCAGGTTGTTAAGCACTCCTGAGTTTTTAGTGGTACTGTTCCACACTGAATGTCTACATCACACTTACAATCAGTATCTACTTTAACTGGGTCAGGGTTAGTTTTTACACAATTAACAGCAGTAACATTATGTACAACATCTTATGTGGTATTTCTGTCTTAATATGGTTTCAACATATATACTTGGCACAGTTGTTTTTTCTCTTACGCCTATCTGGTGTTAACAGTATATACTTTAAATCACTGACTTTCTTGTCAACAATGTAAGGACCAAAATACCTAGCTTTCAGAGGTCTGTCAGGGATGGGTAGTAAGGAAAGGACATTTTCACCAGGCTTAAATGTCCGACTGACACTGTGCTTGTCATACTTTGTTTTAATTTTACTTTGTGCAGATTTTAGATTAGACTTTGCAATCTCACAAGTATTGTGTAGTTAAGTGCGAAAGTCTGAGACATACTGCAATAAACTAAGAGAATCAGGATTTTTACACAAGGGTGTCTCTTTAAGCAGTTTTAATGGACCTCGAACTGAGTGTCCGAAAACTAGTTCAAAGTGACTGAAACCCAAGGACTCTTGAAATGATTCTCTGACAGCAAACAGCAATAGGTGTATTCTTTCAACCCAGTCTTTCTGTGTCATAACATTAAGTCCTTATCATGTTTTTTTAATATCTGGTTAAAACGCTCGAGGGCGCCCTGACTTTCAGGATGTTATGGCGAAGAGCTGTACTGTTTTATACCTAGCTAAATCATAACTTGCTGGAATAAGCCAGACATAAAATTAGACCCTTGGTGAGACTGGACGGATTCTGGTAATCAAAAAGTTGTAAAAAACTTGGTCAGAGCCTTGACAACACTTTTGGTATTAACTTTGCGCAATGGTATTGCTTCAGGGAACCAGGTAGATGCGCACGTAATTGTTAGCAAGTATTCATGCCCAGATTTTGTTTTGGGCAGTGGTCAAACACAGTCAACAATAATCCTACTAAATGGTTCCTCGAAAGCAGGAATAGGCCAAAGAGGGGCTTTAGGAGGATTCTGATTTTTGGCCTTGCCTACCATCTGGCATGTATAGCATGATTTATAATATTGCACAACATCAGTCCTGAGGTTAGGCTAATTGAAGTGCGTGTACAGACTTTCTGATAAGTTTTATTTTTACCTAAATGGCCAGACAAAGGAGCCTCATGTGCCATGCTTAGAATTTTATTGCGATATTTTTTTTATATTTGATATTTGATGCCCTAATCGTCATCAGCGCATACATCAGGTGTTCGCCATTTACGCATAAGCACTCCATTTTACATAGAAACAAACTGGGTTCTGTGACAGTTCATCTTTAGAAACTTCCCTGGAAAACAAACATAAAATATCAGGGTCCTATTGCTGTTCCGCGATAAGTTCCGACCTTGAAAATGCTGCATCCTGTACTGGCGAGACGTTAGACGAGTCACTAGTTACTCCCAGAGTGTTATTATCTGGACCATTATCCTCATTTGTGTTTTTCTTGGCCATTGATCCAGTTATAGCACATGAAGGATACAGACCACCAGGAATTTCCTGATTTTCAGCATCAATGTCCTGACCAAGTGACGGCTGTTCTATCACTACTGGGACAGGCTGTACTGGGTCACCTGCAAGATCATTACCTAGTAGCAACAGAATTCCCTTAAAGGGTAAAGTAGTTCTTATGCCCACAGTAATATTCCCAGAAATCTAATCTGACTTTAAATGTATACTGTGAAGCAGATCTGAAGTGTGCTTGTCTGAAAACACACCATTAACAAGTGCATGTGCACCAATAAAGGACCCATTAGAAAATGGCAAGGTGTTTGTTAACATCAGAGTCTGGCCTGAGCCAGTGTCCCTCAAAATTCTAATAGGGGTAGAGTCTGAAAAATCACTTGAAATTGATTCAAAACCATCATGTATGAATGGCTTACCTCAGTTTCATCAAACTCCTCATGGAATTCAACAGAGGAATTTCCTTTAGCAGAAACAAACTTCTTTTTTTCGTAAGAAGATCTGGCCTCATGGGAGTCAAAAGAGGAATTTCCTTTAGCAGAAACAAACTTCTGTTTGTCATAAGAGGATCTGGTCTCATTTGAAATACTCTCGCAAGAGTCATAAAAGGACTTATCTTTATTTAGAAGATATTCCTCGCAGGAGTCTTGAAAGGACCTAGCCTTATTAAATTCCTCGAAGGAATCAAATGAGGTTTTCAGCCCGCAAGCTACGGATTCTTCTTTGGAGTCAGACGGCACGTTGGCCTCCGTAGCATCAAACTCTTTATTAGAGTCAATAAAGGAGTTGTACCCCTTATTTACACGAAAAGAGCCTGGCTCTTGTACTATGCTCTGCATAGATTTTGAAACAGATCCAGAAAGTTTACCCTTTGGTTTATTTGCAAGTTTCCAGCAGTCATATATTAGATGACCTTCCTTTATGCAGTAATTACAGATTTTCTTTGAAAATGACTGGCCTTGGTTGTATTCAGACACCGTGGACGTCGACTGTATGTGTAGCAATGGACTTTGTTGAACTATCAGGACTACTAGTACTTGGTGACTGTACTTTAAACTTTTTTTTACCATGCTGATTTACATTCTTGTTTGTGAATGACTGGTTTGATTTGCTAGTAAAGGACATTTTGTGTATTAATAATCATCAGCTATTTGAGCAGCAATGTCAAGTGTTTCAGAACTTTTCTCATCCAGAAAAGTTTGACATCTGCGTTACTGCAGCGCTTAAATTTATTCAAGCGAAATCAGCTGGCGCAAATTGTCATAAGCTTTCATTACATTTTTAAAACTAAACCAGCGATCAAACAACTGCTTTTTTGTCCTAGCAAATTCGACATAGTTTTTTTTTGCGCTTTTCCCTATTTCTGAATTTCTGGCGGTAAGCCTCCGGAACTAACTCGTAACCTTTTAGGATTAACCGTTTAACCTGCTCATAGTCAGCAGCGACTTCTACTGAAAGCTTTGTATAAATTTATCTGGCCTTGCCAGTCAATACACTTTGTAATACCATAGTCTAATTTTCCTTAGGCCATTTTATATTTTCAGCTACCTTCTCAAAGTGTAAGAAGTATTTATCAACCTCTTTTTCTTGAAAAGGTGGGACAAATCCAATGTGTTTAGTAACATCAAAACTGTGAGTCGGGGCAGCACTTGGACTATGTTTTAGTTTAAGTCTTTCTAACTCCAGTCGTTTACCTCAATTTGTTTTTCTTTTTCTAGTATTTCTTTTTCTAACCTTTCATGTTCTTCCCTCTCTTTTCACTGTTTCTAATTCTAACTGTTTTAAATCTAGCTCATGTTGCATCTCTAACTTTTTTAATTCCAACTGCATAGCAAGGCTGTCATTTTTTATGTTTCCATTTCACTCTCTTCAATTAAACCTTTGCTTACTAAATCTAGCATGATTTAAGCAATGATATCAGGCTTTCTCAAAGCTTTTTATCACACTTAGCCCTAAGTGTTGTCCCAAACGCAACAACTGTTCCTTTGTCAACTGTTCAAGTTGATTAGGGTCGGGATCTTCAACAAATGTCTCATGTTTGAAAACTGCCATGTTAATATGTTAAAACAATAACAAAAAACCACTGAGATGAATCTTGTAAACAATGTCTAGGTCAAGGCCTAATAAATTTTCAAAACTATTAAGCTTCCTGGACGAGCCCCCCCCCCCCCCCCCCATTTTATGTTACGGAACCTAATATCAACTGTTACAGATTACATAGTCGTGACGAGCATAAATTTTGTTATGGAGATAAAAAAAAACAGATTATGTAACACTAGGCAGCGCGAAATGTCTTGGCGAATGAATAAAAAAGTCATTGTTTTTTTTTGTTAACAAATAATTATAATTTATTCTTAAAACAACCTTAGCATTACAATACACTTAATCAATACAATTACACAGTATAACAACAGTACAATAGCAAATCAATACAATTACACAGTATAGTAAATAAAATGTACAGTACCTGGATACCACCACTGTCACAGTGACAAGAAGTCTTTTTAAATGTAAAATCCAGATGAAAAGTTCACATAAATCTTCTCAGAGAATAACAGTCCAATTCAATCACAAAATCAATTTGTTGTAATCCAAAAGTAAAGTTCTGGTAGTGATCCTAAAGTCAAACCGAAGACTATATAAAACCCGTTACAAATATCGAAGAAGATCTATAACTGCTACAATTATCGGAAAAGGTCCACAAACTGACTTACTAGAATTCAATCACAAAATCAATTTGTTGTAATCCAAAAGTGAAGTTCTGGTAGTGATCCCAAAGGCAAACTGAAGACTATATAAAATCCGTTACAAATATCAAAGAAGATCTATAACTGCTACAATTATCGGAAAAGGTCCACAAACTGACTTACTAGAATTCAATCACAAAATCAATTTGTTGTAATCCAAAAGTGAAGTTCTCGTACTGATCACAAAGGCAAACTGAAGACTATATAAAATCCGTTAAAAATATCTATAACTGCTACAATTATCGGAAAAGGTCCACACACTGCTCACACTCTTCTGTTTCCGCTGGAATATTTCTCTCTCCTCCCTGGCTCTTAACACAGCCCCTTATTTATAACTTGTTACCTCAAGCCGAGAACTTTCCATTTCCCGAACAATCCAAAGAACACGGTATACACGGTACACACGCGCCCAAAGAACAGACCAGAAAAAAGAACGCTGTGATTCTACATGTCAGGGTTCACACGTGGGCGTGCCCGGCTTGGCCAGGCGATGCTGCCATAACAACGAGCTAAGCGTGCTAGACGAACCAAATGTCAACAACACATGGAACACCCCTGCGCACAATAAAACAGACATCTGTAACAGCTTGGTGTAGCAGAAATCCAACAACATTTTTGCTGTACCTACCATGCCATATAATGCCTGCATTGCAACATAACAAATAAAGCAATACAAAGTGTATGGGGCCTGGAAAGCTGAGCGGTAAAACGCTCGGCCTTCTCCGCTGACAACCCGGCGATTCCCGGCGAGGCTAAGAGAGTAGGTTGTAAAGCCGATGGCTTACTCCAAGTCCTCCGGTTTCCTCCACCGTTAGCGACTACCGAGCGCCAACATCCTAGCCATGAATATTGCCTTATATTAGTTATTATAACTAAGTGTACAATCCATGTAAAATGAATAAGGTTAATATTGATGATGTTGGTTTACTTTACAAATATGTCAGTTTTATCTTAATAAATTGTTGTTAAGAATTTGGTCTTGTTCTTAATAATACAATCGTACTTGGTATGTTATCTCATATGACAGTTCGATAGAACTAGGATGTTATTTGATTCACCCTCAAGTAATTACCTATGAATTAGTGCCTTTGTCCCTTGTATATAAAATCTTATAAATAACATATTTCAGTTTTCTTTTTTTTTAACTTTATGTTCTGTAAATCAAACAAGTATTTCCAATAAAACCATACGTTTAAACCTTTGTGGAAAATCAATGATTAATTCTTCATTTGAATAAATGGATCTAAACCTGGCTCAATTTCACGGTGACATTGCCAATTATACAAAAATCTTTCTGAGTAAAAATGTTTTAAGTATTGAATCAGCAGTCGGGACATGAAACGGTTAACGGTTGTCTCTACAGCCAGACCCTTCCATTCATGCAATGTTTAAAAAGTCCTGTCAATATATTTTCACATGTAAAACTCAACTAAGGCATAAAGTCGACGTTCACGTCCGATCAGGTTTAAGTAACGTGTTGAGTTTATTCTTGCATGACACCTTTCAAAGACCCCCGGGCCTTTCAATGTTTGACATTTTTTCAAACTGTTTATCATCTGAACAGCACCTGTTCGCCAAATGCTTTTCTCGCCGAATGGGGTGAGAACAAGTATTGATATTCCCACTGATTTAATGCTTTGAATTGACAAAAGCCCTGTTCTGATCTTTCACTCGTGCTCACGATTGACACCCGCCTTTTTTGGGGACGATTGTGGCCACACTTTTGCTTTGTTTCCAGATTCAATGTTAAATAATAGTTTAAAGCCGTCTCTGTTGAATCTATAGAAAATGTCGAAAAACAAAAGAAAACTAAGGAAGGTACTAAGGTAAAATTTCATACACCGTGTTTTACTGCCCTTACGGTCAATCCCCAGACATTGAGGTACAAAGATTAATCTTTTTTTCGTTTATGTAAGTCATGTTAGACGGAAATCAATTACAGAGGTATTGCGTTCTAAATTAAGATGTCATGCTTAGCGTCTTGAATATCACTGGACTATAATAAAATGTCTAGCTTGAGTCCAAAGACTATAAAAAAGTGCAACCAGAAAAACAAAAGTAATGTCAGAATCAGTATGCCCTATGTCAAATACAGTTAATCAGTCAGGATTATTTCGAGGAGCCAGCCTCGTCCAAAAGTGAATAATATATCTGAGGATAAAGAACTCATACTAGGAATCAATTCCAACTCTTCAGGGTATAAATCGAGAAAGGGGTAAACTAATTACACTTGCAGTCTGACGTGACCCTTTTTCCAGCACTAATCATCGAATGTTGTAATATTACAATATTGTTCATGTATATTGTATTCCTGCGAATCAGTTATGGTGGTTTCCTCTACATCCTTTATTCTCCATATACATTTATGCACTTAAAAAATGAAACAGAGTCAGAAAGATGACGCAAGTCTCTCTGATATATTATCTGTTTTCCATCAACATCGCCAGTTGGGGAAAGATGGATTAAGACTTCCTAATTTCATCACGTCTTCTGGAATCAGATGCTTCAGTATAATCTAATACCTTATCCTTTAAATGAAATCAAGTGCCTATTCCTGCTTGTGGGGCTGTCTGATCCTGCCAATGTAATATGAAAATCGAGATTTGATGAAAGAAAGGCCTTTGTCGATTTTCAAGCTTTTCTTTTACCAGGCACTCTGAATACGCATGTGTTTGTGCGCACATTTGTCGTTAGAAAGGGAAATTTGTTTCCCTTCCATGTGCTTATAGAAAAATTAGCAAGGTATTTGATTTGCAGGTACAAATGATAGACTGAACTGGAAACTTCGCCGGCCAGCAAAATCGTCTTCAAATGTATACTACCGCATGTGTGTGTTTATAAAGAAAAATATGAAATGTGCCATTATACGAAATTCTCAATATGTTTTATGGATATTTAATGCATGTAAATAAATATCGACTTTCTCATACTGATAGAGAGAGTCTCAGACCTCTAAAAAGATCGTATATTGTTAAAGAAAAAAGCTTTAAACAGGATGCATGTATCGAGTTACTTGATGTCAATTCTGCGCAGTTTGCTGGACGGTACAATTTATTTTTTTTTCACAAAACACGGCTCTCAACAGTATCACTTGAATATGGAGCTGTCACTATGTAGAAATTTAAACATTGGTCTGTCTGATATTGAGATGAATAGCGATACATATCATGTTTTACTGTAGGGTTATTTTGAATCAACATCGGAAGTGCTGTTATTTAGCAGTAATTCGCCATGAGACTCATCTTAAATAATACAGGTATAAGAACCGCACACAGAATATTACGTCTGTAAGAAACTGAAACATCCTTCCGAGTTTAGAGGAAGGTGACTAATAACCCTCCCACCTAACTCATTTGATTAGCTACTATCTTTAAGTGAAAAGTTTAAGAGAAGGAAAAGAATCTTAAATTTAACCGAAAATAAAAAAAAGTAAGTTGTATTTGATCGGAAATCTTACGAATCTCCACCTAAATAAAAACAAATGTTAAATTAAAAAAACAGGTTTATAACAACCGGACGCGATCACAGGAGAGACCTTGAAGCCGGGATAATTCTCTATGTAAAGACTTACCAAGTTCCTTTTTTTTACTTTCCCATTCAATTCAGCTTGCATTACATCAAATACAGTCGTGTCTGAAAAAAGATTGGGTTATGCTCGGTGAAAAACGCCTCGGGATACTAACATTCTTGATGTATTACCAGTCCTGAAGCAAGATACTATAAAAAATGCTTTTTAGAAGTGTCATCAGCGCCTCGATCGAAGATGGCATGCTCATTCCAGATTTACTTTCATATCAGTTTCTTTCTATCATCTTCTATAGGTATTGTCAGTTAAACATCAAATACTTTATATCCAATAAGAGTTATTAAGAATCTATTTAAATGCAAGGTATTTTTTTCCTATATCGGACTTGTATTTTATGGGATTTACGTTTGGAATGTCATGTATATTGTATTCGTTTACCATATATTTTTCATCACAAGATCTAGGTATTCTACAAGATTTACATATCACATTTACTTAGAACTATGAAGTATTAAAATGAAATGTAATGCAATGGATATTTATATTTTTTATTTGATTAAAATCTTCGAAGTTTCTTTGCAAAATGTCTCTTCAACACGCTCATGTGAAGACCTTGCCTTGATCGTTATGGGTATACCTGATCTACCTGATCTCTGATTCGGGAGTCGGAGTTTTTATTTCCAGAAATTCTGAGAACCATCACCTCAATCGAATTTCTTCTTGGTGGGAATTTTTACTTCTGGGAATCGAAAAGTGAAAATGACTTCATGCAAAACTCGATCAGTCCTACCTATCTTATTTAATTACAAACACAAATTTAAGTATTTTTGTTTAACACTACAGCAAGTATGAAGGTAATCAAACCACAAGTTTTTTTTTTTTTTTAATTTTAGGTCGCCCAGATCGTATTATCTCATAATCCTGGGAGAAATTAGCGGTAGGAATCGATTTCATATAGAGCCAGATATAACTTAGGGGAATTTACTTTGATGTGGTCAGATGTAGCAACAGCTTTTGGTTGCCGAGATGAAATGTCAACAGCTTTCTAATTAATTTGACATGATCTCGTACACCATGTGCAAATCAACTGAAAGCCAAGACCTGACTACCATATTGCTGCTGCCATTGAAGGTGTATGTGACAGGCACAAGTTTGGACTGATTTGGTTTTAGCTAAAGCTCTGTAATGAAAGTTTGTAGAGTAAACCATCGGTAAAAAAATTCTTGGATGATTTGATAGAATCTACTTGTCTTGTAAATTTAGATAAGGATCTCGATAAAAAAAATACGCCAATCTTCTTTATTTCGCAATCTCTATTTCAAAATATGTATAAATTGGTTAATCACTTCTTACTTGCACCTTACCTCACTGTTTCACAAACTGCATGGATTTCATTAATATATATTATAATATATTGTTACTGGGTGACATAAAAGCGTACCGAACTGGCTAGCGAAGCGGTTGGTTCGCCGGACTTGTGCGCCACCGTTATGGGTTCGAATCCCGGATCGGCCCAGTATTTTCACCCTGAGCAATTTTTCTTCGTAACAAAAATGGGGGCTCGACCAACGTTTCTTGTAACTTTGTGGCCAAGGGAATAAGCTCACCAAAGTATGACGCCTGGGATAATTAGTCTTGTTCTGATAGCAGAACGCTCTTAAGAGGGGATGTGTTACGGGGTGACATAAAAGCGGACCGAACTGTCTCGCTAGTGAAGCTTGCTTTGCTAGCGAAGCAGTTGGTTCGCCGGACTTGTGCGCCACCAATATTGGTTCGAATCCCGGATCGGCCCAGTATTTTCACCCTGAGCAATTTTTCTTCGTAACAATATATAAACAAACGTAGGGTAACCTTCAGCGGCAACGAGCAAGGCAACAGCGACATAGTAAAAATGGAAGTATAGT
The DNA here is from genome assembly GCA_026874595.1 of Sipunculus nudus. NCBI lineage: Eukaryota > Metazoa > Annelida > Sipuncula > Golfingiida > Sipunculidae > Sipunculus > Sipunculus nudus. Next base: position 28,017,712 of record CM049319.1, read on the forward strand.
GGAGCTTTTTCTCGTCAATACCTTGTCTCTTGTAGAAAGGGGGAGTTGCAATATAATCAGATAAGATTTGTATACGGCTGGATTAGAGGTCTTGTCATCCAGACAATTTATACATGCATGAGTCATTTAATGAAGGAACTTATGCTCTGGACAACACAATTGTATGATAATTTAGATAACACTTTCGATAGTTCTTGGTCCTTGGCCAATAATGTGGCTTGTTAAATTGTTTATTTGACCGCCGCACAAAAGTGTGTGTGTGTACATCAGTGAAGAAATGGAGGAGCGAAGATTAAATTTCCTCGAATTCCCGTGAATATTTGATAGGGCTTAATTATACGACTGCAGATTACGAGTGGATGCAGCCAGTACCCAAGTGTATGTCCTGCCCAACTGTCAAATTACCCTTTGTGAGCAATTGGACAAACCAAATCGAAGTACATGCAACAAACTTCACTTTAAGTTCCCTGGGCGTAGTCTGTCACAGCCTCCTCTAATTTGTCCTACCTACCACGTGATCTTGTCAACGCTATCACACTGCATCGAAGCTTCCCGGCGAGGAACCAAATACAACATCAGCTTTCTTTCCTGCCGACCGGGCGCTCCCAACGATGTAGGACTGAACAGTGCTATATATGTCTGCGATATACGCGACTCATATTTGCACTGAACGGACACGCAGAGAAACGTCGATCCAGGTGGGTGATCTTAATTCTTAATTATCGAATTGAAACTGGTAATAATAATTAGTTCCGGGTATAGATAAAATTTGTCCAAAGGCCCTAGTTTAGCACATGGTTGATAATGTTCGGACTTTAACACTGCAAAGCCTCTTTTGTGATAGCTACATTAACGAGCATTGAATGGACATATATACAGTGAAACCTTGTTGTGTCGAACTCGCTTAAGTCGAATACACCGCTTATGTCGAAGTTACAAACTCGATATTCCGGACAACTCTAGTTAAATTATTACCAAATAATATATATATATATATATATATATATATAAATTTACTTTTATACGTTCTTGCGCAGAATAAACACACTGAATAAAGAAATATCCAGACTGCTGGTCTCGCATCATCAATTACATGGGTAAAAGGAAGGGTTGAAAAGGAATTGAATTCAATGTGTCATGCAAAGTTGTTAAGCGAAAGTTAAATTAAGTCTTTGGACGTCTGTTGCCAATGACAAAAGCCTTATTGAAAAGAACATATAATTAGAAAAAAAACTAAAGTTAATCATCTGTAGGGAAACACTAACTAGAGACATTTGTGTTCTGGCTGTTCTGGGCTTTTGATATAAATAAAGGATAGCAGTTTCTTTCTTATGTTACGGAACCTAATATCAACAGATCACGTATGCGTGATGAACATAAATTTTGTCAAGGAGATAAAAAAATCAGATTCTGTCACACTAGGCAGCGTGAAATGTCTAGGGGAATGAATAAAGAAGTCAGTGTTTATTTTTGTTAACAAATAACTATAATATAATATATTTTTAAAACAACCCTAACATTACAGTACATTGAATCAATACAATTACACAGTATTAACAGTGGTATAACAACAAATCTATAAAATCACACAGTAAAACAAACAAAGTGCACACTACCTGGATCTACCACTGTCACAGCGATAAGTCCTTTAAATTGTATAAGCCGGATGAAAAGTTCACACAAAATCTCTCGGAGTATAACAGTCCAATGTAAAGCTCATGTAACAATCCAGAAAGTAAACTTGAGACAGGCAGCACTAAATTGTAAAGTGTTAGTAGAATCCCTGAAATTACTGTAAAATCGGATAGGTCCCACACACTGACATACACACGTCTGTGTCCGCTGGAATATTCTCTCACCTCTCTCTCTCTCTCGGCTCTAAAACACAGCCCCCTATTTATAACTTTTCACCTCCAGTCGAGAACCTTCCATTGCTCGAACATTCTAAAGAATGTACATACCAGAACAACGAATGCCGTGTCTCAACATATTAGGGTTTACACGTGAGCTCGCCCCGGCTCGGCCGTGCGTGAAGGCCCTAAGCTAACATGACAACGAGAGTTCGACCAGTACGGATTAAACTAAGAGTGCAACACCCGGCCAGGCGAGGCAGCCACAGCACGAGTTACGCCCGTGTCACACAACAAAAAAGACATCTGTAAGACTTGTGCACACAATAAAAAGGGCACCTGTAACACTTTAGTGCAGTGGGAGTGTAGCACTTTGAATGCAGGGGTAGAACGCGACTTTCTGGTTATGATGTTGAACCTCTCATATTCAACCTAAGTCAATAAATAACATGAAAATAAATTGTCTCAATAGATTCACACAGACACGCCTCCGTCTGCAACATCTCAAGTATTCATAGCACGGCACAGGAACAAAATGAAATTAAAATTCAACAGATCAAGAAAATCATGTTTATTTTATTATTCAATGAATTTTTATTATTATCCTGTGGCTACCCTTACACACTATCGGCAAATAATGCACCAACAGGTCATGGGCATATTATTTTAAAAGAGCTCTGCATGCAAAGTGACCCCTGGTGTCAGTTTATTTAAAAAATAACGTTGACAAAGTAATGAAAAGAAACACATTTGAGGGCATACTTTTATTCAAATGTACTTCATGATTTGTGTCGCAGTTAAATGTTTACTTCTTTAGATTTATAACTTAATTTCTGTTGACGCTAATAAATAAACACCACAAATAGAGAGAAAGGGATCTTTCATTTACTTCAAATGGTTTGCAGCTCATAGAAAAATTATACAGCGGGAGCGGATTGTTATTGCGTGATTAACCTTGGGATATTTGACGTGGATGTTTAGCTAACAGCTACTTAATGAAAATGTCTCTCCAGTGGTCACACGAATCGCGGAACATAATAAGCTTTTTTAAATACACATTGAATGTTTGCTTATATTTCACACCATTGGACTTGCAGGAGATAAAGTGCTCTGCACCTACATTTGCTATAACTTCCCATGTAAAGCCACACCCTTTCTTTTCACCGTCAAACAAACAGTTTTTCCCATGTTATCTACGCTGTATTTGGTAATCTTAAAACACTCTTTCGTTTATTTCCCTCGCCACCATAATAGCGGTAACATTTCTGTTCCATCTTCAATCACACTATTTCTTTTTAATCTTTGCTGTCTTTATTCACAGTCTTTTTCATCTTCTAGCACACCATTTCTTTTCATTTCATTCTCTCACCACCAACCGTAATCTTCAGGCAAATTGTTTCCTCTCAACCATCAACCACCATTTACTAATATCGACCATATTACCTCTTTCCACCTATCACGAGAACTTGTTCTTTTGAATAATTAGGCCCTAATTATACAGAATAGTTGCTTGTGTATCACGTTTGATTTACCTGGTTGAAAGGAACTAAGATTTTCTCCCGATCATTCGTTTTAAGGGCTTAAAGCAACGCCAAACTTAGACTGGTACCCTGCTCTATTATGGCCTTCAGCCAAGCATAGATCTATGATTGGCCTAGAGCAGCGGTGCCATAATAGAGCGGGGTACCAGTCTACGCCAAACTGTCTGTATGGGAGTGTAGGGTTGTTCAGACGTTCTTCCTCAAGTGAATGGGAATGCTGTAGCTCCGATGCTCCATCTGAATTCGCGCCTTGCCTGCAATTCGGGGGATTAGTGCTACTCTGAGCCGCATCTCTTAAATACTTTTGCGCTAGGCTGAGTTTGGGATGTACAGTATTACAGGCCCGGTTTCAGCCGCGACAACAGTAAAGCTCGGGCAAGAGGTACAAGAGGTGATTAACATAATACGAAAAGATGAAATATAAAGCATCCATTATATAGCTAAAGAGATAAGTTTAAGGAAAGTTAAGAAGAATAAATTTAAATTAATTCTTGAGTCATTTAAGCGGCGATTTGCAAATTTTAAAAGGGGAAATATACAACAACCATTAAGTAACTTGCAGTGTAGGAAGAAGAAATGTATGTCAATTTGCAGAGATAAAAGAGAAAACGAAAATCACTAATTGCCTACCTTCAGAAATAACGTGTTACGAAGATATAATTTATCATCTAGTTTAAGACCGGATGTAGGAAGTGTTAAAATAATTATAAATCAGTAATAATCATATTCAAAAATACTTATTTACCAAATCAATATAATAGTAATGCTAATTTCAGTGTGTATAGACGGGTGTTTATTCAGTGTATTTAATGGTGAACATACGTGTATTTTCATGAATTGATTGTCTGGGCTCATTTGGCGTTGTCATGACACCCAGTAGTTATTTAAATTTGTGTTTACCTATAACAGCCTTAACCCTGTCTTAGCCAAGGTCTAATATAGAAACAGACAATCACGAACACACGCCATTTAAAGAAAAATACAGAAAAGCCACACTGGAACGTTTTAAGCTGTTCAAAACTAAGCGTAATAATTATTGGTCACATTGTATTTGCTGAATTATGAACGATAATTCGATAAAACCACGAGCATTCCTGACTGGAAAAATGATTTTTCTTCAACATTATGACAAATATACATATTAGATTCGAATAATTACTTTATAGGTAAAGACTTAAATGTATCTTGATTTGCGTAAAGTATGCTATCTACTCTAGATTATGTAAACAACAAATACGCGTGCACTAATTTGTTGTAGGCATATTAATCTGAGTGTAATTTGTGATGTTTGACACCCATTATGACCTTTATCTTTCTCTCAGTTAAATAACTCTTAAAATTCATGTCTCACGATTAACCACTCTCTTCTGCAGTTATAAAAGCTTTGTCAACATTTATCTGATAACGGCATATTTAAGATGTGGATCGATACTGTTTTAGTCACGCCCAGATGGCGAATTGGTATTTGATTCCAACGGGCACTATAGAAAAAAGAGAACCGACAGCCCGGATTATAATTTGTCCGTAGCTGATTTAGAGAATTAATTATTAAAGCACTATCAACTTTGTGTCAAGGTGATCTTCGTTGAAATAGGGTATCAAATGCTATATATGAGTTCGTCATCTCTCTCCTCACGCGTGTGTCGCTACAGCGACAGCCTGCTATATAAATATTGTTACTTCAGCGGCTTCTAACTGGGAGACAGGAGAACGAGTCCGCGTTAAGCCCACACCGCAGTCTTCTGTCGGCTACACGTAGACAGAGCTTGTCTGGGATTCCGCGGATCGTGAACAGTTATTTCACAGTTAAAGCCACAGATTGTCAGCAAACCGAACATGTTTTGACTGCCGTGAATATATTCAGAACGGTATTCTCAACAGGTTTAGCCAATTGCGGGGCGTCCTTTTATCATGCGGATGATTACCTAGACGATATCTTGTGTGCAGTTGACAGGAGGAGGAGGAGGAGGAGGAGGAGGAGGAGGAGGAGAGAGAGAGAGAGAGAGAGAGAGAGAGAGAGAGAGAGCGCGCTATGAAACCAGCTTGTGGTATATCTCAGGTGATGTTCCGTAACGTCATACCCGACGACTTTGCCCATCATAGCCGGCCTCATGGTGTATGGCAGTTTAAATGGGCCCAATCACCAATAAAGCATGTTGAATTAATACGAAAAATAGCTTCTTCCCTTTAAAATAAATCTGTACCTGCCCACTTATTGCCTTGAAACCGTTTGCTCACTTATGTAAACGAGTGTTAAAAACAGTGGACCGGGCGCGATCACATGTGTCAACATAAACACAGAGCGTTGGGCCGTGAGCATCGCGAAGCCACAACACGTCTCAATCCTGAGATGCCCTGACTGACTTGGCCCAAAAAAGTAATACATGTTCCTGCTGGCTGAAACACCGCGTGTTGCGTCTCACAATCGGACCTCCGGTCACACGGCCTTGTTAAGGCAAACATACACACATGGACTGTGTTTACTAACACGCACAGCCATAACAAGCCATGTGCGAGGTACTGAGACTTTGTGGTCGGATAGTTTTGCTAGGAAATTATTGAATAAAGCAAAACTGAACAAATTGCGTGAAAGAATAGGCATAAAATAGGCACTGATTATGTCCCCTTTACAATATTATAAATGTAGGTCATACTGGATATTTTGCCAGTTAAACTACATAATATTAAGAATTCCGACATTTATTTCTCAAAATTAGTAAGTAAAGCACAAGTATATGACTGCTATAATAGTGCATGCGGATCATCTTTCACATTATCAATGCGTCTAGTATCATAGGACTGAAGGGGACACTTGCGGTCTTTTATGTTGAAAATGCAAACTGAAAATGAATATCGTTTCAATATTTTGAGTATTTATGGACATTATTTATTTATTAAAAAGAAATACATGGGTCACGTTATCTGTAACAGTGTAACGGCATCAGGCTTTGTCTAATCTTCAACAAGACCATGATTAAAAATGACAAATCTCGTTTATAAAATAAATTATATAAAACTAAATCAAAACAAGCGTATACACATTCACCTTGTATCTTCATGTTTCCTCGAAAAAAAATGTTTACTTTTGACATATCCTTTTGTAATTAGGTCATCGAACATTTATCCAATTGTAGGTGACATGTAACAAAAAAAAACTTTTGCATGTAGTACCAGCTTTATTTTCTGATTAAACATATTTCTGAATTCCAAATTTAAGTTATGTGCTTATTTTTCTTTTTTCATTGCAAATTTTAGGCATGCAATACTCTCAAGGTACCCGCATAGTTTGAGTTTTTCGTTAGAGCTGGGGAGATCTGGAGGACTGGGATGAATTGGGTCGGGAAAAAAAGGATGGGGCAGCGTCCACTTTACATCTATCGTGACTGTTAGTGTAGGCGTCTGTTGACACAAAAGCACTGAGTAAAAATGCCAAACGCTACCAAAAAAATAAAAACCGATACTATGAACTTATTGGCTGTATTTGTACCCTTTGACACAAGCGAGACAGCTGCACTAAGGAGTAATGCTTGCATTTAAATTTTCTCATTCCTTCATATCAGTATTTTACTCTGATTTGTTAATTTCTAATTAGCAATGTGCCAGGCCGTGTCACGTTTCACCGTAGGACGACACCTATTCAGTTCTTTCATGTAGAAGATACATTTCTTTTGCCAGAAAGGGTTCTAGACTAGTGCAAAACTCTCCGCAAGCGTGTAGCTCGGGTGCACAGGCCCTCATCCAGGAGTGGGCGTGGTTGCTAGGTGTCTGCTGGCTCGTCCATCTTTACCTAAGAGATGGGTGTTCTAGAGCTTACCTGGGAAGGCATCTTTGACGTCTTTACGCTTGTCTTGGTGTTGCATCTACAAACGCAACGCTGCACGGTGTTCGCTTATGTTTCGTCCTACAACATTGGGTGGCCAAATACCTGGACTCTATTTCCGAAATTTTGCCGTTGGTGCGGCAGCCGATGCGGACCCTTGGCTTGAAGGAGCCTGCGTGATCCGCGTGGGTTCCTATTCTCCTCTTTTGTCCCTTTCGTTTCTACTATGACTTTTTTCTTTGGTGTCCCTTGTCCTTCTTTTAAATATGCACAATATATATATATATATATATATATATATATATATATATATATATATATATATATATATATATAACAATGGATAAAGAAAGACGTGTGAACATTTTAGTTCTGAAATAATGTGTTCCACCGCAGGAGATCATTGGAACTTGGAAATGACTTCATTTTTTTCCAGTTTTTACGTCTTAAGCTGACTTATCCTATGCCGTCAATGATATTACAAAATTTTTTATAATATAAATACAGCGATGAAAAATGGTAGCCTCTGGACCATATTTCCTGAAGACTCTTGTTGGAACAGTCTTAAAAAGCTCAATGGGAGTGGATATTCGTATGATGTATCCTTTGTAATTACTACTATATTTACCGTTTTGTTTTGGGGCAGGCACGCAGCGCGGTTTCAACTGGGTCTGTTCGAAATCGGCCACTTTAAATGGACCTGTGGTAGCTCTGATAGAAGGCACAGGATTTATAGGAAAAATGGAACATTACCCCTAAGCAAATGACTGATATATGGCATATTTCCCAGCAATTCCAGACAAGGGGATTTTTTACGGCGTGGCTCCAAAGGAGTTCCGTGGCAATGGTTGAATGCCACTGCCATCCATTGCAATATGGTAAATAGAACAATATTTAACCATTCATTGAAAGAATTTGAATGAGGTCAGAATTGTCTTTAAATTAACAGCCCTTGAAGCGAAGATTATGGTTTAAGAAGCTCAAAGGGAATTTCAATAGTGCTCTGGGGGATAAAATAATTTCAGTGTCGAATATTTGATGACCATAATCACAATAACAGCCCGGGGAATTTAATGGTTATACATGAATCAAATAAAATTGTGTAAGTGAATCTGTCGTCTTCCCTAGGCTATTAAACCGGAATGAATACCCCCTGGTTAGCAGTTATTTAACTTAAATATGCTCCATGCAAAAAATTACGGTAACTTTTCATGTACAAAAACAAAATAGCATGAATATGATCATGATGGTTCTGATACCTGATCCCGCATGAGACTACATTTTCTTCCACGACAGTGGGGGATGAGTGGCTTGACATTTGTGGCTTTTATTAAAGGGACATAATCAGGAGCTAAATTGTGGCTATTCTTTCACACTATCAGTTCAGTTTTGCTTTATACAAATGTTTCACAAGAAAAACCATCCCAGCACACGGTCTCATATCCTCGCATACGACTGTTTAACGCCATGTTATGGCTCTGCGTGTTGGTAAACACAGTCTGTTTACCATAACAAGGCCGCTTGACCGGGGGTCCGATTAAGAGGGGCAACAAGCTGTGTTTCAGCCAGTAGAAACAGGTATTACATTTTTAGGGCCAAGTCAGCCGGGCATCTCCTGATTGACACGTGTTTTGGCTCAGCGATGCACACGGCCTCACGCGCTGTGTTTATGTTGACACCTTTCATCGCGCCCGGCCCACTGTTTTTAAAATTTGTTTACAGGAGAAAGCAAACGGTTTCAGGGCAATATTTTGGCAGGTACAGATTTATTCTAAAGGGGAGAAGCTATTTTTTGTGTTAACTCAACATGCTTTTTAGGTGATTGGGCGCCTTTAAGGAAAAATTACGGGCTCAGATTTCAGGTTATACATGCTGTTGTGCACAAAGGCCTAACTAAGGAGGTTGCAATTACGACCATAACTCTAACAAATGAAAAGTCCAAACTAGGCGTACACAATAGAAAGCAAAAGAATATCTAAGTTCGTATGTTCAGGCATGTATAAATAAAGGAATTAAGGAAAACAATAAAGTTTTATTCAACACGTTGCCTCTACTTGCAATCATACTGGGAGGCGGTGTACATTTTAGTGCGCGCTCCAGGTTCTTCCACAGGTTCACTGGGGGTTTCAGAGCGCCACCGAGCGTCTGTGTAAGACACAAATGCGCTCTCTAGCGCCAACGAGGGTCTGTTTAAGAGATTGGTGCTCATTCTAGAGCCACCGAGCGTCTGTATAAGAGACTAGTGCGCGCTCTAGCGACTCATCTAACCGGATGACCGAATAATCGATCAGAAATTCCCCGTTTTATGGTAAAATTAGAATTGCACAAGGATGGCAATAAATAATTTTACTCTCAATCAGAACCGCTCATGGTTAATTCTTCAACCGAATAATAATGAACGCGACCATTTAGTTTCTACTTGCTCACTGAGTAATTATATGAAAGTACTGAGTTTGCTAATATTTGATATGGTCATATTTGGCGAGGATGTAACTTTAACACTAATAGCATACATACAAGAGAACACTTAAGAGCTATAAAATTAAATAATACAACGAATATTGATGTAAACACGAATTGGTGTTAACTCTGCTGCAGAAAAAGCCATCCGAAGCTACAACAAGGAAAATGTTGAATCGATTATTAGCAGTTATACATATATTGGCTGAGTGTTGTACCTTAAAAGAACAATTCGTAAGGAGCTGTAATGAAAGCAAGATGGTTACGGCTTAGCCAATGGAAGTGATATCCATCACCTGGGAGAATTATAGCCTGGTAAATTATGGTAAACCTGTCACGATGGGTACCAAATATTCAAGTATTCCTCATATTAAAATTTCTTTTAAGATTTTTTAAAGTGAAAATTTAATTAACTTTAATTCTTTAATTACTCTCTAGTTCAATCAGGAATCAGTTGTACCCATAACGTGCATTATATGTCATATTATGTTGTCTATATTATCTAGTAAACCGAGTATTTGAAATATTGGTCGACATGATGCATCCTATCCGTTAAAATAGAATAGGGTGTGGCAATCTCATTAGCCGCTTTGTACAGATATGTGGCCGTTTCTAACTGCTATTTCGTCATTTTCAAGTACTGTATTAGGCTATGCGGTTAGATCACGATTGCAGGATCACTGTGGCGCGACAATGACGTGTTTGGCTGTTGTTACGACCCATAATGTAATAACCGGCCCATCATGTAATAACGGCCCATATTGTAATAAAAACGACCCATAATGCAATAATGGCCCATAATGTTATAAAAAACGGCCCATATTGTAATAACCATACCATGCCAATATTGTAATAAAATCGCAAGTGGGTAAAACGGCCCATATTGTAATAAAATCGCAGGTGGCTAAAACGGCCAATAATTTTATTTTTTAATAATTCAAATTTCATGCAAATTAACTTAGACAATTCAAATATTGACTTCTTGGGACACGAATGTGTAAGTGAACATACAAGTATGAAAAACCACTGGATTACATAATGACTATCTGTTTAAAACGGTGACCAAGTTGCGAAATATGGCCATGATTCATGTTTATCCTTTTGTTGAAATAGGTGTTTAAATAGGATGATAAAAAATTTTAAAACAAGATAATATATATATATATATATATATATATATATAGTTACGAAGACAAATTGCTCAGGGGAAAATACTGTGCCGATCCCTGATTCGAACCCATAACGGTGGCGCACAAGTCCGGCGTACTAACCGCTTCGCTAGAAAAGCAAGGTTTCCAAATGTTTCGCCATGGATATCTCTTGACTTTGTCATACAGGACTACTAATTTTTCATATAATATTTTCAAACCATAGGAATCTTCTCCACAAACAGTTTATATTTTGCGTATTTCCCTATTTTCTATAGTTTTTGTCATGTTTTAAAAATGACAATGGTCAATTGTAATTATATTTTTAGATGGGAAGGAACAGTTGCCCTTGTAACGTAATATGTTGTTGTAAAATTTGTCTTCATCCGAGGAGCGTTGAGATTTTTCATGGTCGGCCCCCATCCAGGGTGAACGCTCTGCATACTGTGGTTGCCTTTTTGTTCGCGAGGGTTTTATTTTCGCGATATTAACGAATGTGATATAATCGCGAATATGAAACCCTCGGGAATATATAAGCTGTTCTTTTATCGAGGTTGCACAATAGGGTATGATGCATCTGCACAAATGGATAAATTATCACACCTCCAAAAACATGGTTTATTAATCAACAACATACTCTGTGGATGGTATATCGGAACCTTCTCCTGCAAACACGTAATAATAATTTTCAATACATCGACTATTATACAGGTCATAATACAATTACTTTAACGGTTATGAGTGACGTATTGTTGGATTTATTTTTATTTTATAATAAATATTAATATTATTGTACTTCGGTTTCATAGATTCTGGTACAATCGCGAAAATGAAACCCTCGCGAAACTTTCGAAATGAAGAAATCGCGAAATTTCAGCCTTGCGAATATGAAGCCAACCACAGTAATTGGAAGGCTGTACCCCACAGCCGTGTATCACGTTTGTAAAACAAACGAATGCAAAATTTGGCGAGTACCTCCATGTTATGACTCAGTAATGGGGTTGATTACACACCCAGGACCCGCAGGTGCGGTAGTTACCTGACACCAGGATATTATATAAAGACACTAAGCGTGTGCCCTGTCACATATTCCAAACCGAGAAAGATTTATACAGCTGTACAAACAGGTGAAGATTAGTTAAAAAAGCGATTACATCCACAATATATATATATATATATATATATATATATATATATATATATATATATATATATATATATATATATATATATACCTTATTCCTTCAAACTCGGAACCATCCTACAGAGAAGGTTTAACTCAGTAGTATAAAAAAAAATTTTTTTAAATCGAACAGGGTGACAGTATCGTCTACCTAAAGGATCGACGAACAACTATAAACTATAACCGAACGCCGCCATCTGAGCCATAGAGAGTGCCTCCAAGTAATTATTACAACTGTTTGTACAATCCATGAAAAGCAAGAGAACCCTCCCTCAGCTTTCTCCACCCTAACCCGCTACCCCTGCCCCACCTCCACCCCTAACGGTCAAACACCTACCCCCCCCCCCTGGTTACCCGCAAGTGATCGGTAATAATAAATGCGTTGGAAAAGGAAAGGAGTAAAGTTTGATCCCAAGTTGCTTTGTCAGTCCTTTGCTATATTGCTATTAACTATTTTTGCTAATTACTATTTATAGTATTATGTAAATGCCGTAGCCTCAAAGGAATAAAGAAATGTCGCAATTTTTACAAAATGAATCTAAACAATATGCCTCACCCAATCCCATAGGCCTGTTGCGGGGTTTTCCTTGGTTAGTATTCCACACACACACACACACACACACACACACACACACATATATATATATATATATATATATATATATATATATATATATATATTTATAACTCTGTTGAAAAACAACTCTGTAAATTCACAACAGTCTGTTTCACGGGATGCGACCCGATCATGAAGTGAATGTGGTTAGAATGAAGCTAACGGCGTGGTTTGAAAACCGAGACTTTACGAGATTACGAGATTATGCTTTGTGCGAAACAATGGTCAATATTTTAGTAGAAATAGCCTATTTTGTTGTAAAAACGGCCAATATTATAATAATGGCCAATACCGAAATAATTAATGAGTTATATTGTAATAACTTTACCTCACCTTTACTGTAACCAGCATGGTGGGGGTTTAAATGGGCCAAAAGGCCAATATTGTAAAAAAAATGCAGTTTAGAAGATTATGATTAAATATACGTAGACAGCATAAAAGTTGACTGTTTCACTGGATCTCCATTATAACTGCATCACATATACCAATGAGGAACCAAAATGGCTATCATTTTAGAAGGTATTCTCAAACGACATATCGCCTGTTAGATTTGGGATTCATTCTTGAGCTTAAACATATGTTATTACAACATGGGCAGTTTTTCCCACTTCCCGTTTTATTACAATATGGTTAGGGTATGATTGTTACAATATGGGTTGTTTTTATTACAATATAGGCCGTAATTACAATATGGGCCGTTTTTTATTACATTATGGACCGGATATTACATTATGGGTCGTAACAGCTGTGTTTGAGATAGACATTGCCGGCCATGTAAAACACAACACCATTTGCTGACCACGTTTTTACCGCCCGGATTACAACTATTATCAATGGTTCCAACATTAATGCCCGATGTGAGTGATATACTCTAGAGGGCAGGCCTTTAATTTAAAAAGTTGCATCTATACCGATCTTTTTTTTATCGTCCGCGAAACATAAAAGTGGTCTTATAGAGCAATATAGAGGAAAGAAAGTTTATCCACTTTCGTGTCCCAAAACAGATTTTAAAGCAGCGACAGACCATGAATGCAAACAGCCTCGACCCTTTTTTCATGCTGCTTTCCGTGAAAGAGAACAAGAGACATCAACCAAATGAATACCTAATCTCATTTTCTGGACTCCCAGGCCTTAGGTTTTAGCGACCTAAAGGATGCAAGAATAAGTAAGCATTCGTATGTGATCAAATGTATTCCCAATCATTCCTTGAGGGGTACAGAAATTGACCCGTCCAGACATAGAGCTCATTTCATAGGCATGGGGCAACTTGATATATCTCGATGATGTCAAACAGAGAATGTGCTGAGGGCATGATGAAACGAGAATAAAACAGTTTGTGTTCCCAACAGGCAGGTAATGCCATTTGCAAGTAGCCCCCCCCCTTATCTGGTGATGGCTGGCCTGGCGGTCTTGGAATCAATCCGGGTAGGCTGCAATATTTGAATAAAGTGCTCACCTAGAACCATTTTGTGCTTAATTATGTTAAAACACCTGCATTGTAATCTTCATTTGTTAAGGGTATATTGGAGAAAATGACAGCCTGAGAGAATAATCTGACAACATATGATGTAATATCATCTTTGCGAATTTCATTATGGCAGACTAGAATTGGCTGTTAGAATAATCGGCGCAGTTACTTAACGCACTATTTCATACTATTGACCCCTCTTCTCTTTTGAGACTACTTTTTCTTGTATACTGTCTGGAGCCCTGTTAACACGGCCACGCTATGACATTTTTCAGATGTACTCTGACAATTGGCTCTCCGTATTGCCCCCACATTAGTCCGTCTCCATGTCAACGCTGGTTGGCTTCTCTTTCGTCTTTCCTTAAGCTTACATTACACCCTTATTTCTCCTAAGAGTATCATGTGGAGACCTTGATCATAGCAGTCGTTTCTAGTTGTTTTGTCGTAATTTACTTTTATTTTTTTAATGCAATGTTTTTAGTGTTGCTGTTCACCTCATATAGAATTTTTAAACGCTTTCTATGAAGAAATCAAATAAAAAATATCAATCGACACCTCTCAGAAATTTCAATTAATAGATTGTACATAACGCAATGTTTGATTGTATGCGTATATATTAATTTAGGAAAAGACTAAGCAGAAACCCAGCGATTAAATATGCTAATTGGAATATAAAAAAATATGAAGGTAAAAATACCGATACATACCGATCCCTATTCTATAGATATAAAAAAAAATAATAAGGGAATTTGGATAAAATAACAAGCCAACTCAGTGCTTTCAAACATGTACCTGGCTAGCAACAGAGAAGTGAAAAAAGAGAATGAAATATATTTCAAATCTATTTGAATAAGCCATATAAATTTGCAGTTACTGTTTGGCGTGTGAGTCCTTATTCCCAGAATTCTATATCGCTGGTCTGCAGAGACGCAATAAAGTGCATGTTCCTTACATTAACTGAGACGCTGGCTTCGCATTAATATAAACTTATTTATTTTACATGGATTGTACAAATAGTTATTATAACTAATCGAGGCACTCTCCATGGCTCCGGTGATGGCGTTCGGTAGTCTGCAGAGGTGGAGGAAACCGGAGTACCCGGAGAAAACCACCGGCCTTGGACGGGCAACTACAACCCACTCTCATAGCCACGCCGGGGATCGAACCCGGGTCGCCAGCGGAGATAGCCAAGCGTTTTACCACTCAGCTGTCCAGGCCCCATTAAAGGGCGGAAATACACTACATGATAAAAAAAAAAACCCAATAACTGAAGATTCTGCCATTTAGTAACAAATCCTTTCGTTCAGACACAGAATACCATTTTTCGTTGTAGTTAATATATCGTGTTTATCTGAAAAAAAAAACCAGGCGCAATTGTTATTCGCTGTTTCAATTGTATTTGTCAAAATGCTTTGAATTTGTATTTCCCTTCTGCTTGCGCTGAAGCATTGATTAGAAAGAGATATTTTCTTCCATGTAGTTATCAAAATGAAGGTTTAGTTAGTAGAAATCTTACTCAACCATTAAGCTTGTACCGCAATGGTAATTCCATTACTATGTATACAAGTAAACATTTTAAAACGGCTTTTCGGAAAAGTATGCGGCTACGAGGAAAAAAGGGCAACTCGATTCTGAATACATTGGGCCTTAAAGCTGATGAAGAAACTAATTTTGCAACATAACGCTTGATTATATCTATTGATTTTGAGGGAGTTGATTGTAAAGATGACACTTTCTAATCATAAATTCGAAAATTACTTTAGCCAGAAAAAAAGACGATAAAGACTTATTTCAGAAAATTTATTACAGACTTATACTCGAGTTCCTACAATATACAGATAATCCGCCTAGCAGGTTTGGCATCCATGCAATTTTAAAAATACAAAATGTGACTATTTTCTAAACGTTCATGTATTCGATTGATTTTATTCGAAAGTATCGCCGCATTATGGCAGTCGAACTAGTGCTAGCCTAGAAATTTAAGCAGATACTGGCAGAGGGTTTATCGAGTCTTACATTACATACACTCCAAATATAGTTAACGGAGTTAATAAAATAAGGACATATCTAGTCACACTTTCTTTCTGATTTACCAGCGACTCATTTACGATTTGTTTGGTGAAATAGTTGCTTGGAAATCTAATTGATAGCTGGTCACAGCTGCAGCGATGGTTTTAAGGAAATAATTAGCATTATAAAATATTCTAGCGAAATATTCATAGATATATTTCAGGTTGTTTTTCTGTATAATAAAACATGCACATTTATAAATTCTAGGTAGGGTTATTTTTCGGGGATCCCAGAATGTGGCGTAATATTTAATTCCATTGCTCTCATGTTAATTTAATGAAGAGTTTCATACACATAAAGCCAAAGTGCCTCTAAGTAATTTAATTAATAAAGAAATTACAGTTTTATTGACGGATGTGACACTTTTACACCACTCCATACGTTTTAATGAATGTACGGCTATAGTGCATTGGTGAATTGTAGTGACAATCTACTAGTACACGATCCGAAATTGCTTCACCAGTTTCCAGAATGCTATACCTAGGTTCATTGTCGATTTGCCGTCCCTTTTACGGTCTTTTAACCGAAAATAACTTGCGTTTAATTATATATAATGAAAGAAATACATACATCACTTTAATTTTAATGGCTTTTTTTTAATTTCTTTAGTGTATTTTACAGCAGATATACCTCTTAGTGTTTTAGAAAATTGATAAATTGCTCTGTATTTGAAAAATGCAATATATTGGCTAATTTAAGCGTATAACTGTTTTATTGTTTTGTTAAAAGAAGAATGTCAATGTGTGCACTTTGCTTCTTAAAATCGCAGTGTGTTTATGCAAAATTAAAAACTTATCCACCCGCTTGTTTAACTTACATTAAAAAAATCATGTTTAATTTTACCGGTGTCTAGTTAGGCATATCGTTTAAACTCTAGTGTGCCAATTTTCTTAATTGTCATTGGGAAGAATATTTGATGTTCTGAATTATCATTTCTTTGAAGAATGTTGAATGTTTTCGAGTTACCCCATGCTTGGCTATGTTTACTGACACTTTTTAAACTGATGTGTCTCCATTATTTATTTTCGTTTGTTGCTACTTATGTTGGGTGTTTCGCACGCTGGCGCCAGTTTTCTTAGCCATATTTGTTAAAAAGAAAAATGTTAACCTATTTAAAAGTTTACTGTTTGGTTGAACACATTTTTGTGCATTTGAACCTAGTTGTAATAAGCCAGCTACACATTTATTAGTAAAACCATATGAACATACCGTGTATTTTTAATAAAAATATAAATTTTCATATTATGCTGTAAGTTACGAGAGAGATATGTTCAAATATAAATCAAGGGTAATCAACACGACTTTCATGGTTAGTAATCCCCGTAATCCGCACATAAAAAGAAAACATCTGATGCGTCACTAATTGGCTCTGTCATCCTACATTAGGCCTGTATTCCTAGGTGTCCGATGACGTCAGAACATAAGCCTCCTTGACAGAAACTTATTGTACCGCAGTTAAATTATTGGTGGACCTCGTTACGGAGAATGGATAGAAGTCGTGTTTTAATAGTAGAGAGATTGGCAAGATGTCACAAATGTAGGCATCATTGTATTTCATATTATATTTCCACGTTCCTTTTCCTGCATATCCAGGCACAGATATTAAAAGCATATGCTTAGAAGGTTGGCCTCCCCATAGATATCAGATGAAAGGCCTCCATTTATGTAATGACGGAAAAAAAGTGTTCCCATAGGCCTGCACTCCATTCCATTTATTTGCATACATCGTGAACTACTAATTCCTGCTGTCTTAAACTCATCTTTAGTTCACCCGTACCTGAATGTAAAGACAGTACTATTGCGCCCACAAGTGCATACATTTCGACTTACATATGAAACATGGAAACTGTGCTCCTGTGTTTCACATAATATCCATAGAACCGAATTTAAATCTCCTGTGCACATACGTTTCTAATACAATTATATAATGTTTATATTTTGATTGTCATATCTGTTTAATTTTTCAAAGGTCAATTCATTGACCTTTTGTTTAATGATATGATAAAGTATACTGTAATGTAGAGGTAACATATATGTTTCATGTCTGTTTAATGTCTAATGTACTTTCTGTTAGGAAGCAAAATCAACTATATGGAACTTGATTCTATATCATATAAACGTTAATATAAATATTTATTTCCTAATAAAATTATAAGCTCTGATCCATAACAAATTGAATCACTGCACTTTTACATAATATTTTCGGTGTTTTGGTTTGAGATCACTCTGTGGCTGATATTTCTGTGATCTTTTCTGGCTACCTCCGACTCTCGGCATACACTTCTCCATTTTAGACTGAGTACAAGGTAAGATTTAAAGGAATGCCATGCAAAGCACATTCAAATTACCGGTCTTCCACATTTCAACGGAAAATTTAATATGGCTATATACGGTGCTTTAACCAAAGTTATGAGATGTGAAAATGAAGAAAATTACAATGAATAGATTGTCGCAAGAAAATTATAATGAATTAGGGAATTACATTGCAAGTTTCTATTAATCTATATGATCTATGTTTTCATATCAGGCTTGCGATCTTCAGTTCCTTAAATTGGTTTTGATTTAAAGGATGTTTCCAAAATTGAGCATTATCCATTAAAAAGTCATAAAACTCCACCGAATATTTGTTTATAGGGACACGTCTCGAGGTTTAATTCATATTGCGGAGAAGATAATGCCTTTTTGCTTTTGTCTGGAACTCTGTATATTTCTGTAAAAACAGCTAATCTCGGAAAAAAGCAATTAACTTTTAATCCAACAGACATTTCGTTAATGGGAATGTCGGTGAACTTTCAAATGCAACAGTTAATCCACAGTTACATGGTTAAAAAAGCGTGTTGTCTTTAATTTCTTCGAGATATAATTCAGCTATGTGGTGACATTTTCAGCTGTTTCATACAATATCAAATGACATTTTATTTTCAAAATATTCATGAGTTTATTGCCTTTGCTTAAACAACATTTTTGATAATCCGAATCCCAAAGACTTGTGTTAGGAAAATGGCACGAGAATATGAGGTTGTTATTTTTGCTTATCTTAAAAGACCTTTGAAATACCCTAGGTTAAATCTAGATGAGAATATAAGGGCGCACGGAGCTGAGACAAGCAAGCTGAATATACAATATAGTTACCATTGGTGTTATATCGTATCATAAAAGTATCTGTGGTTTATTTATTCTCCTTTAAAGTAAGTAATTTTTTAATTGTTTATTTTTAGAGGTTTCGAGCAAAGTGGATCTTTGAAATAGTAAATCACATGACCTGCCTCAGAACGAAAACAAACGTTGACTCTAGTCACACCATTAGCTGTCCTTAAAGAACCCCTAGCCCTGATAGATTTATGTTGACCTGGAAGATTCATATGCGTCTTAATCTGTCAGTGCCAGGGTGGGGCGACATCAAGAGAAATCCTTGCAAGAAAACTTCGTGAATAATATTAACCTTATTCGATAGAAGTTGGGCATAAACCCTAATTATGAATATTAAAACAGTCAAATCATTTGCATTTAGGGTAAGGTTCGGACACGAAACCAGACTAGACTAAAAATAAAAATAATAAAACGTCCAGTTCTCTGAAGGAAACGTTCATTTTTTATTACCCTTGGCAACTAGACCTTGCGTAAATTAAAAATAAAATGTTCATGGTCGAGAAGACGGTGAAAATTTGTTTTCTCGACGGTGAAAATTTGTTTATAATATAGTCTTCCTCCTAAAGTAAAGTAAGAAAAATGTTACCCACACCAATCAATGGAACACGAACACTGATTATTGAATGTATGTTGATGTTATAAAGTCGTCTAAAGTCGACCAAGGAGTTTAGGTGACACCAACGTAAATACAGTATCATCTAAGTGACATTCTCAGGTCTCTAGTACATGAGGTATAACAAACAGAGCTGTTTTAAATGATCATTCAAATGACTCATTTCATTCACAGGTATACTATTTGGTCCATATTATGATTATTACCACGAACAAGCGTGTGGAGATAATAGCACCAACTGAGAATTGTATGAAGCTGACAGATAAAATAGTGTAAGAATTCATTATAAACATACAGGCCAACATAAAGCAAATAATAACATTGACATGGTTTTTTCTATTAACATGTAATTATATAAAATAAACTGTACAGTTAAGCGGTGGATACGTCCAAAAGTCATGAGCCGAAATTCAAAGCGATAATTTACCCCCTGAGAATGCCCGGTTTTCTGTGATTATAAGCCGATATACCCTCGTGACATCCGACGCCAGGCGTATGATATATAATACACAAGGCTGTCTGTGGCTTCTGATTATCAGCCACAAAGGTGTAATATGAACATGAATGACAGATGCCTGTAGGGCTTCCAGATTTCATGTCAATCATTTAGAAATTATACCGCTTTCAACTCTTATGACAGCGCCAAAAGTCGCCACACTCCGAGGATAACATGAATCGCTGTACACTGGATCGCTGGATTACGTTAATATATCAAGACTTTAGCTGAGAGGTCTTTCTGAAATATATCTCCGTACACACAGATGGGGCAAACGTTGCTATACGTCGCTTACTAGGCCCATTATATTATGGATACAAATGATATTAAAGAAAATTAAGTAAATAAAACCAATTAAAAGCTCAGGACTTGTTTAAATAACTACAATTTGTGTAAATCTTACTTTTTCTACAGTCATTTTCTACTCCTGGTGGATGTCTCAGAGTTGGTCTGTGATTACAGTTCCTGTCATTTGCAGAGCGTATAATGTATTAGAGTTAATCAAACGTTAACACTTCAAGTGATCAGGTTTTAGTAACAAAATTAATACAGCAACAGGGTCAACTTACACTTGGCTGAATAATTTTCCATTTTGTAATACCTCTTCTCTTTCTCTACTACAATTCCCTCATAAAAATGTGTTTTTTACTTTCCTGGCAAAACCATGTAATCATAAAACAAATGCCTAGGTCATATGACATTGGTTACTTTCATTCCACAGAAATAGAAAATAAAACCAATTAAAAGCTCAGGACATGTTTAAATAACTACAATTTGTGTAAATCTTACTTTTTCTACAGTCATTTTCTACTCCTGGTGGATGTCTCAGAGTTGGTCTGTGATTACAGTTCCTGTCATTTGCAGAGCGTATAATGTATTAGAGTTAATCAAACGTTATCACTTCAAGTGATCAGGTTTTAGTAACAAAATTAATACAGCAACAGGGTCAACTTACACTTGGCTGAATAATTTTCCATTTTGTAATACCTCTTCTCTTTCTCTACTACAATTCCCTCATAAAAATGTGTTTTTTACTTTCCTGGCAAAACCATGTAATCATAAAACAAATGCCTAGGTCATATGACATTGGTTACTTTCATTCCACAGAAATAGTAAATAAAACTTTGGTATCATGGAATATATTCTACCTCATACTATGTTCATTCTTATTATTAGATATAATTCATAGCATGATCTTTAAGGGAAAATGTAGTATCAACTTCAAAATACAACGGATTTTATTCCCGTTTAAACTATACCACTGAATACGCATCCTCTTCTCTCAGTTTTCTCTTTCCATTGTACATATTATCAGAATAAATGATGACTTAAATTTGTCAAAATAATGTTGAATTAAATGCAGAGTTGACGACAAATATAATGCCAGTCTCATTTTTGTTGTGATATCCTTTGCTTCCATGGATTAGTCGATTTATGGACCACTGCAATTGTACTTCATGTTTCTTATATTTTCATATGTTTGTAATTATTTTGTTGCATTCGGCTGGCAAAGACATCAAGCCACAAAATATATAATCGCATAATAATGATCCGTTTAAGAGCGTTTAAGGAGCTTGAATTAAATAACTACTTACACTTTGCTCTTTAACTCAATTTGTTCTACGGTCGAGGGGCTAACGTATCTTGCGAAGCACACAGTTACTCTTGCTTTTTTTTATATATCAGCTTCCATGGATCAGCCGGTTTATCGACAACTGCAATTGCTCTTCATGTTTCAAATGAACGTCTCTGATCTTATCATCTGTAAAGAATGATTTGTCGCATTATGCTGGCATAGACATCAAGCCTAAGAAATCAAATAATAATGATCCGTTAAAAGGAGAGAAATTTTACTCGTCAAAATGCAAACATCTCATGTTTATTGGAGAGACATGTACTCGTCAAAATGCAAATATCATACTTGAAAATAAACTCAGCATGAACAACATTTATCAGGTATAATAAAAGTGTTAAAAATCACAATTATGATACATAATAAAGTGTGCTTTTAAATAAAAAATCACAAAGAATCTGTATATTTTCTCTTAAACAGCGGAACCTAACGCCATTTATCGGACGGCTTTGCCGTCGGTAAGTGTTTGTAATCATTAAAAAACAATATAACCTTTCCAGCAACATTATCCTTCTCAGGTTATTTACGAACTCCGGTCGATCTTTGGTTATTTAAGGTAAAACCGTCGGAGGCGAGAGAAAGGAGGAAATCTTTTTATTTGTCATGTTTAGCTCTGTTTATACAAGCTAACAATCTTCTTGTTTGATAAAACAAAGGTCGGTCTCGTTCTTATCGGCTGCTGCTATCAACTGTTTCCCAACAGAAAACAGTTTATGGGTTCGTGTTATTAAATTAAAATAATAATTCAGACAATCAAATTCTTTTACACCATTAACAATAAGCAGAAAAAAATTACCTTCATCTAAATACATGTATAAAAAAATATTTTGGGAAGTGGAAGATTCGAACGCACAATCAGTTTATAACTGCAAACGGTTCCTGCACGAAAGGTGCAAGTACTTAAGCAGAAAAAAAAATTACCTTAATCTAAATATAAAAAAAAAATATTTTTGGAAGTGGAAGATTCGAGCGCACAATCAGTTAATTGCACGGTTCCTGCATGAAAAGTGCAAGTACTTATTTTTTTTGGGCTCATTAAACGCCCACGCTCTCAACGTAACACGTTTGCATTTGGACGATTTCATAATCCTTCATAAGTGTAAGATGTTTGCATTTTGACCATTTTAAAATATCCCCATTAACGTAAGACGTTATCATTTTGACGGGGACATTGTCTCTCCATTAACGTAAGATGTTGCATTTTGACTTCGCTCTGAACATAGCGCGTAAACTCCCGGGAACTTTCCAATCACACGCTGTGAGAAATGAAAGGATTCTTCAGGTTTGGCAAGCAGCCAGACAGTCAGCTATACCACGCTGGGTAAAACAAAATCTGATTGGCTCAGCGTGTAAACAAAGATGACTACGCTAATGTGGAGCTCGTCTTGCGGCACTGCACGAGAGGATAATTAATTGACCTTAGGCCACACCAGCAAGTTAGTATAGAGACTGTCCTGAAAGATTACGACTGCATCCTGTGTATTCAAACGGGGAGGGTTAAATATATGACGCAGGAAGGAATTCCACAGAGACCGCAACGCCTGGTTGCCATACCGGATGGAAAACAGCGGTTTCGTGCAGCGGCTACAGCGGAGCGAATAATTGAGCATAGCGTTACCGCTGCTTGTGGAGCCTATATTTTGGCGAGTACAATGTCTCTCCATTAACGTAAGATGTTGCATTTTGATGAGTTCAGTGTCTCTTTAATAACGTGAAATGTTTGCAATGTGATGAGTACAATGTCTCTCTATTTACGCAAGACGTAGCATTTTTGACGAGTACAATATCTCTCGTTTACGTAAGATGTTTGCATTTTGACGAGTTCAATGTCGCTCATTTACGTAAGATGACTGCATTTTGACGAGTATAATGTCTCTCCATTGAGGTTGCTTTACATCAAATAATTATGTAAGCGGCTACGGAAGCATACTCCAGGGCTTTCAATAGGAAGAAAGTCCGGGACGCTGAACCAAATTTTCTGGATCTCACATGAGGACCTGGACCCAAGGATAATGTAAAACTGAATTTAAAAAAAGTCATTTTCATATTATACTGTGATTATATATTGTGTCATAATATGATTATTTGACTAAAGTGAAATATTAGGGTCTGTTGTCAGAACAGTGTTTACAAAATCACTGGGTTTTGAGATATTCAGCAATGGACTACTACAAGAGGCAATTTTGATTTCGACCGTCCGGTCGGACGCCTGAACCTCCTCAGAGCGACCCGAGCGTCTTAGGTGTTCGAGCGTTACAAACTCCTTGCGTTCTTGAAAGCCCTGATAATTGAAAACGGATTTCATCCCGGGTAACATAGTGAACGCGTTGGTTTCCAGAAACAATATGTTCTTCTCTGGTAACTTTTCCCCGGAGACCCAATGACGGGAAAGCAATGGTAATGAGACGGCCGATTAGGTAACAATTCCAAGAGATTATATATTTTGTTTTACGTCTATGGCGAATCGCTATGTCAAATAGTTAAGAGCACAGGTTTATCAAGAGCTCGGGATGTGTAGCTGCCGATAGCGCTAACACAAATAACTGTTAATCTTTTTCATCTTGTAAAGAGACATCTATTCAGCAATTACGTGGTTACGTTATCCGGTAACAAACGGATCATACTGCATCTGCAGTTACAGAGAATAACAGACTTCTCGGTCTGTAAGTACTCGAAAATGCAAACAAAGCTAGTTAAATCTGCGTTTCCCGTGGATTAATACGGTGGCTCGTTCCCATGCGATAGTATCTCGTTCCCACGTGAAAATTATCACGTGGCCACGTGTTAGTATAACATGCTAGCTTAAGCTCTCATTTGGACAAGAATGTCTGTGGTCTGTTGTATGTCAGAGCGTTAATGCAACTTTAATCGATTGTTTGTATTTTGTTGTATGTGCGTTAACGCCGTATGCTTTGAAGCAAGTTTTACAGCGGCTTTCATTGCGTTGGTTCAAGATTTCAAAGCGTTCGATGAATTTGCCCAATTTTATGTGTTCAGGTAAAACTTAAGTGTTGAGGGTTAGTGATTTTAAAGTTAGGGTAAGAGTGATATAAACCTTCGTATACTTAACATATGAATTTTACTGAAAAACTTGTTTGTATTTTATCTTCCCGGAAAAAATCTGATTTTTTTAAGGGTTAGAGCGAAGGGTAAGGGTTCAATGTTTCAAGGGAAGAGCCTACAACGAAAAGCTGTGACTCTTCATTATTGGCTAGGGGGGGCGTATGTACCCCTCACTTTATAAAGAGAGGCATTGGACCACTATTTGTCCCCTCTTTCGGGAAATGAAACCTATTTAATGCGAAAATTGCTCAATACCCCCCCCCCCCCCCCCCCCAATCTTCCACATAATACTTCAGGTATGTATTTCATATTATGAAAATTAAATATGGCACGTATTATTTGAACTACCCCCTCCCCCTCCTTACACATTTCCAGAATAAGCATGACTCATAAGTGTTGTAAGAGCCGCTGTTGCACCATTTCAGGTCTCAGCGTTTTAAGCCCGCCCCATAGGGGCCTGGACAGTTGAGTGGTAAAACGCTTGGCTATCTCCGCTGGCGACCCGGGTTCGATCCCCGGCGTGGCTATGAGAGTGGGTTGTAGTTGCCCGTCCAAGGCCGGTGGTTTTCTTCGGGTACTCCGGTTTCCTCCACCTCTGCAGACTACCGAACGCCATCACCGGAGCCATGGAGAGTACCTCGATTAGTTATAATAACTGTTTGTACAATCCATGTAAAATAAATAAGTTTAAATATGCATGCAAATAGTTGACCATAATCTTTATCCAGTGTAGAGAAACAGGATTTAAGATGTAGATCTTTCTGTATTGTCTATCTATATTTATCTCAAGATAATCATCGCGTTGACACGAGATACAATCGCGTGGAAAAAAAGATAAAAATAATTTTCTGTGTCCTTTACGTGTCACAATAGATTAACGACAGTGAAAGCGTGATTAAAGTCCATATAAAAATCGTAAATTGAGGACAAATACTTCACCCTTTAAGACAGTGACACTTGGGTCAAATTGTTTCAGGATTTTGGAGTATGCCGCAGGCCTCTAACTTATTAAAAAAAAACGAATCCCTATTAAATTATTTTGATTTTTTATTCTCATTTTTTTATTTATTCATATTTTTTTTATTCATCATTATTCATTTCTTTTTACCCAAAGTTACAAAAACACAACACTATTTAATAGTTTTGCTTACGTGTTAAGATGTTTGCTGTGTCTGACAGTAAAACAACCCCATGGTGTATTGAATTGTTTTAGGTTGCAATGACAGAAATGGAGAACGAAATGGCGGTAACAAAGAAATCCATGAAAACAGGTTGTTTTACTGGGCTCTTTGATTGGACGCAACAGATAAACGGGGAAAAAGGTACATATGGATTTCACTTTATGTAAATTTAATGGGTACGTATGGTTTCCCTTTTTTTTAGGAATCCCTATTACGCGTACTTAGATAGGACATGCATAGCGATTACCGGTTCACTGTATTTGCAAAATCCATTTATCTTCTAATGCTAGAAATCTGTATCATCCTAGGTGTTAGAGCAGAAACTGTTGTACATACTCGTCTGACGAAATGTTATGTTAAGCATGATATACTTATAAAACTTGTCAAATATTGTCAAAGGGTATAATTTAGTATTTGTAACTTTGACTGAGAAGTTCAGCTTGCCCTGGATATGTGCTTGAGATCTGGGAAAAACTCGTGCGCAATTTGGATGTTATCCAGCGAGCAGGCTTTAGACTGAGTTAATTACATGTATTTGTGTCTCAGG
Organism: Sipunculus nudus; assembly: GCA_026874595.1. Taxonomy (NCBI): domain Eukaryota; kingdom Metazoa; phylum Annelida; class Sipuncula; order Golfingiida; family Sipunculidae; genus Sipunculus; species Sipunculus nudus. The sequence goes on from CM049319.1 coordinate 28,044,551, forward strand.
TCAATAATGATCACACGTGTGTTGCCCTAATAAACCGGGCTACTGATCACCGACTTCGACGGGATCCAGTGTTGATCTTCTGTCGCACATCAGAAAACGCGGGTCTTGGACGCTTATTGTTCTGTACCAAGACTGACGGGCCCCGACTCCGTCATGCACGCTACATAGGAAAGTATCTGCAGCGCGACCCAAACAAGGATCGCGCATAATGAAAGGGAAAAAAAAATTCTGAACCGTTTAGACTGGACAATTCCCTTCGATGGAAAGACAAAATGGTATATGTTATTTTGTAAGTGTTACGAAGGCACATTATTTTCAGAGGAGAATACTAGGCCGAACCGGAAGTCGAACCAATGTTGGTGGCGCACAAGTCCGGCGTACCAACCGCTTCGCCATCAAAGCAAGCTTCACTAGCGAGACAGTTCGGTCAGCTTTTATGTCACCCCCGTTACACACCCCTTCTTAAGTTCGTTCTGCTATCAGAACAAGACTAATTATTCCAGGAGTCTTTGGTCAGCTTATTCCCTGGGCCAAAAAGTTTACCGGCACATTGGACGAGCCCCATTTGTTACGAAGACAAATTGTGCAGGGGAAAATACTGGGCCGATCCGGGAGTCGAACCCATGTCGGTGGCGCACATGTCCGGCGTTCCAACCGCTTCGCTAGAAAAGCAAGCTTTACTAGCAAGACAGTTAGGTCCGCTTTTATGTCACCCCATAACATAAGCTAAATAGCATCTATATGACGCAGACATAATGATAATTTCCTAGAATACTAGACATTTCTAGCGTATTATCATGTCATTTATAGTGCTAACTCTCCATACACGTGTCCTCCGTTTATGTGTACAATGATGGAGGATTCAAAGGGAGTTTCGAATTATACACTCAATGAGTGTGTTGTATGATATTTATTGAAGCCAAATTTGACGTTTTCGTGTATTATTTCGTGTATATATTAAGACTTGTTTTCGGGCATTTCGCTCCTATTTTTAGAGGGCGCCTGCAGATACATTAATGGTTCACTCGTCCACGACGTTGTATGGATGTAACTTGTGTAAGGAATGTCAACACGTGACTACGAAAAGGATGCTTGGAGTTTATAACAGACCATTCAAAATCGATCTTGTGTGTCTCTGACGCTTTGTCGCTAATTCCCGCGTCCCTGAGAGCCCTGATCTAAAAAGGTACTAAATAGGTTTAAAAGGTCAAAAGTACTAAATATCATCTCAAATGATAAGCCGGGCTTCTGTAATATAAAATAGATCAAGAAGCTGTTTGAAGTCTCTGAAAATGCATCAGCACTATTTAAAAGATTATGGTTTTGTTCATGTTTTAGATTAAAATTATAGAAACAATAAAACAATAGAAACATATACATAATTTTATAAAAATCAGGTTTTGGTCTAAAATTAAAAAAAAAAATTCTCTGAGTGTTCTCTCTGCATTACTCTGATATAAGAAAAACTGTGCATGTTGAACCCATATACAAGCGGTATATTTTAATCGATGACCTGTTTAAAAAAATTGGTGTCTACAGTCAAGCCACAGGGACTCATGCGTAATGGAACAACTGTTCCATCTTTCCGGCCTTTTTGCTTGGAGGCTTACCCTGTTCATGTCTGGTGAATCAAAGGCGAATCCCTAATGCATTTCCCGACCGATGGGGAATTCTGAACTGAGACCTCCGGGCTGTTTTTGTGAAGATGTTTCCCAATAATGTAAAGTATGATGTTTTTCTGATACCACTGTTGCCGCAAGGGGAAGTTTTTAACAAAAAGGATTTTTTTATGTAAAAGCGGCAATCCGCAGTCTCGGAAGATGCGTGAACTAGTAAAAACGGATTCCGCGCAACACCATTGTCCACAGGCTCACAAAAGATTTGAAATCGACGGATGAAAAACACCAAGAAACATAATATACTATGTAAAACATCACGGCAGTAATTTATTCCTATACACCGTGAATTATCTGAATTGTTTTATTTGAAAAAGAAAATGCAAATAGACCTTAAAATAATATTATCAAAATAATTTGTTGGATGCGCAAATAGGCGTTTTCTACTGGTGAGTTTACTAATCAGAGACTTGTTACCCAGACCGCTGTATGTATTTGAATATGTATTTTTCCACGGATTCTCATAGTATATATTTTCAGTATTATCAGGGCTTCATTATCTATAATAAAAATATAAACAATAAACTTCATAATAATATTATCAAAATATTTTGTCGATTGTTACAATAGGCATTATCAACTAATAAGTTTATTGTTTAGAGACTTGTAACCCAGACCGCTGTATGTATTTGAATATGGGTTTTTCCACAGATTCTAATAGTAAATATTTTCAGCTTAGTATTATCAGGGCTTTTTTTATAAACTTGAAAAAGATCTTGAGCTACTAATGTGGCACTGCTATCATACCGTATGGAGCTCTTTTTGCACGTTAATGTAAGATATAACGCCAAATCTCAAAGACTGAACTTTGAAGTAAAGTTAAAGCGTACAAATCTCTTTCAGTGAATATGTGGCCTTGATATAAGTATAACATATCCGTCAACACATAAATGCAGTACCAATAAATGCAATATAAATACAATACTGATTCATGATTCTGTTGTTATATGAATTTGTCTTAATTACCTGATTATTTTTGTGAAATAGATATTCTTTCATCTCCTAAATAAATATAATTTAAGGCTTTTCCGTTCTTGCAACTGCCTTCAAAGGAAAATGAAGATTTCTCGATAGACCCTCAGGGATTGCTTATCGTGGTATTAATTTAATACATGACTGTTAATTATTCCCAGAGTCCCTGCATGTAAACCCTGATAACTAAAAGTACCATAAATCATATATTGCTCTTAGTGTATGGTAATCTTCAACCTCGTTCAAAATACAATGCCATATATATCCGGAATAAGTGCACGAATGTAATTTTTCCCTCTTATGTACAATTAATTTAGGGCCTGGTGATAAAAAAACCCACTTCCAAGAAATCTTTATTTTGTTACCTTTTGTAGAAATGGGCGTATCCGCAAAATGCCCCATCTGACTAATAGATATAAGACTTTAAGATTTAATCTGCTGAGTGTCTTGGAGACACTGTCAATATAACCACCTCTTTCAGAGGAAATAAATGCTTTTAGGTGTTGGCACTTGGATCAGGAATTGATTGACCGACTTTTCTACAGCCAAATCTTGTTGAGAAATGACCTGTCAGTTGTAATATTCTGATGTATAAGAACCAAGTGAGGTATAATGTCTGATATTCATCTGCTTTCGGAACAGGTTTCACTGTGTTGTTGAGATCGTTCTTACACAGCGCTTATATCAGACGCCTTGATGGATTTTCCTGTTTCAAAAAAGGTCTGGAATCTTTCAGTGAAATCTCTCGGTTTATGGTTTCATGAAACACTTTTCCGGAAGGTGCCAGAAAGGGGAAACGGAGAAGTATGTCCAAAAGAAATACATTTGAACGCATCTTTTCCTTCCTACTCCGCTTTTGAACCAAAGGCTAAATGGTTAAAATGTGATTAACTGCATTCTATTAAGTTCTGTACTTGGAATTACAATTGTAAAGCAATAGTGCTGTTTTCATCTGGCATATGGGCAAAAGAACTGCTCAGAATGATGAAGGAACTCTCATTTTAGAAACCCTTTTCGTTAAAATCAGGCGAAGAAACAAAAAATTGTGAGATGTTACATTTAATGCAATGTACGTCTTAATTTGTCGAAAATTTAAAATTATACCGGATATTCAAGGAATATTTATACCTTCTTTGTCTCAAATTTAGATTCTTGTTGTAGAACCATCGTATAAAATGTAATATCACATATGAGGGCAACCAGTACATATTTTTCTTAATGTCGTAAAATATTTCATGTTTTTACCTTGTATAATAAAGTTACAGAGAACTAAATGGTAGCCTTGACATGCAAGTCGGTGCGGACATGAAAATAATAAGGTAGAGATATTAATTGTGTAGATGGTTCATTCCCTGTGGCTGGCCTGCTCTTGTGGTCAGTCCCCAGACACACAGATACAAGTTTATTCTTATTTTCTTTTAGAAGGGGGGGGGCATGTAATTACAGGGGAAGTGCATTTTAAATGAAGACCCCATTCTTAATTCCTAAATATTACTTAATTACAAAGGTAGTTCCAGGCCGGATAACACAATGTACATAACGACCAAAAAAAAACAGAAAAAAACAGTAGAGTTTTGCAAAGGGGAAATAGATACGCCGGGCGTCCAATATAATTGTTCAGGTTTGCTTCCTGCTGGGGGTGCTCGCGCCTTAGGTTAGATATCAGCGGTCAGTTAACCATATTCTTATAGGTCACTCATCAACAACTTTCCTTTGCAAAACATATTGCAATCGAGATGTATTTTATAATATATGAACTGTTAATGTGTACATTATATTTACATGCTTATATACCCGACTTGCTTTTGAGTACACACAATAAGCAAAAATAGCCATTCTAGGATATACTATAAATATAAAATAGTTTCTGATTAGAGTCAATGTTTAGCATTACACTTGCCAGTGTAAATGTTTGGGACACAGCAATCTGCATCAAAGGAATAATTAAATCAGAGTTAAAGACTTACTTGACAAGTTTATATCTGATATGAACAACTGGCTTCTTGCTTTGATTGATAATGACTTCGATAATGGACAGTTAAATGTTAATCTGTAGACCAGGCAAAGTGTGATCACGATATAATCAATCGGTGTAATTTATTGTCCGTAAATGTTCAATATGGCCGACGTATGAATATGTCAACTTTGGCAAGTATGGAATACTGTAACAGAAATGAATCTAGTTTGAAATACAGCACAAGAAAAGAGACCATTTTGTTTTGTTTTGAGCCAATCTAGGAGGATCAAATTCAGACGCTATTTATTTACCACACATTTAGTTGAAGACTGGCTGTGTGCGTTTTTGTCAGAGAGAGAGAGAGAGAGAGAGAGAGAGAGAGAGAGAGAGAGAGAGAGTAACCAAACACTCGAAACTGGAAATGAATGAAAGAAATACAAGAGGCTCGTTAACAATAAAAGTCTCAAAAATAATCGCTTAAGAATTGTTTCCGTACCTTTGCCGATGATTTCGAGGGAATAACTATTTTCACCTTCCATTTTCATCATTAAAACGTTTTTATCAGATAAAATAAATCCTCGAACAACAGGATCATTCTGAATCTTGAGCTAAGCCTGGGTTGGGGTCGACCATGAACAATTTCACGGCTCCTCGGCTTATACTCGAACTCACGCTCTGCTGCGCCCGGTACGCTATCTAGATCAAAGAGGCCGGTAAAAAAAGTTTGACATACGACTTTTAACATTTATTTTTCATTGGGAATTATGCTTAAATATGATGGTATTATGCAAGTTATAAACATAGATGCGCTTTTTCATCATTGACAGCAACATGTTACCGAATTGTCTATGCGGTCCAATGCATCACAGGATGAAGGACTATATTGTGCAAATGAATAACCCAAGCTTTCCGTGAGGGATTCAAGCATGTTTGGCCTAACATTTGACCCAGGCTCTTACCCACGTGCGTGGTCAGTAAATGTGAAACAACTCTCGCTTCATGAAAAAGAGGGGTTCAACCCAGGGAGACAAATGGATCTGAGCAATGGATTTTTAAATAGTGTTTTTATATATAATTATCACTGATTCATTGCTTTCTAATTCATTATTTTTCATTAAAATAATTACTTTATTAGCTAAATAAACATTGGTAAATATTTAAGCCTCCTTACTTTTGGTCTTTATTTATTCCCTTTTAATATTTGATCCAATTGCTCCATAGCTATATTAACTTTAAATGAAACATTAATATACCCCCCCTACACACACCCATCCCCTAACGTGTGAACACGTTATGCAAAATCAGTTCTGAAAATATTATTCAGGAACAGACATATTTCTATGTGACAGGTGCCTCAAAATATCAACTTTGCATTGCATATCTAAAAACTTTCCCAATATGGGAGTGTTACACTCCCTCCCATACCCTCCCCTTTTTACCTATAATTCACCTCACGGAAAACATTGGGAAGTAGATGAAATAAAAAAATTAAGATTTTTATTAACGTATATATATAAAACACAATTTTAAGAACTTAGATTAAATAATACCCATCAGTTACCAACCAAATATAAGCCCTATGTTCTCGAATTCTGGATCGGCCCCTGTATATTGCGGATCTGAAATAGCATCCTGCAACTTAAGTCTGCATTTTTTGTTCTCCATATCATTCCAAAGTATTTCCAAAAAATGTTATCGTAAAGAACACAGACGTTATGTATGTTTATTAAGTTATATCGTGCGGACAAGCAAGCGGAAAAGAGGCTTTAAAGGTAATTAAGAGCCCAAGCGACTTCCACATGAAAATTTAGCATAGCATTACCCCGTATCTACTGGGTCGTCATGCATAGGAACGAGCGATCCCATCGTTACCCGAGAAGGGTTCTATAAGGAACAATTAGGTTCAAGAATTCCAAGTGAATTAAAAAATGTGTGGCTTATTTTAAACAAATAACTTATTTACTCTGGTTAGGACATATAAAATCGTTTGGACTTTTCAAATCATAAATTTGAAAAATATGTATTTCTGTATTCAAGTATAAAACGTGTCTCAGATGTGTTTTCGTGTTTCCATTCCGGTATAAAAATGACGAAATTAGAAAATACTGTGGCATTCAGACGGTTGTGAGGACAACTCAAGCTAGGCTGCGAATTACGTTTGGATCAGATGTTCTAGTTAGATCAGACATTTGTTTTTTCTGAATGATTATCAAGCCATTGGTTATGATATATACTTTTCAAGTGATATTGAATAATCTCGTTCAATATGCCAGTTATAGGACACTTATCAATATTTTAATCAAACGATGTTTGTCTGAGCATTAGTGCATGATTCATACTTGTTTTCAAAAAAATGCCAGGTAATGATTGCGATAACAAGAAACATGTATTCTGCCTGGCACACTTCACCTGTACTCCAGTAAAGAAGAACACAGTCCATGTGGTAATTAGCATAATCACGAGCTCTGTATTGTTGCTAATTGGCGTTGTTATTAAAGGTATCATAGGAAATGGACTAAACTTTGCGTTACGTATATGCACCATTCCATGTGTCGAGGTACAATTTTTATTTGTCCTGGCCAGCTTTCGTAATGTAATAACTGGCAGTTTACCACAATACTGGCGATAGGATGGATGGCCGTTGCAGTGCGTTCCCGCGTATCACTTACGTCACTACTCAAGTACGGGCTTCACATCCTACTGAGCCGTGTATTCACGGCTAATTTATGTGTAATTCTAAAAGACAAACTGTAAAAAGATCTAGGTTCCTAGGTAGCATTTGTCCACATGATTCAGGAAACACATGTTTCACATGATCAGGAAACACATTTTCAATAATGTCTTCACAGCAATGCTTTATTATCTATTATAGTTAAATTTACGAGCTCTGAAATAATTAGATTTTTGCCTTAATGTTTGAATTTAAGATATTTTAATGTGTACAATATACAGATATCGTTAACACGTCGATCTGGTCAAAAGAACGTACAAAAGTGTATTTTTTACGTGTATCATGAATTAAAGGAAGATTGTTGGTCTGGTGTCATACGTTTTCACAATTATACGTTAAAATTCTTCAACATTTTAAAAACTCCTTTAATCTGTTACTATCTAAGATTCATAGCTTCTGCTCAATGACATTATTTTTCAACATCTTGAATGACATTTATACCTTTTCAACCCAGAGCTACACTTGAAGTCAACTGTCTAATGCACTTTATGTCCGCCTTCAAAGACATCATTTCTTAATAACACAAATCGTATTATATCTAACCACTCATCACCTTCTGTTTAATCATCAGACTTTCATACAATGAACATATTTCTGACTGGAATACAACGGGTTCCTTTACTTAAAGTGATCAATATTTACTGACAAAAAGACCTATCACGGTTGATAAATCGTAAATTCATTTCAATGAACCAGTCATGATTAGTCACTGGTTGACTTGTGATTTGACCTTTTGACACTCAGGAGGACTTCTTTATCCCGGAACTACACCATATACATAATTTAAATGCCTTAGTTTATTTTGGGCGCCGCCAAGCTTTTGGGTTACGGGGGATCTAATATCTCAAACAACAAGAAATCTAAGCTTCATGATGGTAATCCATTTCTTCTGGTCAAAAGTAACAGCTTGTGAGTAGATCTGTATAAAACATTGACAGCAGGAAACGCGGCAGGTCTCGTCTGGCCTCGCGTGGCGTCGGACTGTTATACTAATGAACGTTATCTGGTTTTCAAGCTTGCGAGCTGCTGCACTGTCAGATCTTTACCTGGTCGGCCGAATCACCACAGGGAACTAAAGTCTGTTTAATTAACTATTCAAGCTCCCGATTTTCTCAGGAAAACCAGATTTCTTGCCAGCTTAGTTCTTAAGTCTTCCTTCGTTTGGGCTAACTAATCCACGGTAACGAACGGCATATTAGGAACCGGCTGACTACCATTGTACAGCAAAAACCTCGCCTGACGCCTGATTTTTAGTTTTTTTTCTGCATTGCCTGAGGAAGGGAAGCCTGTCTCATTGAAGGTTTAATTTAAAGTTAATATAGCTACGGAGGTATTGAATCAAAAATTTAAAGGTAATATATAAAGAACGAAAGTAAGGAGGCTTAAATATTTACCAATATTTATATAGTTAATGAATTGATTCATATATTGAAAAATAATGAATTAGAAATGAATGAATTAGTTATAAATTAAAAAAAATATTAAAAACCCATAGCTATGATCCATCTGAATAGACTGGTGTTTATTCTTAGTATTTAATCGTGAAAATGTATAAGGGTATAAACGCGGATAGGCTCCTCTGTCGATGTCTGGACAACTCAAACCTTGCCGAGACAGTGTTCGGGTTGAGGGTACAATCTAACGACACTGTTGCGTGACCTTTCGGTATTTCCTTAAATTGCCACTACGTTCGTGCCAGTCCTGGAATTACCTTTCCTGAGACAGTGTTCGGGCTGTTTGTATAAAGGTCACGCTACAATGTTTAAGTTTATTCTAAATAAACATGGTATTTGAAAAGGTCATTGCGTGAAGCTTGAGAGTAGCAACAAGGAAGTTTGACAAATAAAATTGTTTATTTAATGAAGGACATGGCTTACATATCCTGCAAATTCTGTTCAACAACTGATCGACTCTAATTAATACCACATGGAAAAAATGAATGGTTCTACCTCCTCTGGGTACAAAAATAAGGTACGATGGAGCATTATAATATCTCAATGTTCTGTTCATGACAAAAACGTGTGGTTTAACCAATTTGCAGGAAGACCAAAATCATTATGGTGTAGCCTTAAACAAAATTTCCTTCTTCAATCACTTGAATTTTAGTTATTATTATAAAACTAAGGCCAAAAATAATAAAAAGGTAGGGTTTGCAGGCACCGCCCGCGTCAATTTTAACCCCCGGCATCAAACATTTTTATTTTGATTTTCAGTTGAAAAATAACCAATTTTAAGATCCAGCCGCTCAGACATTTCATACAAGAAGATAAAATAACACAATTTTGATAAGATTTCCTTTGTTATGTAGAGCCTTTACCTGTTAAGCAAAACAAGTTTTGTTGTTATCATGCTTTTCCCTGTTCTAATGCTCGACATACAGGAGGAACGTTTATCTCCCATTCAAATCAGCGCGTGCACAACAGCATTTGCAGCTACAAGAATGTCAACAAGAACCTGAAATGAATTATTTTTTTACTGTTGTAGCAAAATCCAGGCCGGTCAGTTGTAATTTGAATCTTACGAATTCGGAGGAAAAACAGGGATTCATTTATTTTATCATTTTTCATGGCTTATGTAGAACATCAACAATGAATCCACTTGCTTGACTGAACAAATGCAATCTTTGTTGATATAGAGTGTCACATATAGCTAGGAGTTAATCAGGTCTATGGCCACTACGGGATGACTGCTTTATTGATACTGTCTCTTCGCTGGTTCCTTTACCGTTATTAACGGCAGACGGGAGAACCCTTGGTAGCCCGTAATAAGCCCATACTGGAGTCATTTGTCGGCTACAGTTAGACAGACATTATCTGAAGCTGCTGCGATTCGTGAACTGTTAAGCCTGTCGTGCCGCAACAAATTTCCGGCCAGTCAAAGATGTTCGCTTAAGGTACGTTTATATTTAGAATAATATATGTATTATGGCAAGCTGTTAGTTCACTTTGACTGAATACAAAAGTTTCCTAACAAAAGAAATCAGGCACACCTACTTACTATCTCAAATTCACGTTGTATACGTTTTAACGGTTCTGTGAAAGCGTACGCACAATCGACTCGTATCTGTTTATCTTAAAGGGGCCCAATCGCCTATCTCACCTTTGTAAACTAAAGGTAATCCCTTGGAGCTTTTATAAAAATAGGCCAGAAAACGTGGATATCATCACACACAGGCTGCTCGTTTTGTTTATTTAAACGTATTTATTATTCATGCGCCCATCACGACGAACCCATACGGACTTTTCACAACAAAAAATACCCTGAGATCGTTTATATAAACACAGAGGAAGGCAAAAATATCATAAATTCCTTATCAAAAGATATGTTAATGGGCCCCTTTAAAAGAGTGGGTGACCGGAATTCCGGTATTGCACATGCAAAACAACTCCTAATCAAGGAAAAGACACGTGACGGAAGGAGCAGAATTGAACACTAGTTCAATCTAAAAAAAAACTCGATCAATAAAGTGCGTAGTATAACCGCCAGGTGGCGCGACACCTTGTTTATGTTCTACTAGCTAATAAACACGGTATACCGGGCTTTTCACCAGGGTTGGGCAGATGAAGTAACTGATACGAGGAATGTTGGCTCAATTTTTTTTATTCTTAAAGTTAAAAGATATATTTTTTTCATTTATTTTGATGCGCTGCGGTCACGGCAAGACATTCTTATATCAGTATGTTAACCTTAAAGACCTGGTGAGTGATGATGGTTACATCTACGAACCGGGATGGGACATGGGGGCATTCAGGTTTTTGATTATCTTTGACTGGTTACTATTATTTGACGTATAAAGAATAGGTTGATGTGAGGAAGACATGAACGATGAACATAATGTATGTTTAGAGGAAGAAATTATTTCTGAAGAAAAATACGGAAATATGCATACCTCGTTAGTAAAAGAAGCGGACCCAAGTGAAGTCGGAACCGTATTTTAATCGTATCAGACCAATTAGAGTCATGCAAACCCCGCCCACACTCTCACCCCTTTTCCGGAAATGGGGTCCTTGTATTCGGTCTTGTCATTTATCCCCCTTGGTTGAACCTCTCTTTTTCATAAAGCAAGAGTTATGTGTTTTTCACATTTACTGACCATGCACCTGGATCAGAGCCTGGGTCAAATGTCAGGCCAAACATGCTTTAATACCTCACTGAAGACTTGGGTTATTCATTTGCACAATATGGTCTTTAATTCGGTGATGCACTGGACCGCACAGGCAATCCGGTCTTTGCCGAAGGCAGTTCGGCTGTTTTCGGTGGGAACCTCCATGCAGATCATCAAAAAATGCAAATACTCAAAATAATTTGTACATTTAAATTTATATTCTCATATCAGCGAGGAGAATGTGGGAACAATAACGTTTAAAATGAGGTGTCGCACAATATCGTAATCAACGCGGTTTTAGAGAACATTGCGAACAAAGGTGGATCGAAATCCTTTTATAAATATTAAATGTCTCTGATCGCGCCCGGTATAAGTTAATTTTTCCACGAGTGTATAAGAGATGGAAAAGTTTACAGAACATCAGTTTGGCAGATACCATAACAAACAAAGATAAACATTATAATTTATGTGTACTTAATTAGCTTGCAAGATATGTGAACAGGCCCCTTTAACAAAAACTGTTTACAGGACAGTAAATCATATTATGACCAACCATTGCAGGTGCATCATTATAATATATGACAATATTTAGAAAAAATGTTTTTAAATGAATACAGAGAGAGACAGAGACAGAGAGAGAAAGAGGGGGAGAGGGAGAGAGAGAAGGGGGGGGGGGTGGCATTATTGGAATGAAGCCCTCTGTGGAGTAAATGATTCGAATGGTGCCTAGTATAGAAATCTCCTATCGCCAATACTTATCAGTTAAATCCAAGGGTTCAAATGCATATAACATGCCTGTATAACATGCCTGGTATGATATTTTTATTCATACGACTCTATAGTGAGCTTTGAGCTATATATTATATATTATATATTATATATATATATATATATATATATAATTTCTTGTATTTGGTTTTAACAATTCGTTTTTATCCTGCATGACCAGCAGCTAATCCTGGCGAATGTTTTATTAATGTTATCCACACTGGTGTATACCTCAAGAAATTAAGGAAAAAAGCGGCATTTATTGATATTAATGTTAACAAATGATACACGTTTAAGTAAGTGGGATATTAATCATACATGTCAAATTTTATATTGCCTAAAGAATTTGTTTCTCGGTCAATTAATTCTGAACATTATCATGTATCATTATGATAAACAGAACCAGATAATAAAATAGAGAGGAGTATCACTACGGAGAGGATATTAAGACAGAGCAATAAATATTGATTCTGCACGTGACACGTCACTTAGATGATTTACTGGTATGTTGCTCTCTCGTACGTTTAACGTTTGTATAAGGTACGTTTGTAGCTTATTGCTGAGGAAGTGCAAAAACGTACGGGTACACGAATCTACGCAGTAGAAAAACCTGTATGACAAGACTTGAATACTCTATATTTGTACAAAGCATGGTTCCACATCATAGAGGACTTTAGATAAAAGTTGTTTCTTGCAGAAATAAATATATATTTTATTTTTACTACTGCTACTACTACTACTTTTACTACTACTACTACTACTACTAATAATTATATATATATATATATATATATATATATATATATATATATACGAATATACTGTTCTAACTTTGATCACTTTCCTGTAATTAACGCAGCAATCTCATCTACCTTCGAAATGTTATGCAACATTTTGACATATATATTCAGTTTACATAACCCTTACAGCAAATTTGAGTGGTTGTGTTCAGGTTGGTTGGCGGGTATATCACGGAGAATGTCTGCTAAATGCAATCGCCCACTACTAGATAAAATGCAATTATAAATTACACTTATTAAAAAAAAAGTTATTGTTTTTAGTGCACCGCCCAAGTTAATTCGAGCCCCCCCCCCCCCCCCAGCATAAAATATTTTTATTTTGATTTTCATCTTTCAAGGAGATAACATACCGTATATTCGACGTAATAAGCGCCCCTCCCATAATAAGCGCCCCCCCCCCCCCCCCCCCCCCCCCAACCGGATTTGGGAGATCACTTTATGAAACTGAAGGATGAGCCATCCTAACCTCACTTTTCTCCCTAGCTAATATAACACAGGACAACGTAATGCTTTCATTTCTCCCCGCCAAGCTTAAAAGTTACCACCAGTTTTTATTCAATCTCCGTTAAGCTTTATCATCTAATACAATAATAATATAAGTTACACAAAACAGAATCAGTGGTCAAGTGTATCATAGATAACACAGAATGACGGTGTCCGTGAAGGCAGACCCTGCAGGTGGCCATGCTGATTGGGCGACCTGAATTCAGGTACGTATGTGGATGTATTATGCAATGAAATATATATTACTTACCGTATTTGCTCGTGTACAGGACGATAAATTTTATCCTAAAATATTGGGACAGAAGGGCGGCCGTCTTATACACTTGTTCAAGTTTCTCAGCGTCCTCAGGGCCGCCAAGGATAATTTACGGCAATTTGTATTATTACGTCGGCCGATTTTGACGCCGTGAATATCAGTGATCATGTCCGTTTGGTGGTAATATACACTCAATAAAGAACATTACAATGCTTTGTTTTTGTTTGAATTTTAATTATCGTTTATACATCAGATTTCCATGTGCACATAGTTAAATAATTGGTAAGAAAAGGTTTTCCCTTGCCGCATTGACACAGGAATTTTAACTGAATCAATATATGAAAGCCCTTCTGACAGTAGAGCCAGTGAATTTACGCGACCGCGGACGGAATTGCGGAATTGACAGACCAAAACGGAATTCCCAATCCTGATAATATATAAGTTTTAATGTATTTTTTGCCAAAAAATGTCTTGGCAATTCACTTGAAACATGTACACAGTGATGTAATTGTCGATGCCGCTGACAGCGTGCAGGGATTACCCGTGTACTCAAGATCCCAGTGCCCTTGGTTAAACTGTGTGTATACAGCGCTCGCGCAAGGGATGCTGGGAACTTGCCTAACCAAGTGCCATCCAGTAGCACGTAATATGCATGTTAAAACAAGGATGATTTTTTCACATGGTGCCGTATTTACTGAGTAAAAATGTTCACGAGTCCAGTGAATGCGGACGCTGTCAGCTGGCTTGCACACTGACATACGGAGACTCGCTCATGGCATTACAAGACAACCAGTAGCGCATTATAATTATAAATATGAAGCGACCTTTCCTCAGGTGACAATGTTTGTCTAGCTTGTATTATTGGACTACGTCGAGAAATGAATGATTTATAACGGGTCAACAAAGTTCAAGAAAGGGACCGTGTTTCCGCGGGATATAAATATAAATTTCCTAACAATTTTAAAACAAAACCCCGGATTTGGTTCGTATACGCACTGAAGTAAATATAATACGCTGGAGTTTTTTTTTTAAACTTTTGCATGTAATATCAAGCACAATGAAAGACAAAAAAGACAATTATTGTCGATGCTATTCCATGTCATTAATCGGCTCAGCTGTCAAAGGTATTTGCGCAGGGTGACTGACATAATCGGGGTACCGATGTCCCGTATTATTTTTTTCATCATTCAAATAAATACATATTTTTATATGAACATTTTATATATTCTGCTACCTTATTAGGCGTTCACTTTTATAAAAGCGTTCATTTATTAACATCCTTATTTTTCCTCTTCACCTGTAAAAGGAAATCTCGAACTGTAGCTATTCAGACAATTCTCTCATGCAACACAAAATCGTCTGCAAATCGGTATCACTTGGATTACACAACCATTGTTAAATGATCATTGTTTTTTCCTGAATTGTCCTGAATGTGCTGTGAAGTCAAACACGTGTACACAAGCCGCAGTGTTAAATTGGAGGATCGTAATGCACTTTGGAGTTGGCAAATGTTGGGGGGGGGGGGGGGGGGGGGGGGCGCTTATTAGGGTATAGACAAATTTGGGAAAATTTAATTTTGAGAGCGCCCGGGGCGCTTATTACGTCGATACGGTAATACAATTTTGATAAGATTTCCTTTGTTATATAGTGCTTTACAAGTTTAGCAAAACAAAAAGGCAAACAATAAAAAAAACGCCCGCCCGCCCGCCCGCACTGATTTCTGAAAAAAAAAGTGCCAGAGAACCATACCTTTTTGGGCTTAGGGCATTATATTTACTTAATAACAAGTCTAATGGAAAAAAACTCCCAGCCGACGAACCAATTTGTCTTCAGACCAGTCGGCGCGCAGCCTTGAACATGCCATTTTTGGCCAGACGCCAACATGTCTGAAGACCTGTTATTATATTCCAGAATAAAACCTCCATCCTCAACATTCGTGTTCGCGTTTGAGTGCATGAGAGACCGACCCGCCTTACCCCGAGCCATTGCGACTTATATATTAATTAAGCCAGTTACTTCATAATAGCACCCTCGAGTTGCGAAGTTCATGTAAACAAACAAGACCGAAAAAAGACTGGCTAGATGTTGTCATTACACAAACGTCAAAGGTATACATGATATTCTGTTTTCTATATTTAAGTTTTTTTCTTTTCTTATATGTTATATGACTGAACAACATATTGGCTAGTCCTTTAGTGTTCTTTTTATTTACATGTCCAGTACATATCCAAATATAAGAATTAGTTTTCATTTGCTGGATTATTAATCGATCTGTACTTTATGCGCAGAACTGAAAAGACTGTGTATACCAATGGAGAAATAAACTTAAATGCATGTAGCATGAACATTTTATCAGGTTGCTATATCTGTCTTGCTACTCACGGAGGCAACAGGGTTGCGTTGACCTTTATGACCAAAGTTAAGTGCCTCGCCAGAGATCTCTTCATGGGTGTCTATGGATTTGATGTAGAGCTGGTACGGTCATACTTCCAAGACTTGAATCTTGTTCTTTGTTAGCCCGACATTTTCGCCTCCATTCAGGACACGTGGCTATATTCATTTTTCGTGTTTAACATCTACAAAACACCTGAAGTTTGGGCCTCTTTTAAATAATTTTCAAGATAAATTCTGATATTAAATTTTACCTGAGAATTAGTTATTTCTACATTCAATCAAGGCCAAGTAAATCAGGGCTTGTGTATCTCATTTTCTCACCATCATGGTGCGAATGCAGTGAAGCCAAAATTACCCCTCTGAGCAGTCCCAAATAACCATTTGGACAACATGTCTTTGATAGGCCAAAGATTTAGACTGATTTAGACACATTTAAGACTGATACCATTAATTTTGTGAGATTATGCTAAACATACATAACAATCAAACAATATATTTCTTTTAAGGCCTCTTGCCATAACGGCAAGAGCCAACCAGTGCAGACCAAACCATTCACTACTCTCCTTCAGGTTCAGGGTTTCGTGACCCAAGGTCATGTAAACAAATAGGACCACGTGATCTTCAGGGAAGTAGTCCGAACACCTGCGGGAGAGAGTTTCCCCTCTAATTCAACACGACGCCAAATGGGAATCTCATGCAAATAAGCAGGGGTTCTTTGAAAACTACCTAAAACACGTTAGCTGGTGGTTCACTCACAGTTCCCCATGATTTTTCCCAAGAATAGCCTCTCCAAAACAACCCAGCATGCCTTGCCAGGTTATAAAAAACAGCCGAAGAGGTAACAATTACCTAATTTTCTTGAGAGTAAGTTACAATATGTTCATACATACTAAACATTTAGTTAAATTTATGTCCCAACTGAGTCAATACAACTGTAGTATGCGTAATATGAAGGGGTTGTTGCATGTCCTCACGTCAAACGCGGAATATCTTAATCAGAACCACTTTGGTCAGATCTGACCAAACATTACAGGGTAAACTCTCGACCTTATGGGCAAGAAAAGACAATCTCAGATTTGTTTGCGTTACAGGCTTGTAGTTAGTTCTTTGTCTGCTCATTTTGGTCATGAAATCTAGAAGAAAGGAATTTACCTTTTAAAATGGTAACGAAGAAGGTCGTATTACGGATAATAAAGGCGAACAAAAAGATGACCGCAGTAGTTTTTCCTTTTTTAATTTAATCTCTGTTTTATTTAGAGCTACAACCTGTGACATGTATAGAATGATGATTGGATCAAATAGATACAGTTTTTATTGTGTTATTGTGTTATTATTATCAACAAGTAGGTTTACTCTTTATCTATTCTTAGTTTGGTAATCGCGTCCCAGATTTCAATCGTTGTAAACGTGCATTCTCTATCGTTATGTCGGAATTTGTAGTTCATTACATGGATCAATGCCATGATACTAAATTGTACGCCCCTCTCTATGATCGGCTGTAGGCCATAATAGAGCGGGGTACCGGTCTAACTTCAGCGCACCGGATAAACCAAGCGTTCATGTCTGGAGAGCGACGTACATTTGTCTCCAAGCTTGTAATGTTACAAGGCAAAATGAAGGATGAGACAAAATAAATCCACCAGTGATATGATCGAGTAC
The DNA here is from genome assembly GCA_026874595.1 of Sipunculus nudus. NCBI lineage: Eukaryota > Metazoa > Annelida > Sipuncula > Golfingiida > Sipunculidae > Sipunculus > Sipunculus nudus. The sequence continues at coordinate 28,062,373 of CM049319.1, forward strand.
GCTTACCACCCGCATGATATATCGGTGGCCTTTTTTACAGCCAATGAGAGTATCCGCTATTAATAACCTATCAACCGCTACCGATAGAAGCCAAGTGCAATAATTTGTCGCTCAGTTTATACTCTATAAATGACATATCGAAGTTAATGCCATTTCAATATTTCATTTAATGAATATATGTATGTGTGTCTATGTATGTATAGCAGCGTTCTTTATGATTTAATCTTCGCTTAGTTTGACTTCAACCGGATCAATGGTTAACATCTTATTTAAAATCTAATATCAAACGGCTAGGGCATTGTTTATTTCACAGTAAATCTTTCATTCAATGGGACACAATTCAAATATATAACAATGAAGTATGAAGTTTTAAGTACAAGGTATTACATCTCATTGATACCTTAGAAATGGAACCAAAGTCTTTTAGCATAATTCTTATCATTAATGTATTTCTTTACAATGATATAGATGTTATGCTCTAAATAGAAAGGGAGATAATTATATGTACCCCCCCCCCCCTTGCTTATAAAGGTGGCTGGGGGATAAACCCCTCCCTTCCCCTTGTATTGACGTCCCTGCATGTCCTTGAAAATATTCAAATGTTTCTGCAATATAAAGTTAATACCGAAAAATTTACTTCGGTTCCCCGCATTTATTTTGATAGTGTGTGTATTTCAATCGACGGTATGGAAAGATAGTTGTGAAAGCTGGAAGTATGAGACAACACCCAGATCCACTGTATTACCTCGAATTTCATTATGTCTTAAGTCTACGCGACCGCCTCGGCTTTTAATGTGTTCCGGCTGTTGGACGACACGCGTTCAATTTATTCCTAGCTCCCACTTTCTGTGGCGTCACTAAACTAAATATCCTGTTTATGTGCCACAGAGGATGATAGAGACGGGTCATTATTTAGGCGGCCTAGGTCAGATAGGAGATTAGTCTAGTGTTGTAGGTCACGTGTGCTTTAAGTTCTCTTTCTGGGCACCGGCAAGCTGATATGCTATAACCGTTCTGCTGTAGGGATATTTTTTTTTCATTGGGTTTATACGATAACGTAAAGGAAACCTCCAGTCCAATATATTTAGGGACGTGGGAGTCTCATGAAAACATACTTACGCTATAAATGTTCGCCTACATAACTCACTTGACGATAGGTGTATAAATTATTTCCTCTTTCTGCTTCATGTGTAGGTCGTACGTTGTGTCGCTACGATCATAAACCACTCCGTGGATGTAAAAATGGAGGACACCTTAAGTGCAATATCACTTAAAACCTGCCTGAGTAGATCCCGTGATGGCAGTAACTTAAAATTATATCCGTAAAAAAAAGTATTGTTTTGTACAAAGTAAATCATTTCAGTTTGTGTTGCGATAATATCATCATAGTAGCTTCATAAACCAATACAATGACCAGGTTTCTGAAATAACCATCACATGACTTTTTACTGAAAAAATATTTGTAAAACATGATTAATAGTGCAGGTCACCTAACTAAAAGGGCAAACTTGCAACCAACGGCGCAAAGGCCTTTCGCTGCGCCAAAGTCATCAGTATTCATTTGTTAAGAAGTCTCGTTATGAACGATGACTTGTTATAAAGTGGTCTCGAACACGCACGCAGCTGCTGACTTTACATTTCATCAGGAACAGGCAAGAGTACAAACAGGGTATATCAAGTTTTTACTTTCTTTAGCGAAGTCTTCATTAATGACATTACGGATGAACCAGTGAAGCAAATGTTTACATAATATCCAGATGCCCTCTCCATACCAGCATGATTCCTTTTCACTACGTACATCGGAACTTAATACAGATATACGGCTATATTATACATAGAATATTTTATTTAATAACATAAATGTAATACATGGCATATATATTATATTATATGTATATAATAATAATAATAATAATAATAATAATAATGATTATAAAAGTAATAAATGATTTAGACGGAAGTACATTTTGACGAAAGATCCAAATATAAAGAAGAATACAGTAAAACTGTTATGTCTCGGCGGCAATTTGCACTTTAATGAGTGTTGTTTCAATATAAAATAGTTTAGAGCATAGGGTAATTTAACATTAATGTTGGACACTACCGACATACAAATCTCTCCGATCTCTCCATGTCTTCAAATTTAAATCTCTGCTGGCACGGCGAGCCAGATTCTGGTCCATTACACTAATGATTGATCTGTATCATTTGTCCTAACAATCCATGACCTGTCTCCTACAGAATGCAGGAGCCCTTCGATTTTAATGAAAAAAAGACAGTTGAAGATTAATAATGTCAGATGCACACGGAAGCATTTCGGTAGTGGTCGCGACAGGATTGATGAAGTCAATGTAAAGCGTACAAGAAATTTATAAAAAATCCCAGATCCGGTGATATTTATTGTACAAGTATTTTTGTATAAGTGTTTATCATATTCGTTTTTTTTTAGATATGGAGGGAACGGGTTTTTATTCGGCATTATATTCTGGAGTTACCATGACACGTTCCAAAGAAACCTGCTATGGATTAAAATGAAAGCAATGGACAAATATCGATTAGCTATAAAGAAGGAAACTTTTAAAGGGTCAGACAGGAGCAATATAATGTCTATTGTTTTCTTTCACACTATCAGTTCAGTTTTGCCTTATACAAAAGTTTCCCAGTATATGTTTCCCAGTACACAGTCTCAGTTCCTCGAATACGGCGGTTTAGACCTTTTTATTGCTAAGCGTACTTGCAAACAAAATCCAAGTGGGTCTGTTTACCATAACAAGGCCACGTGAGCCAGCGAGAACATGTAATACATTTTTAAGTCCAGGTTAATTTGGGCAGGGCATCATATGATTGACAGGTGCTGTGGCTTAACGGGTCCCAAGCTGTGTTTTTGTTGAAATGATCGCGCCTGGTCCACTGTTTTCAACCTCCGTTTACAGGAGTAAACATCGGTTTCAGGGTAGAATTTTCTAAGGTACAAATTTATTTTAAACGGAAGGAGCTTCTTCGTGTTAATTCAACATGCTTTATGGGTGATTAGGCCCCTTTAAGTATATGACATTGTTTTACATTTTAAAGAACACCTATATACTGCAAAGTTGATTCTGAGGGCAAACATTGCATACAGACAGAATAAATAATACTCGATATTTTTCATAAATAAAAGTCAAAATAGCATGGACGGTTTTTTACGCTCCCATGGATTGAGGCATTTGGCCCCTCGACTTAAGGAAGTCTGTCGAGGTGACAAAAAAATACATTTTCCTTTTTGAAAAGTTTCCTTTTTAAACTGCCACCTACAAACCGACCATTAAAGATTATGCGCACTTCCTATCAATATCTACCATGAGCGAAAAGGATTCCGTTATAACTCAGTCATTTCTTTAATCCCACTGTTGATAATCTGACCATATACAAGTGAGTCTTCCACAAGTTGTTAGATATGTGTACATTCTCGTGTTTCCGTTTGTGTTAATTTTCACTTGAAGCCTTATGATAAGATTACCTCCTGTTTACAATGTATCGCTGCAATACAATGAACAGCTGTGGCAGTGCAGTTTCCCATATGACTTGTATTCAATCGAAAAAAAATGCCTATCGAGTAAGAGGCAGCCATTTTTTTTTATTCGTTGTGAGTTTGACCTTCAATTGGTAGCTAATCGCGCAACTGGCAGCAAATCAAATATACGCTTAAATTTATACACCAGGCTTTATAAACAACAAATCTCCCCACAAAAAGGCAAGTTTACAACCAAATCAGGTGTGGAGTGCACTTCCTGAAGCTATACAAGCCAGTGTTTCTTGGCCAGCCCTCTGGATCAACTGATTATTTAGACTGTCACAGAAAGTGTTTTGCATTATCCAACATATATGTCAAGTTGGACCTATAGAAGCCAAATGTTGCAATCCAAATTATGTTTAACAGATGCCGTGAATGGTATAGTGAATGCTGCGTAAAAAGCGTTACATCTTCCATGAATTGGTACCCCTCCCTCTCAGACATCTGTAAGTCTATCATGTGGAACCAAAAAGAATTATTGTTCACGCTCAGAATGTACATTTGATTAAAATTTGCGTGATAATAAATCGATTATAATGGAAATATTTGGTTTATATGTTTTATTTCACTTTTACTTGACAAAAGACAACTCAATGCAATGGAAATTATTGGGAGTGGGGGCGGGGTGCTGCATTTTAGTCAGAAGGTATCTTTACATTGATATTTTAACATAATTCCGATTAGATTTTAGCCATCGGAGTCTTGGATATACATACACCCACAATGACTGAAACCTAAGGAGACTGATTATGTGCCCCGGACAGAAGTTCATGTACTGTTCTTGATGATATTGTATGCTGTTGCATTTTAAAATTTAGATAATTGAGTGGTACCCCATGTAGTGTAAAATATTTAGACCATTATTTTAAGCATTTGGTCAGGGTGTGTAATTTTTGTGGGTTGGTCCGAGCTAAGTGCTTAAAGCGTTGGACTTGGGAGCTGAAAGTCCCCTGTTCAATCCCCACCGGTGCCTTTACAGCATAATGGTGAAAACGCGCTAGAACCTCAGAGATTCGCTCTATCGTCTTCACGACAGGTTATGACTTCTGGATTTCCTTATCCCATGCATATAAAACCTGAAATCCAGAAGGCTTAATAATTACATTTCATTTTCATCACATGACTACCTTATCCTCATTTAACAGACTGCCACCAACAGGGCATTGACCTGTCAATAAAAAAGGGTAATATTGGTCAGTGTCCTTAATTTTGAGATATTTTATCTTCATTGAAATTTAAGATTAAGGTTTATCTATTACAAACTATGATGCCTTGGAACATATGGCTCTGCATCCTGGGAGAAACAAAAATGCTAAACAGAAAGTGGATGTAATCAACGGTAAAGACAAGAACACACTTTCACCTTCTATCATATATTTACAGTAAACATGAAACAGGGTCACGTCAACACGGTTCGTTGTCTGACGAAATGGCTTTCCCATCACTGTTTCATGAAAGTAAAAAAAAAGTAGCTGCAATCTATACAGAGTGCCATTCTGTTTTCTACAAGGCTAGGCGCAGTGGTTCTATAATTATACATTGTATTTAACACATATTTAAGTAGCGTCATGAAGAAGTAGAGACACAATCAAGGGATCCATTTGGTACTTTTATTTTCAGCACATACAGACTTGGCACATTATCGTGATCCCTTCATTTGAGGGGACATCCCTCTCCTGTATAACACTGAACACACGGCCGTCTGGAACTGATCATGTGTCGGTGCAGTCGATATACAACAATCTGCGTCCCCCGAATAATCAAATATGTTTCAGGTTTTCATTTAGTTATTTAATATATTACTTATTACCTGCATTCTATATGGTATGCCCAGAAAATTAACTCTTTTAGCATCAAGGTTGGATAGGCATCGTGATTTCGTCTTGTTCCGAAACTAGGGTCCTCCGGTGATGGTTATCAAGATGCGTTGGGAAGAGCCAATGAGACACCATCAGTAGAATTATGTACAGCTTCTTTTCACAAAACTTGTAGATTTGATGTGCAATGGACCTCTGGCTTAAGAGTGTAAGGGACCTCTGGCTTAAGACGAATCATTTTAGTGTAGTCCTTTATTGAGCAGATGGGCAGTATAGTTAATTAATGTTATAATTAATATTTAGACAGATGGGACCCTTGAATGTATACAAGTATACATTATGCTAGACAATTAAAAGAAAGAACGTAATGAGGCCCGGTGTAAAGAGTAAAGGGAATACTATGAAAGGCGCAGTTGGATTTGGCCTGCCCTGGGCGGTGGTGTATTGGTTAAGGTGCCGGGCTCATGATCGAGAGGTCGTGAGTTTGAATCCCGGTCAGACCCCCACCGTGCCAAGACCCTAGGCAAGGTCCCAACCGCAAGTGTGCCTCTGTCCACCCAGCAGTAGAAATGGGTACCAGTAGATACTGGGAAGGTAACCACCGATGGACTAGCGTCCCATCCAAAGTCGCTTCACGCTACAGAAACCGGGATAAGCTCCGGCCTGATGAGCCATTAGGCTCGGGTGTAAAAGACAAAAAAGCGCCGTAAACAATCTTCTGTGGATTGGATATTTGAAATATAATGTATTTGTAAAACGACTTTATGCTATCGACATTATCATTTATCGTTTTACTGTTATTCTGGCAGTGCAAAAGAACCAACCTAACATGTTTTGTCAGCCTAATACGAATGCTTACTGAGTTAACTAAGACCATCGTGGAGCTAGACTAAGTAAACTTGACTTAAGGATCCAAATTAATCATTAACCGGTCAATGCCACTCCAGTAAGGTACATCCCTGCATCAGTAGTAAAATAAAGTTATTTTGCCGGAAGCCTGGAATAGCTAAGAATGTCATAGTTGATTAGATAAAGGTTTATACCTGGAAATACCAACCTGAGTACGTAAAACAAATTATTAACATATTGCAAGAAAGACACGTGCTCATACCATACGTTGCGTAACATTAACACAAAGTTCTCACAGTCATTAAGTATAATGATCAATAAGATCTGATCCAGTTGTGTACATGCATTTACACTGCATGGTTGTCAAGCTCTAGGCAATTACGATTAATCAGCAGACGCTATTATAAATGATAATACCTGTATAAACAGTGCAATTATCCGGTGATTGCAGACCGCTAGTAGGCACGTCTCTTTAATTAATGTTCTCATAACAGCCTCTTGTGATTGTGTACGTGTCTAAGAGACAGAAAAGGAGAGTAGCAGCATGTAAGATGATATGACATCTTGAATTGTAAGTTATCCATGATATTTTTTTTATCCGTGTACGTTTCCCCCAAAAATTACTGTATACTCAGTTATGTAGTAAAATATGATTCTGCTGACATCGATATCACAGCTTTTCTTTGGAAAAGGGCCTATGAATGGAATGAATATTAATGCAGCGGACGCCGGAAATGTACGTTCTTACAACTTCACCAAATTTCTCTTAAAATATTTACCAAAAATTCAATCCTGTATATATAAACGGATTTGGATTGAATTTTGTGGACGGTTAGGGTATCTAAAAAGTAATCTTTATTGCCAAAATGTTTTCAACGTACATGATTATTTTCAATTTCCTGTATGTGGTGTATAATTACTGGAAAAAAATTCTACGGCATCAGAAAATGGAAAATCCGCCATGCAGTTTTGATTCACTCTTTGGGATCATATAAAAATAAATACTGCGGTTGTCACTGAGATGGGAGTAACTTTAGCATATGACAGATGACAAATCATGCTTAGAATGGGGCGTGGATGCCAGGGACATGGAGGTGTTCCCAGGAAAAATCTGGACTTTTTTCCTCGGCTTTCTGCTGACATGATACTCTCAGTGTACACATTCATCTTGTTTTCCGGCAACCACAATGTGGGAACGGCAAAATAAATCGGTCATATGAAATTCATTGGAGGTACACAATCCGCCTATTTTTCAAATCGCTCTATGAGCGATTTTTTTTCGCCGATGCCGGACATAATCGTACGGCGCCACTCCCATAATATGACATCACCATTACCATGAAGGGACATCTTTTCCCAACATTGTAGTTGTAAGAACACTGAGATGCCCCGAAAAGGCAAAATATCGGCTGAATGGATAAAAAAGGTAAGACAGAAAATGTAATATAATCTAAATAACTATTGATTTTATAAGGTGTTTTAACTAAATTCCATCACTTTCATTTATATGTATTAATGATAATAAATTGGACCCAGTGTAACCCTTTACTTCCTCATCACAGTAATATAATGCAATGCCAATATTTGGAAGGATATCGTTGCCCCGGAGACCCATCGTGATGGACAAACGACCTCCGATTATAAATTTTGCTGGATTTATGTGTACACCCAAAACGTATTGTCGTTGTCGATACCTTTGCAAGATAACCGTATGAATGTGTGCATAGCTTAAGTTCGGTGAAGTGGCCTTGGTCCGCCTTTGTACAGTCGTAAACCCCGTAGGGCGGTCTGACCATTAACATCTGGTTGAATCACTGTGACGTCAAAATAATTGGTACCATTTGAATAACAAACATCGGTAGAACTAAGTTAATAAAGCAACGGTCAACTCTGCACGCTCCTACCAGTCTCACGGTAAATCTACAATATACATCGTTCTCGTACATGTAACATTTTCCGTCTGCGGGGGCTTACATGAAGCCTACTTCCTGCTCAAATAATCTCCGTTGTGGCATCAAGTTCTTCCGCCCAGCAAGAGTTATTGACTAAACACCCCAGATCAATGCCTACGTAATGCAGTCCTTTGTCTGAGGCTTTAGTTTCGTCCATGTTTAATTATATAAACAGCTCCGTGAGTTGTAAATAAATATAACCACTCGGTTAAAAAAAAGCACGGGGCGTTTCTATAAGAGTAAGGATAAAAGTAACTAATTTCATACTGAGTTGGCTCAACACTCTGGGATTACAAAAATAAAATCGCCTGGCTGTAATACTGCAAAAAATACAAAGAACCTTAATATATAATTCAACAAACAACGTTTGAAACTAAACCTCATTATTTTATCATGAAATATCACTCGTTTTTTATACGTATGCAGATGTTGCCGTTTTTTCATACTGTTTTTCATACTGTTTCTTAAATTTTATAATTCTATAGACATCCGTTTTGTATTTAAGTTTAGAAAGACAAAATGTTGCATTGTAAACAAAAAAACTTGTTCTTGAGTGTAGGCTTGAGGGCATATATTTTCATTATTAATCCGACTGTTTGCTGTGTAGCAATTGCCATTTTTAGAGACTTTGACAAACGGTGGTTGCATCGATATATATCCCCTTTTTTCATTACTATAAAGACAAAGTTAAAAGATTATGAACGTTTATACTAGGGGCTAATAAGTTACCCAAATCTGTGCCCGAAATAATTCTTGAAATTTCTAAGCTTTCTTCCAAGTTTTCTGTACCTTCTCCAATGAGACAAGATATACCAGGCAATTTAAAATAAATATATATATATTCTAGTGCTGGTGAGAAAAGACTAAAAACTGAACAAAATTAAACAGGTTTATCGGAATTCCTGACTTTAAGCCCACATATCCAATCCAACTGCTCAGTAGATAGACGAGAGAACCAATAATTAGCGATTTAAGTCCCCTCAAATAAATTAAATTCCACCATCGTTTCTATAACCTTTTTTGCTCTCATTCAGTGAGCTAGCAACCAAACGACATCAAAGTGAAAGTATAACCCCCCCCCCCCTTGGTGGAGATAATATAAAAACTAATTTATATACAGGTCCCCTCATCCTTTCCTGGTCTAAAACGTCTTTAAAAAACATTTATCGAAAACGTTTTGTTTCAAATTGTTCTGAAAGCCTCGGCCTGATAACTCAGAATCTTTCCCGTTAAAGCTTAAGTCCGTTGCGGGTATGCTCTTTGTGACTGTAGGCGTAGATTAACAACATGCAAATATTAGGATCTCACGAGAACTTGTAGCATCTTATTGCCCAAGGTCCAAGACCACTTTAGGAAAATTTGGGCACGCGAGACATTCAGATTCATGAAATTTAATCCCGGTTCTATTGTTTTTAACAAGTAAAGAGTAAAAAAAAAATCTTGTGGGCTGAGAGCACTCGAGCTTTTTTTGGACATACAAAATATATTTTGGAGATTCCCATCAACTGCGCGGCCACCGTACTATCTGATTGAAATAATGGTCGTTATTGTGTACAGCATATATGCCTTTTCGTATACTAACAACACACTGCCTCGATCAGTTCGTAAAATGTATACCGATCGAGGACAGGAACAGGTAGCAAGGATGGACTGGCCATGGAGAGCAACCTGTCCAAAGTCAATCCTAGTAATCAAATAAAGTCTACATTTTGTCCACACCGTTGGATTTTGTTTACGAATTATCACCTCGAGAAGCCTTGCGGTTTGCCATATTTTCCAGTCCGCCCCTTACAGGCAGGGTAACCAAGCGGGTAACTACAACGCTGACTATGGTAGACGGGAAGATGAATTTGGTAAAATATAAGTAAATAAACTAGGGCAATGTGGGTTGCAATGTACGTGGTATGGTTAAAGCAAGAAGAACAGTCCGGTGGCCATGTAGTGTAGGAACGCGAAAAGCAACGTCAATATAGTCTAAGGGCAGACGGGGCGGCGCAGTTTAGAGACTGGCGGTTTGGCCGGGAATGGAGCATTGCGTCCTGAAGACGTGTAGCACCCCTTTGGTACGAAGGAGAGTTGTGCCCACGTGGCCCCAGGTGAATTCACGTCAGTGATGACTGATTCGAAAATAAAGTAAGCGGAGTAGCTAAAAATTGGTTTTAAATTAGGCGTTGTATTTGACCCTAAGTAGTAAAGGAAGAATCAATGAGAGCTTGGTGAGTTATACAACCATTCGATCATAAGCGTATCCTTAGCGAATAACCATTCGTTGTTTCTACGATTTCAGTTTCTATTGATATATTCGCTTAACATTTTTTTTTATATAGTTGATTTCAAAATAAATAGAGGACACACCTAATGTCCCACAATGAATTGTTACGAAGACAAATTGTTCAGGGGAAGAATTCTGGACCCATCCGGGTTTCGAACCCATGTAGGTGGCGCACAAGTCCGGCGTACTTACCGCTTCGCTAGAAAAGCAAGCTCCACTAGCGAGACAGTTCGGTCCGCTTTTATGTCACCCCATACCACACCGCTTCTTAAGTGCGTTCTGCTATCAGAACAGGACTAATTATCCCAGGAGTCACACTTTGGTGAGCTTATTCCCTTGGCCACAAAGTTCACCGTCACGTTGGACGAGCCCGCATTTTGTAACAAAGACAAATTGATCAGGGGAAAATTCTGGGCCGATCCCGATTTCGAACCCATGTTGGTGGCGCACAAGTCCGGTGTTCCAACCGCTTCGGTCGGCTTATATGTCGCCCCGTAACAGAATATATATCACACAACTTAGTTATACATTTATCGTTTTATTCTTTGGACTTGTAATATTCTAATTAGGGATGTAGTTCGTGTATTTTCAGGAATTTAGTGACCAAAGGCCAGAGTGAGTTTGGGTATATTTTACGTTACGTTCTTTCCACTTGACACTGACAGTATTTGCATGACGAACTGGTGTTAAATAGAAAGTCGTGTTTATATCAAACGAGAAATTCTACCCTCCATTAGTTGAAATAAAATATGGACCTTATACGGATTACATACTGGACAATATCAGTCATTTTCTTGTGAATGAAATCCCGGCATGCGGCTGAGTATAATGAATGAGGTCCGGATTTTCAGATGATGGAATATAATTAATGAGGGTCAGCACAGCTTCAAATGAAGCGCTTTCATCCTAGAGTTAGAGGTACACAAAATACATTTATAATCGGTCAGGTCCGAATACATTGGTGATGTTTGACATGATGTAACGAAATAACTCCTCACTTCGGAGCTCATTAAAATAATTTACAAAGTTTATATGAGAATTATCGCCAATATTTTATTGACTGACAATCAAGTAACCATCTGAAGATGATCAACTTAAAAATCTGTAAAAAGGCAATATTGAACATCTGGTTGTTTTTGTTAAGTAACGTCCGGTAGCTTTCTAATGTAATATTAGCTGATATAATTGGTATACATTATGAGTCCATATTGAATGTTAACAGTTCTATAGACAAGCTGGATTAGTCAAACCTAGCAGGTTACAGACACATGTGAGCGAATAAAATAAAGGATGTATGCCCAGACCGAGAAATATGTTTGATGGAAATATGATATAGGTACTACACTGAGAACTCTTGATATAACTTGATAACAGCACGTGATCTTCGGCGCCACCATGGCACAGAGAAGTACATTTATTGCCCTTTTTAACCTTTACGCATTGTTATAGGGAACCCCTGTGACTATACAATTGTACCTTTCGTTACCTACTAGCTCGTCCCCTATGCGTGTCCCCCATGTATCACCTTCTTGATTATACAGAGTAACCTTTGCCATTAAGGATTACCAAGAACGAATGTAAAATACAAAAAATGAACAGGAATTTTTAAAGACTTGAGGCTAGAACAAGTCACCCTGAACCCCGTCCTATAGTTCATGAGGTATTCGGCAGGTAAGTGTGCATATTTCATTTCCTTGTTTGTCAAACATATGTCACTTTGTGTATATCTTTAAAACGTTCTCAAGAAACAGGACTTTGAAAAATACACCGAGAATTAATAAAAAAAGTTCAGCTAGTGGTGATGATAGCAACCAGGAGCCTGTCCTTGTATAACTTCTAAAAAATCTCCAGACTCCAAACATCTATTTTAAGGTTAGGCCGCACTCAACAACTTTTAAAGACATTTCGACCACAACTTAAGAACATTTTGTGTGGGTAAACAGAAAATAATATTATCACACTGCGAACTGTTATCCAATTTCAGCCATGATATCGGAGATAATATACTACCAAGAGAATGTGAAATATACATATGCTTCCGCATTTCCGGAAGCGATGACGACGATAACAGCTGTATGTGTAAACGGAAAAATATATAACATCATTCCACTCCAGACTCTTGTGAACTCTAAATGCAGGAGACGGGATATGAGAATACCTCGGTAGAAAACCGAATACCAGTGTGAGGAATCAAGGGCAGCATAAGTCTGTACAGATAAATGGTGATACCCCTATCATAAACTTTGTACTTCCGACGTACTGCCACAACGGCCGCCAACTCTTTGTGTAAAGTTTCGTTTAAACATCAAATACAAAACAGTTACCAGACGGTCAGACACAAAGGTACATAACTTTAAACTACCTGCTTTCATAATATAGCTTTCACCATATGGTCAGCATTGATTAGTTAACAAAACATTATTTAATTAAAAGCGAGTATAAATATTGAAATAATATGATTTGATATATACTTACAGATACATTAATACAATGTATTTTCCCAACAAAATTAAATACTTCTTTATCAGTGTGTATTATACCAAGCAGGGGCGCAATTTTCTGGCGCTTGAAGGGTGTTGACACGTTCTGTTTGGTGCTTCACAGAATCATTCTCCTTCCATTGAATAGGGATTCTGTTTGTAACAGGTGTACATTTTATAATAATACAAATATTGTAATACCATTAAGATAAATTTTAAGATGAAAGGATCACATTTAGGTAGTATTACTAATTCGATTGTTATATAAACTTTAACCCACTGGGGTACAATATTAGTAGATAAATTGATATTTTTTTGGTATGTGACTGAGCATTCTATAGACCATGTGTATTTTTAGTGGAAAATTCCCATCTCATTACACAATTATACTACTGCGAAGAGGAACCGAAAAGGCAAAGCTGAGAGGAAATGTGTCAATCATAGGAATAAAAGTCCTAGTAAATGTTAACATTTATTTTCAGGCTGCCAAAGCTAATAGATCTTAAATAAAGTTTTCATAGGCTGCCAATTGAAAATTTAAAAAATGTATATAGGGATTTCTATACAAACGGCCAGATTGGAATTTGTTGCTGAAACGATCAGGCCTAATATTTATGTTAATTTAAAAGCAGAGAGAATCATGTTACGAAAGTTCATATAAAAATGGCCATAGACATAACAAAGTGCATCGTATTCAGAAGCGGATCCAGGGTGGTCCGAACCCCCCCCCCCCCCCCCCCCCCCGTTTTCATCAGAAACAACGTTTTTTAAGGGCTTCAGACAAAATTTTGCCGCCTGGACCCCCCCCCCTTTTTCAGACCTGAGGACCTTTTTTTAGGGTTTTCATTTGTCCTCCTGGGTTGGACTCCTCCCCTTTTCCTAAATCCTGGATCCGCCCCTGGTATTGAGTTGCATCTAATCTGAAACTTTTTGAAAACGAGACAGGGGTCCGAGCACTGTGCGCAGCTCCCGCGAATCCTCAAGTCCAATCTAGGTGACCTGTGACCTCTACAACAATTTGCCAATTCATCAGAATCTGTTCAAAGCGTTGATAACACATAAACCGAATAGCTAGGTTATTTGTTATAATTTTTCATTATTAGTCATCAAAACCTTTTCAAAGCGTAAGTGACACAAACCAAATAGTTTATTCAATATAATTTGTCTTTATTAGTCCCGCAACATGGCAGAGGAAATAAAGATGGCCCTGCTGTACAATTATTCAAAAGGAGAAATATTTGTTTAATAAACAAATTTGGTGAATAAAAACAGCATTTACATGCAGTTTTACTCAGGTTGTAGCCCAAACTTCTGTTTATGTCCATTAGAAGATCAATGGATCTTAAACTAAAAGTATATTGGTCGAAAGCAGCTGTAACCCTTCATTTATGTGTATCGCCAAGAACGGATCTAATCCGGATTCATACAATGCCAGTTGCCTATTAAAAAAGTCCCATTTCAAGTATTAATTGATTATTTGTTGACATGAGTGACTCGTTTCAATCAAACAGTGGGTAAAAATATGTTTTATGCATCTATGTATGTAACATTTGCAAGATAACATTTTATTATTTTCTGAATGATGAATTATGAAAATTGTCACCGAGATTATTACCGTTGTAATGGTCCATTATACGGTCGTTTCTAATAATTTGATAAAGCCTCCTGTCTTTTGCTTTGCCAGAAGGGAGCTGAAGATTCATTTTATAATTTGAATTAATGGTTACGGTAATACTTCCCGACAATTTTACTATTTTACTTGACAGGTTTTGCCACTTTAACCTGTCACAAAGGCATATAATGCAAACAAAATGACAACGCTACGAAGAATCCCCATATATACTTTAAATATTTAATTGATCAGAAGAAGTTGTAGCGTTAAACAGGGATCAGGCTCATAAAGGTTAACTGTTGAGTTGTTTGTTTCCTTTTCTCTAAGAAGATGAAAGTATTAACACTAATTAGACTCATTATTAATAAGTATATATAGTATAACAATATGGTATTTGTACAAACAAGTAGGAATGGTGCAGAAATGCCAAAAAATCCTATGGGTCTCTCACACCTATTTCTTGTCCTCCTTGAAAAACTATACATGATCAGCCCCTGTTCACCTTTCTGCCAAAGACACAGTCTCATTACGTTCCCACGTCTGTCAGCTCAGACTAATTATTCTTACTTAATCGGGAAGAATCATATTGCAGCTGAAGAAAAGAGTGTCCAAATGTTCCTCATAATGTTTCATTCTTTAGAAAAATAAAAATCTTGATCACAAACATGTGGTACCGAAAATGTACACACGTATTATATAGTGTATAATCTTATTGTATTAATGTATGCGTCAACATTAAATACAAATCATAGAAAGTTAAGATAGGTCAGGGTTCAGTTTTTTTACGCATTATTTGCATTTATACAAAGGAAACACTGCATCTTTAAACACAATATTTTTATTATTTTCATAAAATATACAATTACTTTCTACAAAATGATATGTATGGAGTATTAAATTAAAGTTTTGATGGAAATGATCAAATGTGGTTTGATTATAATTTAGAATTGGATTAAGGAATACACATCTATAATATTCATGTTTATGCGTCGAATCATAAATATGACAACTTAATTAATGCGAGTTAAATAAATATTGGTGCACATAAAGTATGAAAATTATAAACAGGTCTTTTTAAACAAGTTTTGTTTTAGTCAACAGTCCCGATTATTAAAATTCCTATATTTTTTCGGATAAAATTGAGTTGTCTGTCTTATAAATGATCTGACATGAAAACTGAAAAAAACCCATTAATATACGCTTAGTCGGAGTCCAGTTTTATTGCACTACTTAGTTAAAATATATTGCCCGTAGCAATTGACTAGAAGCTTCCATTACTATTCTGTACTCTTTTCTTCAAAATCATTAATATATTGTCTTGGTAATGTACGGTTTATGTAACAATTTGATGTATAAGTTACGGTTCCAAGTACATAAACTAATCTCCATCCAGGACCGTTTTCAGTTATTGCGTTAACATCATTTTGGGATTATCGCCGCTGCGACTTTGCAAAATGCATCAAGGCCAGTTATATTCTATCGTTACCTAGCCCTTGATAAGTTTCATCAATGCTGCAGGTTTGGTGAATGTACCTCATTTTCTTTATGAGTTTTTTCGTTAACATCATTTTAGCATTATCACCACTGTGACCTTAAAAAATGCGTCAAGGTCATCCATGTTCTAACTTGACCTAGCCCTTGATAAGGTCTGGAACTTGCAATGCTGCAAGTTTAGTGACTGAACGTGAAATACTGTTTAAGTTATTGTGTTAACAAATGTATGACGACCGGACAGATGGAAAGACGGACAGACGCTAACCATTTCTGTGTCCCCTGCCGGCGGCGCCTGCGGCGAAGGCGGGGGAAAATACAAGTTTGGTCATGATATTTTCAATTTCCTCTCGTAGACTTCTCTGAATGTAGGTGGAAGCAATCAGGGCAATTAAAGTTCACACGGGGACTGGCAAGATGATTTGAGTTACTACAGAGAAAAAAAATCTGAACGAGTATGTAATCAAAACGTGTATAAGAACTGATTGATGACCATATCAGTACCAGTACCATATCACAAACAATTAACACTTTTGAACTATCCCGTCACGTACAGTTAACAGTAAGGAAAATTAGAGTTTTTAACAAACGTAAACGGAATGTGTCTCTTGTTAAAATGAAAATTTGTGTTTTTAACAAACGTGATCGGACTGTGACCCTTGTAAACAAAAACTATGTTGTCTTTCTTTACACCTTTTTTTCAGGAAAGTTAGTAACACCTGTATGTTCGTAATCAAAATTATAATTTTCAGTATTTTCAGAGAAATAAAAGCATTGACACCAATAGCATATTAAACCAATATCAGTGAATTCTAGACTTTTTCAGGATACAAACACTTGTTTGAGAAATATCAATCAAATAATGTCAGAACTGTCGCTGTTAGAGTTTCTAACAGATGCCAAAATTACATGCAAGAACACACTTCCATACACGTTAATACATGCATACATGTTATTAACCGTAAATTATATACATGCCACACTTTAAACTATCTGGGAGGTTACCCAGTACGTTTCATACTAATTGTATTGGTGCTTATATGCTTAGATAAACATTAAAAAGTAGCTACGGATATTGCCACTCAGTGCAATTAATTTTCTACTCTCGCCTACTATCGCCAGATCTCGACTTCGTTTGGCGTGTAGTTGAAAGAAATGATTTGTCTATAAAACGTGCAAATTAGATGAAGCCACGATAAAGCACGCCCTTAAATGGGACTGAAGTGAAACCAATAACTGTCTGTTATAGTTAAATGTATATAATATTATGTAAATGTATATTTCACTAAGGCAGTCATAATGTACTTATTGGACAAGCTGTTTGCTTATTTAGATGTCAGGATCTGTGAATGCTTTACAAGCGTTCCCTATAATCTTGGCCATTGGATAACGGCAATAATCTTTACCTCTAGAGCATATAAGCTCAATGCTCAGATAAGGGGGAATACACCATTTCCAATCCACAAGTAGAAAGTTAATAACATTTAAAACCTGCCATTGATTTGGCCATATCATTCTCTTTCATTCGTCAGTAGTTACTACAGGCCTTTATAAAATATAAGTTGGTGTAATTTAAGGATTGAAAGGCCAATGAAAGAAAGTGAACATAAATAATACAAGGAATGGATGTTTATTAAAACCAACGAGAGGAAAGGTGAAAAATGCTGGTGTGGCTAGTATAAATAAACCAGAAAATACTGTACAAGATTAATAGTGGTGGAATCGGATTATCTAATGAAAATATAAGAAGAATCTGTCGTATGAAAAACATACGAGAAAAATAGGAAGTAGTAGTGGTAGAATGAAAAAATAACACACGAAAATGGATTTTGGTAAATGTCGGAAAGTGCACTGGAAAGAATAAGCATATACTGGTCGTATCAAAATAGGCAGAAGGATATTGGTTTTAGGTATATATGGCATCAGACTAGTCGATAAATAGATAGGCAATTAAATCGGTGTACAAATGGAAGCATGGTAGATTTTCAGTGAAAACCTGATAGGGCCTAAGTGTGAATCTCTCACGATTTTAATCTGGTATCTAAAAGTGAGCTGTCCTTGCCAACGAGGAACAAATGAAGAACAAGCTTCGCGTCATTTTTCTCTGAAGTGGACCGTCGAAACCTAATTCGTCTCCGATCATGTGCTTCTGTCAACGCTACACTACCACCTCGATGCTTCACGCCTCGTGATCAATTACAAAATGAGCTTTTTCCATGTCGACCTGACCCTTTCCGTAATATATGACAGAAGAGGGCTCAGTTACTCATAGAAACAGGAAATTTGCAGTAGCTACTCCCGTTAGAGGTGGGCAACCTTAATCCAATTACACGCAAAGTTTTTGGTGTAATAATTGGCTCCTAAGTGCAATTGATATTTTGTGCACATGCTTCAAGAATAAAAATTATGTAATAGATAATGTCGTGACATTAAATCTCCTTATTTGATAAATTTAGACATATTTGCAAAAATTAAAGAATATTTTAGTTACCTCCACCATTAAATTAAAGACGACAAGTGGTCTTGCGCAAGGAGTTTACAAGTGACATTTCCTTTTCTTAAAGGACAATTTTCCTTTTCCATCTGAGCCACATTATTTCTCTTCTAATTATATCAACATTATTTCCCCCCCTTCAACCAAATATGTTTTCGGTTCCACTCTCCGTCACACTTTACATGAATCTAGCTATCATAATATTTCTTCTCCAGTTCGACCCTTGTAATTCGAAAAGCCGAGAAACAAATTCCTTTCGATTAATAAGCCCCTATAGACTTGCTTAATTAAATAAGAATGAACTTTATTAACAGTTGTTAGGATTTAAGAAAGACAAAATATCTACTGCTCACGGATTTCAAATTATAACTTGATTTGCCAATGACCGCCCTGTAATCCAACTATTTGTGCAGATTTTATATTAGAAGATACCTTCTTAACGAAACAAAGCTCACTTTTAGGTGCAGTCAAGATTAAGTTGGAGGGGAAATGTACTAACAGTTAGAGTAAGAGATTAGAGCTGCATGATGGTAACCCATCTAGTCAATAATGAACATTATGTAAAGACTCCAATATAAAACACCCGAGGCATTTACAGCAGGGAACGGAAAAGGGGTTTCTACTGGCTGCATGTAGCGTCAGACTCTACTGTCAACTAGCGTTATCCGGTTTTCCGGATTGTGAGCTGCATCAGATCTGTATCCCTTCCGCTGCATCTACGTAGGATACCAAAGTTTTATTAATCAACGGTTAAAGCCTCGGATTTACCTAGACAAGGCAATTCAGCATTGCTCTGACGCTTTCTAAATCCCTAATTTAAAAAAGGCAAACTGCTCTATATTGGCAACACAGAATCACTGTATTCTTCTGCGGGAAAGCTGGTTTGCTGAATAATTTAACCAAAGCTACATGGCTTAAGTGATATAAATGAAATAAATATTGAAAGGATAAAGTAATATACCAGTTTTTGAAACTTAAATGATAATCAATTGTTGCATGACGGAATGAATGATCAATTTATTTTTTAAGGAATATCGTTATAAATAAAGCAACTATATTTATTAACGTAAGAGCAGATATGAGAACGTTTAAGACTGATAAATTGTATTGCAACGGATTTCTTGTCATACTCATATATGACTAATAATAAATGTCTGATATCCATCATTCTTTCAGCTGATAAATCTTTCCGAAACAAACGCTAAGCCACTATGTTTTGTGGGTTATATGCTTTCTCAACATGAGCCTAAATGTCTTTACTGTTAACAATCGAAACTGTTGTGGTACCCGCCCATTCGGTCATTAGTTGAATGGTTCAGACGGATTCGATGAAAACAGCAAACCAGTTTTTTAGTTTATCATTTACCAATGCTCGATGCAGAACATCAATAATGAAAACACCAGCATGGCTTTACTAAGGTAGTCTTCATTGAAATGTAACATTTAATAATCCTGGGAGAAAGTGTACTCCCCTCTAACGGAAGCAACATCTGTTGTATTGAAGGGGTCCTTTCTTCGGCTCCTTAACCATGATTAAGGGCAGCAGACAGCAGACGCCTGTCAGCCTGTCACCAAGCTTGAGTTGCAGTTGTTGGCCACGGTTAAGCATATTCTTCCTTTGACTGCTGCGCATCGTGAACAATTATTCTTGTCATGCTAATGTAAACATAAATGTTTCGTTCAAAGATCATTGAACAAAGTTGAAATGATAATCCATTGATGGAACATCCTTGTGTCGTTTGTCTAAGTATTCAGACAAACCTCGTAGGGAGATAGAGTAAGAGAGCGAGGGACACAGAGAGAGAGAGAGAGAGAGAGAGAGAGAGAGAGAGACAGAGAGAGAGAGATGGTTGGTAAGCAGCGTTTTGTCGCTCATTATTTTAGCAGGAGCCTAGTTTTTGTTTTTAATGCCGGTTAATGTGGACTACATTTAGAGTACAGTGCTCTTTGATCATAGCCGGTAGATACGAAAATCAAATTACAGCCGAGGAGCGATGAGTTATTCAATTGTAAACCCCCCATCCAAGATGGATGCTCTGCCACTTTATTGAGAAGGCCGTGTATTATGGTGTTGTTTTACTAAAAACACGAGTCATTGCGACGTATTTGGTTTTCTAGATTGTATGACAACTACCGGCTACGATTACACAAGGGTCCTCAGGTGCTGTATTCACCGCCCATGTTTACACCAGTATATAAATGAAAGTGTGCTGTACCACCTTTTCACATACTCAAAAACTGTAAACTGCAGATGTACATACTTGGTTAGGTTAGTATAACATCATTGAAACGGTTACTTTTAAAAAAATAAATATAAAACGGAGCCAGTTTTTAAAATTCTAAATGTCTAAATGCATATGTTTTGAGTTTACTCACCATTCGTTAAAAGCAATAAAGCAATGTGAACCGTGCTCTTTGATCATAGCCGGTAGATCCGAAAATCAAATTACAGCCGAGGAGCCATGAGTTATTCAATTGTAAACCCCCCATCCAAGATGGGTGCTCTGCCGCTTTATTGAGAAGGCCGTGTATATGGTGGTGTTTTACTAAAAACACGAGTCATAGCGACGTATTTGGTTTTCTAGATTGTATGACAACCCATGTTTACACCAGTATATAAATGAAAGTGTGCTGTACCGCCTTTTCACATACTCAAAAACTGTAAACTGCAGATGTACATACTTGGTTAGGATAGTATAACATCATTGAAGCGGTTACTTTTAAAAAAATAAATATAAAACGGAGCCAGTTTTTAAAATTCTAAATGTCTAAATGCATATGTTTTGAGTTTACTCATTATTCGTTAAAAGCAATAAAGCAATGTGAACCGTAACACACATTTTTCTTAATATATATATATATATTTATATATTTATATATATATATATATATATATATATATATATTACTAATGGGTTGAAACAAACTTTGTATTTTTAGTTTGTTTAAAGCAGATCAGAGTAAGGGTTTGGGTTAGCTCTTCTTCAGCTAGTAGATTTGAGAACACTAATTACGTTTAAATAATCATTCGATTGCCACAGATTCTATGCATATACTTTAAACAAATATTTAATTTTTCACACCCGCTTATAGTATGTCCACACCTGCCCATATGGTTAGAAGACAGTAAGCTAATTAACTTAATGTTAAAATAAATACCAGGAGCTAGACATAATTCCACGTGACTTCATTGTAATCTCAATTCAAACTGTTGAAATGTATTTTTTATGATAATAATAGTTATACTTATACTCATGATATTAATGATAACGTATACACATGAATATGAAAAAGTCTGATATTCACAATAATAACTTACAAATATAATAAAAGTGTTTTTTTAAATTGAAATATATAAAAATACCATGATTAACAGTGATCTATGAAAGAGTGAATATACCACAAGAAGATATAAACTTATAAAGTGATAGCCGCTGAACCAGAATTTTGACAATCGAGCCTCCTGAGCCGTTGTTGCCCCCTGCCTGCATTGCTGTTCTATGATTTATCATGGTTTCGGTGCCCTTTGTGATCCCCTGTTTACTGCCTCACCTGAGACCTATTCATGTGTCACTGTGGATTTGATGTAGTGCTTGTGTGGCCGGGCTTTCAGCTGAATCGTGTTCTCTTTTGAACATGAAATGTGATAGAGAGAGTGACCCTCCCGAGAGGGGCTTTCCGTGGCCTTTCACAGTGTCAACGACAGAGACCTCATTCTGTTCGATAATCTGAACGAAATTAACATGGCTGCTAGAGGAGCTCACTATATAACAGAATGGACTAATTGAGTATGTAGATTTTCAATGTATCATAAATTCGTTATATATACCTGTGAATGAGAAATATATAAATACTAGATTTTATTTCACTTAATGATACCATTGAAATCCGTATGTTCTTCCGTCGGCTGAAGGTATATAGGGGTATAGTGTAGAACTTCTATCTATTATCTTTTTTGTAAATGTGCCGATTTAACCCTCCTTAAGAGCAGTGATGCATGAGTTCGTAAATAAGCGCCTGAAATTGTACGTTTCAGACAAAACATTACTCATTCTTCATCATAACAATTGTCGGCCAGCTTGTAATGTAACGAAAACAAAATGAAGGATGAAGGCAGATCCCGCCAGTGATCGAGTGCTCTTACCACCCGCATGATTTATCAATAGACCTTGCATTTAGTCAAATGAGACTTTCCGCTATCAATATCTTGTCAAACGTCTCCAATAGAAAGCATGTTAACATTTCAATATATTATTTGTAAAATACGGCTTATTTGTTGTGTAACGGTGTGTCCAGTTTTTAGACCTGACAGAAATAGTCCGCTACCTTCCGCTGAAATGAACTAGCCTATCCTTTTATCAAAATATATGTATTATAAAACTGTTCTGTTTGCCCGAATGAATGGAATCAGCAGCTGCTTTCTTGCATATTAATTATAAGAATAAGTAAAGGAACACTAATACATCAGTCAGTTAATGATCATATGGATCGTTTAACTCTACCTGCTCTGATTTGTCTAATGTAAATACTGTAAAGCTAAGCACGTTCTGTTAAAATGGTCTTTATGAAGGAGGTAAAGGTAATTACCTGTACCTAACAATATACCTTCATGGAATTCTTAATATTAAGCATTAACAAAATAAGGTAGCAAGTGTTAATGGCAAAAAATACAGTGTTCAAGTAATCATCGGAAAACAATATATTTTTATTCTTTTAATCGAGTTGTTGTAAGGGACATCTCTGAACTCGTGGACCTGCGACCTGTTCTGTATTTGTTAGTGATCCGACCACCGCGGCGTTTGTGTCCCGACTGCAGGATAACGGAAGACACGCGTTAAATTTAGTCCTAGTTTCCACTTGTTATACAATCACTCATACTATTTTTCTCCATTTTTAAATGGCATCTCAGACTCTGTTCTCTTGGCTATATAGATTTTTTTTATTTAGCCTAGGTTTTCATCACTGATGCCATTAAAGAAAACATAAATTTGACGGGTTATACAAAACTTTGATATTACCTAATTTATACAGAATTAATAACAGATACCACATTGACAATTCAATACACACACAAAAAAACCCAGATCTGTTTTAAGATACTCTAAAATGGCTATAGGTCCACCTTTAAGAGTGTAACTAATATCATGAATTATTAAAAAAATGCCTTGCAAGGTATTTTTTCATCACTCATACTTAATATCGAGTTTATGTGCAACAAAGGACGGTAGTCACGGGTCTTTATTCAACCGGCCGCGGTCAGTTCTAGATATAAATCTAGTGGTATGGGTGCTGATCTGCGAGACTAACAAGTTCTGTTGTTGGGGGTATTGTCATTAACATTGTATAATTCCAGAAAGCAGACGTTGTTATCAGCAAACTAAAGAAGACCTTTTCTACAATGTATTTAGGGACTTGGGAATCTCAGGAATGTGCAAAATGGTATTATTGATACTTGTACTATACATTTTTGCCTGTATAATTCCCTACACGTTAGGGTTTTGATTTATTTTCTCTTTCTACCTCGTGTACAGGTCATACGTCCAGTCGCTCTAATCATAAACCATTCCGCTGATATGAAAATGGCGGACACCTTTTGTGCAATGTCACATATAATCTGCCGGAGTCGATCCCAGGATGGCGGTAACTAAAAATTATTGCAGCAGAAAGTACAGTTTCTTACCATGTAAATCATTTCTGATAACATCATCTCAGCATCTTAATGAACCAATAAGAAGATGTAGCAATTTGAAAGAACCTTCACACAACTCAACAAATTTGTGTACAACAAGACTATCGATGTAAGCAACCCAAAGGTGACCTGACTAAAATGGCAGGAATGGAAAAGACGGCGCAGAGGCCCAAATGTCATCAATATTCATCTGTTAAGAAGTCTAGTCATGAGCGGTAACGTGTTATGAAGTGGTCTTGATCACGCACAAAGTTGCTGATTTAATACTTCACCAGAAAGCCCCTGGTACCAATCCCGTTAAATCTGCATTAATGTGCATATATATATATATATATATATATATATATATATATATATATATATCCATTGATACACAAAGACTCATGCTGGCAGAAATCTGAGAAGCTAGACTATGTAACCCGAAAAAGGGTCTGCAATAATAAGCTGACCTGATGTTTTGTTGCATATTTTGTGCGTGTGTTGCTGACCGACAAAAGGCTAGAGTAGAAAGATTATTGAGTCGGTTCGTATGTATATATACTGTTTTGATGTAATTTCCCCATGTTGTATTAACTGAACCAGGATGGTGTTGATACAAAGTGCAATTTTTGATTGCGGGCGCCCTCGGAGAGAGCCGAGGCTTTCTTGTGACCTTTAAAGAGCTGGTTTGCGATTGGCGAGTCGTGGCTGACAATTACTGTGCAGAAGAATAAGGTCAATGGATACCTGAGAATCCTCTGCTGATGTGATGAACTGCTCCTGCCTGCAGCAGATTCCTTTCATATATCTCCGGAAGGCCTGCTGTTAATGATGTTGTAGGCTAATGTATGCTGTAAAATGTAATAATGTGTATACTGGAGCCATAGCTTGGCGCATCATGCAGTCCTGTCTTTTCAACGAATAAATAACCCGGGCCTACTGCAAGACTAAATCTTTATTGTGTCACACTGTCCATGTTCAATTTCCACCTTCACATCATCCGATCTAGATTACTAAATACAAAGACACCTGAAAGAAAAAACAAACTGACTGGAATTACTTCCTGCAAGGCAAGGACTAATTTCCTTTCTTTCACTGAACGTAAATAATGCTATATGGTGTTGACTGCTCTGCAATAAAAGTAATTTATAAATTCTGAGGAATGATAGCAATAACACATGACATATATACTCTTCTTGATGCCGTCCTATCCTCTGGCATCAGCTCATGGTTCATACAAATCTTGAACTCATTGTAGGTAATTCCTTCAATGTAAGGTATTTATAATGTCTCTGTGAAGGACAAATGAGCTTGTACTTTTACAAGCTGTCAGTAAACACGGCACCTGGGTTGGCGTTCACAAACGGACACACCATGAGACCGAAGTAGGTTCTTGGCAAATTTACGGAAGCTGAAAGGTCTTTAATTGCAAAACGCGATCTGCAAAACTGTGGTTCTTTTGACTTGCCGCCAGATGTCCTTGCTGAATAGGTTTAGATATCTTGTGCCGACTGCCACATCTTATAATCACTTGGATACGAAATTCTTATGAATAACTGCTACCTGCAGTAGTTTAAAATTTGGATACCATTCGTCCATTCCCGTAACATTCATCAGTGAACTGGCATATTTTCACTGGAATTTCCTTACGTTTAAACAAAAATATTTTAACATCTACTTTGAAATCTAAGTTTTAAATACATCTAGTACAAACGTAGACGCCATGAAGCATGGTTGTGAGTCAATATTAGTGACAAATATTTTTGGCCGAGTACAATATAAACAAGAAATAATCATTGGTAAAGGGCCAGAACACAGACACGCTTTCTATCATGTTAAAATTTACCCTAAGTATCGTGCAGAATCACGTCAACCTAACTAGTTGCTCAACGACAATAGCTTTCTTGTAACTGTTTTATATGAAACAAGAACTAGTTACCTGCAATTTATACAGAGTAAGATTCTCGTTTTTAACATGCTCGGGGTGCAATGGTTCTCTTTTTATACTTTGCATTCAACACAACACAAGTGGCATCAGGTCAAAGTAAAAAAAAGCCATCAGGGACCAAGGTAATGCGATTTCGTTTTCAGTACAACCAGACCCGGGCCCAATATTCCGATCCCTTCGTCACACGGGTCTGAAATGTTTCAGTGTCAGTCGATACAAGAGGTTCGGCGTTGCCAGTATTATCTGTTTTGTTTCTGATTGACATTTAGCTATTTTTTTGGTATTATACATAGTCTTTTCAACAACCCTTTATACAAGTTTTATAACCATAGGGCTAGGAGATCAGCAGTATGAATCGGGTGGTACTGGTACTTGCTCTTCATCTTCATTGCAGAAATAATTGCATTACAGAAGTGAAAAACGTATTAAATGATTAAATTAAATTATGATAATTTTTTTTCGATCTCACAATGTGCGACACAGAGGCCAAAATTAGCGAGTAGCAACGACACGCTGGGAGGTGTATTTTTTATAAAAAAATACTATAATTTACACCGTCACTCATCCTCTGTAAACTGGAATTTTAAAATTATTTGTTAAGCGACTTAATATTTAGAAAATTATCATTTAACGATCAACTCGTCTTCCCTGCAGCGCAAATCAAACCCACCCCTAGGCCTAAACTGAATACTTTATACGTCCGGTAAATACGCCGCATTTAAGCTACCAGAGCAATAACCTTAATGAATGATTATTTGACAATGCCATGTTTTTTATTCATATCGCCGGATGGCATTCATATAGACGTTTGTTCGGTTAACACTTTAAATTAAGTCTCCATGTGTGTCTATTTGACGGTCTCTCTCTATTTCTGTGCGTTCCCCCTCTCATTCATTCTTCGCTGTCGTTTTCCATGACGTTGTGCATGACGTGCCCAGGAGGTAAGTGTACATATTTCATTTCCGGCTTTGTCAAATATATGTTAATTTGTGTAGGACGGGTATCTTACCACACGGCTTAAAAGATATGCATAAGATAGTTAATAAAGACAGCAAGTGGTGGTAATAGCCATCCAGAGTTTGTGTTTGAAGATCTTTATTAGAATATTAGATCTTTATTAGACAGCTGATTAACAAAAATATGTTAATATTTTAGGTCCCAGTGCACAACCATTTGGTTGGTATACATTTAAGTCCCTAGATACGAAGTAACCGTTACCCCATACTCAAATATGATCAACACTCGCCAAAATGTAACTGCACAACAAAAGAAAAGTGTATCCGTTTCAGGGATGATTTTGTCAATACGCTGTCAGTTTTATAGGCTGTTTGTGCGGTAGGCCCTAGACTCTTGGAAGAAATGCAATAATTGGCGTCGTGCGTATGATGCAACTGACAGCCGATCACAAAAGCTCCTACACTTTTATAAAATGATCTTTCAACCAAAAATTCCCTAGCAAAGGGTCAGCTTTGAGCCACATAAAGAGTGCATTTCATGGAGGAACACAAACAAGTGTTCCTAGGCCAACACACTGGAGCAACTGATCAGTCATCCTATCACCGAGCGTTTTACGGATTGTCCAAAGTGTCGTGCAATATCGTCAAAATCAAATAGAGCTTCATATATACCAAAAATTGTATACGTGAGCGGCAGCGTAATTAAAGCGTACCATCTCTCATGATTGAGACTCCCCTCCATCTCAGACAGGGCGTCTTTCAGTCTGTCACGTGGAGCAAAGTATTATCGTTAACATGCAAGATACATATTTGTTGATGCATTTTAGTTAGAAGATGTATGTCATGACGTCAAAGTATTGTGACCACAATAGCCTCTCCTGGGTTAATTCAGCATAAAATCACTCATGCTGACAGACATCTAGTTAGCCAAACTGCGAATCGGACAGGGGTCCGCAAATAATAAGCTAACCCGGTGTGTCATTGAATGTTATTTCTGTGTATTGCTGACCGACCCAGAGCCTAAAGAAGATGACGTTTGAGTCGGTTCGTTCCAATATATGCAGTTTTGATCTAATTTCCCTGTTGTGTTAGCTTAACCAAAACAGTGTTGATACACTTTTAACGTATGTGCAGTTTTGACGGCTGACGCCTTTGGAGAGAGCCGAGGCTTTCTCTGGACCTTTAACGAACTAATATGTGATTAGTGACTTGCAGCTGACTTTTACTGTGCTTCAGAATATAGGCAATGAACGCATTGGTGCAATATATGCCTTAGCTGATCCCGCTAGCTGCAGGTTCTTTTCATATATCTACGGAATGTTTTCTGTTAACCATGTTGCATGTCAACGCATGGTGTATATAATGATATTGTGTATATTGGAACCAGTGTTTGGTAAATCATACAGTCCTATTTTTTCCAACTGGTAACTAACTGGGCCTGCTGCAGACTGAATCTGGATCGTGTAACACTGTCCATCTTGATTTGCTACTGTCACATAACCGAATCCAGAACACTCAACCTAAACCCTCATTGAAGGATAGTAAGTTGATTTTCGGACCTGAAGTACTTCCTGCAACGCAAGGACCTGTGTTCTTGCTTTCCCTGAGCTTGAATATTGTTAGCTGATGTGAAGACAGCTTTGCAATAAAAGTCATTTATAAATTTCAAGCTGGACAGAAAGGATCACTCGCAAAAAAAAAGGCAACGACACATAACATATATTATTCCTCATGATGACTTATATATTGGTCCTACTTTTCTGATTTAATGCCAGCTTTTTACCCACTTTATGAGTGGTAGTTATGTGACTTCTGGCTTGTTCTGCGTGCAAACGAACAAAGTGTAGGTACATCCTCTTAGAAAGGTATAACTAGTCTCATCTTGAGTATCTTCAAGATGGAAGTAAACATCGTATATGCGTTTTTATTGACAGATACACCATGAAACCGACGATGGTTGGTGGAATATGTCAGAAAGTTGAAAGGTTTTTAATTTGAAAACACCGTTTGCGAAACTGTGGGTTTGTCTAACTTGCCCCAAGATATCCTTATTGAATGTGTTTTGATTATATTTAATGGTCCCCCTCACAGGATATACGTAGATATAAACATAACTAACAGCCTGTGAATTTTAAGAGAAATGTTTTCTAGCCTATTTTTGTCAAATGTTTGAGAGAATGGCTTTGTTGATACACGTCAAGTATCGAAATGGCTCCTTTAAATGAAAGTTTTATCAATGTTTAGTTCTCCAGCTAGTATAAATGTGGACAGCATATTTTTAACATTTCGTCTATTCCTGTAATATACCAGGGTTAACTAGAATATTCTGATATGAGATATTTCATTTGAATATTTTCATTGCAATTGAAGTTTTTGATACATCATTTTCAAACTTGAGCGTAGAACATGGCTATGGCTCCTGTTAGAGAGACATATGCTTCTTGAGGAGAACAGTATAAACGAAGTTATAATCGGAAAAGAGAAAGCTGACATTCTGGCTGTCTATCATATTAACCCTAACCATCAAGCAGCATCACGTTAACACAGCCAGTTGCTTCAGGACAATGCCGACCCCTTAACTGTTTCATGAAAGTGAGAGAAAAGAATGGCTGAACTCTATGCACAGTCACATTCTGTTTTCTTTTGAACTCACGGGAGTGACATAAAAATAATACGTTGTAATCAACACATTCCTAATTGGCATCGGGAAGAAATTAGGACACCATCAAGGAAGCCAGTTAGTGTGACCTAATTAACAGCCAACACAGACTGGGCGTGAGATTTTGAACCCAACCGGCTGCGGTCACCGCACACCGTAGATTATCGTTCGGTTTTTTAAACCGCATGAATACTTATATGCGGCCGACGTGCGAGAACGACACGGAGTCTTCCTCATTCTCACGGCCTCCGCACGGTAAAGTAAGCTAAACCTGCGGATACCGCAAGCTCACCTTGCAGAAACCGCAAAGACCCCTTCGTCTCTCGGGTAGCCGAGCAGGCGTTTAAAATCGAACGGGTATCCTTCGACATCCGTACGTCTACTGTACGGTGCCCATACGGATCTTGTAGGTGGCTACCTGACGCACGGCCGCCGCATCAACTTAAGCGCTTGCGCTAATGTCAGTTACGGTCGTTGCGTAGTCCCTGCGGTCTTTGAAAAACGCACGGTTGCCGTGAGTCTACTGCACGGAATAGCCCAAAACACTCGCCGTACGGCGACAGAATCCCGGTTGTGACTTAGGCTTAAGAGATAGAGAGATGGATAGAAAAGAGATAGAGAGAGATCTGTAGTTATACATGTACATGTATCTACACTATTGCTTGAGGCTAGCTCATCAGCCTTGGTTCAAGCTTGTGTAAACTATGGTGACGTATTTTTATAGAAAATTCTCGATCGGTTCATGGCATCGAATGTAACAAATGTAAAAAATATATATTTAAATGATCACGAATTATCACAAATTTTAGTTGATGTTCCTGAACATGCTTAGAATGGTTCATTGGTCCCTTGGACATAGAGTTCCTAAGAAGTCTTTGGGCTGTTGATAATCCGTTTTGCTGCCTGCTGACACGGGTTATCGGCGAGTGCCACAACATCATCGATGGAATGGCCTTGTTCTTGATTTGTACAGGTCATAAACTCATCAGGTGACCATCAATATCTGGGAGACTCATTTGTGACGTCATGATCGATAGCAATATTAGAATCACCCAGCCAATGCTCCCACAGGCCTAAATATATCAAGAGTATACATCGTTCTTGCACCTCTAGCATTTTTATCCGCCTGCGGCAGCATAAATGAAGGGAACACCCTGCTCTTTTAATACCCGTTTTTGCGGGCAATTCTTTCATCTTGCTGGTGTTATTGACCAAAAAGACCAGACTTCCCGCCTACGCGCCCAGTGGATTGGGACTTTTCCAGGCATAATTATATAAACAGATCAGTGAGTATAACATAAATATAACCTTTCATCTAATTAATGCATTTCCATTAAGTATTAAGTAGGGATCAGGGTGGTCTCTGAATTAAAGTTGACCTATATTCAAGTAGTCCACGAATAAAATCATTTGCCGTAGTCATCGTATTACCCGACTAAAAGTGCAAAAAATTCAAACAGAAAATGACTGAAACTAAAACTGAAATAAAGATACCATATAGGCTATTGATTTTCCTATCGAAAAGTCTGTAAAAAAATATAGATTCTTTAAACTGTCAGTGTAAATGTGCTAATAGAAGGGGGTATGAGGATTTTTCAGAGGATGGAATAAAATTTGTGATGGTCGATCATCACAGCTGCAAGTGACATAGTGTTTGCATCCTGAGGTTAGAGGAACAGAAAAAAAAAACATTTATTATAGGTCGAATCAGAATACATTGGTGATGCTTGGCTGGATGGTACCAATTAAATCATTACTTAGGAGTCATAACAGTTGATTTACTTTTGGGCCAAGGATAAGTTGGATGGTATCAGATATATGTACTACACTGAGGACTCTAGATATAACTTGATAACATCACCTGATTTTCGGCACCACCATTACATAGAGATCACCCTTCTTGTTTAACCTGTATAATAATGTTACCGGACAATTCAGAAAAGTAAAAGACATTATACCACTCCACACAAACTTGGTCGTCTTCGATGTGTGCCCATCACGTACCATTTTTTTGGTTTTCATGGTAACCTTTGCCAAGTACAAAGATTTGCAAGTGAACCAATTTCAAAGAAAATGTCTGCACATTTCCTGATAAAGTATTTATTGACATGGGGGCTATAACAAGGTCCCCGAGTTGAGTCCTTCAGTGCATCACGTATTCGGCATTTAAGTGCTTCATATCCAGATTTGTCATACATCCGTCATGTTGTGTAGGAGGTTAAAATGTTTTCAAGTAAAGTCGATTAATATTCATTCATCGGTATCGATAATTAAACATGATCGAGGCTGATATTTCCAAACTTTTAGAAGAAAACAAGGTGAAATTGGGGCGGTTATTACCCTGGCAAAACGAAATTGTTCTGTAGTACAGGCGAACAATCTAGAAAGTGTTCAGCGCAAAGGCATGCTACTGTGCACTGGCGCAACAAGATGGTGCAGCAGCACACAACTGTTAAACGAGCTTGGTTGGCCTTCATTGTCTGTACGTAGGAAAGTAAAAATTGTCACGACTTTCTATAAAATAATAAAGAACATGGGTCCTCCTTATCTGATAAAGACATTATCCGGTTATAAATGCAAACAAGGCTCGTATAACCTAAGAAATGCCAGCGAGTACAGAGTACCAGTATTCAGACTCCATGCCGGACAACATTCATTTATTCCTACGGCAGTTAAAATTTGGAATTTCTTACCAGAAAAGGTGAGAACAATTACTTCTACCACTGCATTTAAAAACGCACTGTGCGATATGTTTTATCCAAAAAAGCCCCCAAATTATTTCTTCAGTGGTATACGACGTGATAATATCCTACACACGCGGTTACGCACTGACTGCAGCATCCTAAACAGTACTCTGTTGAAGGTCAACTTAACTGAAAAGCCAACTTGTGAATGTGATCTCGCCGACGAAACTGTTGTTCATTATTTCTTAAACTGCCCACTTTATATTGAACAGAGACGCACACTTCTTGCTTGTTTGCAGGAATTTTGCTGTTTTGCATTGCCACATATAAATAAAATTATTCTAGGAAAACTAAGTTAGAAATAGTTAGAATTTTACTTTGTGGCAGCAGCTCCCTGACTACTACACATAATTTTAAACTCTTTAGTCACGTATACAGATACATAAGGAACACAAAACGATTTTGATTTTGATAGTAATTTCATTTAAACTGTCTGATACTTTAATGGATCTGATGTTACTATGTAATAGGCACTTTTGTATATGGAGTATGTGTGTGTGTTTTTTTTGGGTTTTTTTTTTAACGTATATGTTTGTTTACACTATGTTAGTGTTACTATGTTAACTTGTCATCACCATGTATTTGTACTGAACCTTTGTTTGTATATATGTTTCCCAGGAAAACATTTGCATTAGCCTAACGGCTATTTTTGTAATCCTGGTTAAATAAATATGTTTAAATCAAATATAAATGGAGACTGAGACGTATAATACGTAGTCCTTACACTGGTATAAAATACTAACATAATGAGATTGAAGGCATTAAGATAAAATAATCGGTTTAAAACAAACGTTTTTGGAACATAAAATTGGGAAACAACTTATTACCAGAAAATTTTTTATGGGGAAAGTTTCCATGAATATCCAGCTTTCGGACATCGATGAAATGGGTGTGTGCAAACAGAAATAAAAAATAAGATCACAATACTAGTCTGATGGAAGGTAGTATCACAAAATTTAGGCATGATATCGGAGATGACAGTTTGACAAGATTATTAAAAAATAAGCCTATGATTCTGTATTTCTGAAATCGGTGACGGTGGTAACAGCTTTGTGTGTAAAGAGAAAATAAAAAACATGCAACTGGCGAGGTTCTGGTAAGACCTCAATGAAAACACCGCAGACAGCGCCTACATCTGCTACAGGACAGATAAAGATATATGAGAATATCTATACAGAAAACTTGAACCCAGCTTGTGAAATCGTAAAATCCAGATAAGCCTGTTACTGAGGCGTAGCATTATTTGTCTAGAAGGTGTGATCAGCACGTAGGCAGATTTAATAGGTTTGTGCGGGATTTACCGCTGAGAACAGATGACACTCAGATTATATGGCTCTGTTGTTATCAGGGGTCCAGCCACGGCTTCCTCCTGACTATATAGGCTTTGTGTCAGCTATTAAGACATCGAATATAACACAGTAACCAGACGGTCAGACGGAGAGATACCCCACATGCAACCACCCTTAATTATAATTTAAAATACAGCAAGCATGATGTGGTCTACATTCATTGTTAAACAATGAAATTATTTTAATTATTTATTGAAAGATAATGAATATTCATATTTAATTATTAACATTTGTTGGACACATTTTAAACATTAATGCAATATGATTTCAAAAATAAATCCTTTATTTTCAATGTATATCCCTCTAAAGGGAAGAATCAACACCATTCCCATTTTGCAAAACATTCCTTTTGTATTCCCCGTTTTTGCGTTAAGCCTCCCCACCATTGATTCTAAAAAGTGGACTAAGGCCTGAGAAATTAACTTAGGTGAAAGATCGGAACCTCATTTTTGTTTTAATCATGTATTAAATTTCAATGGTGAGGCTTGTTTAACCAACGTTCGCTAAAATACACAGTATTGCCCCATATTCATCAAAATTCATTGCATCTCTCCACATTTATTCCGCATAGAAACATTTAATGGATCGCATGTTAGCACTAAGTGATCAAGGTCAGGATCACCCTAGGATTTTGACGTTTACAAATATGCTTTAATGGAGCGGTTAGAGGTTGGGGCAGTAGTTTAATTGTGGGATCGCTGAGCCATAGAAGGAACCTCGTTTGTATTTACTGAAACCTTCGACAATTAATTTTTATGACTCTCCGTTTATTAAACTGAGGGTTCAAGGACAAACGACGAACAAACGACATACTATTGACGAATCACTGAGTATGTGTATTGCAGATAGCTAAATTATCAGCTAACGATTTGTCTGTAAACGAATCAGTTCAAATACCGAATGAAATAATAATTAATACATCGTACTGTGTTTGTAGATCCCGATTGAATACCTTATATGTAAACGTTGTACCTCACTTTGGCGCAGAACAGGATCGTTGTCTTGGAAAATACTTTTTGTTTGTAAAAAGAGTTTATTTTCATGAAAAATAAATATTATTGGTATACCATAAAATATCATATTTTTATAAGACAGAACCACTATTACGGTATTATTATTATTTCCCATTGCCACAGACACTTTCACTTTCCCGTATGTAACTGACTATGCCACATAGTTTGCTTTTATCCATAATGGAAAATTTCAATCTCATAATACAGTCATGCTACCGCGGATAAAGAAACCAAAGGGCATAACTGTCAAAGGGATAAATGTCAGGAAACCAAATCAGATTGAGCATAATATCGCTTTCCATGTAAGTCACAGTTAATGTCTTCATCGGATGCAAATAAAAAAGAAGTCGCATAAATATTTACCAGAAAATGACCTGGCTAGTTACTGTGACAAAAATGAAAAAAAAAGCTGTAGCTGTATTGTGTAATAGAAAAATATGTATGCTTATGTATGAAATAACGAGAAGACATTTATTTATTTACAAAGAATAGATTGGTCGTACTGGTATTCTATCAAAAAGGAGTGTTATAGATCTGATCATATCGAAATTATCAAGTATGTTCGAAATGGTGATCTGACATGTGTCAGTGCATACATCTACTGTAATGGTTGTGTCTATTATACATTGCAAACTATTTGACTATCAATGTGCTAATTAAATATCATGAACCCAAAAGTAGAAAATATGGTGAAGGAAAAATGAATGACCTTTATACTTTAGCATAGTTGTTACCATATATACTCAGAGTAATGAAATCAATCTTGGTTGGAAACAAAATAAGTAAAATCACTGAATAGGTCTTGGTAACTGTCTCACCTATATCAATGTGTATGAGATGTTTATTTTAATTATAATTGGCGAGGGATATATAAGTTTTAGTCATGTTGACCATATGAATGTCAAGAATGTTATATGCACATTATACTCACACTGTTGAGATATATCTTGGATATATTGACCGCATGGTGATGATGTGACCCACAAATCTATCCGTAACAGGAACTTATCCTTATCAATGAACTCAACTGAAGATTATAGAAGAGTAGAAGACTATATCAACATGATTTGGGTGTCCATTTTT
This sequence comes from Sipunculus nudus, assembly GCA_026874595.1. Taxonomy (NCBI): domain Eukaryota; kingdom Metazoa; phylum Annelida; class Sipuncula; order Golfingiida; family Sipunculidae; genus Sipunculus; species Sipunculus nudus. Next base: position 28,098,313 of record CM049319.1, read on the forward strand.
CCACGTCCTGTTCAAAAGATTTCTCAAAGAAATTGTGGAGTATTATGATGTTTACTTGATTATATGATAATGTAAATGTAACACTATATCAGCCAAAATATTACATACAGTTTTTGTTATGTCTCTGTGATGCAAAATCCAAAATTAATGAACATCTAGCCATTCGTGGTTGAACCCCACGTACTGTTTAATGTGTACAGCTCTTTGGCCAAGCATAGCTCAGCCAGTGGTATGATGGGCTAGACTAATTTCTAGCTCGTCTCACATCATCAAAGTTCTTTTCAATAACATTAAATCCCCAAAATGTCAATACTTAAAAAAATACAGGTTCCTGCAGATGTGGCATTCCCGTAATTGCAGAAGTGGCAATGACCACCTAGGGCCATTAAAGGTCTCGTTATGGTCACCTTATACATAAATGAAGCAACAGATTCACCATTGAGGGCCATTTTAGTGCTGTTATGTAATCGACTCCTGGTCAAGGTAGGAGCAAATAGTCCACACATTCAGGCGGTAACATACTCCGTCAAAAATCGGTCAACAAATCCATATTCAACTTGGTGAAAATTTAAATATGGGGAATCAAGACCAAACCTCAAAACCAAGCAGGAATCACTTTGCGGAAGTCATCATGAGGTCGTTTATCTGAAAAACAGCGGCTCGCCCGCCATGACCCTCCTAGAGATGGTTCCTGACAAACTCTTTGTTCCAGCGATGATGGACTCATCAAAGGAACTAGTCTGAAGGGCATTCTTGGAGCAAATTACCAGGTAAAGTTTGATGACTCTCTATACCTTGGTAATGTTCTCGTCACTAATGCGTGAAAAATATGGCCTTTCTTAAGACAGGTCACCGTTATTGTTATAAGTATATATATATATATAACTGATAGCTGTGGGGGATTAAAGAACGTCATTACCCGCTCTGAGCTGTGTTGATGACCCGTGTTTTTTTTAAGTTATACATAGGGGAATATATATCATGAATATAAACTGTACACCCAAATGTTTTCATATCGAATGCAGAGTAATCTACTGGGTTTTATACCGGCGGTCCCACACCGCAGTGTTATACCGCTTTCCTAATAAATCCCAACCATTTAAGAAGGTGCCTTAACTCAGAGAATGCCCCAGAAGTTGAATTTGAATGCCTTGTGGTTCCTATAAACATATGCAGCGGGTTCACAGCATCTAAAAATCATTGACATGCTTCCTTAATGTCAAATTCATTATCGCTTTCATTTAGGATCTGATCAATTTGCATGGTATAATTAAAAAATAATGCCTTGATCAATTATTCATAAATAATAAATCTTGGATGAGACGAAAAGTGCAAGCAGAAAGGATAATTATGAAACTGGTGAAAGTGTTTCAATTTGTATGTTGATATATTTATCTATAAACAGACAATATAATGCTCAGGACAACAATGGTTTTAATTATGTTTCAGACAATCCTGGGATTTCCTTTCAGACGGATGGGGAGCTTTACGTGCGAGAAGACAAGATTTCATTCTCGACTGGTTAAAGGAAGTTTTATTTTGATCAATGGGACGGAATAGATACGTCCAGTCAATGAATGTTTGAGTTGTCATGCAATTCAGAAAGAACCCTTCTTTTTTTCCCTTATGTGTATTCCACGATCAAAGGCCGGGATTGTTGAAGCTGTATATTGTGTATGCAGTTTCATATATTCCATTTACATAAGATAATTATTCTATAAAATTTTTATTTCTGAATGTTAAATTTGAAAAAAATTTAGATAGTCACACAGTTTTCTTTACTGCCACGAAGTATTGCTGTAAATGATTTTATACTGGGTATATTTTAAAATTATTCACTAAAAGCATCCTCGGACCCTCTTCGTCAGATGGTCGCGGACAGAGTTCAAGACCCATTTTATGAACTTTTGACCAATGATAATGATTACATGTCCGGACATTTTACATTTTAAGCTATGGTGCCACGTTTTTTTTTTCTGTCATTTAGAGAAATAATAAAGAGCAGAACACAACAAAAACAAAGATTGCCCACAATGTCCTTTAAATATTTTAAGTAATCGCGTTGATTAGAGGAAATTATTGTTTTTAGATATTTATTAATACGCACTTTTAAGGAGATGAAATTATTAACATTAATTAGACTACATACTAATAAGTAGAGTATATCCCTAGCCATAAATCATATGGATATTTGACGCCTTTTTATGCTGAAATAAGCGAGACATGATTTGCTCCTCCTCCCGTTTTTTGCCAGCCCAATCTTGACTTAATTGCGAAGAATAGTAGCAGCTGGAGCAAAGAATGATCAAAGGTACACTCTTTGGCTTGACTCCCCTAGCAGCCGTCCAAATGTAATTTTCTCTGCATTCCAACATCTGTTTGTTTCATTCTTTAGGAAAACGAAAAAAAAAATTTCCACATATATTTGGCACTGCCTGTACCACTGTTCAGCATATGCTGCTTTTGGGGCAGCTGTTGTATTTCTGCTTTGATTGTACACATAATATGGTAACAACGGGAGCACCACTCAACAGATGTTAATTACTACCTACTAGTCTATTCTGCACCATCTCTGCAGCGAGAAATAGTAGTTATACAGCATATGCTCTATTACTAGGCCAACTGAATCTCAGTATTTACAGCCGATATCCTGAAATGCCGTCTCATGAAATAACCGTCAAGGCAGATGCAGCAACTTCTGCTTTTTCTCTGCTTGTAAAAGATGTACCAGTGTGGATCAGAGACCGGTGTTGCAGCATATGCTCACACAATGCTGGTTTGAGACAGTGCCCATTGCGACTTATAATATTTCCTTAAGTTTAGAGAGCAGATTTGTAACATATACTAATTCACTGCTCTTTTGAGATTTTGCAATTCAATACGAGTTGGGACAGCAGATTTAGAGTAGGCCTATACACTTAAGGTTTGCTGAAATGAACCACGGTAATCACTAAGCTCCGTCCCCCTCAGTCCCGATCAACATTGTTTCACTATTTTATCTAACTATTTTAGTAGAAATAATAGCTGATTTTCACGGACATTCAGGACTGAAATCATTTATTATTTTACCTGACACAGGTACACTGCAATCAGACATTTCCCTCTATTGCTAATTTAAGTCTGAGACGTTATCTTAACAGTGATATGAAGACAAAATTTCAGGGGAAAATACTGGGCCGATCCGGTATTCGAACCCATAACGATGGCGCACAAATCCGGCGTACCAACCGCTTCACTAGAAAAGCAAGCTTCACTAGCGAGACAGTTCGGTCTGCTTTTATGTCTCCCCGTAACACATCCCTCTTAAGAGCGTTCTGCTATCAGAACAAGACTAAATATCCCAGGCGTCACACTTTGGTGAGCTTATTCCCTGGGCAACAAAGTTAACCGTCACGTTGAACGCGCCCCCATTTTGTTACGAAGACAAATTGTTGAGGGCAAAAATCCTGGGCCGATCCCGGATTCGAACCCATGTAGGTGGCGCAAAAGTCCGGCGTACCAACCGCTTCACTAGAAAAGCAAGTTTCGCTAGCGAGACAGTTCGGTCCGCTTTTATGTCACACCGTAACAACAGCTTTATGCATTCTTGGGTGGATAATGGTACATTATTTCTCAGAGTCAGCCCTAAAAGAAAGGAAATCCAGCGTCATTGTGCTGCAGAGTCCATTGGTGCTTGTATTGCCCAGCTCACCCAGTTTAAACATTGTATGAATAGCCTGTAGCTGTTACACAGAATTGACTGCAACTAGCGTGTTTGACACATGATTCACAGAATCATCGTCCCACTTCCACTTGACTGCTCTATAAACCGGGACGAACATGCTCAAACTCAACGCTGATCAAGCGGGAACGGAAGCCATTATTCTTACATGTCTATTATTTCCGAATTTAGGCATATCTGTAGTTGTTACCATTCCATTTCAGATGGCTGGTTAACATGCTCAGAGATCTGAATTCAGTTTTACTATACATCCGTATTCACATAGTCTGCCTCTTCCGTTTAGGCTGAAGTAGGACATTTTGAAACCGGGAGGGGCTGGGGTGGGGGTAGCTGAACAGAACATAGAATTATTCAGGAAAAAGGGACATGGGTCTTTAAGTTCCTAACATTATTCAACATCAAAGTCTAATTTAACGATTGAACAAACAGTCCGATCAGGATTATACAAATTACAATCTGACAGTTAACAAAGCGTCTTTTCTAAGGGCACAAATCTTTTGAGAGCAAAACGTATGGGGTAGGGGAAAAGAACGTAGAATTATTCAGGAAAAAGGACCACGGGTCCTTCACTTGCTAACATCATGAACAAACAGTCTGATAAGGATTATACAAATTACAATCTGACAGTTGAATAACAAGGAGTCCTTTCTTAGGACACAAAACCTGTCAAAGCAGAACGGGAGGGGGTGGGGGTAGGGGAATAGAACATAGAATCATTCAGGAAAAAGGGCCACAGTTCCTTTAGTTCCTAACATTTTTCAATATCAAAGTCTACTTTAACGATTGAACAAACAGTCTAATCAGGGTTACACAAATTACAATCTGACAGTTAAATAACAAGGCATCCTTTCTAAGGGCACAAGCTGTTTCGATAAAAATGTTATTCTGGCCATTAAGGCCATACAATATCTTTTCCTGGTTTGTATCCAACCTGCAATTCAGATGGAAGATATCCTGTTTTGAGTGTCACACTAGACCCAGTTGTTGCCTTGTAGTATAAAGTAACTGCAATACCACAAATATGACATGTATGGACTATTTAATTAAAGTTTTGATTAGAATGGCCAAACTTTGTTTGATAATAATCTAGATTTTGACTGAAGAAAACACATTTATAAATTCAAGTTTTGTATTATTATTATGATATAATGATTAATGCGAGTTTAATAAATGTGGTATACAAATTATAAAAGAACATTGTGAGTACGTTTGTTTTAATCAATAGAATTCCTAATTGAAGCTCGTATTTTTTTCGAATTAAATTGAGCTGTCCACATGATAAATGATCTGGCCTGAAAACTAAATTAAACCATAAATAGATGCCAAGTCGGAGTCAATGTTCTTGTAATACATAGTTAAAATATACTGCCCGAAGCTACAATAGTCTGGAAACTTCCTGTCCTGTCCCTCCCCCCCTTCGCCTTGATTAATATGTTGTCCTAGGGATGTATGATTTTTGTAATGATCTGTTTCATAAGTTACGGCTCCAAAAAAAAAAAAGATTTCCCTCCAGGCCCGATTTAGATTTTATTTACAAGCACCGTATGTTAAACCAGTTCTGATTACCATGTGGTTTAACCCGAGAGAGAAGTTTGAGAAGTCAATGCCAACAGGGCAGACATACGTGTATCAATATTTTAATAACGTAAGTTGCATGTTTTTTTATAACCTTTGAAGTAATAACGTATCCTATTACGATAATTAGTGCATCAGATGATTTGGAAAATTGGACGTGCACAAATAAGATGAAGAATTGTTTGCCTACTAGAAAACGAAATCGGAAAATAAAGAGACGAAAAAAAAGATACCGCCCAAATTCATAATATCTGAAACAGGTAGTATGGTAAAATTTTGTATTTTACTCCACGTTATTATTCCCCTGATTTGTACTGGACAAGGTAATACTTAGTGACTCAAACAAAAGAATAAAATTTAATATAAAGAAATTTTGAAAATCTAAAAAAAAGCTGCCTATGACTAGTTAAATGTAATGTATAAGACAAGCGGGAAAAAATAAAAATAAAGATTGGTCATGGGAAGAAAAGACAAGTACTTCATTTGATCAAGAATTTTTTTAATTTTCCTCTCAAAGGATTCTTGGAATGTAGCTGGAAGCTATTAGGGCAATGAAAGTTGACACTGGGAATGGCAAGAGTTTTTTTAATTACTAAGATTGGTCCATGATTGTCAGAAGAAAATTGAAAACACATCTCGCGTCATATTGTTAATGACTGAATCAGTGATATACTTCTTTCAAATATTCATTACCCTGTGTAGCAGGAAAACCATTCAGAACGTTATGAACAGTTTGTTTTGCTTGTAAAAGAAAACGTGTACAATTGATTCCGGTCCGGTCAGATGGGCTAAAAAATGCCAAATGTCCAAATTAAAGTAGTTGAGTATGCAGTACGGTATCACAAAAAAAGTAGAGTTTTACATCCTTTGACTTCTAATTATGCAGATTTAACAGTTCGGAAATTAGAATGTGTTTTACAATCGTGAACTGACTGCTGAGTGTGTTCCCTTTAAATAAAAAGAAAATGTTTGGCATTCTTCACAGAGAAAAACTTAGCAAACCGACCATTACCGTCGAAATTGAAATTGTGTCTCCTTTTCGCTCTTTCGATTTAACCTTTTTAATCCACTTTTTTTACAAATTTTCAAACAAATATAAACGTTGAAACCAAATCCGATATGATACAAACATCATTCATCTCAAGACTTTCTTTAAACTAGAAAATATCTATTTCGGAGAGAAATGCAATCAAATAACATCATATCTGCAGCGTTTTGAGTTTATAACAGGCACCAAGAGCACAAGTCTCTAGATACAACAGTACATTTCTCTAGACGCGTAGATTTATTCAAACAGTGTTGTTATTAACTGTAAACGTGAATCGGATGTTACCAGGAGGTATCATTAACTTCTTTATCTCACTTGTAAATGCAATATACGCCCGACAACTGCTTCATGTAGCGTGTAGCTGAGAGCAATGATTTATCCATAAAACATACAAGTTACACAACATGCTGATGACACATGTCCTTACACTGGTTTCAGGGGAAATTGTTTAATGGTATGGTTAAATGTATTCAATAGACTGCCATAATGTGAAAATTAATGGCGTCGTTTGCTCAAATGAGACAACATAACCTTTGAAAGTTTAAAAGCAAGATTTCCTTGGATGGCATATAATTATGGCTATGCCATTGTTATCGAACTGCTGTAATAATCTATACTTTCAGTGCTTGACGTTCTATGTCCAGATAATGGGAAATGCAGTTATTCCTTTTTTATTAGATAAATCCACAGCCTTTTGATGACACTTTCGATTGGATAAGGATGAAAATAAAGATATTTATCAATTTTGCCTATGATTCTTTATCTCTGGATGCCTGGTCATTGCCCCATTCACGGCCGTTGGGGCTATTTCTATGATCTTATTTGTTCCCGTCAAAATACAATAGTAGCTGTTTTCTATAGGACCTATTAAAAACAATTTAAAACAGCAGCTGTATAAGGTCCAATAGTACCCGAGATATACACAAATATTATTTGTTTATCCACGCAGGTTAGGAAGTTCATTGTACTTGCACCTGATGGCCTCTGTCACGTAACATGCCTTTTCCAGTGAATTAGTACAAGAATTTTTAGAGTTGCAGTTGTACTTTGGCATTCTGAATGTTAAGACTGTTCCGCACTAGGTCTATAGTTATGGCCAGTCTCACTTTCCACATAACATTGCCTAGAGTAGAACATCAGCATGATTACCAGTGCATGTCCCCATAACAAACACTACATTGGTTGCATCTGGCTTTGGCACCAGAACTGATGGATATAGTTTTACATAATCCACAACGCTTGAGGTGTTCTCCTCACGGACATGCCGAAGACCAAAGGCGGGTTTAAAGCACTGCAGGGACAAAGGGGAATGCTACAAAGAAGCCATGCTCTTGTGATATTTATATGGGTTCATCTCCTATACCAAAAGCTGGACTTCCGCTATAGTTCAATACCATCCCCCTTTCAGCTAATTAGCTGATCATTAATAAACAGGATTACCCTGACCACCGGCATTATCTTTGTGAAATCAAATATGTGAAATGTTGTAAGCCAATACTGACCTATAGCTAGTTTCGCTCGTGCCTCTGGACATGATTACTTCCTAGAGATTGATCCATTTTTCCTTGAGTTCAGTTTTGTGTTTCAGTAGAAATGCACGTACATGGAAGACTGAAGGCCGCACCTGTTTATTTTCCTCATTAAAATGTATAAAAAATGGTCGTTTGAGGTATGCAATGTTGTTATATGCATTTAAGCTATGTAAGCTCTTGAACATAATTAGTTTGTTGGGTCAAGATATTGTAAAAAGTTACCTGGTTATATTTATGTATTGATAATTAATCATGACCAGGTTTAATCTGTTTTTATCCAACATTTCAGGGATTCTGTGTACCTTAACTGATACGCATTTTGTTGGAAATCACTACCTGTTGTTTTTATAGCTACTGTTGTTTTAAAGTCCTCCTTATATATCAGATTAATAAATTCCAGTTACTAATATTTCCAGTTATTAGTCTGTGAAGGCATTTGCCGTTTATATGACATTAATAATTGTTTGTGGAACTAGAAGTCACTCAGCCCTTCATAACGAAAACTGGAAAAATCGTTTACTATCAATGAAACATGGAATGACTTCTACTTACAGTATTAGTCATACGTTTTAAATACAAGAAAATAAACTCATAAATGGTTTAGAGGGGTTCATTTTCGTTTTAACTTATGTATCTTTGCGAGTTGAATGCGGGCCGAAGTAAGATAAAAAAAATGCAAGGCGGGTCGGGTGCGGACTGAAACCGCGAGCGGCGGAGCGGTACGGGTATTCCCACTTGCGGGTTTGGGTGGTTGCGCGCTGAAGGATATATATTTATATCGGCATCCGGGCGATCATCAGAGAACTGACGCCGATACCGGCAACGGCGTGAAACTCGGAGTAATAACACGATGCTCCAGCCTGCTTAACGTTTAGTTAATCTGCTCTACCGTAGCTGTATCGAGCACTATACTGCAAGCACTGTAACCTTTTTAGGTTAATATATATATATATATATATATATATATATATATATATATATACACATGCATGTTAAGACCTGCTTGTGGATTTTTTTTCTTTTCAACTTAGCTTCTCGTGGTAAAGGCTTGTGGAAATTTGTTCTTTTAAGCTATGCTTCTCGTGGATGTAGGCTTCCATGTATCAGTGATTAATATTTTTGCAACTATGCAGCTTAAAAATTAGCAATAAGTGCTGCTCGTTGTCGTCATTTAAAAAAAAGGTGTTTTGTTCTGGGATCTGATCCCTTTCAAATTATAAATTTAGTAATTCATGAAATAGTCATTCACGCTCAGCAGTTAGCTTAAACGTGCTCATCTTTCTAACACACCAAATTAGTAGCCTACTCGGTTGGAGGTTATTATGGATAAGATGCAAAGGGCGACATGATAATAACTTTCGATGTTAATTATGTTATTTTTACATTATTAAAACACCATGAAAGCCAATGAGCCTTACGAGAATACAATATCTCATTTTGTTACGGAAAGTGACGTGGCGTACCAATGTTAGCTCATCATTTTAGTGAATTCCCAAAACATACTTTACTTTGCTCATACTGATATATATTTACATATATATAAAAAATATATTGTGATAATTCTCTACCATTAAGCATTGTCAGTTTTTTCTTATGTCTAAATAATAAGCAAAGTATGGCCAGACTCGTAAAGATATACGTGCTTCTGCTTAGGGAATCAATGTCGTATATGTAACTACATACTTTTAGTTTATCAAATGATATTCTTTGTATTCATAGATATTGCTAGCCAAATATATATCATAAAATTAACAAGTAATTAAGTCAGGGAGATAATCGGATGGTCGCGAATCCTTTAGCAGGAATATTAGGCTTAAGTTTTGTTCGTTGGTGTAATTCGGCTAGCACATAGGCAATCCACAAAGCGAAATTTCATGTGGAAATGTTCATGGACAAGATATATACTTACGGACTGTTGAATTTTGCCGTCATGTTTCTGAAGAGAGTATAACAGGGATTTTTTTGTACTAAGCTACCAAATGTCAGTCGAAAAACGAACGGAAGACACACTATACCGACCGTGTATTAGGTTTGCTGAATAGGGCTTCAATCTGATGAAGTTTGATCTTGTACTCTCCTTTTAAAAACAACAAGGAAAATTATAGAGCGCATACCTCCACAAGTGTAATATAGACTATTATATCGACAAAAGCGATTTGTTAAAAAAAGTCTTCTAATCCAATAAATCAAATCGTGCTTATTGATGTAGAGATGTCTTAGGCCAAAATAAAAAAAAAGGTATGGTTCTCAGGCACTTTTTTCATAAATCAATGCGGGCGGGCGGTTTTTTTATTTTTAATTTATTGGTATGTTTCGATAAAAATGACAAATGATTAGGGAAAAGAATGATAATAACAGATTTATTTTGCTAAACAAGTAAAAGCCCTACATAAAAAAAGAAATTGTAATGATTTTATCTCCTTGAAAGAAATGTCCGAGTAGTTGAAGCACAAAATTGGTAAGTTTCTATTGAAAATCAAAATAAAAATTGTAAGTTTAAAATTGATGCCGGCGGTGCCTGAGAACACTACCTTTTATTTTTTTTGGCCTTATACATGGACAAACAAACTGACTAAGAAAACGACTGACAGACGCAGGCAATGCGATTGCAATATCTAGAAAGCGCCGACGCTGAATATCAATACGATATTGAGGTAAAATCATTATAGTAGAAAACAAATTAAACAATAAGATATTTCAATTCGGCTTAAACATTGAAACATAAGGGCTCGGGACAAATGATCAAACACAATTGCCGCTTCTAAGATTGTTGATACGGAAAAGATGTATGGAAGGGGGCGCCTCCATAAGGCAACTGTAGGATTCAAAATTGTACTCGTCAAAACGCAGCCATAAAGGCTGATGAGAATCGGCTGGCAAGAAGGAAGGACATTCTGGTCAGGGAATATCGCAAGAAGGAGACACGGTTCAATGTAATGCGTCGCGAAATGCTTGATTACTCTGAATATGGCTTATCTTTAGTACAACTGGCGACTTTGGCACTCAGTTCCTCTATGGACACGCCTCGGAAATGCCCGGTTTTTTTTATATTTTGACAGAGGGTGCTTAATTAGCGGTATCTTATTACCGGGATGTGACATGATCACCAGAGTGATAATTGATAAAGACATTCATGAGTGGTCATGTTGTGGAAATAAGAACGAACGCCTTTGGTCCAATCAATCTCCGTAACATCAACACTCCCCCTGCCTCTCAACCCTGAGTAAAATTACCAACTACGCATCATGCAAAACACGTAGATTGATTATTCCTTTGAAAGCAAATCAAACGCACCAAGAATGGGAAACGTGTCACGATCGTACGCAGACTTTCCGGATGTTCCATTTAAACAGCACAAATAGAAATCAGAATCTTCTTCAATTAGCACTGTTCAAAGGAAGTTCCATTATAATCGGCAAATGCTTTTTATAACGCTATAGTGTATAGTCCGTCCCAGTACCCGTGTCCGCATGTTTTTTCGGGATAATTTTTTATACAAGTAAAGCAGTGCAAACTTTTCTTGGCCAAAGGTTGCAGGAGCTATTTTCGCCGACTACCTGCACAAAAAGTAATGCCCTACCTTGCTTTAATTATGTATGAGACGAATAATATAAAGTATGACAAAACAAGTTACTGCGTTTACGACTTTTCATCACACGAGAACTGATAATAAACAAGCCAGTGAAACTTATGACGTCAGTCAATTAAAGGTGACGCGCGACCGACCACTGTGACGTCTTTGTGATGTCACTGTTGTCTAACAAACACCAAACGCGGCCATAGGCATGGAAAATGTAACATGGAGGAATGTATGGTCTAGCAGTACCAGGAAGACGCCATCCACGGTATTTCAGCATAGATTAACGCAAAAGAGTCGCAAAGTAAATACGTTTTCATGATATATAAGAACTCTATACAAAATCGGCGGAATATCTGTGTATCTACTCCAGGACAAAGGGCATTTTTTAGAAACATTTTTAAAATAATTATTGCGAAATAACATGCGGCCACGGGTACTGGGACGGACTATAGCATTTTAAATATCTTCGGTGGTTTTATAGTCCTTCACGTCATGCAGACTTCATGAGGCATGTCAATGCTATCGAAAAATAAGTGTTAATAATTTCAAATTTTTTTAAAAGAATGTTTTATCATTTTTTATATGTGAAAATGGGAGCTAAAATTTTATATACATTGGTTATAGTCCGTTCCTGTACCCCTGTCTACCTGATTTTTCGCGATTATCTCTACACAAGACAAACTTGGCAAACAAAATTTGCACCATTGGCATAGAGAGGCAAAAGCGTAATTTTGGTACCTTACCTACTCACGATATAAATATTATTTACTTTACGGCCTGGTTTACATGTCTAAAATATATCCGTGGTTCATGGCGTCCCTAATATGCTGCCATTGTTTATCCTCCTTGGATATGGATATAAAGTAATGTGACGTAACAGTGAAGCTCGTGCACACAGAGAATATAAGTCTCGCTGCAAACAGGGGTCGGCAGCTCTTGATTATTGGTGCCGTGAATGTTGGTGCCTCTTTAGTACGTCACGTCTATTATGACGTCATCATTATCCCCTGATATGCCCATTTAACAGATTAGTATCAAGATATCGCTAAAGAATAGACTAGTTACTCATAAAATGGTTTAAATTGTTTACAGGAAAATTACATAAGGTAGGCTATTATTTCCATAATAGTTAATTACGCTTTTTCCCCTTAGTTCCCCATGGTCAAACAGTTTTGGCGTTCTTTGATTCACAAATAAATAATCGCGAAAAATCAGGTTGACAGGGGTACTGGAACGGACTGTAGTTTGAGGAGTAAATCTGAAGAAATAAAAATGATATTTTCCATGAAAATGACTCAACTATGTATCAAATAACACATAAAGTAACACTTGGAAAGGTTTAATCAGTAATTCGCTACCAGATCAAGGCTTGTTTTTGTATGTATATTATGAAAGACAGCTGCTATAAAGGACAATGATTACGGGATCAAGAAATATATATAAATATATATATATATATATATAATAATAATAATAATAATAATAATAATAATAAGAAGAAGAAGAAGAAGAAAGCCAGTTATCAGAAACCTGCAGTTTCCATGAACCCGGTTACGAAATATCTTAGTCACATCACCCTTTTCTGTCTTTGCTTATCAGGACCCGGTCGTTATCGTCACTTTTGTTTGTGCACAACATACAGCTTTCATAATATGTTCCAATAGCAGTTAGGAAGCACCACGTTTCATGAGTCGATCGCTCATGACCAGTAGACCTTACGTAATGGGTCAGTAAGGTGCATTTATGTGGTAAAGATTTTAGCCAGGGGCATGGCTTTAATGAATGTAATAAGATATTTATATCCCTGCATTTTCAATCCATTACTTCACTAAACTGCGGAGGGGCTGGGGGGAAGCTGCCTTCGGAAACATTTGTAAAACAGTTGCTAATAGCAAAATGTAAAATCAACTCAGATAGAAAATCTAAAAGCCCAACGGTTAAAACAGAAACTTTTATATCGGTGCTTTTGTGTTTATCTATGTAATCTCCCTATCTCCTAAACTAAATAATCCTCGCGAGAGCGACACCAGTGTCTCTAATGAAATAGTCGAGAATAAATAAATTTGTAAGGTTTGGAATCTTGAAGTTTCAAAATGATAAATTCACGCTATATCGCTAAAATGTGAAGATGTAACGCAGCCTTTATGATGAAGCCTAAAAGCTTATTCATTATGAATATTCAAATAGGAACTAAGTTGACCGTCCGTCGCATTTAGGGTTCCTTGATCGAGATTATAGCCAGTGCTTGTAGTACCAACAGCAGAGATACAATGAAAGGTTTGTCTCCATGCACAGATAACGATTAAAAGTAAAAAAAAATCAACAAGGGTGCAAGGAAGTGGAATCAACAGTGGAAATACTGACTGCTATCAGCCGTACTCCACCTTTTCCTGATTTCTATCTTGAGACGGTTGGTCTAAAAGTTTTTTTTTCCCCACACCATAACTTCAGGTAAAATTAAAACTGGTGATGCTTTCTTTTTAGAAACCGTGTTCGAATAATTTTCTGCATTTTTTGGGGGCTTTTATGTTATTTAGAAGGATAAAGAAACATCGAAAACGTCACGAAGTAAAAAATCCAGGGTCAAGTGAGAACCTATTACATTCAGATTATAATCTGTATAAAGGGGAGCATCGTTAAAGTTGTTTTATCTTCGTTGTGGTATAGAACCAACAACCATTGTAATTACTAAGTTACCATAATAAAGATCATTCATGTTACAAATCCGATCATACACAGAAATCAGTTTTAACATTAAATGTTAAAGCAAACGTAGAAACAAATGATGTGTTACACAGGGATTTGGATAATATATTATTCAATTCAGAAGCATCAGATCGCAAAAGGTCTTGGTCCATGAATCATTAAAATGAGGGTACTTATAACTTAATCTGTTGTACTACCGTTTGTCAATGTACTGCTACAAGTAAAGGTGCAAATTGCTTTGACACCGAACTTGGGGTAGCTTTCCATTTTGAAGTTTAGAACCGGGGATTTCCTCATCAGTTATGGTCATAGTATAGAAACCAAATCTTTATAAAAGGGGAGATATATGGATAATTATATCACCTGTATATTGCCTCTCTAATTAATTAATTTAAACATTTATATTTTATCTTAAACGTCAAAAGATCTGTGTAATATTGTAAATTCAAATGTACGGCTGGGCCTGTGTCTGGTGGGCAAACAAGCAATTATGGGCGGAATCTCATGAAATGTCGAAGACATTTCAGTAAAAAGGCCTACAAAGACAGTTCTTTCGTTCAGAAAAAGGCGGTTGATTGAACTGCGTTTTCCTGACTATATAATTGTCTGACGGTAGGAGATGAGGTAATGAGGACAGTATACCTTTGTAGGCTTCTGTGTTTCTAAAAAATATGTTTTCCCCCTATGTCGTCTGTCATTCCAATAAATGCAAAATACTTTAGTGAACATTGTGAAACCCACAAACTATTAAAAAAACTGATTGAGGCTTGCTTCCCGTTCATCGCTATTGCCAGTAAATCGCCATTTAAGTCTCACAGGACTTCCTTCGTCCAATTGCATGACAGCCTCCTAAATTGAATCATAGCTGAAATGGTATTTCAACTTAGCGCTTTTACGTATTTGTCTTCAATGTAAGAATTTTTGCACGGTTGTTAAAACTTTCCAATCACTCCCCGTGTGCATGCTTTTTGAAGCTCTTGTTGCGTCAACCGTTTTCAGTAATTCATGAAGCAGTTATTATAGGCGGTTTTTGGTCATATATGAAGACTCATTTAAAAATTGTTTGAATTATATCAAATTTGTTGTTCGCGGGGCTTTGGTCGGGTTGTTGCGAGCCAGGTTATCACGGATTTACATCAACCGAGTCCCCTCGATAGGTTCTGACAAATGGCGTTGCTATAGACCCTTCAAAAAATAATGTTACATTCTCCATGAATTATGGGTAAATAAAAAAAATTCCCTTCCAAAGTTTCAAACATTCCATGACAAAATATGGCATATGCGAACTATCGACACAGAGGAGTCGCTTGACAATGGTTTAGTGCCACCACATGGGGGGGGGGAGGGGGCACATGATATCCTTCTGGGTTATTTTCCACGGAGAATCCCACGGCAATTGGGGCTGTAAACATCAATGGTATAAAATATTTAAAAGATACGGTTACGTCCGCGAGCTGCGTGATCTTTTCACATAAGGATAAAGGATTTCCCCAGCCTAATGATATTCATATATCTTTCCTGTTCTTATAAGGATGTTATAAACATTGATCTTTAAATCAGTTGTTCTAATTAATCCCAATACCTTAATCATGATTAAAAATTTATTGATATAGATCCTTCGTCCATGGTTAATTAACAATGGGTATTTCCGATCTACATAAAGAAACCAAGCTTTCATTTGGACACGGCTGCATTAAATCATGGTGATTAATGCCTTCAAGCCAGTAAATATTTCTAGAAGTGGGTAGTTTAATGATTTCAGTTTCTATGTTTTATGCGAGAAATGTATGAATGAGTCCGTGTCAGTGACACAAGTCAAGTAGAAAATGAACAAAAACGCAAACGCTAATACCGATTAAATAATATTATAATGCAACCAGGAATATTTATGATACCAATAATTTTCGTTACATAAACCTCAGAGTATACTTAGTAAAAATAGAGATACAAATAAAAATAGGATGTAATTACATCTTCTCACACTTCCAGCTGGGTCCCGTGCAGAGTTCAAACGGCCACTCAGTTTGAACCGGATGTTAGTTAAATAAACCAGAACGCTAACAGAAAGATTTAACTATAAACCGACGTTGCGATTTATTTTTGGTTCTCCTACGCACCTAACCATATTAATCAGACACAAACCAACACAACTAAAGAAGAGTGATATGCAGTGTTCATGAAACCTGCGGCCAGTGGAATAATGTATTGATGAATTTTAAGAATGTTATGCTAATCATAAACACTCTAAAACACAGCCATTTCAGAACGAAATTAAACATGTAGGTGAATTCCTAGTACCCTCAAGACCTATACAACAGAATAAGTACCCCCTGTTAGGCGTAATTTGATTGAATCCTTGCACCGCTATATTGTATTATTGGATGTAAATTCATATGATAAAAAGGCTATGATAACTTGAGGTTTGATACCTTATCCGGCGAGTGACTCGATTCCTTCCCAGACAATGATAGATTAGTGGTTTGATATCTGCGGCTTTTATTAATGAAAAATTTCGGCCTCAAAACGGGGTTGTATTCGGTGTGGTGAGCAGTAGGCTGACATGGGGTTTGCAATTAAGATAAAACACAAGACATAAAAAAGTACAAAGTCTGTGAATATGATAAAAACGCTAGTACCTAACCAAGGCTAATTACCCAGACGAATGGATTTAAAAGGTTAAAAGAGCAATTGAAAGTTATTGTCACCTAAACAGAGAGAAAGAGGACATTGATCTAGAAGAAAGTCACGTGTTAGACATTTTTTTAGATGTAACTACGGTATCAGTTACATTTGAGTGCCTGTTAGACAATAATTATAACACGTTCCTCTAACTAAGGTTTTAAAAGTCTCCGTTTATTAAACAGCACTATTTTGTACATATATGTGCTACCGTTGGTTAAGAAATATTAAGCCTTTTGTCATTTTCGTGAGACTAAGGAAATTTAGGCATACTCAGCCCAGTTTATTTGAATACTCTCCGAGAGTTTGGTAGTTTTCATAGGAAGTCTCCCGAAGACCAAGCTGACCATATTTTATTACAGAAAGTAGAGCATTTTTTATGACAAAATCAAATCACAAAGAACTTATTCTCTCTGTCCTTGTCTCATGTCAATCGTTGAATTGATATGGAAGATTTAGTTCAACAGCACCTATCTTTACCTTCAAATAAGGGTACGCGTATACTGAAACCCAACATGTTTGATATTCTACCACGCGTAGTAAAATCCTCATTAGATTGTCCGGTAGTTATTAAAAGCTAAAAGGGCATACCCGTAAAAAATATTTGTTGCGAATAATATAAACACAACATATTTTTCTAGGAATGTTTAAAATAGAAAATGACTTTGAGCTGTTAAATAATTAGAGGTTATTTACATGTAAAGTAGTTTGGAATCTCTCTACTTTAAAAATATTAAACATGGAGGAAGTAGCGAATCGTTCCCCAGACGTGTGTATTTTGAATGAAAAGACAACATTAGAAGAAAAAAGTCAATAGTTATTTAAAAAAAATCGAAAAAATACAATTCCTCTGTATTTATATACCAACAAATATTGAATTCATACGCATTACAAGTAAAGCGTATTTCATTGTAAAGCTGAAAAAATTGGTTAATATATAAAAAAGGACATATAAATTTGAATATGCTTTGTAATCATAGTTACTTTTTATTGATATATAATTTTGTTACTCAATATCTTAATAAGTTCTGAATTTAAAACGGCACAGCCTGAAGCTTCTCTCTACTATGAATGCCACGCTTTCCAAAGAAATCTCTCTGAGAATAAAAACCAGAAAAATCTGTTGCAAAGTAAAAGAAAATTTTATTATCAATTTGGTGTATGTTGGAGTTCTTTTCCCCAGTGTTCTTTAGCACAAGCCTGTAAATGACGCGCAGCTCTGACAATAGGCAACACCTTGTCTTTGCACATTTTCTCCAATCTACTCATCACAACTATGGTACAATCAGTCCGGATGTTCCATACCAAATATGTATCATTCCATTGTGAAATAACATTATTCTTTACAATAATACCGTTTATTGTAGATTGACTTTTTTTTAGGAATTCAGCAATCTTTGGACAACAGAAACAGAAATCAACATATTTTTAGATATCATATTGTGCTATGACTCAATATATAGCTTTTGGTCATGTCAGTCTATTCGAAAGTGAATATTCAATAAAATTATGCGATATTTTACGAAATGATGCAGTTTGTGTAAATAATACATGTATTACAATGCTGAAGTTATCCAATATGCTCATCCGTGAATAAACTGATGAAAGCACTTGGCCTGCTTTAATACAGTGCATTTTGACAACTGTTATTAAATATTGTATATATTATACATATAAGATATATTATATATATATTGTATATGTTATATATATATATATATATATATATATATATATATATATATATATATTGTACAGGCAGGGAAGATGTGGCCTTTTCTATCACTAGGTGAGCGAAATATGCGTGTTTTAAGATTTTATATGTATTTTGCAAATAAAATTCAAGAAGTCACAACCCGTTGTAAACACATAATACTCAACCTCACAGTATTCATCGAACAATAATAATTTTTAATTGAGGCTCCAATTGGTTCAATCCGGGTACCTTCCGATTCGCAATCAAAATTTCATCCCCAGGCTAGATCATACAGGACCATGATAAATAACTCTTTTAGAAAATGAAAGCGACACTTTAAGCAATCAACAGAATTTGATCAGAAAGTTCTAGCTTTTAGTCAAGGACCTCAATAAATCACTCCTGTGAACTGAAAACCACATAATATGCCCCAGGACAAGTGATCGCCTTTAATATTTTATCAAAATTTATTTAAGTGTTGAATTCTGCGTCATCCTTATTAAGATGTCATGTACAATTTCATTTTTAAATATTTTCTGAAGGCGTTTCTTTCGCTCATACCATGTAAGATTGCCAATTGCCTGGAAGATCCTTGTGAAATAATTCACTTATGATTATATTCTCCAGAAATCAAAAGATCCAAACAGAAAATTACTGGACCCAGATCAAATATTGCAAAAAAGCTATGAAGATCCCCCTTTAATTCAAAGACTTAACTTGGACAGAGCCGCAGCTGGCGTTATGAATCATTCTCACTCATCTTTCCACTTCTAGATATTCCATCTTACCAATAATTCAGAAACTTTACACCGCACAGTTCTATTCAATACTATTCTAGAATCTGGCCGCTTATTAAGGGTGTAGCAATAGTATTGCACCTAGTTGGTAAATTTTTCTCGAATACACGTTAAATCTCACTCCGACTCTCTCAGAAAATATCGGATATTAGAATACATGCATCTGATATGTTTCTTCTTTAAAAGCGATTACTAACTTTATATTTGAGCTGTTTCTTGTCTAATTAGAGTGCACAGTTTTTCTGTGATATATTTTTTGTACTTTCTTCTAAAACATCCCTAATTTAAAAAAATAAACTTGAAGTCATATCTACATTATCAATATCAGCAATACATTTAAAATTATACATTTAAAGTTGGAGCATCGTTTATGACTTTGTAACAGCCATCTTAGGCAAATTTCCCCTATTACATTTTCTCGTATCGCACAAGGGTGACCTTGCAAGTAAGAACTGTCTGCCTCTCAGTCAGTAATGGATGAGAAACGACAGTTGGGCTAACTGATGTTTGTATTTTGTGCTGCTCCATGCTATTACATAAATGTACAACTATTATGTATTAGCAATTATGTGAACAATCTACTAGTACACGATCCCAAATTTGCTCTACCAATTCTACTGGTATCCGCTGATACGGACTATAGTGCAAATACATCTTCAGAATGCTATACCCAAGTGCTTGGTCCAGTTGACATTTCTTTGTGCCAAAATGCCCAGGTGCGATAAATCGTGGGTTAGATGACAAAACTACAGAATTGTCGTCCATAAATTATTTGCCCACACATTTTAACTATCTTTGTACTGAAGAGCCTAGGTGTAGGTCTGTATTGAAATAGATCCATGATTATAAATTGATTTTTTGAGTTTTTAACTGTGGTGTCATGCCCACCTCAGAAATTTTGGATGGTGGTTTCAAAATTACTGTAATAGATCGATCTGTTTTTTTGAAGGGGGAATTAATTTTACGTTCATACGATTTTTTTAATAATTATTTAAAAAGAAGGAGTGTAAGGTATACAATGTTCATAAATAAAAGAAAATGTCGCAGTGCAAGAAATATGAAATAAAGCTTAAGCGATAGGTTATTTAAATATCTTTGGTCGGTAGCATGTTTTACATCTTGCAGCGGTTAGACATGTTAGATGCTGTCTTTCTGTATATTTCAAACAGGTGGGCAAGTTTTCTTATATTTGGTCATGACTTCTGATTGGTTTAATGTTTTCTGTCACTTGTGTTTGGCTGAATATATCCTGACGCATTATAAATCCATGTTTCAGTTTCATGGTTAACTGTGATAGGAAATATCTTTTAAATAGTTACCATTTTAGTGTATTTGGTTGCTTACATCTTTTACATTTTAAAGTGTTTGTACTATTAAAGCTGGATTGATTATTCAGAATACAATAAAGTTAGAGGAACATATCGCATTAAAAATATTTAAAAAATGAATAGAATCAATTTCCCGTGATCTGGAGACTTTTGAAAACTCTTTTGACGAACGACATGTTGGATCATTAGCCATGCTCTTACCCTCATTCTGCCAGTATGATCTGAAAACGCAAGCAAAACATTTGAAAGGCCATGAATTGGTTTCTGGCATTTTTAATATGGAATACTTGAAATAACTTCCTTTGAAATCTAATCAACCTGTGGTACGTCGACGGCAGCAAAAAATAAATCTCTATGAGAAGAATCTATTGTTGCGCAGTGTCAGCCTCTCTGGAACTCCCCATAAGAAACTGAGAAGAAACCATGTTTAAACGACGGAATGACAACACGGATGCAGGCCACGGTATATTTTATATCAGATATTGTTCCTGTTCTGGCTGATTTTAACTGCACATTTGCATATTTTGTTCACCTTTCGCAGATGAACTTCTATGGAGTCCATTCTTCTGAGATACAATATTTTTTTTTCTGGTTACCTCTGACTTTTATCAATGAAACGTACACTGTCAATGTGCAACTCACTAAAAGACCATGTATAGCAGGGGCAAAATACCGTACGAATAACACATTTTAGTGATTTAAACGAATATATTGATCTTAATCAAGATCAGAAATGGTGAAAATAAATATATTAAAAATTACTCAGATTTCGCAAAAACAAGAATAAAAAAATGGGACATAGTTTCGAGTTGTTGTCACTCTACGTTATCTCAGCTCCTATATCGGGCTAAATGTATCTCACAAAATATCTTCCAGTTATGCAGGTAACTATGAATATCTTGTGGATATTATTCTGCTCAGATTGGAGTCTTTTTTTCTGAAATGTCGAGATATGATACAGGTAGATTTTGTAGAAAACATCCAGACCTTTGAGTTATATTTTACTGTAAACCTTATGAGGCCTTTTATAGACCCGAGGCTTAATCCCAATGCAAAGGTTAAGACGCAAAAGACTGAGGCGATTTGGTTAAGATAAATACTTTTGGCATGCTGTATCATAAAAAGAGATTTTTGTCTCCTTGACAGTTAATTTTTGTTATTTTCAGTATTAATTCTTTATTCGACCGATTATGGTAGACCTTGGGAGTAATAAATCACATAACCTTGACAGTTCCCCGCTCACCCCAGGAGGAATCGGTACCAATTGCTGATAGATAAGTGCGTGGAAATATCGATCTTATTTATTCATGTCTCACATTAATCATGATTTTGAAGAGTACACAGACAACAGAGGGAAAGGTTAGGTCAAAGGCCTACTTAGGACTGAAACTTTTGATTTGCTATAATACATAATCACCTGGCAGGATGCAAAGAAAAATGTTTGTAAACTTCATACTCCTACAGAAATAAAAGAAAACAAACCAAATAACAGCAAACGAAAAAAAAAAAACAAACAAGAAAAGCATTTTTTCATAAATTGTAGAAAGGTTTTGGTGAGGAAATGCAACAGTACGGTAATATGGGGCCCGATGCAAGTGAGATTATGGTGTATGGAATCTCTATGAATATCAGAAACTGCATACATCAACCAATTACATTCATTAACCAGACATACTAAAACTATGATTGGAAATTCATGCTAGAAAACTATGTCCTCACTGGTGGGACGAAGATGTGAAAATAAAGAAAGGTATTGTCTTTAGATAATATATATATATATATATATATATATATATATATATATATATATATAGATAGATAGATAGATATTTATATCAAAATTATCTATTTTTAAATAGAGTGAAAGGGGACTGTTTCTTATGAAACTCTCAATTTGAAACCATATAACATGTCATTTCGCAGTTAAAGGGTTATTGCTACCGTGATATCTTAATTGCAGTCACCTGAAAATAATGATCAACGTTAAAAAGACATGCATAAATTGCTTGCTCTGGTGTCTCAGCGTTTCCTGTAAAATAATCTAAGCACTCGCAAACGTAAATAGACCTTCCAAGAAATCTTTACTAACTTTATTAACCCGAGACGATATATGCTGTAATTATACCGTAGACGTGATACTAAGTGACCATTTAAAAATAATTTAAACATAAAGCATAAGCCGCTGTGAAAGGTATATTACATATTAATCGTTAAATGTTAATCTTAACCTCAACCTTTTCATTAAACACATCAGGTTGCGCTCAATAAATGTCATGAGAATGACGACGGGATAGAAATAAATGAGATATCTTTACGGAAAATATTAAAAAGTATTTTCTTAATAATCGATTTGTTATATATCATTAATCTCATGGTCGATCTGCTGTGACTTTGGTTTCAGGTTGATTTTTACAAGTGCATTCGCTTTTACGAATTTTGCAGAACATATAAGTCGCTAGGTTGGGTTAATGGGAACTTAAAAGTAATTATGTTATGGTTAGGCAGAACCTAGAAAAAAAAAGATGTGTGACCGCCAGGTGAATTCAGTATCACTCCACTTAAATAGAAGTTCTTGAAGTTGGAAATCTCTTGCTTCACTTATTCAATAATAAGTATAAAGCAACAGGCAAAATCAATGTTTTCTTATTCATTTAGTCTTTACGTTCGTTAGTTAATAGTGCTCTTTCTTGTTTAATAACACACGATCTATCAAATTACTTCTCCCTACATTTTAAACAAACCAGGCTCTAAGTAGAATCATATGACGAGGTCCAATAAATAATTGTTAAATGATAGAAAGTTGTGACATTTAAAACCAATTTAATTTCAAACTTTCGTTACCATTTACGTCAACCACCGTCTTTTAACCTTTATTATTTGTTGCCTCATTGTGATCAATTTTAACCAACAAGCGCATAATGTAATATTGGAGTTTCTTGGAATTTACCATGATGGTTGCCTCTGCAGATCTGATTTTTTCCGAATGTACATTAAAATTTATTGTTTTTCCTCTATAAAAACAGTTCAGAAAGATTATTAAAACCTCCGAGACGTTTTTTTCTGTTTTCTATTATATCGCCGACTAGACCACCTGGGCTGGAGACTTCGAAATATCCTCACGACTTCATACGCCTCGGCATAATCTAATACTTTCTTCTTCAAACCATATCAAGTGCCAATCCCTCTCGCTCAACTGGCTTGTACTGCTTAAGTAATATGTAAAACCTAGATGTTGCAAAATAAACCTTACTTTAATGCATCACGGTAAAAATAGATTTTTCATGGTATATGTGTATTTATGTAAATATGAATCATCAGCGAAATATAAAATAAAGGCTTGTGTCTTAACTAATTGATCCCGACAGCACTGACGACAGTTTTCTCTCAACTATACACTACACTCGCCAATCATAGTCCCTGATTAAAATGTGTTACGTAAATTAATACGACAGATTATACGACAAAATCATCTACAAGAAATGCTTGATTTTTTATTGATACATGTGATAATCAATAAATGGTGAACAAGAAGCACTCTTGTGTTAAAGTTCCTAGTCAGGGGTCTTCGGGCTGAAGACGGCCAACACGAAAGTAAATACTATCTCGTAAACCAGGGCACCACCATAATCCATCAGAGTTTCACCGTGCGAGGTCTTATTTTTTGTTTGTGCTGCGATATTTATCCAAGTGAAAATGATACAGTGTTATGTTCAAACATTTCATCCATGTTGATTATGCAATAACATCGCAATGTCTTTTGAATTGTTCTTTTTCTGTTTCACAAGACTTTTTTTTCACAACTTAGCTAGAATTAACCAATTTTGTTCGTAACAAATATTATCTGCTATATTAATAAAAATTTGATAATACATTTGGCAGGCAAAATATATTAACAGTATCACTATGTTTCAGATACATAAAACTTGACCATACGGATGGTGTCCAGTTTCTATTTGTGATGCGGGATAGATTTTGGAAAATACACATTATTCTGTATCAGCACGTAAATAAAGTAAAATTTATAATAGTGATTGCTGAAAATCTCAAGATACGTAAAATGACTTCCGATAAAAAAATATGTAGCCCTGTAATAAACATCATTTTATATTTTACTCTTTTTAACCAATCAGTACTAAATATTGACTGTCAACATGATGGGTAAACTACCGAAAAAAGATGATCGATTCTGAACTAACTGTAGACTTCAATTTTAAACAAAGGCTCATATGATTTCATTGAAGATACAAGTACAAGAATAGCTGAATGAAACATCTATCCAGCCATCGCGGAAGAACGAATATCTGAATATCCATTGAAAATGTCTTCTAGAGGGAAAGGGTATAAAAATAAAGTCACTACGAAATATAAAATGTATGTTTTAATAATATTTTCTTTATGGACTTGAAACCTACTGAAGAGGACAAAATGTTTCTGAAAACCTGTGCAAACTTAAAATACACCCGAACGTTTCTTCATCTAAAAATACGCAAAGGATCCCTTCAGACGTAAACTAATATATTCTTTAATTGATCTTATTGAAGGTCCAAAAGAATACTAATAACAGACCATTGTATGGACTACTTGAATGTGAATTATGCATTAACCCTGATAAAATTCGGTTTTGTTCTGCTCAATTATGTGATTTTGTAAAAATTTAGAAATTTAAGTGACCATCAACATTCATATAAAAAATGGAGACTGATTGACTCTTCTATGTTACTATTCTCATGATTAAAGAACCAAGGCCCGATTGAACCATTCGAAGTTCTTCTACTTCGTTTAATAAAATAAGAAGAACCCAATATATAATAGACTATTGTTTACCCTCATATTTGAAATAAATGCACATACTCCTTGCCTTAGCATAACCGGAATATTTATGAAAAGTTGATAATATTGCAGTTACATTTCATTCTGATTCAGTGACCATCAACATTCATATAAAAAAATGGAGACTGATTGACTCTTCTATGTTACTATTCTCATGATTAAAGAACCAAGGCCCGATTGAACCATTCGAAGTTCTTCTACTTCTTTTAAATAGAGTAAAATACTAGAGTGAAAGATTTATCTTGTTTATTTAAAATTAGTCAATTCCCCAATGCTACACAATAACGTTTATATAATGTTTATGTTATTGTTCAATGGAATAATATTAAACGTTTGAATTTTCTTATCAGTGACATTATTTCTGTAAAATATAATTTCATTGACACATTACATGTATGTGATTGATTAATATGTACATTACATTGTTTAAACTAGATAACCCAACATCTTTGAATGTTCAGACAATTCAAACCACAAAGAGCCGATCATCCTGAGAAATATTCATATAGTGTAAGTGTTCAATTTATATTCACAGAATATGCGCAAAATTATACCTAAATCGCATATATGCGACTAATTTCATGCAATAGATAAGTGCATACTCTGAATACGCTGAACTCTGTTGTCTTTTTTATTGTGCGATCTATTCAAACCAGGACCATGCAGGAATATTTTGCCCTCACGATCAGTCGCGTCTGAATCATCGCTGGCCAGTTTTGATTTTCGGAAACAGAACACCGAATTATAACACTGCATTTACAGCTAAATAAAATATAAAGCTTTAAATAAAGGTTTCATTCGAGCGACCATGGAGCTGTTATAATTCTTCCCACTCTGACTCAACAAAGTCCTTTTTATGCACCATTCCATTCCGTTTTCATAACGCAATATACAGTCGTGTCTGAATTAAAAGATTTATTGTCAATGAAAAACTCGCAGAGTAATAAATCTAATAGAATTTTGATGGCCTTTAGCAAGAAGCACTAATCATGCTTTAAGAAGTGCCAGGTACACCTCGAGCGGAGATGGACGGTGATTAAAACCCGAAAGGCATGTTCTTTTACAATCTGTTTTTATAGCAGCTGCTCTTATTTTTCAATAATATTTATTTTCAGATAACCATTAGACGCTTCTTAGCCAATAAGAATCATTTAAAAGATATGTTATTACGCTATCTAGCAGATGTGTTATACAGGATGCACGTCAAGAACATTTCGAAATATATTTAGATTTAAAATGAACTCGGAGATAGTTCAGGATCCTGCCTAATGTACTCTGTAATGGTTGTTTTGTACGGCCCTCAATATTCTCCCTCAAAATGTTACTCATGTCTCACACATCAATAATAATAAAGCATTCAGCGGTACCAAGTAGGATAATGATATTGTAACAGCGACATATAGTAGTCATAATAGATGTAAAGTGCAGGAATATCCAGTCAACATGATATCATTTTATAATGAAATAGCCATCCTAATATAGCTGCATAGATCAAATCATATTTAAGAATCCCAGATGACTTCAATACAAGAAACATATACGCTATGCCCTGCATATGCGAAAACCATAAAGCGAGTTTTAAATCATATTTTCGTCTCCAACACATTGTGAAGCGTTTATACATCCAGTATTTTTGTTTAGATTTATACCTGATGGTTTTCTATTTTTCCTTGCAGAATTTACTTCAGAGTCAATTTGACCGAGAGTAAGAAACCAGGAGATACAGTGCTATTTATATGATAGCTGGCAAGCTTTCCACAGTGAGTATAACTCTAGCTGCCTTCAAATTACATTTGCTATTAATATCCACAAAAAAAATTATTGATTTTCAGTGAAAGTTTGTCTGAGGTGGCATATAGGTATTTCAATGTTAACACCATTTAGACGTGATTAAAATTTGATTTGTATAAATCTGCCTTTGCGAAAACTCTAACAAAAATAAGAAGAACCCAATATATAATAGACTATTGTTTTCCCTCATATTTGAAATAAATGCACATACTCCTTGCCTTAGCATAACCGGAATATTTATGACAAAGTTGATAATATTGCAGTTACATTTCATTCTGATTCATGTGTCATTACTTAAGGCAAGAAAGAGTACTATGTTATTAAGTTAGTTGACAAAATAATTGAGGTATGAAGAAAAGATGAGAGTGCAAAAAATAATTAAAAGAAACGAAGTAGAGTATGGATGGTGGTCAAAATAAAAACAACAAAATGTAAAAGTAGGTCAACGTTTGTAATGGTACACTATAATCGCCAGAAAAAAAGAGCACAATAGTGGTAGAATGGAATTGTTCAAAAACTTAAATATAGGGTTAGTTAAAGAAACCTACGAAAACAGATAATACATGATGGTAGAAAAAAATGAAGAAACCACAAGAACTTGGAGATTAAATATAGATAATGTCGTAGATTAAATATACAAAAAGAGGAGGGAAAAGAATAAACATACACTGGTATGATCTAACTAGGAAGACGAATAATTAAAACAAAACATATTGTTTTAGATAGATATGATATCTATTAGTAGATGCATAGCTAGAAAATTGAATAGGTAAAACTATTGAAGAGTTGGGATGGAAGGTAAATATTTAAAAAAAAGACAGGACATTATTAAAAGGACATGGCTTAAAGATTAACCTCACCCGGAAATAATCTAAATGCGAGATGTCTTGGCAAACCTTTGACGTTTCATCGCAGGACAAATTGGCCAAAGCAAGTTGAAGAATGAGGAATAAGCTGCATATCTAGTGTGTCTCTTACGTGGACTGTCAACGCCCCTGTTGATTCGGCTCCCCAATCATATGAACCTGTCAACACTGACGCACGCTTCCCCGCGCGGAATCAATCACAAATGGGCTCTCTTGCCCGCCGCTTCAAATAATATCAGGCAGAACAAGGCTTTTGCCTGTAAACTACGTGACTCACAGGTACAAGGATCTTGCGAGTAGCTACACTTTGTTACAGGTGGGTGATCTTAATTCCATAACATCAGAAATTGTTGGAAAATATGGCTCCTAGGTACAACTGATATTTTGTCCACACGGTTCATGAATTACTTATAATAATAGATAATATCTTGACATCAAAACTGCATATTTCTTTTGTAATTGTCACGTTAAGGAGTCTCGGATGATTACCTGCACAACGACTGATGGTCTTGTGTCATATATTTACACGTTTTACATGAATTTTTATTTGATGTATTGGTTTTGTTCTAAAGTATTGAAGAAAGATCTCTATCAAAGATGGTGAATTACTTCATCGGCCGTTCGTTATAAGAAAATTATATATTCATTTATCGAAACCGTTAGTAAACCAGAAGGCAATATCACAAAGAGACACTCTCTTGACGCAAATGATGCCTCTCTTGACGCAAATGATGCCCTGCCTATCCTATGTTGCAGACATAAAAAATATATAACCCAAATCTTCATTTTAATTATTGTGCTTGAATAAACAAAGGCGTTGAATGAAAATAGAAGGTAGCTTAAGGGATATGCCAACACGACTTAATACAGCCAGACATATCTAAGGTGGGTCTTCTTGAACCACAGTACATATTTCAAGTGTTAAGACACATGGCTTAAAAAATTATGTTAAATGCAGCAACAAATGAATATTTTGGGAAACCAAAATAACATTTTTCACACGTAGTTTTGATATAAAAGTTACGCTATAGGACTCATTTTTTATTTTTCACTATACATTCCATTATGTGAATCAGTAGATATTTTTGACTGACATGTTTGCTTCAAGGTTTACAGGTTTACCAGATGTCAATGCAACTGTAATGTTTCTAATCCTTGTCCTTTATTTTCTGATATAGTTCACTGACAGATTAACTTGTTAAGCAAAATGACTCCAGCATTCCTAATCACTATTGCCAACACCATTTATGCTCCATCTTCAGTCATTACTTCTTTTCCCTCTTCAACTATTTCAAGCTTTTATATCTTATATTTATCCACCTCAAACACATTACTTCTTTTCCATTTTTTTAACAACATTTATTTTTCGTTTCCATCTTCTGTCACACTTTACATTTGACTTTGTACCACAATCTTTCTTCTTGCCTTCTACCGTGCATTAATTATTTTTTCCCCTTGCGTAGTAACATTTTGTCCCCATGAATAAGTCCCCATAGACAGGCCTAATTGATTTAGATTGAACTAATTACGGTTGCTTTGTTATAACAACAAGCTTCATTAAAAAAAACAACAAATAATAAAGGGGAGATATATAAAGCAATCATTAAACTTAATCGGCGAATAACGTACTTTTGAAAGCCGAAATATTAATCAATTGTTGCATGACTGAAGAAGCGATTAATATAATGTACACGGATAAATATGGAGCAACCAATTTTAAGCTCCGGGGGGGGGGGATGTAAGAGCAATTAAGATTAATGTTAATCAAATTTTAAATGGTTTAAGCGATGAATAACAAAGTTTTAATAGAAAAACTATAAAGCAATGATTATGACACTTAAGGTATGGCGTTATGAATGTTAGTGAGAATTGTTAATATTATTTAGTTTAAAAGGAGATGAAATTAAATAAAAAAACCCTTTAAATGACTCCTTTTATTGGTAAGATAAAGGTCAGTGCAGCTACACGGGTTTTTATTCATAGTATTTTAATCATTCATATTTACGCGTGCATGTATAAGAATTGATAATTATTTTGTAACCTGCGGCTCCGGCTATGTCTTGACCCCTAATGCTAATGATTATAAGTTTGTGTTAATCCATAACAGCCTGTGCACTGTCTCAGCCAAGGATATTTATGCTGCATGATGACCAGCGGGTGTACCTGGAGATTGACTTGCCTTCATAGAGTATACGTAAAAGAAAACAGAAAACACTGTGCCACAATTAACTTAACATTTACTAAATAGACGTCGTTATACTAGACATTCAGTTTGAAGCTGAAAAACTTCATGATAGTACATCCTTAATACAATCCT
This sequence comes from Sipunculus nudus, assembly GCA_026874595.1. NCBI lineage: Eukaryota > Metazoa > Annelida > Sipuncula > Golfingiida > Sipunculidae > Sipunculus > Sipunculus nudus. The sequence continues at coordinate 28,128,779 of CM049319.1, forward strand.
GTATGTTGAACTGGACAAAGCTGAAGTCACCTGGTGGACTACGGTTTTACAGTAAAGTGTCTTCAGCATACCTATGAAAAGAACAATCATGTGCAGAGATTATGCGATCGAGATAGGGGTTGTGAATTAAGTGAACAATAAAGGATCACCTGGGAACCCCGTACCACAAATTAATTGGTCTGATTTTCATAAAGATGACTCTTTAAAACAGTCTTCCCAAGGTTTTTAGAAACGAAGGTTAGGTTTGAACCTGGCATAAAATGTTAGAGGTCATTTGGATCTAATCCCAGCTTCTTCAAAAGTGGGGTCACAACAGCCTCCGTATATTGAGAAGGGACTGTACCTGTGTAGTGAGACATTTATAATGAATGTAATCAATGGAGTTAGGTCATCTATGCATTGCTTAAGAAGGGGAGTAAGGAAGTATACATCTTTTTGTTGGTGATGACTTTTACGATTTTATTGTAGTATTCAAAACTGACTGATATGTAATGCCTGACATCCGTTCTTTCAGTTTATACCTGCTCCGAAATTAAGTTTTTTTCGATATTAACCTGATAATGCCATATTCAGACAGCAATCTATACTCTCTTAGAACACGCTCCGCTGGCCAGTTGTAAATTGATTTTAACGGAACCGATTAAGAGTAAACGCAAGGTTAGTGTATAATTTGCTGATGCCTAATAAACAGCAGTTTTAATAAGATAAATAAAAATGGCTGTACCAAGGTAGTTTTTAATTCAATAGATTATCATATAACAACTGCCTTCTGTATTGATAATGTCACTTCTGCGACTACTTTAAAATGATTAGCGGCAGCAGACGAGGGAACCCCAGTTATTCCGAAATAAAGGCCGCATTGTAGTTGTTTGCCACAGTTAAGCATAGCTTGTTTGACGTTCATGCGATTCATGAACATTAATTTTTGCCGTGCTTTATATAAACTTAAATGTTTCCTCATCCACTGCTGTCCACTTGTCTCCTCCTATAAACTCCCTGCCTACCCACTCTGTAAGTTGACTGACTCATTTGACACACAAATAATTAAATCCTCCCACTCGCCTATGGCGTGAAATAAACTGTGCCACTGGTTAGCGGAAGGCCAGTGAATTATTACAAAAACTGAATTACCAGTAGCCAGATATTATGTCACGTAACCTGATTGTAATCCCCGTTCACACAATTGCAATATATATATATATATATATATATATATATATATATATATATATATATATATCTTATTTGAAAGTATTTTTTCAATAAACCAACATGTAAAATAGCTTGTTTTACATTATAACGAGCCGAGGAATGAGTAAATATACAAAAAATATATAAACTAATAGAGATTAACCAGAATATTGAGAATCGTGCCTCTTAAGCCGTTGTTGCCGTGTGTCTGTCTTGCTGTTTTTGAGGCACCCGGGAGTGCGGTGACCTTTATACCCCCCTGTTAAGTGCTTCACTGGAGACCTATTCATGTATCACTGTGGACTTGATATTGAGCTTGTGACGCTGGGATTGTAGGTGAATCGTGTTCTCCTTTTGAACATACAATGTGTACTCCTGAGAGGAGCTTCCCTTTGCCTTTTACAGTGACAGAGGTCGTATTCTTGTGTATAACACAAGAGGATGTTAATATGGCCACGATTGATCTCCATATATACTATAGACTTAATGTATTATATATGTAATAAAATTATTATAAAGCCGTATTGCCCGGAAGAGCTGAACGCTTGCATAAGAATACCGATTTAACCCTTCACAAGAATGAAAAAATAAGCATATGAAACTATACATTTCAGATAAAAACTATTTTAATAAGTCTTTATCATAATGGAAGTTTTCCAATGAGGGCAACAATATTGAAAAAAAATCCATTCCCTTAAAAGGCCACTTTATCTTCACGGCTCCGGCTGCAGACTACTGTTCCTGGAAAGCGGAAAAAAATAGAAACAAAGAGCGAAAGATATATAATGATGGTCAAGGAGAACACTAGCGAACGCCGAATTAACCGAGCGTTGTTGCCAGCAGAACGACACACATTTGTCAGACAGCTTGTGATGCAGCAAAAACAAAATGAAGGATGAGACAAAGCAGATCCTGCCAGTGATCGATCGCTCTTACCACCCGCATAATATGTCAGTAGACCTCTTGTTTTACCCAGAGAGAGTTTATGCTATCATTACTTTGCAACTGCCATTGATAGAAATATGAGAGCAATCATTTTTTTTTTTCATTTTCATTTTATTTTATATCATACACGTCTTAGCAGATCCATCTATTTTGAAACAATACCCTCTCTTCCCTCACAAGATATATTATATATATAAAACTATACATATATAAATATATCTCGTGCTTACAGATAAGGATATAAGAGCAGATATAATAGAATTGCTTTCTGCTAGAATCTGCTGCAGTAGGTTTTAATCTAATAATAGTCAAATGCGTGGTCTGGTTTAATGCAACAGTTGAATAATTACCAGAATTATTTACCGTCATATAGATCTCTCCGGGCCAAAGGGCCAGCGGGCCAGGTCCTGTCCTCTTACAATGCGGACTTATCTGTAATCTGCAATGCATTACCTGTCTCGTACGAAAGGCTTTAGATATTTCTGTCAGTAGAATAATTACGGATACATTTGCAAAATTTTGGGAAGTACAGATGTAATCCAAGGCCCTTTAGATGTGCTCACGAAAAATAATGTTTGTGTTAATCTAAAGAGTACAAACAATTGTAAAATTACAATATCCAATTGATTGATTGTATAATGAAGTAAGCGTCCATCGTATTCTCTATTGTATCAATTCAGGAGTATAGTCTGCATTAAGCATCATCCCCTGAACAAGCATGAAGTTAACTATATTTATGACTTGTTCAAATGACACTGCCAAGATATCAATACAATATTCGAAGTAACAAAGGGGCCATATCGGGTAAATATGCAAGGGTTTGCTTTAGAGTGCATGTACTTTTTTAAATGCCACGTGTATATCGGTGCAAAGTTGAATCTAATTGTAAACACTGCATGATGACAGAAAATATGAAAAGACTTTATATTTATAATACATTATCACCTTTCAATAATCAGATTCAGTCTTTCTCTCTCAGGTATTCTGATTCACGTCAACAATATGGATGTGTACAGTTAGCGACGTGGACCTTACTACCAATACTGTGCTCAGGAAGCACCTCAATGAACTTGCCAAGCTCTGTGCGTTGTTGCATTGATCTTTCCTGAGGGCGGCCTGTTCTTTTGTTTGTACCATCTGTATGCTCTCTGAAATTGTATAGATTGTATGAGCTTAGCCGATCACAGGGGCCTTTCATCAACTGGTTAACTCAGCCGTCGTCATCTTATATTTACCTGTTACCACCTCGATCATAACCTTATTGTAATAATCCAGTCATAATTTTTAGAGCTAATTAAATAATCAACTAAGCGACAGCGCAAAAAGTATTTTGTAATGATCCTCTCTTTAAGGACGCCTGTCTTTTTGTTAATAACGAACAAAGTTCTTTCAGAAACTGATATGTCGGTGGTGTCGAAAGAGCTTTTCCCCTTTCTTTGTTTCCACCTCGAGCTGATATGCTTTAGCCAACGTTACTGTGTTTGACTGTTAACAACTAGACTCAGATATTTTAAGAGAGTTTTGATAAAATAAGGAGGATAATAAGATTCACAACCATTTAACTGTTTGGATCAATCTAGGTTACCATTATGTTTCGTTAAATTATACATCATCATAGCGAGGGAGGAAATAAATTTTCAATATGATGAAAGTCTCCACTGCGTGCAGGGTGCACTACTGTGACTTGTCTCCTTACTATTGAACGTAAGACTAATCTTCTTGTTTTTTATGGGCTACCTAGGCGGAAAGTTTTCACGAAAGCTTTAAAGACCATGTACAATGTATCCCTGAATAAAGTTGAATCCTGTTAATTATTTATTAGTCCCTAAGTTTATCTCTGATGGGGTTTCGATTTTCCAATCACCCTTGGGAAAACATACTCAAAATATATAACTTCACCATACTTCCGACACAAAGTCCTTTTCAAGGCTGGGGACGAAGTGCATTTAGTGGTATTCGGGAACGTACTTATTCTAGAGCTGAGCTGACCATGGAACCGTGACACTCATTATCTGAAGAGAGGCCATGTGTTCATCTACGATAAGAATTCATCTCTAGTTTTTAATTTCGCATTTTTTAACGGTATGCGGTGTGGGGATTCCAAAGTTTATCACATTCCTTGCATTAAAATGCCATCCATCCCATTCTATATTATATATGAGCATATTTTCGGTAGAGCGTATCCTGCTGGAATGAGGATATCGGCGAGTGCCACACAACCTTCGATGAGGAGGCGTTGGCCCTGCTTATTTCAGGTTTTAAACTCGTCTGAAAAGTCTGGTCTTCGACATATGTGTGTGAATTACCGTCATCAGTTAGAGCTAAATGAATAAATAACGCTAAACTTTGTACCCTCGAGTCGGGGGTATCTACTGTTTTAACCCCAGCACGTTCCCCTCTGCGGGGTCATTAACGTAGCAAACTTTCCGCTCAAATAATCTTTGTTGTCGTGACCGGTTTCTCGTCCTACTGCAGTTATTGACTAGACACAACAGACTCAACGTCTATGCAATGTAGACTTGGAGGCTCAGGTTTTACGCTTCTTCTATATATAAGGTTATAAACAGCTTTATGACGGGCATATATATGTGATCTCTCTGTCAACTAAAGCATAAATATTTACCAAGATACATTCATATGCAGCGGCTGAACAGGAGATGATTTACAATAAACTCATTTCGCGGTAGTCCTTGCATATACAGCGGACGTTGAACTGAAACAAAAAAATTCTGGAAAAATTTGGTCATGTTATCTATATCATGGTTTAGTTAAACAGCAATCACGTTAGCCAATATGAAATCAGTATTTTAAATCCCAACTATTTCTTAGAATTGTTTAGTTTAAGTAAAAACTTCCTGGTCCCTTTTTCTGTAATCCCGAAGATAATGAAATATGAAAAGTCCTTCTCAGAAGTAGAAGGACTGCATGAGTTATATCCTTCAAACGCTTAGGAATAGGTTACAGGGACATAGTCTGGAGCAATATCATGTCTATTATTTCAACCTATCAGTTCAGTTTTTCTTAATAATTGTAGATATACCTGACATTCAGTTTGTAGCTGCAAAACGAAGGATGTTACGATAAAATGTTGACTGAAAGCAAGAATTTTTTTTTTTTCACAAACAAGAAGACATTACCAAATATAAACCGACTTATCACAATCGAATAGTTATGCAACGTTTAGCAGCGATATCGTAAAATATGTGTTAAGTTACTCAGGACATACAATCTATTCCAAAATTCATAACATTCAAAAACAAGATTTCGTTGTCATACTGATAACATACTGATTATCAGTAATGCCTCACAGCCGTTCTTTTAGTTTATTATATACTGCTTCGAAATAAAGTTTTATCAATATTAAACTGATACCTGATAACGGTATATTCAGAAAAGCAATCTATACTTTCAAAGTAGACGCCCGCTGACCAAGAGTAATATTTTTAAACGGATTAGTGTAAAAGTATACCCAGGGCTAGTTTATTATTTGCCGGTGCCTAATATAGGGCAGTTTGAATCAAATATCTAAAATGGCTGTACCAAGGTAGTTTGAATTTAAAGGGACAATTACATAATTAGGCATCTCCCCTCCAGCGCGTGCATCAACTGTGACAGCCTGCTGTTACGACCCATAATGTAATAACGGCCAATATTGTAATAAAAACGGCCTTTACTGTAATAACCATACCCTGCCCATATGGTAATAAAAATTGCAAATGGGTAAAACGGCCGATAGTGTAATAAAATCGCAGGTGGGTAAAATGGGCAATAATTTTATTATTAAAATTTAATGCAAATTTACTGAGACAATTCAGATATTCACTTCTCGTGACACGAATGTATAAGTGAACATACAGGTATAAAAACACTAGATTTACATCAAGATATGTTTAGATGAACCATATTACCGGTAACCAATTTAATATGAGCAACCTATGGCCTTGAGTCATGTTTATCCTTTTGTTGAATCAGTATCTTGATGATATGATAAGGTATATACACAGGAAAAACAGGATAAACAGGATAATTTTCAAAATGAATATATATATATATATATATATATATATATATATATATATATATATATATATATGTGGTTGTAGCTGTTTGGCGTCTGTATCAAACCCAACAAAAACACGTATTGAATGTAATTTTGGTTTGTAAAAACAACACTATATTTTTCCTTGGTACATTTCTAGGATCTCATTAAGTGCTCGAGTTTAGTTGCAAATATATTACATGTCAACATTAGTGTAAGAGCTTGGCAATAAGGTCAAGGTAAAATATATATCAGGTGTAAACTGTCACCCGTGCCTAATATTGCAGCCGAAGGTCAGTTTTTGAAACAGTCATATATTGCTCCCACAAGGGCAGAAGGAATAAAAAATAATCGGTGATTTGCACTCGGGAGCCCGTAGAAAGTCCAACAAAGTATTTAACCCCAAATATTGATAAATAAGTAAACTCATCAACCACTAGAAGCGTACCCTCGCTACGGAAAGAGGCTAAATAAAGAAGTTAAGGAGAACTGTTATAACGTTGTTCTAAAATAAATAATAATAGGAACGTATTTGAATTAAGAAAATAGAGCAGTTCAAGTACTTCAAGATAATTATGCATTCCAATTGCAAGGGCAATCCATCTGTTTTACTAAGAAGAATCTTAAGATGCATATATCTGTTCAGTAGCTCGGAAAATAAGCCATAATCAGATGCGCTAAAGTTCTTAGACTGATAAAAGAACAATACTGTACATCATTACAATATTGGCACTTTGAAATTAAAACAGTATTGGTCGTTTTTATTACAATATTGGCCGTTATTACAATACGAGACGGTAATTACATTATGAGTCGTTGTTACGACCCATATTTTAATAACCGTCTCATATTGTAACAAGTGACCCATGGCTCATCACGCTCAGCTGACTGGGAAGAAATTCGAAAAAGGAAATGTTATCATCTGAATGGCATTATATAACCATTCAACTGAAGCATCAAACAGATTAACCAACAGGGCAAGATTGTTTCTGTATTTATATATCTCAAAAATAGAGAAAAATCGCATAAACTTAAAATACAGGTGGCTCCACCAGTCTGCAGAAACGAATAAAACACTTAATGGTTAATATCCATGCAAAAAATCATGGTGATCTCTTCATTAGTTGTTCAGATACTTCAGCTTTAACAGAGACCTAATTACAGGTTTCCACAGACACTTTTCATCGGCCTCCTTGTATGACAAGAATGAAGATTCTAGGTCCAGTTGTTACAATTTGTGCCACGTTAACAGATGACAGCATCTTTAAAAGTCTCAAAAATAGAGAAAAAAAATCGTAAAAATTTGAAAAAAATAGAAGTGGCGCACCAAGTCTGCAGAAACTGATGGACACCTCATGATCAATATGTATGCCAAAAATTATGACCGTCTGTGTTGTAGTTATTGAGATACTGCAGTTTTTGTGTCAAATTTTTCATTATCCTGGGGGGTATTTTGGAGCAATACAGCTTAAAGGATAAGGGTAACAGAGACATAATTTCAGGTTTCCATGGAGACTTTTCATGGGTCTCCCTGTGTGTCAAAAATGAAGATTCTAGGTCAGTTGTTATGATTTGTGCCCTGTTAACAGATGTTCATATCTTTAAAGATATCAAAAATAGAGAAAAAAAGTCGTAGAAAAAACCGAACAAATACATGTGGTGCCACCAGTCTGCAGAAAGTGATGAAACACTCAATGATCAATATCCATGCAATCAATTATGGTGATCTCTGCATTAGTTGTTCAGATACTTCAGCTTTTGTATCAACTTTTCCATTACTCTGAGCTGTACTTCGGAGTGCCATAGCTCAAAGGATATGGATAACAGAGACCTAATTTCAGGTTTCCATGGAGACTTTTCGTGGGTCTCCCTGTGTGTCAAGAATAAAGATTCTAGGTCCAGTCTTTACGATTTGTACCCTGTTGACAGATAACCACATCTTTAAATGTCTCAAAAATAAAGAAAAAAAAAATCGTAAAAAAAATTGAAAAAAATAGAGGTGGCGCACCCAGTCTGCAGAAACTAATGGACACCTCATGATCAACATGTATGCCAAAAATCATGACCATCAGTGTTTTAGTTATTGAGATACTGCAGTTTTTGTGTCAAATTTTTCATTATTCTGGGGGGGGGTATTTTGGAGCCATACAGCTTCGGAGTGCCATAGCTCAAAGGATATGGATAACAGAGACCTAATTTCAGGTTTCCATGGAGACTTTTCATGGGTTTCCCTGTGTGTCAAGAATGAAGATTCTAGGTCCAGTCTTTACGATATGTTCCCTGTTGACAGATAACTACATCCCTTAAGGTCTCGAAATAGAGCAAAAAATTTGTAAACAATTGAAAAAAATACAGGTGGCGCCACCAGTCTGCAGGAATGGATTGAATACCTCTTGATCAATATGTATGCCTAAAATCATGACAATTAGTGTTGTAGTTATTGGGATGTTGCAGGTTTTTTTTTATCAAATTTTCCATTATTCTGGGGGTAATTGGGAGCCCACAGCTCTAAAGGATATGGGTAACAGATACCTTATTTCAGGTTTCCATGGAATTTTTCATAGGTCTCTCACTGTGTCAAGAATGAAGATTCTAGGTCCAGTCTTTACGATTTGTGCCCCGTTAACAGATGTTCACATTTTTAAAGGTCTCACAAGTAGAGAAAAAAAAATCGTAAAAAATCGAAAAATACAGGTGGCGCTACCAGTCTGCAGAAACTGATGGAACATCTCATGGTCAAAATGTATGGCAAAATCATGACCATCAGTGAAGTAGTTGATGAGATATTGAAGTTTTTGTATGAAATTTTTTACTATTCTGGGGGGTACTTTGGGGCCCCATCGCTCGAAGGATATGGGTGACAGAGACCTTATTTTGCTTTTCCAAGGAGATTTTTCATGGACCACACAGAATGTCAAGTTACAAGATTCTAGGTCCAGCTGTTACGATTTGTGCTTGGTTAACGGACAGACGGACGGACGGACAGACGGATAGACGGACGACGGACAAAGAATGATCATCATAGCTCAGATGACTTACAGTCAGCTGAGCTAAAAATGGCTAATATTTTAGTAGAAATGGTGAATTTTGTTGTAAAAATGGCCAATTTTATAATAATTACGAATACTGTAATTACCTGATAGTCACCTGTTACGGAACCTAATATCAATAGATCACGTATGCGTGATGAATATAAATTTTGTAATGGAGATAAAAAATCAGATTCTGTAACACTAGGCAGCGTGAAATGTCTAGGGGAATGAATAAAGGAGTCAGTGGTTTAATGTTAACAAATAACTATAATCTTTCTTAAAACAACCCTAAAATTACAATACACTAAATCAATACAATAACACAGTATAACAACAGTATAACAGCAAATCAATACAATCACACAGTACAAAGAGCAAAGTACCTGGATGCCACTACTGCCTCAGCGACAAGTCCTTTAAAGCATATAATTCAGATGAACAGTTCACAAAAAACTTTTCAGAGAATAACAGTCCAATGTAAAGCTCTTGTAACAATCCCGAAAGTAAACTGAAGACACAACAAGATTCGTCACAAATCCAGAAGAAAATCTATAATTGCCGCACTTGTCGGAATAGGTCCCACAAACTGACATACACGCTTCTGTGTCCGTTGGAATATTCTCTCACCTCTCTCTCGGCTCTAATAACACAGCCCCTATATATAACCTTTAATCCGTAAACTCTGGAAAATTTCCTTTCACGAACAATCGAAAAGAATAAAAATATTACACAGTACACATACTACATGAAACATCTCTAACAGAGAACGTTGTGTCAGGGTTCACACGTGGGCCAGCAAGGCCCGGCCAGGCGATGCTGCCACGGCAACGAACTACGCGTGCTATACGAACCAAATGCCAACAACACATGAAACATCCGTGTGCACAAAAAAACAATCATCTGTAACACTCCCCCTCCTGTAAGAAAAAAGGTTTTCTAAGAAAAACTTTCTTTTTGCGATCACAATAACTAAATCTTTACAACATCTCAAAAATCATCTTATTACAACATTACCTAGACATCTTGTTTACAACATTTCATAAACATCTCGATAAGCAATAAAAAAATTCACACAATTCACAAAAAATATCTGTAAAACATGACGAATGACGTAAACGGCCTGAAGGCCATTTAGGTCATTGGTATTGCTGACTTAATAATACCTTAGCCCAAAGGACGTACATATTACAACTACGGTTTAATATGAGCTGTATTATACAAAACTGGAGATGTAGGAGATGTTTTATGTAATTTTTTTTTTTTTGCTGTTTAACCTCAGACTATAATTAATGTTTATGTTTCCTGATATCTTCATAACTGGAAATTTACTAAGAAACAAAAATGTAATGTGGAATATGAAGCAAAACAAGTAAAAATACATTATCTGATACAAATAAGCAAACTCCATACTAATATAATTAATAAACTTTACGTTAGGAATGGTTACCTAAAATGAACTTAATGTAATACAAACAAACATGGATGGATGTCCTATCTATGTAATGATCTGTCAATGTTGATCACTTTTGCTCTTATATATATGTATATATATATATATATATATCGTGTTTACATATTAAGATATAGGAGCAGATGTAATAGAATTGCTTTCACTCCATGGAGGAACTCCTCTGTAGTGGGTTTTATTCTAATAATAGTCCATTGTGGGCTAATTTAATGCAACAGATGAATAATTACCAGAAACATTTCCGTCATATAGATCTCTCCGGGCCAGCGGGTCAGGAACTGTCCACATAAAATGCTGACTAAATTGTAATCTACAGTGCATGACCTGTCGCCTAGGGAAGGAAGGTACCTTTTTCGCGGAGCTTAAGATATTTCTGTCAGTTTAATGATGACGTATACAATTTGTCCAGGTAAAATGGCAACGAAAGATGTTCCCTTTAAATGAGCTCACGCCAAGAAATGTTCATGTTAATCCGAAGGGTACAAAAAATTGTAAAATTACAATATCCAATTGATTGATTGTATAATGAAGAAAACGTTCATCGTATTTGTTTTTTTATTAACTCAGGACTATAGTCTGCAATGAGCATCATCCCTTGAACCAGCATGATGTTACCTATTGATGACTTGTTCAAACGACACTGCCAAAATACCGATACAATATTTTGAGTAACAAAGGGGGCATATCGTGTAAACATGAAAGAGTTGGCACTAGAGTGCATGTCATTTATTTTAATGCCACGTGTATCGATTCAAAGTTGAACACAATGGTAAACTCTGCATGATGACAGAAAACATGAAAAGACTTTACATTTATATTACACTTTCACCTTTCAATAATCAGATTCAGTCCTTCTCTCTAAGGTATTCTGCTCCACGTGCCAAATGTGCATGTGTACAGTTAGCGAGGTGGACCTCAATACCAATAGCTTAGAAAGCACCTCAGTGAAAATGCTAGACTCTTTGTGTCGTTACATTTAACTGTTCTTGAGGGCAGCGTATTCTTTAGTTTATCAAATGAAGATGTGCTGTTTGAACAGCCCATTCTTTCTTCAATTAACTGTTTGTACCATTTGTATCTGCCTAAAATTGTTCAGATTGTATGAGCTTAGCCGAATACACAGGCCTTTCTTCATCAGGTTAACTCGGCCGTCGTCTTGTTACATTCCCTTGTTACCTTCTCATAACCTTATAGTAATAATCCAATCATAATTTACAGAGCAAATTAAATGTTCGTTTAAGCGACAGCGCAAAAACGTTTTAAGTAATGATCCTCTCGTGAGAGCGCCTGTCTTTTTGTTAATAACTAACACAGTTCTTTCTGAAACTGATGTGTCGGTGGTGTCGAAAAAGCTTTCCCCTTTCTTTCTTTTCACCTCCAACTGATATGCTTTAGCCAACGTTACCGTGTTTGACGGTTAGCAACTAGACTCAAATATTTTAAGAGGGTTTCGATGAAATAATGAGGATAATCAGATTCACAGCCAATTACCTGTTTGAAATAATCTAGGTAAACATAATGTTTTGTTCAATAAAACTTAACAAAGCGAGAGAGGGAGGTAATTGCTAATATGATAAAAGTTTCCACTACGTGCAGTGTGCACTAGTGTGACTTGACTCCTTACTATTTAACGTAATACTCATCCTTCTTGTTTTTATAAAGGCCTCCTAGGCGAATGTTTTCACGAAAGTATTAAAGACCATGTACAAGTTAAACCTGAATCAAGTAGAATCCTGTGAATTATTCTGTAGACCTTTACTTTATCTCTGATGTGGTTTCGATGTTCGATTCTCAATTGGGCTTACACACTATAAAATATAAAAATTTTACTATTCATGATCCCACAAAAAAAAGAAATCCAAAATTTTTATAAATGGAATCCCTTTCATTTAAATAATGGATCATTTTTAAGAATATCTAATATTAAATAACTCATAAAATCATCTAAATACACGATTCTCAAAAAAGTACACAGTACGGATTTGAAGGGAAAAAGTAAAAAGGCTTTTAGACATGAACAGTTTGATATTTAGCCAATATCTGATTTTAAACATTAGAATTTTCATTTTCATTAACACATCATATGAAAAATGTGTATTCCATCAAAAATTTTCTTCTGAATGAACCCTACTCGAGGTTTAAAGAGATATATAATTAAAGCCAATGTCTCACGTCCCACCCACGGCTTGCCACGTTCTTGAAGACCGTGCTGATACTTGGTAGAACAACCTTATACCGTAGGACTCCTTGGATGAATGTGGCCTGTCTAAAGTGTTTCACGTTCTCCTTCAAATGTTCAAATAGAATGCGACATAGTGGGTCCTGGTACAGAAATGTCGTCTCTTGATGCCCTTGAGGAACATATCCAGGGTGTCAAACCATGGGAACTGGCCAAGCCAAATTCTTTTGTTGCCTCAGAACGTGGTTCATTGCCACTGGATACCCAAGGAAAACGCTGAAAGTTGTCACTTTGATTTGCTCAAGAGAGTGAGCGTAAAAAACAATAGCAGTGTTGCAGCGAGCGCCTTGTGAATATAGGGAATTTACTTCAAGCCACGTTTTACAATGGGATAACATATTTATAACCGAGGCGGTTATAACAGAGGCGCAGCAGTACCGTAGATAAAATTGGAATACTGTAGGATGAACGTGCAGCGAACTTCAAGAGAATGCAGGCTTCAATTTCATCACGTTCTTTCCAGCAATAAGTATAATTCGCACGTTACCGATCTTATTTAATAAAATTGTTCAAAGCTTGAATGACGATTTAATTGTAATGAAATATAACGATCAACTAGTAACAGTTTTGCTCAGAATCGCATGGGAATCCTCCTACCACGTCTTGTCAGTATAATTTGAATGCCTAGTGACTCGGGTAATAACGAACATCGTGCAATTGAAATAACTAAGCATCTGTTGGATCAGATTAGACATTTGCGAACAAATGCACACTCATTGTAACCCTGCAGCTTTAACGAAATGTAATTAGCTATTTGCCTGAAACCTAAAACATATGGAAGTGTCACGGATTATTATTATTTTCGACCCGAAAAGACGTGAAAGATGTAAAATCATTACATCCGGGACATAATGGTCTTAATGAGGACAATCATGGAAGTTCTTTACATCCTTTGTTTTAATGGTCAGACACTTGCATGGTTGTCAATGTCTAAATCAAGATATCTAGACAATGATAATGCCACTCCCCGGACGAAATCGGAGACTTCTTGGAATTTATAAGGTCTTTTCTATATATATACATTTTGTTGTTTGGGGTCTTCTTCTGTCTGATTTGGCCATACCTCCGAAACTCACCTAAGGCAAAAGTATTTGTTATACTTGACAGATGTGCAGCTGATACATATATCCTTTATCTATCTTTCAAAGTTTTCACTTAATAAGTCTCACCCATTCCGTGGTTGCTGATCTTAATCTCTGATTTGAAGATTAGCGACGAGTAATGTTTAGATAGCATTGTGTCTCAAAAGAGTAACTTACGTGATTTTATGTGTATGAGACAGAGAGGTAGAGCATGGATGATATTCTTACACTTGAACCTAATGTCATTGTGTCCATGATTTTATAGATTTGTGTACCGTTTCTTACTTAACCAATCCAGGAACCAAATTGGTGTACGAAAAGTGTACCATGTTGACCCTTAACATTTTATTTAAAAGTTGCTTCCATGAACCTTATTTGTGTACGAATATCGTAATGTGTTGCCCCTACTGAGGGAATTTTTGTTTGTTTTTCTATACAGTGTGACCTGGGACTTCCAAAGGAATAAATGTTTAAAACATATTAAAAGAATAATGGCTGATGTATAATCTACTGTTTAAGCCATCAGACGCTAGAAAAGAAAGTTCTGATATTTCCATGTAAATATGGTTCGGCATGTACCAAATATTAGACCCCTTTCTTTCTCTTTCTCTTTCTCTCCCTCTCTCTCTTGTGATTCTTCCATGTATGTCCTACGGCCAAGTCATATACGTATTAATTGTTACAGGTGCCCTTTTTATTCTGTGACACGGGCGTAACTCGTGTTGTAGCGCCCTTGCCTGGCCGCATGTTGCATTCTCGGTTTAATCCGTACTGGTTGAACTCTTGTTGTCATGCTAGCTTGGGGCGAGCTCACGTGTACACCATGCTGTTTAGAGACACAGCGATGTTTTTCTAGATGATTCCTGTAACGCGTGTTTACCGTGTATAAAGTAGTATTCTTCAAATGTTCGAGAAATAGAAGCTTCTCGACTTGAGGTGAAAAGGTATATAAAGGGGCTGTGTTTTAGAGCTCAGAGAGAGAGAGAGCTGACTTTCTCTTGGATTTTGTGACGAGTCTTGTTTGAACTTCAGTTTACTTTCTGGATCGTTACAAGAGCTTTACACTGGACCGTCATTTTCGGAGAGTATACATTTGAAGAACTTGTCGTTGTGACGGTGGTGGTATCCAGGTACTGTGAACATTATTTTATTGTGTGATTGTATTGATTTGTTGTTATACCGCTGTTATACTGTTTAATTGTATTGATTTAATGTATTGTAATGTTAGGGTTGTTTTAAGAATAAGTTATGGTTATTTGTTAACAAAAAAAAAACACTGATTTCTTTATTCATTCCCCTAGACATTTCACGCTGCCTAGTGTTACAGAATCTGATTTTTTTATCTCCATTACAAAATGTTGTGTTCATCAGGCATACGTGATCTGTTGATTTTAGGTTCCGTAACATAATTATAAATATGTAAATTAAGTAGGGTCCTTTGACAATTCTTTGACAAATTTATTAGAAATCTTCTTTGTCAGAAGATAGTTAAGGAGTAACGAAATGCATTTGACCTATGCATTTTTTACATTATTATTGGTCGCGATCAGGCATTGAACGCTTATCTGTTATACTGACTCTAAAGTTGAAATGGATAATGACACTTGCATAGTTTTACTTTCAATCGAGATTGTCAATGAAATTAAACAAAAATTGCTGCCTTTGACAGTTTACAAATAGTAAATGCATTAACGCAAACATCCGAAAATCATAACATCTAGGAGATAATGGTCAGATGAGGGGGACCTTGGAAGTTCTTTATGCCCTTCTTTTCAATGGCAAAACACTTGCATGGTTGTCAATGTCTAGTTCAAGATATTCAGATGTTGATTATGCCACTCCTTGTACTGAAGCGAAAATTTATTGGAATTGATAAGTTTATTTCCATACTTATACTTCCAGTCACATTTGGTTTGTTAGGGGTCTTGGTATATTGCAGGAGTGGGATATTGTTTTGGTTTCTTCGGTCTGGTTTCCGCCATTGCTCCAATACTACTGATTCCCAAACACTCCTATGGTAAAGGCATTTGTCACATATGTTGTATTTGCAGCCGATACACTTTCCGTGATCGTCCATTCACAGTTTTCGACGAATAAGGCTCTTTGGATCCGTGATTGGTGACCTTAAGCTGTGATTATAAAAAAAAGCGACGAATAATGTTGAGATAACATAGTCTCCTTAAAGAGTAACCTCGGTGTTTGTGTGTGGATGAGAGAGATGTAGAGCTTGGATGATATTATTGAATCTTGAATCTAAAGTCATCATATTATACTTTATTATGACTTTATAGATTCGTGTAAAGTTTTCTATTTAACCAATCCAGGAACCAAATTGATGTACGGATGGTTTACGAAAATTGAACTCTGTTGGCCCTAAACTTTATAATTAAAATTTGCCTCAATGAATCTTATTCGTGTATGACCAGTAGAATTTGGTTTAAAAATTCCATCAAAACGTTGTTCGGCATGTACCAAATATTTGACCCCCTTCTCTCTTACTCTCTTTTGTGATTCTTCCATTTATGTTCTACGGCTTAATCAGGAACGCATTGATTAAGGACATTGAAATAAAGTATGATCTTTGACAAGTCTTTTTCGAATAATTTTTTTTCTAACTTGAATGTTTCTTTTTAAATTTTAGAGAACGACACTCCTCTATCAAGGCTTTGAACCTAGGGCATTAAGTGGTATTCGGTACCGTACTTGTTCTAGAGCTGAGCTAACCATAGAACCGTGACACCGATTTTCTCAAGCGAGGCAAGGTGTTCATATACATTCAGATTACATCTCTAGTTTTCAACTTCATGGTATGAATTACCTTCATCAGTTAGGGCTAAATAAATAAAACACGGTAAACTTTGTATGCTCCCGTCGAGTGTACATACTCTTGTTACTCTAGCACTTTTCCCCTTTGCGGGGGCATCATGAAGCCGACTTCGCGCTTAAATAATCTAGGTTGTCGCAACCGGTTTCTCGTCTTACTGCACTTATTGACTAGACACAACAGACTATAAACGCCTAAATAATGTAGACTTGGACGTTAAGGTTTTAGACTTCTTCTATATATAAGGTTATAAACAGTTTCATGAGGGGCATATAAATGTGATCTCTCTGTCAACTGAAGCATATATATAATTAACCAAGAAAGCAGAATATTCATATGGAGCGGCTAAACAGGAGATTTTTTTTTAATAAAATCATTTCGCAGTCGTTCCTACATAAACAGCGGACGATGAACTGAAACCAACATTCTGGAGATATTTGTCTTGAAAAGACTTGTGAGGAGGCAGCACATTTGCATTAGACTTCTTGTCTGCTGTCTAGCTACCTCTATTGATTAAAGTAACGGGCAAAACAGAAATTATTAACGAAGAGGCATATAACCGTCGGTGGTTACATCGGTACATGTTCGCCATGGTCCTGTTGTCTATATCATGGTTAGATGAAATAGCAATCCCGTTGGCTAATTTATAATCAGTCAATTAACTCACAACTATTTTAGGGAAATGTTTAGATTTAGTCAAAATGTCCTTGTGGCCTCTGCTGTAACCCCGAAGATTATGAAATATGAAACGACCTTCCCAGGAATATTAAGGTTGCATAAGTAATATTCTTCAAATGCTGGGGAGAAAACATAAATAATGAACAGAGTTATCTTATTACATACTAATAACGAAACTTGTTAACATTACACATACAATAAGTCCTTACTCATGGTCATCCCGTTAAAGTCTGATCAAAGGGCTCTAAATGGATTTTCTCTCTGTAATTGATCTTCAGATCCCACGATAGGATAAGTGTCTATGGGGTTGTGCGTCTCTTTCAGCAGTCTCTATGTAGCAAAGGTTCCTACGATGGGTGTCTCTGGAATCTTGTACCTTATCTCTTAGGTCTTTAGTAACAGTTATTCCTAATTGGATCGCTCGCCTCTAGCACTAATTTGTGTGGGATCGGTGTCTCCAGAACGAGTACCTCTTGACTGGCTAGCCTCTAGCACCAGTGACTTTGGGACCGAAATGTCCTGAGGGGTCACCTGTCAGGGGCCTTTGAAGGCTTGTTTAATATTCTAAGGACGAGTGTCTTTGACCCATGTGTGTATCACTGACGGTTCTTCGGTAAAGCTTCTATTGACCTGTGTATCTTAAGGTCTCCACGGAGAGTGTAGATTTGCACATGTCATCTTTCATTCCCTCACAGCCCTCTCAACTGTTATATTATCTGCGACCAATCATGGCATTCTTTATACCACATTGTTAATTGTTCATCATCTCCTATCAGACTTCCTTCAATAGCTTGATTCAAAGCCACCGTATCCTTAATCTCATTGACTAATTGGAGTACACAGGTGACTGAAGTAGTCATTAATTCTAGGCTGAGGTAATTTTTTTCTGTTTATTTCCTATATGCGACTTTGCTTGCATTTATCTATTTTGTGTTGGCTTTACTGTCTAGTCAAAAATACATTTTTCCTTTTATGATCGCTTGTTTCATCTCCAGTGTTTCGAAGCGATTGTCATTGGACTTTGTTCCTCTTTCATACGTGTGTCTTGATACGTTTGCTGCTAAAGAAAATATTTCTTAAACAAGTGTCAACAGGACGAGGATGTCGGGTATGGACATAACACATCTCTATCACCATTGCCTCGCTCACCAAGATGTAACCCCGCGGGAAGTGTGACGAAACATAACATTAGTTGCTTTATTTCAGAAAAGTTACGAAGCATATGCCTTGTTATTACTTGTATCCTTTCGCAGACCCTCGGCCACTGGTGGACAAAAAAGAACACAGGGATTCGGGTAAAGCGTTGGACTGCCATGAAATTCTTTGGTTGGATTAAACTACGAGTTGTTTTATCATGTTTCTTCACAAATGCCAACGCCATGCGCAGAGGTAACCTTGCTTAAAAAACAAATATAGTTCGCACGTCACTGGTCTTGTTTAATTAGGTTCTTGAAATATTGGAAAAGCGACTTAATTATAACAAAGCAATCGTTTTACTTGCCACTTATGCTCATTAGCACAGGACTGTCCACCCACCACGTCATGGCGCCTAATTTAAATGCCTTCCGAGTCGGGTAATTACGACCATCGTGTAACTAATCAAACATGTGTTGCTTCCATTTAATCGTTTGCGGGGAAATGTCAGCCTCGATGTAACCCTGCTACTAAGCGCGGTGCAATTAGCAATTTGAAGGAAATTTGAAACATCTGAAATTACCCGGGGAAATTGAATACTTTTTTAGACCTGAAAAGATAAAATGACGACTGCAAGGGGAATGATTGACCAATTGCTTACTATTATAAGTGCACAAATAGTGACTCCATGAAAACAAACATCACAAATCACCAGATTTGGTACATAAAGCTGTAAGTGAGAAAGTCATTAGATTCAGTAACTTTTTATATCCTTCATTTCCAGGCTAATACACTTCGAGGACAGTCAAAGCCAAGTCCCCGATTGTTATGCGCTAATTATGATATGTTTGTTTTATTTATATTTGGGTCCAGATTTTGTTGGTAGACTTCTTAGTTCCCGCGGAAAGCACAACCATGGACTACCATTTTCTCCAGTACCGGCCATTTCCAAAACTTACCACTATGGTAAAAGATATTCTCACTGGTGATAGATTTGAAGCATCTATTTTTGTCCTTTGTCTACCTTGCAAGGCTATGGAGCCCGGGAGAAGACATGGTGAAAAATATCTATTAATTCGTGCGCACGAATTACTAATCCGTGCGCACAAATTACTCATTCGTGGCCACGAATTACTAATACGTGCGCACGAATTACTCATTCGTGCCCACGAATTACTAATCCGTGCGCACAAATTACTAGGTGTGAAAAATATATTTCCAAGGTGGAAAAAAATACAACCCGTGCGCTCGAATTAGTGACCAATGAGAACAGCTCTCTTATGTTGCTGGCTCAATGCTCATTGGCTACTAATTCGTGCGCACGAGTTATTAATTCGTGCGCATGAATTACTAGCAAATGAGAAGCAAGCACACATCGACTCAGTCTAGGCACAAGCTTGGAGCTTCAGCGGGCACACACGGTTGACAAAATGGAGCCCAGCGCCTTCCGACAGTTCCGTGACTTCCTACCTTGGAAAATTCGGAACTCTGTAAATTAAAAATAGAAAAGGCTTTAAGCGATACTTAAAGAATATAAATATAAAACTCACAGACCAAGTTGCCGTGCATGGTGGAAAATTTCTAAGACTTTTTCTGGTAAAAAAAAAACAACAACCTACCTTATCATCGTTGGGGCATAATGGGAACATTATTATTGACAAAGCCGAACAGGCTGAAATTTTTAACAGTTATTTGCTTCACAAAGTAACTACAGTTACAGTTCTCAATCGCCATTTGACGATGATGCTAAATTGCAAATTACACATAAACTAGGTGAAATGAACTGCACAGAAACTGAGGTATCTCATGTCATATTTGGGAGTAATCTTAACTGATTCGCTTTCCTGACAGGAACACATAAACATGATATGTTTGAAAGCCAATAAGCGTTTGGAAATTCTGAAAAAAAATTATAAATTTCATTTCTCTATGAAAGTTTTAGATCTTATGTACAAATCATTAATACTTTTAGTACTGGAGTGTGGTGTTTTAATATTTAACAATTGTATGTCAGACAGTCATACCAAATAGAGAGTATACAACGGAAAGCATGTTTAACATGTACTGGAGCGCTCTCGACTTCCAGCACTGGAACTATGGTAAAAGAGCTATAATGGTCAAGTATAAAAATAAAAAGAGAGCTGGCTATACAAACCACATTTTTTAAAATGATTAACGGACTAGCTCCAGATTATCTACTAATATATTAACTCAAATTCTGTCTCATGCTCAGCCCTATACAGTTCGCGCAAATCGTATTTTCTAAAGATACCGAGGTTCACACGGAAAGACTGTCGCTCTTCTTTCCTTCCAGTTTTCATTTCTTTCCTGTTAATAACCTGCAAACTTTGGAACAGTTTCCTATAATTCAGTCTACTTTAATAGATTCCTTTAAGGAAAATGTTCGTGACTATTTAAACCCTGCCTCTCGTGAAATATACAGTTATTATTGCGACAATCATCGTCAACATGAAATTGTCCAGCCTCGATGTAACCCTGCTACTAAGCGCGGTGCAATTAGCAATTTGAAGGAAATTTGAAACATCTGAAATTACCCGGGGAAATTGAATACTTTTTTAGACCTGAAAAGATAAAATGACGACTGCAAGGGGAATGATTGACCAATTGCTTACTATTATAAGTGCACAAATAGTGACTCCATGAAAACAAACATCACAAATCACCAGATTTGGTACATAAAGCTGTAAGTGAGAAAGTCATTAGATTCAGTAACTTTTTATATCCTTCATTTCCAGGCTAATACACTTCGAGGACAGTCAAAGCCAAGTCCCCGATTGTTATGCGCTAATTATGATATGTTTGTTTTATTTATATTTGGGTCCAGATTTTGTTGGTAGACTTCTTAGTTCCCGCGGAAAGCACAACCATGGACTACCATTTTCTCCAGTACCGGCCATTTCCAAAACTTACCACTATGGTAAAAGATATTCTCACTGGTGATAGATTTGAAGCATCTATTTTTGTCCTTTGTCTACCTTGCAAGGCTATGGAGCCCGGGAGAAGACATGGTGAAAAATATCTATTAATTCGTGCGCACGAATTACTAATCCGTGCGCACGAATTACTCATTCGTGGCCACGAATTACTAATACGTGCGCACGAATTACTCATTCGTGCCCACGAATTACTAATCCGTGCGCACAAATTACTAGGTGTGAAAAATATATTTCCAAGGTGGAAAAAAATACAACCCGTGCGCTCGAATTAGTGACCAATGAGAACAGCTCTCTTATGTTGCTGGCTCAATGCTCATTGGCTACTAATTCGTGCGCACGAGTTATTAATTCGTGCGCATGAATTACTAGCAAATGAGAAGCAAGCACACATCGACTCAGTCTAGGCACAAGCTTGGAGCTTCAGCGGGCACACACGGTTGACAAAATGGAGCCCAGCGCCTTCCGACAGTTCCGTGACTTCCTACCTTGGAAAATTCGGAACTCTGTAAATTAAAAATAGAAAAGGCTTTAAGCGATACTTAAAGAATATAAATATAAAACTCACAGACCAAGTTGCCGTGCATGGTGGAAAATTTCTAAGACTTTTTCTGGTAAAAAAAAAACAACAACCTACCTTATCATCGTTGGGGCATAATGGGAACATTATTATTGACAAAGCCGAACAGGCTGAAATTTTTAACAGTTATTTGCTTCACAAAGTAACTACAGTTACAGTTCTCAATCGCCATTTGACGATGATGCTAAATTGCAAATTACACATAAACTAGGTGAAATGAACTGCACAGAAACTGAGGTATCTCATGTCATATTTGGGAGTAATCTTAACTGATTCGCTTTCCTGACAGGAACACATAAACATGATATGTTTGAAAGCCAATAAGCGTTTGGAAATTCTGAAAAAAAATTATAAATTTCATTTCTCTATGAAAGTTTTAGATCTTATGTACAAATCATTAATACTTTTAGTACTGGAGTGTGGTGTTTTAATATTTAACAATTGTATGTCAGACAGTCATACCAAATAGAGAGTATACAACGGAAAGCATGTTTAACATGTACTGGAGCGCTCTCGACTTCCAGCACTGGAACTATGGTAAAAGAGCTATAATGGTCAAGTATAAAAATAAAAAGAGAGCTGGCTATACAAACCACATTTTTTAAAATGATTAACGGACTAGCTCCAGATTATCTACTAATATATTAACTCAAATTCTGTCTCATGCTCAGCCCTATACAGTTCGCGCAAATCGTATTTTCTAAAGATACCGAGGTTCACACGGAAAGACTGTCGCTCTTCTTTCCTTCCAGTTTTCATTTCTTTCCTGTTAATAACCTGCAAACTTTGGAACAGTTTCCTATAATTCAGTCTACTTTAATAGATTCCTTTAAGGAAAATGTTCGTGACTATTTAAACCCTGCCTCTCGTGAAATATACAGTTATTATTGCGACAATCATCGTCAACATGAAATTGTCCATACTCGGTTACGACTAGGTGTCAGTTTCTTATATCAATACCTATTTTCAATTGGAAAGACTGGTTTTAATCTAATTGATATGCTCGATATGGGCTGAGACGTTTATTTTTATTGTATTACGCCTACCAGTAATAATATATGTATAAGTATCAGTGTATGTGGAATGTCAATCTGTATTAACGTATATTATGTATCTATATATAAATCTGTGAATATTTGTGCACTTTTCCAATGTGATCATTTATACATATATATTCATTCATGTTAATTTTTCACTTTCTTTTGATTTATATGCAGGAGAGCAGTTGCATTAGCCTTATCGGCTACTTTGTTTTCCTATTGGAATAAATATTTTTCCATCTTGGAATTATAATTTTCACACCAAGTAATTCGTGCGCACGGGATTGCTGACCTTTGTTAAAGTACCCAGAAAAAGTACCCAGAATATATTTTTAGACAAGGTATGGAGTGAGAGAGCATGGGTGATGGTATGGCACATTTAAGTTATGTTATAATGAATAACATTTATCCTGTTCTCGTTTCTAAAAAAATGCCCATTAACAAAAATGATAATAAGTGGAACCCCGCCTTGCTATCACCCCGCAATTTTACCCCCCCCCCCCCCCCGAATTACAACCAATATATCATCCAGGTAACTTAGAACTTCACAAGTACGACCAACCCAAACTGATGCTGAATAGATAATGACACTTACATAACCTTATTTTCTGCTAGCAAGACCAACGAGTTTGCATACAGATCCATAACACTTTATTTTGTTTGCCTCTGTTAGGTGCGATTGGTTGGTTGGCCTTTTACGACTTTCATTCATAACAGTTATAAAGGGATTATAATCACATATTGTTGAGAGTCAGAATAAACCGGAAGTAGCAATATGTTAATTTTTAAAAGTAATCTATACCACCATATCTTTAGATTTGTACTAAATCAACGAATTCACGGTTAATAATACATTTTCTGATCAAAAATTAAAAAACAAGAATTCAGGTTGTTTGTGTTAGCAAGAAAAAGTTCCACAGCATCAGAGAGTGGCAGAGCTTGCATTTGTGTCCTGGAGTTGTGGATTTCTTCATAAGCTTTGTATCCTGCTGAGATGAGGATGCCGGCGAGTGCCACACCTTGTTCAATAGGGCGGCCTTGTGCCTGCTTTGATCATTTCTCAGACCCGTCACTATGGTTTGGCCATTGACATGGGGTGAATAATCACTATCGGCCAAAAATAATAAAAGGTATGGTTTTCAATGGAAACCTTCCAATTTTGAGCTCCAGCCGCTCGGACATCTCTTTGAAGAAGATAAAAAAAATTTAATATTGATAAGATTTCCTTTGTTATGTATTGCTTTTACCTATTTAGCAAAATCAATCTATTATTATCATGCTTTTCCCTGATCATATGACATTTTTATCGAAACATACAAAAAAATTAACAAACAAAAAAAATGACTCGCCTGCATTGATTTATAAAAAAATGCCTGAGAACCAAACCTATTTATTTGCCCAAGGGCTAAATGCATAAACGTTGTAGGCTTCCATCCTGACTACATCACCATTGTAACTTTTACACTTTTCCGTCTGCCGGGGCATCACTGAAGCCAACTTCCAGCTCAAATGATCTACGATGTCGCGACCAGCTCTCCCGTCGAGCTGAATTTGTTTGCCAGACACAAAAGACTTACGCCTACGAAATGTAGATTCGATGGTTAAGACTATACGCTTTTTGTGTGTATAAGGCTATAAAAAGCTCCGTGAAGAATATATGAATATACTCTTTTGAACTTCAACATGATTGGTATCCATAATTATAGAATCAGGTAAATTTACATCTGCCGGCACGACAGAAGAAGATTGTAAGAATAAAGTAATTTGGTGAAAGCTGTTCTTTGTAAAGTTCAAGTTCTTTTCAAAAATTGAAACAAAGCCAATAAAAACAAAAAAAAAACAATAAAATACACACGGATGGCAACGAAGCCTCAGAGATCTCAGTGAAAAGAAATCATAGAATATTATTGATTATGTTGAAAATCACATATAAATGTACACGATGTAATGTGAATCCTTTTACTCTTTCCTATTTACATTTTTTATTCCGACACATTCTGGCATTTTATATTAACATTACAGGCAATATCTTTTTAAGTGTTTATAAATTGTATCTTTACTGAATTTGCAATAGTTCCTACTGAGATAGTTTGGTTGAGGTTAATTGGTATCGTTAAATCATAAAAATAAATATATCTTATGAGTCACCTAAACGAATCTATAGCTACATGAGAGTGTACAGTTCCATGACGAGTATATAATGTGATCTCTCTGTTAACTAAAACATAACTATTTACCATGACTGCAGATAATGCATATAGAGCGGATGAACAGGAGATGATTTAAGAAATAAAGTTCTTGCATAAACACCAAAGATGCAAATAATGCCAGAATCAAACAATAAAACAGAGAGTGATTGAAACACAATGAATAAGATTAAAAGTAAAAATACATACGTTCTAGACGGAGACTCTTGAAATAATGACTTGATAATTTCTCATTATTCTCAGTGCCAGCTTAACACCGAGTTCACCGAGTTCCACGCTTCATAGAGTTGGGGCCCCCTTTCGTAAAGTAACGGGGAATTGAGCGATTCTAAAGCTGGATACAAACGTCGCCATCGTTTGTGTTGGCTTATTTTATACCATTCTCATGGTTACCATAGTATTCTTTGCCAACAAACAATATATCGGTGATAGTCTGCACATTGCTAAAGAAGTATTATTTACTATTACAAGGGGCCTTGAGCTCTGTACTGCAGCGCGCATCACTTATTTGGCAGGTAAGTGTTTATGTGTCGTGTTCTGTATTGTCTCATATCTGTCACTTTAAATTTAAAATAATCTCAATGAAATATTAAGCCACAATATACGATAGACATAAAAATATGAAAAATGTACAGCAGCGGGTGGAAATATCAGGTGCATGTATGTGATGTGGATTCTCGTACACTTAAGGTTAATATAAAATATAAATATATATATATATATATATATATATATATATATATATGTATATGGATTTATTATACACAGACAAGTCGGTTCACTGCCGGTTGGAATCGAACCGACGCTCTTCCGATTTCCGGTCGGCTGCACAAACCACTTGGCTACACCAGATCCCTAACTTTTTATCGCACCTGTGAGCTTATGCGATGGTGCAGCGTCGTCCGTCGTCTGTACGTTAACCATAGCTATTTCAAAACGGCAGGAGCTAGCATCACCATTTTTTTGCAAATAAATAGTCATCTAAAAACTCTATCAGATTTTGTTTATTTATTTCTAACTGCATTTTCTGAGATTTTATATGGAAAAGCTAAAAAGGCTTTAAAAATCTTCTTCTCAGAAACTGTCAAGCCAAATTGTTCAATATTTCACAGAAAAGATTCCTTGAACAAAGTTTGTTCGAATGGTTCTAGTTCGGAGATCTTTGGCTGAGTTACAAGAGGTTGAACTTAGTCATCTGTCCAAAAAAGCACACTAAAATTAAAATTTCAGAAACGGCTAGAGCTATCATCACTAAATTTTATGCCAATGTTTGTCACATATGTAATATCTGTAATTGAGGAATCAATTGGTGGCGCCACCTACATTGATCTGTTTTTTTTTCAAGCGAAAATGTAATTTTAGATTCTTCTAGCTTATACAGTTTTATGATGAAACTGTTGAGCTGATTGGTTTAAACTTTACAAGAATTATTCTATGGTAGGATTCTGCCAGTTGTATAAGAATAGATTTGGTAAATGCAGCTTTATAAAAGCAGTGTAGCCAATTGAAAAAGGCTTTCTGTGTTTGAGAACAGATTTGACCACATGCTGAATTTCAGCAGCCACGACAAGAGGTCACTCAGTACAACCAGGAGGGGTCCAGACATCACCATGGCAACTGACCTGGCTCTCTCTGGTGTCTAGGCAATGTGTCTAGTCGTCTAGAGACAGCGTCTGGACGTCTAGACACAATGTCTAGACGCAGAATTCCCAGATTATTGGAACTATATCTTTCAACTGTTTGAAAATCTTGGTTTGCATTTATGGGCTAGATTTTCTTAAGTGTCCACTTTTCGGTTTTGAAAAATGAGCAAAATAAAGTTTCAAATATTGTATTAATAATTATAATGCCTGAAAGTACAGGTCTTCTAAATTAAGTACAGGAAATAACAGCATCCGGACTACCCTCCTTACTATTTTGTCATATGAGCATAATAAGGTATGATTTAGTGTGTGATCTCCTTTACTTTTTTTACTGATGACAGTGAAATGTCTTCAAATAAAAATGCTCCATGATTCTGCAATACCTCCGGCACTGTAGAGAAGATCATGTATCGAGGAAATAAAAGTGTGGGCGCTATTTGGTGTTTATATAAATATGTGTCAGTAAAGCATATGAAAAATAAAGGTTGTCTTCCTAAGATAAAACACGTTTTCTGAACATTTTAAAACATGTATTACTGATTAATGTTGAACATTAGAAAGTAAGACCTCAGCTGGTCTTGGCCTTTTATCAATGAGACAATATCTCCTTTTCCGAAAATTAATTCACTTCATGAGCCAGAAGGCAGAAGAAAATATTCCACATGTGGCATCAAAACAGAGGTTGTCTATGTAAAGGAGAACACAAGGAGGGTATACAAATGTTTATGTATTTGAAATACTAAATAGGAAAACAAACACCTGTTGAAGGAATGTTTATTTTAAGTACTTGATATAGGCATTTGTGTTATGATACTTTTACCAGTACCACAATTGTTGGAAATTGAACTCGATCTGTTTGGCCAATAGAACTAGATCTGTTTGATCGTTCATCTTAAATTTAATGACCAATGATGGTTCGGAATAATAGACATTAGAATAATTACCACAAATAGATTAAAGGAAACTACCTTCTTTCTGTATGACCCTGAATCTTAAACTGATAATACAAATAAGTGGGATGGCGAGATACTATAATCAGACAAATTGCATGTAAAGGAGAACACCAAAATTATATAACCAGATAACAAATCTGTTGCAGACATGTTTCTCAGTACCTAATATACATGCAGGGATTTGTGAGATCTAATTCCCCGACAGACATATTGTGCAAATCTGAGAACTATATATGAGGATTCATGTTTTTTATTTCATTGAGATGGGAAATATTCATGATCTCAAAAAAATATAAAATGCTCGACTTGAAGGAACAGTGTTTAATCACTTTTAAAAAGTAAATGGAAACACAAAATGCTGCAGTTTCAGAAGACCAGTCAGGAAGCTAGATGAAGAGATAAGTATGTGGCAGCAAGGTTCGGTATCTGAAAAGATGTTCTATGTAAAAGAGACACCCGCAGAAAAAAGTGGATAATGGGGAATCTTATGTATTATAATGATTAAATATGTCTTTTATATAATGTCATGTTGCGCATATGGAGCCTACTTAATAAACCTGCATAAAGCCGGTCACATTATTACAAATAAAATAAAAAAAGTAAATTTGTTGCACTTGTGGGGGATTAGATATTAGGGCTGGTATATCTCTCTTTCGTTGTGTTTGTACAGTAATTATATTGGGTCTTAACAATAAGAATAGAGTGACTGAAAAATGCAAACATTGTTATATACAAGGGTAATAATTAGAGCAATGTTTTCAGATCGATATGAAGTAAATCAAAGTTGTGTGCCTGTGTATGGGGCACCAGAGGTTCAAGTTCTTGAATTTTTTCCAAGAATTAACAAATATAATTGTAAAAAGTTGCGGGATGGCAAAGTTGCATATGGACTAGATTTGCTGTAGAATGTTAAAAAAATAACTAAAATCATGCTTTTACATGTATGCATATGTAATTTTAAAAAGGCATAGAAAACATGTCGAAAGTGTGTGGGAGTAAATTTTAATATATGTAAAACGATCCAAAAAAATATATTTTATGACAGACATAGCTTTTCTTTTAAAGGGGCCCAATCACCTATCTGACCTTTATAAACTAAAGGTAATCCCTTGGAGCATATAAAAATAGGCCAGAAAACGTGGATATCACCAAACACAGGCTGCTTGTTTTGTTTTTAATAACGTATTTATAATAGGGGGGGGGGGCGTCAAAAGAATAATAAAAAATTCATTCAACAAGAGCATCTAGCAGCAAGTCAGATAAGTCAGAGCTTTGCAAATCGCATTTTGCAACAAGTGACCTTTCTAATCGGCATATACATGTTACATGTTTTACCTTGTTGTCAACATTGCTGTGTTTACAAATATGTTGTTGATAAACAAATTCATACATCCTTCAAGAAGGCCCTTTTCACAACCAAAATTACCCTTAGTTCATTTATATATACAGGAGAAGCCAGAAATTACATAAATTCTTTTTCAAAAGGTAGGTGAATCGGCACCTTTAATAATGTTAAAAGTACAGATATGAATAAACATTAAATAAAAGGGAAGTAGAGAGGTATAGTGATGTATTGCTTACTCCGCATACATATTAATGAACTGTATAAAATTCCTGTTCCGAAAAATTCTTATTACGTATGTTTATCTACAAGCTCTTTGTAAACACGGTACATGCGCAATTTTTGACAAACAAAAAATAACCTTGTTTCTTTACGTTGTTGGTTTCACATGTGCGGAAGCTGAAAAGTCACTATAGTTGTCGTCATCCCAGGCTGAATGGATTTCCCCCTAAGGTGGCGTCTGTGATTGGCTGCATGGTAACAGTCGTTTTCTACATCTCTTTTAGGCGCACAATTCAAACAACTGTCAAATGGTCAATGAAGTTGAAAATCAGTGGGCATGGCATGCAAACACAACCAAGACTTTTATATCACTTGTTTTGTATACATTAACGTCTGAACATACATTAGGCCCGGGATGACGTCAACTTCCGCAACTAGTAAATGTATACATGACAAATGACGGTGTCGCAGCTGAAATAAACGTGCTGGAATTCGCGGCTAGTGTGGGGAACTTTTATATTTGGAATTTTAATCTTGTAAATAAAATTTTTTTCAACAAAAAGGCGCGCGATAATGCTTGTGGAGAGGATAATTCTCCGGAATTCGGACTCGTGAAAAAAAGTTGTCTTGCCCCGCGTAGCGGGGGAGTTCATTACCTTGTTCCTTTACAATTGGTATATCGCCCATACTCAATGTGTTTACGGTTTCTTGGCCATTGTAGTGCTGGAGACGAGTGCCTGTGGCCGGAACCATGGTATCTTAGGAACTGAGCGGAAAGGAGATCACTTCCTTATCCCATCTCTCTTTGTTTCAGAATTTGATTTGTTATATACGTAATAAAATCAGAAGCATACAGAAATAATTGTCGTCAACACAGACCATGTTACCCAGTAATTAATAAACGATGATACTCCATACGTTTAGTGATGTTTTAGCTATTTCTATGTATAGCATTTTGTTTTGTAAAGGAGAACACATGGCTCTGGAGACATTTATTTTTCGATTTTCTTTTCGAAGGGAAATTATGCAAGGTGTGTATTTATATCATTTTTCCAATAATGAGCGTGTATTGTCTGGTTGAACAAAGCTAATTACTCACCATACTCTCTTTACAATACAGCTACTGGATTGAAAATAAAGGATTGCTTTGGGGACATAGCATTTCTTTAAAAATCGGTCGATTTTTTAAGTTTTCCATTCAAGAACAAGGACAGTGTAGAGTGCCACCTGGTCATGTTACATATGTATAGCAATCTCCGATTATGATCTAGCCATTGATACAGGTCCTGAAGTAGAATCTACTACTGGATTTGAAAATGCTGGCGACATAAAAATACATAAAGCTGGACAGTTAAGAAAATCTAGCCCTATTAGCAAATCTGTGAGCTTATGCAATGGTGTGGCGTCGTCCGTCTTCTGTCTTCTGTCGTGCGTCATAGCTATCTCAAAAGGGCAGGAGCTAGCATCACCAAATTTTTTTGCAAAAAATTTATTATCTAAAAAATTCTATCGGATTTTGCTTATTTCTTGGCTTACTGCATGCTTACTGCATTTTCTTAGATTTTATAGGTAAGAAGTTTAAAACATTAAAAAATGTTCTTCTCGAAAAACCATGCTGCCATATTGTCCGTTCATCTCTCCCGATAATCCTCCATGGCATAAAGAACTTATCTGAAATATCCTGACTGATACATCCTAGTTTTAAAATGTCCTAGTCTGAAACATGCAGGTCCGTAAGTCCATTTTGCTGAAATCATAATGACGACGGTAGATTTGCAGGACATAAAGAGGATCAATATTAAATTTTAAAAATAAACCTCCATTCATACTCCATAACTTTGCACAGGTTCGCATTAGGCCTGTAGGCCTTGTTTGTGTATTTCCACACTTTTATAGAAACCTGCGAAGTGAAGGCACGGCGACTTTGCATGCAGCAGGGAGAACTGATGGCCTTATATGATGTGCGGCATATATTATACATCTATAAAAATGTATGTATGTATGTATGTATGTATATATATATATATATATATATATATATATATATATATATATATATATATGTGGATAATTATACAGTCTGTTGTAAAAAGAAAATGGAAACTTAGAATGTAGGTAGTTTATAAAAGCGAGTAAAAGTTTCAGAGCATCAGATAATGGCGGTGCCTTCGAGCTGTGCATTTCTTTATAAGCTTTGTGTCCTGCTTAGTCGAGGATATCGGCGAGTGCCACACCATGCTGGATGAGACTGCCTTGGCCCTGCTTAGTTCAGGTCTTACACCCTTCAGTATAATCTGTTTATCGACATTATAACCTTAGAGGATCATCATGGACACCATTAATCATCCATTAATCCAATTCGGCATGGAAACAGATCACCATGTAATCAATAAAATATCGTTCCTGTTCAATTAAATACTCAAAATATAAATGGTTATCATTACTATGAATGAGAATAACAAGAAAATCTTGAAGATATCAAATGGAATGTCAAAGAAGTTATATGAATAGTTTTCTCAGTAACTGTGCCAACAAACAAGCAACCAATCATAAAAACAAATGAAAACATAACCTCCTTTTTTAAATAAAGGGTTGACCACTTATATGGAAAATCAGTCTCAGAGTTCATATGTACGGTCAATACCCTTGATCTAAGGCGGCATGTCAGATGATTGAATTGGAATGATCGCGACACCAGGGGATCAAATGTCATTAAATAGAGAAAGTGACTCGGTATATATAAATCTCCAGAAATAGCAATGGGAACTTCCTGAGACTCGTTTGATGCTGTAAAATTGTCGGTTGTAAAGAAGCGGACAGCAGATATAAGACAGCAGGTGTATATAAACAGAACAAAATATAAGATATAAAATTAGGTGACAAAAGTAAACCACAAAGAGATATCAGCAATAACATCAGAGATAACTTGATAAAACATGCCTCTTATTTCCATATTTCACACAGCGGTACGTGTCAGCAGTAAAAAAAAGGGGTATCAGTAAGTACACGCCACGGGCTAGACTCTGGTAAGTTCGCATAAAAAAAACAACAAGACAGCACTGATATCTGTCATTGGGCACACAAAAATGTATGAGAACCAGTGGGAAGAGGGGCGTAAAACTGAAAACCAGCGTAAGAATTGAAAAACCAGATTTACTGCATTTATTGAGGCTCGACTGTGACTCGCTCGGAGATCTGCGCTGTCTGTGCTAGCAGAAGTGGGCAGATGTGATAAGTCTGTACGGGATATGAGGCTGAGAATTGATGACACTCCGATAACGTGACTCTGTTGTTATCTCCGCCCTCCAGAGCTCCTGTCATAATGCCAACTGTCCAGAGTTTGTGACAGCTTTTTTGAGTAGTTTTGTTAAACCTTAAAAAGTCACCAGTTCAAAGATAGCAATTACAAAGGTTTATTGGCAGTCACTCCACACTTACATCAGGCAATTAATAAATGGAAGAAAAATAACACGCTTGTAAATAATAGGAAATTCTATATTTCAAAGAATAACAAGAAGGAATATTAATTAAATATATTTTGATAGACATATTTAACTTATGTTTTAATATTTTCCACTTAAAATGATTATCTATGTATGTATATAAATTGATATCAATGGGTTAAATTTTAAAATATTATGCAAAAATGTGAAGATTTTGGAGATTATTAGTTTAGTTAACCCCCACAGGTGGCGCTGGCGATTGTTAGACAGAGAGCCAGTCCACACATAAATGGCTTCTGGCGTCAACAATATGTAATCGACTTTTTAAATGCCCAGATCAAAAGATATAAACTATATCAGCACTCAAAAATATGGGTATATACTAATTATCTCATTGGAGTTGCACCATCAATGTCACTTACAATCATATGGTGATATTTATGCTCCGTTTTGCTATGTATTTGCAACTGTCAAAACTCCCAATGACAAGATCGCCGTTGATATGTACCTGCACTTGAGCCTTTTCTGATGTTGTTTGTTTGAAATATTTTGAGTCAAAATGTGTTCCTGGTTATAAAATTAACAAATCAAGCTGTTCCGCTGAGAATCTCTACAACTCTTGTTCACCCTATTTACTTTTCTCAAATGGAACACTGAAGCGATGATGTTATCATGAAAACAAATCTCGCATACGGCAAAACATGTAGCAGGATGACAACCTTATTCCACCAAGAATTTTTAATGTGCATTGTCATCAGTAGAGGGCGCCTGTGAAGTGTCACGTTCCCTTTTAACTGTTAGTGTTGCCGCGAATAACTTACAGAAACAAACCATAACTATTAACGAATAAATGATCTCGCCTGAGTACGATTCTGGGCAAATTTCACGCATATTAAATACGATCACAGGTCACTAAGCTAATATTTGATGTCGAAGTGATAGTTTTCCAGGAATATAATTTTGACCACACTTGATAGATATATTATTCAATATAATAAGTTCGATTTCCAGCAAAATCAATGCATATTTAATGAGTCCAGAGGTCACCATACTTGTGTGGCGCCATGACTTACCAAATATCTGATAGATTTTCATGAAATGAATATTTACAAATATAGTTTCTCACCTGAATTACCTTCTCAGCAAATTCACGCATATTTAATGAGGTCAGAGGTTAGAGGATATCCGACGGGCGTATTATGCACCATTTGCTGTGCTCTTGTCAAGTTACACTTTCGACTTGTGTGCAAAATCGTTCTACTTCCATAGAAAAAGAGTCATCGGTATGTAATAACTCTAAGTTAATGTCACCCAATACTGAGATACCATTAAAAGTTTAAGAAGAGTTATTTGTGGCTGAGCAAGCTGTATAATATTTTTTTCCAGCGTGAAAAAGTTCCATCACTCAACCATACCACAACTAAAATGAATCAGTAAGGTTTAAGAAAAATTTCAGGAAAATGAATTAGAATCTCTGATTGAAATACGCCACTGCTGAAAAACGCAAAATGTCCATATGGGATGCAGATAAAAAAATCGGGGGAAAAATGAAAATGTACACAGTTTTTACTGTGCAAAGAGCGAGATTGAAAAGGTAGCGTTTACAGAGAGACCTTGGATTTATGTATATCTTAAATATCCTTTTGTAAGAGATACCTTAATTGAATAAACAGATCTCATGTAAATAGTGGTCATATAATGTAACAGCTTAAAGGCATGATGATACCAGTAATTATACGGTCTGTTAGCCACCTTATCAAGCACTGCTTTAAACAAATAATATCTGTAAAGAATTATAATATTAGTAAGTTAGTCAACATCAGCGTACAGACCCGCGTGAAGGAACCCGATGGCTAACGGCAAGCGCCATACAAGGTTTATCAACGGCCGTATACGCCAGACATCATGTTTCTTTCCTATAACACAAGCCTCCCATTATGTTAGCCGTGACAACCCGACTCGGTAGGCAATAATAATTGTGATGTTAAGCCTACTTAAGTCGTGATACAAGCAATATCGAGGAATGCATCGCAGTAGGCTTCAATCATGTTGCATTCATAAATAGTCCATAATCATAACATCATAATCATAACATCTACGAATGATGAATTAACACAAGAGAAATACATGTGAACTCAAAACCCAAACTGAAACCCCGTCTCTATGGTAACGAGTCTTTTCTTTTATCGCGTACAAGTTCGTGGAGTTTAGTAACCCCTGCAAGCCATGA
Source organism: Sipunculus nudus (assembly GCA_026874595.1). NCBI lineage: Eukaryota > Metazoa > Annelida > Sipuncula > Golfingiida > Sipunculidae > Sipunculus > Sipunculus nudus. The sequence continues at coordinate 28,164,025 of CM049319.1, forward strand.
CTGTATTCATGCGGTCAGAAATTCAACACACATGCGGAGGGGTTCACCAATATGCTGAGTTAAAACGGAACATTTCTTGCTCATATTTTGTGTTGATTGAAAATACATTAAAAATGCTCACGATTAGTCTGATTTATATCAATTGACCCGGTGTGCCTGTAGGCCATGAGGCGTTGTCAAAGCTGACGAAAATATTTGTACCCTCATGGGGCCTTATAATGCGTTCCTCAGACCTAGATGTAACGGCACTCTGACAGTCAGTAGGCTGGTGGTAATGTAAGAGGTACTAAATAACACTACCCTTATGTCAGTTCCTGAAGAATATTGCAACCTTTATTAGCGTTCAGGCAACCGTTAAGTTTCCTTAACCGCAAGTGGCACTTAACTCGTCTGTAACTAGTATTAGGTCTCCTTGTGGTCCCCCAGTGCATTAACGAGGAATGACCCGGGGACACTTCAGTCCTGTTATCTGACGGACTGCTCAGGGGGGATGGTTCTCGGATCGGATTCCCTAATCAGTCAATAAATAGCGAGACAAAACACTGGAAACCAAATAAAAATGCTCCGACCAAAGTCTTACAGGTATCTTTTGATTAACTTAAAATTTGGATAAGGAGAATACAAACCAGTGACAAAGTAAAGCTTATAGAGTTTCGGAAGTCATTAAAAAGTCATTAACAGGCATTAACAGCATCACGCCGGCCAACAGCTATAGCTAGCTCAGGTATGGTCCTTCCACGATAATCACGTGGTGCCAGCGATAAGGCGCCAAGGGAATTAGCACTCTAGGATCTATTTAACAGATCTGATGACTCCCTGTACCTTGGTAAAGTTCCCTTACATATAAAGTGCAAACTTTATTTTTTTAAAGGAAGGTAACAATTATTAGGGAAACCATGAAAGAGAGGCTTGTAGGGGTGAATGAGTTTGTATCTATATCCATATTTGGATTAAACCTTGGTGGGTTGACCTTCTCAGGTCAAACGAGTCCGTATAACTGTATATCCCTCCTGTGGCCATACCTGGTAAGACACGTCACTTCAGCGCTTCTTATGGGGTGCTGGGGAGGGCTTCCCCTGTCCATCTATCTCTTAAAGTTCAAGCATTAACGCACATGTTCACGCAATATCTCGCCTGTATACACTCTGAATACGGTCACATGGATATTAAATTTAACTCTTCAATTTTATTTAACTCTTTAATTTCATGCAAATGTTCAATTACATTTAAAGGAAACTATAACTGACGTCGGTAATGATATGCTCTTATACTTGCCTCAAGGGGCACCGTTGAACTCCGGCCTTGCGATTAGCGAAGTACTTTGACATTTTCAAGATAAAAGTTTTATGTATCTGAAGTGCTTGCATGTTGACTTTAACCCCTTTATTTTCAACATCCAGTCGGATATTTTTCTCGATAATAACCAGGCGTCAGTACTTCCTGTAGGCTAAAGCACTGAGACGACAGTCAGGGTAGACCTATTTGTTCGATATGAAGACCTATTGATTCTTGTGTAAGCCACCAAGTATGGCAAACAGAGTCATAGGTCAATATTAGTCAAGGCTGGCGGTCACTTATGCACAATCCTTCAATGTCAAATTGATTAGCACTTTCAGTTTTGAATGTCAAGAATGTTTTTGAAATCCTTTAATAATAATACCATTGTTAGATTTTGGGAGAAAAATTTCATGGGATTAAAAATAACATCGGAGAAAATTATATTCTTCCTTAAGACAAGATGATGCATAGCACAACCATCTATTTTTTGTCTGATTAAAAAAAATGGTTTATATCTGCATCAGAAGGAAGATTTTTTTTTCTAATGGCTTAGTGTAATTTTGATCAATGAGGGTCATTTGTGTTGGAAAAGAAGAGATGAATGCAACGGGAATTACATGAACGCGGGCAGATATATCCAAGAAACTGAGGGCAGCCTTGATGGATGTTGCAGTTGCCACGCAATACAAAGAGCTACCTGTGTTTTTTACCTGTTAGTGTCGTCTACGCTTAGGGCACAGCCGGTGTCAATACAGTTATATATAATGTGTCCATGTTTTGTTTAATCACCTTTTGTTAAATTGAGTACCCATATTTCTTATATAAAAGAAGTAGAGCTACTATTTGTCCATTGTATGACCCATAATACCCATAACATATATTTATCACCAAACGGTTTGGCAAAATAAAAATTATAAGCCAAAGAAAACACATTTTGTTTTCTCATCAGAAACTAAATACACACCGGATATATTGTGATGAACCAGAGCTTTGCAGACATATAAGTAACGGAGAATCCATATATTTGGTCAGACATGTATGCTGCTAAGTATTTAACGAAACTAGCTATTGGTAAAGTCATCATGACGACTATGTAGAATTAAATATCGTTGGTCTAATATCTTGAGTCTTCTAAGATTGCCGCTTTGTGAATATGTGTGTTAGCTCTTGTAAATGTGATTTTAGGAACACTAACGAACAGTAAAGCAATATTTGGGGGTTTTGAACGATTCCATTAGATTGTTGGGAGTCATAAAAATTATAATACATTATTTTAATGATATGAGAGCGATGGCGCCAGTTCACCTGCCATATGCTATGAAGAAAGAGGCGATAAACAAAGAATACAAACAACGTCCTTAAACAAACGTGCTTTTACAAACAACTTTGGACCACTTATTAAAGTTCCAATTCACCTTCCTTTTGAAAAAGAATTTATTTTATTTCTGGTTTCCTCTGTGTATAAAGAATTAATTATATTAGGGTAATTTTGGTCGTGAAATGTTCTTATGACACCTTCGTGAAGGATGTATCATCTTGTTGTGGAAAAAACGGGAAAACATATAACCTAAGGTGGTAGGTTGCATATATAAGGACGTAGAAAGGTCCCTTGTTGTCAAGGCCATTTGCAAAGCTCTGGCTTATTTTACTTGCTGTCAGATGGCCTTGATGAATTTGATTTGATTATTTTGGCGGCGCCCCCCCCCCCCCCCCCCCCCACATATTAAAAACATTGATGTAAACAAAACACACATTGATGTAAACAAAACAAACAGCCTGTTTGCGGTGGAATAAATGTCTGCTGGCCTATTTTTATTAAAGCTTACATAAAGCTTTTATAAAGTTAAGATAGGTGATTGGGCCCCTTCAAGAATTAGTCATTTGCTCATGAAATCTATCAGAGCGCTTTCCGACGTCTACTCCTAGTCTAAGACAAGCTTAGCATGATCCTTTTCGGTCATTTCTCCGTTATGTCTCCTTATGTCCCCATGTTCGCTGTCTGAGACTAATGCTTCCTACCTGAAGGTAGCTTACAGCTGGAAAAAAGAGTATAGAAAGATACACTCTGTAGCTTGCTCTTTTGGCAGCTGCCCACATGTAAAATTTAAGGTTCTGGAACCATATTTATTCCTGAAAGTATTAAATTTACTGTTTCAAACATGTTTTACCAAAATGTAAACACGTGTGTGCATTATATATTCTGTATTAACTATTCATACTTTTTCCATTCCGGTTTCGGACTATGTGACAAGGCAGTATCACACGCTTCCTCTCGTTTTAAATCCTGGCGTTAACCAGGCCCGGTGACTACTGCACCTGCGGGCCCTGGGTTGGTAATCATACCACCGAGGACCCCCGAAAGGCGCACTCGTTCGTGAGTGAAACACGGCCGTTGGGCAGGACCTTCCCATTAAGCCTGCAGAGCGCTCACCCTGGGTGGGGGCCGACCGTGAAAAACCTCACCGCCTCGGCTGAGATTAGAACTCACGATCTCCCGGCTTTGAGTCCTGCGCTCAACCCCTGAGACACAGAAGCCACAGAAATTTGCAGATGAACATATTAACTTAGTTACGGTAGCATTCAAAAATGGAGGCGGTTACCTCCAACAAAAAAAAAACTATAAAAAACTATTTATACTTTACAAGCATTATAATATTTATATTATGATATATTAATGTTAATATTCGAAATCTTTGTGAAAAAAAGGCAATATAAAACATGCAATGGCTACATATTTATCTGCTCTATCCTTATGGTAAATATTTGATTACCTAAAAATTTATTTTTAATTATGAAAGTCAATCAAATCAAGCTTCGAACCTTCAATATTTAAATCAATATTAATGTTAGATAAGGAGATTATTGCAAGCAACATATGAAACAATGAAACATTCCAAGCAGTCCCCGATGTTATTATTAATCATATATGCTATTATAACTCTAGTCTTTCATTTGAAATATAATTATAAATTGCTCAACTGATAAATAATCTGGTCTGAATTAAAAAATAAACAATGGCGTGTGCTACGCCTTATGACATTTTTATTGTAACATGTAACATATTTAATATTAAATATCCCGTAGCAGTTGCCAACTTCAATTACTATTTTCCCCTTCCTACGCCATGCTAAATATATTATCTCGGTGTTGTACGTTTTAAGTAACTCTTTGATGTGTCTGTTATGTTTCCTGCAGGGCCGACTAAAAGGGAAAAATCGGTTATTACCATGGAAGAGTTCATTTTGTTTGTAAAGGAAACTTATACAATACCTGTTGATAGCTCTGGTAATTTGAGTCAGCTGAAAAATGCCATATTTGTTCAACTTTTTTTTACAATTTGGATTGATAATTTGTTAAAATGTGATCTGACCAAGAGTAGTTTGTTCCCTCCCTGCGTTTCATACAGATGTTACTATTTGAGCGAATGTTTTAGTCTTTATCTGCTGATGGAAGGTTCCCAGGACTGGTGTGAGGTTGTGGACGTCTCGAAAAGTGTTTGCTGGTAACAAGAGGTATTCCCTGTATCCAATAGTTGGGATAACACGCTGTTCAGTTTGCATTTTGAACTTGATATGGTCCTAAACTACACGTATAATTTCTCTTATGGGGCTGTCCCACTTAAGCGACTCTACAGGCGACTACAGGCGACCACGCTGTCGCCTCATGGTCGCCGAAAAAACAGGCGACAGGACCTCCGCCACGACAATTGTCTACGACAAGCTACAAATGGTTGGCGACTGTCTGAAGACAAGCTACGACAAGCTGCCGACAACCGGCGACGACTGTGTCGCGACAAAGGACAATCACCCACGACAACCTACGACCACATCTACGACAACCTACGACCATACTGGCGACAACCTACGACACCAGAATTCTTGCTACGTCACCCCGCGACAAGCTTCGACGATTTTCTACCATGTGGTATGTGAGGAGCCGGACACAAGGATGGGCCATGTTTCAAGTAACAACAGCGAGCGACAACACATGACAACCCACGTCACCTGGCGACAGCCTACGGCAGGACCTACGACAACCCGCGTCAGCTGGCGACGGGCTACGACATCACCTACGCCAGTAGAAGACTAAAAAAGCTGTCGCCTGAGAATTTTGAATATGTTGAAAATCCAGAGGCGACAGCTTCGAGGTCAGGCGTCTTGGGGCGACTTCAGGCGACTACACGCGACCATACAGGCGACCACCTGGCAACCATGAGGCGACAGCCTGGTCGCCTGTAGTCGCCTGTAGAGTCGCCTAAGTGGGACAGCCCCATTATGGTGGCATTAAACTCGAGCATGGATGGCGTGATATATAATTCCAGGGATATCACCTTTGGTTGGTGCATCATTTTCAGTTTATCAGAAGATTTCTGAAACAAAATAGGCGATTCACGTTGTTTGTGATTGTCACAAATTGAACCAAGCGGCCCGTAATATTTCATCATTTTACATTCAGTGTCCGAAGTCAATTCTAAATGTCTGCATGTCCACATGATTGCAAGAGCTTCCCGCTCAACCGGCTTCTGTTGCTCAGTGGTAGAGTTTCACTCACAAATGAGTGCGCCTTTCGGGGGTTCCTCTTTGGTATGCCCCATCAATGGGGACGATAACGCACCCAGGGCCAGCAGGTGCAGTTGTCACCGGGCCTGGTTGACGCCAGGATATAACATGAGCTTCGCGCTCAATCTGAGAATATGGGCGTCCGATGTCATTCAAAGTAGGGAGTCTATATATTATATATATATAAGCACACACACACACACACACACACACCGTTAAAATCACGTTACATCGATGGTGTAAAAAAATGCATTTGCAAAGCATCAAGGTGGAACCGGAATTTAATTAATTTGTATCCACCATTCCACATTAATTCTCAAAAATTCATTGACACCGTCATATAGTATTGACTACTAACATAGGATGCGAACATGAATCAAAACAATAATGAAATTGGGGTATTGCTTATTGTTAATTTTGAGACCATTCACCCGTGGAGCTTTATTAACTCGAATGAATAATTAAGCTTGAAAAGGTAGAGAGTAACAAGTTATGCCCAGGCAAACATATCAATTATTCTTAATCACACTGTGTCCGGAAAAGTTCTAAATTTGTTTAAATAAGCTTCGGTTGCAGACTTGGCCAAAGGGGGAGAACTGGTTAATTTATGAACCGGGGTCGTGTATTCTTAAGATATAACACCGGAAAAGATGACACAACAAACACAGAAAGTTGCATTTCGGAGGATCCGGTTTGAGATCACCAATTTTAGTTTATTATCCATCTTTCAACAAAATTCATTCGAAATTCCTTGAGGCCTGTCGATATTATGGTCAACACATATACACCATAAACACTCTCTCTCTCTCTCTCTCTCTCTCTCTCTCTACTGACGCCTTAGATTGCGGAGGTAATAAAATAATGTTGTTAAAATTTATTATGGGTTACTGATTCAATTATCCTCCATTAAAATTAAGGGGTTTGCAATTTGCGTTTAAAATGCATCTAAAACTTGTGAAGGGCTGCTCGTTGTTTCTCAGTAAAAACATTTTTAATGAAAATTTTAACTTCGTTAAATCTGATCTGTGTTTAACTATTGTTTTTTTTCTGATTCTGTGAATCGTGAATTCGTGCCCAGCAGTTAGCATAAAGGCGTGAGACATTCAATATTAACAGCTTAAATTAATCGATTAGAAAAGGTAGACGAAATATATTTGGCGACTTTATATCAACTTTAAAATTATAATTAAAACTCTTCTAGATAACACATGGATCATAGAAGAGAATATCATATCGATAGAGTACGTGCGGATATGCATGACTGAGTTCATAATTTTTCGGGCAGGTTTAAAACCTATCAAACTCCCTAATTTAAATAATGTTTATAAGGCATACATTATATATCTCTGCAAGAGTTCATAATTATATTACTAGACTAGCACGCCTGATCCCACGAACAAAACCATTATGCGTTTTTATTTCATAGCAGTTTTTTATGCTTAATTACAGCTCCTCAGGGTGGGGATTGGATTTTGTTTTTCTCTTGGTTGGTTTTTCCTGTTTTCAGCTTATCGCAGATCATTATTGGTGGAATTTGGAGTGTTAGGGTAGCACCGAAGAAACGAAAGTTTATAGTTAAGGGGTCAAATGGATTAGATAATATATTTTCAATAAAATCCTTTTATATACTCTGACATAGGGCAACTTCTTTGCCTTGGTAGAGGCCAGGGTCATTAGATATTACAGCTCCCCTGTGAATCTTGTTGGTAAACACTTGTAGAATAACGAGACTTTTTATTACGATCCGGGCGGCACTACCATGTAGGCTCCGACAGCAAAACTAGTTATAAATAGAATATTGAGCTAATAAGACATATTTTGATGGCAAAGAGATATCACATAGACTCAGTGAGGTATATGTTTAAGAAAAACATGGTCAAGAAAATGTGAGAATATTAATCAACCTAAGGAAAATGTGACGGAGAGCGAAAACCTAGAAATAAAAGTAAGTGATTAATAAATCAGAAATTGAGCGTAGAAAATGTTTTTGCGAACGCATCCTCGTGACCTGAATTATATTCATTCAACTCATTTTGCCAATATTCTTGACAGGAACTGACCCGATGACTGTTGGATTATATTTGTGGATTTCGTTGAAACTCATCTCTTGCCTCAGATGAGATATAGCTGGAAGACAGCTTTCATTTTGAATATAAAAGCTATAGGGAAAGGCTATGGTGACAGTTCTTTAAACCTTTAAAAAACAGACTTCGGCATTTCTTTTAAAAGAATTTCTATGTTCCGCGGGACTGTGTAAAGGCTGTGTGCCTTGAGAGAGGATTACAACAAAAGGCAGATGAAAGGGGACAAACCACCTTATGGGGATCGTACAGTATTGATAGATGGAGATATTATGAAAATCTTTGGGATAAAAGACCATTTCTTTTTTTTTTATCAATTCAGCCGAAAAATATTCCCATTGGCGTCCTCGAGGCCATACTTATATATGGGTTTGAACGTTTCACTTAATCAAAATATTTTTTGGCGTTAAAGACATAGTCCAAAAATACGTCACTAATCTGGAAACAATGCATGTGATTATGTTGTGAAAATAACTAATAATAATCAATCCTAATATTCACAAGCAAAACAAATGAGAGAAAATTGAATGGACCTCTTTCAGTAATATTATAAATGAGTCGCATGTATTTATTTGTTAATGTCACCATACAAGTACACGTAAAATATAACACCAGTTTCATTACAACTCAAATTATTTAAATAGACAAAATGCTGAGGTCAGGCCAGTCAGATTATAAGAAAATAAGGAGGAACTTTTATTTGGTAACTGTTTAACTCGTACGAGGTTTGCATGAAGCGTGGTGGCGTAAAGGTGCGTAGGACACATGCCTGCAAGGTTGTGGGTTCGCGTCACGATCTGAACTGCGTCTGCGCTAAGACTCCTAACCCATGTCTTTACCACAGGGGTGCGCTCTCTCAACCCAGGAGTTATGGGCACTGGTCATGGGTGGTACGAAATGTAGACCGAATAACGTTCTAGCGCCTGTAATGGCTGCTTGGCCCGTACGCTCCCCAGTGAGTCGAGAAAGTAGACTGGTACCCCGCTCTATTCGGGCACCGCTGCTCTAGGTCAGTCATAGAGACGGGCGTACAACGCCATCTTAAGTACACCCGGCAGCCTGGTTCCAACTCCAGTATGTAGTATACATGATAAAATTCCGCAATTTTTTTTGCTCAGAGAAGTTGCCAAAAGTTGGCTGTACATTGATCTTTCCCTTGCTGGATCACTCCAGTTTGTACCTGAAGAGTGAGCCGGCTTGAATGCTGCTCTCACGAAACAGATCTGTAGCAGATCACTCCAGTTTGTACCTGAAGAGTGAGCCGGCTTGAATGCTGCTCTCACGATTCAGATCTGTAGCAGATCACTCCAGTTTGTACCTGAAGAGTAAGCCGGCTTGAATGCTGCTCTCACGAAACAGATCTGTAGCACAAACTGATGAAGTCAAACTAACCGTACTTTAGTGATTTATATATATATTTATATATATATATATATATATATATATATATATACTTAATTTTATGTAGTTTATACTTGCTACATTCACAGAGTGTATATATATGTGGTTCATAAATCTGTTTATATTATGATTTACATGATATAACTCCTGGAATGTATTAACAGTGGCAGCAAATGATGCGCTGTGCAGTTTGGGCTTTATGGATAAACCCCATGTACAGAACCTGACTTTTGCTTTATAAAAAAAAAACAGTTTTCTTGTGTCGGAAAATGAAACAACCAGACAACATACTAGCCATTTGGTGTTTTAAATCTTGGGCGTTCGAAACACGTGTCAAGACATGTTTTAGGAATATTTTATAATAAAAATAAAATATGTTTGAAACAAATTCTAAATATTTTTCGAATGCAAAGCATGTTTATTAACATTTGAAACGCCAATTTCCAAGTGAAACGGCAAATTACCAGAGATATATTTAAAAAAAAGGGACAAGATGGCGTTTTTAATTAAAAGCAAGACCCATTTCCTCTTTTCAGGGCAAAAAGAACGCATTACTCAACCATAAACAGGAAACAGACAGCATTCCTATGGTTATATATCCAGACAACTTCCTGTCTTGGTTGATATTCTGAATTAAGTCTAACCCAGATACTAATTTTATCTTTAATTGCCTGGAACTACTGAGTCAGCGCAATCTTAAATCCAATCATTTTCTTTTTATTTCCTGATAGCATTTATTACGCGTTGGTAAATTTACCGATAGAGAGGCAGCTACGAGGGAAATGTAATTCTCTGTTGAAGGATTTTTAAGATTCACAGTTAATGAACAGCAGACTAGAGGTAGAAGAACTGGGAAAAAAACTATATCTAAAATCAATCTAAAATGGTATTTTTTATATTTTCATTAATTTATATATTTAACATTTATTTTTTTACCGTAAACAGTACGCTATTTAAGCACCCAGTAACAGCGAGCCGCTTCTTAAAGCGTCACATGTGCGCTTCTACAAACTGACCTTTTGGAAACATTACCTCTCCTTTTTAGTGTTTCAAACATATTTGAGACATGTGTCACCGACCTGTCATGTATGAAATCAGACCACAGAATTAAAAAAAGGTAAAATACTGCAGTCTGCAAGGTTAGTCCTGTTTGTGTCCAAAATATTGGTTAATGACATTCATTTAGAGACATATATGCTCAATAAAAATACAAATTATTCAATATGAAACAAACGGGCTTTTGTAACATTTAGTAAGCGATGCTTGGTAAAATCCCACTTGTGAAGTGACAGTAATGAAACCCCTTAATTCTTGTGTGGTTGCTTATAGTCCAGCAGATAAAAGCCAATATGGCCGGAATACTTCAGCTGGTGATTCAAGCACCACAGTTTGCATGTTTGTTCGTTCAATACCGCTTTACATGAAAAAAAGTTACGTAGTTAAAAATCCAATATGGCCGCTAATTTTTCAAGATGGCCGCCAATTACTCCCTTCTCATAAGAATTTCGATGTAACATTTGTGAGAGTGGTCAGGTGGCAATGATCTTTACATCCATAAGCAAGCTTTGGGGAGATTCCAATTGTGCCAGGTTCAAAGTTCTACAATGCATATTTTAGCCATTATGGTTTATAAATCAAAAGGCGTTACCTGCCAATGGAGGAGAAACAGAGTTGTCCAATGAGCACCAATGCCCCTTCCTCTTGTGTTTTACAAGTAAAAGTTGTCATACTGTGCTAAAAGGGCAATTTTATGGAGGGGTGATGCAGGACCCTTATACCAATCTGTCTATCCGTAGGCGTATATGTAAATCAGTCTCTCAGTCGGTTTATAGTCCTTGTAAACGTGACCACTATAATACTGTTTAAATAATAATCGGCATTTTTTTTTCATTTTCCACCGAGAATATTATATGTTACGAGTGTTAATTATTCATTTATATTTGATGACACAGTCTCGGCTTTAATTGGTTCATATATATATAAAATGCGAAAAGCAGATTTAACAAGAAACCCCGCTCTATTCGGGCACCGCTGCTATAGGCCAGTCATAGAGACGGGCGTACAACGCCATCTTACGTACACCCGGCAGACTGGTTCCAACTCCAGTATGTAGTATACATGATAAAATTCAGCAATTTTTTTTTGCTCAGAGAAGTTGCCAAAAGTTGGCTGTACATTTCGTGTGACATTTATGATTAGATTAATAGATATTGATAATAAACCAATGCCACGTACAGTGAAATATAAAAATATCAGTATATCGTATTATCTATACATCCATCATTCAATTTTTGGGGAACAACTTATTTTCAATATTTGAAAACTAGAAATAACTAAAGAAAGTTATTTTATAAGAAATCTTCAAGGATAATTCGCCAGTATCGCGCAAACGTCCATGACAATCGGTATGAGCGTGCATACTGGAGCTGGAACCAGTATACAGGTAAGTCAGAAGTTGCAACTGGGAGTACATAAGATGGCGTTGTACGCCTGTCTCTATGCTTGGCTGAGGGCCAAAATGGAGCAGGGCACTAGTCTATAGAGAAAGCTACAAGAACAAACAGGCCCGAAAGACCAGAAAGGCAAAGTGAAAAGTCGTATGAGACTGACATGGTTTGTGATATCAGAATATAAACCCCCCACCTTTACCTTTTTTTACCTTTGTCCGATTACTGTCAAAATGTACGTGACGTTTATATATCGATTATGAATGGCTTGTTATAGAGGGCCTTGCTTTGGTACAACGTGAACCACCCTTTTATAAATAACAATGATAAGTAGAGGGAACTAATAGAGTGCATCACATCGCCAATATAATGCAGGTCATCATCCTAACCAAACTCATTGAAATTCTCTTGATGAAGAGATTTCTTAAACAAGGACAAACAAGCAAACAGACAGAAGGATAGGCATGACTAACAATACAACTTTGAGCCAAGTTTGATTTCTTCGGTAATAACGTTATGTGTAACAAAAATGAATTAAAATCAGTTATAAATTACCGAACGTTGTCGAAACCTTCAAGACCCATTAAAGTTAACTACCTCTGAATCCCATAGTAATCCATCTAGAGCAGTTGGCAACAATTTAATAAAGAAGAACATTCTTGTTAGTGGATTTCAGCAGCAATAGACTTGGTAGACCAGGCACTATAACTGAACTTGGAATAACATGAGTGGCCACGTTGTAAACAAGCGTACAAACGGTTTTGGTATAATCAATCTCTAAAACAACAGCACGTTCTTTTAGAAACCTTTTCTCAAAATTCCCGGCTATGTTATTTGTCTGCTTTTTAGGGGATACTTGTTTGTCTGTTATCATGATTACGAAATGCCTGAATCGATGGCCACTTAACAGTATGAATGGATGAAACATCCATGTCCTATAGGAAGGACGAATTTTGAAGGTTAAGTAAACCTATTCCATGTGCGTTTGTTGTGTGATTGGAGGATTTCATCCAGATCCCAGACTTTGTCCTGGTTTGATTGGCTAGTACACGTGACATCATGGACTGAATTTTATCAACAACTCAGATCTAGTAACGCATGTTGTTTTTATTCTCTGCTGAAAATTTGGGACTGACAGAGGCAGAAATACTGTGCTTTTACTGAGATCTAGAATTTTTAGTCACAGGGGATTTCCCAGTGTGTGACGTAACTGCCGAGTTGACAGTGCTCATAGATGTGCCAATAGTTTTTGAACTAATCACACAACCTCATGTTTTTAGTGGAAAAATAAGGAATTAGGCTCATTTTATGTAAAATCTATATTAATATTTTTTTCATAGGCAATTATGTTATATGATAATATAATGAGATTTTGAATACGTTTGCTTGACCTGAAATTTTGAGTATCTGTATGAAGTAGAGACTCCATTTTGATTTGACATATGTTAACCTGGTATTTAACTATCAAATTTTCGCCAAAATGCACTCGCCGAGAAAGGCCGGGGTTCTCTGAAAATGGGCCATTAGGCTAATAATGAATAACCTCTCAGTGGTTACCAGAGCAAACGACCGGCAATCGGAGGGTCATGGGTTCGATTTCAATACGTGAAAATCGACTTTTTTCTGTGTATTCTTGTTCTAACCTGTCATTAGTTCAATAAGGCCGGACAAATGACATCCGTTGATTTTTTGAATATTGACTGGCTGTATAGACTTTGCAATCGCAGTTTCATAGATGAACTTGGCTACAGGCCTGTAATGCAAACCAATATTAAATTGTCTTTTCTTGTTCAGCGTTACAACCCTCAGGTAGAAAGTTTACCCTGTAAATTTTGGTCACATCTGACCAAAGTGGTTCTGATCATGATATTCGGCGTTTGGCGTGAGGACATGCAACATCCCCTACATATTACGCAGAATACAGCTGTGTTGACTCAGTTGGAACATAAATTTTAACTTAATATTAAGTATGTATAAAAATGTAGGCACTTATTCTCAAGAAAATTAGGTATTGTTTATAGCCTTGCAAGACACGTTGGAAAGGCTTTGGAGAGACTATATTAGGCAAAGACATTGGGATCTGTGGGTGATCCACCATCTATCGCGTGTTTTTAGGTAATTTTCATAGAACCCCTGCTTATTTGCACTAGATTCCCATTTGGGGTCGTGTTGAATTAGAGAGGAAACTCCCCCCACAGGTGTCCGGAATTGTCGGGTGAACTAAGCGTGGTGTTAGATTTTATCTGTTAATAACAATATCTTGCCAGCACCTACGCCAGCTGTTTAAAATAAACCTAGTCACTAATGGTTATCTTCTTCGAGGAAATGGTTACTTTTGTCAGGCGATGTTAAATTTCTTGGTATCTAATTACCGGCCATGTTATATGATCAATAGGCGTGGTAATTGAACTTCGAATTACATCAGTGGTCACGTTGTAAACAAGCGTACCAATTGTTTTGATACAATTAATCTCTACAACAACATCACGCCCCCAGCAGTTCTGCCCTGAGACACATTTGCAGCCAAACATCCAAAACACGCAGGTGCATATTAATAATTTACTTAAAAGCGAACCACTACGCGTCCATAATAGCATCTGACAAATAAAAAAACACAGACTTTGCGAATGGCCCATTTAATTGACTACTAAAATAGATATTAGAGTCTTCTATAAATACCATTATTCAAAATAGTCTGTCGGGAATCGATTTTATAGCTTCATATTTTTTTGCCTTTTTGAAACCAATACTGGCTCTATGCGGATTTTTCAATGGTGAAAGACATCTGTGTATGCTGCCGACATATACGTGTGCTTATAATTTTATATTATTATTATTATAATTATTTATATTCCAGTTTCAGATTACTTTAATATGTGCAGACGATTGTTACATTAATATACACTCAGTACTTTTTTTATTTCTTTATAAGGATATCTCAATTATTACTGAGTCTAATATAAACAGATCACGTATGCGTGATGAACACAAATTTTGTAATGGAGATAAAAAAAGTCAGATTCTGTAACACTAGGCAGCGTGAAATGTCTAGGGGAATGAATAAAGAAGTCAGTGTTTTATTCGTTAACAAATAACCATAATGTATTCTTAAAACAACCCTAACATTACAATACACTAAATAAATACAATTATACAGTAAAACAGCGGTATAACAACACATCATTACAATCACACAGTAAAATACACCAAGTGCACAGTGCTTGGATACCACCACCGTCACAACGATAAGTTCTTCTCTACTTTTTGTATTGATTGGGGTCTTATTGTTATAACAACCTAGGCCATCACAGCAGGCTACTCAAGCTTCATAAGTTTCAAGTGTCAGAAATAATGAGGCCATCTTTATAGTATCCAAGAATGATTCTATAGGCCAATGGGCGATTTTAAGAGACCAATCCACTACCTTGCAGGTATATGTCCGATATCACTCCATGACGGTGGGGGGGGGGGGGGGGGGCGCGATGATTTTCCTCAGCAAAAAAAGGACTTTTCAGTTGATAATCAGTTTTAGACAGGTGTATAAGCTTAACCCTATTAGTCTCAAAAAGTGTCGATAAGCGATTATCTAATTCTGAAATATAACTCCAATATAAAACCTAAACCGTCATATGCCTATCTGATCATATTTTAAAATAGTAAATAACCTGAGGAATTTTAGACCAACACTTCAGTAACAACGGTGAAAATAAATGAACGAATAAGTCACAAAACAATTTTATATGGTAAGATGATATTAAATAAAGTCAGCATAAAGTTTAGGTTGCTTATAATAATAAATACACATATATTGTGTATGTTACCCCTCACAATGATATAACATTACGTTAATGGTAAATCATTGAAAAATTTAATACAACACAAATGTTGATGAAATGTATAAGTGATGAAATGTATAAGTGATAAGCCGATTTACGGTTGTTAGGACGACCTATTTCTAATGCGTGCTGCTATTACGGCATCTAGGTGGGGAATCTAATGTTTGTGCGGTTTGTAAAAAAATATGACTTGCTGCCTTGACCCCTTATATCCACGTCTATATGACGTTAAATCTGTTTTCATTTCGAGAGGAATCACTCATTTTTTATAGGACTTTGCTACAAATCCAAGTTAATTACTATTGACTTTGACACAAAATACGAAGATGAGATACAGAATACGTGACGCCCCTCTAAATGGACATACATTAGGAATGGGAAAAAAGACCTTAGCCGATCGTCCTTAGCGGATCGGTTTCCTTGATGGAGATTACCCCTCGTGTTTGTAGTATCAGCAACACAAATCCCTTTGCGTTTTTTTTGTCAGGGTAGAAATAAGTAAAAATCAATTGAAAAAAATAAGGACTCCACGTGGAAGCAAAGCAGTGGAATTACCGGTGGTAATGTCGAGTTATATCAGCCTTACTTTAGTTTTTTTTATTCCGATTTCAATCACACGGCACTTGGTGCGAAACGTGGATCATCCACATCACAAGTAGCGTAGCGATCTTTAAAAAGTACGATGTTTCCGCGTCTTCAAAGTAAACACTGAGGTAATGCCCAGATGAAACGTTCGGCAAATTTGGTAAGGGTTTTATTATTTTTGTGTATTTCAAGTTATGGTCGATTAAGTAGGGTTTATAAACGTGGTTGGCACTGTTGTCCTCATATTTTTTCTGCTTATTTGTGAGGAGGGTTGTCTGTTTGTCTGTTACGAGGATTACGCAATATCTGTTTCGATGGTTACGTACCTGTGTGGATTGGTGGAACTTCCATTGTCAAGGGATGATCTTATTAATTTCCGAGGATCAGTATGAAAGAGAGTTCCAAGAAGGATTATTTTCCTCGGCTGATATGCATGGTATAATTCTTTAGTTATTCTATATCTATATTCTGAAGCCTTGACATTCACAGAACGGCTTAATCTCTCTACGTTATGTTACTGATGGGCAGGCAAACAAGGAAAAAAAATAATATGTGACACAACAAAGAAAATAATATTTTATTTATTCGGAAAGGACTCTGTCACAAAGATCTGTGTAGGCACTCGCATATATTATCTCAACATATGGTGTATTCACACGATTTTTCATTTCCTGCCTTGTCTAGTTCCATGAATAATTAATATGTCTGTCCTGATAATGGTGTCTATTACGCTACCAGGTGTCTCTTTACTGCCAACCAGGACAAGTGCAAATGCTTTCGGCGCCAGTGTAGCGGTAGCTTTGTATTGTGAAGTAAGAATTGGGGGGTTCCTATAAATATTATGGTCTTAGTATAGAAAATACTACATAGATACGACAACATTTCACGAAATATGACACAATACTGGTACGCTTAGATAGTTTGCAAAGTTGTACTAATTAATAGGAAGGTAGATGCCTGTATGATTGCCAAATTATAACCGGACAATTTCAAATATACAAATGCCTACCAAATATGAAAAAAAAAGATAAATAATAATTCATTAAATAATTTTTAATTTTACAATGCGCAATACGTTAACGATATCATAAAAAAGCTTATGGCATGTTAATTACAAAAAGACGCAACTGAACACACGCGCTAAACGTTAAAGTTTCTTGATCTGTGATATGACTAGGCATGTGTCAACTCGGAGAAGTTCTGATACTGGTCATCAAGGACCCCCTATAGTCCTTATGATGGAGATTTGCCACGCTCCACAAGACGACGCCATCTTTAGATGAGTGGGGCGGAAAGAAGAAGGGAAGTATGCTACTATGAGTAAATATAGTGAATTGATATATGTACGAAGGAATCTATAAACTAACCGTGAGGTGTAACCTAGTGTATTCGGTGACAGAGCATGCATTTGTATTGGCTTCGTGTCTGTCGCAGCATGATGGTAAAATCAATACCGACATTAGGCAAATTCGGCTGAAACAATCGAATAATATATACCTCATATATAAAGTATGATTGTTTGCTATAGTTCCCTATTTTAAGATTTGTATTCTACAGCTTAAGTTATTAATTTTGCAGTTTAAATAAAATATAAAATCCTTATATCACTGTTCAGTGGCCTGATCCTGTTTTTTACTGAAAAACTGGGATATCAATAATCTCTTTACGTTTGCCATAACGCACACATTTAAATACTGCGCAAGACCATAATGTATACCTTATGGTTATTATTATTTAATTTGGACATGATACGCATTATATTGTTATTGTTGATGTAAACATCTATAATAACGAAAATGTGATCAATTTAGTTTTGACACCTGTTCCCACGGGGGGGGGGGGGGGGGGGTTCAGCCTAGACAATGAAATATTTTTAATTTGGCATTTGCGGCTTTTTTTAAGGATACGTCATGGGCCCAAACGTAATTGTGTACGCTCTGGTGCCTGCTTAAAAAGTTGCTATTTAGGCCAACCTCGTAGACTAGACAAAAAGGCCAACGGGTTCTGCACTTTATTAACCAAAAACCTCTCCAAGGCCAAATATTCAAACCTGCTAAATATAAAAAAAATGAACATAAAAGAATATGAAGCATAAAAGAAAAGTTATATTAAATACTTCCCCTCTATGAGCAATCAATCATCTGTCGCATTTTCCCTGCGGTGGTGCTCTATCCACTCATCTGTTCTCACACCATGCAGCTGACAGAGTGGACGTTTGGTTCTCTGACCAAGAAGCGTGAAAGCAGAGGAAACGGAAAATCCATCGGGAAGGAAAAGCACAAGTAAGACAGATTTAACTTTTTTATTGTCTATAGTTGCAGGTTCAGCTTTTAGTCTTTTTACCAAAGAAAAGGGATAATAAATATGATTTCCCGTTTACTCGAGACTCGTCGGGGATTTTGTTGAAATTAAACCAGCAATTCACCACCTATAAGGGCGTTTTATAACAAAACATAAACCCTGCTTTCTGGTATTAATGTGACTACAAAGAATGGAACATTAAATGCAATACATGACACCATAAAACCACAAAGGACAGGTTAGCTTTTATTAAGAAAAGCACTGCCACGAACTTTCTGCTGGTATGTATGGATTTAATGACAAGGGAAATAAAACCTTAATGGAAAATACTTGAATGTGTCAAACTTGTGTGGATTTAATAACAAGAAAAATGAAAGCTTTATAATGAAAGACTGAAAAGGTTAAAACTTCTGTTTAACGTTTAATCTTTCAGTTATCAGTTCACTGCTCAGAGTTTAAAAGTTACCAAATCATTTTTGGCCCATGATAGCATGAATTCTACGTGTTAACATACGTTCTTTAGGCTGTAATGAAAGTAAACCTAATATATCGTCTTTTATTGTATATATATATATATATATATATATATATATATATATATAAATATATATACAAAAAAAGACAGTATATATCCATTTTCATAGTGAGATGACAGGAATAAACACATTATATTCTCTGACATTTTACTGAGTGCCAGGAGAATATCGGGAACATAAAACCAATGAAAATGTAATTTTGGTGTCTGGACTCACACGCCGTGGGTTATAGCGACCCAAAAAGTGTAGAATTAAATAAGCATTCGTTGGTTGTCAAATTTATTCTTATCGTCCCCAAAAGGCACCGAAGAATTATAATAACATCAGACAGTAAGCTAATATGAACTTGATATATCTTGATTAGGTCAAACAACGAAGATGTTCATAGGCAAGACGAAACAAGATGAAAAATGATGTGTCCTCTTCAGCCCAATAATGCCATTAACAAGTAATTCCCCAGGCACAGTAACTGGCCTGACAATCTTTGACCAACCCTCTTGGGGAACAATGGATTTGAATGTAGGGCATAGCTTAAAAAGAAGTAATTATTGATTCTAGTAAAATGTTTGCATTGTTTCGGTACAGTAGATATGTTTGTTCGGTACAGTAGATATATTTGTTAAGGAAGATAGTGGAAACTGTGATATAAAATAAAAGAATATAATATGAAAATGTATAATGTTATATGATCTTTTTAATATTTAAGAATTTCACTTTTTAATGCTTTATTAATTAATTGCTCTGGTGATAATCGGCCCAGTTACTGAATTATAATATTCTATGTCTGTCTTTTCCTCTCTGTTCTGCTGTGGGACTAACCTTTACCTGATACTCATTACACGTTTAACAGTGCCTGGTGTCCTGTAGGCCCAGGCCGGGCTTTGACAGTTCTGACATTTACCCTGACAGATTGCATACCGTTTGTGCTTTTTCGTCCCCTCTTTGCGTTATCTACATGTAACCACTGATATTTTTCTCCTTTTTCATCTTCTTCCCTTTGTCGTCCATCTTTGCATTTGTCCTTTTTCTTTGGGATGTCATCAGACCTTGGCCTTAGCAGTGTTTGCCAGTAGTGCCTTTATGTTTTCGAAGTGTAATTTAATGTATTGCCTTTTTATGACTGTGAGGCTCACTTTATTGACAAAAAAGATTCATCATAACCAAATGAAAATAAAACAACAACACCGCTTCCTATATTTCTTTAACTTGGTGATGTCGCCATGCTGCATTTATGGAGAAAAGAAGAAACGCTCGATCCATGGGCATGTGTCCTTCAATGAGAAAAACTTCAATGAGAAAAGAAACCATAGAATAAGAAGATGTTATCATAGTCTCTTGGATGTTCAGGTTTTATATACATGGGGCCAGGAATAACCAAAAGTTGTTTCCAGCGAGGTTTCATTCGTATCCCCTTTTGTAAAGTTTAAGGATTAAAGTAACACGAAATTCTCCAACACAGTTTTGAAGTAATAAGGTTGGCTCGGGTAATCAAATCCTGCGGGTCATTTAGACTCGTACCTGTCTCGTTTAAATGCTTCATATTTTGCTATGGTTAATTTTATATAGTCCATATAACGGAGTATATCCTTTGGGATTTAAATGTAACCATGAATACACGACACAAAAGATTTTTTATATTTATCGTACTCATAGGGTATGTTTGGAAATAGGCTCTCTTACGTTAGAGGGGCATAATTTCGCTATACACATTGCATAATAATAGAGGATATATTTTAATGTCATATGGTCAAAATAACATTGGAAGACAAAGTAATAGAGGTTATCGAAGAAGGATACAGCTGAAGCATTTTTCAAGAGTAATCAAAGTGAACAGAAAATTCAAGGCAGTAGAACTATCCAACAGAATTTGTTTTCTAAATTGTATACAGACTTCGTCGAAAATATATTTGATTTTTTTTATTGGATTTTATTTATCCGCGTGTGCTTGTTTTGTGTTAATTGTCGTCCACCAGCGATAAGGAAGGGAGGAAGCAGGTTGGAAGCAAGAGACACTCCTCAAATGGGCTCCAAGACCCAGTGGGTTGGAAAGTATGAGCTCAGCTTAGTAACAGTCCACCCAAGGTTCATTATCTGATGTGACCAGCTAGAAGGTGATGCGATCACGGCTTTAAATGTTTCCTGACAAAAGATCAAAGGGGGACATTCGTTCAATTTATTCCTAGCTGCAGCTTTTTCCGGCATCTCCCATTTTAATTAGTTTATTTGTGTTAAACGAAGGGCGGTAGACACGGCTCTTTATTCAGAAGGTCGACAGGAGATCAAGAAATTAGTTTTGTGTGATAGTTCAGGGGTGTTTAAGGGCAATTGTAAGATGACCATTCTTACTTATTCTGGGACTCGAAGTTCCAGAAAAGTATATACGTGTATTATAAATTGCAAGACATTAGTCTGCTATAAAATTTCCCGTACATAATTCAATACACGTTAGGTTTATAAATAAATTCCTCTCTGAGCTTCAAGTATAGGTCAAACGTTCATTCGGTCTGATCATAAATATCCCCGCGGATATGAAAGAGCGGACATCGTAAGTCGTGTTGCATAATCTATCTTAATAGATCCCAAGTTAGCGGTTACTTAAATGATACCGACAAAAAGCCACTATTCTGACAAAGTAGATAGTTTTTTTGTTTCTTCAATCACGGTGTGATCATATCATTTTAGCACCTTAATAAACACGTCAGAAAATATTGCAAGCTAAAACAACCTTCACTTATCAGTGACAAATATCAGTATAGCAGGATTGATAAGGTAAGCGGCCCGTAGGTTATCTAACTTACAGGACAAACATTCAACCAACGGCTTAAAGGCCTTCAGTTGACCCAAGGTTATCAATATTCATTTCTTAAGAAAACCCGTTTTAAACTGACTTTTTGTGAAGTGGTCATGATCATGCATGGAGGTTGCTGTTTGTATTCCTCAGTAGGAATATATGTGGACGATCGAAGTTAAAACTTGTATGATCCGCACAAAGGGACGTGTGCAGTATGTTGTTTTCCCTTCAGATTCTTCTGAGTGTCATTCTAGTTGTAAATGATTCAATGCACTGACTGATTTATTACAAAAATACCCAGTGATTCATATAGCAGCAATATATGATGACAGGTACCCCATTAGCCAGTTCTGCCGACAGGTATAAAATGAATGAAACCTACATTGGTTATATGATTACAAAACATTCTGCCGAAGTGGAAATATGGCACTAGAAGACTAATAATCTCATATCGTGACTTGAGAATTTGACGTCACTATAAAACATCAAAGAAATTTATAAAATTTCAATATCAAGTTGATGCAGTACAATGACTTTTCCTTTTTATGGACCTCAGTTTGTATAAACGACAGTGAAGTTAACTTCTAATGACCTGTTTCGAAGAAGCTACTTAGATACCGATGAAATAATTCCCGTAACGAAGAAAAACAGCTAACGGGTCATTATCGTGTAGATCATTATTTCACATTAAGGTTGAATTCGATGACAAATTCTCCATGCAGACAAATGAGATGAAGTTTGTATTTCACTGACGACCTCCTACGATCCCACCGCACCCGCAGGGGGATAGACTGCAAATGATGCTCTGTTTATACACTGCCTATTGTACAGTCTGCTGGTGTAGTTTTACATCAGACTGCTAGGAGGGAATCCCTCAAATGCAATGTGCTTATGGTCTAACCATCAGTCAATCAAATGCGCTCTTACATGTTTACACAGCGATTTATCAACATCATGCAACATTCCCCAGAGAAGCAACAAACCATTCAAGAACAAACAGCGCTTTACAAATGTCTTGATTTGTTAAGAAATATGTGTTTTCATACACATTTCCTTTTCTCCCTCTCTCTCTCTCTCGTCTTAGACTGGCGTCTAGCCATCAGTCATATCGAACCGAATTATTTCTTCTTCACAAGCATGTTTTTATTAGATACATGCATGATGATAAATATTTACACGCCGTTTATCTTTTTTATTATTTTTCCACTTTTGACACTACGTTCTGATAATCAGAAGGTATCTTCATCGGCTTTGGGGTATTGATGCGCTTAGCAATATTATCTTATAGGCTAATTCAACATGGCGGCTGTATCTGATGCCTGAGGTAAATGCTTTTGGCATAGATTACTTTAAACAGGATGCAATCATCGCTAGAACCCATTAGCACTTATAAAGTTAACTGCAACTATCAAGCAAGCTCTCATTTACACATCCAGTTTTTATACAAAATGGCTTTTGTGTGACTGCTGCAAAAAAGTCTCTGCAAACTTACGTTCCACACGCAGCGGATATACACTGCAGTCGTCACACTGTCCCTCGTTGGTCTGATAACACCGTTTCTGGCATAAGGCCAAACATAAGAAAAACCGAGAGCGGGTACGGCATGTTAAAAAAATGTGTACCTGGATGCAAAATGCGATGCCACGCTCGCATTGGATAGTTACAATTCTTTACTATTTGCGCACTCTGGTATTCGAATCCAGAAAACTTACTAGACAAAGCAGCGGTTATACGAGAGGAGATGTGGAAAACCATTGCAGTGTATAATCGCTGCGTGATGAGTGTACTTCAATCAGAGCACAATCACATTCTGGTACGTACCCCACTCAAGGCAAAGGTTCTTTAATTATTCTTTGTATTCATCAGATTCCTCATGGACTTCCATTGGACGTGATGACAAAAACAGGGGATCCGGTATTGCGACTTTATTTTCAACACACACGGACTGTGTAAAGGATCTTTATCCCTCCAACCTGTGGGCATTCAAATCTTGGTAAATGATGACCCCATGACTTTTCGGGACTAACCATGAATTGGTAGAGTCGAAAAATGCTACTCCTCTTCCCTTTTTTCTTTACTTCCACCAGGAAGTAATAGGCTTTTGTTGAAGTTGGTTTCCTTGTTTGTTATCAACTTCTCATACAGTTTTTAGCTCAGCTGACTGAAAGTCATCTGAGCTATAGCGATCACTCTTTGTCCGTCGTCCGTCTGTCTGTCTGTCCGTCTGTCTGTCTGTCTGTCCGTCTGTCTGTCCGTTAACCAGGCACAAATCGTAACCGCTAGAACTGGAATCTTCTTACTTGACATCCTGGGAGGTCCATGAAAAATCTCCTTGGAAACCAGAAATTAGGTCTCTGTTACCCATATCCTTCGAGCTATGGGGCCCCAAAGTACCCCCCCAGAAAAGTCCAAAATTTCATACAAAAACTTCAATATCTCATTAACAACTTGACTGATGGTCATGATTTTTGGCATACATATTGATCATGAGAGGTTCCATCAGTTCCTGAAGACTGGTGGCGCCACCTGTATTTTTCGATTTTTTACGAAGTTTTTTCTCTATTTTTGAGACCTTTAAAAATGTGAACATCTGTTAACAAAGCAGAAATCGTAATGACTGGACTTAGAATCTTCATTCTCGACACACTGAGAGACCTATGAAAAGTCTCCATGGAAACCAGAAATTAGGTCTCTGTTACCCATATCCTTCCAGCTATGGGGCCCCAAACTACCCCCCAGAAAAGTAAACAATTTCAAACAAAAACTTCAATATCTCATTAAATACTTGACTGATGGTCATGATTTTTGTCATATATATTGATCATGAGATGTTCCATCATTTCCTGCAGACTGGTGGCGCCACCTGTATCGTTCAATTTTTTACGAATTTTTTTCTCTATTTTTGAGACCTTTCAAAATGTAAACATCTGTTAACAAGGCACAAATCATAAAGACTGGATCGACCTAGAATCTTCATTCTTGACACACTGAGAGACCTATGAAAAGTCTCCATGGAAACCAGAAATTAGGTCTCTGTTACCCATATTCTTCGAGCTATGGAGCCCCAAAGTACCCCCAAGAAAAGTAAAAAATTTCATACAAAAACTTCAATATCTCATTAACTACTTGACTGATGGTCATGATTTGTAGCATAACTATTGATCATGAGATGTGTCATCACTTCCTGCAGACTGGTGGTGCCACCTTTATTGTTTGATATTTTACGATTTTTTCCTCTATTTATGAGACCTTTAAGGATGCTGTCATATGTTAGCATGGCACAAATCGTAACGACTGGACCTAGAATCTTCATTCTAGGCACACTGAGAGCTCCATGAAAAATATCCTTGGAAACCAGAAATTAGGTCTCTGTTAACCATATCCTTCGAGCAATGGGGCCCCAAAGTACCCCCCCCCCCAGAGTAGTCAAAAATTTCATACAAAAACTTCAATATCTCAATAACTACATCACTGATGGTCATGATTTTTGGCATACATATTGATTATGAGATGTTCCATCAGTTCCTGCAGACTGGTGGAGCCACCTATGTTATCTATCAAGAGGGTACAAATTGCAACAACTGGACCTAGAAACTTCATTCTTGTCATGCAAGGAGGCCCATGAAGAGTGCCTGTGGAAACTTGAAATTAGGTCTCTGTTACCCATATCCTTCAAGCTATAGGACTCTAAAGTATCCCTCAGAATAATGGACAATTTGATACAAAAGCTGAAGTATCTGAACAACTAATACGGAGATCATCATGATTCTTTGCATGGATATTGACCATTAAGTGTTTTTAGCTCAGCTGACTGTAAGTCATCTGAAGTATCCCTCAGAATAATGGACAATTTGATACAAAACCTCAAGTATCTAAACAACTATTGCAGTGATCACCATGATTCTTTGCATGGATATTGATCATGGAATGTGTCATCAGTTTCTGCAGTATGGTGGCGCCACCTGTATTTTTTTTATTTTTACGAATTTTTTTCTCTATTTTTGAGACCTCATAAGATGCGGTCATTTGTTAACATGGCACAAATTGTAACAACTGGACCCAGAATCTTCTCTCTTGACATCCTGAGAGGCCCATGAAAAGTTTCCTTAAAAACTTGAAATTAGGTCTCTGTTACCCATAACCTCTGAGCTATGGGGCTCCGAAGTACCCCCCAGAATAATGGAAAATTTGATACAAAAGCTCAAGTATCTGAACAATTATTATATTGATCACCATGATTCTTTGCATGGATATTGATCACGAAATGTTTTATCAGTTTCTGCATTCTGGTGGCGCCACCTGTATTTTTTCAATTTTTAGCTCAGCTGACTGAAAGTCATCTGAGCTGTAGGGATCACCTTTTGTCCGTCGTCCGTCCGGCCATCCAGGCGTCTGTCTGTTAACAGGGCACAAATCGTAACCGCTAGACCGGGAATCTTCTTACTTGGAATCCTTGGAGGTCTATGGAAATTCTCCTTGTTAACCTGAAATTAGGTCAGTGTGACCTATATTCTTTGAGCTATGGGCTTCTGAAGTACCCCCAGAATAATGTAAAATTTAATACAAAAGCTCAAGTATCTGAACAACTAATGCATTAATCACCATGATTCTTTGCATGGATATTGATCATGGAGTGTTTCATCAATTTCTGGAGATTGGTGGCGCCACCTATATTTTTTTTTATTTTTTACGATTTTTTTTCTCTACTTTTGTGATCTTTAAACATTTGGTCATCTGTAAACAGGGCACAAATCATAATGACTGGACCTAGAATCTTCTGTCCTCACCTCCAGGGAAGCCCATAAAAGGTCTACATGGAAACCCGAAATAAGGTCCCTGTTACCCATATTCTGTGAGCTATGGGGCCCTGAAGTACCCCCTATAATAAAGATTTGGTCATCTATTAACAGGGCACAAATCATAATGACTGGACCTAGAATCTTCTGTCCTCACCTCGAGGGAAGCCCATAAAAGGTCTACATGTAAACCCGAAATAAGGTCCCTGTTACCCATATCCTTCATGCTCTGGGGCTCCGAAGTACCCCCCAGAATAAAGATTTGGTCATCTGTTAACAGAGCACAAATTATAATGACTTGACCTAGAATCTCCTTTCTTAAAATGCTGGGAGGCCCCTGAAAAGTCTCCTTGTGCACCTGAAATTACATCTCTGTTACCCATATCCTTCATCCTATGCGGCTTTGAAATACCCCCCAGAATAAACATTTGGTCATCTGTTAAAGGGGCACAAATCAGAATAACTGGACCTAGAATTTTATTTTTTGACATGCTGGGAGACCCCTGAAAAGTCATCTTGTAAACCTTGAAAATAGGTGTCTGTTACCCATATCCTTCATGCTACAGAGCTCCATAGTACCCCAATGAATATTGGATGATTTTATACAAAAGGTCAAGTTTGGAAAAAATATTTCATTCAAATTTGACATTCAGATGATAAAATTACTTTTGTCAATGTCTTCCTGGTCAGCTGAGCGTCATGACCCCTGGGTCACTTGTTAATGAGTTATATTTAATCCAGGGACACTCGGTTAAATATTAATTTAATTTTAGAAAGCGTACTGTCTATGGGCGTAAAGTTGTCAATCACGCTTCTGTGACACAGGCGTCTCTTTGAACATGTGCCTCTTACGGTGTTCAGAGTTGAGATCACACCTCGGGGTTTCTTTCATTGACCATGGTCACATCGTGGGATTTCTAACACTAACCATCATCACACCTTTGAAACTTAACTCCCACTATCATCAGACTGTCTGATCTCTAATTCTAATGACACACCGCAGGATCTCAAACATGAACGATGATTAAACTATTGGAGCTGTAACGATAACCATATTCATACCGGGAGGTTTTTAACGCCTACCATGGTTACACTGTGTACGACCTGTGACCACATCATGTGAACCATAACCAAAACCATTTTTTATTTTCTCTGGCTTTTTACTGGTGTCTCTAACTTTGGCTTCGCTTTTATTTGGCCAAATGTCTTCTCGAAGAAGCGTCTCTATCACGAGTGTCTCAGGTAAGAGTAGCAACAGTAACGCAGGGCGACAGTAAGGTCGAAACCCTCAGGAAAGCCAGTAGGAAGATTTGACGTTAAATTATGTGTTTGTAGACCTTTTCGCAACTGTGTCACGCCCTGGGGGATGCCAAAGAAAATACGCATAAAGGTCATGGAAATGGTTTGCCGTAAACTATTGCAATTTAATTAAACTTTTTTTACGGTTTATTCAAGTGCCATAACAATGCATGAATTGTCAGGTCATGTGGAAAGGAGAACTGGTTTGAAGTACGGTCAGGTTGGATCGTTTTAACATTTGAAAATCAACCTTCTTTTGAACAGAATCATCGCCTAACTTGCGGCGGTTTTCCCTGCCTAATCAGTCGAGTAATTACGATAATCTTGTGACTTAGCTGACTAAACATTTTTAGGCCAAAATTAATCAACAGCTGACAAATGCCAATCCCTAGAAATCTTATATCTTCATTCAAGTACAATTGCCCCCGGATTTCGTAACAGCTGAACCTGTCATTTTAATTAAATGATGTTTTATACCTGAAAAATATAATGAAATCGAGAAATACATGATTAAGAGGTTGCTGACGATGACAGATACTTACCATGTGAAGTGCGTTAAGTTATGAAAAACCTCTCACAGTCACTTCACCATGGACATTTATTTTATGAAATAATTTCAAGGATCATACTTGCAAGAATATCTAATTCCGGTCATCGAAGGAGACCTCTTACGACGAGTGGAGACATCTATCTTCGAGTACCGTTTGCCATAAAGACATCAATAAATCAAAACTATCAGCACTAATGGCAGAAAAATTGACAGCTTACAGTGTATGGGTATATGTATATAGCATATTCTGCAACAAGTATTACCATTTCATATTGGTTTCTTGATTACCTTTTTTGTTATAAGATGTAAGGAGTTTCAAACGTCCGTTTGACATTTGTATCTTTACATTTTTTAACATTGGTTTGCAATCCAGTATATGTCAATGGTACTTTGGTTCAGCCCATTCGTCATTTCGTCAGCAGTCCTTTAACTACGAACTTTCTTGTATAACAAAAAAGACCATTCCTTAATATGTGGAAAAAATTAATTTTGTGACTTATCAGC
The DNA here is from genome assembly GCA_026874595.1 of Sipunculus nudus. Taxonomy (NCBI): domain Eukaryota; kingdom Metazoa; phylum Annelida; class Sipuncula; order Golfingiida; family Sipunculidae; genus Sipunculus; species Sipunculus nudus. The sequence goes on from CM049319.1 coordinate 28,192,989, forward strand.
TAAAGTTTGTTTCACACATACATTTATCAATTATGGTATATTGTTATGCATTTGTGCATTTGGTTTATAATTATTCTGATTTAATAATAATACATTTCTGGATACCATGATATTTACTATTTAATAATGGTATATTCATATTGTATGTAGTGTATGCTGACACTGGGATACCGGTGATTGACAAACCATGTTCGATGGGGCGGCCTAGTTCGGCTTTGGACAGGGCAATAACAAGTCAATGTGGTCTTACAATCGCCATCTTGGCCAGTGTTTGTGAAATGATAAACGACGGTACTATTTGAATTAGGCAAACAAATAAAAGGTATGGTTCCAGGCACCGCCCGCATAACTTTTAAACCCCCGCATAAAAAATTTTTATTTTAATTTTTAATGGAAACTAATCAATTTTGAGCTGCAGCAGCTCGGACATTTTATTCAAGAAGATAATATCATACAGTTTCCTTTGTTATGTAGTGCACTTACTTGCTTAGCAAAATAAATCTTTTATTAACATGTATTTCCCTTATCATTAGACATTTTTATCGAACCATAGCAACAAATTAAACATAAAAAAACCGACCGCCCGCATTGATTTCTGAAAAAAAGAGCCTGGGAACCACACCTTTTTTATATTGGCCCTACCATTCTCGATAAAAGCCCAGAAGATTAAAACAACTTTGTACTCACTCCTCATCTTGAAGTATACTTTTACATCACTCCTCTAATTTTAACGCTTATTCCTTTTTGTGGGAATCCATGAACCCAACTAACCGCTCAAACAATTTCAGTTGTCGCGCCTGCTTCTTCCGTCTGGCCGGTGTTATTGACCAAAGGCACCCGACTACGCCCACGTAATGTGGCCTTTGGCATGAAGCTTGCGCTTCACACATGTGTACGTGTTTAAACAGGTCCGTGACAAGTATATAAGTATGACCCCTCTAGAAAGAAAGGGGTGGCCGTTTATCATAAAAAAACTGAATATCTAGATCTGGTTTACCATGCATAAATTTCTTATTTCTTCCATTTCTTGCCTAAATTCAAAATAAAAAAAGACAAAACTTGATAACTGCTATAATTTCAGGGTCATATCGCTTAGTTTCTCTTTAAGCATTACATGCAGTTGTAAAATAGTTAACATGTGTCCATTTCTGCAGATGTGATTTCAAAGATCGTATTTGAAACATTATTACTCTGTTTGAGGTAAATATACTTTAATGGCGATGACAAATAAATATACAATAAAATGAGCCCTATATGAATGACATTTTTTTATGATATAATGGAAGTGCAAACAGTGTCAACATTATAAGGCAAAGGGGATTAAAATGTAGGGTATTTAGTTAAAACTTTCCTTTAACATTTTTCCTTTAAAGACATTATAAGATACTTGTCAGGACTGACCTGGATAATCGGGGGGGGGGGGGGGATCCGCCGGCGAACTGTGTTCGATCCCCGATGTGGCTATGAGAGTGGGTTGTAGTTGCTCGTCCAAGGCCGGTGGTTTTCTCCGGGTTTTACAGTTTCCTCCACCCATACAGACTATCGAACGTCATCATCTGAGCCAATGTAAAAAAATTTGTTTATATATTAGCAAAATGTGAGGACATGCCACACAACGGCACAATACTTTGTCCATGTAATATTCATGGCCTCACCTTTCAATTTTTACCAGGAGAAACTTTCACAAAATGCATTATAACAGCCATTATTTGATTATACATAGCCTCCTTGAAGAGACAATATATAAATTCTAATATCTCGACTTCTATGCAACTTAGAAAAGCAATCTTAGAGTCTAGACATACACTTTCATAGGCAGGAAATACAATTATGCTATCAAATTATCAAACAATTATTTATTCATTTGGATTCAGCATTTTTTTAAACACAGGTTATAAGTTACTAATCTTACCAGTCAGAGGGCTAAGGGACTCATGTGTAAAATGTCAAGACTAATCTGCTGAACCACTCGGATGACTGAGAAAACAAAACTACCTCGTTAGCCCTTGGAGACGTACTCTCTCAAGAACAGTAAGGACATCTTCAAGTTCAGGTAGGTTAAGGCAGAAGGCAATGTACAATGTATAGCTAACAATCTAAAAGAAACAGGTACTCCAGAACAACCAGCCTGCATGGATGGACATGGAAAACAACATTGTTACTAATAAGCGGTCGTCTAAGAACTAAAAAGAAGGGAAACAACTCCAAGGAAGAGCTGTTTTGGAGCCCAATTATACAAATACAAATGTTATTGACGACACAAATTTCTGGTTCAAGTTTTCTAGGCAACATCAAATGAAAGTTGTCTACATAATCTTGGAATCAGATTTTTAACAAGTCATGCTATGAATGCTTAAAGAGGTCTTGCATTGTGATTATAAAGGAGTTTCAATGATTCTGAGGCCGTAAAATATGTGCGGAAATTATTTCAGACTTTGCCTCATTAATGAAATATGTCGTTTACAAAGCCTAGCCAGGAAGGCCAGATGACATTTTGCTTTTGAAGCAATTAGGTCGCCACCCTCTATGCTGGACAATAAATCTGGTTCTTGCAAAGTTCTGGCTATGTTGTCTGCATTAACATCTGCCTAAGAACTGTCGAGGTCGTTGTCATGCATATCTGTTGAGTGGTGGTGTATTCGCTTATGTGCTGGACCCGTGACTACAACAAGGTTGTAGTTTCCGATCCCGATCTGACCGCCTTCTGTGCCAAGACTCCTGACCAAAGTTTCTACCACAAGGGTAAGCCCTCTACACCCTGGAGTGAATGGTTTTCTGGTAATGTAACAGACAGCAAGCAAATGTAGAATAAAAACCTGTCTATAGGACCCATTACGGCTTGTGTACTCCTGGCCTGGCTGAGAAAAGCTACATGAATGAACATGAAGAGCAGGACGGCAAAGTGTGCATACTAATATCAGACTATAAACCCTTGTCTTTTGTTGGCGCCTGTGCCTGTATTATTTTTTGCATGACAAGACACTGATGCCAGAGTGCAGTATGATCTCTAAAATGGTCAACACCGATAGCATCTCCACACGGAAATGCTGCAGCACCACTCTGACCATTAAAGATACGTATGGTAAAGACCTATCAGAAGCCATTCTTAAGACATTTTGGTGGCCCAGCAAGTGACTCAGGCATATTATACACGAGTTCCTCCTGCTATGTGAAAGGGTCTTAAGTCATACATGAAACAATATCTCTAAACTTGCAACAGAAAAATTATGATGACCTTAATCAGTGTCACAGGACTGGTACAGTTACATCATTATTAGTCTACAGGCCAGAACCAAGGTTATCACTTCAATCTCTTTTAGTCTTATTTTATCAAATACCACTTGCAAAATGTGGAGCGTGGTGGCATAATGGTTAGTGCGCTTGGCTTGTGACCACAAGGTTGTCGGTCCCAATCTGACAGTTTGGCGCGCCAAGACCTCTAGCCAAAGTCTTTAACACAAGGGTGCACTCTCTTCTCCTGAGAATAAATGGGAACTGTTCAAACATGGGCGGCAGTGTGTGGCAGCTTGGTCGTATGCTCCCAAGGGAGCCGAGATAAAAGCATCAAGAAAGAATAGGACCGAAAGACTAGAAAGGCAAAGTGTAACTGAATTCGAATAAACCTGATATCGTTTGTGATATAAGACTTTAAATCCCGTAGCTTTTTACCTTTAAGAAATTAACACTGAATAAATGGAAAGCATTGCTTTGGAACTTTTCGTAGTAAACTGGGAAAATTTTACTCTGAGTGTTGATAATTTTTGTATTGTGCAAATAATTATTTATTGACACTTCAATTCACCAGAAATATAATTGGGTACCACGAGCAATAAGTCTGTGTGGCATTTAAATTGGCAGAGATACTGGCACGATCTTTTTTTTAAATGGAAGTCATCTTGAAATCTTCGTCTTTTATCGGAAAAAAAGCTCCAATCAAAATTGGAATTTAAAGGCAATTTATAGAAACATGGAAAAAATGTTTGGTAGTTTCATTTAGAATGTCCCTATTTTTCTGTAACCCCCCCCCCCCAACCAGTAAAGATACCATTTTGACGTGTGTTTCTAGTAAATATTTAATTTTAAGGAATAAACCATTTTTTTATACTTTTGATATCAAAATTGTATTCCTTACCTATGAAAAGGTATGTTTGGACACTTAGATTGCTTTCCTTTGTTACCTAACAGCCGCTATATTAGTATTTATGTCGTTTTGAATCGAAAATGGTTACCATTATGTAATTTGAGGAGGTGCCTTCTATCAAAATTTAGTTGCTGCTTTTATTTAACTGTTCCATTCTCAAAATTTCCCTAAGCCCTAAAACAATAAGAAGACAGAAAATTATGATCATTTTTTTAGTAAATGGTTGAATTTCAATGAGTAATCATTAGTTTGATTGCATAATTGTATTCCCTCCCCCCAATAAAATGTATGTTAAGACAATGAGATTGTTTTCTTCAGATACCCAGCAGCCAAGATATAACCATATATGTGTTTCTGCAAAGCGAGCGTCTTGGACTCAAAAATGCCTGCCATAATGTAATCCGAGGAAATGACTCCGGTAAAAAAATTGAAAGGTTAGGCCATGAAATATTCACAGACAAAGTTTTGTCCGGCATGTCCCAGTCCTGCCCAAGTCTTCGTCTAAGCCGCCTGACTATACTGGGTCATACAGAGTTTGATAGCTACCCTCTTGGTCAGTGTGCCGTTATAAATGATGTTATCGGACCAACACAATCATGCAAATGTTAACAAAGAGGCACTAAACTAAATCAGTAATGGAGGGATGTAGGTTCAACAGATTCATTTGTCGAACTGATACTACTCCGTACGGTTAAGTACATGAACGACTATAGTGTATTGGCAATTGTGGTGACAATCTACTGGTACACGATCCGAAATTGCTCTATACCAATTCAACTGAATCCTGCTGATACGGACTGGGGCGCAGTACATCTCCATACTGCTATACCTAAGCTCATGGTCCATTTGAATTTCCTTTGTGAAACCGACCCGCATGTGATAAACTATGCTTTATATAATATGGACGAGGTTATTGGATGGAATGACAGAATTAAGTCAGACAAAGATTATTTTATTATATGGCAACACCCATCTAAATATCTGTAAACTGGGAGCCTGTTGGATTGAAATTAATCCTTTGCCTGTCAATAGGTTAGGGCTATATATTTCCATAATCGGTTTCGGTGTCCTGACAGTGTTTACATGCCTGTCAATATTATACAATGTTCTGATAGAAAAAAATGTACTTACTGGAATTTAATTTGTATATACCTAGAAGAATTTCTTAAATTATCTTCAGGGCAGATAAAAGGTTTATTTTCTTTTGGAATCGCGCTTGTCTGGTTGCGGAGACACTACCGTCATATTAAACCAGTTGTAATATTTTAGTTGCAAACTTGTAATGTCTACTCTGATTACCCAGAAAATGGAAAGTGTACAGGAAAACAATGTCTGTACAGAAAAGGATACCCTTTTTGTGATGTGCCGAAAGAGAAATATATGTTCTAATATAGTTTAAGTGCATCGGCCTATTTACGAGTTAAAAGTATTGTTGGTATCCCATTTCATCTTGGAATCAAGATGCTTGCAAATATCCAAGGAATTTGCCAGGATAAATATTAATTTACTGTGACGTATTATAAGTAGCTTACTTTCTTAAAAGTTAAAATATTTAATTCAACCTATCTTTGGACATTTAAAAATTTTAAATACACCCAGAAAGTACGTTTTGATATGCATGGATTTATAAACTGGCTTTGCAAAAACGCTATTCAGGAACACTGAATCTTCAGAATGTAGAATTAAAGGGTTACATAATTTCAAACATTAACATTGGGTCAAAGAGATAAATAATAACAACAAGTATATATAACCACAACATATCCCCCCCCCTAATCTTATATGCGTCAATGGGCATGATTTTATTTAGAAATGTGGTCGAATACGGATTCGAAATGCAAAGCTTGCCTCTATGTATATGTACAATTAGTTTTATTTTTATTGTTTTTATTGTGTAGGACCAGAGTTATTGCCCGATCCTGTGAATAATTTAAAGGCTAAAATTGGGCAAAAGTATTAGAGCGAACAAAGCTAATAGGATTCGGATAAGGGTTCAAGATAAATAACACCGTTGTGAAGTTCAACAAGGTGTATCTCTTTGCCTAATTCCCTATGAGAGTTACTACGAGTTGTCAGTATTAATTATTTATACAATTGATGATGTAAAGAGTAAGATTCGGATAAGGGTTCAAGATAAATAACACCTTTGTGAAGTTCAACAAGGTGTATCTATTTGCCTAATTCCCTATGAGAGTTACTACGAGTTGTCAGTATTAATTATTTATACAATTGAGGATGAAAAGAGTAAAGTAGACTTAATTTAGATAACAAATCGGGACTCGTCTCAGAATGAAAACCAAATATGAAACCAGTCGCACCATTAGCTATCCCGGAAGAAAGGGTGTGCCCTGGCAGCTGCGTGTTTACATGAAGGCTTTAGAAAATTAACTTAATCCTGGCACGTTCAGGCTTAGACGGAACCGGAAAGAATCTCTAAGCATAACAGAACGTGAATAATGTTGACATCTTATCCTAAGGACTCACATAAACGTGGTTTGAAGAGTAAAGCAAACAAATAACGGTATGTTACTAAGAAAGGGACGCTGTGATATTCCTTATAACATGGAATAAAACAAAAATATCATACCTGAAGTTCTCCGATTTTAACATTTTTTTTTACTCCTAATTACCAAAAATTAAAAACAATGTTATCATGACATGAGAATAACAGGTAACTGTGTAGATAGTCTTGAAGTGCCTTCCCATTGCTGTGGAGTAAGAGAAACAGAAGCCCAGCTATTTAACTGTAATTGATGCATCTGACTCATTGTGGAGGCGACACAGCAACATTATTATTTAACGTTGTTATTCTTAGTCCTTCGCTCCGGAGTATTATAATGCGAACAATGCATTCTCTTTAGCAGCATTAAAGCTTTGATACAGCAAGTGATTATAATTATGTAGTTTTCAGTTACATGTAAGCCAGTGCAGGTAGGCGAAAACCAACGCAAAGCCGCTAATTTAAACTTCACAACGCCGTTTGTGGGGTCTGAGTATCATCTATAAAGGTCTTTTTGGTACATGCGTGATCTATTCCTACACGGCTTCATACATGTATCTCAATAAAATTAAATATACCCGCCCCAAACATGAACGTGTCGCTGTGAACTGTAGGAGATTTGTTCATATAAGAAGTAAAACAGGAGTCATGCCACTCAGCTGATTTCTGACACTGAGAAATTATATCAACTCAGGCTACTGTTATTCAAGTATTTCTGCAATTGTGTCTGCATACAATGCCAGCAATTAGTTTGCTGGGCTCCTGTTGTGATATGTCAGCTCTGATTTCGAAGTCTGAAAACTATAATTAATATGCGTAAAAACAAAGAATATGTAAATTGAGCGACTGGTCTTGCACAGCTGAAAGACCTGTCCATGATCAATTTTTTTTTCAGAAAAAATCATGTAATCGTTACTGAGATATCTTATGTAGATATTTAATTTCATGCATCAAAGGTCCGAATGTTAAATTTCACATTTGTGCCCGCATTAGTTTTGAAGAGCTGGCTCGGATATTTTTCATAAAGAGGCCGAATCACCTGTCTGACATTTATAAAGGTAATCCCTACGAGCTTACAGGTCAGAAGTCGTGGATATCACCACACACAGGCTGCTTGTTTTGTTTATATCAGCGTGTTTATAATATAAGGGGCCAGCCAAATCAATCAAGACAAATTTAACAAGGGCATCTGGTGGCAAGTCAGATAAGCCAGAGCTGTGCAAATGAAGTTTTGCAACAAGTGACCTTTCTACCCCCGCATATATGCAAATACCACCTTAGGTTACATGTTTCTTTTCCAGTTTGTCAACACTGTCAACTTTTAAAAGCAAAATTGTCCTTAGATCATTAATATATACACTAAGGAAGTCAGAAATCACAGTCTTTTTCTAAAATGTGGTGAATGAGAACCTTTATATTTATATGATAAGATTGATCGATATGCAGATGATGCACGATGTTTAAATGTTTAGGTTAAATGCAATTTTATTTCAGCCCAGAACAACAACACTGGTCTAATTTACAAGTCCCGAGAGCACACGAAACGGGCGCTACTCGCAGTTGGTCTCAGTGACCTTTTCTTTAGTATGCAGGGATTTTTATAAAGGACATGCCTAAATGTAAAGTTAGAAGTTACTTTGGCAAACGTTCACGGTTTTATGTAATTTTATCGGACGGAAGGACCTACGGAAGACGGACACAGAGTGATTGCTATATCTCAGGTGAACTTTGGTCTGCTTAGCTAGAAATCAACCAAGAAAATATATAATAGAGGTTACGAAAGCATGTATTTAACTTACTCGTTAAATGGAACGTCATATCCAGTAACCTCAACCCTAGCAAGCAAAGGATGTCGTACTTTGGCACCTTGAAACTTTATCATACACAAGTATTAACTGATCTTGTGTCTAAAAAATGCATCTTTGACGCCCTGTAAATATCATCAGGGTGCCTTCATTTGGATTGAATTTCACGGCATCTGTTTACAATACCACATTATACCATGAGAACTTAATTTTTATCATCGTTTGGCCCTTGCTGATCAGCGGAAATGTTGCTTTTTTGGGGATCGTATATCAGATCTTTATAATGCTGCGACCTTTTGAGTATTCATGACCGCCAGATGAAAAAAATTGATCACAGAAAAACATGCATAAAAATTTGTGACCTAAGGTAATATGATATGCATCCTGCGAAAATATAGTTCAGTGTCAAGAGAGCATACAATACGGCCAGAGTTTAGAGGATGCTAATGTGGTGAATATTGCACATGTCTCCGAGTATATTTGTCTTTGTAAAAAGTGGAAACTATATATTTTTGTTATATTTAGTCCTTATATTTTACAATAACAATTGGTTTCAATTATAGGGAAAACAAAATAAAATAAAATTGATTTTATTGTTTTGAAAAAAAATGTATCAAAAATCCTGTTTAAGGAAACAAACTCCCTTTGAAATTATATATCAAGTCTAACAACAAGTCAACATTCAATACATTTTTGCAGATCTTCTATTCGATCTAACAATCCCTCGCCCTGCAGGTCAATTTTTTTATATAATTTGGTTTGTCGGGCTGATTTTTATTACATTAATAAAAAAAGAGTATCTAAAAGAAAGCCATCTTTACCAGATTTGCATTGATGTCGCATTTTTATGGATGCATAGGAAGTACAATTGAAGGTTATATGATTATTTTTTTCTTAACTCGGTTGACTGTGAGTCATCTCAACTATAGCGATCCTCCTCTGTCCGTCGTCCGTCTGGCAGGCCAGGCGTTAACAGGGCACAAATTGTAACCGCTAGACCTTTAAACTTCTCACTCTGCATCCAGGGAGGGCACAGTGAATCGAAGCACACATTATATCAAATAGCCCTATAACCTTCTTACTTGAAATCTGGGAGGTCCGTCTCAAATGTTCTTGGAAATATAACATTAGACCTGTATTCTGCGAGCTATAGAAAAAATACAAGATTTGAGCTCGGTGAGTGTCAGGTGGATACAAACTGTAGCCTTAAAGCCTAGAATCTTCTAACGCAACGTTCAGGGATAAGTTCCCGAAATGTCCTTGAAAACCTAACATTAGGTCATGGTGATCTATATTCTGTGAGCTCCGGGTCAAAGGCATTATTTTGAACACTCAGACATTGCATAAAGTGTATCTCTTAGCGAAAGAATATTTTAATACAACGTCAAGGGAGGCTCTGGGAAAATTTCTCCGTGGACACCTGAAACTAGATCAGGGAGACCTATATTCTGCAAGCTACAGAAAAAAAACACGATCTGAGCCCGATGAATATCAGATTGACACACATTGTATCCATAAGCCTTGGAATCTTAAAAATATATTCCGGGGATGTCTTGGGGAAATACTCCTAGGAAACCTGAACAGTGCTCATGGTGACCTATTTTCTGCGCCCTACGGACCGAAACATGATTTTGAGCACCCACATTGTCAAACGAAGCACAAATTGAATCCGTTAGGCCTATTATTCTCTAACTTAACTTAAAGGAGATCCGTCGCAAATGTCCTTGGAGACTAGACATTAGTTCACTTTGACCTATATTCTGCGACCTAAAGATAAATATATCATTTGAGCTCCCTGAATGTCAGTTGGTTACAAATTGTATCCGTTAGGCCTTTTATCTTCTAACGGAACATCCTGGAAGGTTCTGGGCAAATGACCTTGGAAACCTGGAATTAGAGTATGAGGACCTATAAATCTGTGAGCTACGAGCCAAAGGCAAGAGTTTTAGCACCCAAAAACCCAGACATTTCACAAATCGTATCTCTAAGTCAAAGGACATTTCCTTGCACACCTGAAACTAGTAATCTTGACCTATATTAGCTGCATTCCTAAAGTATAATTTGGGCACCCTGAACATCAGATGAGCACAAATTTTATCCATTAGTCGCTTCTAACATGTCACCCAGAGATGTCTTTGGCGAATCTCTTTGGAAACCTGAAATTATGCCCGTAAGCTACTGGCTAACGACATGATTGTGAGCAACAAGAGAGCCAGACAATGCAGAAAACATAACTGTCGTAAAATCCAGGGAGGTCCTTGATCAGTCTCTTTTTAATTCTAAAATAAGGTCACTGTGAACTATATTCTATGGGTCATGAATTTAGTACTGTGAAAGTCACTGAAGCACAATTCTACGGTTTGACGTAGAACCTTCTATCTTAAAATTCAAGGAGGCTTAAGGTCCTTCATAAGTTTCTTTTAAATCCTTAAAATTGGTCACTGTGAACCATATTCTGTGAGTTAAAGGGGAAAACATGAGTTTAGTACTATGGAAGTAGTAAATAAAAAACCTTATTTAATCACCCTATATATCAGATTTGTAAAATTTGTTACAACTTGGTTTAGGAGACTAACTTGATAATGATCAAGGAATGACAGTGTAAACGTCCTTTTGCAACATGAAATAAGGTCACTGTAACTATATTCCGATAACTATTTAAAAGAACATGATTTTAGCACCCTATTAGTAAGACGGGAAAAAAATCGTTGCAGCTAGACCTAGAAACTTATAATTCAAAATACGGGGGGGGGGGGTCTGGAAAACCAAACAATAAAAACCTATTCTGTGAGCATTAAGCACCCTTTAAATTAAATTGACTGAAATCATGACAGTCGTATATTGTAACCTAGTATCTAGAGAGCTCCTGGGAGCTTCTGGCAAGACCTCTTCGAAACCCCTTTTAAGGTCGCTGTATCCTATAATATCAGACCTAAAGGGAAAATGTATGGTTTTGTGCACTGTAGAAGTAATTATATTTATTGTTCAAAGTTTCTTAATAACTATTTTTCCAACAGGTCGTAGCAATACTGATCAATGTATACATCGCCTGTAAATCATATTCAGCTCAGCGTCATGACTCACGGGCCACTTGTATATTGTGAGCACAGTAATAAATGGAGACGACGCAGATGTAATAATATCACAATATAAGTTGAAACAGATTGTTTTTTTAGATTAAATGTATGGTTAGTAATCAAAGTAAATGTATATTCATTTTAGGATTTTAAAATCAACTTTTAAAAAACCTCGGGTCATGAATTATGCTAAGTGCTTAATTGTAAACAGTCTCTCCAATGGCAGGCATAAATTCAGTAAAATGAAATAGATAAAGATGCTGGACTTGTCTGACAATAACTCACGGTTTAGTAATTCTAAAAGATTGTTCTTATGACAAACACGTTTTTTACAGAAAAATGTCGATGACATTTTACACTCACCAGATGTTGTTTCCATTCTAAACGAACCTCTTCCCGGCAGGCAATGTGGGACGGTCGGGACTACCTGTGTCAGGTATGAAACTTCAAAATCAAATTCGTTACATTTCAAGGAAACGTCTTTTGTTTATATTCTACATGAGTATGCTTACAAACTATCACTTGTTCCGTGAAGTTTTTAGCAGAAAAGCCCCATGTTTATGTAATTTGCCACGAAACAATTCAAATCAAACATATTTTAACAGACTACATTATACCCTCTTCGCTATTTTTTTAACGTGACGCCAAGTTTGTGACGCCCATAAACCCTAAACAGCAGATAAACTTTTGTGAGTCCGAGTCTGCGCTATGTGGACATGTTCCACTTGGAAACATCCTTTAAAATTATACATCAAAACATCGAAAGGTTAGAATTGTGTCTGAAATTCAGAATTTACCCTCTCTTATGTTTCTTCTTACCGAGGTGTTTTGATTATAGTGAAAAGGGTTCCTGTATGAATTCAGGCAAAATTAATTATTCTTTATTTAAACGGATATGCTTAAGCAAAAAAAAAAAAGAAAAAAAAATAGTGTCTATAGAGCAGAGATTTTTAGAGTTTCTCTGGTCTGTCCGGTCAATCAAAGACGAATCCCTAAACTTGCCCTGAACCCTCCGGGCTGCTTTCGTTAAGGCGTATTCCAGTGGGATAAAATTTTTTTTCTTAATACTACTGTAGCCACAAGTGTTCGAAAAGTTCAAGAATTCCTTAGCAAATGCATATAGTAACGGCACTCGAGCAGTTTCATATAAATGCTGGTAACACTCATAAATGCTTGTAACACTTTATCTCCGACACGTTAAATTTGAATTATTATCCCTACATTTCCTTTTGTTGGTAGCCATGTATTAAGTATAACTATATATAAATGCTCAATCGATTTGAAATAACCTAAACTAAATTATTATTGACAATATTTTTAATCAGTAAGCATAAAAAGAGTTTTCTCCTTCACTCTCGTTCAATAAACCGTACTCAAAAGGGTCGAAAGTAGGATTTTTATTCGGTTTTTTTTTCTCTTGCACAATATATGTCTGGTTATATACCGAAAACTGTTAACTGGGGAAAACCTAAATTGCTTATTATCTCCAAGACTATAATGTCTCGTCGGGCCTATATAGACATGAATTTAAATTATTATCCTGGTTGCATTATAAATGTACCTCCGTGTTCAAGATTATATGTGAAATCAATCTAATATAATCCCTTCGTAACAGGTTGTGGTGTTGTTTTGAGACTATTCTTGCACCACACCTGTCTTTTTGACATCAGACATTGCTGTCTGAGAACCTTATCCGTCCATATATCACCTGTCCGCCAGCTGCCTATTCTTTTCACTGATTGAGCAAGAGAAGGTATGCCTCATACAGAAATGGAATACACCTAAATAATGCTTCATGTTAGTGTGAAACGCCAAAAAGCTAAATAGTACTTAACCGTTCATTTCTTTGTATAATTGGTATAATATTATTGAGCATTTTTTCCAATCCCATCTTGTCCATGTCATCATGTAAATTGTGATATCTTATAAAAAGACACTCTATACATTTGACTTTCTCTTCATTTGTCATTATATTTTAACGTTATCATCACGCAGGGGACAGATTGGTAGCTTGGACATGTGTGATTTATGAGACACAGGCTTATTGTCTGTTTGTTTGGGCCTAGTAACAGAGAACGTAGAGGTTTAAAGGACGAAGTGATCATGTGGGTATTTCATACACATTGTTTTGGCCTCCCATGGATGACGGTTCCCAGACATAAGTGCAAGGGTTATTCATATTTTCGTTTATGGTAGGCATGTTAGACGAAAACAATTTAAGGGAAATGGGTTTTTAAATTAAGATGTCGTGCTTAGGTTCCTTAACATCCCAATGTAACGAAGTAGCTGCCGGTCGGAATACAAAAGCGACATAATGGCAAACAAGAAACTGCATTACAAGACATGATTGAAACTTTATGCCTGCTGTCTTATAAAATTATCCTGGCTTGTTCTTTGTCAGGGCTCACCACATCCATATGTAATTAACATTGGCGAATCAACTAACACAAGGGCGCGGCTAGATATATATAAAGGAGCAAATGATTAAAACTTTAAATCTAAAGTTACCACTTTGACGAACTTTGATAATAAAATATTCAGGATTTCACTTTGCAAACAAGCTTAGCAGTTAAATTCTTGGAATTTCTGGGTATCATTGATGGTCTCCTCTGTAGATCTGCCTTTTCTGAATGCACGTTCTCTTCCACGATAATCAAAAACAGGGACAGAGATATTACGCAAGGTTCTGTTCCATATTTCTTTTTCATTTTCAAGAAATATTGCTAAATGTAGCAGCATGATTGATGACTTCTTAGTTCCTCACATCTTAGGGTGTCACATGTCTTGGTATAATCCAATACTTGCTTCTGCAAATCAAATTAATTTCCCATCTTTTCTTGCACAATTGGCTTCTGCTGCTTTTGTTAATGTGTGTAACCCAGGTATGGCCAAAAAAGAGCTAAGTCTTTTTCCTTCATTAAGCCGTTGATTTTACATACTTGAATACATAAATGTAATATATTGGATAATTGTATCTATATAAACGAGCATATTTAGAATACAGATTCTATTTTCATATATGCACTCAGAAGTTGGATTACTTAAATGGCAATATGAGTTTCATTTGATACAGTGTCTATCATTCCATTTTGTCTTCCTCTTTTTGCATTTAAACTGTAGGTCAAACATACTGCAATTGCTTTCAGTTCTCAAGATTTCCAAAAAAATCTAAAGCAAACCATATCTGAAGTGAATGTTGACACGATGATTAAGAAACAATGGGAAAATAAAGCAATTTGTCGCATTCAGTGGATAGAGTTCTTGAATTTGTCCTCAATCAGTGGACGAGTCTCACATGAATCAAGTGCACTGCATCTCTCATCCATACCTTTACGTTTTAGTGGATCTAACCGCCTTCATATTTTTAATGCTAATCTTATTCTTATTCTAAGCATGTACATCTGCAAAATTCGATTCCGGCGATAATACTTGCATCCCTTCATTTTATGTTATATCCTTATGTCACCCTGGCCCGGTGTCTCTTGCACCTGCAGGTCCTGGGTGTGCATTCACCCCCATTGCTGGGTCATAACTACGGTGAACCTCTCAAAGACAAACTCGCCTGTGAGTGATACACGGCTGTGGGGAACAACCTTCCCTTTAAACCTGCCAAGCGATTACCCTGGGTTGGGCCGACTGTGAAATATTCACCGCTCCTCCACTGAGATTGGAAATACATCAATGCGATAGGTAAATCCCTACCAAAGAAAGAACGTTGTGAGCCAATACTGACTTGTCTTTCATAAAACCAAATTATGTTTCAGTGCTAGAAGTTCTGGCCTCCACAGTCCCGCAAATTACCTGTGTCCGAGAATATTATACAAGCTCAAGTAAATGTCTGATTTATATATATATATATATATATATATATATATATATATATATATATATATATATATAGTGTTTATCCATGGTTTATGTGAAATTCCGCAAGAATAGTAGAGCTTTGGAACAAATCTTGGCAGAAAATAAGAATCACGTTTCAAGAAAGAGGGTTTTATCGGTTTTGCCTGTGCAGGTAGGTGTGAGAGCGGCGGAGAAGGTTAATATAACACGCATTACGAATATTTTGAAACAAATGTAAAAAAAAAATCGTTTAATACAAATCTCGAATGAAAAAAATAATTATTATATAGAGGCGCAAGTAAACAGGCTTTTCGTTTTGAAATATTTTATCGTGAAGGAACATATTAAAAAGAACAAGACGTGATATATGAAACGTGTACAGACGTAACAGACACATGTTGACGTTTTCTGGAAGTGAAGTGAGAGGTTGTTGAGAGCCAAAGTAAAATGTATAATTTTATACACTTACCAGTCTTAGTTGATGGAATACATGTGCTGTTTATCTTCTGGTCGTGTCGTTCTTAAGTATTAATTATGGTTGACGCAGGTATATATTGTTTTGTCTAATATGTGTTTATCTAAAATTCTAATTTTATTTCCGAGAAGCCTAACAACAAAACACCAAATCATTATCCCAACAGGTTGAATCAGAAAATTCCCTGCGATACTCTAGCTAGTCAAGAAACTTTTTGGCCAGTAACCACACCCTCTTAACACTTAATATTATTACTTAATAGGTGAGAATTCTATAATCAATGAAAAAAGGCTTTGAAGAGATTCTGTGCTTTGTTTTTACGTAGATGGAAAGGAGGTACACAGGGTACTTTCAACTCTTATCAGTGAAGATTTTTTTTTCTATCAGAGACAGAAAATCAGCGCTCTACGTCATCGTTCCTGAATCACAAGCAGTCATTCGAGACCACAGCAGATCCCTTGGAACCCCTAGAATGCTTGATGTACAGACTTGATGAAGCCCTTTTTCGCTAACAAATTCCATTTTGCTCACATTTACCAAATAAACTCGTGTCTGAATGATACGGTTTATGGACTACGAAAAACGCTCGACGTAATACAAACCTAGCGGAATCTTATTAGCCTGAAGCGAGATAGCTGTAAAGATATTTTTAGAAGCGTCAGTCACATCGCGACTTGAGATAGAGTGTCAGTTAAATCCGGCTGGCCTATTCATTCTAGGTCCTTCTTTTAAATCAGTTTCTTGCTTTCATATCTATGGTTCAATAAACGTTATATGCGTTATATCAAATTATTCAGACCTTACTTGATGACAAAATGTCTTATTTAATAATCGAATAGAAATATTTTATTGGATACATTTCAGAAAATAGTTGCTATTATTTTAGCGTAATTTATAATCACATATATTTTACTTGACTTACGCATTACGTTTCCCGGAGAGCTAAAACAGAAAGCAAAATATTTTAATTTATCTAAAATATACTATATATTTATCATGATGTTTATTTACTCATAATATCCATTAGCCTTCCAGAACAAAAATGAGATATAAACCTCGGGCGAAAGGGTAGGGTAAACATGTTGGTTCTCAAACTGATTGTTTTTTTTTTCAGAGCTTAATGAACGTAATTAGTTTGTTAAATAGTTTGCCCACTCCGTATCTTAAAATTGTCTTTTGAAGGATAGACCAAAGTTTTACTCAATGCAATCTGCTCTGACCAGCAAATGTGAAATGTAAAATGTGACAGATAATTTTGAAACCTCAAGTTTAGAAATACTATGTATGTCAGATCCTGTAAATGGAGACAGTCCAGGACGACTGAAGGCTTCCGCAGATTTACTATGACTAGTTGTCGCATGATCCCTGTGGTCATGTGACAACCCTTGAGTCGTCGTCAAGCATGCCGGTTTAAAGCTACATCTAGGAACAATATATGTGACAGATTTGAGAATTTTACAAACCTCATAAGAGTAAGTAATTCGTACAAATCTCGCAGAAAGTGCATGAGTTCTTTTGTTTAATCTTCATTCGACAACTGACAGCATAATGTCACACAATCCGTGTACGTTCTACCTCGTGTGCCTGTAAAAAGGTGTTATCGTCTATCTGATATAAACAGATGAAATTTTTTGTGTCAGTCCAGTATAATAGTATATTGAAATCAGATCATGGATAAAAAATAAAAGCTGTATATACTAGAGGTCACAGTTAAATTAAAACTGCAACTGGTTAGCAGTGGGGACTCTGCCTGGCTTCAAATAACAAAACGTAATTCAACTTGCGTATGTGAGATTATTAATTGAAGAACAGTTAATCAAATTTATTAGCAGACCAGTTGGGAGGGGGAGGGGCTCATTATTCGAACGAAGGAACAAACAGATCTATGTTCCCTTTCATAGCTCTTCAAACCTTGTTCAACAAGACAGTTATAGTGCAACTACCTACCTACTGTTTACCTATTTACCTACCTATGAATAATGAACCGGTCTTTCATTCCACTGAACTATATTTTCAATTTGGCTTCCAGTCAGGACCAGGGAATGCAACATGACTCAATTTCATTCATGACTCAATTATATGAACCAAATTTATGTTGTTCGTGTGTTTCATTTCAAGTGTTGAGGCACATTTTCGTAACCGTCGTGCAAGGTGGTTCAATTCTACAAAAAGTTTGTCTTGAACAATCAAAGGAAAAAAAAAACATTCGCCCTCTCTTATGATCGTTTTGTTCCCAGAGTCCATGGGCTAGCTCATACTTTTTTTACCACCTGCCTCAGTAATGCCGTATCCTCCGTCTTAGAAGAAAAAAAGAAGATCGGCATTATAACAAGAGGAATATGTCCTCTATGCTAGGATCACAAAAGGTAATTATTATCACAGAAATGAAATTATCAGGCACAGGGTCGCCAAAGGAAACATGCGGTGAGATTTTTAACAGATATTGCTACACCTGCGTATACAAAGTTTCCAAACAAAAAGCTGTAATACATTTCCTTTAATTAAAATGCTAAAAATGGATTGATAGTGTTTTCTGAATCTAAGTTGTGTCAAATTGCCCTTGAGTTGGTTTGAACTAAAAATGTCACAAGGATTATATAGTAAGCTTGTTCTTAATACCACTCTCAATCATGTGATACCTCTTAAGATATTGAAAATCAATTTAAATAATTAATCTTTACATTGCTGTAATCTTATGACAATGGTGCCTGACGGTCTGGATAAGTTATCTCTAAGGCACATGGAGACATGCTGTGCAATAGGGCCATATATGAAAGCACACCAAACATGGCTATCAAATTTCAGTCACATAATTCTCATTTATGGGATAATACTTAATACAGGCCTATAATGTTACGTCTGTTAACAGAAGAATTAAGGTTATAAATTAACAACAAGACAGCACATGAATTAATAAAGAATCAGGGTAGGACGAAAGCAGCATGAATAAAAATAAGAATAAGGGATTAAACAGGAAAATAAAGTAGAATATAATGTCGTGGTAAAATTTTGAAAAAGAATGACACCAGAAAAGTAGAAAACTGGATACCGGTGGAATAATCATGAAAATAATATAATCTAAATAATGTAGAAAATGAGCAGTGGTAAAATAAGCATATTAAGAGGAAATTGGGAAAATGAAGGATGGGAAATAAGAGAAGATTAAAGACGAAAATAGGCTTAGATTAAGAAGATATAAATAAAGGAAAGTGTATAGATGAATATGTCTTAAAAATTATATGAAAATCTGATAAGGCGTAATTTATCATATATTGGTACCAAATACGAGATTTACTGGTCAACAGTCCAAGGCATAAAACTCAAGATAAATTGTCAACGTAATCAATCAAATTTGGAATGTGTCAGATTTCTAAAAAAAAACTGTAAACTGTGGTGAAAGTTTCCGTGGGACAAATCGGGACACACAAATCTGAAGGAATTATATACAAGCCTTACTTCTAGTGCCCGGGCGTAGCCTGTCACAGTTTCTCCCCAATCATCCGCTATCACGTGACTTTGCCAACGCTAACATACCGCTTCGACGCTTCCCGCCGTTGGATCAATTACAAAATGAGCTGCCTCTCCTGCCGTCCGGGCGCTTCCAAAAGTGCAAGGCACATGCTTGCAATCAACATTTATCATAGCTGCAGTGAGCTTATAATCTAAGGCGTGAATACATCGTTACAGGTGGGTGATCTTAATTCAAAATCAAAATGATGGTTATGAAATGTTCTTGGGTACAGCTAATTTTCTGTTAATCACAGATTGATGATATCTTGCCTTTAATCCTACAAATGTCGATCATCTGTGAGTCACGGGAATCCTTTCAACGTTATATGTTTAAGGCATTCTTATATTTTAAAGTATTCAGTTACCTTAAACATGCTGAGCAATATATGTTTCAGAAATATAGACTTTAAAACCTCATTCGGCTAATGTATCTTGAATTTAAACAAGACTACAGGTCATAGGTTGACACATATGCATAGCAATGGAAAGTCTTTGGCCTATTGTTACAAGGGAGAAATAGAAACTCATTCGATAAACTGACCAAATTTATTTGCAAGGCAGGACGTCAACCAATCAAAGGGCAACACCCGGTGGATAAAGGGTTTGGTTTTGACTGCCCTTATTTCATTATTCAAATGAAGGATCAACATATGTCCTCAATTTTGAATAATGTAGTTGGAGATTTATACTTTGATGGGACTTCCACTCATCAAATCATAGGTATTAATTATGGGCTGTCCTGTGATTAAACCTTTGATACTCAGCCTCGAATTCGATGGGAGACAACATTCAGGTGCATCATGTTTGATTAGAGAATGTACTTACCTTAACGTTACGAAATATGAGAAACATGATAGTTGTCTGTATATCTGATAGAAAAAAAAAACAGTTTTAAAGGGAGATCGATCAAAGCTAGTAGAAGCATTAACAGCAGGATACACAAAAGTGTTTCGTCTGGCAGTGTGTAGCGTCCCACTATCATACTAACGAGCGTTATCTGGTTTTCAAAATTGTCAGCTGCTGCGGTGCCAGATCTATACCTTGTCTGCCAAGGTCTGTTTAATTAACTGTTTGTGCTTCCGATATTCTTAGACCAGCCAAAATTTGCATCAGCTTGCCTTTGACGTCTTACTGTATCTTCCGGCTACAGGGTACTTTCTGCTCCAGGACAACAGATGTAATATTGATAACTGTCATTGCACTCGTTTAAGGAATGAAACCGGATTCACTATTTCGTCATATTATGTGGGAGTTATGAAATAAAATTCAAAATAAAGAAATATAATGTTATTATTATAACCTAATAAGTTAGGTAACAAAGGGTTTAATAAATAGGTCAAAAGGTCATTTACATAATGTAAAGTTAAAAGGAAGAAGTAAAATCAATTATTAAATGGTTCAAGCTTTGATTAACAGCGTTAAAAGAGAGAACATAAAATGTAACCGTTATGTAACTTAATTGGTGACTTAACAAAAGTGGTGACTTAACAAAAGTTAGGATTAAAAAATTCAAATTTACAAAATTTGCTTACTTGAAGGAAAACGGTAAATTATGTAGAGCAGTCGACCGTTTTTGTAAGCTGGTCCACAGGTAATGATCAATTGTTAACGGACTATAGAAGGAAGCGTAAGAAGGAATCGGGCTATTGACATTTTATTTTTAAACAGATGCTACCAACCAATTTTCCATTTGTTCTAAAGTTTTGACAAAACATAGGGAACCGAGGATTGGTTGCACACCAATAACCGATCCTCAGATTCGGAAGCATAAACATTTTAGTATGCACTATAATAGCGCATGAAAACCTGCATTCACTTTAATTTTAGGTTTTAAAATAGGACTCATTCCTTTATATTCCTTTAAAAACAGCCCTTGTAGACTTATGTTAATAGCTACATTGATTATCAACTTACACCCGATAATTACATATGTTGGATGGCAGTCAATTAGGTTCAAACGGAGTCAATGAAAAAAAAGTAAACAGACAGGTAAGTCTGTAATTTGCCTTTATACGTAGAAAAAATTCCAGGTATTGTACCCCAATGTTCTCAGCCAATCAACAGTAGGGGCCCATGACAGCGTTCTGTTGTTCGTTATTTTTGCAGGAGCACAGTTTTAGTTTTCTTTTTATGTCAATACTGAAGGCCTGGCCCCATGGCCGTTTTTCACTAACAAACGAGTGAGTGCACATTTCTTTAGTTCCTTGGTGGTAAGACAAAGTAATGGGATCGATTACACAACCAGGGCCAACAGGTGCTGTAGTCAGCGGTCTGGTTAACGCCAGGATCTGAATTTAAAGAAGTGTATGGTAATGCCTAGCTGTCTCGTAGTCCATAGCCGGAATAGAATTCTACTTATCTAAGCTAGCATTCAAAATTGAGGCGGTTACCTCCACTAAAATATTTAATAAATAGAAATAACGAATAATAATAAAGCAACAAAGAATATTAAAGCATCCAATTTCCAAATGTCAAATTATCTATTAATCCCTATCTTCCATTATGAGATGACATGTGACCTGTGAGATATTTTCTTCTGTCACGACTGACGTATATTAAACAAATTGATGATATAAAATAGGTAGATTTATTTATTTTGATGTAAATAATTGAAACTCATTCACATACCTGGGATAATTATCATATATGTCAGATTTTATGTTACTTTAGTTAAAATATTTTCAAAAGTCAATTAGGTTACAAACATCATATTTATCATCGTAAATCGATTCTTCTCAAGACACCTACTAGAGCAAAAGAAATAAGTATGGAATGTCACAACTAAGATATAAATATAGACATGGAAAATAAAGCGTTTAATATTGATTCTGCACATAGTATGTTTCGAGGAAAATAGATAACCAGACTAGAAAAATAGACATAGCTTTCTCTTAGGGGTTTGGAAATTTATATGAACGAGGCTTTGACATAGGACAGGGTATATGTAATTTATAAATCTTCATTGTTTCTGTCTACATTCTCTGTCTACATTCTACTTTGCTATTTACTGAAGACATGCACAATAATTACTCTCCGTAACTTTTTTCCTAGCAATATTAAAGTATCCCCTGCCATTTTTGTCTCGAAACAAAAACAAAAAATACGAGAGCACTTATTTGTTGTTCCGTTTGCACGTTCAAGTTAATGATAGTCCGACATCATTTATTTGTAAAATATACTGTCCGCTTAATAGCAGACGAAAAAGAGAACTAATTTTACATTAATTATATGTCCTCTGGAAGTAATATTATTACAAATGTTATAATTGTTACTATATATCAGGACTAAGTCACATCTCCATAAACTGAGGATGAAAAATAAGTAACATTTATTGACTTTGATGAAAATAAATTATACTCATTTAAGTCATTTGGGTTATGATCATGCATGTCAGGTGTTATGTTTATTCAATATATGTTTTCCAGTTAATGAAATTACAGCCATTATCAAATTTACGATCTAAAAAGGAAAATAGAATGTAATTACTATGAGATAAATATAGACATAGAAAGCGGAGCGTTAAATATTGACATAAAAATCCGACTGATAACCAGCCTAGGAATACATGATATATATTTCTGTCACGCAATTGAAGTTGATTAATAAGGCTTTGACACAGGACAGTAAAGGTCTCGCCTGTCAAATGTGACGGTGTCTGCTTGTAATTTATATTTCAGCTATTGCTGCAGACATTAACAACATATAGAACGACTCGTTTTTTTATAAAGGACTGATAGAGTATGATTGGTCATGGGCTGTCTTAAATAAGAGAAAAATCTCAGACCAGCTCTAAGGCACAATCGGGGTTTAGCGCAGCTAAAAAGAATTTTATCTACGCTTGATAATGCCGTAAAATACATGATGCGAACAATGCGGTTTTCATTCATTCGCCCGACTAGAGAAAGAAGGAGTCCTACCTACAGCTTGTCCCAGCATCTCTTAATTTAAGTAGCTTGTTTGTGTGCAACAGAGGACGTTGGACACGCATCTTTATTCAGAAGATAGCGATGAGATCCGGATATCAGTCTGCGTGATAGGCCACGTGTGCTTTAAGTGCCCTTACAAAGCCCCCGACATATACCCAAAGTCCTGATACTCGAGGCTAACATGTTCTGTCCTTGGAATATGTTCATTGTTTTTGTAAAGAAGATATCCTTATTAATTGTAAGAAGCCCTCCATTCCCATATATTCATTGATTTGGGGTGCCAGGGATGTATATAGTAATAATACATTGTGTTAAAGCATATTCTGTAAACGTTGGCTTACATAATTCACTACACGTTAGGTTTATGAATTAATTCCTCTTCCTGCCTCATGTATAGGTTAAACGCTCAGTGCATCCGACCATTAGCCACTCCGCGGAGATGAAAATAGTGGACACCTCAGGTGCAATGTCACATATCTTTTTGAGTAGATCCCAAATTGACGGTAACTCAAAATGGTATCGGAAAAATTAATTTTCTAATAAAGTAAATCATTATTGTTGCTTCGATTACTCTGCGATTATATCTTATTAGACAAGTGAGAAGATATTGTAAGTTGAAACAACCTTAAATAGACTTAGTCACAAATATCTAAATAACATGACTCGTGATGTAAGCGGCCCGACGGTCACATAAGCAAAAGAATGGCATGCAACCAACGGCGTAAAAGGGCTTTCCGCTGCCCCAAAGCTATCTGTATCCATTTTCTAAACCGTCTCTTTATGAGCGGTGACTTGTGACATAATGGTCCCGATCTCGCATAGAGTTGATGATTAAATTATTCATCAGAACGTGCCAAATCGTAACAACTGAGTATTTAAAGACAAGATCAGTGTAACATGTATTTATTAATTAAAATACCTTTGATGTAATGTTCCCTTTATCAGTTAAGTTTCAATTGTTGCGATTATAGGCGGAAAACATGATCCAAACATTTACCCTAACACTATCATATACCCTCCATATACCTGTAAGATTCCTATATAGTACGAACATTATGCCTAAGTTAACAGGTAAACTAAATGACCATAAACGAAGAAGCATTTGCTAATTCTAATCACTTTACGAATAATTTTTGTTTCATATATATTCCCTTATATGACACATCTTGACTTAATATTGCTTCATTGCTATATATATATATATGCTGTATAATCAAGGATAAAAAATCTATATATGAGTATGTAGAAATGGTTGTATGTATGCACATATGTATGTGTATTTGTATATATATGTATATATGTGTGTTTATATAAATATATATATATATATATATATATATATATATATAAATACTTTGTGTATATGTATGCGGGAGCATTGTAGGTTTTACATGTGTATTCATATGTAAAATGTACAGCATTTGTAATATTTTTTTCACATTCATTTTATTGTATGTTTACAGCATATACGGACTTTGAGTCTGCAATTAACTTTTAAATATTTTAATCATTAATGATGATAATAATAATAATGATAATAATAATAATTATTATTATTATCATTATTTTTACCGGGTACATATAAAACGCAACTGACTGTCTCGCTGTTGAAACTTGCTTTCAAGCAATGCAGTTTGAACGCAAGCCAAGTGCTTTACCGATATTGGTTCGAATCCAGGAACGGCTCCAATTTTTTGTCATTAGCAAAATGTTAACGTAAAATATTGGGGCTCGTTCAAGTGACGTCCAGTTGTGGGGCACGAGGAAAGATGGTTTGAGGTAATTGGGCAATTCCACCACCTAGTCGACCAGAAGTGTGACTCCCGGGTTAGTTAGCTGGTGCTGAAAGTACAACGCTCTTAAGAGGGGGGGTTACAGGTTGTTGTACATAAAAGCGGATCCAACTGTATCAAACAACTTCCACCACCGATATGGGTTCAAATCCGGACTCGGCTTGGTTTTTTTCCCTGAAAAAAATGTTTTATATAACATATATATATATATATATATATATATATATATATATATATAAACATATATATATATGTAAATTATTGTAAGATCCAGGGGGGTGTGCAGTAGGTTTAGCCTGGGCAGAGGTAGGCAAGCTGCATGGACTCATCTCAGTGCCCTCCCACTTGCAAAAAAAATCTATACATTGAATGATTACTTAAAAGGTAACCCAGTACTCGAAATGCTTTTATTTAACCTAGATTTCTCCTGGAGAGCAAAGTAGGTTCTTTTGCACCATATTGAGGACTTATCTGTATCATTTATCTTAACAATCTATGACCTGTCTTCTGCAGTAGGCAGGTGCTCTATACCCCAGGTTTCCGTCGACAGGTATAAATAGGAATAACACCAATATTAGTTTAATGAGTACGGGAAACAGTATGCCCTGTGTTGACTGATAATGGCAAATCATGACAGGATATATGTCTTGGTCAAAATGAAACATGCAAGAAATTGACAAAATTCGATTATTTCCATTCCCCCGTTGACGCAAGCAGTATAAAACGTTTGTCTTTGTTTTTGTTCACTTCGGGAGTTTTGTTTTATTTCATATCATCCCTTTAACAAAGAGACTATTGATGACAGGTTCACAGGACGCTACCTAGATACCAATAAAATACCCCTATTAAAGCTGAGGACAAAATATCGGGAAACTATGAAAGAGCTGGCCCTTAAGCGTGTATCAAGGTTTACGTTATAAAACCCGCCTATTTGGTACACAGTTGAACTTTACGACCAATTAAACATGCAGACAGATAAGTTGAATAGACTGCAAAATTTATGTTCCATCGACGACAAGCTACGCCCCCGAGCCCCGGCCATATCAGCGGAGAGATGGCGTTTTGCTCTGTCTCTGAGCTGCCAGTTTACAAGATAACGGTTGGATATGAGACCGGGGGGGGGGGGGGGTGCGTATATAGAAGTAGGCCCACAGTTGTGCCAACTGCCAATTTCTCAAATTTTTCACGAGTATATACAACTGTCTCCCTAGTGTATTTCCCGAAGGCACATAAGTTTTTCTTGGTCAACACACTGCATGGTTCACCATTTAATACAGCCAATCACAGAGCGTGTTACCCATTATGAAGCATGTGTGGGCCTCTCGTTGTCAACCTCAGCAAATCATTCAAGAACAGCGCTTTACAAATACCTTACCTGGTGTAAGTGCATCGCTGCGTAAACAGCGTTACATGTTGCATACACATTTCCATCTTTCTTTGCCGATCTCTCTCTAACAATGCGTCTATGTCTTATCCTATGGACTAAAGTTTTTCTTCTGCAGAAGCAGGTCCTTATTTGATACGTGCATGATGATGGAAATGTACGCGACGTTTAGAATTCTGTTTACAAGCAAGTGATATGTTAATCAGATGGTAGCGGGATGTTGCTGACCACAGGGAAAGCTTGCAGGCTAATTTAATATGGCGGTATCCGATGTCAGAGGATAAACAGGATACAGCCATCGGCAAACACCTCCCACACATTAACACCTCTTATAACATGTTAACTATAACCATCAAGCAAGCTCGTCTACACAACCAAATCCTTGATGAAAATGGCTTTCCTGTAATGATGCATGGAAGTATAAAAAACCTGAGCACAGTCTCATTCTGGTACGGATCCAGTCCAAGGCATTCGTACTTTAACTGTACTTTCTATTTCTCATCGACTTCAGGTCTAAGTAAAGCCACCAACATGTCATCCGATATTGCGACATTATTTTCAGCAGACACAGAGAGGGTGCAGGATTCTGACCCGTCCGTCCTGAGGAATATTCATCTCCTGGTTTACATTGAATCCTCGACTTTCTGGGAGTGATCATGTGTCAGCTAAGTCGAAAAATGCTACTCCTCTTCAGGTCGGTGACTTTTTACCCCACCAGGAAGTAAAAAAAATTAGCTATGGTTGATTTTTATTGTTTGTTACAAACTTTACTCAAACAGTTTTGATCGGAGAAAGATGAAATAGGCGGAGTAGTAGAATCACTTGCAAGAAACAACTTGTTATTTTTGTTTAAATAATATATCTCACTGTAATATACATGTTTATATTAAAGGATGCTTTTCTCATCCGGGACAGAGCCGCCTTTGTTATAACATGTGATGTATCCATCATTGGTGACTATAAAATATTTCTCTCATCGTGGATTGATGTATTAACAGGCGCTTAAGCCCGACCACAGGTGTTTCAATCCCTATTTGTGAAGATATTGGCTAACATAGTGTTCCATCAATCTTAACAACAATCCCCTACAGTTTAATGAGCTGTAAACCAGGATATAACGCTTGCCAGTACTTGTTTATATAATAAATACACAAGGCCGGCATCCAAGTCTGCGGACTAGTTGGCGATAATACAAGATCAATTGAAATTCCTAAATATTTCAACAGTTTTCGAGGAAAGAAACGTACAGCCGTTAAATGGTCATTTCTTCTCTCTAATGAAGCATCAATTATTTTAATAGACCCAGTGTACCAATTGAGCTCTTGTTTGCAACTGATCCATTAAGCACCTTTCACTCCTAACAAGGAAATCCCCATGGCTCTAGGTCCGCAGTAAGGATTCCCCCTGGAAACTAACACCTGATTCGTCAATAATGGAAATATGGAAATATTAATCTGAGGATAAATCTGTCTGTTTGACGCTTACTGGCTGCAGAGGAGTACGCAAACTTGGATTCAAGCCTTTTTACTTCCTTCTATAAACAAGTAACGGCAGGTGTTTTATCCTGGTTTACAGTTCATTAAACGGTAGGGGATTGTTGTTAAGGTAGATTTAACACTTTTC
The DNA here is from genome assembly GCA_026874595.1 of Sipunculus nudus. Classification (NCBI taxonomy): domain Eukaryota; kingdom Metazoa; phylum Annelida; class Sipuncula; order Golfingiida; family Sipunculidae; genus Sipunculus; species Sipunculus nudus. Next base: position 28,221,069 of record CM049319.1, read on the forward strand.
TAGCCAAAATCTGTACAATTAGGTATTCAAGCGCCTGTGGCCCGACATACCAGTCTCTGAAAATGATCATTATCATATCCCAGATATGGTGGTCTATAATGTTTGAAGATATTTTCTCCAGAAAAACAGCGCTGTGTATCTCCACATACCAGGCTCATCACGTGACCCACGACCAAGCGTGAAAACTCAAGGCTAAACATGACAACGAGAGTTCAACCAGTACGGATTAAACATAGAATGTAACACGCGGCCAGACACGAGCGCCACAACAGGAGCTACGCCCGTGTCACATAATAAAAAGAGCACCTGTAACAATATGCGCGAGCAAGAAAGATGTTGTGACGCTTAAACGGAAAGCAATCTTATTTACAACATTCATGATTAAGAGGAGAGGCTTGATGACTTTCATGGTCATCAGGTACTAAACCAATTATCGCTGAGATTTGGGCGTTGGATACGCTCCCGAGACAGCGGAAATTTTACGCTTCTAAAGAAGCAACTGATTTTCACGGTGCCAGCTTTGACCGTTTATGATATATTTAGACACCAGATGGCGGTTCGTTGTCCGCTGAACAAAACGTGCGTATGATGTGACAAGCAACCAACCAGATGCCAATTGACAAACACTCGACAGGCATCCTGGCTCCGCCCATAGCTGCGCTTCAAGCGCCGTTAACGTTCGAATTTTAATTGCTCCCTCTGCATTCTGGCTTCATCGACCGATTCGATTCTGACAGTATGACTGTGTTAGCGTAGCCATGTGCCTGGTGTCTGCAGAACTGTAACAAGCCAGCGAGGTGTGCACGCAGCCTTTGTTGTTACGTTTCGTTTGAATTACAGCTCCCGACCGGGCATCCTATTTGCCCAAGGCCCTTAGGAAACCACGTCTGCGGCAATTCTCTCTGAGCCTGTGGCCTGTTCAGACGGTGACCGTGGCGTTGAGCTGTCACTCAAAACGAAATGAACATGATTGGCTCCGTGTATTCCTTGCTTGGCCGTGTCTTCCAGCACAAGGTCTAATCTGATTGGACAAAAATACTGTGCTCCCCTCTGGTGTAGCAATTCAGGATACGAGGTCATAACAAACAGCGCTTATCATATAGGAAATAGGCCTATAGTTAAAGCGCTGTGTAAAGAGCGTAGGCGTTGGAGGGAGGTCTCCTGCAATCGCACGGTGATTGGATACCTCTGGTAAGAGTACCGTTTGCCACAAAGGCAGTCAAGAAACAAAACAAGTGCATGCAATAAGGTGATATTATGACAGGTAAAATAATCGACATTTCACACAGTTTGCAATATGAAAGCTTTACCGTTGAAAAACATATCTGTGTCCAAATCATTGGGAGTCATTCGTATAACTGATACGGCTAAGTCAGAGACAGAAATAATTAGATACATCTTCTGCATAAAATATAACAGTTCAGATTGTGAATTTATAACCTGTTTCAGATCATAAGTTAGGAGTTTCAAATATCCGTTTGACATTGGCATGTTTTTTTTTTTCTTTATTATTGCTGGATGTCAACTCTCATCTGATTCAGCATGTAGGGATTAGTGAAATTTTAGTGAAGTTTCTTTATATGCCTGCTTGCCTGTGTGCCTGTATAAGATTTATCTCCCAAGCCCTCACTCTAACTCTCTCTCTCTCTCTCTTTGGTGCTTGCCGCACTTAAATCTAAAAGACACTTAAATCACCTTAAATTTCTCAAGAAAACACAAACGTGTATACATATACATTAATAACACCTGTCCTCTGTAGAGCTCTGAGAGATGACTAAGCATAATGTCGTATCCCCAGTTGATTAGTTGAACAAATATGAATGGATTTTTATTAATTTTTTTGAAAACGTAGAATTACACCAATGAAACAATCTATTAAATTCTTGAAGTAATCTCTCTAATTTGGACCAACATTTATGTTTTCAATTCAAAAGAAAATTCATATTACCTTTTGCAATTTTAGCCCCGCCTCATGGTCATTCATTGGTATTTATGACCGCCTTTAGTCTAGAGCTGATCTAGCTATTATACGGTAAACCATAACGCACATTAACTGTGTTGAATACAGAAATGTTTAATTAAGATTCCAGCGGAGGTATACGCGTAGGCTAAAGCTTTGTGGAATACAAGAACGTTTGATTAAGATTCTAGCGGAGGTATATGCGTAGGCTTAAGCTGTGTTTCGACTTGCCCGGACAGGGATACGGATACGGGTACGGATACTTTTAGTTTGTTTCGACTTGTAAGTTCGCCGTACGGCTGCCGTACGGCTGGAATCAAACTTTACCAGTATATTTTAGGTATGTGATTACGTAATCGATCTCTTTGCGTGAATATAGCGACGATTACACCTTAATTGTTAACGCTCTTAGAACATTAAGAGCAGGATATGATGATGATTGGTGGAATATACTTATTATTAAGGCCAGACTTTTTTAAATCATTGGTTTACGAACATGTTTTACAAAAGTGATAGGTAGGGGGTAGGGAAAAAATGGAACAAACCTGGATACTGGTATTCTGAATCCTGTATTGTACAGATGGGTTATAAATTTCATTTTGAAATGGAACTTTATAAACCTATATAAAATATATAAGAAATACATAAAATATTATCATCATCCTCTTGAGTTTTCTACATGAATCATGCACGTGCCATGTTATTTCAAGCCATTTAAATGCCATGGAAGGTAAAATAATGACAAACAAAAAATTAAACAGTAAAAACCTTTTTTGTCAGATATGCAAGGAGAAAACTAAATATTCACAGGTGGCATGATAGACTGCAGTTTGTATTTTTTCAGTCATGTGAAAAACAATGACAATGAAAATATGGGACATGCAGCTATTGCTTATCAAATGTTAACAACATTGAATTTGAATTGTTTGATTCATGACCATGACCATTCCTTTTTGGTGTTGCGCATGTTTGATGGTCCTATGGATATCCAACAACTGCTAATAAGCTGAGGTTTCCACTGGAGATCACATTGAATAATTCAACTATTTTAAAAGTACAATAGTATTAATAATCTTAACTGCATTTCTGACCACGGCTGTGACAGTACGTACCGTACTCAGATTAATATGCAGTCACTAAGCCACGGTCAGTCCGGTATTGTGGCATCTCGGCATCTTTATACATCAAAACTTCCATCACGTCCGTTTGGAACAATTAAATGAATCTATTAAAATAGCTGTAATTTTAGCTTGCTTTTGTTTTGCGCTTCACATAAACCCGCGCCATTAAGACTACAGAAAGTCGGAAATCCTACAGAAAACCTGAGAATTCCTGGAGCTTTAAAAAAATACATGACGACCTCATGAAGTATAAAATTTCCCTGTTCAAACCTTTTCTTTTTAGAGTTACAGGACTCTGTTTTTAAGTTTTGGCAAGTTGTAATACTTTTAAGGGTAACCTTGTGAAACTTAGCAAATTTGCAGTAATAAATATAGTGTCTGACTTCGAGTGCAACTATTAATAAGTCTTAAGAAGTAAATTTGTTTGTATATCCAGTACAGGGGCGGATTTTGGAAAAAGGGGGTTCCAACCCAAGAGGACTAATGAAAATCCTAAAGAAAAGGTCATCAGGTCCGGAATGGGGGTGGGGGGATGGGGTCCAGGCCGCAAAATTTCGTCTGAAACCCTTTTTTTCTTCGAATGGAAAGGGGGTCTGGACCCCCCACTCGATCCGCTTCTGCAGCAAGTTATAAACAGTGGCAAGCTGGTAAAGCCGCTATGCAACCGAACTAAATATCTTTACTAATTCACATCTATCTGAAAAAATATATGTTTCACGAGGTAAATATGATATAAACGCTGGTTTGAAAAAAAATGTACTGTAGTGAAGAAACGAACTTTGAAAACTCTCCAAGAATTCTCAATTTCTCTGCGGAATATTTGAATACTTGATGGCCAATCAATTGCAATTATGGCCCAAGGATACTCTATTGTGATTGGCTTAAACCCTCGATCTGTCATTAAGAAAGTGACCTCATTAGCCAATCAGAAGAGTTCTATAGTGCAGCGGTTAACGGTAAAATACAGAAGAATTGTTCAGATTGTGATAAAAGTACCAAATTTGATGGAGATGAAGTTTGGATAATACATTTTCATTTTTTTATTTGTTCCACCAAACCTTCTCAGTGTAACAGGGGCGGATCCTATGTTAATTTGTACTCAAATTTATGTGAAAAATACACGGAAGATCATCATAGTTACATTACATCTTATAAATTCCTTATAGACAGGGTAAAATTTTTGAATATTTGGTTCTATTTAATTAACATCATCATGAAAAATGTAAAATTACCTTTTTGATCTCATTAATGTAAACATTTGTAATTAAAAGATGACTATTTGTCATTCAACGACATGTAGTTAACTGAAGTTAATTCTTTGTTAAATATGACATAAATCTTCTGTTTTAAAGTAAGGTATAATCACTAATCTCAATTCACATCTCGTCGATATCTCCCTTGATGAATATAGGAGACGGTGGGGGAGAGCAATGGGGGGGGGGGGGGGGGGTACTACTTACGTAATATGGGTTCACTGTATAAACATTACATATTTCACTCACTCTCTCTCTCTCTCTCTCTCTCTCTCTCTCTCTCTCTCTCTCTCTCTTTGGTGCTTGCTGCACTTAAATCTAAAAGACACTTAAATCACCTTAACTTTCTCAAGAAAACACAAACGTGTTTACATATCCATTAATAACACCTGTCCTCTGTAGAGCTCAGAGAAATGACTAAGCATAATGTCGTATCCCAAGTTGATAAGTTGAACAAATTTGAATGGATTTTAATTAAATTTTGTGAAAACGTAGAATTCCACCATGGAAACAATCTATTAAATTCTTGAATTAATATCTCTAATTTGGACCACCATTTATGTTTTCAATTTAAAAAAAAATTCATATTACCTCTGGCAATTTTAGCCCCGCCTCATGGTCATTCATTGGTATTAATGGCCGCCTTTTGTCTAGAGCTGATCTAGCTATTATACGGTCATCCATAACGCACATTAACTGTGTTGAATACAGAAATGTTTAATTAAGATTCCAGCGGAGGTATACGCGTAGGTTTAAGCTTTGTGGAATACAGGAACGTTTGATTAAGATTCATGCGGAGGTATACGCGTAGGCTTAAGCTGTGTTTCGACTTGCCCGGACAGGGATACGGATACGGGTACGGATACTTTTAGTTTGTATCGACTTGTAAGTTCACCGTATGGCGGCCGTACGGCTGGAATCAAACTTTACCAGTATATTTGAGGTATGTAATGACGTAATCGATCTCTTTGCGTGAATATCGCGACGATTACACCTTAATTGTTAACGCTCTTAGAACATTAAGAGCAGGATATGATGATGATTGGTGGAATATACTTTTTATTAAGGCCAGACTTTTTAAAGTTTTGGTTTACGAACATGTTTTACAAAAGTGATTGGTAGGAGGTAGGAAAAAACTGGAACAAACCTGGATACTGTTGTTTTGAATCCTGTATTGTACAGATAGGTTATAAATTTCATTTTTAAATGGAACTTTATAAACCTTTATTAAATATATAAAAATATATAATATATTATCATCATTCTCTTAAGTTTTCTACATCAATCATGCACGTGCCATGTTATTTCGAACCATTTAAATGCAATCGAAGGTAAAATAATGACATACAAAAGTTTAAACAGTAAAAAACTTTTTTGTCAGATATGCAAGGAGAAAACTAAATATTCACTGCTTGCATGATAGACAGCAGTTTGTATTTTTCAGTCATGTGAATGACAATGACTTGCAGCTATTGTTTATCAAATGGTAACAACATGGAACTTTAGTTGTTTGATTCATGACCATGACCATTCCTTTTTGGTGTTGCGCATGTTTGAAGGTCCTATGAATATCCAACAACTGCTAATAAGCGGAGGTTTCCACTGGAGATCACATTGAACTAGAATACGGGTAGTCGACAAGCGACTTCGTGTATCTGCCAAAATCAGAGAAGGACGGGTGAAGTAAGGCATTGATTGAGTGGCAAGGGGATATAGAGTTACATGTGTTAAATATTAGAATGGATCTCTGCCACATAAACATGATTGTAGGTGGCGCCACCTGTTATTTGAACGAGAAACTATCCAAGATATATACACATGCAAAATTTCATGTGGAAAAGTCAAACCACTGCAGAGATATGAGTAATTTTATCCTACAGCAGACAAACAGATGGACGCTGTGCAAAAATGGCTGCAGGTGGCGCCACCATTTTTGTTCATGTTATAAAGCTATCCAAGGGCTACATTTTTGTAAAAAAATTTTCCTGATTGGTCAAATGGTTCCCGAGATATGAGCTTGTATGTCTGCAGCATAAACGAGAATGTAGGTGGCGCCACCTGTCATAAAATCAAGAAAGCTATCTAGGATGTATACACATGCCGAATTTTAGGTGAATTAGTCAAACCACTGCAGAGATATGAGTGATTTTAACCACAGGCACATTAACAAATGGACACTGTGCAAACATGGTTGCAGGTGGCGCCACCTTTTGTTGTGTATGTTATAAAGCTATCCCAGGGCTACATTTGTGTAAAAAATTTTTCCGGATCGGTCAAACGATTCCTGAGATATATGGATTTATGTGTGGAGTGTTAACGTGAATGTAGGTTGCGCCACCTGTCATTAAATCAAGAAAGCTATCTAGGATGTATATGCATGCTGATTTTTAGGTGAATTAGTCAAACCACTGCAGAGATATGAGTGATTTTAACCCCAGGCAGATGAACAAATGGACACTGTGCAAACATGGTTGCAGGTGGCGCCACCTTTTGTTGTGTATGTAATAAAGCTATCCCAGGGCTACATTTGTGCAAAATTTTTTTCCGGATCGGTCAAACGGTTCCCGAGATATATGGGATTATGTGTGGAGCGTTTACGTGAATGTAGGTGGCGCCACCTGTCACAAAATCGAGAAAGCTATCTAGGATGTATATGCATGCCGAATTTTAGGTGAATTAGTCAAACCACTGCAGAGATATGAGTAATTTTAACCCCAGGCAGATGAACAGATGGACACTGTGCAAACATGATTGCAGGTGGCGCCACCTTTTGTTGTGTATGTTATAAAGCTATCCCAGGGCTACATTTGTGTAAAAAATTTTTCCGGATCGGTCAAATGGTTCCCGAGATATATGGGATTATGTGTGGAGCGTTAACGTGAATGTAGGTGGCGCCACCTGTCACAAAATCGAGAAAGCTATCTAGGATGTATATGCATGCCGAATTTTAGGTGAATTAGTCAAATCACTGCAGAGATATGAGTGATTTAAACCCCAGGCAGATGAACAGATGGACACTGTGCAAACATGGTTGCAGGTGGCGCCACCTTTTGTTGTGTATGTTATAAAGCTTTCCCAGGGCTACATTTGTGTGAATTTTTTTTCCGGATCGGTCAAACGGTTCCCGAGATATATGGGTTTATGTGTGGAAACAGACGCACAAACGGACGCTGGGCAGAGACGAAAGGTCAGAGGTCAAGGTCACTTGGTTAGGCACCAGTTCACATGTGACCCGATAATTTGTGTAAGTTTCGGAAAAATCTGTCCAGTAGTCTCAGAGGAGTTCTCCGGAAACGAACGCGGCGGCGGCGGCGGCGGCGGCGGAACCCGGTCAAAAACATAGTATCCGCAAAACTTCGTTTTGGCGGATACAATAATTCAACGTACCGTACTCAGATTAATATGCAGTCACTAAGCCACAGTCAGTCCGGTAGTGCGGCATCTCGGCATCTTTATACATCAAAACTTCCATCACGTCCGTTTGGAACAATTAAATGAATCTATTAAAATAGCTGTAATTTTAGCTTGCTTTTGTTTTGCGCTTCACATAAACCCGCGCCATTAAGACTACAGAATTTCGGAAATCCTACAGAAAACCTGAGAATTCATTGAGCTTTAAAAAAATACATGACGACCTCATGAAGTATAAAATTTCCCTGTTCAAATCTTTTTCTTTTTAGCGTTACAGGACTCTGTTTTTAAGTTTTGGCAAGTTGTAATACATTTGACAGAAACTTATATTTATTACTGCAAATTTGAAACAAATTTGCAGTAATAAATATAGTGTCTGACTTCGAGTGCAACTATTAATAAGTCTTAAGAAGTAAATTTGTTTGTATATCCAGTACAGGGGCGGATTTTGGAAAAAGGGGGTTCCAACCCAAGAGGACTAATGAAAATCCTAAAGAAAAGGTTATCAGGTCCGGAATGGGGGTGGGGGGATGGGGTCCAGGCCGCAAAATTTCGTCTGAAACCCTTTAAAAAATTTTTTTTCTTCGGATGGAAAGGGGGTCTGGACCCCCCCCCCCCCCCCGATCCGCTTCTGCGGCAAGTAAGCAAATAAGCTTTCAAATTTCAATGACACGCCGAAAAAAATAATGCACCATATATTTCTCACTAAATGATCGTCTTTATATTCTGGTGAATTTGGATCGTACAGTGCAGGGAACCTGTGGACGACCTTAATTAGCTTTCTATAATATGTTTTTCCAATGCTTGAAATGATACTTGATCGCCGTGTTTTTCATCACGTTCAAAGTTTTTTTTTTTAAATGACGTTGTTACAGATTTCTGTTTTATTGTGCGCAGGAGTGTTACATGTGTTGTTGACACTTAGTTCGTGTTGCGCACGCATAGCTCATTACTATAGCAACCTCGCCTGGCCGTTTGCTGGCTCGGTGTAATCCACACTGGTTGAACCCCGAAGTGTAGAGACACAGCGGTCTTTGTTCTAGATGTTTCAAGTGTGTTCCTGTAACGTGTGTATTGTTCTTTAGAGTTTTCCATTCTAGATGTTTCGAGTGAGAAACTATATGTAGGGTCTGTGTTGTTTTGGAGGTCAGAATGGGAAAACAAGCGAGCACTAAGAGTGTTAGCTTCTCGTTAGTTTTGGACATATCTGAAAACTGCAGTAATGTCAGAGATGCTACGAACTCTATGCAGATTTAGTGCGGACAATCTCCAGTCTGCTTTCGGGATTATTACAAGAGCTTTACTTATGACTATTTGAACTTTTTACGTGGATTATTAGTTTTAAAGGACTTGTTAAGCTGTGACAGTGGTGGTATCCAGAATCACAGCCTAGGATCCGGACACTCTGGTACTGTACATTTTTATTGTTTTACTGTGTAATTATATTGATTTAGTGTATTGTAATGTTAGGATTGTTTTAAGAATAAATTATAATTATTTGTTAACAAAAAAAATCTGACTTCTTTAGCCATTCCCCTAGACATTTCACGCTGCCTAGTGTCGTCACGCCTACATTATCTGTTGTTATTAGGTTCCGTTACAACGTAAATGAGGGAAACACCCGAACGGCGCCGTATACGGCGCCTTACACGGAACCGCACAGGGAGAGTTCTGAAATCGCCGTATACATGTCCGTACAAGTGGATACACTCCTTATATTTTATCATATTTTAGTTCCAACAGTACCCGTATCCGTATCCTTTTCCGGACAAGTGGATACAAAGCTTTAGTAAAAACATTTCTAGTATCAAATTTGGATTGTGTTAAGGTTCTTTGTGCGTGTTCTTTTTCTCGATCCTGAATCATAACAGAAAATTATGCTTTAGCATGTCCATTGTTGGAAAATGACATCGTCATACGTACTTGTACTACTAACTTTCTTTTTGATCAATTATAGGTATATTGTAATACACGTGTGTATTACAATTATTTCTAGATGCCATAATATATATACCATTATTTATCAAAAAGGGTATATTGTGATTCATGTGTGTATTACATTAATTTATGGATGCCTTTATATTAACCGTTATAAATCAATAATGGTATATTGTAATGTATGTAGTGTATAATTAAAATAGAGTCAGACAGTGAAAGAGCTTGCCTTGGCCCTGGGACTGTTGATTACTTCGTAAGCTTTCCTTCCTATTAATACCAGGCTATCGGCGAATGCCACACCATGTTCAATGGGATGGCCTTGATCCGGCTTCGTGTTAGGTCTGACCATCGACATCTAGGTGAGTCATGATGGCGTCACAATCAATGACACCATTTGAATTAGCACCATCGGTAATGGTCTAAATATATTAAATAACTTTCGACGCTTTCACCGGCTTTAGGGTATATTAAGTGTACATCGCTCCTGTTGCTCTAACACGTTTCCGTAAGCGGGGGCATTAATGACTGGGTATCAATAACAAAAGCAGCAAACTCCACGCCTACGTGATGAAGCCTTGGTGGCTGAGGCCACAGCTTCCGTCATGTAACCCTGCATAAACAGCTCCGTGACAAGTATATCAACATGATCCCCCGGTTTACTGAGGGATGGTTCTTTGTAATAATAAAAGGGACACGTACGTTACCAGCTAAGACACTCTAAAAGCTGGAAACACGTTTCATGGTTCAAATGAGAACGCCTTTTTGTCCCATTTTTTAAACAGGTCGTGGGGTTTCAAAACAAAGCAAGTTTCACATCTATGCTTTCAGGTTGAAGCCTTATTCAGGGATGAATAATGTAAACATGTTTTGCAAAATGTTTCAAGTGAATTCATGTTTTAGTAAAAACATGTCTTAACCTGAAACATGTTTTATGGACATGAATCCTGGCATGTTTCAAATAAACAGTCACCCGTTTCAGCTTTAAACTGGTAAAAACTTTGAAACACCTTTTCGTCCCATTTTTTTTAAACGTGTTTTGTATTTCTCAGCACGTTTCAACCTCCACATGTTTCAAATATTCCTAAACTTGTTTTAAGAAGCTTACACCTTTAGTATGCTTAACATTATGCCTCTATGATGTTACAATTTCACAACATTCATAATGCAACCATGACAGAATGAAACAGTAACCGGGTCTTTAAATATAAGCCTAACGTGGGTATTTCAGAAATGAAACTGATAGAATAAGAAGGATAATAAATGCAAATAATGTTTACTTTACTTCTAATTTTAACATTTTAGCCACTTTCAAATTGAAATGAATTCAATGTATTCTACAAGAGGTGAAATTAAATTACTGTACACATAAACAGGAATAAAGTATACATTATTTTAAACCTGGTACAGTGTTCTTGCTGAAGGTATACACCTTTCTGACTTTTTCAATTCATTACTTAACATTATTTTGTAACACAAATATATATTGTTATGTAGTTTAATATTAGCCTGCTAAAAAGAAGCTTGCTGGTACTGGGAGCATAAATAGCGTACTCATTTAATATATTAAAAAATAATGTTAAAATATCATGTGAAAATGAAAGAAAATGTCAAAAAATGTATATCCTGGGAAAAAAATGTACCAGATTTAAAAATATGAATACTTTAAGGTTCCAATATGAATTAAAAACAAAATATAGGGTTTTTTGCCACTTCTGCGAGCGAGCGAGAGAGAGAGAGGGAGAGAGAGAGAGAGAAAGAGAGAGAGAGAGAGACCGCTGGGAAATATTTCTGAAATTGTCATACATTAACAATGATACTAGACTTAACTTTCCATCCATTCTAAATATTCTGTGTACTATGGAAATTGTTTCTCATGAATGAAGAATTTGTATGGAGCCCCTAAAGTGACATGCGTGTTATCTTTTTTTCTGGGTAAATATCGCGTTCCCTCGCGATAATATCGCTTTCCCTCGCGATCGTTTCGCGTTCCTTCGCGATCTTTTCGCGTTCCCTCGCGATAATATGGCGTTCCCTCGCGATCTTTTTGCGTTCCCTCGCGATCTTTTCCTTCGCGATAATTTCGCGTTCCCTCGCGATCTTTGCGCGTTCCCTCGCCACCTTTTCGCGTTCCTTCGCGAACATTTCGCGTCCATCGTGGACTTTTCACATTCCCTCGCGATTTTTTTCGCGTTCCCTCGCGAAATGATAACTAAAGGCTGGGGTAGCTCCCCTTTTTCTTGCATACAGGCAAATAAATGGACGCGGGAACCATTACAGCAGTTTACTGTGTCTCGTTCGGTTGAGTTAAACTAAGGAAAACTGCAGAGAAATTCGAGTTCATATTGTGCATCTTGATGTCAGCATGTCTTAGGCACGCATACCAACGTAGCCGTTCATTAATTGCCATCTCATCATGATGATGATCTGATTTACTAGAATACTCAACGGTCAAGGACACAGAGAAGATATTTTGCAGAATGTATAATTGAAATACTTTTCGGTTTATAAATATATATATATATATATATATATATATATATGTGTGTGTGTGTGTGTGTGTGTTTGAGACCTGAATAAAATTGTTTAGGTTGATGCTAAAGAAGCTGACCTGCGCATTATTTAATTATATAAGCTATATTTCCAGTAATTCCACAACGCCCAAGGAGTAATTATGGCGGACATATCTACGTGAGCATCGGCATTGAATGACGGGACTCATGTAGAACATTTGCCATCGATCTGATGATTGAGCCTATGTTATTAATATAAATATATCAAAATATATTTTATCCTTATTTATGCATTCTTAATTGGGGAGAGAAGCACTGCATATGGCTGACAGGAATCTGAGACCTTTGAAGGTTTGAAGAACTTTTGCAACAGGCTTTATATTCGATCTCTCTCTCTCTCTCTCTCTCTCTCTCTCTATATATATATATATATATATATATATATATATATATATATATATATATATTTATTTATATGTGTATATCTTTCTTTTAACTGACATGAAATAAGAATTAGGCTAAAAAATGTTTGACTCAATTCATCTTGGAAAATTGATATTTCAACTGTCAGAACTAGTTTGGCTTTTAATATATATATATATATATATATATGTTTTAGGTATCTTCTCCTTCATGTAATCGTTCGCCAATTATATTTAAAAAAAATACACTACCACAAAATGCTTGTGTCAAAGACCCCCTGAGGTTCTATAAAAAATTGAATATGCATGTAGTGAAGTCCGTAACAGAACTAAACAGAGGCCCCATGCCCCACATACCTGCTATTTATTCATATGGGTACTTTGGCACCCGGAGATATGTGCAAACCGGTGTTTAAGGTGGTAGCATCGTCAAACTAAATTGATCTAATTTTGTTTTAAGATCAGGTAACAACTTAATACATACTTAGTAATAATCAAAATGTCTTTTATAAGATCTGCTATTTGTAAATTACGCCTTCATTGTTGGTCTTAAGATTTTTCACAAAAACACGATTTATCATTTATCCCTCTATAACTGGGCGAAAAAAAATACATGGGAAGAATTTGTGTCCTGTTTGGATTACTTAAATATGAATGCAAGTCACATTTGAATTACATAAATCCATTAAGATCTGATTTGTTTCTCCGCTCTTTAATTAATCTTTACCATTTAGCATCAAAAGTAATTTTAATGTCAAATGTAATGTTTGCTTCTTTTTTTTAATTCGAAAGGAGGCGCAGTCAATAAACAGGGTTAAGGTAACTAAGACTACAAGTTCTCATGCTCTAAATGTCAAAACCAGCTGAGTTCTAAGCTTCATTTGCTTATCGACAAGCAATTGAAGAATGTGTTCGTCCTCCAAGGGCACGTACACTCGTTGTTTTGTATTCGATAATGCGGGGTTGGCAGATAAGTTAAAAGTTACTGTTTCTTAATGATGAACTACATTTACAACAATAGTTCAATGAGACAAGGTGGGTATAAAAATGATCCTGGTTAAAATTGACCCTCTGGACGCGGGAATAACTGCATGCCAGTGTTTAGTATCAGAGGTAGAACAACAGATGAGGCCTGAGGCCTCCTGTAGACGTATTAAAATAATAATTTGGCCTTAGGCACCCAGATTGATGTCAAACAGAAGGAAATACACAAGAATCCTAACGAATACTGAATAATTTAGTGATATATGAGGCAAAGTTAAATGTCTTATATCAGACGCATGGCAAAATTTCTAATCTCCTCTTATACAAGCATCTTTGTGTTAACGTGACGTGAGCGTATATCCATGAGGTGGAGGGCGGTGGTGTTAAAGACAGAGCGAGACATAATAAACTGTTATACTGGTTCCCGCGTCCATTTATTTGCCTGTATGCGAGATATAGGGGAGCAGGGAACCAGCCTCGTGATAATTTTGCGAGCGAACGCAAAAAGATCGCGAGGGAACGCGATATTTACCCAGAAAAAAAATATCACGTATGTCACTTTAGGGGCTCCATAAATTTGAAATGTTATAGAATTTCAAATTTGTTCCTGGATTCTTCAAGTCTCCAATCTAAGCCATGAAATTATATGTTTATATATGTGTGTGTGTGTGTGTGAATGGTATATACACAGAAAAGTCGGTTCACCGACGGAGGGAACCGACTTTTCTGTGTATACCTTTTTCATCTATAAACAATGAACCAGCATGGCTATTCATACATCTATATATACATATATATATATAAAACGATGAAGGGAAACAACGCTGTAAATTCACAACAGACAGCTTCACGAGATGAGACCCGATCCTCGGGTGAATGTTTTTAGAATGAATAAATATATTATATATATACTAGCTGGGGCTGTTTTAATCCTGTACTTTTCGCGAGTTCTTTTTAGCTCAGTTGACTTTTAGTAATCTGACCTCTAGCGATCACCCTTTGCCCGTCGTCTGTCCAGAAACTGCAGGGAGGTCCTGTACAAATCTCCTTGGAATCCTGAAATTAGGTGACGGGAACCTGTATTCTGCAACCTACGGACCGAGACTATGAGTTTGAGAACCCAGACAGTCTCATGGGGCACATATTGTGTCCATTAGGCCTACAATCCTCTAACTTATAATTCAGGGAGGTCCTGGGCAAATGTCCTTGGAAATCAGTTCATTGAGACCCATAATCTGTGACCTATAGGAAAAAATGTCATATGAGCACCATGAATGTCAGATGGGCACAAATTGTTAGGCCTAGCATCTTCTAACGCAACATCTGGAATCCTAGGCAAATACTTGTAAACTTTAAATTATGTCATGGGGACCTGTATTCTGTGACCTACCGACCGATGACATAATTTTTAGAACCCAGACAGTTACACAGGTCACAAGTTGATTCAGTTACGCTTAGAATCTTCCAATGTAATATATATGGAGGTCCTTGGCAATTTATGTTGAAACATGAAATTAGGCCACTGTGACCTATAATCTGTAAGCCATTTGAAAAAAAAAACGTCATTTAAGCACCTTGAAAGTCAGATGGGCACAACTAAGGCCAAGAATATTCTGCCGCAGCATCCAGTGAGGTTCCTGACAAATCTCTTTTAAAACCTGAAATTAGGTCAAGTGACCCATTTTGCTATACTATGAGCCCAAAATATGAACCTGGACACACATTGTATCTATTGGACCTCATATTTTCTAACATAACATCCAGGAAGATCCCTGGAAAATCTCCTGGGAAACGTGATTTTGAGCACATAGACAGGTTACACATTGTATTTTCCATTTTCCTTGGAACCTTCCGTTGTAAAATCCTGATGGGGTCCTTGGAAAGTCTCCTTGAGTCCTGAAATTAATTACATAATTTACTTTATTCTTAATTATTAGCCACTTAATTATTTTCATACATGTCCGTTTTAAAAGTTAGTAACATTAGCCATAGACTATTCTCACAGACGATATAAAACATAAATAAAAGACAAGAGCACCCATTCGTATTCAGCTGAGCGTCATGGGCCATGGGCCATTAGTTTAAATGTGATTTACTTACCCCTCCCCTAATAATGTTATCAAAGAATGGCAAATTTTGCTATTCAGGAAATTACATAAAGAAATATGTTTTTGAAAAAGACATCAGCTGTATATAGGGCGTACGAATTTTAGTGAGATAAACAGGGTATGACATCATCATTACTGATGTGATGACGATTTAAAAGATATATTAATTGTATATAGAAGCCACCTACTGTGAAAAAAAAAGAAAAAAAGTATATGACTAAAGCAAAGTGAAAGTTTATGAAAGATATTTTGTGAAAAAAAATAAGCTATGAGGAATTCAAGGAAAAAGATGTTTTTAGTTGTCAGTTGAAGCATGTTAACAGGCACTATTAAGGCTTTGAAGGCTGTTACACCCGAAAACGAACAGCTGCCAAAGTGAAAAGACATATTTTATAAAAATAAGTTTATTCCAAATGTATTATATGAGTTTGTCCTGAGCTTTGTTGATTTTCATATAATAAACAGATTTGATGGAAAATTGACAACTCTCCCGGATAAAAGGCAGGTTAATATCTTTTTGTGCAAGTTTGTGGCAAAGAACAGCATAAGTCTTGGTTCGTTGCTTTGCCTCTAAGCAATGTAACGCAAAAAGTTATGTACTGAACATTTGTACAGGGTTAGGGCAATCAATAGCCCAATAAAGTTTGGGGGTAATCATAATCATCACAAAATTATTTCTCTTATATACCATTATGACAAAGGACCATTCCTTTGTACATCCCGTGTCGAAGTCTTATTAAGACCTAACACCGGACGGACTTACGTGGCACGTGAGATTCTGCAAAAAATTTGGACGCAAACACGCCGTAGGACCCCGAAAGCCGATTGTGACCAAGACTTTTCCTCTACCTCAACGACCACCACGGCTTCCATGGCCCCCCATGGGACGTACGATCCCATAATCTGTGTGTCCAAGGCTTTAGAAACTGTTGGGTCGATGCTGAATGAACGCAGGAACCAGGGTTAATGGAGAATGACAGCACACAGAGAGGCCTTTACGGGGCATTAAGGACGGAGCAGGATGGTGTTAAAGGGACATAATCAGGAGCAATATTATGCCTATTTAAAAGAAAAAAAAAAAAAAAACAGCCCAGCACACAGTCTCAGTACCTCGAATTCGGCTGTTTAACACCTTGATATGGCTCTATGAGTTTGTAAACACAGTCCACATGTGTCTGTTTACGTTAACAAGGCTGTGTGACCAGAGGTCCAATTATGAGTCGCAACACCGATGGTTCAGCCAGCGGGAACATGTGTTACATTTTAAGGGTCAAGTAAGTCAGGGCATCTTATGATTGGCGGGTGTTATGGCCCGGCGATGCACAGAGTCTCAACTGCTGTATTTATGTTGACAACTGTGATCGCGCCCGGTCTACTGTTTTTAGCACTTGTTTACAGGATTAAGCAAAATATTTCAGGGCAAAATTTTAACAGGTACCAGTTAATTTTAATGGGAAAAAAGCTATTTTCCCGGTTAATTCAACATGCTTTAAAGGGGTTTGGCCCTTTAAAATAGACTTAAGATAGGAGGATAGTGTGAGATGGCTGAAATATCATATCATGGTTATGGCCATCAGATGACAACTATTGGTTGCTTTAACATTTCTCGTGTTTCCAGCAGCTCCTGAAAACATTTCTGTGAATTCTTCATTTACACTTCTTGTAACTGCTTCAGTTATGGAATTAAGGGCTGAGACAGTTTTGTACTCTACTGTGTATTTCTTAATGTTTTGATATAACGCTTATCAACTATAATTCATAAGATTAATATAGCACATATAACATTTATAAACAACAAACAAATATATTTTGTAAGTTTCCACACATTTTGTTAATGTGTATTTTCAGGTATATAGACACTGAGGGCCAGAAGACGAAAAGGGAATTTGGATCTACTTTTCACGACTGGGATATTGTTTTGGGTTTAACTTAGACACGCAAAGTTAGTGTGAACCAACTGAAAGTGGCGAAAGAGGAATAATTATAACATCTGGACGTGTATACCAGTAACATTTATTGGAATATAATAATATAATTCCCGAGAATCAACGGATCTGCGAAGAAAGCCAAACGATCTCATCCAGAAGTCAAAAACAGAAATACACCAGTAATATATAACCGACCAAGTCTACAAAGCAGAGAGGACATAGTGGTGACATTGGATACAATAAATTGAAATAAATGATAACTTTTGAGCTCATTTATGAATGAAAAAGACTGAAATGACACAGATAAAATGAGTTGATCACAAGAAAAATATGTCAATGACAGTACTGATCATGCATTTGTAATTTCATGTTTTAATCGTTAATACTAGCATATAGTATATGTATACATTACGGATTCATATGGAATGTTCACAGTTTTATGGATTCGATAAAACTGAGAGTATACACATACATGTGAAAAACAAGAGCATTGGATGTTCAGATGAAGATTGAAATAACGGATAACATCACATTATCATCACCGCCATCATGACACCGAGACCCTCGCTTTATAGAGTTGGGGCTCCTTTGTTTAACGTTTACGGTAATGTGACGGGAAACCCCTGTAATTCCACCACTTTACCACTGGATACCAACGTCATCGTCACCTATGTGTGCCTGTCGTGTGCTATCCTCTTGGTTACCTAAGTAACCTTTGCCATTAAGTTTTCAAAGACTACAGACTACATAAGAAATCTGTGGTGGTCTGCACATTGCTTATCCAGAATTTATAAACCTTGGGACCTTTAGTGACCTTGAGATCTGTCCAGCAGTGCATAACATAATCGGAAGGTAAGTCTGCATGCATAGTTCTGTCTGTCCCTTTTTTTATGTCCATATGTGTTTATCTTTAGTTGTACGGATCTTAATACGACACGTCTTAAAATCATAATAATCGCTTATATTATATTTTTTGTTGTTAATAATGTTTCAGTACTTTAAATAGTAAACAATTGTGCCCCTGAAATAGGTAAATGAAGGTACGAGAAGGAGATAAAGTGATCTACAGATATCCACATAATTTATATATGTATTCATATCGCGATAAGAACGGTTCTGATTTGGGTATTCTCCCGTCGATGACAGCTTTATATGGGAACTACAAGTCGCAAGATTTATAGTTACTCAGGAGAAATCGGCAATATTCCGTTAATACACCGGCACCGATGTAATTGGGGGCAGATATCTTTTATTTCTTCTAGGATGTTGTCAAAACATTGGCTTTTAACATAAAAGCAAAAGGCATGAGCTCGAACTAGCTTGAGTGCATGCTGTTAATTGCCTGTCAAGTCTGGGGAAGATAGAACATTTTGGCCATAAAGTCAGAGCTATTTGGGAAATATACTAATTATCCTGATTCTGAATAGCGATAACAGAGGTGTATGTAAATAGAAATACATAATATCACATTTTATACTGCTAAGGGTGCGCCAGTAAGGCAATTTGACCATTAAATTGGAGGTTACTAAGTTTATTGGAAAATTTCGTAAAATGCGTCTATGATTCCGCATTTTGGACATCAGTACCTTGACGCAACAGGAGAAACTCCAGTAAGCCCACAATACACAACAAGCAGAGACAGCAATGACGTATGCAAAGGGCCATATAATAATGTATGAGTCAGCATGAGAGACAAAATGAAGTGAAAAAGCTAAATTCCAGATTTAGCTGTTTTTACAGCTCAGCTATAACTGTCAAGGAGGTCTGCGCTGTCTGTGCCAGCACGTAGGCAGATGTGATAAGTTGTAATGGATTTATAGCTGAGAACTGATGATACCCTTTACGTGACTCTCTTGTTATCGCCACATTCAGGCCTCTTGTCTTGACAGCCGCCTGACCGGGCTCTGTGTCAGCTTTTGTCTGTAGTTCCAGTAAAGCATTACATACAAAACAGTTGTCAGACGGTCAAATAGAAAGGTACACTGGTAGCCTTCCTTCATTTTCAGCTAGCTATAAATAACTAGTAGAAGACAACACTCATTCATAAACAACAGAAAAAAATATATTTTGAAAGATACAGTTTAACGTACAGTTACACAATGTATTTTCCTACAAAAAATAATAATATATATTTTACCATGGAAACGAAAAACACTGACGTCTAATTAAGCCTTCCCCTTAGGAGGGGAGATTTATAAAGAGAAAACAGTTTATTTCTGTATTGAAATTTTGGTCCAGATTTCCTTATATTGATGGGGGGACGGGGGGGGGGGGTCTTTGGTCCCCCGCAATGTAAAAAAATCCGTCTTCATCACCAAAATGACGGATTCTCAAAACTTTTTGCCGGGGGAAAAGTCATAGGTTGAAAATGTGCACCTGATAGTTATTTTTTATCATGACCTAATTTTCAATGACCTAATTTTCGTGTTATCTAGCCTATAATTGCCCAAAGCTTTTGACCTGCATTATCTTTGTGGACAGCTTGTCATCAAAGAAACATTTCATTGATCACTTGCTAACACTGAGTGTTTAATCCAACGTCACACAGCCTCTTTTCAAATAATGTTCGAAATAGATTTCTATAGTCAAACAAGGCAGGGGAAAAAAGGGATTTTGTATCTTATTTCCTCATAATCCTAATCCGAATGCAGAGAAGCCCAAATTACCCCATCATGCAGTCCCAAACAACCATATGGACAACATGTCTTTGATGGGCTACAGATTTAAAAATTTTCACTGATACTATCAATTTTGTTTGAGATTATGATAAACATACATACAAATCAAACAATGGGGAGAGGAATTGATATAGGGCTGTGCCCTGTTTTCCAATCCTCATGGCTTTGCTTTGCAAAAAATTATTGTTTAAACCAATGGGTTTTAAAGGCCTACTGGCAAAATGGCTAGAGCCAACCACAGCAGGCCAAACATTCACTATTCTCCTTCAGGTTCATGACATTGTAACCACAGGTCAAGTAACAAAATAGGACCACGTGACCTTTATGCGTTCGACTTGCGGATGATGGGGCAAGGGTCTTTTCTTGCAAACACTTTGGCGATCACAGGCGTCTAGGTCTAGGTCAAATTGTATTTGAAGTAATTGAAATTGCAATTACTTTTTCAAGTTATAACTTGTTATTGTAATTGTAATTGTAACTTACTTCAAGTGTAATTGTAACTTACTTCAAAGGCACTTATGCATTTTAATTAATATGTTTATTATCTCAAGCTACTAGTTCACATTGACTGAACAGAAAAGCTTATCAGCAAAAATGTCCCAATGTAATGACTTCAGGTTACCCCGGGGATAGTCTTACCATCTCGCTGATTTATTTCTACGACACATTTTATGCTTTTAACTAATGATATATTATTTCAATAAACCCCATAAAAGACACAAATTTTAAGATGAAAGATGGAATCAGTCTATTAAAAATAATGTGTTCATAAAGTTGTCGCAAAATATTAAAAACATTATAAAGTATAATTTTATTGACACTTACAGTTTACCAAAGCGATATGCAAATATTCAAACTAATATTGTAAATCAAGAAGCTTTTTACGTAAATGTTATGTAAAACAATATACAGAATCAAGTGCTTTGAAAGGGTTTACTATAATCATAGGGGGTAATCTGAAATCGATTTCAAGATACCTGAGGGTTGGGTGGGGGGGGGGGGGCGAGGGGTTACCTGAAACTAATTTCATATTTCCCCTCTTAATCTTAAGAGGGAGGTTATGACTGGTATCTGAAATCAGACATAAGAAAAAAATCTGAAACCGATACACTGGCATATGGACTCCTCTCCATTCATCTGCTTTATACTTTGATATGGTCCTGCGTGTAAGCACACGCAGTGAATGTGTATCTGTTTACTATATTACAAGACCAGAGGTGTGATGTTGCCAAAACAGCTCCAAAAACAAGGGGAAGAAACATGAAAGAAGAAACACAAAAGAAATACTGGTTTGATGACTGAAAAGTCTTGATTTGCGCGAGACAGCCACCATGTGGTGTGCGCACTGTGTATATGTTCTACACACTGAACGCGACCGGTGCAAGTTTATTTTCATTCATGTAAAGTAGTAAGTAGAATGAATATAAGCAGATACCATTATATTTTAAGGGTAAAACACTATACGTTGTGCATATATATATATATATATATATATAAATATGTATGTGAACAGGTCCCTTTAATTATAACTCTATAAGCTGCAAGAGATACTTTATCTTAGTCGCCATTAGCTGATTTTTAAGGCAACTTTATTCAAATGTTTATGTGAAGGAAAAGGTTTTGATGATCTTTCTAGATTTTAGGTTACACCTAATAGAGACAATCCAGTAAACTTTTTATGAAATGTGTTCTTTGAACGATTCTTTACCATTGAGCAATCGAGACCATTATCATTCACAAGGGTGTCAGATGAAACTTTATGTGTCACTTCCGAATGGGGTGTAAGTTCACACTGTCGGCAGTAACCGTAAATGTCACGTTATTGAAACCGCCTTTGTTCTGGTTGACAGAGTGACCTGTGATTCAACCATAGAGTCAGAATTGTGACACACATTTCTTCTGGCTTTTATTAATCTCTTGTGCTTATGAACAACATATGAAACAATTAAATTGGAATGTTGGTAATATTCTGGATATGCTGTATCCAAGGGCTTTCCAGTTAAATTCATTTAATTAAAATTGAATTAATTTATTAATTTGTGGAGGCTAAAAAAATCTTATGAGCTCAAAACAAACCAATCTCTTACCTAGTTGTTGTTCTTGTGATGAGGAAATGCCCTTCAAACACAAAAGTAATTTTGATTTCTTTAAGAAGTAATTGTAACTTTAAAGATGCCCATTCACCTACCTTTTGAAAAAGAATCTGTGTGATTACTAGCTTTCTCTGTGTATATATAACTGATCTAAGGGTACTTTTATTTGTGAAAAGTTCTTATGACGCCTTCGTGAACAATGTATGAACCTGTTTATCAACAATATGTTTGTAAACACATCAATGTTGACAAACATGAAAAACATGTAATCTAAGGTGGTAGGTTGCATATATGCGGTAGAAAGATCACTTGTTGCAAAACGCCATTTGCAAAGCCCTGGCTTATCTGACTCAA
The DNA here is from genome assembly GCA_026874595.1 of Sipunculus nudus. Classification (NCBI taxonomy): domain Eukaryota; kingdom Metazoa; phylum Annelida; class Sipuncula; order Golfingiida; family Sipunculidae; genus Sipunculus; species Sipunculus nudus. The sequence goes on from CM049319.1 coordinate 28,243,829, forward strand.
ATTTGTTTTGATTATTTTGGCGGGCCCCCAAATATTATAAACACGTTGATTTAAACAAAACAAACAGACTGTGTGCAGTAATATCCACGTTTTCTGGCCCATTTTATAACAACTTCAAGAGATTACCTTTAGTTTATAAAGGTCAGATAGGTGATTGGGCCCCTTCAACTGTTTTCCGAAAACACAAAAGTAATTTTAATTGTAATAGAATACTTTTAAAAGTAATTGTTTTTGTAATTTTAAAAGTATTAAGACCTAAATCTGATCAGGGGCTCAAAAACAAAAAAAAAAAAACAGACAGATGACTGACGAAGGACGACAGACGGACGTCTCGCCATGGAAATACCTCATATGTGGGCTTACAATGCATCTGGTGTGTAAAATGGGTTCCTGTACTTAATTAGATAAACAAGACAACTATATTGTACTTGGTGTAAAACTTTATTTTCTAAGTTATGTATTCGACTTGGGAGGTGCATAAAATTGTGCAACTAGATTCGCCGTTGTGTAACAAATGTAATTTTAGACGAAAAAATACCGAGATACCATTAAAATGAGATAAATTTTAGATGGTAGGAAGCCTTATAAAGCATTGCTTTATGCTCGACTGCCACGAACGCTGCCATCAATTGACGCAAGTAAGGCGAAAAAATACATTCTTTTTCGTTTGTGGTTTTTATGATGTTTTCCTACGTGTAAAGTCTCATAACACCACCATACCACTAAGGAAATGAAACGAAAAGCGTGGCTGAAATTTGACAGACACATCTGAGGAAACCAAATCAGTGTCTCTGATAAAGCTATTTTCAGGTAAGCCACTACTAAAAAACCTAAAAATGTCCTTATGGGATGCAGATGGGAATGAAAAAAAAATATGTAAGGGTATTACTACATCAAGGGCCAGGTTGAACTAGTTGATGTGACGAATAGACCTAGAATTTATGTAAATCTAAAAAAGAAGGAAACATCATACGGAAGCTGACACCCAAAAGCACCAGACATAAAAAAATCCGTCTATTTTAGATGGGTTGCATTTTATTTGTCTCGTAAAAACCAAATAAAAAATAAAGCCCTATCCTGCAAAAGAAATGACCATATATATATATATATATATATATATATATATATATATATATATATATACTAAATAAATAAATAAATCCATTATATTTATATAATTTATATAGTATATTTAAAATATATCCATTTATATTTATTTCAAAATAGAAAGTGATGTAGGATATGCGTGTTGGTTTTTCTAGTAAATCGAATATGATAATTTGCAATGTGACACATTTAAAGGTGCTTAAAACAAACATTGGAAAATAAGATCTTGAACAGAATAGAACCGCTTTGGAAATTGGTAAATCCGCAAGCTGGCTTTTTTGCTTATAAGCCGGTTTTTTTTTTTTTTTTTTTTTTTTTGACACGATGTTCAAATGTTTCCATTTTCCTCCCGCACGGTACGAGATATAGCGAATATTTAAGGGTTGCGAATGAAATATACATGATATAATAGGTAACCAATCTTTTATAAATGTAACCAATCTTTTATTATGAAAGGAAGTATTAAAAGAATGCCGGGTATGAACATGAGTGTGATGTCAATTAAGGTATACGTTATGGATTTGATCATTACATTACCTTCTGTTTAAAAGATATCTTAATTGGATATACGGATCTCAAGTAAATTCTATTAAATTAAATTTAATGACGACTGAATTGGGTTGATATATTTATAATCAACCGGTATGCCAGTATACTTATTGCCAGTCTACTTTAAGAAAAATGTTTTGGGTAAACATACAAAATATATGTTAATTCATCAACATCAGCGTACACATACGCGTGTATGGATGGATGTATTCATTTGTTTAACTGTAAGGCCATGGCACTGTCCATACAGAGCTATGCCAGTGGCTGTGTGCGCTTGACTGATTTTCCTACTCGAAGCACTTCATCAAGACTCTCTACGGCAACATTAACCTCTTCAAATGTCAGTATCTAAAGAAAAGGCAACCATTATTAAGCGTCAGGCCACCGTTGCGTTTCCTTTACCGCAGGTCGCACGATGACCGTGTGGGACCATAATCAGGTCTCCTCATGATACACTAGTGCATTAATGACCCTACATATCAACCATCGGGGGCACATTAGTGCAGTAATCTCTGACAAAGGAATAGAGAGGAGGGGTCTCAAAACCTCTTCCTAACCAGCCCATACATGCCATCCGTAAACAGTTAATACAAGGCACAAATTAAACACTTGAAACGACAGAGAACGTCAACAAAAATGTATAAGGCATATGGTGTTTATTTTGTTATACATATTCATTTTGAAAACCCATATCTAGTCCCAAAGTAAAGCAGGTATCAGTTTGTGAGGGTCATCACGAAGTAATTTATCTGACGCCTGCAGCGTCTCGCCCGCGGAGACCAGTTCTAAACCCCAGAATGTTTCATCTCCGGTAATCACTCGCTTCGAGCGATGAAGAACTCATCAAAGGAACTCGTGTAAGGGTACCCTCAAGGAATTACCAAAGGGAATTTAATGACTCTCTGTACCAAAGTGTTTCCTAAATCATTTACCCTGCAAACTGTGGGTTTCATGAAAAAAATCACATTGATAATAATAATAGAATTGTAATCAATAATAATTATAGTGATAGCATGAATAATAATGATAATTATAATCATGATTTTTATAATTATTATCATAGTTGTTGTTATATATAGGATACATTACAAAATGTCGTTTTTCCCCACAACGTATATACCTGCTTCGTTATAATCTAACTAGCGACCCCCACAGTTTAGTCAATGGCCCAGTGGGTCTGAGACGAAACATTATTTGCAATACATCAATTTATGAATATGAATGATTAAACAAATTTAATTCATTATCCATTATTCATGGGGCATGAACGCAATGTCAAGGTGAACACAGAAGAGGGCTCATTTTGAAACTGAGCCCAAATACTACTTATACGTATCGTAATGTGAACCGTACTCTGAGGGAAGTATCGCGATAATAAAATATCGTTGGATTGTGTATCATTAACGTTCTGGTCAATATAAAAAATAATTGAAACATGACAGTCAATCGGGCCGTGTTTTCGTCAACCTCAGTATAAGCCTTTATTCTCGAACTGTAGCGTAATTACATAGTCCAACCTTGGTAACCCTGTCATAATTATTGATTCATTAACTGATGGATTGATTTATTGAGAGGTCATTTGAGTTACATGTAAGTACTGTAAGGTAATATTTAATATAAATGTTTTAGTCCTAGTTATATGGTATAAAGCATAACTGCAAGCCTGATTGGACCATTTAAAATCATTGACGCAGCAATTACGGCCAAGATGTCACAAAGCTGCTACTGAACTTGCGCGGGAAAACTGTTGCTTGTTTAGCATCCAAATAACAGCAATTTATTAATGTTGCGTTAAGGTAGGCATGCGGTATGTAGTATGCGAGTATTCTGACCAGGCAAATTAATAAGCAGTCGCTTTTTTTCTAAAGTGCATCTTTGATGCTTCGGTTGCGGCAACCAGTGGAGCAGTGTTAGCGAAAATTACCCGTTGTCTTACCCAATTTAGACGACTCTACAGGCGACTACAGGCGCATGAAGTCGCCCCAAGCCGCGTGACCTCGAAGCTGTCGCCTCTGGATTTTCAACATATTCAAAACTCTCAGGTGACAGCCTTTTTGTCGCAAGTGAGCGTAGCCTGTCTTCTACTTGCGTAGGTGCTGTCCTAGGCTGTCTCCAGCTGACGCGGGTTGTCGTAGGTCCTGTCGTAGGCTGTCGCCAGGTGACGTCGGTTGTCGTGTGTGGTGTCGTGGGCAGTTATTACTTGAAACAAGACCCATCCTTGTGCCCTATTCCTCACATTGCATATGGTAGAGACTCGTCGATGCTTGTCGCGGGTGGACGTTGCATGAATTCTGGTGTCGTAGGTTGTCGCCAGTGGGGTCCTAGGCTGTCGTAGATGTGGTCGTAGGTTGTCGTAGGTGATCGTCCTTTGTCGCGGCACAGTCGCCCGTTGTCGGCAGCTCGTCGTTGCTTGTCGTCAGACAGTCGCAAACCTTTTGTAGCTTGTCGTAGACTATTGTCATAGGGGAGGTCCTGTCGCCTGTTTTTCGGCGACAATGAGGCGACAGCCTGTAGTCGCCTGTAGAGTCGCCTAAGTGGGACAGCCCCATAAGCAATGAATGAAACGGTATTAACCCGACTTAATAGGCCATAATAATTGGGCTTGTAAGCCTACTTTATTCGAGATTTAAGCAATATCGAGGAATGCATCGCAGTCTTTCATCATGTTGCATTCATATTCTGGTAAACAACCGATAATCTTAACAATATGCTTCGATGGTGAATTAACCAAAGAGAATACAAATGAACCCACGACTAAAACTGAAACCCCGTCTCTATGGTAACGAGTCATTTTCGGTATCGCGCGTACAAGTTGGCTGCCGTCCAGTCACCCGTGCGAGTCATGCCGGTATTCATGCGGTCAGATATAAAAAAAAACATGAGGAGGCGTTACCAATATGCGTTAAAACGGAACTTTTCTCTCTCATGTTTGGTGTTGTTAGAAGTACACTAAATGTTAACGATCAGTATGGTTTATGTCAATTGACAGTGTACCAATAGGCCATGAGGCGTTGTCAAAAATGACGAAAATATTTGAATTATCATGGGCCTTATAATGCGTTTCTTAGATCTACATGTAAGGGCACTCTGACAGCCAGTAATCTTGTCGTATTGTCAGAGGGCCGATACGGCGCTAGATATACATGAAACTTCAATGGAATCCATAAACAGGCATTTTACCGGTTTTGCTTATAGGTCGATCTGTCGCCGGCTTTAAACTTTTGTCAGATAAAAGGACACTGTTGCAGGAGACAAGACAATGCATAAGGCAAAAATCGTTTGTGTTTGAGGCATGCTCAATATTATGTTTCAAGCAAAGCAGGGGCGTAGCCAAGGGGGGGGGGGGGCCGCAGGGGGCCATGCCCCCCCCCCCCCCCCCGCCGCCCCGGTCGCATCCAGTACTCGCCGTCCTTTCGGTATTTCACATAATCTAATATATATATATATATATATATATATATATATGCATTAAACCCCCTTCCCATACCTTCCCCATGTACCCGTAACTAGCCTTAATTATACCATGGTTCATAATTGAAAATAAAAAGTATATATATTTTCATATACTTCAATATATAAAGTAAAGGAAAAATTATAATAATAATAATAATAATATACATATATATATATATACTTGTATATATAACTGTTTTCATATTACCCATACATGCATATTAGCGCCCCCCCCCCCCCCCCCCCGTTTTTGAATTTCTTGATCCGCCACTGATGATGGCCCCCTCCCCTCCCTCAATCCTGGCTACGCCCCTGCCAAGTTTTATTCTCCAGTGGATACAGGAAGTGTTATTTTGATCAAAGAGTGCCACTCGTGCTGGAATAGGAGATTTGAATGTCACAAAGTGGGCGACAAGAAACTGCCAACAGCCTTGATGAATGTTGCACCTGTCATTCTGTTTCTTTCTTCCCGTACACATCTTCCATGTTGATGGCACAGGCGGTATTAGAGCAGCTACATATAGTCTCAGCTGCGTATATACCATACGATGATTGTTTTTTCTGTATTACGTATATACTTAGAAAATTATGTATATATATATGGAATCTCCCTATCGGTTCTTTACTTTTTGGTACATCATTCTCATCGAGGGAAGTATGAAACATTTCTCGGGAAATGTTACGCTAATATTAAAATTTTACAGATAGAGTTGGAAGACAGGTTTTACTTTTGGACTTTTCCATCAACCATGACTCTATACATGTGTCAATACATGTCTCACAAGTAATAATTTTAACTATAATTTTAACGAAAAACTATTAACAGTAAAATATTTTCTAAGCTAAGATTTCGACACAATTTCTTTAACTTCTTCGGGCTTGTATGGTATAATATGGATGTCCGTTCTGGCATTTGCCACGGGCACTGTTCATGATGCATTATTGATAATTTGGGGGAAAATCAAAGAATACAGCACCGTGCTTTATATCTCAGAAATAAATTCGCGAATGAAACTTCCAGAATTATCATTCCTAAAGGGATTGGGCTGGCAGACTTGTCTTAATGAGTCCCGTATATCATTCTTCTTTTTGAACAAAAGAAGGCTACGTAGATAAATACGAGAACGACTATGGAACAGGTAACAGGATTTAAGCAGGATTTTCTTTCCATCAGACATATCGGCATACTTCATCTCGCGGGCAACCTGGACATGATCTGCTCCCATTCATCTTTCTGCCACAGACACGACTCTTTTTATTCCACCTTCCACTGGCTCATGATCAGACCAATCCTTCCTACTTGATACTGAAGTATGATACCAGCTGAAGCAATGAGTGTTTGAAGGAACCCTTCTTTGTTGGTGTCGGGTAGCCCCCGTTTAAATGTTATATTTTTTTATTTTATCGCATCATATATTTTCTTCATGTAGGAAGATAATAAACAAATTTCCAAATGTATATAATACTAAATATACACAGGTGCATTTTATAAATATGTACAGTGAAACCTCGTTGTGTCGAAGTCGAAGGGACCCTAAAAAAACTTCGACACATCCGAGGCTCGACACAAGCGGGTTTTATTTGGTTATAATTTTAGTAGAGTTTTCCAGAATATCGAGTCTGTAACTTCGACATAAGCGGGGTATTCGACTTAAGCGAGTTCGACACAACGAGGTTTCACTGTATATTAAACCGTTATATATTTAAAAAATTGAATGTAATACATGCGAATGTTAAACCGTTAAATTCATTATTTTTTTAAAGCACTTAATCTTTTGGCAATTGTTTGTTTACTGACAAAAACAGGATCTTTGAACACAGCATTGCTGTTATTTTTTAAAAGTCCCAATAGCATTCTATAAACATGCAATGCATGGACTTATTAATGAAGTTCGGAATAACGATACTTTGGTTTGATTATATTTAAATTTTGAATAATAAATATACATCAAATAAAGTTATGCATCGAATCATCATGTAATGGAATCATTAAAGAAAGTATAATTCAGATAGTACTGTTGCAGTGTGCAATAAAAAAAAAATAGAAGATTATGAACAAGTCGTTTTCTTCGTTATCATTATCAAAAATAGATTACGTAAAAAGGTCTATTTTCTTTTGAATCAAATTGATGTGTCCATCTGATAAATGATCTATCCTGAAAACAATAGTCGAAATTAAACCATAAATATTGACATACGAACGATCTGAAGCCATGTTTATTGCGTTTCCTAATTAAGGGACGTTGCCCATAGCAAATGTTTAAAGTTCCATTAATTTTCTGTCCTCTATCTTCTGACGTGATGGATATGTTGTCTTTGAGACGCCTGGTTTATGTAACAATTTGATGCATCTCTCTCAATTCCATTAAAATGAATTTATTTCGCTGAAGGCCCGATTCAGAAGATATTCCTTATCATGTAATAGATGTATATTTAGACCATGCAGTTCTGAATATCGTGTGTTCTGCGGGAAAATAAGTTGGTTACGTCAAGGCCGAGAGGACAGGACAGGTTATGGTACAGCCGGTATCTTTGGATAATGTTCCATTTATAAAATCATGTTTGGGTTGCAAATATTTTGTTTTTAAAGAACTCTAATATATTAAGGTGCACTATAATAATCGTTATCACATTAAGGGCTATATTATAGAATTCTCTAATACAGCCTTGGTTTGATAAATGTTCAAGCTGTTTGCCCAATGTAGACAACAAAAAGCATGGATGCTTCCCAACATAATTCTGTTGCATTCCTATAATTATTTGTCAAAGCATTGTTGCATAACAGACGGAATCTTTAGGCTATTAAAAATGTTCATTGAATTACTCCTTTAATCTCGGATATTAGAAATGTACAGAAATGTAAGATTCACTGATGGCAACATCAAGAACACCAATCTGAAAAAGTATTACAAAATTTTTGAACATATGCATAACTGCTAATTCAAACGTTCAAGACGACAAAACAGTGGGCGGGGGCGAAGTGAATTACTTAAATTATCATCCACGAGATGACGCACACAAACCAAAACCGTCTAATGACTTACACTCTTTGCACAGCGCTTTAACTATAGGCCTACTCCCTATATCGTAAGCGCTGTTTGTTTTGACCTCGTATCCTGAATTGCTACACCAGAGGAGCACTGTATTTTGGTCCAATAAGATAAGAACCTGTGCTGGAAGACAAAACGGTTTACCAGCCAAGCGAGGATTACACGAAGCTAATGTTGTTCATTTTGTTTTGAGTGAGATATGCTGAGAAACCTTTATATTGATGATGGACGGTTCCTCCTCCTGTTTCAGTTCGCATACAAGTGTATTGTTTACATGCCCCTAGTTCCTCTCTTCTCTCAAGCCAAGGTTTATCCCATTAGTCACTCTTCCGACAAAGCATATTTCTTTGGACAAGCCACAAAGCGAACAAAATCTCCTAGAAAGCTCAGTATCAGATAGTCATGATGAGAAAGCCTTCTTCTGCGATAATCGAGAGGTGGGAACACGCGCGTCAGTAAATGTGACACCGAAAATCGGCCAACTAAACCGAGCCGATTTTTAGAAAATCTGCCCAAAAAATCGCCCGACAATGTCGCTTGATAAAATCGGGTAGGGAGCACCCGGCCTAAAACCGTTTCAATGTGCCCGTTTTTGCAAATGCGTATGGGAGTGCACATGGACAATTCATAAATAAAAGCATGCCATTTTCGCGCATTAAGGACGACCCATGTGGAACAATTAACTTTACGGATACATGGTAACAGGGCTTTAGTATAATTGCGTGGGGTCATCTTATATAATTAAAAATTCCTGCAAGAGATGGAGCCCACAATATTTAATCGCAACTGTTATTTAGGTTTGCCATGCCATGCGGCAAATTTATATTTATATGCGAAAAACGCTAGGAAGATGCCAGATAAGTAATATAGCTATAATGAAATGAAGCAGAAAAGGAACAAATTTAACCATCTTATATTATTAAAATTTCATGCAAGAGATGGCGCCCACAATATTTAATCGCAACTGTTATTTAGGTTTGCCATGCCATGCGCCGCTATTTATATGATTTCGACCTACTATTGCAGTCATGGCGCTAATTTCCTCAATGAATCCGTATGAAATTTATTGCAGTAACGTTTTTCTCACCGTCGTTTTTAGCAAATTCTATACAACCATCGGCGTAGTTTTCGGCATACTTCTACTGTTCCGTCGAAGCTTCATTGAAACATAGTCTTTCTTAACATAACATAAATAGAAGATGGTCTGGAACGAATGCATCCGCCATCGCCTTGATCCTTATTTTGATCCGCCCCACGGTTTGACAAGGCAACTAAATAAAAAGTTTATAGGAATTTACGAGGACGGATGATAAGGAAAACAGGGATATGACTCTGCAGGGAAATTGATCCACTTATTGTACAGATTCCAAAGATGTATCAATATACGGCTCTAGTTTTAATTTGGTTTGTTCATACTAAAACTCGCAAATTAAGGTGAAGTGAACGGTTTTATATTTCTATTACTTTATGTCAATTTATTAAACGCTTTTTTTTTCTCTCTCTAACGGCCGTTGAAGCACTCAATACCCTCCTATTTTCTGACTGTTTTTTTTTCAAGTGTTTATACTCCTTTGATATTTAACCGTTAGATAAAAGGGAACTCGACAAATTTGGGAAATTCTTCAGAATTACTCTAATCATGTCAGTATCATTTAAACATAATCACATCACGTGATACCTAACACTTCGGAAATTTAAGTTTTTAAGAGCGAAAATAAGTAAGTGCATCTTGAATATATACCAACACGAATCTTTTGTTTATTTTCCATTGTCCAGTAATATGGTCCCTTCATTAGGGTTGTCTCTTTCGGTAATTGAATCGGAATTCTCTCTCGATAAAAGCGAGAAAAATAAATATTTATCTAATCTAGGGGACGATGTACATGTGCACATGTGTGCGCGGTTTTAAAATAGGCCCTGGTGTTTGCAAAACAGAACAGACAAATATAATATCCGGCCCGATTCTAATGAATGCCTTTGCCGTCACTGAACAGATAAGCGGTTGCCCCGTGGAACAGCCCCGCCGCTCTGGTTAAATTTGTTACTTTATGGGTCATTTCCCTAAAACTATTATCTGATATTTCCGTAGCGTTTTTCACATTATATGGTACATCTCTTTATTATTTACTTAATATATGAGATAGGCTGGCAAGAAGCCCCAATTGTCAGACCAGACAGCCATGGCACATCGGTTCCAGGCTACATTTGGAGAACATGCATGATTGGCTGAACCATTGTTACGTCAGTGGTGTCACCATTTGAAGATTCCAGTAGTAGACATACCAACCAATCAGAAAGTGCGTCCTCGGTTGCTATGCCATGACTGTCGGGTCTAACAATAGTGGCTTCTTGCCTGCCTATCTCAAATATTAAGTAAATAATAAAGAGATTGACTATATAGTGCGAAAAACGCTAGGAAAATGCCAGATAAGTAATATAGCTATAATGAAATGAAGCAGAAAAGGAACAAATTTAACCGAAATCTACAGTAATAGCAATTCAAGCGCCTTTGCTTTTACGTATGATAGTGTATATAGACTCAGGACAGGCACAGAAAAGTCACGTGTCATTCAGGCAAACAAGATTTGGTAAATTTGGTGTAATATATGGCGCTGGTTGAACTGTGATTTGGGTGTTTGCCTGACAATTGTATATTCCAGTTTTATTATGCAGCTGGAATGACAGTGGTAAAGAAACTGTGGATGTCGTGACGAATACGTGGTTGTTATGGCTGAGAACTATTAACCAGTGATTAAGACATATTTTCGTTCTTGAATAATTCAAACGTAATCTTCAACGATCATTTGCCTTTGGATGAGGATAACAGTGCCTGAACACATATATAATATATAATTTGCAGGGTGGTAATATGCTGGGAAGTACAATATTTTCAGTAGAATGGAGACCCAGGAGGCGGTTTTTATATGTTTAAGAGACAACCTGTGATTCGTCAAAATTTACATTCGATCATTATATGGAAGGTAAACATCAAGATGTTCGCATCACCACGTGATCGCGTGATCCCCGGCCCCCACACCCCCGCCCCCCATCTACCCCGCCCCCCCCCCCCCTTCCCCTTTTTGAGAGTATCTGCGTTCCATGTGCCTCAAGATGCATTTCTACATTGGACAGCTCGATTATCTTGTTTCGTGACCATTACTTAACCAAATCACTCATGTCATTGGATCTTGCATGAAGTAAACCAGCACGTGTAACGTATATACATTTACAAATTAGCAAAGGACCGTTAAAATGGAACATATAACAATATATCTAATTTTTGGTTTGTAGAAGGATTGTCTTATAAACTATATTTCTCGCCTTCCTTGGATGTTTACGTTAAATCTGTCCATGAATTTGACAGCCTGCCATGTATCAGTTATTCATTCATTTCTTAGATGCATTATATATTAATGCATCAATTTTTTTCCTTTTTCTTAACTAAATCAGCATTAATCTTGAGATGCCCAAATATTGTCCTGTATTTAATGAATGGATGGTACATAGAACATTATAACGCGTTATTGGTCCAATTATGCAGCATTTCAATTAAGATTTGTAAACTAATTAGTGCTTTTCGTGTTGGGTCAGTTTAACAATGTTTAATAGTTGATAACAAGTTATAACTTCATTCCATATGATCTCCGTTTAATCATAAATTTAATCCCATCAGTAGCATTGGTGAATCATGCTTATCATTTAGTTAGCATTCAATATTAACAGATCAAATAATGGACAATTTGTTTGGAGAAAAATTATAGATAAGATATACGAGCAACATAACTTGGTCATTTAATCATCGAATGATCATTAACACCTCACCAGAAAGTAAATGAGCCATTGATTTGGTCATTTCCGAACATTTCAAAGTTTAAAGGGAAATTACTCAACATTAACCATTGCATCTACTACAGTAAGGAAAGCTTGATCCAAATATATTGTTTTACACTGTTTCAAAGATACAATATAATTTTGGCCATGTCTTGAAATGATTTTGTTTTAAAGAACATAACGTGCATTAACCTGAAGGTTTTAATATTGTTATGCAACGGGTCAACGAAGTTCGTCAGTCTAAGTCATATTCCCGTTTCTTGCGCCTATATATTTTTACCAACTGTTTGCTGTAACGTTTGGCAACAGAAAACAAATTACATCACGAAAATAGTCATATTCAAATTCCTTTCATATATGAAATATTTATTCGCCACACAAGTATTATTAATCATGGTGTTCTCATTAAACTTGGATCGGTGTCCGTTTCCACACTGAATTGCATTATATCTAGAATTACCCACACTGTTTGATCTAAATAAACCTTGCTTATTCGATCCCATAGTCTTTTCTCCGAGAAACTGACTACGTTTGACTGGCGGTTATAAATTAATGTATCTAATTACCTAAGGTGTCACATGACAAACAGGCGTGTTAAATGAACTCGGAATTACATGAGTCATCACGTTTTTGACTGGAGTACGAAAGGTTTTGGTCCAATCAATCTTTATAACATCAATACACCCCCTGCCTTTCAAACCTGAGACAAATTAGCACGAAAACATATAGTACACGGATGTGTGGATTGATGATTCCTATTTAAGCTAATCAGACGCGTCTTGATGATACGCAAAGATTACTGCTATTCCATTTCATTAACCAAAATAGATACCAGTCTTCTATAATTGCCATCTCGTAACTATATCATGTAACGTTGTAACAATTCTTAGAATCTTATATAGCATTCAAACTTATTCTGTGTTTGTATTCTACACAATTTTTTTCTATTCTAGTATTCCAGTTAATTTTATTAAGTGAAAACTAAAGTTAGTTAAAAAATTGAATAGTTTAAAGAGCAAATCTTTATAAAATTTAATCCATCAATTGCATTGGAATGACACAACTACGTCTTAAAGCAGCAGAGCAAACTGGTAGGTCAGAGACCCGAGGACCTGCAATGTATTAATTGTGTGCTTCTGTGTGTGTGTGTGTGTAAATGGCTAAGAAAAGGAACTTTCGATGGAAAGTAATCACATTTATTGATGCATGCCACAATAATATTTGTATTAACCCATCATTCCAGGGATTAATTCGTATACATATATCCGATAACAACATTTACCATGCAGGTTTTTATCAGTAATATCAATATTATAGAAACAGGTCTCGTAAATATATAAAATCAGAGCATTTCCCAAACAGTGCACCTGCTGCTCATTCAATCTGGTATCACATACAGATAAATCCAAGGAGATTAAAAAAGAAATTTTTCAGGTACGGGATTTCAACTGATATTCCAATGTCACTCACGATCGTGTTTATTTTTCTCCTTTCCTTTTTTTCTGTATTTAGTTTGACCTGCACATTATCACAGACGTTCACCAATTCACTATGGAACATACAACAAAAGCCGCCATTACAGGCGCCTAGCTTTGTAGTAACATTCTTGAGCAGGGCCATAGGGCTCAAAAGATGGTTCTGGACAGGCGAATCCACAATCTTGTAGGTTCATATATGAAATTTTACTATGTAATCCCCCCTGTCGGACGAGAAGATAGGCAACTATTTTCACAGATGAGGCAAATCATTCGGTAATTTTCAGGAATAACAAGTTGGAAAATCAAACCGAACAGATAGTTTAAAGCAAGGAGATGAATACAAGGATATTTTATATAAATTTTGGTGCTTAAGTAGTTATCTGCATAAGTATTAGGGCAGATAAACAAGTAAGTTTCCAATAAACCCATCGTTCCAGAGTCGAATTCTCTAAGGAGATGAACAGCGGAGACCCCTAAACAACCATCAACTGAGGACCCATTTTTTTAACTTATGGATCCTGTGATCAGTTTAAAGCAAACCTGTATACCCAAACTGGAGTTTTCATTTATAAACTAATTTATCAATGGATGGGCCCTGTGACCTTTAACCTATAGTGACCCCAGAATCAAAAGGAACCCTCTCCTATTGGCAGGTGCGCAACGTGGAAGACGGGAGGTTGGGATGAACAGTTTGGCTTAAAATGCACCCACAGTCTCTATAAAGAAGTTGGATCTGGGACCTTGACCTTTGACTTCATGACCAAAAACTAAAAAGGGTTCTTACATTATTGGTAGGTCATATATAAGTCAATTTTGAAACCAATATGTCAGTCCAAACTTGAGTTATCATAATATGTTGACCTTTAGAAAGACTTACAGACGGACGGACTGATTGATTGAAATAAGGCATCCGCTTATTTATATGGGGCCCTAATAAACAACACACGGTATCAATACAAAGATGAAACCACAGTTGCAAATGTGATAGTATCAATTTAATTTAGCAATCTTAAAATAAAGGAAAAATGCATAAACAATATGAAAATACAGGTTGCGCCATCAGTGTTCAGGAACTGAAGAAACCAATCATAATCAATAACTAGGTTTCAGTACACTGGATTAAACCATAGCTGAGAACCTGACGTATTTGTTGTCATTTGACGGTCTCAAAAACAGAAGAAAATAGTAAAAAAATAGAAAAAAGGTGGCGCAACCAGTTTTCGGGAACTGACGGAACTAGTCATGATCAATATTCAAAGCAAGATTCATGGCAATCCATGCATTAATCGTCAAGATACTGACAATAATGGAGGTTTTGTATCATTTTTTTTTATTATTCTGGGGGTACTTGCAAGCCCCTTAGCTCGGAGGATATAGGGTACACTGACCTTTTTTCAGGTTTCCGAGGAGATTTTTATTGACCTCCCTGGATGTACAATTAGAAGTTTCTAGGTCCAGCGGCGGTACGACTTGTGCCCTTCTAACGGACGCCCGGACGGACGACGGACAAAGAGCCATTCCTATACCTGAGTTGACTTTCAGTCAGAGGAGCTAAAAAAACCCTTAAAATCAGTGTCCCAATACAAACAGCCAAATATACAAAAGGTAAAATTAAGGTTTGCAGTGTTGAAGTTTCAAAATGCTTAATTACCTCTGATGTTGTATTTAAGCATGGAAACGATGAATCCCGTTCAATGTGCATTTTTATTTAATAGACACTTTGAGAGAGTAGCGTCTGGAAAATGACTGTCCTGGGAAGGAGGAATTGCTGTTTTCCTCGATTTCATATTTTCTCGTAATTATAACTGAAACATCATACTGGATGATTAATGCATCATCAGTTTATTGTAACAAGATTTTTTCAATAATGTTCGGGATTTATAGCACGTAATAGTTCAAGTACCTCGGTGTATAAATGATCATGTCCCCTTGATTTAAGGAATACTGAAACTCTGATCAGCTATTAAGAATTCATATTTAGATGAGAGATTTAGAAAGGGTTGAAACCAACTTATTGAAAAATTAAAATGGTTCAAGAATAAACCAGCCCTTTTGTATATATGAGACTGAAGGAAAATCTTGCTTCATTCATTCTTAATAGTTGTTCAGAGTTACTCGACCTTGTTCTCCTGGGACCGCTGCTTCCCCGCACTATTACATGTTTTGTATAGAAATCATAGTGTGCCCCTCATATAATAGAGATAAGTGCGCTATTAACGTTCGAAACGATAATTGCCTTTTCTATTAACGACGCCACAGTCAGTGTGCAAGACTCGGATTAACAGTTTAATCACTTCAGGTACTTCAACATGCAGTATTACAATTTTAATACAGGTAAAGATAAAATAAGGACCATGTGTTCAAGAAAACGTTGTTACATCACGAATAACCCTGAAAGGTCATAACAATCATTAGGATATTAGCGTAAAGCGGATGTAATTGCAAAATTGGTAAAATTTAATATATTAAAGAAAAACATTTTTTCAAAGATACTTCGATCAAATATTGCAAGAAGTGCTTTGTAAATACGAGGATGATTTGACAGGATGCATTTAACAATTCAACAGGTTTGCTTGTTCTTTCAACAGATATGTTTGTGTATTTGTCGTTATTTTTGACCAAATGTTCGGGGTGCACATTAGGTTTCATATACTCATTTTGCCGATATCAACTAAAATATTCAAACATTAGTGTATAGGGCATCCTGCACTCATCATCATTAATGTTCTTTCAAAAAAGAAATAAAAATGGTACTTGCTGTTTATTCTGAGAGAGAGAGAGAGAGAGAGATACGGGAGGGCATGTGTGCACACTTTTATTATTATTTTTGGGCTGCGGGATCTCTTTAGTTCTAGGTAATCATGGATAATATTAATCATGTAGGGCAGACCTTAAATATTTATGGGTTATTCAGTTTTGTATAACTATGTATTTTTATATCATCATGTAGTCCTGTCTATTTTTCTTGGAAAATTCGTCTGTAAACTGGCTGGATTTCACTGAAGTTCACCTTCGGTTGGTGCTAAACTTAGCGGACATTTGTGTTTTCTTTTCCCGAAGGGAATAAGTGTATTATTTTCACCGTGCTGAAGTAACTTCATTAAAAGCCAAATTATACATTCTGCTGTAACATGTAAACACGTGTTAATCACGTCAATAGTTAAAAACACGCCAATTTGCAATAATTGGTTTTTGATGTGTAGTAGTATTCTCCAACGGCGGATAAACAAACCTTTGATCTATGTGTAGTGGAGACGAGGAGGAAACCTGTTATTTCTTTTCTGTTACAATGAAACATGGATTTATAAATTAATGTCTGCGTATAGAGGAAACCATGCAGAGCATTGCAAATGTCATGCTTTGATTTATCTCTGATTAAGAACTTATAAAGGCCACGGTACTTTATTTTAGGTGTGGTAAACAAAGCCAGGACTTATTTGCTGGCGCGCCTCTAGGAGATATGTTTGTTACTAATCCCCAGAGTTTAATTAAGCAAGAAATACCAGACAAACCTTGACGGCTGTAATTGTTGCCTGGGCCATTGTTTCAGTCTAAGCCGTAATATGCTGATGCAATAAATATGGTATATGAGTTGAGGGATTTGCAATTAATTCAACAATATCATATGCTGTAAGGGATAATTAACATCAAAAATATATTTGCATAATATAATCAGTTGTTCTTTGATCACATTTATGAGAATGCTACACCACAATTTATGATATGTCTATTCAAAAATTCATGGTTTGTCAACTTTTAACCGTGTATAAAATATAGGAAGTCTAAGATGTTAACTTTCACCTTAATGTCATGTGTGGTAAATGTGCAGTGGTCTTTTGAAAAGATATATATCAAATACCTAAATAATATTTGTTATATTAAAGTACAAAATCTATATACAAATACTTTGACAACCATTATTCGTGAACATGCAAGAATAGAAATCCCCCAAAGAAAATGACACAATCGTGTATCCACACAGAGCAATCGGAAATATTCTTTTTTTATGTAAAAAAACCCTAGTTTTTCCCCGTTAAGGTAGTTCTCGAAATAAAGCTCAGGAGAAAAATCGAAGCAATGGGGTTGTTTTTGCCAATATGGAGATTAAAAATTCAGATTCTGTAACACTAGGCAGCGTGAAATGTCTAGGGGAATGAATAAAGAAGTCAGTGTTTTTTGTTAAAAAATAACCATATTTTATTCTTAAAACAACCCTAACATTACAATACACTAAATCAATACAATTATACAGTAAAACAGCGGTATAACAACAAATCAATACAATCACACAGTAAAATACACAAAGTGCACAATACCTGGATACCACCACCGTCACAAGGATAACTTCTTTTAATGTATACTCTCGGAGAATGACAGTCCAGTGTAAAGCTCTTGTAACAATCCAAAGAAGTAAACTGAAGTCCAAATGCACCAAATCCAGGAGAAACTCTGAAGAAAATCTATAATTGCCGCACTCGTCGGATGAGGTCCCAGAAACTGACACACACTTCTGCGTCCGCTGGAAATTTTATCTGCTGCTGCTCTCTTCTCGGCTCCAAAACACAGCCCCTTTATATACTCTTCACTCAAAGCCGAGAATTTTCCACTTCTCAAACAGTCTAAAAGATCTTACACAACACAGTAAACACGCGTTACAGGAATCATCTAGAAGAACCTCGTTGTGTATGCCCCTACATACCAGGGTCCACACGTGACTCTCGACCAGTCGAGAAAGCCCAAGGCTAGCATGACAACGAGAGTTCAACCAGTACGGATTAAACTGCGAATGTAACAAACGGCCCGGCGAGGGTGTCACAACACGAGTTAAGCCCGTGCCACACAATAAAGAGCACCTGTAACAATATGTATAAATACTAAGCAGTTGGACGGATATTAGGATGATGTATTTCTATACGAGCTGCTAATACAGCGTCTAAGTGGAGATTCTCTCTCTCTCTCTTTTTGTGGTTTGTCAGAAATATGACCTGCGGCCTTTACCCTTTATATCCATGTCTATATGAAGATGAATTTGTTTTGTTTTTCTTTGTTTCGAGAGGATTCTCTCATATATTTATATGACTTTGTTACAAATCTATGTGAATTTGTGACAGCTAGAGCATCAGTGACGTCCCCTAACCAGTAATTCATTATGGATGGAAAATAAGAGCTTAGACGACTCTTATTTGCAGATAGGTTCATTTCCTCTTTGAAGATTACCCGTCGTGTTGGTAGCACCAGCGACAGAGACCTTGGCAGTTTTCCCAGGGCAGAAATATGTAAAAATCAATAAGAAAAGTCAGGACACGCCCGGAAGCGATGTAGTGTGATCCCGGTGGAAGTGTCGATTGCTGTCAGACGAACTAGTTTTTATTCCGATATTAAACACAAGGCACGATTTTGAAAAAGTACGATTCCTCTTACTTTACAACTAACTACCAAAGTTTGATTGAACTGTCGGCAGATTTAGTCAGAGTACTATTGTCTTTCTGTATTTTTATTACTGGTCGATTGGGTAGGTGTTATAAACGTGTGTGGCTTTCTTCTTTAGAAACTGTTCCTCAAAATTCTTGGCTACGTTATTTCTGTATTTTTTTGGGGGGGGAGGGGGGATGTTTGTTTGTCTCTTATGAGGATAACAAAACCTGAATCATTGGTCTAGTAACTTTGTGGATGGGTGGAACAACCATGGTCCAGCGAATCAACACATTAAATTCAAAGGAGATGAATGAAGGCGAGCATCCAATTAATTGTGTTGTCTTGGCGGAGGTATGCTCTCAACCTAGAACCAATGTAATTTCTAAATTTATTCTATAGAGAGTTCAAAATTCAGCGATGACATTCACGAAAAAAAAAAACAGATTAATATCCCTACGTTATGTCACTGAAGGGCAGGTAAACAAAGAGGAAAATGATGTGATACTCGATAGAGAAATCATATCTAATTTATTGCGAAAGGGCCCTGTTACAATTAATAATATATGATGTATTGACGCGCTCTTTCCATTTCCTGTCAAGTCTTTTCCCGTGAATATTTAAGATATCTATTGTGCTTCCATATGTGTCACGTCAGTTCACTGCAAAGCAAGACAGGTGCAAATGCTTTGGGCGCCAGTGAGTTGCGTCATGAAGTGTGGGTTCAGAAGTTCCCACTGATATAATGGCCTTGTTATAGAAAATAATACATACAATGGACAATATTTGCTAAATAAAACATCTGTTCGGTAGCCCCTGCTAAATTAATTAGTAAATGGTTTACTTAACCTCATCTGTTATAGGATGGTCCTTTGATTAATATTTTATAGCATAGAACTATAACTTACAACGCCATCTATAGGAAGGTAGATGTACGATGCAAAAATTCAAACCCGACAAATCTTTATCTACAAATGCTTTCCAAATATGAAATATTATATGAATTATTATTTGAATGATAAAAATAATTAAGAATGCCCCAGATATAAGCGACAATAAGAAAGAAGTTCCATATTAAATAAACACAGACACACAAGAATATTATTTATCAAACTGCCGCTTTCGTGAAATCCTCTTTGCGATGTTTTTTTTTTCGTGCAGAAATTGGGATTTGGGTAATCTATGAATGTTTTCTGTGCAAGAACAGAACGCCTATAACAATAATCAAGATTTTAATATGTTCAAAACTAGGTTTGGGACCGCAGTTCGCTAAAAAACAAATCCTTCCTCTATTAATGGACATTCTTTCATCTTCCTATGCAATTATTTGCATAACTGATATAGCCTTATGACCATTGATTACGTTGTTACATGTTACATCTCTTTTTCATATTTTAATTTTTTAAATGTCTAACTACATACAAGGATGTAGTCAGGGGTTATTAAAATTTACTTGTATGTCAGGGGTTATCATAGTTGACTGTTAACCAAGTCCTGCGAACACAGGAACTGACGGGATTGGGGTTTTTACTTTTGTCTGAACGTTAACATGTGTACCCGGCGTCTGCAGTACAGAGGTAGAGGGCCGGCTCAGAGCCGGATGATCGTGAGCTCGAATCGCCGCCGAGGAGCGGTTAGATTTCTCACGGTCAGCCCCTACCCCAGGGCCAAGGTGAGCCCACTGCAGGCGTAATTGGAAGTCTAAATGTGCCCTACGTTCGTGCGAGTGACAAACAAATACGCCTTACGTACGTTCATTGGTATTATGACGTCACAGGGACGGTTTTAAACCAAGGATCTGCAGGTGCGTGAAAATCGAGCCTGGCTGACGCTGGGGTAAAAATGGAATTCTGCAGATGTTATAGCTGTAGCACTTGGTTAAGCCAGAATTTATAACAATTGAGGCTACACCTCCACCAAATAAATATATAAATATGTTATAACCCACGTGCGTTCTTTTGGGTTCATCATATGGATGGACTTGCAATGCTGTCCTTTGTATGGCAAGTGTCCCGAATCCAAATAGGCCGATCAGTCCGGAATGAATTACGCTCTTTACACAGCGCTTTACCTATAGGCCTACTACCTATATGGTAGCGCTCTTTGTTATGACCTCGTATCCTGAATCTCGACACCAGATGGGAGTACTGTATTTTGGTCCAATCAGATGAGACCCTGTGCTGGAAGACAAAACGGTTTACCAGCCAAGCGAGGAATACACGGAGCTAATGTTGTTCATTTTATTTTGAGTGAAAGCTCATCGCCCCGGCAACCGTTTGAATATGCCACAGGCGCAGAGTTAATGGCCCCACTTGGGGTTTATGGCCTGATGCCTGTCGAGTGTTTGTTGACTGGCATTTGGTTGGCTGCTAGACACATCAGCATGCAGTTTTTTTTTCAGCAGACAGGCCACCTGGTGTTTAAGTGGATTATAAACGGTCATAGCAGGCAGCGGGAAAACCAGTAGCTTCTTTAGAAGTGCAAGATTTCTGCTGCCTCGGGAGCGTCGGTATGAATGCCATGAGACGAATTATGACCTGTCATGAGTCTACTGTAAGTGTACTATCCTATATATCCAACATTTTTGTCACAATTACTGGCTGAATATCATTTACCATTGGAACCTCTGTTAATATTTCCTGTATGCGTAGAAAATAGAGTTTGATTTTTTTCCCTATCATAAGAATAAGGGTTTGTTCATTTTAATATTTCATTTATTGGTTAATAAAGTTTATTGGTGATAAATCAATGGTTATGTTTTTTTGGGGATCGCTGAACCTGGGTTATATTCAGGTATAACATTTAAAGAAAAGGCTCCGGACTTTTTTTTTCATATCCAGTCTGCTTCTAAAAAAATCTAACGAAAAAGAAATTAAATGAATATAAAAAAGTGTTTTGCCCTACCATCAGTAACAAAAAAAAATCATTTAAAATTTGTTGGCATTAAAAAAGAATTGGTCATTAATTAATTAACAAATGAACCAAGAAGAATTAAATTGTTTAAAAAAATAAATGATTATTGTCAATTTTATTTCATGTCATGAAATGTTTTCTGCAATGGCGTGATGCATTTCTCATTAACCCTCATGTGGTACTGTTGAAGGGATTTAAAAAAGAATACTCGCAAACTCAGATGGAACCAAATATGGGTTATACACATGCTTTGGCAAAAGCGAAGAATGTGCTTTCATAAAGTTGTACGTCGGCTGATTTAAAACACACGAATTGTTTTTGTTTATCTCGAGATTTTATAGAAATTATACTGACTGAGTTCGCGTTTTCACAACAATCCGTTGCTTAATAGGCGTAAAGCAAATCAAAGTCAAAGGGACCGATTCTGGAATACATAACACCTTGAAATTTTATAAAAAAAATTCTTCAACACGAGTCAAACCAACGTTATACATACAGTACTTCCCTTTCCTCCCATGTAAACGTGTTTTTTAGGGGAGAGGCGCCAAAATGTCCGCCAGTAGTAATCGAAGGACTTCCATTATGAACATATGTCGGCAATTCAGACGAACAACAGTATACCCTGGGCACACCAACCAAGCCAATAATATCATATATTCCATCCATTATCCCTACACCATCTAGATTAGCCACCAAGGGTGACTATAAAATGTTAGATATATCTGAGAGTACATTTTATAGTCACCACCCCATGTATGCACTTAGGTGGGATTCTAACCTCTGTATGATCTTGGTCTATAAAAGGGAGAAAACCCCTCAGTAACTCGAGCATCTCATTTTTAAAGACAAAATTCTGTTATGATAAGCTAATTGCATAAATACCCTGCTTAATTATGTCTATAACTCTTACAAAACTGGACCAGTACACATAACAGTGTCGCCGCTACATATACATTCTAACTGCTTCTGTCATGGCGGTTATGAGCAGAACGACCCGTGTCTTCTTAGACCAAAATACACAACAACTAAAGTAAAATGCACTTACAGTTGCCAATATGTTGCAGTTGTATTGAAAATAAGATACTTTTGTCATAGTGAAGAAGTTTTAATGTCACCCCATCCGTGAAACTGAAAATAAAACAGTATTTTCCGGAAAATACGATCGTATCGTGGTCAAATACCACTTATCTCTATATATGGGGAGGCGACGAAACAGTCGTCCGTTAACGGTGCAAGACGTTTCGTCGCTGCAGGCGGCTACATCTAGATATAATCGGCTGGTAAAGCCCGTGCGCTGGAAATTTCCCGGCTTTCAGTTGATTTCACGTGTACCGGTTGACACAGGTGAAACCACCGCACTCCGTGACATTGCTTGCCTGTGTGGTGATTTCGTGTCGATATCTGCCCAGATTGCCGATTCCTTAGAAAGAATGTGCCAGTGCGTGTTACATTTCACTGCACGTGAGGGGTTATACCAAACGACGGCTGTGCCAAACGACAGGTTTTTCATTTAAAAGAGATGGTTGATAGGACTGGTTCTCTTGAAGTATTTCCTTTTCACGGGCGCAGATGACAAGACACCATACCTGGGTAAGTTTCAATATTTTCACTGACCATGTTTTTTATTCATTGTCATTTGTGATTCTGGTATGGTAAATGTGAAAGACGGGAGCGAACGTTTAGGATCCCGTAGGCCCTCATTAAGACTATAAATGAGATTTGTACTGAGTTTAATGCTCCTGTCAGTAAAACGTCATTCAAGCCCCGCGGGACTTCATAGATATAAAGATGGCGGCTAACTAACTAGAATGATAACTGAAAATAGCATTTACTGTATAACTGTTCTGTTTAATTTTTTTAGTGTTACAGCCCTGGGTTTTTTAATTTTTGTATCCCCATCACTTCCTTTTTACAGGCATTTTGCATTTAAAAGATTCTCTTGCGAAGGTCTTATAGCTTTACTGACCATTTGCCACATAATAGTTATATTTATACTGTTACAGCGTGGACTCGAGATCCTCTTGGTTATAATATGAAGACCCTTGTTGGAACATTCTGTTTTGAAACAATATCTATCTATCTTACACTTACTGATAAACCTTTATAAGTTACCGCATAACAAGAGCGATTTATTCAGTCATAAAAAAAATCTTCCCTAATATGTGTTTTTGAAAGTTACTAACATATTACCCTTTCATACGCTAAGAAATGTTCCGTTTTTTTGTGGTACACAGGATTCCATGGGCCGAGTTGACATGATCCTGGTTTACAAGGGTAGTTTGTGTTAGATGGCGCTACGAAAGACCCGTCACAAAATAATGTGACAGTCCTGGGGAATTATGGGATATATGAAAAATGCCCCCTTAAGACACACTTGTCATCGTTCACGACATGTCAAGACAAAAGAAACTGGCATTACTGTGGCTGCTCCACAGAGAAGTTGCGGGACATAGGTTTAGTGCCCCTACCGTGAATAAAAATAAAGATTAAGAAACAGTTTTTAGACAAAAGAAGCTCGAGGTTCCTCTGGTATTAATTTTATTTTGATTGTCGGTTTTAGTTAATTTGTTGCAACTCCTACTCATTTATTATATGATATATATTTGGGACAGGCGGACAAGTCTAGGAATCCTGTGAGAGTTGCTCGAAATTCCTTATCAGTAGTAAATATTATAGGGAAAAAATATGAAATAAGGCCAAAATAAAAAAAAGGTATGGTTCTCAGGCACTTTTTTTCAGAAATCAATGCGGGGGGCGGTTTTTTTTTAATTTTTTTGTATGTTTCGATAAAAATGACAAATGATTAGGGAAAAGCATGATAATAACATATTTATTTTGCTAAAGAAGCAAAGCCCTACATAAAAAAAGGAAATTGTATGATTTAAGCTCCTTGAAAGAAATGTCCGAGCGGTTGCAGCACAAAATTGGTAAGTTTCTATTGAAAACCAAAATAAAAATTTTGATGCGGGGGTTTAAAATTGATGCGGGCGGTGCCTGAGAACCATACTTTTTATTTATTTTTTTTGGCCTTATTTGAATCGTTTGGGAGTGGCGGTAGGGGTCCCTGTATTTTACATTTACTTATATTGGGTATTATTGGATTATTGGAGCAAAT
Organism: Sipunculus nudus; assembly: GCA_026874595.1. Classification (NCBI taxonomy): domain Eukaryota; kingdom Metazoa; phylum Annelida; class Sipuncula; order Golfingiida; family Sipunculidae; genus Sipunculus; species Sipunculus nudus. The sequence continues at coordinate 28,268,737 of CM049319.1, forward strand.
TATATATTGGTTTTATTCATATAACTGCGTCGTCGATATTACAGACAAACCAAGTTATTCAATTTGCCTTGGAGAGCTTTCGATAGAAACGGAGGTAAACCTAAACCAAACAATTAAAATCAGAAGTTACGTCGGAATTGAATAAAAAATTAGTAGCACCGATCTATCTATCTATTAAACATGTTGAGTTATGTCCTCTAGTCAGTAAGATTCCTAATCTTAAGTAGTTTATGATTTTACGTTTCCTTGTTTATAATTGAATTACATAATGAAACGCATATTGCACTACATTTATTTATTTTATTGGGGGGGGGCAAGTTTATGAAATTTATACACACAAAAAACCTCCAGAAACACACATATACATGTACACCTGATTATCGAATCCCCAAAGTAAACTTTTTAGTGAGCATAGATCGTCAATGTCTAGATGTTTTTTTTTCAGTGGTTGTTTCTTGTTACGAATAAGTTAAAAGTTTCAAACATATCGAAGTATTCCAATTGAATTAAATGATGAATTAAATATTCTACCGATGGGGAAAATGATGTACGCACCACCGATGGCAGGATAACGATTATGGTTTTGCAACGGTTTTTTATTAAAGAAATCTGTTCATTATTACATATAAAGGCAACATCGAGCAAGTCTCATGCATCAGAGAGAGAGGAGAGATCCCATGATTTAATAGTTCTTAACAAGACATACTCCCGATCTTACCGCTGTGGCCTGATGACATTTCCTTTTGAATAACATCAACGTCATAAATATGTTTACGCCATGTTTAAAAACAAACGGTTTATCCACATTGAACGTAGTGTCTGACGGAAACTCTGAAGGGGCCACGTGATTAATTTCCGGGTGTTGTGGCCTTATAATATGGCTTTCCGGTCAAAACCATAATCACAATGGCAGCCCGTTGAATCCAATGCCTCCGGAAGCCTCTACACCAGAACGAATGCGCCTTGGAAAGGTATTATTTGATTGAAACATGATCATTTCCTCATTGTATCGTAACTCGGTGTTAACATATATAATACCAAGAATGTGATCACATGAATGTTGATACCTAATCCCTAGCGAGACCAAATTTTCCGTCCAGACAGTGAAAGATTAATGGCCTGACAACTGTTGCTTTTATTATGGACAAATTACGAACTCATAACGTGGTTTTATACGCTGCGGTGCACAAAGCGTGATTGGGGAGTTGCAGTTAGGACCAAACCCTAAGACCTGAAAATGACAAACTGGGAGCACACAACAAAAAGCTAACAGGACAGCTGCGTCAATCCTGCTCGTTTTTATTTTCTCCACTTGACCTCCAGCACTTGTCAACCTGCTTGTGTAAAGTCTGTATGAATAAATTGCGGCTTCTGATAGCTGTCATTTGGAATAATTGACAGGATTAACCAAACAGGAACAGATAAGGACATGGTAATACGACACGAAAGTACTCAGAGGACATCGTCCATACGGGCATTTATATGCGGAGAGAGTTCGGTGGGTAGTCCTGCTTATTGGCTAACTGTAGAGCGGAAAACACTTTTTTTTTTGCTATCACGCCGAGGTCCGCAAATGAAACAGAGTAGAATAAACAATAAATTCGCAACAGAGAGCTTCGCTTCGACACATACGGATGCAGCCATAATCTTACTATCAGTATGTATGAAAATAATAGAAGGTGAAAGTAAACCTTTATATATTGTGAAAGATTGGAATGTTTCGAGATTCTGCATGATCGCAGCTGTTTAACCTCTAAACGAAAATTGCTGGGCGTATAAATTATACTTTAAACAGGTTTTCTGAATTCTGTGATGAAACTTTATAAAATGTTGAGAAAGAACGTCAATCTTTGATTCAAAAGAAGATAAAAGTAATAATTGGACAGGCCAGACTCGTTTAATTTACACCTTAGTTTATTTGAATTTATTGACATTTTGGTACTTCTCAGATGTTACTCAATTCCGATAAACCTTAATTTGATTCATTTAGAAATCAAAGCAATATTAATTGCTTTAATTATTAATCTAATTGTAGTTTTAAATCTTGGTTATAATGTTCTTACTGAACCTTTGTTAGGTCCCTACTTGAAAAGCCAGTGCCCTGTAGATATCACCCTATCTGTCCGTCCACTGTCATACGTATCACAAAAATAACATAAGATTATTGGGTCCAGAAGCGGATCCTGGGGAGGGCCCAAGGGTCCCCCCCCCCTTTTTTTTCAGCTGCGGTAACATTCTTTCAAGGGGTTAAGACCGATTTTTTGGTCTGGTCCACTCCCCCGGAACCTCTTTTTAGGTTTTGTCATAGGTCCTCTTAGATGGGAGTCCTTTTCCGAAATTCTGATCCGCCCTCGGGACACAAGGTCCATGTAAAATAACCCCTTTTTTAAAGTAAATGCATTTTCAGCACAAAATTCCCTGGATATCCTTCTATCTTTTACCAAAAAAAACCAACCGCCAACCAATAGGGCAAGAACCATATTGATTTTTAGGTGAGAATTTTAAAGGTCAAGGTCACAGGTTCACATTAAGAAAAACAACATGGAGGGCACTAAAAGCCAGACTCTCAGAACTTTTCATCTATTAAACATGTCTAAGCTACCGATAGGGGAGAAAACCATTTGATTTCAAAGTAACAAGTTCAAAGGTAAAGGTGACAAATTTTACTTCTTTAATAGGCTTCTTGACGCATTTTAAAGCGACCTAAATAATGTATCGAACATTTTGTTCAGGAAACACCGATCAAAAAGCCCCGGGCTTTTTGTTTTGTTTATATCCACATGTCGTTAACATGCTAGCCAAAATCATCGAAACACAATCAGTATGTTTAGGTTACATGTCTTTTTTTCTGTTTTGCAACACTAGCGAATATTAATGTTTTGTGTTCAATAACTGCATGAATTCAATCAAGCTCATAACTCCGTCACAGAAACATTATTAGACTTTTGTACAAGGCCCCAGTCACACATGCACCTACGACCGGTTTACGACAGGTTATAATAATTTGCGACTGAAATATCGTAGGCAGTCGTGGAAAGGTCTTACGACAAGTCCTAACTGGTCGCAAAAAGTCGTAGGTTGTCTTAAGTGGTCGTAGGTACTGCTAACCAGTCGTAAGTGGGTTATGAACGGTTCACTATCCTTCGACTGTTCGGCACTGGTCTTGGAGAAATCGTTAATACTCGTATGTTGTCGTACGAGTGGTCGTATGTGGTCTGAAGTGGTCGTTAGCGATCGTAGGTGCCGAGCGGTCGCACGTTGGATCCGACTGGTCGCACGATATGTCTTTTAGTTACACTGACGGAGAGCCCGGAGGGCATTTGAAGGCGATGTGCTCCTCGTCCAGAGCTCCCACGCAATTATGGTAGTTCCACTTTTGGACAATCTGGTCTGCCACCTCCTTACATCCATCGGGTGTACTTGGTCATGAGATTACCTCGCCCTCGAACTCCTGTATTATGTTCTCACATACTTCCTTGACTATCAGGGAGATATTATTGTGTGGCACACGGAAGCCAAAGCTGAGGCTATGGTAACTCTCACTCGTGGCCAGATGGCGCAGCGTTATTGCTAACTTGAGCCAAGGGTCCAGTGGTTCACGCCACCCAGTCGTTCTTTTTTTTTTGGTAAGTCTCTCTTTTAGCCGCATGTGTATTTCCCTGAACATCTGATGTTCCATTCGCATGAGGTTCACAAAGTCCCCCTGGTTTTCGCTCTCCAGTTCACGCACAAGGGTGTGACCACATTGCAACCTCCTGGTTAAGCAAGGGCATCATAATACCGCCGATGCATTCTTCTTTGGCGTAGTAGGTGCAACAAATCCAATGCATCATGGGTCTGCTGCACATGAAGCTGCACCTCGAGCACAGTACATCTCTGTTTGCAATCACGGCGTGGCCAGCCATATTACCGGTTCTTACAAGTGTACATTCTGGTACCACATATATAATACTCAATGGAGAACTCGGTGCAAAACCCGCAATATTTATACCCATTACGACTAGTCTTACAAACAGTCGCACCAACTTTTAAGGGCCAGATGAACTTGCCAAACGGCCGGCCGATTTAGAGTTCGTACGAGTGCCGTGCAAGATTCTTACGGTCACCCGCGTTAATGGATCTCAACACCGCGCCGACTTCATTAACCGCCCCGATTTTCTAAAACCAGACCGATTTTACTGAAATCGTTCATATATATATCCGTAAAGAAGTCCAAAGTTTGAAAGCAGATTTAGAAAAGGTCAAATTTTATAGGTCCTTTTCTAGGAAATACGTGGATAATCGACGTCGTATTTTCTTGGCATATTCAATTGCATTCCCACCTATCGTTGAGTTATTGTTGAGTGATCGCGCATGAAAGGAAATCAGCGATTGGGCTGTGGTGGCCATATTGGAATCCTAACAGGTGTGTAATTTAATTTGTTTGGAACCCTTATATGTACAAATCATCCCTGTGAATTAAGAAAAGCTGAAATATGTTGTTGTTGAGTTATCATGCGCGAAAGAAAATCAGCGATTGGGCTGTGGCGGCCATACTTTAATTCCGACATGTCTGTAATTCAACAGGTCTGGAGTTCTCGCATGTATTAATCATCCCTGTGATTCTTGGAAAGCTGATATGTGTTGTTGTCGAGTTATCTTGCGCGAAAGAAAATCAGCGATTAGCCTGTTGCGGCCATATTGGAATTCGAATTGTAATTCGATATGTCCGGAGCCCTCATATGTACCAATAATCCCTGTGAATCGGGAAAGCTGAATTATCTTGCTGTTGAGTTGTCACGCGCGACAAGACCGACTGACACGGTGATCACTATAGGGCACCGTTTGTCAAGCAGGGATCTAATTAGTGATAGGCAGATGTCTGTTAAAGTAAAGTATAATTTCCAGGAGACCCTAATGAGGGCGCTTTCAAAATGAATGCCAAATATTTATTTTGACGTAAAAGGACTCTGCTTCTTCAATGGTATCAAACACAACATCTGCTTAATTAAAGGGTTCATCATGGTCATCCTCTTTGTTTTCAATATCCTCATCCTCTGACTCATCCACTGATATGTCAGTCAGCTCCTTTGGCTTTAGATCTCCTTCTGTCCACTTAATCTCAAGTTTGGCATCAACAATATCCCAGCTTTGACCTTAGGATGGTTGTATGTCTGGAGTAACTTTATATGTAGAGTACCATATGAGTGCTTGGTAGTTTGCCCTTTTCACGTGCATTCCTAGGGCATCTCTGCCTGGAGGAGAAGACTTGTATCTACTCCATCCAAGCTTCAGAGCAGCTGTCCTGTTTGTACATCTAACCTCTGGAGGAACATGTTGTGTCTTGAAGTGTTGATGTGAGTCAGGACAGTTGGTCTACCATACAGGCGACAGGCATAACTCTCTAAAATGTCGGTATGGTCATTAATTTCATCGGATCTTCCAAGGGTAAGGAAGGCATCTAAATATTCTTGATGCTTGTTAATGACCTTCATATGGGTTGTTTTGCCCCTTCTCACGAAGGCGCTAGTGGTGTCACCGTCACTAAACGAATGGATTGCAGGTAGAGCATGACTTAAGGTACTGCTCGCTTTGTCAATTATGCGATAAATATCTAACAGACGTCTCTTAGCGGTCTTGCCCGTATCATAAAGTGCATCAGCAGGATAAACACATCCGTGTCTGAACATCTCACAATAATTGTAGAACTTTCTTGTGTATGCGAGGTGATGTGGAGACAGTGCAAGATGATCTTGGTATCGGATTCCTCTTGGGTATATGAGGGAGCTTCCACTCCTTCAATTTCTATGTTTCGACCATTGAAGCTCTGAAGAATGTAGCATTTCTGCCAACAGACAAAGAAGATCTGTCTGCCATTGAATTGAGATGCGTACTTGCCCTTCTGCCATTCATCAAGTAGACAGTTTGTCTTTGTTTATTTGTTTCGCTAGACATGAAAGCTTTCCACCCTCTTGGGACTTTGTCAAGGGTCCACTTACTATTTTGGGTTTTGGAGTGCCTCTTCTGGCTCTCTCGATTCCCTTTATGGACAAGGGGAAATATGAATCTGTGACAAGATCTATTCGCTGCACTTTAGGAAGTTGGCTGAAGAGGCTTTGTGCAAGTTCGCCAAAAGTGTTGGGCAAGGCCCGCTGTGCCTGTAGAACAGCCATGTCATCGATGACACAGCTTGTTTCACCAGTTGGTCTTTCTGAGATACTAAATTCTCTTTCAAGGGCATGCATCAGGTTAGATTTCTCAGGAATCTTTACAGGTACACCCTCTGCAGCTGCCAGAGCCCAAATAATAGGCCCAAGTGGAAAGCATTTGCATACTGGTTTCAAGGTTCAGCGCTAGCAGGACCAGTTGACAAAAAACGTTCCTTTCAGCCATAACCTCTTTGGTCTTTTTGCACTTCCCTGTTACTTGGCTCAATCAGCAGATGTCGTATGTTTGCATTTCTTGACGGGATTATGAAAGCCTTCACAGCCTAATTGAAGTCTCTGTGAAACAAAGCTGTCATAAGACTTTTTGCCAATGGTGTCGGCCTGCAGAAGATCTTCGACAATCTCATCTGGTGCTGGTACGCCAGAAGACGGGCAATAGAGGATATCTTTGTTGTCAACTTCAAAGGGCTTTTACAACCTTGCATATGTCTTCCTCACTCTGAATGATCCTTGAATATTTCAGGTGTTAGCACATATAATGAGCATTAAATTAGAATATCATATCAAACAGGTCCTGTGAGCATTTTGAAAAGCGCCCCCAAAATTTAACTTGAAATCAGTTCGTGAAATGATTGACTCAATTTAAAAAAATGAGATTACAACTAGGTTTGAACTCATTGTCATGCTTGTCTCTCAGGTGCATTTGTGTCTAATTAACATAACGTATATATTATACCATTACATCTTATTTTGGCAGCCATTTTGAAAAATGCGATCATTTTCAGTTCTGGATACAAAACAAATGTCTAGCCAATCCTATTTTGATGTATTTTGATCATAACTACCCAAAAACTGGAAGACCTTTGCATCTAAAGTGACATTTATACCAGTTTTATACTATTTTTTAGACTTTGGCGGCCATTTTGAAAAAAAAGCGCCCCACGCGTTTACCCACCGTCAGGAATTTTGCAGACACCCTGAATCCGATACGTGTACAGGCAAGGTTTCAGAAAATGGTGGTCTCCGAAAATCCCTAGAGGGGGGATGGGGGTTGGCAGAGCCCACAGACTATATATGTATTGTTCCATAATATTGAGAGAGTAATGTGTTATTATAAATTCGCCATTTTCCTATGCATGTGGGATACATGTAGCATACCCCATAGGATAGATGTAGTCGCCCCTTGATCTGTCGTGGGTGTTTACATTGCATGATGGAAATTGTTTTTTAAGGTGTACAAAGTAAATTTTAAAAAATGGCTTACGGTAAGGAAAACAAACCAATCAAAATCACAATTTTGATGCAAAATGACTATTTGTTTTTGTTTTTGTGATATACTTTACTTTAAAAGTGCCAATTCACCAACCTTTCGAATTAGAATTATACGAGTTATGGCTTCCTCTGCGTATATATTAATGAATTAAGGAATATCTGGTTGTGAAAAGTTCTTATAACGCCTTCCTAAAAGATGTATGAACTTGTTTTCTAACATGTTTGTAAACACAGGCAATGTTGACATATTGGAAAAACATTTAAGCTAAGGGGGTAGTTGCAAACATGCAGAGGCAGAAGATCATTTGATGCAAAATGCCATTTGCAAAGCTCTGGCTTATCTGACTTGCTGCAAGATGCCCTTGTTGAATTTGCTTTGATTATTTTGGCGGGCCCTCACATATTATTAACGAATTGATATAAACAAAACAAGCAGCCCTTGTGCGGTGTTATTCATGCTTTCTGGTTTATTTTTATAAAAGCTCCAAGGAACTACTTTTAGTTTATAAGGTCAAGTCCTAAGGTGACTGGAATTTAGAAGCATTTTGAAGGAAAATGATCAATCGAGACTATTGTGAATGGTCTATTGTATTAGGTCCTAGAGACTTCTCATACCTTTTTGTCACTTTAATTAACACTCCTTTAGTGTGACAGGATGTGGGTTAACAATATCTCGTGAGAAAGAGCTTCAGATCTCTGTTACAACATATTATAAGAGAAATCTAATGCCGATCTTTCACTTTCCTGAGAGTGTCTCTGACATGATGTTTCAAGCATGCATTCGACAAAGAAAATATCCCATTTTATTTGTTTACCACCGCGAAAGGGCGGAGGTTGTGTTTTTGCCGGCGTTCGTTTGTATAGTTCATCTGGATATTTTTTTCTCAGGAAAAATGCTGCACTTCTGACGATGCCATGAGGGAAGTAATGAACTGCCTTGGCTGAGTTTTGCGCTCACTGAGTGCAATTTTCTACATATAGAATGGAGGCCACACATTGACTCAGTTACTGAAAACAGTGATACCTAACAAGTGTCGATAAGTGGCGAAATTTCCGAAAGTTAAGAATGCTAAGATAAATAAACATACATTGCGAACAAAATAAACATATTGCAATGGCGAACCTGGTGACTGAAACACAAAGTGAATGTCTGTCACACAACAGAAACAATCTTTATAAGTCTGGAAATATTCACTGATATTTTATTTAATTACACTTTACACTCATGGTAGCTGACTATCTGTGAAACATAACAGAGCAGATTCACTAAGCAAATTAGTACCAACATTCTGGTAAAAAGAAAATTATAAAACAGACTACTTTGGTATTCCGAGACAGAATATACATCCGCTAGGGAACGGACAGTTTCTTGCTCCTATCCGTGTTAGAGAATAAGAACCACATCAACCCAATGACACCTAATTATCGTGTCTCGAGTATCACGCCCGGGGTTTTAACCACCCAAAAAGGTTAAAACTAGGTTGGCATTCTTTGGTGGTAAAATGTATTCCCATCATCCCAGAAGTGCACAGATATTTGATCGCTCTAGGCAGACAGTTCATTTAGCAAGCATAGGACAACTTGATGTAACTTGATAAGGCCAAACAACGAATGTGTTTATTGGCGACATAAAACGAGATGAAGATATAGTTCTCCCATCAGACCAATCATACCATTCAAAAATAAGTCTACCAGACTCAGTAGCTCGCCTAGCAGTCTGGACCGAACGTGTAGGGAACAATGGATTTTAAGATATGAAGATATACATTTTTTTTATTATTTCACATGAGTGATGAATCTAGAATACCGTCTGTGATGTGAATAGAGAGAACTGTCGTTAAATACAGAATTCAAGGGGACTGTTTTTATAAAGTCATTGTGCGATCTATGAAGGGAATCGAAAACATTTAGTACTGCATGTTATTGCTTTTGAACTCTAACATCCCCGTCGCCCGACGAGGACACCAGAAAATTGACCTCTTTCTGAAGGATTCATTTTTTTGTCCCGCAGTTCTACCCTTAATACTGCGCGCAGGAAATGGGAAGATGCCGTGTTTAAATGCCACAGTCAAGGAATCGTCACACACCACCAGCGTCGGCCACAATGTATTTAATACCAAACCCATGTACACGTTCTGATACCTCCTAATCCTCACTCAGATAAATAAGAAACGTTCTTATTAGGGTTGCTCCCTGTGGGTATCAGTTAAAAGGTCCCCATTTATTTAATGGCTTAAAATCACAGGCACTTGACATGATAAACACAGCCTATGGGCGATAATAGAAGTACGACAGCGTCCCTCCCTTCCCTGCTGTTCAAGGATTTCTTAGCACTAATAAAACTAATTTTTCCTTACTTTGAGTTGTCTTTCATCTGATATATATGATTATCTAATTGAAAAACAGAGTCTTTTAACATGACTTCTTGGAACCCGTTCTCTCGGATGAAATTATAGCACTAACTTATTACAGAATAGTATAATATTGTAAAATATTCTACAGACAAAACATGGGTAAATCGTTAAGAGTCTGTTGCAATTTAATAAAATCTTTATAACACATGATCTCGATTTAATTACACGCTTATAAAGATATATTTTCTAAATAAAAAAAAACTCCAATCCAGAATTTGTCTCGCCTGCAGTATACAGTGTTAGTATTGTTCCAGTTATTATCGGAGACATAGCACTGGTAAATATATAGATTTATTGTTACAGAATAGTATAATGTTGTATGATATAGAATATTGCATATTCTAATACGCAAAACTGGATAGCATAAAGAGGGTTAGGAAAAAAACTGAGACGATATTGATGAAGGTTCAAGATAAATGCCACGGCTGTTATGCCCTAATAAACAATATTGTATGATTTATTTTTGTTTGGCTCAGTTCTCCTTGAGAATTGGTTTTCGTTGTCAGTAATGCTTTTTTCTACAGTTGATCGGTCGAATATGTTGTGGCTAATATAATAAACCACAGGACCTGCCTCAGACACAAAACAAACATAACACCAGTAGCACGATTAGCTGTCCAAGACAAACGAGTGCCTTGAAAGCTGCCAGTTGACCTGGAGAATTCACATAAGGATCTTAATCCTGACATTGACAAGGCGAGATCCTGGAATTACGCTGAAGGCGTTATTGCCAATTTATCACAACATTAAATTGAAACATAAAGCATCTGTCATTTGGATTAAATTATTGCAGCTGAATCTTGAAATATGACTCTTGTTACGGAACCTAATATAAACAGAACATGTATGCGTGACGAACACAAATTTTGTAATGGAGATTAAAAAAATAAGATTCTGTAACACTAGGCAGCGTAAAATGTCTAGGGGAATGAATAAAGACGTCGTTGTTTTTTGTTAACAAATAACTATAATACATTCTTAAAACAACCCTAACATTACAATACACTAAATCGATTTAATTAAACAGTATAACAGCGGTATAATAACAAATCAATACAATCACACAGTAAAATAAACAATGTGCACAGTACCTGGAACACCCACCGTCACAACGATAAGTTCCTTAAAATGTATATTCTCCGAGAAAAACAGTCCCATGTAAAGCTCTTGTAACAATCCAGAAAGTAAACTGAAGTCAAAACAAGACCCGTCACAAAATCCAGGAGAAAGTCTGAAGAAAATCTATAATTGCTGCATTCATCGGATAAACTGACACACACGCTTCAGCGTCCGCTGGAATCTTCTCTGCTCTCTCTCGGTTTAAAACACAGCCCCCTATTTATAACTTCTCGCCCTTAGCCGAGAATTCTCCACTTCCCGAACAGTCTAAAGAATCTAACACAACCCACAGTAAACACGCGTTACAAGAATCATCGAGAAAAACATCGCTGTGCCTCTATATCTTATGGTTCACACGTGACTTCGGCCAGACGAGAAAGCCTTAATCTAGCATGACAACGAGAGTTCAACCAGTACGGATTAAACATAGGGTGCAACAAGCGGCCCGGCGAGGGCGCCACAACACGAGTTACGCCCGTGCCACACATTAATAAAAAGAGCACCTGTAGGACTCTAAACCTATACTCTTTCATTAACGACATTCTGAACGCTCTATAAATGTCATCGGGGGACTTCGCTGAGACTTAAGCGATTTGAGAGTCAAACATGCAAAGAAATCATCCAAGGCTCATGTATACGCAATGCTTAATGGGTTGAGATGAATTTAATATTGAATTTTTACTGTTAATAAATGTTAATGTTTCAGGTGTGTTTTATCCTTATGAATACCAAATGAAAAAGTGGCCCTCTGTAGAACCGAACGAAAATAAATGTTATCCGGTTCAGTTTTATATCTCTATATGGGCCAATATTGTCTCATGTGCGGACTTTCTACCCCCCCCCCCCCCCCCCTCCGAAATGTGAAAACAAATTGGTTATTTTTTATCTCATACCTGCGTTAAATTTTTAATATAGCTGATTTTTCATGGAATTATATTAGCCATTGGTGAAGGATTTGCTCGTGATATATATATATATATATATATATATATATATATATATATATATATATATATTTATATATATTCGACCCTGACCTTATTCCAAAGGTCGTACACTCCATAGCCATTATCGCTCGGTTTTGGCAAATTTAGCATTAAATGTCGAATGTGGCTGGTTTTAAAAAACGGGCCAAGGCTGAAGTGTGTTCAGGGAATTTGGTTGTTTCTCAACTCATTTATCCTCCGCAAATTCTATTATATGTAATATATGATATCAACAAGCTGGTATCAAATAAAACAATTTTGCGACCATTCAGATATCGATACCAACAATGGCAAAAACCGTGTACCTTTGGGGTCTTTTACTGTCATACATGTTAAGACAAACTGCCGTGTGTATAATCCATAAAAATCAACCCTGTATGTAATTCCGTTCAAACCTTGGCCTTAACATGTAAGAATGAAAAATAATAGTATGCACATTATCCACAACTGATTGTGGAGAACACGAATGTAACGACCATCACTGACAAACAGGCAGACGAAATTTCAAGCATACTAAACATATAAAGTTGCGTTGATTTTGTTTCTTTCAACATCAAAAGAAAAACGATCAAATGTCCACTCCTACGATTATTTCTCAAAGTAAGCTCTCACGTGTAATTATCAGATGGGGTAATGAAACAACTGTATGATGATTTCTGATATTAACACCATTGCCATTTGGAAGTGTTATTCACTTATTCGGCACATATATCCAGGTTGATTCGTGCATAATTGATTCTGTATTTATAAACGTTGTTTAATAACGTGCCTGAATCCGGATCATGTGCCGGCCCACACCAAAATTTAATAAATTTTTATTTGCCCATTTCCGAAATGCCCTGAATATTTCACAAGATTCCATTTCATGACTGCGTGTGAACAAACACAAACACTGTTATTCGAATGAAAGTACACCCACTGGCACTAGGATTCCTTGTAAGAATTCGGCAGACCCAAAAAATCATAAAACAAGGAAGCCTTATGGTGATGAACAAACACGCTGATCGGATGACAATTATAGTAAAGTCAGCATTGACAGAAACACGTCAGGACACAAGCCGCAAGATCCGACAGATAACACCCACAAAGATTGCCTCGGGTCAGTTTTATTTAACATAGAGGATCTCTTAATGGATTAATTTCGCTTGTCACAGCAGAGGCTGGTATATTGAGTAAATATGCCTGTAGCGGAACGCTTTGTTCATACAGATAATGGTAATCTACCTCAGAATTATTTTATCTGACCATATAGAGCCTGCTCAGGGAGGGCTAACATTTAATTTGTTTGTACCGAAGCTACGTAACAAAATGTTTTCGTTAATACTACCTTCTGTAAAACTAAAGCACTTTTCATGGATTATATGACATAATTTAAAGTGGTTTTTTTTTAAATAGATGTGGAAAAACCTTAAAGGACTAAAAGTCAAAGTAATTTCAGCTGTAATCTGTGTGTATGATAATACCTTCCATGTGGAGTCAAAACATCGTATCTTTTACAACATTTTTGGTAAATTTAACTTAAAAACAATGGTAAAGTTGAAACCAACAATGCATATAGGAAATTAAAGCGTTTTCACCTGTAATGATCGATCGAGATGTCTACCACAAACGAATACGTTTTTGGTTTTCGTAATAAAGAACTTTTCATTTGAGTTGAGATCTTACAAATAGGTCAGGATAAAGACGTGAGCTCCGACAGATAACACCCACAAAGGTAGCCTCGGGGTCGGATTTTTAAAGAAGAGGATCGCTTAATGGATTAATTCCGCTGCAACAGCAGAGGCTGGTATATTTTAGTAAATATGGCTGGAGCGGAACGCTTTGTTCATACAGAAACTGGTACGGGTACAGCAAACATATGGAGGGCATGTGGCAGCCTGCGTTGATAAATTTGATGGTTCCCTTGTTTAATTCTCCATTTAATTTACTCAACCTTGTCATATTGAAAAGAAATATCTATTCAGCACGTTCGTGCATACGCTGTCGCTTAACTACACGAATACATCTTTCTGACTAGGCGTATATATAAACATGTATATGAATTATTATCTGGTTGAGCATAAGGATGTCATTATAAATACACCAAAACTTACAAGATTCGCATTCATTCGGTCCAATTTTCTGATTTGTAAAATGTTAAGGTGATGTGTTGAGATCATTCTCGCATGACACTTCTTTCAGACTCTGTCTTTTCGATTTTAGACCTTGGCTTAACACCTGCCCGTGCCTTTAGCCTAGATCTCTCGCTTTATTCGTTCATAGTGCACACGTTCGTCAGATCCCTATTCCTTTTAACGATAGGGCGAAAAACGGTGAGGCAGTTACACAAATGGAATACACCTAAATACTTCAACCTACTTCTTTGCCTGTTGGTTCACGCAAGTGGGAAGCACCGAATATCTACACTATGCACAAGTTCTCCCTTCTTTCTGTTATTATGTAAACCTGTTATTATATTATTGTGAAAGGAGAGGCATTCACATATTAATTTTACGGTCTCCAACACGATGCGTACATCCTTAAAAAGTCATGATTTTGAGATTTGAAAAATTCATTCTGATTTGACTTTAAAAAATCATTAATTTTTAGAAAATTTTTAAAAGCTATGAAAAAGGCATGCCTTTCTTTTCCTTACTGTTTGGAAGTGTTTTATATGAATTTTAATATATCTACCAAAGAATTAACAACACATGTCAAGTAAAATCCACCTTAACGAGACTATACCTGAGCATTTCTCCCCTCGGTTTGCTGTTCTTTGGTTGACATTCGCTCTTTCCCATGGTAGGGGTACACTCCAAATGCCGTCGTGCCATTCTTACGAATACCTTCATAATACTTCTTCATTCAGCGAAAAATGTGTCTAAGATACATAATTGACCTATCCATGAACTCTATGCGACCATAATCGCATATTCATTCAATGAATAAACATAAGCATGGGACTAAGGAGCAACCAATCAGGTGACCTTAAACATTGTAAAGCGTCAATCATCTGACAAAAATAAAATTTTGCATAATTTGACAGAGTTCTGTCAAACAGAACACGTGTAGTCTGTAAATACTATCAGTACCCATGTCGGCATGTTTTCCGTAATATTTTATATAACGAAGGAGACAGTATAAAAAGTTTCTAGGCTATAGATTGCGGGAGCCATTCCTACGACTACCACCAAGTGAATAATAATGTCTTACCTGGCACATAATTCGTAAGGGACAAATAATCCAAATTATATGGCAAAACAATTTATATATGACTGCGATATAGTAAACAATGGTCGATGAGACCATTTGATGACGCCAGTCAATACGACGTCATGCGCCATCGCCCTTTGTGACGTCATTGTTATATTATAATCAGCTCTCGCTTCAATTGGCGTGGAAGTCCATATGTGTAGGAGCATTTTGGGGGCTCATAATAATAATAAGTTAAAAGGGCGGAGCATTTGGGCTGTGGTGGATAGGTCAATAGCAACACTTGTTTGTTGTTCGTAGGATATAAAGCGAGCAAAATCTTAAACTTTCCTGTATTCACAACAATGGCGAGTGTTGTGCAAAAGCAGGTTCACATAACAGGGGAGACTCCTAAAATGGCACGTAGAGACAAAGCGGGTCTGTCGGCAAGATATGTAAATTGCACAACAGTTTAAAATAATATGGCTTAAAATATAGAAAATTTAGTGTTGGCCAAATAATTGACCTGATAGTGTAAGTGTGAAAGAACATCTGTCTACTTCACTGGAATGAATAAACAACACTAAAGGCGCCAAAGGCGTCCAATCACATCATATTTTATCACATACTATTGTCAATGGCATCATTGAGTTGTGATCTTACAGAAAGGTATTGTCACCATAGTCTTTATATTTTGACTATGTCATCACACAGGTGATATATTTGCAGCTTGTTCATGTTTCATGGAGCAGACACCAGACTAATTGCCCGTCTATGAGGTCGTTATAATAGAGAAAGTAGATATGAAAAGGATGTAGTGATCATGTGGGTAATTCATATACAGTGCTTGGCAGCCTGTGGAGGTCAATTCCCAGACATAAAGGTACAAGGGTTATGCTTGTATTCTTTTTTGGTTGACATGCTAGACGAAAAGTACTTTCTGGGAAAGTAGTTCTAAATTAAGATGGCGTGCTTAGTTTCCTGAATAACATAAAAATGCAAAGGAGCTGCAGGGTCGGATTACATGAAAGACAGAAAGGCGAACAAGAAAAAGGACCGTCAGCCATTGGTGAAACAATATTGCCCTTGCCCAATTTAATTATCCTGGCTTTCTCTTTCGCATCCCATCCATTTGTTAGATATCAGGGGCGAATAGACTTTACCTTTACGATAAATGAATACAAAGACATAGAGTGCGAGGCTACATGTAAAACAAGAGCGAGTGATTTAAAATGCAGATATAAAGGGATCACTTCGGCGAACTTTGTTGATAAAATTTTCAGGATTTATTTTTGTTAACTACCTTAAGAATTAAATATTGTGTATATTGGGTATTGTTTTGGATAAGCTTTTCTGAATCTACGTCCGTTATATTCCACGACTGTTCAAATATGAGACAAGCAAATGACACAAGCAAATGTGGCATAATACCTGTTTACCATCAATATCGCCAACTGGAACAGCTTTCATGTGTACGTCTTAATTCCTCACGTCTTGAGGTGTAAGATTGAGTAATCCAATACTCCCTACTGCACATCTAATCATGTTCCAATCCTGTCATGTTCAACTGGCTTTTACTGCCTTGATTCGTATAAACCAGAAGTTGCCAAAAAGACCTTTGTCTTTTTCCTTCATTAAGCCTTGCATTATACACTTCTATTCATGGAGGTGATTTATAGGATATGTGTATATATACAAACATATTCATATTAAGATTTAATTAAAATTTAATTGGGTTTCTCAACTAACAATATCAGTTTCATCTGACACGGTGTCTTCCTCGGTTTGCTTAATATTTGCAAGTCACACACGTTCCAATCTGCTTTCATTTCATTTATTTTTTTTTTCAAAATTTTATCATAAACCTTCAGAAAACCACCTCGGGAGTGCCGGTTGACTATATATCTTAAGAAACAATGAAAAATAAGCAATTTTCATCCTCCAAGTGAAGCGTACTTGGATAACTCTTAAGTACACAGAACATGAACGAGAGGCATCCATCGATCATTTAACAGGCCGAACCGCCTCTGTTCTGCATACCTTCAAGTTTACGACTTGATAATTTTGGTTCGAATACCCAACTTCCTTTCATAAGAGTATGGTACAGCTTTATTTCCTATATTTCGAAATTGCTGACATTGCAAACACAACGCATCATCCTATAAAGAACTACGGAACAGTTGCTGAAAAGGTGCACTTTATTCCCCAGTAGTGAATTCCGTAAAGAGGTAAAATACTGTTACTACTACTACTACAACTCCACTCTTCTACTATAACATTAATATTATTAATAATAATAATGGTAATTATTATTATTATTATTATTATTATTGTTATTATTATTATTATTATTATTAAAAATCTTGAGTAACGTTTCACATTTAATTCTATTACGGAAGCCAAAAATGAGTTAAATAAGTCTAAAATAAACCTGTTCATTCGGAAATCGCTATGAGGCCAATTTCGTGTAATACAAAATAGTGATGCCACTTTTTAGTGACAAAATATCATGCAACCATCTGGGTAATACCATGCGTCCGAAAGAGGAAGAGTTCATGATGGTGCAAGGCACTGTATTGAAACATTGATGGCCTTGTTTCCATTCTGATGAAGCGATTACAGATTGAGATTTATGAACTCGCAAGGATAAACATCAACCGAAAAAAAATATGATCGGGAAAGGATTTAACATTAAATAGGACAACGTTGTGATTAAAATCACCTTTAGTATGTTTTGAGTGTCGGACAGCAAGGTAAAAATGACAGAATGAGTTTGATTGAGCTTTAATAGGAAATCACTTAACAAAGTGCATTTTCAATTCTTGTATTGCACATATTGGTTGACAGTAATTAATTATAATTCATACTCAAACCCGCACATTTTGGTCATTGAATGTCATTGAAAGATAAACAGATCACAAACTGCCGTATGCAAACTCTATATTGGGTGTTCTCCTACGCATTAACCATGATACAGAATCGAGGTCATTCATGTGTTTGGTTAAAAACGGGAACAAACTTAGAAATTTTGTTACATTCAACGGTGATTCGTTGAACTGCGAATTAATGGAGATGGATCGCATCATTAGATCGCATATTAGATTCATTATACTAGACTGGTATTGAATGCTCAGATTTGTAGTAGTAACGGGGGTCTATAGTGTAGCGTACCGGTTTTTCGCAACCCAACGCCCCGCGGGTTCGTTTACTGGGGTTGAGTCGGAATTTTCTGACAAACTGGGCCAATTTTTATAGTTACTGGATTACTGGTCACCGTTTGCTCTGATGTTTAACAAGTATAAAGACAGGCGTTTTGATTAAAATAATTATTAATACATAAAATAAAGAATATTTACAGTTCGACCGGACTCGGTATGATCAATAGAATAATTACAAGATCAGTCTATATACGGAACCCCATGCTTACTTCCCTACCCACGGGCCAGGACGACATGTTCTTAGAATTTCGAGGCGACTGAGATGAAAATCAAGCCCGTGTCGAGTGACCTCGAAATGTAACGGCCCGTACTACCACGATGTACAGTTCACAAGGCTGGGACAGGGTTGTTCTTAATCATTTTCACTGATTGTCCTGGTCGGCCACCATCATGATCACACGTCATTCCAGTCTTCTTCGCCTCTTAGTAACTAGCCAATTCGCATTAAGCAAGTTCATAAATTATAGTACACTCATACCAGGCGAGTTGGTACAAAATCAGGTCGTACCTATGGTGGTTCCCTCCTTTAGTCTGATATAATGGCCAGTCGTCCTTAAGACATTCCGTAGCAGGCTTCATATAATGCAACTGTTCAATGTTTTCTTCATTTATAATATTATACACTTACCGGTCTAATTCGACCGAAGAACTGCGCGAATCTATATGTGTGTATATAAAAAATTATGGTTTTATTTTAGAAATTGAATACAGAAAAGGGTATCGGAAAATTCACTGCGCAATTTCAGCCAGTTCAGATAATTTTGGCCAGTACCTACAACATCTTAAAACTGTAAAACTTAAAAATAAATACTTTATGGGCGTGAATTCCATGATCAGTGAAAAAATTCTTTGAAAGGATTCTGTGCTTGCGGATATTTTTACCTAGACTGCAATGGGCTACACAGGGCACTTCTATCTCGGATCAAGAAAGATTTTTTTTCAGAGACCGTAAACCCCGAACAGCATCAATTTCCCAAACCAGAGCGGTCGGTCGCTGTGAACTGTGACATTCAGGACAGAGGTGGTTTGTTATTGTATCATTCATACGGATATTTTGAGTTTTAATCAATGCTGGCGATTCTGCTCTGCTTTTATTTATCAGACATAATGTGCCGTATCGTTAGAGACCTATAAGTACCCTAAAATACAGTGTGTTATGTGTTTTATGTAAGATAATACTTTTTATAGAAAAAAATATAAAAATTGGAATTTATAGCAATTAACTACTGTCATTAACGTTTAATGTGTTTAGTTATATTTTGTGGAAAAGTTTGAGCTTAGAATACAATTTTTATAGAAGCTAAAACAGACGATAGCATCGGCCTTGGTGATGGTAAATTTGCTGATGAAAGACTTACCGAAATCCTTTAACGCAGAAATTTCATTTGGTTTACATTAACCAAATAAAGTCCTGTCTGAAACCCATTGTTCATGGACCATGAAAAACGCTCCGAGTAATACGAAACCTGGCGGAATCTTATTAGCCTGTAGCAAGATGGCCTAAATAATGCTTTTGGAAGTGTCATCCACACCACGACTAGAGATGGAGTATCCGTTAATCCCGGCTGGCCTATTCATTCTCGGTCCTTCTTTTATAACAGTTGTTTTTATCTTTCATACATAAAGTAAGATAAACATCTCAAGCGTTATATTCGATACGGATTATTCAGAACTTATTTGATGACAAGGTGTCTTGTATACTATCGAACAGATGTATTTTATAGGATCAATTCAGTAACGTTTTGTTATTATTAGAATGGTAAATTTATAGCCACCGAGACTCAACTTATACATTACGTCTCCAGGAGAACGCATATATATAAACAAATTTTCATTTAAAAACATGTTTTGTTCTATTTAAAATAATATTACTTCTTGAGCAACTTTGATATTTATTTCCTCATGATTTCTTTTCGCCTTCCAGGTCTATATATATATATATATATATATATATATATATATATATATATATATAAACATATTGTGTCCTAAGTAAGTTGGGTTGACAAGGGTTTATGAATGTAATTCGTCATTCAGATTGTGCGCCAAATAAGCATTTCAAAATTTTGCCGATGGCAGTTAATAGAAGGATGGCATAATGTCGTCCTCAATGTAAAATCTCAATAATGAAAGTATATTAAAGCAATATCTTTTCAAGACGACGCGCCTATTTTCTTGGGAAGGAAAGACCCTAGTTTTACATTATGTAATCTGCCGTGACCAGCAAATGTTTATTTTTAAAGATAACTTTAATTCATGAGTTCAGCAAGTCTTATAAGTCTCGCAAATAGTACTTGAGGTTTGTTAACTCTTCAGTTGAAATCCGACATACAATGATGTCGCACATTCCATGTACCTCCTCACTCGTGTACTTGTAAAACGGGTAAAGCAAATATTCGATTCGTCTTTCCCATTGTGGTAGACGCATAAAACGATGGCATTAAATGTTTTCTGTCTAGTAAAAAAGTATGAAAGGCCACCAGACCGTGGATAAGAAATAAGCAAATATACTGGAGACTCCTAGTAAAATGATATGGTGTTCTTGCCTTCAATTAATTAATAACTCTATAATGAGATATGACCTAAACTTAGTGTTGCTCGTGTGCACCATCTAAAGATTAGAGGCACATTCAAATCATCCCGCAAATTAGTTAAATTACATTTTTTTTTGTCTCGAATTGGCAATGGAAAAAAATTGTACTCTCGTAGGAACATTTTGTTCCCAGAGTCCGTAAAAAAAAATATTTGTTTGTTCCCTGGCTCATACTTTTCTTTCCACTTGCCTCAGAAATGTCGTGTCCATTTAATCAGAAGAGAACGTGTAGATCGGCATTAAAACAACAGTAATATGTCCAACCTGCTTGGATACTTAAGGTTCTTATTATAATAGATATGAGCGGATCAATCCATATTTGCGCAAGGTTCCCAATGGAAACTTCCGTAAAACTCTAAACCTAAATACAAAGCATTCAAATTGTAAGCTGTAATGTATTTTCTTCAATTAAAAAACTAACTCTAAATAAATAGTGTTATTAGAATTTGAATTGTGTCGAATAATCATTCACTGGCTTAAACCAGCAATGTCACCGAAGATGCTCAGTTGTTATATAGTGATTCTATGCTTATAACCACTCAAACTAATATATAATGGATTTACTAAAAAATAGAAGAGAAGAAAGGGAATAATGTGATGTTGAATAAAAAATAACAGGAAAAAGTAGAAAAATATGTGGCAGTGAAAAGTGAATATGAAGATAAAGCATTAAGAAATTGTATGGTGGTTGAATAACAAACAATAGAAGACAAAGGTAAATGGAGGATGAAAAATAAGGGAAGATAAGGGACAATATTAGACCTCCAAATACAGAACAGAGAATAAATCGCTAAACAAAAGAACGTGTGAAGTAGAAATATTCTGGAGTTTTACCTGAAAACCAGGTAAGGCACAATTAAAAGACGAATGGCCGAAAGTGAGTTTGACCGGAGCATTGATGGGTACACCATAATATGTGAAATCGGACATATCAGTTTGAAGATAGTGAACCAGTTTCACTTCTAGATTTCCGGACGTAGCCTATCAAAGTCCCTCCTATAATTCATCCAATATCACGTGGTTTTGTATCATACCGCTTCGACGCTTCCAGGCGAGAAATCAATTACAACACAAGCTGTCTTTCCTGCCGACTGGACGCTCGGAGCTGTGTAAGGCAGGACAGTGCTGTTAGGTGTAATCTACATGACTCATATGACTCATGACTCTCAGGGGCTTAGAGGTATGAATACATCGTTACAGGTACGTGATATAACTTACTGTTGGTAATTAATAAATAATTCCTGGTTACAATTAATAATCTGTCAAGATGGTTCAGAAATCATATATAGCTGATGTTGCCTGTATTCCTACAAATACCGATCATTTAAGGTCACTTGAGACACAGATATTCACTTAACGCTACATGTATAATTCATTTCTATGTAAAGATGTATATTGTTTAACAAGACTTCAGGTCACGTGGCATAGATTGGCTCATGTATATGTAAAAGTTACTTGCATTTATAACGTGTATTATGATGCTGTGACGGAAAGTCTTCGGCCGATTTTTACAAGATAGAAAATAAAAACTTATTCGATACACTTGCCGAATTCATTTGTAAAACAGGACGTCAACCAGTCACAGGAAACAGGAAATTACACGTATATGGAAAAAGTAATTTGTATAAATAAGATATAATACAATGCAGTAATGGAACACCATCGGCCGTTTGTTATAACAGAGAAAAAAAAGAACGAAACATTCGAGGAAAAGGATCTCAACCAATCAGATTTAAACACCCGTGTCTTGTTCTGACTGCGCTAAGTTCTCGTTACAATTCAATGTAATGAAATGTGACTAATTTTTAACAGTGTAGTTAAACATTAACACATTAATGGCGCTTCCCTTCCAATCAATCTTCGGATCATGTTTTGTCACTTATTGTCTTGCAATTAAACGGTTTGTCATTTAGAAGACGGAGACTTACGAGTGATATAACAAACCAGGTTTCTATGTTCAGAGTCCATTTAAGAGGGCCTCGGGCTAGATGTGAGAATGCACTGGCAAAAACAATACGAAATCTGATAAGCATGAAAGTAACCTGATTTATCTGAGTATCATAGAGTAACAGTTTGTGGGAGATCGATTTTAGCCAGTAGAGGCATTAACAGTAGGATACGTGTAGCGTCAGGCTGTCATATTAACGAGCGTTATCTGGTTTTCCAGATTGTCTGCCGCTGCCGTTCAGTTCTGTATCTCATGTTCCGCATCATCAAAGGATGCCGAAGTCTGTTTAATTAACTATTTAAGCTTCTGAGAAGCCAGATCTTCTGCATCAGATTTACTCTGGCGTCTTCCTGTATTGTCGGCTACAGGATACTTCTCCAGAGTAACAGACGGCGATTTGATCAGGAGGAAACTGTCATTGTACCCGTATGAGGACAATACACCCGATTCAAAATATGATTACATTCTTTGGGAGTAGTAAAACAAAAATTAAATAAAGAAATGTAACGTAATTGTTTAAACCTAATCGGCGGAAAGGTAGGAGCGGAGATGTTAATGGAGTAATACATAGCTCAAGAGGTGACCAAATAATGTAAAGTTAATAGGAAGAAGTGAAAATCAGCTATTAAATCGTTTAAGCGGTGATTAAATAAGTTAAACAAGAGTAAACGTGTAAAACAACCATTACATATTTTGATGACGTAGCATAAGGCGAGAATACGAAATGCATATCCATTTATATATACTACTTCGACTCCTTTTACTTAGATTAACTTCAGACAGGAGAACCTCTGTGAACGAAATAAAGCCAAAATTGCAGTCATTTGTCGACCTCAGTTAAGCAGAGCTTGTCCGAACTTGCTGGGAATCGTGAACACTTATAGTTCTTTCGTGTCGCCACATATTATGAGAATTTCACAAAAGGGCTTTGTTTTACAAAGTCCGTGTGCCGTGCAGAAGTTTCCGGTAATGGATAATACCTCTATGGAGCATCAATAAACTATTTATAAAAAATTCTTCGCAGACAGAGGTGGTATGAAACCCCCTTGTGAAGCACGTAGCTCGGCTGCTACATCGTACTGTTATCTCACCGTTTTCCTCAGCCAATCATATCACGACGAAATAGTGGCAAGTTAGACCCTGACAAAGTCATGTCCTCATAATTTAAGCAGCGGCCTAGCTTGTTTTAATCATTTTGAATGTCTGCTTATGTCTTTCGGTTTATGTGATTTCCAGAACGGGTGGGAAGGGGGGGAGGGGGGTGTCTAAAATCGAATCTCAACCGAG
The DNA here is from genome assembly GCA_026874595.1 of Sipunculus nudus. NCBI lineage: Eukaryota > Metazoa > Annelida > Sipuncula > Golfingiida > Sipunculidae > Sipunculus > Sipunculus nudus. The sequence continues at coordinate 28,292,891 of CM049319.1, forward strand.
GAGCGGTGAGCTTTGCCACGGTCGACCCCTACCTAGATGTGGGGGTTTACCGGGAAGGCCACGCACCGATGTCGTGTTTCACTACCAATGATTGAGTGCGTCTTTCGATGGTACCTCGGTGGTATATATGGCCAAGTTATGTAACGATTACACACATAGGGCTCCCCCGTGATATGGTCACCGAAAGAAAGCGCCCTGAACTACCCTGACGTATATCACCAGATATTGATTATACAAATAGGTTGGATAATTTATTTGATGTAAACATTTATACACATTAAAATTATTGGAAGAGTGATCATATATGTCGCATTTTATCTGACATTAATTAATGATTTTCCAATCAATCAAATAATTGACTGGAATATTAAAGTTAATGAACATTATCACATTTATTATTGTAAATCAAATAATTATACGAGAGAAAAATGTGGAATGAAAAAGAGGGAAATGTCATAACCGCGAGATAAATACGAACATCGAAAGCGAATCGGTAAATAGCGATTTTCCTCATGATACGTTTCATCTTTGCTAGAAAATTATACAGAGGTAAATGAAGGAATTTAAATGGATAAGAATGATACTTTGAAACGGGAGAGGGTATACGTAACCTATGAAATGTGATTGTTTCTGTTTAATATAAATATTTTAGCTATTGCTGTTGACATGCACGATGCTTATTTTTTGTAAATATTACCTGTAAACATTTACCAACATTTTGGTGTGCTGTCACGTACATATTTTTAAATAAGACTCATATTCTACCCTGTGAGAAAACATCGCAAGGGAGACAGCTTATCCGTATAAGAGTATAGCGGATGAAAGACATATCTAACATTCATCAGCTTTATTGTGAGATGTTGACATGTCTCATTTATTGTGCGCTGTTGAAATTCTGATTCGTGTTTGGCTCAAGTCCTGGGCGTTTCTATGCTACAGCGTTCCTTGTTCTAGCTTGCCGGGCCGGCCCACATGTAAACCCTGACATGTAGAGACACAGCGTTCTTGTTCTAGATGTTCCTGTAATGCGAGTGTTCTGTTAGGTTCTTTGGATTGTTCGGAAATGGAAAGTTCTCGGGTTGGGGTGAGAAGTTATAAATATTACAGCCCAGAGAGAAGAGAGAGATATTACAGCGGACACAGAAGAGTGTAAGTCAGTTGTGTACCTTTTCCGATAAGTGCGGCAGTTATAGATTTTCTTCTAAATTTTTGACGGATCTTATATAGTCTTCAGTTTACTTTCGGGATTATAACAAGAACTTCACTTTTGGATTACAACGGATTGATTTTTGAATGAACTGGACTGTTATTCTCTGAGAAGATTTATGTGAACTGTTCGTCTGAGTTGTACGTTCTAGGCGACTTGTTGTCACTGTGACAGTGGTGGTATCCAGGTACTGTACACTTAATTTATATACTTGTATTGGTTTGCTGTTGTACTGTTGTTAAACTGTGAAATTGTATTGATTTAGTGTATTGTAATGTTATGATTGTTTTAAGAATAAATAATAATTATTTGTTAACAAAAACACGCTGATTTCTTTATTCATTCCCCTGGACATTTCACGCTGCCGAGTGTTACAGAATCTGATTTTTTAACCTCCCCAGGGAATTTTCGTTGCCTCTTACAGTGAAAAAAGACAGAGGTCTTATTCTGGTCCAAGACATCAGGGAAAGTGAATATGGCTACTAGTTGAGCTCCATATATACAAGGATGGACTTAAGGGACATAATCAGGAGCAATATTATGCCTATTCTTTCACACTAATGGGTCAGTTTTGATATACAAAAGTTTCCCAGCAAACTAGCCCAACACACAGTCTCAGTACCGCTACTTTTTTTCAGCCGCAGTAACCTTTTTAAGGTGTTTCAGACCATTTTTGCGGCCTAGACCCTCCTTCGGGACCTGGGGGTCTTTTTTAAGGTTTTGTCATTAGTCCTCCTGGTCCCCCTAATAATAGATAATATCTCTGTAATAGTAATAAAGAGTTTTTTTACGCTCACAAGGCAGCGGAAATTTTGCGCTTCTAAAGAAGCTACTGATTTTCCCGCTGCCTGGTTTGACCGTATATGATACATTTAGACACTAGGTGGTTGGTCGTAGTCTGGCAGCCAACCAAATGCCAGTTAAAAAACACTCGACAGGCATCATGGCCCCTACCATAACTGCGCTTCAAGTGCGCTTCAAGTGCACTCCAGTGGTTGCTCTGAGTAAAAAATAGTCGAATTTAAATTGCTCCCTCTACGCTCTCGCATCATCGACCGATTCGTTTATGACATAACGACTATGTTAGCGTATCCATGTATCCGTTGGCCAGAAAAACGGAAACCAGCCAGCGAGGTGTGCACGGAACCTATGTTGTTTCATTTCGTTTAAATTACAGCTCACCGGCCGGGGATCCTATGTACACAAGGACCTGTGAAAACCATGTGTAGGGCCATTCTCCCTGAGCCTGTGGCCTGTTCATACGGTTGCTGGGGCGATAAGCTGTCACTCAAAACGAAATAAGCAACATTGGCTCCGTGTATTCCTCGCTTGGCTGGTAAACCGTTTTGTCTTCCAGCACAGGGGCTCATCTGATTGGACCGAAATACAGTGCTCCCCTCTGGTGTCGCGATTTAGGATACGAGGTAAAAAGAGAAAAAAAAACCAAAAAAAACCAGCCCTTACGATAAAGGTAGTAGGATTAAAGGTAAAGCGCTGTGTAAAGAGCGTGTATTTTTTTAATTAATATTACAATCGTGTTATCTATTATGATATGCTTTCAAGGGCAAATGGTTCTGGGCAGATGTATATGTTTCTATCGCATTGTTTGTCATTTATCTTGGTTTCTCAATGATTATTTCATAAATAAACGACACCACACAGGATGACAACAGTAAGGTTTACCGGTAATCAAGTCGTTCGGGTCGAGTATGCACTCCTGCCTCGCTTGAATGCATAATATTGATATGGTTAATTTAATGTAGGCCGTCTGTAAAGGAGTATAGTCCTTTCATATATAATAAAAGCATAAATACACGGCTCAGAATTTGTATTTATATTCGACTGATAGGGTATGCTTGGACAAAGGCTCTCTTAAAATATTATATACGACTGATAGGGTATGCTAGGACATAGGCTCTCTTAAAATATTATATACGACTGATTGGGTATGCTAGGACAAAGCTCTCTTAAAATATTATATACGACTGATAGGGTATGCTTGGACATAGGCTCTTTTAGAAAATTTATATACGACTGATAGGGTATGTTTGGACATAGGCTCTCTTAAAATATTATATACGACTGCTAGGGTATGTTTGGACATAGGCTCTCTTAAAATATTATATACGACTGATAGGGTATGCTTGGACATAGGATGTCTTAAAATACTATATACGACTGATAGGGTATGCTAGGACATAGGCTCTCTTAAAAAAATTATGTACGACTGATAGGGTATGCTAGGACATAGGCCCTCTTAAAATATTATATACGACTGATAGGGTATGCTAGGACATAGGCTCTCTTAAAATATTATATACGACTGATTGGGTATGCTAGGACAAAGCTCTCTTAAAATATTATATACGACTGATAGGGTATGCTTGGACATAGGCTCTTTTAGAAAATTTATATACGACTGATAGGGTATGTTTGGACATAGGCTCTCTTAAAATATTATATACGACTGCTAGGGTATGTTTGGACATAGGCTCTCTTAAAATATTATATACGACTGATAGGGTATGCTTGGACATAGGCTGTCTTAAAATACTATATACGACTGATACGGTATGCTAGGACATAGGCTCTCTTAAAAAAATTATATACGACTGATAGGGTATGTTTGTACATAGGCTCTCTTAAAATATTATATACGACTGATAGGGTATGTTTGGACATAGGCTCTCATTAAATATTTTATACGACTGATAGGGTATGTTTGGACATAGGCTCTCTTAAAATATTATATACGACTGATAGGGTATGTTTGGACATAGGCTCTCTTAAAATATTATATACGACTGATAGGGTATGCTTAGACATAGACTCTCTTAAAATATTATATACGACTGATAAGGTATGCTTGAACATAGGCTTTCTTAAAAAAATTATATACGACTGATAGTAGTGGTGGGAGTCGGTTCCTTTTTCATAATCGATCATCGGTTTGAGCAAAATGATCGATTATTAATCGGTTCAGACAAATATAAAGAAATATGCAATTATCTGTGAAACTATACTTTCTTTACCCAGTCCGCTTGTCTTAGTAATTCTACCATAAGAATAGAAGTGTTTGCCTTTTTATATTTTCCTATTATTACTAAGATATGCTATTCAAAGTTCCATTTAAATTAATTATAATAATCAAGAATTATACCACAATCAAGGACATCTTCCTGCAGGCCTTCATGAATACTCCCGCCTTTTATTTTAACTTCACCACCAGCAAGGACTTTCATTTTTTAACAATTTTGATGACTGCCGACATGCATACTGGTTTCACAGGTTCGCCAGAAAAATGACAGGCCAATATATTTTTTTGTGTAAAAATTAAAAAGTAATACAAATCTAAAACAAATATAATTAATCACGCATGATCTATTTGTATAACGTTAACTGCCTAAAGGCTTTGGAGTAATTATTTGTTTGAAAAAGTTTGAAAAACTAGGTCACGTTTGTTTGATTTTCAGTGTCAATTTTCAGTTTGATCAAAATGATACGTTCTCGCATCTACCGTGTCATACTCAGTTGCATACGGAAGTTATTTGGGAACACAGTCATTATATGAAGCGCGGGATGTTGTAAAAATGGAAGAATATTTTTTGCCTTTATAACATGAAGGCATTCTGGAAAAAAAACCTATCATGATTATGATTAAATCGATAGTTGCCTTTGGTAATCGAGCGCTTGAAAGTGTCAGCAAAGCGACTGACTTTCGAAAAAACTCGATGATCGGCCCATCACTAACTGACAGGGTATGCTTTTACATACGCCCTATTATTTCCGGGGGGGGGGGGGGGATTTCGCTGTACTGATCGCATCTTTAAAGAAGATTTATTTACATTTCATAATTATGGTCAAAATCACCATTGGAAGTCACAGATAATTGATATATCAAACACCTAGAGTCACAGTTAAGCAATATGTAAAGAGAATTCTAGGCAGTAGTAGACCCTAAGGAAAACATATTTCATGCTTTTCATAAATTCCCTACAAAATCTATTTTTATTCTTCGGGGAGATTTTTATCAATTCATGAGTTTTGTTTTTATGGTCATCCATCAACGATATCAAAGAGTTTAGAAGGCGGGGACAACTCTCAAACAAACCTCGATACTCAACCGGAGCTCAGCTCAGCTTAATAATATTCCATCCAAGTTTCAATATATCGTAAGGTGATGCGACCAAGGCGGCTTTTAATGTGTCCCGACTAGAGAACAAAGAGAGAGACGCGTTAAATTTATTCCTAGCTGCAGCACTTCCCAGCATCTCACATCCTAAGTAGCTTGTTTGTGTGCAACAGATGACGGTAGACACGGGTCTTTATTCAGAAGTTCGTGGGGAGATCAGGATATTAGTCTTGTGTGATAGGACACGTGTGCTTTAAGTGCACTTGTAGGGTTCCGGAAATGCTGAAAGGTGTTAAAACAATGTAGAGGCTAACCCGTTATGTCGCTAGAATATTTTCATTTGCTTTATACGACACCGTAAAGGAGACATTCAAAACCTAAAATGTATAAAAAAAGACCATTTTCATGTATTTAGTGACTAGGGGTCCCAGGGATGTATATGATTGTATTTTTGATTGCGATAAAATATACGTCCACTATAAACTTTCGACATAACTCACCACACGTTAGGTTTATCAATTATTTTTCTTTCCGTCTCATCTATAGGTCAAACGTTTGGTCAATCTCATCATAAACTGCTCTTCTCTGCAATACTGAATAAATGATGTAAGTCACCTAACTAAAAGGACAAGCTTACAACCAACGACTAAATTTCAGGCCTTCCGCTGCACTCAAGTTATCAATATCCAGTTATCAATATCTCTTTATGAGCGGTGACTTGTTACGTATTGTAAATAATGCGTTTGTTAATTGTTACGGAACCTAATATAACCAGATCACGTAGTCGTGACGAACATAAATTTTGTAATGGAGATAAAAAAAAAGAATCTGTAAAACTAGTCAGCGTGAAATGTCCAGGGGAATGAATAAAGAAGTCAGTGGTTTTTTTTGTTAACAAATAATTATAATTTATTCTTAAAACAACCATAAAATTACAATACACTAAATCAATACAATTACACAGTATAACAACAGTACAACAGCAAATCAATAAAAGGGTATAAATAAAGTGTACAGTACCTGGATACCACCAATGTCACAACGACAAAAGTCCTTTAAAGCATATAATCCAGATGAACAGTTAACATAAATTTTCTCAGAGAATAATAGTCCAATTCAATCACAAAATCAATTTGTTGTAATCCAAAAGTGAAATCCTGGCAGTGATCCCATTGGCAAACTGAAGACTATATAAAATCCGTTACTAATTCGAAGAAAAGCTATAACTGCCGCAAATATAGGAAAAGGTCCACAAACCGACTTACACTCTTCCATGTCCTCTGGAATATATCTGTTCTCTCTCTTGCTCTAAATTACAGCCCCTCAAGCCGAGAACTTTCCATTTCCCGAACAATCTAAAGAATCTAACATAATACACATTCCAGGGAAAAACCTAGAACAACGAACGCTGTTTTTCTACATACCAGGGTTCACACGTGAGCCGGCCCGGCTCGGCTAGGCGAGAAAGCCCTAGACTAGCATGACCGCTGTTTACACGTCAGACCCCATGCGTGGGCAATAGCAACGGCCAATGGTTGCGCTGCACATACACATATAAGACTGCTGCATACAATAAAAGAGACATCTGTAACATAATGGTATGTAATAAATGACCAAAAAAAAAAAAAAAACCGAAGGAGCTCTTACTAATGCTTATCACTTCACGAATAAATTCACATGCATTGCTGATTTAAAATTACTGATTGGTACAAACTGTTATTGATAAATGTTTATAAATAAATATATATATATATATATATATATATATATATATATATATATATATATATATATATATATACGTTTACATTTGATTTGCTGGTTGGTCGGCCAATAACAGAGCGTGCTTTCAGTTACCCAACATGTCATCTTGACCACTTCTTGCCTTACCCAGCAAACCAGTCGAAATAAAAAAGAGTTTAACTAAACACTTCACATGATATAGGTACAGCGCTGTATAAAGAGAGTACGTATGCCATAAATGAGGTTTCCTCTCATACTTTCTATTCCACTCATGCTCAATGTAACCATCAAACAAGTATGTTAACATACTGTGGTTGGCTTTATATTCCCGAGGCCAGTTCATGGCTGACAATGGATTTCCTGTGAATGCTGCAGAAAAGCCTTAATTTTGCAATCTCAGCACAAATTCTTTTATATGCCAGACAAGGACATGGTTCTACATTTGTATCCGCCGGACACTGTGTTGCAGAAAAGCCTTAATTTTTCAATCTCAGCACAAATTCTTTTATATGCCAGACAAGGACATGGTTCTACATTTGTATCCGCCGGACACTGTGTTTTCATGCGGCTTCCGCTTAATCCGCCGAAGCTTTCGTTTCTGGGCAACTGTCTGAGACCCCTTGACGGTTCTTTCCGAAACCCGGCATAATTATATTCTCACATGGGAAATGGTACCAAACAAATATTTGTTGCGCTACCTATAATCATTTTTGCGTAGTACCCATCTTTGCGTCTTTTTAGTGATAATATCAAAGATCTCAGGTCTTGTTCAAAGGGTTGGACTGACATTATTCTCTTATAGGGTTATAGATCTTTAATGCCTTAATCTCTTACACAATAATGGTGGCGCATTCTACAATCGTTATTTCAAAGCGTCTATTCATAAATCTGTATTCTATGAAAATTGCATATATCTCAAGAGTGGATGATGTACCAGCCTGAACTGAAGCACCATTACCCATCTTCCATTGGTCTTTCGTAGACAAAACCAGAGGTGCAACCTACCACCATGTTTTCGTAGAATGCATTGATGCTTTATTCTCAGGAATATCGGCCTGAAATTGTGAATGTTTATCCATCTTGGATAAATTCCTGGCACACAAGACTAGTGGGGCCACCTACAGTCGTTTTTGTGTGATGTCCATCTGTGCATCAATTTTGGGTATACATCACACGTATCAAAGGAGGGGTTTGACTTGTCGGCCTTAAATTTGCATTTTCATCCATCTTGTGTAGCTTTCGCGTACACAGGCGCCACCTTCAATCACGTACTCATACAACACATCCACGCATTTATGGTTTATTGTACCCACCTGAAAATATGCATGTCCATATAGATCATGGAATGGTTGTTCTTATATACAAGACTGATATTGTTTTGGTTAAAAGCGCACATCTCAGGAGTCGTTTAAACGTAACGGTCTAAAATTTAGCATGTCCAACTATCTTGGATAGCTTTCTCATACTAGTTACAGGTGGCGCCATCACAATCATTATTCGTTGAATACATATATGTATTTATCTCAGGAGTTGGACGTATCGGCCCGATACTTTGCATGCCGATAGATCCAATATGGCAATACCATGTACACAGGACTGGTGGTGTCACCTACAATAATTTGTTTTAATTTCGTCTATCCTTGAGTGTTGGTATACTTGGACATCTCTGATGGGGCTGTCACCTCGGGAGACATTTAATTCCAAACCTCACTTAATCCATGCCTCTGTGATTCGGCGGTCACATGCAGTCGCTTGTTGACTGCCCATGTTCACGTTAGGGCCCCGTTTTACAAGCGTTGCCCTATACTGATCACTGTGTCAGTCCGAACTTCCGTCCATCCGTCGTTTCGTTCTTCCATCAGTGACGCTTTCTTTCGCACGCAATATCTCAACAAGAACGTTTTAGCCTTCTCAATTCACAAGGATGATTGGTACTTATGAGGACTCCAGAACTCTCGAATTACAGACTTCTGGGAAATCCAATATGGCCGTCACAGCGCAATGGTTGATTTTCTTTAGCGCGCAATATCTCAACAACAACATGCTTGATCCTTCTTTAGTTTACCGGAATGATTGGTACCTATGTGGGCTCCAGACCCTTCGAATAACATACCTTTAAGTATTATAATGCCGCCACAGCACAATCGGTGATTTTCTTTCGCGCACGATATCTCAACAACAACAAGCTTGATCTTTCTCAAATTCGCACAGTTGATTGGTACCTATAAGGGCTCCTGCCCTATCGAATTACAGACCTGTCGGAAATCCAATTTGGCCACCACAGCACCATCGGTGATTTTCTCTCGCGCGCAATATCTCAACAACAACATGCTTGATCTCTCTGAAATTTACAGGGATCATTGGTATATCACAGGGATCATTGGTGCCTATGAGGGCTCCATCCCCGTCAAATTAGACACCCGCTAAAAACCAATATGACGGCCAGACCGCAATCGGAGATTTTGTGTAGCAGACATTATTTCAGACATATCTTCGTTTTCCCCTAATGCATATTTATAAAAACCTGTTCATATTTGTCTCTTTTTTACCCAGCACACCACTACCGAAAAATGCGGGGCCCTCTTAGGACCATTGTCCGACCAGATTTAGTTATAATTTGTATTGAACACATTTCTCAGTGACTTCATGTCTGAGTAAAGGCATCATCAGAGATCCCATTATTGCAACTTTATTTTCAGCACACGTAGACCAGGTGCTGGATCCTAAACTTTTCGTTCCACGGGACGTCCATATCCTGGTTAACAAAGAACCCATGACTTTCTGGAAGTGATCATGTACTATACGCGTGGCGGTGGATTGGAAATATGTGAGCCTACTTCTTCACATTTTTCTACGTGAGCTTATATGTTTTAGGGAACGATGGCTGGCTTGAGCATCATTATGTTTTACAAAATTGTTTTGGACGGATTTCCGCCAAAAATTGTGTTTTTGTTTAAATTATATTAACCATTTTTTAATCAGGCTTTCACTCTATTAGGAGAAATCTTACGTGTAAATTTACGAATGCGCTGCAGAATTCTCCCTAGGATTGTGTGACTTCATTAGAAGCGCTTTTGTTCTGACGTGTAGTGCGAGCTAATCTTTGATGAACCATAATGAATATATTCTCTTGTTTTATGCATTTATGCACCAATGCCAATTTCTGTAAAGAAGGCGAGTCATATTCCGGAACTGGTGATCCAGCATGTTGTCGGACGTCTGAAGTCGAATTTCATATAGTTCAGATTTTCACACGCATATTAAGTCTGATACTTATTTGTATGTATTCGTTTTCTGCATGGCATAACTTGAAACATATAGAGGGGTGGGGTTGCACTTGTACAGGTATTCTTATAAATTTCAAGATTACGAAGGTTGGGACTCGAGCCCAGAGACACTCATATATTTGAAAACGTTAACGATCGGAGGCCCAGGAACTCTCAGTTCCAAAATCATCCAGAAAAGATAAAAAATTCTTTCCGAAAATATACTGTCTAAAATATACTGTCTAATATATACTGTTTATATATACTATCCAGTGAAAGCATATGGGTGACTGGAGGTTTTGGTTTCTTTTGCACAAAAAAAAAGAGTTATGGTGAGAGGATATATTCTTACTTACTCTCTATGTACGACTAAGCCAGTGTGCGGTTATCCTATATTTTGTGCTGGGATATCTGCCGTTTTGCCAGATTTCAGTGGTAGCAACCATGATCACCATGCGATCTCTAACACAAGCAAATGTCACACCGTGTGATATCTTACACTGCCCGTGGTCACACTGTGATACCTCTAACGCCAACTATAGCTACACTAAAAGATCTCAAACACTACTCATGTTGCCGTGCATCATTAAGCATTTATATAGGACTGGTGAGCCTAATGTGATTCGTGATACAAGCCATACGAAAGAATGTTATTTCGTGGTAAACAGCCGATAATCAAAAACATTTGGCTACGAGAGACGGACTAACACAAAGGACTACATGTAAACTCACAATCCAATGTGCAGATCCGCCTCTATGGTCACAAGACATCTTCTCTATAACGAATAATATAGCCATCATCCAGTAACACGTGCGAGCCGCCCTTGTGTTCATGCGGTCAGAAATTCAACAAATGTGCAGGGGGATTCCAGTCTGCTGAATTAAAAAGGACGTTTTCTCGCGAATGATAGGTGTTGTTAAAAAGTATACTATAATAGTTAACAATTGGTCTGATTTATGTCACCTGACAGCATACTTTTAGGCCATGAGGGTTAACAATTACGAAAATATTTGCATCATCATGGACCGTTACTATGTGGTCCTCGATACAACGTGTATCGAGCGCTGGAAATGTTAGAGGGCCGAACAACGCTAACTGTTTTTGTCACAATATGTGATCTCCAACACTAACCAAGGTCACATCATAAGATCTCTAGCAGTTACTTTGGTCACACCGTGTAAGACACCTAACATGTCAACACCATATCTTAAGGGAAAACTATGAGATTTTCATCAAAAATATATTTTATCTGCCTTGGTGGTCAGATGACCTTGAACTTGACCTGTGACCTTGACCTGTACACCAAATGGTCTTGAAACTATGCATATCATGTCGGCTATGCTTAAAATCAAAGAAATAGATACCAAGTTGGTTCAAATTTGCCAAGGAAATCCAGAGAGTTTGTTTTCAGAAGGTGGCATGGCATGATTGCGGTAAATCATCGATATAGGGGTAGGGGTTGTTTTTTTTAAGATGCAGGGTAGAACTACATGTCAAACTTAAGACTGACATTTTCTAATGTCCCATAGTATACTACAATGGAAAAAAACCCTAAGATTAACGATAAAATTTTGCAATTAATTCGATGTATCCGGGGGAAAACTAGAAACCGTATATTTTAGCGAAATACCAGTAGCATTTTTGCTGGATTCCCGGAACAGCTGAAATGGTCATAGGTAACTGCATAATTTTCATACCTGAAATGATAAAATGAAAATTTGAAATGATTAACATATTGCTGACGATGACAATTTATGCACATATGTATATCTGATGGGTACGACAAACATCTCAGAATAATTACATTTTGGATAGTATTAAGAAGCCATTTCAACGGTCATAATTGCATTGATTTCAAGGTCTATTAGCGATATTCACACGCCGATGATCACTTGCATTCTGCCGAGGGTTATTGTTGAGACAGTTGAGTCTTCAGTAATGGTCTTTTATGTCCATGTGTGGATGCGTATGTAAGCATAAAAGATGCTGTGGCACTTTGAACCTGTTAATCTTGTATATATTATTCATGTTTTTTTTTTTGGAAAGCTAATAAAAAGGTTTCAAGGTCGTCAGCTATTTCACCTGTTATCGCTCAGTTTCCGTTACCGACAGTTATTGATATAAAGTTTAACTGTGTCGTATGACCATTGCCTTTAAACGAAATTAAATAGTATATATCAATAGAATTATGGGTTATATATAATCTTAGGTAAAGTAGCAGACACTGGAAAAGCCACGGGATTTGCATATCAACCATTCTTTTCTCTCTCTCTCTCTCTCTCTCTCTCTGATATGCTTGCCACAGCGCAGTCCATTCTGGCAGTCTATTGACATAGACTCCTGAACGATTTCATGAAAAATCAATTAGGCACAAGGACGGAAGGGTTATGACACTTACATCACCTTATCTTCAACAAGGCAAGGCAATTACATATACATGCACATCCATTATGAAATATGCCTTACCTACACAGTTCTGACAGGTAACTTAGTATTATGTATATAATTATATACCAATAATGGTATATTATAATACATTAGTAATACTTGGTATGTTATAATTCGACTAATTTCCGGATACCATTATATTATCAATAATGGTAAATCGTAATGTATGTAGTGTATGGTTACAAGAGTGTACGACAACGACAGAGCTGGCCTTTGCTTCTTGGTTGTTGATTACTGCATCATATGTGCTGCCTGCTAACACGGGGGATAATGGCGAGCGTCACCCCCTCTTTCAAAGGAGCGGCCTTGGTCCGCTTTGTACTAGTCGTTATCCCGTCAGTGCATGTGGTCTGATCATTGACAGCTGGGCGAGTTATTGTGACATTACCAACGACGGTTCCATTTAGATTACCACTATCGATAAAGGCCAAGTAAAAACAAACGTTTTTTGTATGCTTCTAACGGCTTTAAACTATATCAAGTAAAATCACTCCAAAACCTCTACGACTTTTTCTGTCGGCAGGGAATCAATGAAGCCAAATTGCCAGTCACACAATCTCCGTTTTCGCGCCTACTTCTTCCGTCTGGCTGGTGTTATTGACCTAAGGCATCAGACTCCACGCCTAAGTAATGTGGCCTTTGTTGCCGAGGGTTCGGCTTCACTCATGTTTAAGTGTACAATGATTTCCGTGACAAGTATATATAATATGATCCTTCGGTTAACTGAGGGGGTTGTTCATCATAATTATAGAGTGATGCAAGTTTATATCTATATACAGAGCTGGTGCAGCACTGGAGGTTTCGAGAATAAAATTTGCCTGATTCATGCATTTACCTGCTAAATAAACAAGTATATACAAACATACATTCAAACAGACACAGATAAAAACACAATTCCTCATATGGAAAAAAAAATAATGCATAGCATATTGTCAATTAAGTTAAACTAAAATATAAATGGATATTATATACATCCTGAATATAATATAAATATAAATTTGTCTTAAGTGGAGATGGGCGGAGAAAATATTTTGTCATTAATCTTTTTATCTGCTGTCTAGCCAAATTCATTAATTACAGACGTGGAGGGGCAAATAGAACAGGAGATTATCAACAAAGATGCAAGGGCTGCATATTTCCTCCAAAGCTGAAATACTCATTGCTCATCCCAAAATATCGAAAAAGTTCTAAACCCGGTGACCTCGACCTTTTTCTTCAAGCTGAAATCTGCCGAAATGTGAAATTCTTATGAACCTTATAACTTTTAAAGTGTTTATTATTTTGTCCTCAAATTTGGTACCTCAATTGTTCCTACCAAGTTCTCCAAGGAGTTTGAAACCCGATGACCTTGACCAGCATCTGCAAGGTCAAATTTGCCAAATTATAGTTATTGTCTTTTAAACGCGATACCTTTTGAAGGGCTGCGTATTTTCCTCCAAAATTTTAAACACTTATTGTTCATCCCAAAACTCGAAAGAATTTGAAACCGGGTGAAGTTGACCTTCATCTTCAAGGTCAAATCCCCCGAATTAAAGTTATTGTCTTGTGAACGCGATAACTTTGAGGGCTGCAGATTTTCCTCCAAAATTTAAACACTCATTGTTTATCCCAAAATCTCGGAAGAGTTCGAAACCCGGTGACCTAGACCTTCACATTTAAGGTCAAATCTGCCGAAATAAAGTTATTGTCTTGTGAACGCGATAACATTTGAAGGGCTGCATATTTTCCTCTAAAATTAAAACACTCATTGCTCATCCCAAGATCTCGGAAGAGTTCGGAGCCCGGTGACCTTAACCTTCACCTTCAAGGTCAAATCTTCCGAATTGAGAAATTCTAAATGAATCTCATCAGTTTTGATGTGTTTATTATTTTGTCCTAAAATCTGGTACACCAAAAACAGTTCAAAACCCAGTAACCTTGATCTTCATCTCAAGGTCAAATTTATGCGATTCTAGGATTATTGTGACCATCATAACCTTGGAAGTACTGAAGATTTTTTCTTCAAATTTCACACACCAGTTCTTTTTGCCAAATTCTCATTGGAGTTTGAAATGTGGTGATCTTGACAAGGTTCTTCAAAGTCAATTCTGCTGAAATGTAGAATCATTGCGTTGAAATATTACATATTTTACCCGAATGGGACTATCTATTTTTGTGCTGCAAAACAAAGCCTTTCTAGTTCAGTTTCTCTGACCCTCTACGGTAATCCTAAATATATTCCAAGTTAACGTCGTCTCTATCATGGTTCAACTAAAAGATCATAAATGCTTAAACGCAAATAGTAAGTGCTAATTGGTAATCATTATCTTAAATTCCCAAATTATTTAAATGTTTTAGCTTCCTTGAATTCTCTAAGGGGAATCCAAAAGATATCCAAAGTGAATGTCGTCTCAAATTAATGTCGTCTCTGTCATGGTTCAACTAAAAGATCACATATGCTTAAACGCCAATAGTAATGGTAAATCTTAAATCATTATCTTTAATTTCCCCCATTTTGCGGAATCATTTTAGCTTTCTTGGACTCTCTACGGTAATCCATAAGATACCCAAGCAAATATCTTCTGTATCATGGTTTAACTGAAAGATCGCAAATGCTTAAACGCTAGTAGAAATGGCTAATCTGTAATTATTATCTTAAATGCCTCCCCCCCCCCCCAATATTTTTCATTTTTGAGCTTTTTTGGACCCCTTGATGTAACCCCAAAAGATATGCCAAGCTTATGTCGTCTCTATCTTGGTTCAACATAAGGATCACAAATGCTTACATGCTAATAGCAATGGCTATTCTGTAATCATTATCTTTAATTCCCGTTAGTTTTAGCCTTCTTGAACCCTCTACGGTAATACAGAAGATTACCCAAGCTAATGTCGGTTCTATTATGGTTTAACTAAAAGATCGTAACGGCCGTTAGTGTCTGTGTGGTCTGAAGGTGGTTGAGTTACTGTTGCTTCGATTTTGACTATATGCAGGAGCCAGCGTCAAGGGAGAATAATAGCAATCACAGTAACTTTAATGTAGTATTAAGGTAGAGACTGAATGGTGTTAAACTAGACTTACGACAGCAAGGAAGCGTGAGCTGGGTGAATTATCTAAATATTCAGTTAGATGTTGAATCGGTTTCGACCATTAGCGTACAACCAGTGGTTGGTTATACCATTCCAAAGATTCCAGCGGCTGCTGTAAAAAATTCATCTGAATTCAGCTAACCAACTCATCCTGTGACTCATTGAGTAATGAAATAAAGACTTAAGACAGTAATGTAATATAATGGGTATTTCTTAATATTTTGATATAACGCTTATCGAAACATATATTTCATAGGATGAATATATCACATTTTACATTTCCTAAATACATAACAACTATTACATTTTATTTTGTAAATGCATTACTGGAATAAATAAAATGCAATGTGTATTTTCAGATATAAAGACACGAGTGCCCAGGTTACGAGAAGTAAATTTGGACCTACTTTACGTGATATATACTTTTTGTGAGGACATGGACGCTGAGGGTACGGTGTTAATGGTTGGTATGTAACGGTATAAATTACTTTGAAGCTCATTTACAAATAATTTAGGAAGATGTTATGAGAATTCTCCAACATGGATTATCCACTGCCAAGCAAGCAGTTGTGGTGAGAAGGTCACAATCACAATCTGCCAATGACAGTATTGACCATGCATTTGTAATTCCGTGATTTAACAGTGGATATTAGCGTATAGTTAATCTATATATTACGGATCCACATGGAATATTAAAAGTGAAAGGAGTTTATATTAAGGGAACAGTTAGGTGATCTCCATATAGTGGACTACACTGAAAACTGTTGAAATAACGTGATAACATCACGTAAGCCTAAGTGCAACCATGACACCGAGACCCCCGCTTTATAGAGTTGGGGCTCCTTTGTTTAACGTTTACGGTAATATGACGGAGAACCCATGTAATTCCACCACTTTACCACTGGATACCAAAGTCATCGTCACCTATGTGTGCCTGTCGTGTGCTATCCTCTTGGTTACCATAGTGACCTTTGCCATGGAATTTTCAAAGACAACGCATTTAAGAAATCGGTGGTCGTCTGCACATTGCCTAATGAAGTATTTATTGACCTTGGGGATATTACAAGTGACCTTGAGCTCTGTCCTGCAGTGCATGACATATTCAGCAGGTAAGTGTGCATGCATGTTTTAGTCACCGGTTTTTCATTATTATATCACTGTGTTTTTATCTTTAAACAATTGACACGTCTTAAACAGATGATTAAAAAAAATGGAAATATGTCATCGATGATAATGGTCAATAAGTATGGTAAGTAAGTCAGGCGACATAAATCATAATAATTGATCGACAGGTCCAGAAAGTTTAAATGAAATATATCTGTATTATTTTTATACATATTCTTATCTTGTCGCTTACATCTTAACATTGGAACTACTAGCACAAGATCGATCTATAATTGCTCAGGAGTAATCGACAATATTCCGGTGGCATAAATATGAGTGGAGGGGATTTATCTGTTGTCATAACTTTTAGGACATTATGAAATATATTATAGAAATATATAATAGCTGTAGAATTTTAAACAACTTTTTTTTCAGGCCCTTAATTGTCTGGGGATGATAGGAAAAAATGTGTTGTAAAGAAACAAAAAGATCATATTTCTATCGAATTGTGTATATGAATCCGGATTTCTGAATGCGATGACAAAGGTGAATGTAAATAGACATACATAACATCACATTCTGTCCGAGATGTACGCAAGCAACACATTTCAACCATAAAACTAGAGTTGACCAAGTTACTGGGATTTTTCGTAAAATTACCTATGTTTCCATATTTCGGACACCGGTTACAGCAGTATTTTTATATAAATAGAAAATAACACACGCCGAAGAATACACTGTTTTAAGCTGTGTTAATGCAAAAAAATCTGGTAGGTCTGCGCTGTCTCTTCCAGCACATGGGCAGATGAGATATCTGTTTGCACGGGATTAACCGCTATGATCTTATGATACAACGATAACGTGCCTCTTGTTGTTTTCACCACCTTCAGACCTCTGGTCATGACAGCCAACTGACCTGTCTTTGTGGTAGTTTTTATATGTACGTTCGATAAAGCAGGCAATTAACAACTGGTGAAATTACCATGTGACCAACGTTCATTCGCAAACAATGTGAAATTATATTTTTCAAAGAATTTATGTCTTAAAGAGTTAATCCGTTTATTTTCATATTGCATTTTGGGTCAAAAGTCCTTTCTTGATTGGGGGTGGGGGGGGGGGGGGGGGGGGTGGGGGGGGAGGGGCTTTCTTATAGGTCCTTTTTTATCTCCAAAATTATTTATTCACAAAATTTTATCTGACTTTAAAGATCGTGCCCCACGTAACCTTTTTCAGCTAATTTGCTCATAATTGCATTGCCCCTGTAGACAGTTTGTCACCAAAATTGTATATTTCCAAGACTAGCCTGTGGTCAATAACGTAAACAACATGAAATTATATTATTAAAAGAATATAGGGCTTATAAGAGTTGATCAGTTTTTATATTGACATTTGCGTCCATGTTTTTCTTTTCTTGTTTTGGGGTCGGAGTTCTTTCCCCAAGTCATTTTTATCTCCAAAATGATTGATTCTCATAACTGACCTAATTTTATAGGCCGTGTCCTACTTAGCCTATTTCTGCTATAAATCTGCTCAATATATGCCTACGCGCATTGTTTTTGAGGAAAGTTGAATTGATACCAAAGAAAAAAAAAACAGGAATTTATATATTTCCAAGACTAGCATTTGATCAACAATCATTCGTTAACACCAGAAAATTTATATTTCTCAGACTAGCAAGTGGATCATTTTTTATCAACAGTTTATTATTTTTTCCAACATATATGAAAAAGCTTTATTTTAAAAGATGAATATTTTTAACATACATTTATACACAAATTTCTTAAAGAAATTAACAATGTTTATTATACCAAGGAACTGAAACAAAGCTGACATCTATTTAAGCCTCATGAGTTGGATAGTTTATAAGGGTAAATCAAATTATTTCAATGATGTTATTTGGGTACAGATTTTATTTTCTTGGTGGTTGGGTGTCGAGGGGGGGGGGGGGGTCGGGTGGCGGCTTCCCAAGGTATCTAACATTGCAGAACAATCCGTTTTCTTCTAAAAAAATGACTTATTCTCAAAACTAAACTTTGGTCGGAGGAAACTTCATAGGTGAAAAGTTTTGTATATGATGTTTATTGCTGATTTTGACCTAATTTTCGAGGGCTAGCCTTAATTAGTCTATTTCAACTACAGTTATCAATATTTGTTTTGACGTGTATTTATTCTGTGGACAGCCTAACAACAGAGACACATTTCATTGATCACTTCGTAATACAGTGTTGAAGGCCAAGATCAAACAGCTTCCAGAAGTTTACGAAGATACGTCAATGGAGCATTATGCATTGGATTTGCGATCACAGGCGTCTCAGGCCGGTCTTTTAATTAAACCAACCAAGGGCCCAAAGAAAAATTACGGTTATATGACCAACGAAGGACGGCAGACGGACTTCGCCCCTTTAGAACAAATCATATGTGAGCCTACAACGCAGCTGGTGTGTAAAATGAGTTCCAGCACTTAATCAGACAAAAAATATAACGGCATATTTGACATTTTCAGTTGTGTTTATTATTTTGGATGTGCATAAAATTGTTTCATTTCCACCGAGTTTTGGCTGTGTAATAAATGTAGTTTAATGCGGAAAAATACTAAGTTACCATTAAGCATTTATATTTTCAGATTGTTACGCAACCTAATAACAACAGATCACGTAGTCGTGACGAGCATAAATTTTGTTACGGAGATAAAAAAAAAGATCAGATTCTGTAACACTAGGCAGCGTGTAATGTCAAGGGGAATATTTCAAGATTTCAGTGGATTTTTGTTAACAAATAGTTATTATTTATTTTCAAACAACCGTAACATTACAATACACTAAATCAATACAGCAACACAGTATAACAACAGTATAGCAGTATACAATATCACAGTATAATAAATAAAGTGTACAGTACCAGAATGTCCGTAACCTAGGCTTTACTGGATATTACCACTGTCACAGCTGAAAAAGTCCTTTAAAACATATAATCCAGACGAACACTTCAAGTAAATCTTCTCAGAGAATCCAATTCAATCCCGAAATCAATCTGTCGTAATCCAAAAGTGAAGTTCTGGTAATAGTCCAAAAGGCAAACTGAAGATTGAATGAAAACTGTTTCAAAATTCGTAGAATATCTATAAATTCTTCAGTTATCGGAAAGGTCCACAAACTGACTCACACTCTCCCGTGTCCGCTGGAATATTTATCTCTCCTCCATCGACTCTAAACACAGCCTCGAAAATACTAGAAATGAAAAAAATCCAAAAGAACAATACACACGTTACAGGAAAAGACTTGAAACATCTAGAAAGAAGAACGCTGTGTTTCTACACATCAGACCCTACACGCGTGCCAGGCCAACTCGCATGTCTCCCATGGCAACAAACTATGACGGCCTAACATGTAACACTCCTACGCACAACAAACCAGGGTCTGCCTAACACGAATCAGAATGTCAACAGCGCACAATAATAGAGACACCTGTAACAAGATGCTATGCCCAACAGCCACATATAATTATGACGCATATATGAAGATTTTTTGTTGTTGTGTATGCCTGCGTTAGATATATGCTATTTTTTTAAACATGTAAAGTCTACATAGTATAATGCGGAAAAATACTAAGATACCATATAACATTTATATTTTTACATGGTAGAAACCCTTTTAAAATATGGCTATGCCCAACAGCCACATACAATTATGACGCATATATGGAGAATTTGTGTTGCTGTATATGCCTGCGTGAGATATATGCTAATTTTTTAAAAGTGTAAAGTCCATATAGTTAAATGAGGAAGAAATACTAAGATACCATTAAAATTTTATATTTTCAGATGGAAGGAACCCTTCTAAAGTATTGCAATGCCCAACAGCCACATACGATTATGATGCATATATGGAACATTTTTGTTGTTGTATATGCCTGCATGAGATATGTTATTTTTTTAACGTGTGAAGTCTCGATCATAACAATAATAACACTACGAAGGTGAAACGAGAAAGCATAGCTGACATTGGAAAGACAGATGCCAGGAAACCAAATAAGAATATCTGATAAAGCTTTTTCATGCAAGCTCCTTTGCTTATAATACATTTTTTTCTATGGGCATCGAGTTAAAATGGTTTCATATTCCCCTCGCTGGTTACAAGAAATCCATGATAACAATATTCTGCGGTTTCGAATGAATACCCTTAATCTATAACAGGTTACCCTGTGCAATAAATAAAAAAATATATATAATGCTAGGTATGAACGTAACTCCGGTTATAACTAAGGTAGCGATTTTAGATTGGTCTATCAACCGTACTTTCATTAAATACATATTAACTGGATATAAGAAATACTCAAGGATGGATAGTACTCCTTTACAGACGACAGCTGAAATGGATGATGACGTTATGTAATAAACAAATGTCTGCCAGTCTCGTTATCACACACTACTTTAAGCATAATTTTTATTTAGAAAAATATAGTATTAGTAAAGTGATCCACATGCGATGATGCATGGAGGACGTAAGACGGATTTATTTATACAGTTCTAAGGATATTGCCCTCTCCGATAAGAGTTCTGTCAGGCGCCGTAATTAAGACTCTTCTGCAACATTAACCTCTCCAAATGTCAGTACCTGAAGAAAAGGCCACCATTATTAAGGTTCGTTCAACCTTTACGTTTCTATAACCGTAGGTGGCATCATGAGCGTCTTGGACCATAATCAGGCCTTCTGAAGGTACGCTGTTGCATTAATGACCCTACATATCTACCAGCGGGGGAACTTTAATGCTGTTATCTGACGGACTCCTGGGACGGGGAGAGATCTAAAAAGCTCTTCCGTAAACAGTCCATACATGCCAGCGATAAAACAATAGAAACAAGAAAGATTTGTGCAAAGATATATAATCCTTCATCTGCTATTTAAGATGATGTCAACTTTGAGTAGGAAAATTAATATCCAGTTCTACAGTAAAGCATGGATCAATTTGCGGAGGTCATCATGGAGTCATTTATCTAACAATGACAGCGCCTCGCCCGCCGAGAGCCATTCCCACCCCTGCATATTTCTTACGCGGTAATCACTCGGTTCATCCGATGTTTAAACCGTCAAAGGAACTGGTTTCGGGGCACTAATTATCGGGAAGGATTTAATGACTCTCCGCACCTTGCTGACGTGTTTAGCTGTCAGTGCCACCAGGACTGATTACAGGTAATACTTCGCCAGTTCAAGCAGAAGTCTTAGGGAAAATATGGGCATGTCGGATAAAAACTTTATACCTTAAAGTTTCATATTTATTTTGATAGGAGCATTGTCTTTAAGATAAGTCATGGCAGCCATTTTAGAATCCTTATGTGCTGGGTTCAGGATGTGTCTTAAAAAGCTTTCTTGCCATTTCTAGCTCAGCTGACTGTAAGTCATCTGAGCTTTAGCAATCACTCTTTGTCAGTCGTCCGTCCGGTCGTCCGGCCGTCTGTCCGTTTACAGGGCACAAATCGTTACCGCTGGACCTAGAATCTTGTAACTTTACATCCTGTGAGGTCCATTAACAATATTCTTGGAAACCTAGAATTAGGTCTCTGTTACCCATATTCTTTGAGCTATGGGGCTCCGAAGTACCCCCCCCCCCCCCAGAAAAATAGAAAACAATTGATACAAAAGCTCAAGTATCTGAGGAACTAATGCATTGATCACCATGATTCTTTGCATGGATATTGATCATGGAGTGTTTCATCAGTTTCTGCAGACTGGTGGCGCCACCTGTATTTTTTTTACGATTTTTTTTTCTATTTTAAGGACCTCAAAAGATGCCGTCATCTGTTAACAGAGCACAAATTGTAACCGGTGGACCTGAAATCTTCTCACTTTACATCCAGAGAGGTCCATGAAAAGTCTTCTTGGAAACCTGGAATTAGGACTCTGTTACACATATTCTTCGAGCTATGGGGCTCTGAAATAGCCCCAAGTAATGAAAAATTTGATACAAAAGCTCAAGTATCTGTGCAACTAATGCATTGATCACTATGATTCTTAGCATGGATATTGATCATGGAGTGTTTCTTCAGTTTCTGCAGACTGGTGGCGCCACCTGTATTTTTTTCGAATTTTTACGATTTTTTTTCTCTATTTTTGAGATATCAAAAGATGCCGTCATTTGTTAACAGGGCACAAATTGTAACTGCTGGACCTGGAATCTTCTCTCTTTACATCCAGAGAGGTCCATGAAAGTTCTTCTTGGAAACCTGGACTTAGGTTTCTGTTACCCATATTCTTCGAGCTATGGGGCTCCGAAGTACCCCCCAGAATAATGAAAAATTTGATACAATAGCTCAAGTATCTGTGCAACTAATGCATTGATCACCATGATTCTTAGCATGGATATTGATCATGGATTGTTTCATCAGTTTCTGCAGACTGGTGGCGCCACCTGTATTTTTTCGAATTTTTACGATTTTTTTTTCTCTATTTTTGAGATATCAAAAGATGCCGTCATCTATTAACAGGGCACAAATTGTAACTGCTGGACCTGGAATCTTCTCTCTTTACATCCAGAGAGGTCCATGAAAGTTCTTCTTGGAAACCTGGACTTAGGTTTCTGTTACCCATATTCTTCGAGCTATGGGCTCCGAAGTACCCCCCCCCCCCCCCCAGAATAATGAAAAATTTGATACAATAGCTCAAGTATCGGAAGAACTAATGCATTGATCACCATGATTCTTAGCATGGATATTAATCATGGAGTGTTTTATCAGTTTTTGCAGACTTGTGGCGCCACCTGTATTTTTTTCACTATTCTTGAGACCTTAAAATATGTGGTCATCTGTTTACAGGGCACAAATCGTAACCGCTGGACTTAAAGTCTTCTGTCTCGACATTCATGGATGCCCATGAAGAGTCTCCTTGGAAACCTGGAATTAGGTCTCTCGTACCCATATTCTTTAAGCTATGGGGCTCCGAAGAACCCTCCAAAATAATGAAAAATTTGATACAAAAGCTCAAGTATCTGAACAACTAATGCATTGATCACCATGATTCTTTGCATGGATATTCATCATGAAGTTTCATCAGTTTCTGCAGACTGGTGGTGCTATCTGTATTTTTTTCGATTTTTTACTATTTTTAAGACCTCAAAAGATGCCGTCATCTGTTAACAGGGCTCAAATCGTAACAACTAGACATAGAATCTTCCCACTTTACATCCAGAGAGGTACATGAAAAGTCTCCATGGAAACCTGAAATTAGGTCAATTAGCTATTGGGCTTATAAGCACCCCACATCATAATTAAAAATTTGATACAAAAGCAGATCACAAATCATAAACATTGGACCTGGAATCTTCTAACCTAAAATCCAGGGAGGTCTATGAAAATCTCCTTGGAAACGTGTATTTAGGTCTCTGTTACCCATATTTTCTGAGCTATCGGGCTTATAAATATAAGGACCCCTCGGAATAAT
This sequence comes from Sipunculus nudus, assembly GCA_026874595.1. Classification (NCBI taxonomy): domain Eukaryota; kingdom Metazoa; phylum Annelida; class Sipuncula; order Golfingiida; family Sipunculidae; genus Sipunculus; species Sipunculus nudus. Next base: position 28,317,291 of record CM049319.1, read on the forward strand.
TGAAATTTTGATACCAAAGTAGGGCACAAATCATAACCTTTGGGCCTAGAATCTTCTAACTGGACATCATGAGAGTTCCTCAAAAGTTCTCCCCAGAAACCTGAAATTGGATCACAGTGAACTATATTCTCAGTGTTTTGGGATATGTTTGAGCACCCTAGAAATAATGCAAAATAAACACAAATTGCCAGATTCCTCATGAAAGGCCGGTTGGTTTGTCATCAGATTTGTTTTGCTTATGGGTGTTGATGAACTTAAGCTAATATGCATGAAAATGATGCCACCTACATTACCTTAATTTGTTGTCTGTGCAAGGACATATTTTCAACATGTCAGTCGGCTGAGCGTCATGACCCATTGGTCACTTGTTTCCTAAACCTGTTTTGTTTATTGGTTGATTAATTGGTTGATAGATTTATAAAGATTATATGATTAAAAGCAAAGTACAGCAAGGTGATAATCGATATATGGCACGGCTATTCACGTACCCTTTCTTTTAGAACTTAGTGATTTTTGGCTTACTCTCCGAACATTATAAAACTCAATCTGGATAATGCCTTTCCAGAAATGTTCTTTCAACGCCTCTGTGACGGAATGTGTGAGCTTGTATATCTACTAGCTATATGAAACATAACAATGTGGACAAACAAAAACATTATATATAAAGCGGTTGGTTGCATATGTACTGTAGATGGAAGATCACTAGTTGCAAATTAAAACATCCTTTGCGAAACTCTGGTACATCACGTGATTAACACGTGGCTGTAAACGAAACGAACAAACAGTCTCCGTATGAGATTTGCGTTTTCTTGTCTTAATATAATAAAAAGGGATTATAAAGGGATGAACTTTAGCTTTAATAGACGTCAGGTATCGAAATAGACACGGGACAGAGCGAATCACAAGCATAGGTATAAGTCAACATTAGACTAGACTAACTACTGGTCACAAACACATTTTACTCAATGTCATTTTGACTGGCACCTTTGAAATTTAGGATGTAATTACGAATAATTTCAGGTAAAGGTTCTTCAGTTTCTGAATTGCAATGTTTATCTTCTAATTAAATTGGAATAGCTGTAAATCATATAGGTACTAAAAGATCAGGTAGGAAAGATAACTATAGGGGCATGTCGGAAAAACAGGATACTTCAATGGAACTGATGAGCTGATGAAAAACATTTTCCGGTTCTTGTTACAGATCAATTTATTAAAGGATTTAACCTAACACCTGAGACAATGACAGATTGCTCAAGACATGACAATGCCTGGGACAACAATGGTTTTATTTATGTGTCAGAGTGGAGATCATTTTTCTTTTCATGCGACAAGCTTTTATTCTCCACTGGACAGAAAACAAGTGTAATATTGATCAATGAGAGTCATTGGTGCTGAAAATATAGAGTTGAATGTAAATGTAATGACATGAACGCGGATAGATACGTTCAAGAATCTGCCAGTAGCCTTGATAAATGTTGCAGTTGCCATGCCATTTTCCCCCCGTACGCGTCTTCCATGCCGATGGCACAGGCAGTTTAACAACATCTGTATAAGGTGTATTCAGTTGCACATTTCCACTATGATGATTTAAATTTGTTTTCTGAATAACACATTTTATGTTTCACTTAATTTAGTTATGAAGATTTTTTTACTATAAAATGTCAGATTCCTCATATCAAGGAAGAATTCGTGTTGTAAAGTTATTCATGTATGTTCGATTATACGGTATGTATAGTTTCCTAATAACAATCAGATAACACTTTGCGCATCTCTGCGCAAGATGATTGTGCAAATGTGTTGGGCGTGGCCAGCGAACGTATCGTGATCTCCTATACAATTACATATACGTAGGCACTCTCTCTGCGAACTTTTTCTTTAATATTTGTGATCGTCGGAAGTATGAAAATATATTTGGAAGAGTTACCAATCTTTTACAGGCAGAGTTGAAATCCTTATTTACTTTTTCGTCTCCGCTTCTGTCTGTCCGATTGTCTGTCTGTCTGTCCGGCTGTCTGCCTGTCCCTCTGTCTGTCCGTCCGTCAGGTTTTTGTTTCCTTGCGATAACTTTCCTGAATATTATCCGACTTCATTCAAATTTGGGTCAAAGATTGCTCCTATGCATACCTTGGTCAGGATTGGTTTGGATTGTCTGTCTGAAATTGTTTTACCACAAGCTCCAAAACAACAAAAACAATTCCCTTTTGTTTCAAACTAAAATCATGATATGTGGAGACATCTTTAGGGGACAATGAAAACTAAAACACAGCCACTATTACATGTGGAGACATCTTCAGCAAAAGCCTAGCATGAAGATCACAAGAACCTATAATAACAAGAGGCGGAAGCGACGGGACATAAAATCCACGAATTTGCTTGTTATTTGTTACCTTAACCATGACTATGTAGATCGTTCCACATATGTGTAATTACCTAAACTTTAATTTTATTGGTCTTATTGATAGTACATCTGCTGTGTTTTTTAGTTTTTTTTGTACGTTTTCATTAGATTCTGACAGTCTTGACATGGAATGTAAAGCATACAAACTTTAAATACTAACACTCTCAATCCTACAAAACCATTACATATTATTTTTTGTTTTATGCAGAGATTATATTGGCAGTTTACTGTTCACACACATCACTGGATCTTTTCTAATATCCTTATATTTAAAATAAAAATAAATAAAAAAAACACATAACATGATAGGTATAGACTATGAGTATGAATTAATGAATATTCATCGTTTATATTCATGTTATGCATTGAATCATCATTTTGAAAACATGATTTATGTGAGTTTAGTTAAATTTAGTTAAAGGTGCCCATTCATCTACCTTTTGAAAAAAAGAACTTTTGGGATTTCTGGCCTTTCTCTGTGTATATATTAATGATCTAAGGATAATTCTGCTTATGAAAAGTTCTTAAAACGCCTCAATGAAAGATGTAGGAACTTGTTAATCAACAATGTGTTTGTAAACACAGCAATGTTGATAAACGGCAAAAACATATGACCTAAGGTGGTAGGTCGCATATATTCCGAGGTTGAAAAGAAGGTCACATGTTGCAAAACGGCAGTTGCAATACTCTGGCTTATCTGACTTGCCACTATATAGCCTTGTTGAATTTGTTTTGATTATTTCGGCGGGCCCCCACATATTATAAACACGCTGATATAAACAAAACAAGCAGCCTGTGTGCGGCGATATCCACGTTTTCTGGTCTATTTTTTTTATAAAAGCTCAAAGGGATAACATTTAGTTTATACAGTTCAGATAGATGATCGGGACCCTTTAAGATCAACTCAGACATAGTATGCAAATTAAAATAAAATATCATGGACAAGTTGTGTTCCCTGTTATTGTTACCAATAAGATTAAACATCGTTTCTATTATTGATTTGATTTTATTTTATTTTTAATAAAATTGAGCTGTCCATCAGATATATGATCTCTCCTGAAAATAAAGTCTAAATTAAACTACACTCATTAAATACACCCATTCTGAACTTATATTTTTAACCGATTCTGTCCTCGGCAAATGTCCTCAGGCTTGCTTCCATAACATTTCTGTCCCGTTTCCCTCTTCATTATTATGTTGGTTTGGGCATGTATGTAACCATTTCTTGTATCCGTTACGGTTCCATTTAAAATAAATGAATATAAAAACAAAGTATTCATTTTTGTACAAGTAAAATGAATATTGAGACCAGCTGTGGTAATAGTGTGTTCTGAGGAATCAAATTGGTTACGTCAGGTCAAAAGGACGGCCTGTGGTGCAACCCATTCCCTAGAACGTCCCGTAAATAATATTTTGGGTTGCATATATCTGTGTTTCAACATGTTATAACGTGCACTATTGTGATAATTGTTGCGTGTCTCTTAGGAATTAAAAACACAAAGGATGGTGTATTACGATTTTGTGGAAGATTTTTTTTTACCGGGGAATGAAATTGGGTAATAAAAAATAATTTTTCATCCATGAAGTTATAAAAAATATTGTCAAATTTTTCTGGGATGTCTGTATTTGTCCATGACGATTTAATTCTTTTTGACAACTGATCAATCAAAATGAAATAACATAAGTATAAAATAAAGATATTTGAAACCCACTCCTATAAACAAGATATATTTTGGAAATTACAGATAAGTTATCCATTCATTCGTGTTTTCCCTAAAGTTTCCTCTGGTGTTTTTGTCCCCGCTTCCTTGGAAGGAAGGAGGGGGAGGCATTGATTTGGGTTTGTCTGTCTGTCTGGTTTTAAAAAAGTGTCTGTCTCGTAAGAAAATAATAAAATATGATATTTCATTTTTTACATAATGAATCAGCACATTAAATTTTACTAATCACCAACAGGCGTCGCTAGCGATGGACATAAAATACTTGCCAGGTGCTGCCATCTTTTGAGCGTGGTCAAAACTATTTGTACTTACTCACCACGAACTTTAAATCATCTCGGACTTGAAGGCGAAAGCGGGGGACAATTTTGTTTAATTTGCTTGTTTAATTCGAACGTAAGTGTATAAAATAAGGGCAATGAAGGTTGACTAAGGGTCTAACAAGTTTCAAATTTATAATGTGTATACCGGAATGCAGAAGATGCATGCGGACTGCGTGTTGAGAGGTTTCATATGTGCCGGCATGGCAGTATGCATGTTTTTCTCCTGGATTCCATGCGGATCTGTATTCCGCATGCCGGATCCGCGCATAAGGAATCTCACCTTATTTATTTAGCCAATACAGATTTTTACCACATGCCGTATTCCGTACTTGAGGAATTGTAGCTTTGGTCCTACTACCTGTTCCGGGTAGCGAATTGCATGACTGGTTGGAGACATGAAAGGTGACTAAGATGTTATCAAAAGCCTTTGCCTTCTTTACTCATAGTTTAATAGAGGCCGGTTTTATTGAAATGTTCAACAGCATCCAAATGAGCCGCTAAATGACAGCATGCCCTTTCGGTAAAAGGCACGAAGGCACGTGCCTCCGGAAAAGAAACGCGAAACCACTTGGCTCGATTTCATTTTCCCTTGATACCTTTTGATCCATTCAGGTCATATACAACTGAAGTTTTCCGAGAAAATTAAAGGTTTATCATACACCCGAAATTAAATACTATCTAACGTAACCCGTTACATTCGTTGAATGGAGCAATCAGATTGCTACAATCTCAAAGACGGTTACGGAAAATTAAGTGCAAAACAAATCAGGTACTTTTTCATACTCAGTGCACTGCGTTTTTTCGGTAAGGAGATGTAAAGTATTAACATGTATTTTCTAGGTGGTAATAATAAGCTTATTAATCTACAGAGTATTAGTTATCTTAATCATGCCATATATATCCCCAGATTAAAACTGCTATAAGATAAAATTATACCATTTATATAGAAAATTACTGCTCAGGATAAGAATGTTTTCTGTGTTAGATAAACAATGTGTTTGTTTCCGAGTCAGACAGGAGAGTATTTTTTATCTGCTCATGCGTCAATCAAGGCTTCATTCTCTGCTGGATACAGGAAGTGTAATTTTGATCAATGGGAGTCATTGGTGCTGAAAAGGTAGAGTTTAATGTCACGGTGATGGCATGTAGGCGGACAGATACGTCAAAGTAAGTGCCTGCAGCCTTGATGAATGTTATAGTTGCCGCTCAGTTCATAAAGGACATTTTTCCGTACATGTTTTCAGCGTTGATGACACAGGCAAAAAATACAGCAGCTAAATATTGAAAAGTCATGTGGTATATGGCATATATGATAGATGATTCTTATTTTTAATTAAGTTGATATCTTAAGTAAAATCAGGAACAGACAGAAATGTTCTTTGCCAATAAAATGTCAGATGTGTCATATATAAGAGGTATTATTACATTTTTAATGTATGTTTCATAATAAAGTGTGTATATTTCTGATTTGTATACGTCGTGCATATTATATACGTACACTTACGAAACTTTATGTTTTAGCACTATATTTATTTTAATCTTTGCAATCGTCGGTCGGAATTAAAAAGAACAAATTGGGGAAAGTGCAGACACAGTTTAAGACCTATTTTACAGTTTTTGGCCTTTTCCATCAGCCATAACAGAGTGTAATTAATTTACCAGTAATTTTAACGAGGTACAATTGACAGTATAGCATTTTCTGAGTTGATGGTACCTGTAACTATGGGTACTGGCTACGTCCGGATAATGTTGAATTTGCCTTATGTAGTGTTTAATTGATCGTGAAAAACGTGTGGCCTATGGGCCATGACACTCAGCTGAATTTTAAATACAGGTAATGCATGTATTAAGAATTAATGTCATGAGCTGGTATAAATATTTGTTAAGGAACCTTGAACAATGGATAGAATGACTTTCAGAGTGCTAAAATCAGACTTTTTTCAATAGGCCTTAAAAAGATACAGCAACCTTATTTAGGGTTTTCAGGAACATGTTACCAAGAACTCAGTTGCCAAGTTTTATGCCTAACTGCCTCAATTGGTGTCCATTTAGGATTTCAGATAAGAATTTTCAGGGTCTCCCTTGAATTAGAAGATCCCGATTGAACTAGAAGTCTCTAGGCCCAACTGCTACCATTTGTGCCCGTCTGACCAATAGAGTTAAAAAAATCATGTTCTATCACATTGCTCCCAGAGTGTAGACAATAGTCACAATGACCTTATTTTAATTGTCCAAGGAGACATTACAATCACGGTTCCGGACCTAACATTTAAACATTTATGGCCACGTCTTCTTTTCTGGGTGCTTATGATTAGGTTTTCCGCTCAAGTTTTGAAGGAAATTCGCCCGAAAACTCTCATGAATTTTAGGTTAGAAGGAATCTAGATCCTTCTGTTATGATATGTGCCTATCTGACATTTACAGAACTAAAAACGTGTTTTTTTCTATAGCTCCAGAATATAGGTCACAGTGACCTAATTTCAAGATTCAAAGAAAACTTGCCTAGGACCTCCCTGGATTTATAATAGAAGGTTCCAGGTTCAAAAGTCAGTTCTGTGCCCTGTGTGACTGTCTGGTGCTCATAATTAAGTTGTTTGACAATAGGCCGTAGAATATAGGTAACCATGCCCTAATTACAGGAGATTTGCCTAAGACTTCCCTGGAGAACATGCTAGGAGATGCCAAAGAAAATGGAAACAATTTGTACTCTGTTATCATGTTTTGATCCGTAGCTTATAGAATATATGTCACCACGACCTAACTTCTGGTTTCTAAGGAGATTTACCTAAGACTTCAATGGATAACATGCTAGAAAATACCAAATAAAAATGGAAACAATTTGTACTTTGTTATCATGCTTTTATCTATAGCTTTTAGAATATAGGTCACTATGACCCAATTTCAAGTTTCCAAGGATATTTGCCTAAGACTTCCATGGATAACATGCTAGAAGATACCAAAGAAAATGGAAACAATTTGTACTCTGTTAACATGTTTTGATCCGAAGCTTATAGAATATATGTCACCATGACCTAACTTCAGGTTTCCAAGGAGATTTACCTAAGACTTCCATGGATAACATGCTAGAAAATACCAAATAAAAATGGAAACAATTTGTACTCTGTTATCATGCTTTCATCTATAGCTTTTAGAATATAGGTAACCATGCCCTAATTTCAGGAGATTTGCCTAAGGCTTCCATGGATAACATGCTAGAAGATACCAAAGAAAATGGAACAATTTGTACTCTGTTAACGTGGTTTAATTCGTAGCTTATAGAATATTGCTCACCATGACACAATTTCAGGTTTTCAAGGCAATTTGCACAGAACCATCCCGGATGTTGCGCTAGAAGATTCCATGCCAATAGGACACGGTTTGTGCCCCGTCTGACTGTCTATATGCTCAAAATTATGGTTTTCGGCCCGTAGGTCACAGGATATGTCACCGTGACCTAATTTCAGCTTTCAAAAGAGATGCGCCTAGAACCTCCCAGGATTAGAAGATTCTAGGTTTAGTAGATACGATCTGTGCCTATATGTGACATTCAGGGTGCTCATATGACATTGTTCTATAGGTCGCAGAATATACGTCACATTGACCTAATTTCGTGTTTCCAACGACATTTGCCCAGGACCTCAGACATTGTTACGTAAGAAGATTGTAGGACGTAAGGGTGCTGAAAATGATGTTTTTGCCGATTTGGCCAGAACCTCCCTTCATATTGTGTTATAAGATTCTGGGCCTAACAGATACGCTATATGCCAATCTGACATTCGCAATACTCATGAGATATCTTATTCCTGTTGGTCGCAGAATATAGGTTACGGTAACCTAATTTTATGCTTCAAAGCACATTTGGCCAAAACTTCCCAGAATATCACCTTTGAAGATTCTAGACCTGATAGATACTATTTGTGTTCCGTCTGAGTATCTGGGTGCTCAAAATCACATTCTACTATAGGTCGCAGAATATTAATATAGGTCACCATGACCTTAATCCAGGTTTCCATAGAGATTTGCCTAGAACCTCTCTCGACGTAAAGATAGAAGTTTCTACAGTTACGAGTGTGCCCTGTTAACGGCAAAGGTTGATCGCTATAGCTCAGATGACTTACGGTCAGCTTAGCTAAAACATATCAAAGCATGTCAGCAACGTACTTTAAAAGGATTAGGCTTACAGAGTCCCTTAATGAGTTTCTCGTATCATTCTTTGTTCAAAAAGACGATTTGTAAACAATCAATAGACTAAATAATGATACGTAAAGAATTACGAGACTACTCTCGAACTGCTAATAGGGTTTGTTTCCTTTAATCAGTCATATCCATATTGAACGGATATTTCTTGTCGTTGGATAGTCAGATCTGATCAGCTGCTGTCAATCTTTCTGCCACAGACACCCCTCTTTATTAATCCCACTTCCACCAGCTCAGATTTATCCTTCTTACTATGATAAGTCCGAGCAAACTGGAGTTTGATGTTATGCACTCGTGGATGGGGTTCCTTGGCAGCCATCTACAAGTGATATTCTTCAGTTCAGTAGTCATATTTTTCATTCAGGAAGATAATAAATGAACTATTCACAAATGTGGTGCTTAATATAAACACGTATATTTCATATTATGTATCTTATTGTTTGTTGAAATATATATAAACTTGAAATGAAAAACATGCACATTTTACATGTTTAAAAAGCTCATTCAAACAACATGTTTATACAGTAAACCTCGAAATTAACCACCAATGGGGTTCGATATAATGGTCGCATTGTCGAGGTGGTCGTTAAAGTGAGGTCTGATATATATTGCAAAAATTAATTGGGACTGTGAAAATATGGTCGTGATTTTGAGGTAGTCGCTTTACTCAGGTGGTCGTTAAGCGGGGGTTTACTGTATGATATTCATTTTGTACGCTTTGAATCTTGGTTTTTGGCAATTATCTGTCAACAGGAAGCAACTGGGCATGCTTTAATATAGTGTTCTCTTTATTTTTTGAAACCCCAATTACAAACAGAAAGAATTATACTAATAACTTTTTTTATTACTAACTCGGATTTAAATTAGCATACCTAGTTTTGAAAATAATTTAAACTTTGATTAATAAACATAAATTAATGAAGTCATTCATCGAATAGTGACAACGTGACACTTATTAATGTGATTTAAATTAAGATTAACGCAAATACGGTATGCAAATTAAAATAGAACATTATGAACAGGTGGTGTTCCCGATATGGTAATCAATTAAACCTGTTAATAAAGCTCCTATGTTATTTTAGATCAAATAATGGGCTGTCCTTCTGTGAAATGATCTGGTCTGAAGTTCGAATTAAACCATACAAAGGAGCATGCATCAAGCCTTACCAATATTTTATTGCGTAACATAGTTTACAGTTACTTCATGTAGTAACTGCCAACGGACTTCCATTACTGTTTTCTCCAATCCTATACTGGGATAAATATATTGTCTTGGGTGTGTATGGTTATATGATATAATTTAATGTATCCGTTACGGTTCCTTTAAAATGAATGAGTCCTCACTGCAGCAATGACTCACTGGATAACTTCGATTATTTACCAGCAGAAGTATATTAGAACCAGTTCAAACAATCGTGCAGTCCGCGTGAATAATCTCAGAGGGAAGTTGTTTACGTCACTGTCAAGAGGGCAGGCTGTGTAAAACCCCCATTATAAATTCACGTTTATGGTTGCAACTGTTGAATGTAATCGTAAACATTTTTGTTTAAGGGTCAAATGTATGGTCAAATTTTTGGTTGAGTCCTTTTTGTGAGGTCCGCGATTTACACTAGACTAGGTATTGATCATTGGCTACTGGTGAAAGAAATTATAAAGTATATTAAGTTTGAGAAAATAATCCACAAGAAAGACATCAGCTATCTTGATAAGAGACATGCAATCTTCATGGCAAGATGAGAAACTGAAAAATCAAAAGGTCATGGAAAGAAGAAAGAGGTCATTCGATTAATATAGATCTTTCCCCTATTTTTTTCTCGTTGGAGTGTACTTAGATTCAATCAGGGCAACGAAAGTTGACTCGGGGTCTGACGGGATATTTTGAGTAAATAAGTTTGAACCATTGTTGTCAGAAAAGAGAACTTGGAAACAAACTCTCCGGTCGTTGCTGTTTTATATGGTTTTTAATTCAGCACTTTATTTAAAGTGGTTCTGGCAGTGTCTTGCAGAAAAAAAAACTCAGTACGTTTTTCAGATTTCGTTTTGTTTGTAAAGCAAATGTGTACAATAGCAGGTCCGATAAGACAAGCTTGAAAATGTCAAATGTACAGATTTAAATGGTTTTTTAAATGCAAATTTAGCGACAAATCCCCACATTTTTATCCCCGGCATAAAAATGAGTTTCACAAACTACGGATATCTATCTGTCTGTCTGTCTGTCTGTCACTCTGATTCTCTCTCTCTTCTCTTCTCTTCTGTATCTATCTAATCTCTCTCTCTCTCTCTCTCTCTCTATATATATATATATATATATATATATGTATATATTTATATATCCATCTCTCTATCTCTTTATCTCTCTCTCTCTCTCTCTCTCTCTCTCTCTCTCTCTCCGTCTGCCTGTCTATCTGTCTCATCTGTCTCATCTGTCTATATAACCTATTTTCTCTGTCTATCTATCTATCTGACTATCTACCTGTCTAATCTGTCTAATATATCTATCTTATCTATCTATATAATCTCTAAACTATCTATCTATCTATCTATCTATCTTTATATATATATATATATATATATTTATGTTTTCTTCTTTTATATATTTTATTGTATAAAACCTTTCGTACATGCATTATCCACACAGGATATCATCATATAATTTGCCATAATACAATAAAAAATATGGAAAGGCTAAGTAGAAAAAAAACCCAACTAATTTGTGTATAAATCATAATATTGCAATAAAATTTGCATGAGAGACTATATGTATTTACATTTTACAGCTAACATATACAAAATGTCTTAGATTTTCATGTTAAGAATTGTTCCCATAATTCCAAAAAATCTTCTTCCTTTTGTTCTTTATGTGCTATGTATTGTTCAATTTTAATATATGCTCGTACCTTTGAAATGAAAATATTCAAATCTGGAATTTTCCCACCTATTCTATTAAAATATAAATACTGCTTTCCTAATAATATTATTACATGGATCACATGCCGATAATTTGTATCAATACTTCCTATTATTACGGTTTTTCACTTAACTGAATAAAGCTTTCGGACCGAGTGTTTATCCAAACTTCCAATTGTTCCCAAAATGATTTACTTACTTTGCACTGATACATCAGATGTTCTATTGTCTCCATGTTGTCTTTGCAAAAAGAACATAAATCATCTTGTTTTATGCAACGCTTATAAAGCCATTTATTCACTGTTAGAGATCTAGTCAGTATTTTATACTGCAATTCTTGAAGTTTTTTGTCTTTGGTGGCTTGTTTGGCTAACTTGAAAATTAATGACCACTGGCTTTGGAATAAAATTCTTTACCCCAATGATTGATTGTGACCTTTTTCTGTATAACTGTATCATATATTAACTTAGAGGTTATAGTACTCAATAGTTTAATGTTTTTCCCCAAATTACTCAAAATTTGATCTTCTTCATAACAGGTATCAGTTTTTTTTTAAATTATGAAAATTTGCTCTAACTCCAGCTATAATAACCCTCCAAACATTAAATAAGTATATGGGTGCCCCTTTTTGAACCCATACTTCAAATGGAATAATGCTACCTTCAGTATTATAAAGATCTGAGACATATATTATACCTATTTTATACAAAATGTTGTTGTAAATTGAATTTCCTCCAACCAGTATATTTTTATTGTTCCATATAATGTCCGAATGTTTAATTTCTCGAATATTTTCCCAAACTAACATCATGTTTTTATAATTAATTGTTCTAATGATGAATGTGTTTTTCTCACTATTTCTTTCATTTCTGCCATGGCGTTTGCGATATGTGTATGAATGTCATATTCATCCGTTACCTCATCTGTTGTTCCTTGGCCATGGCCATGGCCAGGTCTGTTTCGTCTTGTTCTGTGTTGGCGCTTTTCGCTTTTTTCCTGAGTTTTTTTCTGTGTATTTGACAATATCTCTCGTCTGGTTACTTGTTTTGTCTTTTTTTGCTTCGGCTGCGAGTCATTTTATATTGTATTCCCAAGATGTTGACAATTTTTCTTAACAGCGCAGTATAGTGTGCACTTAACGGTTTGCCATGACACCGGAAGTTCAATATATGTATATATATATATATATATATATATATATATATACATAAATACAGAAATTAGCGTCATTTCCAGTAAATCCTAACGAAGGGTAATATTTTCAAAAGAGTGATTTAGTAGTCCTGAGATTAACGCTTACACAAACGAGTAGGACAAGTCTTTACCTCCATAATGAAAAATTAAGTGGTATAGGGTGTCATTACTTCACTTCTCTCCGCAAATGTCGATATATATAACCCACGCTACAGTACATACATTTTCATACAAATGTAATCTGTTCATACAAATATAATCAATTAAAATATCCATCAAACATCAATGGATTCTAGAATCGTTTTTTTTAATGAAAAAAATAATAATGTCGATCAATTAATATTAGACCTGCAGGAATTCAGGTTTATTAAGGCACCATGAGCACATATCTCTATAGACACATAAAATCACTACTCTAGAAACACGAATATATGGATATATGGTTGGTATTAGGCAAAAACGTTTGGTTTGCAGGCACTTTTTTCAGAAGTCAGTGCTGGCAAGCAATTTTTTTTACCTTTTTTGAATGTTTCCATAAAAATATATGATCAGGGAAAACATGATAATAACATATTTTTTTTTTGCTAAACTGGTAAAAGAACTCGAAAACAAAGGAAATCTTATCATAATTTTAGTATTTTATCTTCTTGAAAGAAATGTCCGAGCGGCTAGAGCTCAAAATTGATAAGTTTCTATTGAAAATCAAATACAAATGATTGATGCGGGGGGTTAAAATTGATGCCCGCGGTCCCTGAGAACCATACCTTTTATTTTTATGGCCTTTGCTATAAATTGATTTACATATCATACTTAAAACTAACAAGGAGGTGAACAAGGACGGTTCATACTGCTTCTTAATCGATATCACTACGGGTTAAGTGGTGCTTAGTTATCAGTTCAAGTGACTACGGATATTACCAGGATGTGTTATTGATTTCTTTGTCCCGCTTTCAGTGATAATTCAATCCCGACCTCTGCTTAGTGTGCTGTGTACCTGAAAGCAATGAGGTGTTTATAATGTATGGGCCGACCAGCATGTGAGATGCAAAGTTGATGGGACATGTCCTTAAATCTGGTTTAAATAATAGCAATAACTGTCTGTCATATTTGAATATCGGTTATTTTGAAGGTTTCTTTTAAAAAAATACCGTTTTATTGCTGGCAAAACTGATTGCTCACGCGCATTAAGCCAGGTTCTGTTGCACGGCTGTAGTTATGTGCCATAATTGTGTTACATGACGAATCGAACTACGTCATAAATGTGTACCTCTCTTGCTCGAACGTCGTTGCTCAAATTATCGGAAGTAGCTGCATTACTAATCCACAAACAGGTTGTCAAAATGATTTTCCGGTAATCAAGGATCTATTTCCGGACTATATCCTTATGGAAAAATGGTTAAATTCTTCTAGTTTTCATGATAAGACTGTATTTTCGATTACTTGGTTATATTTTACCCTTGGTTGCTTTGTTATTTGGATAGCTTGCCGTCAAATTAATTGAAGGGATTACAGTGAAACATCGTGAAAGATCAAGATAAAAAAAAGAAATTTTCCATTGAATATTGGTTATCTAATTTTTAATATATGTTAATGTTTTATTTACATGGATAAAATAAAACAACCACCTAAAAGTGACCGTACTTCTGTTTTCAGCAGAAATAATACGAAAAAAATGGCTTCTTCCCTAAAAATAAATCTTTACCAGCAACCTTGAAACCGTTTGCGTATGCTTACTCCTGTAAACGAGTGTTAAAAACAGTGGCCGTGTGCATCGCGGGGCCACAACACGTGTCAATCTGGAAACTCCCTAAATGACTTCGGCCCGAAAAAATGTAATACATGTTCCCGCTGGCTGAAACATTGCGTGTCGCGGCTAACAATCCTATCTCTGGTCATGCTACCTTGTTATGGTAAACAGACAAAGTGGACTGTATTTAAAACACGCAGAGCCATAACAAGGTGTTATACAGCTTTATGTTAAGTACGGAGACTGTGTGTTGGGATTGTTCTTGCTGGGAAACTTTTTGTATAAGGCAAAACTGAACTTATAGTGTGAAAGTTTAGGCATACTATTGCTCCTGATTATGTCCCTTTCAGTATCGGCCTATCTCCTGTCGATGGCATTGTCTATTCAATCAGGATGCAAGTAAAGATATGTTATCCTTTTTACCTTTGGTGCCCTGAGAGGACTCACAGGAATTTCACTAGGAAGTCCAATAACTCATCCATTGATCTACAAGCAAACCCTGTGTTTCCTTTTCTGTCAGATTTCATACTTCGGTATCTTTGTTTTCTTCAAAATCGTCTTCAAGATGTTATATTTGTAGACCTTTCCTTGGCATTGGTTAGGTAGTTAGTGACTTTCAGCATAGTTCCATGCATATTGCTGAACAAGATTTTACGTGCCCTGACCAGTCAGGTACAAACTGCATGATTTAGATATGTAAAATACAGTATACTATATGGCAATAGTTCATGTATATTTCATCAGTAACTAATACTTTTATTATAGTGTTTTGGAACCAAGGCCTTTCTTAGTCTAAAAGGGGACCAATCCTGGTTTAATGCATTATCCACACACATTAGATCCATATTATCCTACTATGGATGCATTCTTGTGATGGAATCAATTATCAAGCGCATAGCACTGTCAGTATTGTCTCTGTCTGGACAAATTTGATTGGTTCTAGAGGATGCATGTTTGACTGAAAATAATTAAGTTAAACATTTAATTTTCTTTCACCAAGTATTTTAAACGCTTCTTCCTCCAATGCCACAAACATCAGGGGACCTCCAAGCACTTGATGGACAATCTGCTGGAATGAACGTGGAGCGTGGTGGCATAATGGTTAATTGCGATGAACTTGTGACCGCAAGGCTGTGGATTCGCGTCCCTTCTGTCCGCCGTCTTCGCTAAGACTCTTGTTGGGCAAAGTCTCTACCACCAAGGTGCGCTCTTTCGACCCAGGAGTGAATGGCTACTGGTCATGGGAGGAAAGCGAATGTAGAACGAATAACCTTCTAGCGCCTGATATGGCTGCTGGGGTTGTATGCTCCCCAGTGGGCTGAGAAAAGCTACAAGTATGAACAAGCCCGAAAGACGGACGAGACTGACATCGTCGGTGATATCAGATCATTAACCCTCACCTTTACCTTTGCCTTTAATGATTATTTGCAGGGAATTCCATAAATGTGGGCCAAGCTCATTAGCATGTCTCTCCAAATTATCTGTGCTTAACAGCATGTTAATGTAACCAAAGCTATGAAGGTTTCATTATTGTTGTTTAGTGGTTCCTCAACAGATGGCTCCATCAACTTTTACGAGATATAAGGACCATCTTGCCAGGAGTTGAAGTAATATGCTATGCATGCTGATGCCCATTTATACGCATACCACTTTACAGTCATTGTTATGGAACCGAACTTTTACCTTACAGAATCTAATCATCAAAACACAAAATACTTTAGACTGGCCCAGTCGAAGAAATTATTTAGACCTAATTCCTCCCGCTGACGGAGCTATCAAACTTCCTTTTGCTGTGTCGTAACGCTTAGAACAGGTACTGTCACCTTGCTGCATTATATATAAACAGTCCTCCGACTGCAGTTTCATTTAATGATAAGAGCTGGCACCCGGATACGTCTATCGGTACATGAAACCCCGTTTTATGTTACGCACTTTACTAACAAAAATAAATATTAAAGCCCTGGCAGGGCCAAACATGCTCAAGGAAAGGTTTGTTCTATGTGCGAGTATATATTCCAGAATAGGGCTGCCCGTATAATTTCTGGGAATTATGATAGGAATACAGCTAGTTCAACATTGATATCAGCCTTAAAATGGCAAAAAAATCAATCAACGAATATTTTACCTCTCTAATATATTCATGTTTAAATGCCATAATGGCCTAGCACCTTGTTATCTTAATTATCTATCAGAAACCCGATCTGAAATACACTCTTATAACACGAGATAGTCTTGTTAAGTGAAAGTACCAACAGTTAGAACTGAATTGATGCGAAAATATTTAATTTATCAGGGACCGAAATTATGGAATTTGTTACCGGAAGCTCTTCGTAAGATAGATAATTTAGATCAGTTCAAAAAAGATCTTAAGCAATATTCTCTATACTCTTGACATAATAACAATAAATCTATTATACCACTTTTACATGGTATGCATGCATGTTGACATTTTATGCTTTACGAATACCAATAAGTGAACAAACACTAACATAACCATGCATACATTGCACTTGTGGTTTGTATTATTCTTTGCACTTATTTCATACAATGTTAGCAACATTTTAATAACCTGAATAGCCTATGATTATCTAAATAATATTCTGTAATAAACTCTTAATAATGGTCTTACTTGTACAGACACTAACAATATATGTTATATTCAGTTACAATATTCTGCACATATATGTTTGATTGTATATTACTGTCATGCTATTTGATCATGTTTAAAATTTCAATTACTCTCAGGGCCTTGTGGAAGATCAGTATATTCTGTACAAGCCACCCTGAATAAAGATATATTAATAAATAAATAAATAAATAAAAATATATGCGTATCGGTGTTAACTGGCAGAAGTAGATAGAATTACACAGGATCTAGCAATTATACTGCGGAAAAGAGTGTTTGAGTGAAGTCATTTTACCGAGAATTCAATCCCTGAGATCATGCAAATATTTATGACTAAGCATCCCTTCTGTGTCGATTCTCATGCATTTATGCGCGCGAGCACACACACACACACATATATACATATACAAGCATATACACTGAAGGATACTTGGAAACATCATAGTTATATGTAATATGATTATATATGGGATGATTATTCACGCATATACGTGTATGGAAACATAGGTTAACCGTGCTAACATCTAGCTCCACAAACAGATTGAAACTTAATAAGTGTAGTAGGAAATTAATTTGCTACTCGTGTTTCGAATCATTCATTTAGGTATCGTCGTTAGCGGCTAATTTCGCTATTCAGACAATGTAACATATTGAAGTAAACGTGTTAAAAACAAGCCCATTACGCAGACCATCAACAGATTGTTTCAGTGTAATTAACGGAAATAATTAATTTGCTTCTTGTGTCTGTCTTAATTAACCATGAAAGGATTAAGCGGCTTATTTTGTTCCCCAGAAACACAATCTATGATTAAGGGAACGTAAATTAACCAAATTTTGGCTCACAATAATCTTTGTTTAATTATTCATCGAACTTGGAAATTTGAGTTAAAAGTTAAACGAAAACAAATTTCAAAGTTACTGATATCACGTACCAGAAATCGGTCGTATTACCCAAGGGTGTACGCGATCAGAAATTCTACTTTGAAGGAGATTAACTGATATCCGGAATTAGTAGCATTCTTTTCGCAAATTAACCTATTTATCAATCATGAATCTGAATACAATGAGGTGTATCCGGCGATGACAGGGTGTCAGCTGAATACGCATTTTCATTAAACCCTGACCAGAGAAGTTCCTTAGCAAATAATTTCTCTGTTTTTCCGTCGTCATTATGATGCTGCATGTCTTCAATTTTTTTTCTGTAAGCCTAAGTCAGTTTAGCTGAAGCAGATCCAGGAGGTCCGGACTCCCCTCTCCCCTTTTTTTAACAACTGCAGCCTTTGTTAAAGACTTCAAACCGATTTTTGTGACCTGGAACCCCCCCCCCCCCCTGTTTCCGGACCTCGGAACTTTTTTTATATATTGCTATCAGTCTTTCTGAGTTGTAACCCTCCTTTTCCTAAATTGTGTATCGGTCCCTTGTAGTACACATATTTAGCGGCCGCATATGGATCAAGTATGCTTCTAAAATCGGTAAGGTTAATAAAAATGATCAGTAAATCGATCGATTACATTGTTACTTATTCAGTGTAGAGGACTCCGAGTAAAAGATATGATGGTTATGTAGAAGATGCTGCAAACAACCAAATATGACAAGAAATGGTTTCTACTATTAACTGTTTTACATGGATTATACGACTAGCTATACTAACTAATACAATAAAAGGGCTCTCCGCATGGCTCAACGGGGGCGTTGTATAGTCTGTAGAGGAGAAAACCACCGACGTTGGACGGGTCACTAAAACCCACTATAATGGCAACTCGTAGGATCGAACCCAGGTCTCCAGTGGAGAGAGCCGAGTAGACTGGTACCCCGCTCTATTTTGGCACCGCTGCTCCAGGCCAATCATAGAGACGGGCGAACAACGCCATCTTAAGTACTCCCAGCAGACTGTTTCCAACTCCAGTATGTATTAAAATGATAAAAATAAGCATTTCGTTTGCTATGAGAAGTTACCAAAAGTTGGCTGTGCATTACGTGTGACATTTATTATTAGTTTAATAGATATTGATAACAAACGTATGCCACGTACAGTGGAATATCAAAGATTCAGTATATCGTATCATCTATACATCCATCAGTATTTTTTTTGTGCAACGACTCATTTTTCAATAATCGGAAACTATAAATAACTAAAGAAAGTAATTTTATAAGAAATCTTCACGGATAACCAGACAGGATCGCGGGAGCGTCCATGACAATCGGCATGAGTGTGCAGTCCTGAGTTGGAACCAGTCTACAAGTAACTCAGGAGTTGCAACTGGGAGTACTTAAGATAGCGTTGTACGCCTGTCTCTATGCTTGGCTGAGGGCCGTTTTACCACTCGACTGTAGAATCGATAAAGTTGGAAACGCGATTTGGATGGCTATTCATACGAATTTTTTCTTCACATGTAACAGCCAGAGCGTCACTGGTTAAGCGTAAAACAGAGAGGAACACAGTATTTCAAATGTAATTAGCTGTTGCTGTAATATTGTGTTGGCGCCATCTCGTTGAAAACTTCCCAACCAACTCGAACAGGGTCGACCAAATGTTAACCCTCAATTATCTCCGGCACCTGCCTGTCAAATAAAAACCCTATTCAAAAGCGTTTCCAGATGGTATATATCCTTGAATGTGATATGTAATTACTCTCATAAAAATAACGGACTTGAACCTTACGTTATCATTACGTGAATCAGAACAGGTCTTAAACAGGAGTTTTGAGTGTAAATGAAGATTATTATATTTGTCTCATCGGCAAGAAACTTTGTATGAAAAGATCAAGATGATGCAACGGACAATGACAGAGACACTTAAATAATACCCAGTGTCTTCATAATTATTTCCTAACTGCCTAAGTTAAACCACCCCTCCTTCCCTGCAGCAACAGCAAGCAATGTGACATGACACAGTATTAGTTGTAACAATTCCCACCAGATGGCAGCAACTACCAAAACGATGTCACAGGTGTTAGTTCTTGACAGCTCCGATGAGCAAACAGGAATTCTCTAATTCCATTACCACAAGGGAATGTCCGTATTTACATATTCAAAATTTATAACGAACGGTAGGACGTTTTGAAGGTTACTGTTCGTGCTCGCTCTGGTTACCATTCACACATATGTGTGCCAAATAATTACGTGAAATGAATAAAAAATATATGTCATATCTTGAAATTATATTTATCTTTTTTTTCTTTTTCATAAACAACTAATTTGCAGCCTCTCTTTACAAAATTGTCTTACAATTTCTACCTTTGTTTTAACTATACTATTTGTCCTTTAAATAACTTCTGCTATGGTGTTCGTCTGCTCCTATAACCCTTTGTCCTATAAAAATAAAAAAAAAGGCAACTGTCATGCCTTAATTGTATATTAAATAGATACTTGTTATTCACTCTAGCCTTCTAAACTTAAAAAAAAGGAAATTCTTACACATTATTCTTACCTCCATTAATGGTATCTTAATCAAAAATTGTTAAGATTTCTCTACCAATCACATTTCGAAAGAAACTTTCTCCCAGTCTGCTTGTATGTATATTGCAAATATTTTTTTAGAGATGCTTAAATTTTATTAAAATTATAAATGGAAATCAATAATTTTTTTAACAGGTTGAAAGATTTATCAGTTTTAAGAACGTTGAATAATTTATTGGAACTAGCATTGCTTTCAACTAGGCGTGAAAAAAGAAATACATTATGATGGCGAGATTTAAAGAAGGCGGCCAGAAAAAAAATTAAATATGGCGTTTTTTTTTTGCTGTTTTTTTTTCTACTGTCCACACAAATGGCTGTATATGTAATCTTTCGTTATAATTTTATATATGTTTTTTTTCTATTGGTAAAACGGTTAGCGCAAGGTAACAACCTCTTGAAAGTAATTAAAAAACTGTCACTTTGATTCCAGTGTATTCCGTCAGAAGTGCGGCCAGGAAGAATAAAGTATTATTAAGCCTTCCCTTCCAAAGGCTTATATAAAGGTTTATAATTTATTTCCATTTCGCTTTGTAAGACTGCCTTTCTCAAGTAATTTTATTTAAAAGACATAAAGAATCATGAGGTCTTTATAAGGGGATTCAGTGATTAAAACCCATCACTTGCATAACCGTAGCAAAATCTATGGATCTTTTCTTTCGGGTGACTTAATTCCAACCTGTGTGTTCTGCCGGAACATGGTCCTTTTTGAATATTAAGAATTAATGGGTTAATTATTGCATATTTACCGTACCAGATCAAAGCAAATATTTTGCAGGCACAGCGAATCCCACGGACTTTTGCATAATCGTATTAAATATCACATTAGTTCATAATAAGTCAAATTAAGTATAATTCCATGGGTTCCGTATAATCATGTTTAAAAGCATACGATGGAGTTCCAAGGAATTCATTTAAAGAGCTCTCCGTCAAGCCGCGCATGATATTGAAGCTTCCACTCCCAGAACTCCTCTTTGAATACAAACGTCATCTTCATTTGATTAATTAATTATAACAGGGGAATTACATCCCTGCAACACTGATTCTCAGAAACGTAATTTTAACACCGTAGTATTAACACAGTCGTATGGAACGTCCTTATAAACATGCAGACACATCCTCAGCTTAACTACCTTAAAGCCTGACTTTTTACCTTGACATGTTTTCCCTACTTTTTCACTTATATATAATATGACAGGCTTATTGTTATTTTAATTGTCATACATTAAATGAAACGCTAATGGGAGACTTTAAAAAAATTCTTTTGTATCAGCTACAGAACTTTGTCTCAGCTGTTCGGTTGTTTAGGCACAGTCCAGTCATTCATAGTTGCGCTTGTTTGAAGGTAAATCTTGTAATTATTCCCGTGAGCTTGAAGGCGTTTTCGTCACTTTCCCATGTTGACAAGCGAACAGATTGGGCCGGCCAATACAAATACAACCCAAAACACCGACAGAGATCTAACGATTTAAGATAAGACAAAAGACCATGGCAAATAAATATCTTTCTCATTCATATTACAGACCTAATTATTTGGTGCCATTCGTCCCTGACAGGTGTTGCGAGTGCGGTGAAGATCTAATGTGCCTTTTAACTGGGATTCTAATTCAGGCCGCTGTCCTGGTGGGCAGCCACGCTGTACCCTGGCCAGATTTTCTACTGAATATAAAGAGGATCTTCATCCTGCGCCGAAAATAGTTCGTTCTTCCTGGCACCTGGGTCATCAATTGCATCAAGCTTGGTGAAAATACTTTCACTGCTCTATTTACTTTCTACGCCAAATTTTGAGTATATCATTTATTCATGTATATTCATATATATTCATATATTTATTCGTATTTCGATTGTTTGCCTGTAAACAAAATACCAAATCATCGAAATATTTATATTTAATTAAGTGGACTTTTGGAACCAGGGAATGGATGAGGGATATCAGTTTTGACTTTGAATTCGAATTCGGCGAAATCTGTTTAGTTATAGTATAAACTTAATTTAAATGTTAAATAAAATCTTGTTATTATTGTCTGGACGGTTATTTTGAGCTTATTCAAGATACGCTCATAGAGTTCATAGGGGCTCACTGTAAATATGGATCGGACAAAAGCAATACATATTTTATTTTAATATTCATGACGGAATTCTCTACAATGGACCAGATATTCTCAGACAGTGCTCCACCTCATATATTAGAGACGGAACCCGGAGGAGGTACAGGTGCGGAATCTTTGATCATCCATTCGGCTGAAGACGATGCACACTTAAATAGGCAGGGCACATAAAACGTCATCACGTGACAGAGATCACAGGCAGCTTCCGGTAATGTCATACACTTAGTCTGCTGCTTGGATCGTTTTGAATTCAGCTCGTGTCATTTAAACCGTTGGCATTATCAAACACGGTGCTTTAATTAACTTCCCAGAATCCTCTGATGAACGAGTAGCACCTCTGAGGTTCCCGGGTTTCACATCCGTGTTATCAGAATAAGCGAGCCAGATAAAGAAATACTTTTTAACTGTGTATTTGTCTGACGGTGCGGTCTTTTGATATTTGAGACTGGTTTGTTAAAGATGTACTAGAAGGCTCTACGTAGAGCACAAACACCTCACCCTAATCTGAGTACTCATGGTAAAAACTGGTTACAATTTACTCTTTTTAATAAAAGGTGGTATTTTGTTTTCTCTACGTGTCCTCTTAGTCGACATCGATGGAGCGAGAACGCAGAGGGAGCTAAATTCGACCTCATATTTAATAGGAGCAGTCACAAATATTTCAGAATATGATTCAAAAGGGCTACCTTTGAACGTGAATATTGTTACTTACGGACACTGGACTTTTGTCTCTCAGTTTCAGCTGAATAATTTAGGTGTTAAAAATGTCCTCCGAAATGAAGAAACGTCAGCTTGAATCACACGTTTGCTTATTGCTGTGAATATATTGCCATTCAAGTTTGCAATCCATTCTACAATATAAGGATATACAAGGGAACTGCCAAGCATAAATGTTTTACTAACCTGATATGTATTTCTCTGAATGAACTCGAGATGGCGCTCATATGTAGCTTACCGTAATTAATGCAGAAAACAATTTTGGAAGTACCCTATTACATGCATCAGATCATTTGTTCAAAAAAGGTATGATCTGTTCAGAAAGGGTATCTATGAAAAAATCGGATCCAACCGTACCAACGCACTGAACAATCGGAGAATAACGTATACTCATTTAACATATATTAATTCGGACAGTATCATTCTAGTTTCACGTAAGGCAGAAGCATCTGTGATTCAATCTAATTTAATTTACGTATACGTATTTTTAATCTTATACTTATACAAGTCCAAAGCCGGTCATGCACTAGGGAACATGTTACGCCATATTTTGCAGATCACGCAACTTGAAACATGTTGCAGCGTTTTGTTTCTTGAAACACGACCTACATACACGTATGCAACATGTTCCTTTACAAAGAGCAATCCTTGGCCAAAATAAGGTAGTGTTCTCAAGCACCGCCCGCGTCAATTTTAACCCGCTGCATAAAAAAATTGTATTTTGATTTTCATCTGTCAAGAAGATATACTTATACAATTTTGATAGGTTTCCTTTGTTATGTAGAGCTTTTACCTGTTTAGAATAAAAATATGTTATAATCATGCTTTTCCCTGATCATATGACATTTTTTATCGAAACATATAAAAAAGGTAATAAAAAAACCCCGCCCGCCCGCACTGTTTTCTGCAAAAATGTCCCTTAGAACCATACCTTTTTTGGCCTAAGTAATATAATTTAATAAAATATTTTTTAAAATAATTAGGTATATTTGTGTGAAGACTAATCAGTTATATTTGAATACGCTGGCTACTCTAAAAAACCTTGTACATGTACAGCCATGCAACTGCCCTCATAATTAATCATTTCTTTTGTGGTCAAAATATTGATTAAATCATAGCCACGAATTACTGAATGTGAATGTTTTCCATGGTGGATAGAAAAAAATATATTATTAATTCGTGCACACAAATTAATAATTGATTCATTAATATTTTAAGAATTGATATTTTTCCCACCTTGGAAATGTATTGTTCACATCCATGCAGTTACTCGTGTGCACGAATAAATGAATATTTTACCATCCTGTACCATGTGGTCTCACGGGCTCCGTTGAGGAGCAGGCCCATGTATTGTGATATATCATCAGCCATATGATCACAAAAATGCAAATGTATATTTACCAGTACTTCCAAGAATGTGTGCCATTTTTATTTTTCTGTTTTTGTATTGATCAGAGTTTGTTTCATTAAGACACCTGTATGATTGGTACAAACCCAAAAGATCCTCCTTTTTTTGCTTTGTCCATTCGAAGTGGCCTTCCATCTTGAGGCTTGTTTTTGATGACCTCGGCTACCCTAGTGCAATGACCTAAAATCCTGCAATTCTATTGGCTTGCAGGCAAGAACGAAACTTGACATGTGCAACAAGTTGCATAAAAATAGAACCGGTCCTATTTCTTGAAACAGGTTTCAGAGCACAGGGAACGTGAAACATTTTTCCATACACACCTGCAACATGTTGCGTTGTCCTGACCAAAACTGAAGTGACATACGTATGCAATTCAACGTCAGGTCCCATGACAACATGTTGCGCAACATGCGTGGTCCGCAACATGTTGACATCAAATTCCCTAGTTATTGCCAGCTTTTACAACTCACCGTCGTACCTTCGTTATATTTGTTAATACTGAATTCTGGATAAATTATTCTCCTCCGCAGCCATCGACTGCCTTTAAACAAAAACTTCTTGCAGCGGGCACTAGTTGAACAGACGCGTGCTTCAGCGCAGTAAACAAAATAAACATGTGACAGGCTTGCTTTTAGTTCTCACGTACATGTACATATGTATCATTCCCAAGTATATTCATTTCACATGTTTTATTGGATAAACTGGAACAGGTTTTGATAGTCCAAGGCTATATGTTAACTTACCCATTCACTCCTAAAATATTAAGCGTACGCACGCATGGCCCAATCACAGCTGTAGTCAATGAGTCGGATAAGACTATCAATTATATCAGGCTGTCTTAAACTTTCAAATGCAGTCCTAGACACTGTTTTTATTTCATATCGTTTAAGTATTGCTTAGGCATGGGTGGTCAAAAATATTCACCAGTCACGTGCTTACCCTATCACAAATATAGGAGGAGTATGCGTTATATCTTAAAAGATATCTTGCCTTATAGCAATGAACCCATGGCATGTTCTTATCCGCTCTTGGAAATATAACTGTTCGATCATCTAAAATACTAATTGTCTCTGCCGATTTAACACATTAAATTGACTGTGTTAAGTTTTTTTTAATAATATCATGACGTCAGGGTTATAGCTAGACAAATTTGGATGCTGGCTAAATTTATTGACATTGGTAGAGCAAGCGGAGGCGGTCACAGCGGGAGGTCCAGGGGCCACTCGATTTCGGAATGTGTAAGCTTTGTCGTTGCGTTAATTGTTCTTTGTGTTATAACTATTTTTAATAATTATTTTGGCTCTCGATTGATTGATTTTTGTGAACATGTAAATAGGTATAACTTAAATGCAGTTTTTGGTAAAAAATAACCAAAGTTTCATTGCTGGTAGTTGTTTTTACGATCATTAAGATCTTTTGTGCCGGTCGGTGGGTTGATAATGTTAGCTGTGTGCCGGTCGGCAGAAGCCCATCCAGACTACCCCCGACAGGCGAGTTACGTCCCCTATTGTATTAACGTCCCCTATTGTAAAAATTATTACATTAGGGGTTACAAATAAGCTGTTTCTCACAACCCCTATTGTAATAACGTGCACTATCGTTATAATTATTACAATAGGGGTTGTATTTGCAACCCATATTGTTATAATATTTTTATTACATTAGGGGTTGCGGTTGCAATGGTTTTTGCACACCAGATTTGATAAGAAATGTGAATACTGTGATACCACACACAAATCGATACCTCTAGACATGTAAATTGTAATTTATAATGTTATAAAATATCACCATCGTTCATGAATATTATTATCCCTTGACCAAATTACATTTGTGATTTTAACAAACGCTTAATGTTACAGTGATTAACTGTTAAATACTGTTGAGAGGGCTAGTGAATCGCCGCCTTTGC
Organism: Sipunculus nudus; assembly: GCA_026874595.1. Classification (NCBI taxonomy): domain Eukaryota; kingdom Metazoa; phylum Annelida; class Sipuncula; order Golfingiida; family Sipunculidae; genus Sipunculus; species Sipunculus nudus. The sequence goes on from CM049319.1 coordinate 28,344,000, forward strand.
CCGTCAATTAAATTATTATTAATATAATATTGTATGTTATTTATAAATTATACTATAATTAATGTTATATATCATATAAGTAATATATCTAAATGAAAATAAGCCGGACAATATGATCGGATAATTATAAGACAATTATTGCTTTATTCTAGAAATTATTCTTTATTTTCATTTTATTCCAATTAAAAACTATTATTTGTGGACAATAGTATCATGATCAATTAATACATAGGCAACGTTATTACAATACAGGTTTGACCGGGCAGCCCAAATTGTAATAACGTCCAATAATGTAATAACCACGGTATTGGACTATTGTTGTGTGTCATTTATAGGGTAGTAACAAACAGGTGTTCATACATTTCTCTGTTACACCCCTGTTCTGAGTGATAACCATACAGATTGTTAGGTTATTGAGACGACATATTTTTCCCTCTTGGAATTTGAGTTCGGCAGGAGGTCGGCGTGTGGGTTCCCATGGACCGAGTTCATACTGTGGATACCTTGGTGTTGTTTCTGATAGATGGCGCTGCGACAGACCCGTCGCTTAATTTCTCCTATGGTGTCAAATTACTCGAGATTTACGTGAAAACATGGAAAAATAAACCTTTTCAGACACAGACACTATCTATTTTATATACAAATATATATATATATTATACACAATATTTGTATTGTGTCTGTGTCTGAAAAGGTTAATTTTCCCATGTATATATATATATATATATATATATATATATATATATATATATATATTTCTTTACACTGACTCTTCCACTTCAAGACCATCGACCAACGTGAAAGCAAGTATCTGCTGATTAAACAGTAAACACATTTTTTTTTCAAATATAGTTGCTTTATCATACGTTTTACGGTTCTTTACAGATATCCATTCACATCAACATAATTAATGTCATCTTCTAAAATTTCAAAATGGCCCAAAAAAAATTCTCACTGCTCAGGCACGCTTACTGTTCATTTACGTTTCTATTACTATTACCATTGCTCAATTCCTTTTATTATTCCTATTACTTAAAATATACTTGAAATATTGTACGTTAAGCAATTGTTGATTATATATATATATATATATATATATATATATATATATATATATATATTCCTTGGCGCTGTTGTTATAAGAAAGTAAATGACTTAAACTCCCCCAACCCCCATGGGAGATGGTCCCAAAAACCCGACTTTGACAAGTTTCGAGGGCTTATTTCCTCAGAAGTAACGTGTAAGATTCCTTATGTATGGAACATGGAAGGCGTGTGGAGAGATTTTCTATAAACCAGCAGCATGCGATTTTTTCTATGTGTTGCTCCTGGGTACAATCCGGAAACTTAAAAAAATCGGCACACATAACGATCGTGAGGAATCTCACCTCCATTATTTCTCAATACTGGTACCGTTTAGAGTAGTTTTTAATTACAGTTAATAGCATGAATAATTGAGTGGTTATTACATTAAGAACTTTATTACAATAGGGGTTACTCGGACCCCACCACTCTTGTAATAACGTTGCCTATTGTAATAAAAATGTATGCAAGAAAAACTTTATGGATATTTTTGTAGTACATGGAGATACATTAAGAACAGTTATATTTTATAGACATTTTTAGCATTTGTTAATCAAGGAATTGTATTAAAACACCTTTTATACCGTAAATGACACATGTAATTAAGTGTTTATTACACTATGGAACTTGATTAAAATAGGGGTTACTCTGACCCCACCACTTTTGTAATAACTTTGCCTATTGTAAGAAATTTTTTGCCAGGAAAATTTTATGGATATTTTTGTAGTACATGGACATAAATTAAGAACAGTTATAATTTACAGACATTTAAGCATTTGTAAATCATACAACTTTGACATTTAATAAATATTAAAACACCTTTTATACCGTGAATTATTTAGATAATTAAGTGGTTATTACATTAAAGAACTTTATAACAATAGGGGTTACACGGATCACCACTATTGTAATAACGTTTCCTATTGTAATAATGATTAAAGCAAGAAAAATATTATAGATATTTTAGTACATGGGTAATACTATATGAAAAGTTATAATTTATAGACATATTGGTAGTAGCACACCTAACAACTGGTTCATTTAAGGAAATATTGAATACCCATTTTATAATCAATATAATAAATAAATGATCATCAATTTAAAATACAATAGTTTAAAAACAAATCATAAAAACGTACCATTACAATATCGCACTAAAATACGGATATACTTTGCTGGAAACAAATCATTTATATTATCACGATCAAAGGTATCGATATATACGTTGTTTCACTGGATTCGCCTTTTTTTCTTACCAAAGCTGGTGTGTAAAAACCATTGCAACCGCAACCCCTAATGTAATAAAAATGTTATTACAATAGGGGTTGCAAATACAACCCCTAATGTAATAATTATAACAATAGTGCATGTTATACCAATAGGGGTTACGAGAAACAGCTCATTTGTAACCCCTAATGTAATAATTATTACAATAGGGGACGTTATTACAATATAGCACGTAACACAGGCGCCAACAGGCGTGGCTATAACCCTGCATGGCATATGTATTGCACAGTAGCGTATTCTGATACCTCAGCATTGTCTTTTAACGCGTCTTCGATTATCTCATCATTAAATAAAAACACAAGTGCCGTATTTCCTGCTTCTGCTGACCACGTGATGTACAAAATGTTTATTTAAATAAATACTGACAATTCTTTATTCTTTCTAGGCTGACCGATATTGTAATATATATGTGTGTCAAAAAGAGGCAGAACTTTCGCTAGCAAATGATCGTGAGGTTAACTGTCACCGTGTCAATATATATGTTTCATTTTGTAACAGGGTAATTTTTAACATACTGTTGCCGCTGTTTGACCGGATTAAATTGGAAATGTGCTGTTGTTATTCTGGATGTATACAGTTTTAAAACTTAAAGTTTTGTAACTTCCCATCACACACGTCACAGAATACTAATGTGTCCGTGAGTAAATAACTGAATGTCATCGTTCTCTCATATCAAGGCGACAGAATATGATTGTCTCTAGAATGAATTTTGCAAACATTCTGTTATATTTCTTTTTAAATTATATATATATATATATATATATATATATATATATATATATATATATATATATATATGACCAGCGTGACCCAAAAGGCTGTGTTTGCATTCACTTATTTTGCAAAAATGTGACTGCACATTTGTGAATATTCCGGCAAGTCCCTCCTGGATACAGGTCATGAACTGGAACTGCACCAAAATATAACCGATTCGTCATTGGCCCCATCCCGAGGTGCCTTGGAAATTTCACGGAATTTCGTTCATGATTGCGTGAGTTATATAATGAACATTCACAAACATACAAATTTACAAACACTCGAACGGGAATGAGAGCATATCCTCCAGGCGGAGGCAGAAACAACTGGATAAACAGACTTAAGATCAGCTTGAAATTTTTCAACCTGAAAATTTAATGAAGGACGTTTTCACAAAGCCTCCAATATATAAGCAACAAGCATAACTTAACACTGGTAACTAATATGCAATTAAGGATCATCCATACAAAAATACTACAAAATAGTGTACCATTTTGAATTATCAACCATCAGACAGTTTCACCTGAACAACATGTTGCTCTGAATCGCGTAATCGTAATATGTTAATGAAATACCAACTGAATTAGGAGATATAAGAAATATATGCACGAGACCATTCCAAATTTATAACCCTTATCTCAGTTTTCATATTTAAAGCGTCAATGTTGTTTAGTAATGAGGATATGTTTGCACATTACTTCAAAGGACTGGTATGAAGTATTAATCGTTTTCAATCAGTCATGCTTCATCGCGTTTTTTGACACCTATAAGCGAGCGTTTACGAATTTCAAGATGCAGGCAGACTATTTTAAACTACATTTAATTATGACCAAATAAACATAGAATAACACGATTTATAATCATACAGTAATACGACGATGATATAAAATACTAAAGGTTACATGACCCTTCAAAGCTTAACACAGATCACCTCCCCCTGGGACTCTCCAGCATTCTATGTGACTATCAAAAAGTATGATATTATTACATCATGCTGTAATTGACAGCCTCTTGGTTAATTAGAAATATGTATTCCCAGGAATGCAGACCTTAATCATGTGGGCGGTCCTTATATTGTAGAATGCTACCCAAGCCGTGTTTGCCTACTTATTCGTTCCATGTTTTATTCGTGCATAAGTGACCTTATACATTTCTGAATAAGTCATTCCTGGACCCGGATCAAGAAGCGGATCAAAACCAAACTCTGTACTCGATTCTTCTCTGTCCCATCCCGAAAGGCCCTGAAAATTTCATGAGACTTCGTTCATGATCGCGTGAGTTAAGCTGTGAATAAACACACACACACACGCGGAAGCAAAAACAGGATAAAATACAAAGTGGGGAACCGTTACAAACAGAAAGGCCAGAGGGCGCTAGATCAGTGACCTTGCCTTTAACAAAACATGATGTGGGATTTGAACATGTAACTTTTTTACATGGTAGGGTATTTTGGGGAGCAATCTCTCTCAAGATTGTGATCTGTAAAAGACGAATCACAGAGCCCTCGAGTTCAAATAGGGCTGGCGTTGGGACTACGTCATGAGCGAATGGCGTCCTTGTTCCTTTGAACCACTACCTCTTTTTTTCGTTGTTTTATCTACAGGAAGGTTAAAGGAACGCGTCCGCGGTCTTTCAAGCTCTTTGAGCCTCACCTTTTTTTCATTACTGTCACATATGGAACAGAAAAATATGAGTATCACGCCCTTGCAATTTTAAGTATTTTGTCGGCCTTAAACGGACAGCTGTGCTGAAAATACTGCGCAACCCTGGATGCTGGTGACAAAATAATATACGTTAGTATTCCCAAACTTAAATTCATACTACATCCATATGATGCTAAAAAAATAGAGGATAAGAAAGGTGAAACATTGGAAAGATTAAAATGAATATTCATTTTACCTACTGATCGTACACGAGTAAACGGTCACTGCATCAACATTGTTGCAACATAAATATGATAGCATTGACTGATATACAAATGAACGAGAAATTGTTATGGCAAAGTAGTATTAGGTCTGTTACGACGTCTGTTCGTTATACTCAAAATTAATTTAAATGTTTGATTTCCATATATGACATAGAAGAAATAAAAATATACCTCCAGTGGTGCTCTCTGTTTCTTTGTTGTTTCAAGGCCCAACAACGAGCTGCAGACATTCTACTATAGCTATCTAGTACTTACAAAGAAAATTAAGTCAGTAAACTTTTGTCCTCAATGTTCTCTCGAAGCGCTTTGCGTTTGACACTGTTCTATGCCTCATTTTAAATAGTACTGTTCCCACAGTGACCTCGTCGATATGAGAATTATTATTTTTTTTAACCTACACGTCATTTTGAGTGATTATAATATTAACCTCACGAGTGCCTCCCTTTCTTTTGAGCCTTATTGGTCTCTACGCAAGCCAAGCTTTCTCTGGAGGCGCCTTTAGGATTTTTCTGCACCAGATCTAAACGGAAACAGAGAATGTCATGTTCAGAACCCCCGGGTTTATGCAATTCGTGGTCACAGGTCCACTAAAATCCCAATTCATCCTAATATTAATTATAACGCCTCTGAAGGAATTTTAATCCCACAAAAGGAAAAAAGATTTTAATTCAAGCGCTAAACAATGACCACGTGCTGTCAGAGAGAGGGATTTTCAGTTGGGTCAACTCTGGGAACTGAGACAAATTATATTGCCACCGTTTGACAAAATGTTTAGTTGTTTACAGGTAAGTAGATTTTACACACGCATCGGTATTTTTACATGATAACCATAGCTTTGATAGTTCGGCCAATGTATGTTTGAAAATACTGGAATGGGTTTGTACAAAAAGGAAGCCCTACAACGTAATTACAATTCAGGGATGGGGGCATCCTCCTTTATTAAGGATCAGCAATCTCCAGGAACATTAATAGATGAAAACTTGTTACCTGAACATATTAAACTGATATGGGATTGAAAAATTACATTCTGCAGTCGGAGCCCACAATCTTCAGCCAGAATCTCTTTATCGGTCATGTGTTTTATGTACAACTAGCTGATAAACCCGGTTTACCGGGATTTTTACCGGGTTGGGGGAGATATATTAACTGAGATGTGGAATGTTAGCTCATTTTTTATTCTAAAAGTTAACGAAATATAGGTTTTCAGTGGAAAACTGTATCAATAAGATATACATAAATATTTTTAACATTTATTTTGTTGCGCTGTGCTCGTGGCAAGAAATTCATACCCCGGTATGTTTACCTTGAAGACCTAGTAAGTGATGTTTACACAGCGAACCGGAATGAGACGCGGGGACATTCAGGTTTTCGATGATATTTGACTGGATTCTATCGTTGGACGTATAAAGATAAAGTTGATGTGAGGAACACATGAAAGATTTATTAAATGTACGTTGCAAGGAAACTGTTCCTGAAGAAAGAAACATTAAATATGCATACCTCGTAAGTAGCAGAAGCGGACCCAACGGGACTCCATGCAGAGGGTCCATATCCCATTTTCAGCCACCGCAACCTTTTTTTTTTCATCGTATCAGACACATTTTGAGGCCTGAAACCCCCGCCACCACTCCATCCCACCCTACCCCTGTCCCTTACTTGGGACCTTGAATTAGGTTTTGTCATTTAATCCTCCTAGGCTTAACTCTTCATTCCATAAAGCGAGAAACATGCGTTTTTTCTCTTTTATTGACCGCATACGTGGGTGAGAGCCTCGTTCAAATGTATGGCCCGAAAAGCTCAAATCCCTCACCGAAAGCAAGCGTTATTCACTTGAACAATAGTCTGGGGTTGAGTGACCACGATGCACGCTTTCCGGTCATTGCCGAAGGCAGTTCGGCTGTGCTCGGTCTAACCTTAGTGCAAGTCAGTAAAAACAGAAAAATCACTCAAAATTATATGTACACTAAAAATTATTCATTCTCATATCGTCTATGTCACTGCGGGGATAATATCCTTTAAAATGATGTATGGCAGAGTATTGTACACAACGCGGTTTTAGAGAACAATGCCAACAAACGTGAACCGAATTCCTTTTATAAGTATTAGATAGATGTCAAGCTTAAATTACAAGGGTTCACATGATTTCAGAACAAATAAATGCAAATAGGCGGGTTCCACACAAAGTTATCGTTCTTTGTCACAATAGTATAAAAGTTGAAACAATATACATTTCATTCCGATTACATCCAAATTTTATCCTTGACATTCATAAATAGACACCCTGTGTAGAGAATTTCAAACAATGTCCACAAGGATATTACCCACCACCCTTGATCCGCTTCTGCTAATAAGGAGGTGTCATTTTCCCTCTTTATTTGGTACAGTTACCTTGCAAAAATACATGCATTCAATTCATCTGTCATATCTTCCTAACATCGATCTATACATTTACCGTTATACGTTAAACAATAATAATATATGTAACCAGTGAAAGATCTTTGAAAACTGAATGCCCCCGCCTTCCATTTCGGGTCGCAGAGGTAAACCTCATCACCAACAAGATCTTTCAGGTAAATATACCGTTGCATCAGTTTCTTGCCAAGAGCACAGCGCCAGAAAATAAATGTAAAAATATTTGTACATGTTTTATTGAAAAAGCATCCCTTTGAAAATCTACATAATATTTTTACTTTTAGAATATAAAAAATGAACCAACATTCCTCATCTAATTTTGATACATACCCCACCCCGATAAATATCCCGGATACCTGGTTTATCAGCTAGTACGTGATAAATTTATCCTGTGTGTAATGGAAAATCCACTGGTGGTTTGCAGTGGCCAAGTGATTGCTGGAAGACGTTTCGTTGTCCTCCGCACAGGGTAATAGGGAATATGTATGAATAGTAAGGCCTTAAGGTTAAATATATCAGATGCAAATATGTCACCTATGACTATTGCTGAACACTTAACTATTGATAGTTTTGTACTCGAAGAACGCAAGCACGTACCCCCCCCCCCCCTAAAAAATTGCCCATATATCAATATAGATATAATGCTCTTGGTAGGAAAACTCTCCCAACCAAAAAAAAACTATGCATCCAAATATGATATACTACTAAAGACATTAACCTTTAGCCTCTTCTCCCATCAGGGAAGGCTTAACCATGTCTGGTATATATATTTCCACATGTCAGCAAAAAAGGTAAAGAAATCGTGTAATCTTTGACTTTTTATCGTCGGATAGTTTAATGGCTTCAGCGGTTAACCTAGCACTTTCTACATATCTCTTACAATATGTCCTATAAGGCAAAATTTAAAATGCTTATTAATTGACACATGAGTTACTCATATTTTGTCCGAATACCTCACTAATTGTATGGTTGTATAACTTTTTGATACATCTAAAAACTGTGAATAATTCAAATAAAATTCTATTCAGAGTTTGTCTGCTCATTGCTCATAACGACAGTTAGGCAAACTTACACTTAGCCTATCCTTTTGTTTCCCTTCAGTTTTCGACAAAACCTAGAATTCTTTAATATATAATGTTGTATTTTTTTTAAAATTATAACAAAACTGTTTGGGTTTGACTTGGATGAGGGAATACCGGTGTCCATTGGAAACATTGGTTGCCATGGTGACACCCGGAAGCTGGGCCGACGCACCATGTCCTAAATCGGTTCCGTCTTGGTGTCCGTGTGATTGTCCAAAATATCGGAGGCATCCCCCATGTCTGCCAGTCCTGTAAAGAAGGAAAAGAAAGAAAAAGCAGAGGCAACATATGTTGGCATGTACTTGATCCGTTTATTCAGGCGAGCGGATTCTCTGTCTAGACATGGCTATTGTATGAAGGTCCCATATAAGTAAAAACTAAGATGCCACAAGATTAACCAGCTGCTGTTGTTTATCTCACGCTATCCGTCTAGGGTTCATAGAAAAGACTCTTCTAGAAATACAAGACGAATAAACTCCTATTTGAAACAGCAACTTGTAACTAAACTACTTTGCTCTACTTTACGGATATCACAGAGTGCCAGACAATTTTACTGTTGACTGTATGACTTTTATTTTTAAAATTGGATTGCGATTGCCTGGTTTGATACAAACTTTACTTTCTTTTGGAGCAGATTTAAGATTTCTCTTTAACATTTATAGCAAAATAACCGATTGAAGCGTACACACTGCGTCTCATTAATTCCGAAGTATGTTAACAGACTGTATTTCCACAATGGCAAGTATATTACAGCAAACCTAAGTTTGTGTATAGTCTTTAGTAATTTTACGTTTTGTGAATACAGTTTCTTGCGTGTATTTTTTGGCTATCAGAGAGAACAAAATTTTCGCCATTAATTTTTAGTATCTGTTCCACCTCAAATTAACGTAAAAGGAGCAAATTAAAAAGCCCCTCCGGACAACCGGTCTTATGATAAAGGAAACTAAGCCACTCCCCAAAATATTATATTCACTTCCATCGCTCTATACCACAAATTTAACCACAAAAACGCCCAACTTCAAACAGTTTGCCTGGAAACAATTCTCATCAATCAAATTTTAATGGACTACATTGCCCTTATTTCTATAGTTATACCTTCGCCACTGGTGTGAATAAAAGTGCAAGTGCAGTGTGTGATAAGGATTTTTTTTTACCCTCATCCGCAACCACCAGGGTCATCTTATTGGTCCGATTCTGCGCAGTGTTAAGGTATTTTGTCCCCTGGTCCTACAGGAGTTAGGGGACACGTCCTCCCGTCACCCCGAAACAAAGTCCATACATATCTGCCTCTATTTGTAACTAGGTATTAGTTGATGAATAGAAAATAAAATTGATGGATAAGTCTCTAAGATATCCATATAGCATCTAAACGCGTATAAAATACAGTTTTGAAAAGCGTGTACGGACCAAGGAACACCGACGACATTCGGGACACGGTAACCTTTTGAGAAAACATATTATTTGTCGTTTTAAACTCTTGTTACATGAATATAAAGATTCCTATAATAAACAGAGTACATGGGTGGTGTCAGTGACGGTGCATTAGATCTGATGAAAGGCTGAGTCTAGAATATAATCCATGGTATATCCGCCAAGGCTCAATTTAGTTAATGACTTATAATGCCAACCGCTGAAGGCTATCGTGTTTTCATGAGGCAGTTAGGCAAAGGTTAGCAAGTATATCTTAGAGATACCTTCACTTTGCCGAAGCCGTTCTAAGAAAAAATTACCCGACCTGTACGTAAAAAAAGCATTTTCTCCTTCCATGAGTCCCAGAATACATCTTAGTTCAGGTTTGACTCTTTTCCCCAGATACCTGTAGTTCATTAGTTTATTTGTCTTTTGATTTCAATGTGATGTTTACTATATTTCATCGAGATCATTTCATGTTTTCTTTTCAAATTTATAATTCTACTGCTTCTAAAACATTATTATCATAAGTATAATAATAATAATTATTATTATTATGATTGATATATTTACCACATTATTATAATAATTATTTTTATTATCATTAATAATATAATTATTTAAGGCTATACTGGTTTCACTGTCATAAGACGAACATACGAACTGCCTCAGATGCTCATGGCTTCTTTGGTCATGATTACATTGTATTTTGGTCAGTTTTATAATTTCTCAACATTACTGGGCTCAAGGAACAAATATTACACGTCGTCATTTATGGTATTTTAAGTTCAATTTTGCTAGATACAGAGGCATTCATCTCATCAGCAGGTGTTGCATGTGAATATATAAAAAAATCTTGAGATTTTATTACACTCAGCTTGTCATGAAATGGCCTAGCGTTGTCACATATAAAAATGTTTTTATTCATTATATTCTAGTTTTAAATTTACAAATGCTTTGTAAATTTCCAAAATATCCAAATTTATATATTCAAATAACCCTATGTATCGAAATTTGTATATATTGCTAAGGCCAGTCCTGGATAGCCTGAACTATGGTATCAGCAACTGTATATATTCTGGTATACGTTTTTTGGGCTGTACAGTAAATATACAGCCTTTGACAGACGGGCCCTCCTCACGCTTTCCTGCGTCCACGTCATCTGTCACTCTATACCCGTCGTCCAGGAGGTGCAAATCTGACCCTAAAACCTCAATCTCTCTCTGCCCTTGTCGGGCCTTGCCTCCCTTCCTGCCAGTCAATATCACTCTCTATTTTAGCATCCGTATCTTGTAAACAAGATTACTCAGTATATCCTATGTTTTTATTTCTTCTCCAGCCGGAGACTGATGGACAATATATCTTCTGCTCTGTCGGATTCAGTACAAATGTCCTTGGTGTGTTTTGTGTGCATTACGTGTGCTGTTTTTGCAGATAATTTCAAGGTGTCGGTGTGTGCTTTGCTTTTCAATTCTGTGTTCACGATTAGCTCCATTGGAGTTAATTATCAAAAGTTTCATGTTCCTTTTCCTATTTCAGAAAACTGGAAATAAACTTCAACTTGGTAAAACATAAAAGTAAATGATAATTTTTAATTTATGTATTTACCCTATATAATTTACATGCACTCCTCTGTACATGGACACGCTATTTATTCCATTCGTTCCATCCATCCATCCATCAATTCATCCATCCATCCATAAAATCTTCCATACATACATCCATCTTCCCATTCACTAATCCAGTAAGTCATCCCTTTCACTGTGAGCCACCTGATCATAAATAAATTAATTCATGTATTTAGTGTTACGGGGTGACATGAAAGCGGACCGAAATGTCTTGCTAGCGAAGCGGTTGGTATGCCGGACTTGCGCCACCGACATCAAATCCCGGATCGGCCCAAATATTTACCCCTGAGCGATGTGTTTCGTAACAAAAAGGGGGCTCGTCCGGGATTCCGTGACAGTTCTGTCCGCTTTCATGTCACCCCGTAACACACCCCCTCTTAAGAGCGCTCTGCTATCAGAACAGGACTAATTAACCCAGGAGTCACACTTTGGTGAGCTTATTCCCTGGGCCACAAAGTTTACCGTCGCATTGGACGAGCCCCTATTTGTTACGAAGAGAAATTGCTTAGGGGAAAACGAGCGTTGGTACGCCGAACTTGTGCGCATCCATTATGGGTTCTAATCCCGGATCGGCCCAAATATTTACCCCTGAGCAATTTGTCTTCGTAACATTAGTCCGACAGAGATTCATTCATTCATTGATTCAATTCGTCGATCCGTCTATTCCCTCAAACATTCATTTTGTTAATCAATTCTTTCATCGTTTCTATAATCCGTTCATCCATGCATCCTTCCATCTATTTGTTAGTTCACTCGCGTTTCTCTGAGCAAGAGCCCTTAGTCTGCCAGTCATTTCATTTATTCATTCTTTACATCCCGGTAAAATATTGCTTTACATATGTGTCAACAGTATCATATAACTCTGATTGTTTACTTCAAGCTGGTGCTAAAGTAATATTAAATAATCTTGGCTCTGAATGAGGCTGTTATTGTTAACGAAACAAGGTTCATGGCCAAACAAACAGTAACTCGTGTCTGTTCTTTAAATTAGGTAAAGTATGCTTATGGTCATTCTTGTGGGAAATCCTTAATCTCTACATCAGCGAAGTAATAAGACAAAACACAAAATGATCTACCGCCCGGATAGCCAGATTATTAAGATTAAATAATCTAAGACCAGTAGGGAGAAATCATAAAACGCGAAGAAAAATATACTTCACGGTAAGTTTATTACAAGAGTCCCTGTTGCCATTGTTTGTTGTTATTTGAATTAAAAGTCTGCTCGGAAAATGAAATTTCCTTGTTGTGTAGGTGTTCTTTTTATGAAAAGATGTAAATTTTGCATGAACATCATGTAAAATTTATTTTCCATTTCGATTTTATTGTCTGAGGGGATATTTGTAGAAATGCTGAAATATGAAGAGGAAGCCACATTTGTATGAAGTAACTGAAGACGTCTGGTGGTTGTAACACAAAGCGCACATTCACATTTAATGCAAATATAGCCCAATTGTCTCGCCTGGGGAATAAATCAGTATTTTCATGTTGACAGCCTATGTATCAACACTTAGCTACTTATATCTCTCGCTTTCTCTCAAGTTAAAGGAAAATTATTATTAAATACTTAAGCACGGTTTTGTACAACGAAGAACGGAAAATTATTTGCGCGCATGTGTCCACACTTGTATGTAATTATTTGTGTGTCTGTCTTTAAGTATTATACTTCTGTTGCTGTCTGTTTGTATGTCTGAACGTATGTGGGGATGTACATAGAAACCTAAATGTAGCGACGACTTTTGACCTAGTCTTAATAATAATCGATAAAAAAATATAAATTGATATTGCACACATAATTAGTACCGGATATGGTGATAATTTTGTGGCAACATTATAATATTTACAAAAAAATAATATTATGTAAAAATTACAAATTGATATTCACACAAAGTTCGTTCCGGATATGGTGATAATTTTATTTTGAATAACATTTCCCCATTTGTGATAAGAGTAAATTAGGTGCAACGAACAATCAATCCGCGTTGGATTCACAAGATTCCAGGAAGATGTGAGATTTTGCACAAACGGTGGATTAAATTGATCCTCTTAAGGTTGTAGCCCGGTGTTCGACTAATTGAACTCGGATTACCCAGCTCTATCTCATTACCCGTTGCATACATTTTTATGTTTTATTTATAACTGAGAATATAAATTTAGGGTTTTTTTTGTAGGGGAGGATCATGATCTGCAATCATCTTATAAGATAAATATAAGTTCTTACTGTTGGGAACCAAGACGACGGTGTACGTTTTAGCGCAGATAATACTTAGAATCCAACATGGACATTTAGATTTAATTTTGAGAAGTATTATAGTTTAAAATTTCTTTCAAACGGCCCAAGTCTGGATACAAAATAACCTGTTAATCAATTATTTATTATTCCATTTTACATTTCGAAAAATATCAGAGTAAAATTTAAAACCCCCTTATGTTTGTTTCTTGCAAATTAAATTTAAAATAATTATGAATGTATTTTAAATTAATCTCACACATAAATGTCGGCAGCAGATAATCATTGTCTGAGATTAGAGAGGGGGGGGGGGGGGTGCCTGGCGGTCTGCGGTGCCCCCAGTGCGTGCGTCAGTTGATGTCGTCATTCGTGCTATATATATACATATATATATATATATAAGTACATATATATATATATGTATGTATATATATATATATCCAGGTGTTAACCTTAGGGTAGTTATTTGTTAAACCCATTAAGTGAAATCAAAGTCGGTGATGATGACGTCACTATTAGACATACGGACAAACATCCGGGGGGGGGGGGGGAGTCTCATGAATGTACCTTCGCTCTAGGTGTTTCTGTTAAATCATGACAGTGCTCATACATGTGCCAATAGTTGTTGAACAAATCACACAACCTTATGATTTTTATGGGAAATTAATAGAAAAAAATGTTTTTCCTGAAGGAATATTGTTCAGTTTATGTAAAATCTATATCAATATTTTTTCATAGGCAATTGTGTTATTTGATAATAAAATAAGATTTTGAAAACGTTCGCATGACCAACATGGTTATGATAAAAAAGTCTTAATGTCACAGTAGGTCTATGAAGGGGGAACAAAGTAGAAGTGTAATATGACCTGTTATTTAATAAGACTTAGGGGTGCGTCTACCCGATTCATAAGAATAAGTTTCAAAATGTTATAAATACTTTTTAAGTACAAATAATCATTATACCGTTAAAGACGTCAATATTAGCACTTCTTTGCTAGTGGCAAGTAATCTTATATATTCATTGCCTTCAAATGATCATTATTTTTTAAGTGTCTTGAGAACCCCGAAAACAGAGACCAAAAGCAGACAAACGAGCTTAGTGCATCCGTAGACAAATACATTTGATTACTGGATTACCGGGTGCAATATGACCTATTATTTTATAACAATAACACACCCCCTTTCATTGCCTAGGTTCTAGAACTCAACATAGACTGATAAAATGGCATACATGTAGTGTAACTGATAAAATGCAATTGTTGTAACACCTTATCGATTGATCGATTCTAGGTGATGATCCTGAAACTTAGGCCAAGGTCAAATGATCTAGCTGCACTGAGGCATTGGTTACAACAGGGACACAGAAACTTTTAAAAAGAATTAAATTAGACCCCACTCCAAACGCGTAGAGAATTCATGATCTTGCGTACTTTTAAGCGTGTGACTTTTGAATTTGGACCGACCTACATTAGTTTAGTACCTTATCTTCATGAAATGCAACAGAATGTGGAACTGAGGTCATCAGCCTATATAAGAGTACCTCTTTTTAGAGAGCAATCTGGTAAAAATTCATTTTTTGCCATGCGCCTGCAGACTATGGAATAATTACTGTTTGGCCATACTTGTGAGTGAAAATTAAAAAAAAAAAACCTTGAAGAATGATCTAACGATTAGAATGCTCTCAGGTCAGAATAGACATAGAAGATATGTTTTCAGATCCAGGTACTTAGAAATCTCAATTACTAGACTTAATCTTGGTGCTTGTATGCTGAATCAGTATCTTTTTTGTTATCGGTAGGATAGATAATGCAGCCTGCAAATGTAATTAGTATTAATTAGTAAAAATAGGGTTGAAACCGATACAGTTTGCAACAGAAATGAAAAAAAACTGTATTTTACTCAGAAAATTGAGAATAACATGTTAAAAGTCTCAAAAGGTCCCATTTTGGGAAAGTCATTTAAATTGATTATTTTAATTGGCTTTTTAACTATTGGCTATTAACTAACTGTTCTAATGTACTTATCTCCATATTGTCATAGTAAGCTTTGTCTTTACCCCTATAAGTGACTACTCATTTGAAAGATCTCTTCATTGCCTGTCTACTGAATTTGACGAAGTTATATATTAACCAATAATAACGATGTTATGTATATTTATTACGGCAGGCCTCGATAATGACACTTGCCCACTTGCCTAAGGGGTTGGAAATATCGTAAATACTACTTGCCCCTGTGTCTGATAGTAGCCCTTTTCACGAGGAACTTAATATACTTTGACAGTTACTAGTATGTTAATTATCCTCAAACAAGTACTGGTTACAGTCAACGGGAAAAAATAATGGAATCAACTTTCTTTTATAAAGATGAGTTACTATCAAATTATAAATATCCTAAATATATTATGTTTGCATCTTTGGTGACACTGTAGATATAGGTCCCTGTGGCTTAACATGGTTTAGTCACTCATAGGGGTAAAGACAAAGCTTACTATGACAATATGGAGATAAGTACATTAAAACAGTTAGTTAATAGCCAATATCACATTCAGGATAAGCCATATAAATATGGGAGCAGGGGATGTTTTTTATCATAATATGTATCATGAGGGATATAAGGTTATGGACATCAGGGAATATTTTTCATTTAAATGGTTTTCAATGAACTGCAATTTAAAAGGCCTTGGTCTGAATCAGATATATCGTAGGTTAGACACTGGAGCAAGTCGTTCTCACGATATTTCCAACACCTTAAGGAAGTGGGCAAATGCAAAAGTGTTATTGTCGAACCCTGCCTTTATTAAATAACATAAAATCGTGATTATTTACATCTTAGTCAAATTCAATAGATGCACAATGAATTGATCTTTCAAAAGTGTGGTCACTCACAGGGGAAAGAGAAAGCTTAATATGACAATATGCAGATAAGTAAAGTAAAACATCATGTTCAATGACTTTCCCTAAAGGGACCTTTAGGACTTTTGATATTCTATTCTCCAGAATTTTTTGGTCATCATAGAACAAAAATAATTTCTGTTGCAATTTGTTCCTTGATTGGCTTAAAATTTAAGTAAAATAACTTGACAATTATAATGACCAGAGACAGCACTTGCTCGAAAACATAAGGTATTTATTAATGAAAGTAATTTTGACCTTGCAGCTTATATTAGCCCTGAATCGCAAACAAAGAAAAACAGACTTAACGAACTTTTTGTAAATTCGACGTTACGTAGCAGGTATCAGCTCTATGACCTTGTACAAGAGTACAGCGTACAAACAAAGCGTTTTAATAACATATAAAGTCGTTTAACCATCTTGTATTCTGCAATCATGTTAAATGTAATATTGTTTGTAGGTTTGGTTTTTTGTATAGTTTAAATGTATGTCTGTGTATTTATATAAATATTTTGTATATGTAAGCATTTACAGATAATGTGTATTTGCATGTATTATAAGTGAAGGTATATGTACGAGATGATGATGATACACTTACATTATCTTGATTGCTCTTTAACTGCTGAATTTGATAGGTATATGTCATAAGACATATCATATCACATGCTTGTGTTAATTTCATGTTCTGCATATTATGAGGTTTTTTTTTATATTATATTCATACGTTGTTGAATTGACAGGAGAACAATCATATTAGCCACAAGGTTATTTCATATCCCGATTAAAAAATATGTTCAAAGCTAAGGTACAAAATAATATCAGGTGCAAATATGTTACTTGTGACTGGTTCTCTGACTAAATGCCATTTTTTGTTAAAACAGCTCATTCTTATCAGAGGTCTAACAGCAGTACAGTCAGATGAAAAGAATATAATGGGTTGGGGGGTATATAACCCCCCTCCCAGCACTTTTGGCAAGGGGTGGTGGTCAATGTATTTATCCCCCCCCCCCTCCACCACCACTATTCAGATAACATTATTTATATATTGCAAATGAAATATAGTAATAAATAAAATTATAGACTTTGGTTACATTTATGAGTCTACTATATAAAATATTATATCTAAACCTGGTTTAGAATTAACATATACTGATAACATAATACCTTACTTTCTAAAATGTTAAACGTAATTGTAATATTTTTAAATGTAATAATGTAAGTATGTATTTTTTAAATGTGTCATACAGACGCTAGAAGGTATATATAAACATGTGTCGCTGTGTCTACGAGTCAGTCCCCCACTCTTGAAGATTAATTGACGCCACTGAATGAATAAAAAAAGAATAAAAAAAGAATAAAATCTAAATATCATATGAGAGTTTTGGTATGGTCGCAAATAAGCGTAATCCTGCTAAGCCGATACACATCCCATTGCCACAAAACTCTCTCCGGAGATACATCCCTGTCTGGACGATGTCCTCGAAGTACTGTCATGCCCTCGGCCAAATCGAACCCTGACTCAGTTATCCTAACAGTTATTTAACATGGCCGCTATCATTGACGCCATTTTCCAAAGAGACTAAAACAGAGATCATAGTGCACGGGTACGATTCAACTTGTGTTAATGAAATTAACTAGATGTGGTCGGACAATGGTCCTCAGAGGGCCCCGCATTTCTGGTAGTTCTGGACTAGTTTACATATGGACAAAAGGTTTAGTGGATAGTTTAAAAATACGACAAACTGAAACAGGTTTTTTATCAATATGAATGAGGGAGCAAAAATGCTACAAGTTAAAATCATATTAAAGAAACATGTCTGATATAACGTGTGCAATACAAAATTACCGATTGTACTCTCTGGCGGCAAAATTTGATTTTGAGCAAGTCTGTAATTCAGGTCCTCATAGGTACCAATCATCCCTGTGAATTTGAAAAAGATCAAGGGTATTTTGTTTTTGAAAACGTTTGCGACAGAAAATCTCCAATTGTGGTCTGACCCGCCATATAGGATTTTTGGCGGGTGTAATTCGACGGGAATGGAACCCTTAAAGGCTCCAGTTAACCCTGTGAATATGAGAAAGATGAGATATCGCATGGAAAAGAAAATCAGCAAATGTGCTCTTGCGGCCATATTGGAATTCCGACAGGGTTTGGAGTACTCATGTGCCAAAATGATCCCTGTGTAAATGAGAGAGATAAAGCATGTTTTTGTTGAGATATCGCACGTGAAAGAAAATCACCGATTGTGCTCTGGCGACTATATTTGAATTCCGTCAGATCTGTAATTCAATCGGTCTGTTGCCCTCATAGGTACCAATCATCCTGTCAATATGAGAAAGATCAAGCATGTCCTTGTTGAGATATCGCCTGCAGAAGAAAAACACCAATTGTGCTCTGGCGGCCATATTGGAATTTCGACAGGTCTGTATTTCAACCGGTTTAGAGCCCTTATAGATACCAATCATCCCTGTGAAAATGAGAAAGATCAAGCATGTTCTTGTTGAGATATCGCGCGCAAAAGAAAATCACCGATTGTATCCTGGCGACTATATTTGAATTCCATCAGATCTGTAATTCAATCGGTCTGTTGCCCTCATAGGTACCAATCATCCCTGTTAATGTGAGAAAGATCAAGTATGTTCATGTTGAGATATCTCGCGCAAAAGGAAATCACCGATTGTGCTCTGGCGGCCATATTGGAACTCCGACAGGTCTATTAATCTATCGGTTTGTGGCCCTCATAGATACCAATCATCCCTGTGAACATGAGAAAAAAATCAAGCATGTTCTTGTTGAAAGATCGCGCGCAAAGGAAAGTCACCGATTGTATTCTGGCACCATAATGATCTGTAATTCAATATACATAGTGCTCTCATAAGTACCAATCAACCCTGTGAATTTGAGAAAGATCAAGCATGTTCTTGTTTAGATATCGCACGTGAAAAAAAATCACTGATCGTGCTCTGGCGGCCATAATGTAATTCCGTCAGATCTGTAATTCAATCGGTCTGTTGCCCTCATATAGATACCAATCATTCATGTTCATATGAGATCGGTGATCACTATACGGCACCACTTTTCAAGCAGGTCCTAATAACTATATATAATATCAGGTTAATTGCATGGTGAAGATTGTGTACAAAAATATAGAATAAAGGTGAAACAGGTTTCAGATTTCAGGTTTTATATAACCAAATTATTTTTGTTGGTTCTTATTTTGTATAAACTGTGAATTTGCCGTGTCTTTCAAAACATGTTCTCGTTTAAGGGGAATATGAGAAAGAATATCACTGATAAAAGCAACAATCCTTTTAAAACAGGTCTGTTCAAACATCGAATCGAAAGAAAAGACAATAATTCTGTCGTCCTGCCACTGGGACAAAAAAGTGTCACCCAGCAAACCAGATACAAATACTAGTGTTCCAAATGCGACTAGGCAGTGTTGAGTTTCGTTAAAAGAAGAAGGTCACTACTTCTTTCGTAGCCTCTTTGGACTGATTGAATCACCTATGACCAGAATTCTTTAGGAATCGACTTCCGGTTTTCATTCCAGGTTTAGGCAGCAAACAAAGCCGGGAGGGAGATAATTCAGCTGATAGCCTGCACATTTCTTTGTTTAATTTAGGTTCCTTAATGTGTTTGTTTGCGTCCACTTCCTATCATTATACAATTTTCTACGTCAAAGGCATTCACCTCGGTCTCTCTTCTGTGGGCTGTAAGTTGTCTGTGTGTTTATTCATTGTTTCCAAGCCACATACGAATAATAGATTATAGGGGCTTTCAGGAACGCAGGAATTAACGTCAGAGAAGCGCGATACCGGTCTTGGACTCGCGGGCAACAACCCCTAGCGTCCCACCAGACGCGCGGTTTCAGGCTGCACCACCTCAAGATCAAAGCGGGCACCGTCACAGTGAAGTTATTATATCCCAAGCCGGTGTGTAAATACATCGCCCGGCCCATGCACCTGGCATATATATATATATATATATATATATATATATATATATATATATATATATATATATATATATATATAATATATATATATATATATATATATATATATATATATATATATTATGAAATATTGTGTTTGCTCTGTATATTCCCTTTTTTTTACTGAAGATGACCAAAATGTTTATATTTGTACGTCAGACAAATGTTGTGGAGGATGTACTTTTCACTGCGTGTAAATTAAGTAAGTATAAGCTGCATCGTGCATTTTGTGTTCTCTAGTCAACAAAGAGTCAAAAACGGGTTTTAATATTCTTGTTTCATATACCCAAACATGTATAAGACATTATTATAACGAATAAACGCGGCTAACTTAGAGCAAAAATATCAACCAGAGAAGAAAATATTGGTGTTCCTGTATCATTTTTTACCATATTGGAGCAGACATCTGTTAAAACATTCCATATAGATTAAATGCCAATAATTCTGTCTTCAGGACATTGATACAATGCATTGTTACAGAGCAACATGAAACCGATATGGCTGTTACTGTTGAGATGAGGTTGTTCTGAGTTTCATTATTACAAAAACGTCGCGACTTCTCTCGCAGCCTTCCGAGACTGATTGAATCACCCCGACCTGTGAATCTGAGAGAAAGGACGGGAGCTGCAGGTTTTCATTTCACGTAGGCAGCAGAGGGAGCTCGGATGAAAATCATTCAGCTGCTGGTGTCACAGATATGTTATGAACGCCTCCGTCCACAGGATGGCGCCAGGCAATATGTACTCTGGCGGGACTCCCAGATTGGCATTAAGCCGAAAACAATAGCACAAAGTGCAACTATAATTTCATCCAGCTGTTATTTACTAGGTTGAAACTAGGGGGTGATTTTAAACGCGGGGTTCTGAGTTAATGCCTGTTGCTTGAACTGATTGGAAACCATCTGAGCTATAGTAATTGCCCCTTTACCGTTCTTCTTCATTAGGCTGGCCATCCAAGACATGTCATAAACGTTCATGGTAGACAATATTAACAGACCTTGACTACGAGCATGCGCACTGGACGTCATGGTTGGTACGTGTGTTCGGATTTAGTGACCCTGTATTACGGATGTTGTTGAATGAAGCAAATCCATGTCAGACACACCCGAGAGGCACCTCACCTGTTACCATAAGATAGATTTTGCTTATTCTATTTGTTATAAAGTAAAAACGATCTTTCTTTGTCGACATAACGCACCCGAGTTCCAGTCCTTGTCAACAGATGTCAGTTGTGTGGGGGGAAAGGTTTGGGGCATACTGAGAATAGTCGTGCTAGAAAGTTGTTCACTGTGACTGAATGTTATAAGCGTTCGACAGAGGGGCCTTTGATTCAACCAGTATTGAGCCTATATCAACTGCTTATACTTAATCTTTGACAGAAAGGTTTTGAGCAAAAGTTCAATCAAAGAACTTTGAGGTAACATCTTGAACCAAGTCTTGAACCACGTGTTTCCTAGTTTCATGGATTCTCTAAAGCAATCAATCTAACAGTCGGGTGATGCATGCATTGGGTAAATATACGAGGATGTATCAGTTATCAAACAATTTACTGTAGTACGGATTCGCTGTGGATCAATATATTTTGTCAATGAAGACCAGGTCCAACAAATTCCATAATAGGATTTTTTAAAGGTATGGATAATGGACTAAATTTTATGTCGGTCATATACATCATTGATTGTATATCTAGGCAAAATTCCAGGTATTTTGTTTCGACTGAATAAAAATAATAAAAAGTAAAAAACGCACGCTCCCAACATATACATGTTTGTTCCAAGAGTTTCTTGAAAAGTACCTTTGTTTGTGTGGACTTAAAGGTAGGGTTTAAGGTCCCAGAGAGGTAACTGTCAGAGTGTGTATGATTAACTACATCAGGTTATGAAGAAAAAATGGTGTCACAACCGCTGTTTGTAATAGTCTTTGTGCGGGTAATACAGCACCGCATTATATAAGATAGACCAGAATATAACATGTATGTTTATGAAATGTTATTCGCTCTAGAGAAACGTTGAGAGTCAACGGGAAACAAATTGTAGACATACATAAGTGATTCTATACTAGGAAAAAATGACGTTTTCCTTTCACTTTATGTGTTGGCCGTGTCACCGAAATATCGGGTAAACGTGATACAAACCCATACAGCTCTCTGCGTATGGAATATACAATATACTATATGTATATAATAATAATACTGAAAATAACTGCATCGTTTGAACTATGTCTTTGAATTTTTGAAACTGAAAAAATTGGAAAAACTAAAAATTTTACGAAATCAAAACCCAGCTACATCCCTCGATTCGTCGAAATTATGGCACTTTAAACAAACTTCATCCAAAAAATTATCAGTCACGGGAGGGGTTAGGGTTGGTAACCTCTCCACAAAAGTAACCTTAGTTGCTTATCAGCCAAATGATTTTTTATACCAACAGCATGGAACCATTGCCACCAATATAAGCACCGAAGCACTCAGCGATTGTCTATAGTTTATATTCAATTTACAGCAGCGTTGTTTCACGTTAATTGTTTTGAGTCGGAATGTATACGGCTGCAACCGCACGGACAGTCATCCGAAAGGAGCTGATTTCCTATTATGTTGAGCTCACAAGAGGAGCATGAGAGCATTTTCATGTGTTTACATACAAAGCTTAGAAAGAGCTGAATTAGCTTTAAGTAAAATACGGTAAAATTAACATTGTTAATGCGGGCTCCATTGGACGGCAATTGTTGTTTTTATGCCCCCGCCACAAAGTGGCCGGGGCATATAGTTTTACCCATGTCCGTCATTCCGTTATTCCGTCCTTCCGTCATTCCGAAATCAAACAGTTGTACGGACTTTTTTTCGCAATGCCTGCAGATATTAGCCTAATTTTTGGTGTGTGGGCAGATATAGACCAGTTATAGATCGAGTTCGCGTCTCGTCCTGGTTGACCTACTTTTGACCGTTTTACGGCTCCTGAACATAGAAAATTTCATGAAAAATATGAAATTTCATGACAAATACACATGTACGGACTATTTTTCGCAGTGCCTGCAGATATTGGCCTGATTTTTGGTGTGTGGACAGATATAGACCAGTTATAGATCGAGTTCGCGTTTCGTCCCGGTTGACTTACTTTTGACTGTTTTACGGCTCCTAAACTTAGAAAATTTAATGAAAAATAGAAATATTTATGACAGATACACATGTACGGACTTTTTTTCGCAATGCCTGCAGATATTGGCCTGATTTTTGGTGTGTGGGCAAATATAGACCAGTTACAGATCAAGTTCGCGTTTCGTCCCGGTTGACCTACTTTTGACCGTTGTACAAACATAGAATATCTCATGAAAAATAGAAATATTCATGAAAGATACACATGTACAGACTTTTTTTCGCAATGCCTGCAGATATTGGCCTGATTTTTGGTGTGTGGGCAGATATAGACCTGTTACAGATCGAGTTCGCGTTTCGTCCTGGTTGACCTACTTTTGACCGTTTTACGGCTCCTGAACATAGAAAATTTCATGAAAAAATATGAAATATCATGACAAATACACATGTACGGACTTTTTTTCGCAATGCCTGCAGATATTGGCCTGATTTTTGATGTGTGGCCAGATATTGACCAGTTACAGATTGAGTTCGCATTTCGTCCTGGTTGACCTACTTTTGACTGTTTTACGGCTCCTAAACTTAGAAAATTTAATGAAAAATAGAAATATTTATGACAGATACACATGTACGGACTTTTTTTCGCAATGCCTGCAGATATTGGCCTGATTTTTGGTGTGTGGGCAAATATAGACCAGTTACAGATCAAGTTCGCGTTTCGTCCCGGTTGACCTACTTTTGACCGTTGTACAAACATAGAATATCTCATGAAAAATAGAAATATTCATGAAAGATACACATGTACAGACTTTTTTTCGCAATGCCTGCAGATATTGGCCTGATTTTTGGTGTGTGGGCAGATATAGACCTGTTACAGATCGAGTTCGCGTTTCGTCCTGGTTGACCTACTTTTGACCGTTTTACGGCTCCTGAACATAGAAAATTTCATGAAAAAATATGAAATATCATGACAAATACACATGTACGGACTTTTTTTCGCAATGCCTGCAGATATTGGCCTGATTTTTGATGTGTGGCCAGATATTGACCAGTTACAGATTGAGTTCGCATTTCGTCCTGGTTGACCTACTTTTGACTGTTTTACGGCTCCTGAACATAGAAAATTTCATGTAAAACATAAATTTACATGACAAATACACTTGTACAGATTTTTCTTCACAATACCTGCAGATATTGGCCTGATTTTTGGTGTGTGGGCAGATAATGACCAGTTACAGATCAAGTTCACGTTTTGTCCCAGTTGACTTATTTTTGACCGTTTGACGGTGCTCTAACAAAGAAAATTTCATAAAAAAAGGTGCATATATATGGACTTTTTTTCGCAGTGCCTGCAGATACGGGCCTGATTTTTGGTGTGTAGGCAGATAATGACGAGTTCTTGTTTTCTCTCAGTTGACCTACTTTTGACCATTTGACTGCTCCTGAACATAGAAAGTTTCATAAAAAATATAAATTTTCATAACAAATGCATATGTACTTACTTTTTTTCCTCAATGCCTGCAGATACCACCCTGATTTTTTATGTGTGGGCAGATAATGACAGTTACAGATCGAGTTCGCGTTTCATCCCGGTTGACCTACTTTTGATTGTTTTACGGCTCCTAAACATAGAAAATTTCATGAAAGACAGAAATTTTTATGGAAAATGCACATGTATTGACTTTTTTTCACAATGCCTGCATATACTGGCATGATTTTTGGTGTGTTGCTTGATAATGACCCGTTACAGATCGAGTTATTCATTTTGCCCTTGTTGACCTACTTTTGACCATACGACACCTTCTGAACTTAAAAAAATTTTCAAAATTTTACAAATGTTTCTAATTTGCCCAAGGCGGGGGCATTCGTGTCGTTCCGACACATCTAGTTCAGGGTCTGATCCAAACGGCGTTTTTTTTCCACGGGCAAAAACGCATTTTATGCTGTGCACTTGAGGAAGGTTCGAATCATCTGGTTAATTCCCATGTAAGCACATTCAAAAATATTACTGGAAAATCAGGAATATTTTAAAATGAGGGTCCAGTAAAATCATTTGGGATCCGGTACATTTTCTGTCTTGCAGGACCCAACTTGTGGAAAATTTACCAGTTTTAAACTCGGGTTATTATGTCTTAATATCCAAAATGTAATTTTTATAAATGTAAAAAGGGAGTTTTCTATCTTTATAACATAAGAATAAAAAAAGACGCTTATACTGCTTGATTGAGCCTGTAATAGCGGTGAACTAGAGTGAGCCTTTTGTTTCTCAAGGAAACCACGTTTGATGGTATTATATTTTCATTAGGGGACGGCGGGACCGGCCAAATCCCGCCCTTTACATATTGATACATCCCTAGCGGTTGGGAGTCCCTGTCTTTATACGTTTTCAATCTAAAAGGCGAACCCATTTGACCGTTTCATAATTTCCAAAGGTACCAATAGACTGACTAATTTCTCTCTTCGTCACATTGCTAAGCAGCCAGCATTCAGTGTGTGTCGTTACAGATCGGAGAGTCTAAAGCAGCTCCGCAGTGTGGTATTGATTGGGTTCAATGGGATAACCAGCTATACATTATAAGCAGAGATGTCTTCCCTTCCCGGTCCCGACACCACTAGTGGGTGTTTTATATGTCTGTCTTAATCACCAATGCAAAATACGTATGTAATGAACGGTCGATGTTACACTTGGCGCATGTTTTGTCTTTCTCGACATAACAGGAAGACCATGTACAAAATTAACTCGTGTTGTTTTTTTATATTTAAATTTCATATACAACATGACTCATATACATAGCCGGATAACTGCAAGATCAATGTGTTGAATTTACATAAATAGTTAACATTTCTGCCTACTGCATGTAACTTTGCTTACGAGGAAAAATCCTAATACCACTCAGAAGAAAACACAAGGGTAAAGAAATACCTCTGGATCCACCCCCTCATAAATTACTAATCAAAATTGTGTGTGATGCTCTTTGGCGCTACTGCGCCACACAGTGTTGTGAAAATTGGTTCTCTCATGAAAATAAGTTTCGTGTTGTTTTGAGTAAAATCTATATATATATATATATATATATATATATATATATATATATATATATATATATATATATGTTACAGTCAATGTGAAAAATCAGTCAATTTGTAAATTGCCGAAAAAAATCAGTCAACTCACAAAACGTCTGATTCCTTCAGGGAATTTATACAATGACTGAATTTTTCAGGCATTTTACAATTTTAGTATAATATCTGTCAGTTTATTTGACACATTGACTGAAATGTTTATAAAGAATAAAATACTATTGTTATACAATAAGAACGATTAAAATGACATTTGATTTATTAAGTCTATTCAACCTAAAAAAAACCTAGCATAACAAAAATGTAGTCATATGATTTCTAAAATAGTATGCATATTTCATTTTGTTATAACCGTGTGCATATTTCAACTATTTGATTTTGGTTACCCTGATCAGCCTGTGTATTTAATTATTTGATCAGTATTCTTCATAATAGCTTAGAACAGGCATAAAATTTACTGAAAAGTAGCTGGTCAGATTGTTTGGCAATATTTGTTTCACAAAAATGAGATATATAAAACTAAAGACAATTCTTACGCTTCCGTCACACTGTCAAATAAACTGACTGAAAAATCAGTCAGTTTGTAAAACCTTACCTCTTACCTACTAATCAGTATGAAATCGAATATATATGACCAGGGGAAAATTACATTGCAATATAAAATTTTGTTCGATTTCATGCTTATCATTAATAGTCCGGATTTAATACATCATTCATCTGAATGTCATATGTTTTGGCTATAAAGATAGAACTATTGCAAATACGCCCGACCTATAGGAAAGACGTTTTGGTTAAATTTATTCACAATTTTATTATCTTTTTCGGAAATACTAAAAAGTGCGTTTCCTGGACGACGCTGATCACAGCAGTACATCTTGGGTATGAAGTATTTTCCAAGAACTGTTACATGAGATATGCATTAAAACCCTGTGGATTATCACGCTTCTATTGTCCTTACAAACAATGGTTAAATTAACTGGAAGGGCTGACTCTCGAAGGCACAGAGTGGTGGTCAGATTTAAGCCTGAAACCCATGTGCTTATATGTCAAGGATATGCGTGGACTGGTTGATTCCTACCTACACAATTACATCAGCAAAGCGTCTATTAAGAGGCAGGGTAATTAGATCGGTGGTCTCATGACGTTTAAACATGCAGTAGGTGTGATACCTGTGTAAGTGAACATATATTTTAACTTTTATATTTTGCTCTTGATAAATGTCCGACGTTGGGTGCGACATACCCTCTTAGGTGCTTTTATTTATACATCATCCGAAAGCCGTGAGTTGTTAACAGTGGGATGCTGACAGTCGCCCAACTTCCATTAGTGACTATACAGTTTTACCTGAGGGCCCCTTGTTAAGCTATTTGTGTCTGCACCTAGCAGCATTAACTCCCCGAGGCTGCTGGCTGTGTGGCCATCCCACTTCTGGTTTAGGTAGTTCCGCGGTAGCCTTCCTTCCCTCTCGTAGTGCAGTCGAACACACCCTTGAACCTCACAGCGAGGTTGCGCTGTTGATGCCCGGACATTTACTGGCGATCAGTCACAGTGAATCCATGAATATCCAGCATGGTAGACAGAAATCTTGTGTAACAGCTTCAGGAAAGTTATGGATATGGGAACGTTCATCTTTGATTACAAATTAAAATTGATTTAGAATTACTCTTCATGGTTGTTATTTTGGTGAAAAAGTTGTCAGGAAATCACCGAGGAGAACCAACAACACTTGGGACGGATAAACCTAGTTGGCAGAATCAGATAAAAAATTATAGTCAAAATTGAGGAAACGTAAATATATGAGGCCGTAGATAGTACTTACGTATACATCCGAATGGACATACATACGCTCCGTTACCATGCCAAGGCACGGGAAAAAATGCAGTCAGTGATAGCGTTCGCTAATGAATCTTGAGGTTTAAGGAACAGAGCGGACTGCGCCCAGACGTTCAAGCAAAGGCACTGGTTTAACATCGATAGCTTCATTCTTACGCAGTCTCCGAGACAGTGCTTCACTGGTATGTTACTCTCTTGCTGCTGCCTGTTACTACATTTTTGTTTAAGTAAGGAATCTGACGGAACGCTCAAGAGGCCATTGTGATTGGGTCTTTCAGTACCAGGTTTGAAGCATGGTGACAGTGGCGTTCTGGGTTTACCATACACAGATGAAACTAGTTTTCGAATTTATGTAAACCACTTGATGCATAAAAAAGGTTCATTTCCGTGATTTTAAGGACGAAAATTTGAAATTAACATGTTTTCGAATTCATATGAACCACATTACGGAACGCAGAGGGTTAACACCCATGAAGGGAAAATGAGAAGTTTCCAGATCTACCTACCTAGAGACAGGAAATCATGGGTCAGAAACTGCGTACACGCTAAAAGCATACGTGGAGTGTTTTGATGTGCAAGGAAATAACTGATGTATTATTTACTGGTTTACGTAACTTGACGTTCAGATAAATATAGTAATAATCTACCGCGGCAAATGTTTCTCCCCATACTAGGATTGTTACTCAAGGTACAACATGGAGTGTTCGCTGTCGGAGCCGGTTCTCCCGCCAGCTCTCGTCAGCGTATTTGCCACTTGCCTTGCTGTTATCCTTGTCGCTACAGTCTCATGTAACTCATACTTTCTGGCAAAACTTTACCAGCCTGGTGGAAAATGGTTGGCGGGTCGGAGTCTAGCATCAGGACTGCTGATCATCGGAACAAGCGAGGTTACACTTAGTACCACAGTGTTTGGTACGACTTTGGTTGCGGGTAGGTGCATTACATATTTTAATATCTAATATTCAAATATTATATTCGAAACTTCCGCAAATGATGCTATATTTTCTTCCGTGTTCATATATTTGTTCGTTTTGTTTAGCTTTGTTGGATCGTTTCACACCCCAAAATCCGATATCCACGAGAGCATTGGGTATAGCATTTGGTATCACTTTGATTCGGTTAGTTGTAAAACATTACGATATATCACTGACATCATAAAATGATGGGCACTTGGTCGCGAAAGATGTATGCAAATTGTGTTGCGTTTCCGGAAAATGTTCGAATATGGTGTGATCATTTTGCCCTGGTGGAGGTATGCGCTCTAATGTTGGCCATTATATTTAAGGCAGAGATATTAACTTTCAAATGAACTTTTTTTAAACGATCAAAGCACAGGTTACTGTCGTATTCTGTACGAGTCGACCTGCCAGCAGTAATTTAAAGTTAAATCCAATTATTAAGCAATATCACATATACTGGATCTATTTTCCGGTCGATGTTTAATGCGAACATTTATTATGTCATACTGGGGTACTCTCTGTTGTAATAATTACTAATGTTATATGTGGTACACCGTATCTAAAGCCCAGTATGAGCGTTCCTATCAGCGTATTTTTTAAATGTACATTCATATTGTGAAACAATGCTTGTGTTGCGACCTATGTTAAGTGTGCGCTGTGAGACTTCGGCATATTTATTCCCATAATGCCTAGGACCTTGCCGGTGAAATAACAAGTCCAGCTATATTGAATAACAATAGGACTCTTTGAGTGAATAGATTTATGTAATTACGTTTACGTAATTTACGTATATCGTATACATAGAAAACATAAATGACACATATCATCTACACCTGAAGTTCTGATTGGTCCGTCAAATTGGAGGTTAACATATTTAAATATATAATTATTTAGCAAGAAATAAGAATTCATTCATATCTTATCTTAGAAAACTGTAATTTTTTATATTTTTTTTTCTTTGCTTACTAACGTTTCTCATAGCTCACTGTAAAGAGGACATTTTTCGTGTTTCTGGTTTCCTAACAGGAACAACAAACATGTGTTCACTGTATACAGTGGCTTACTGATGTAACCATTTGATGACGTACGCTTTTATCAGAATTTTTCAAATATTATTGTTTGTGCAAAATAATGCGTTGAAGAATTGTATAGCATACATCACATACTACTGCTGATAAAAGTAACAAAGGTGTAAAAGCAGCACCGTGGAAAGCAGATCACAGTTGTCGAATATATCCTCTGAGGTTTGGACATGTGAAATTTTAATGGTCCTGTCTGTGTATTTTTATTAAGCCTTTACTGGGAGGAAGAGTTAAGACCACGCCACTTTGAAAAAAAACTGGTTGAAGATATGACCCGACTGACACGGGTCGTCTGGAAAGACCTGCATCAATAGATTTCCGAATTCCTGAGAGACAATAGCCAGAATGATCTGTATACAAATTGGCGTATGATTTTAATTTTTGTTGATACACGAATGGCTGAGGAAACCGCAACGGTTTATAACAATATTCTGTGGAAAAACTCCTGTTGGAAATCGATGGTTGTTTTCTGTCCGTTTGTAGCATGTGCGGAACAAACGTTATGTTTAGAATGATTTCGACTTGTTACAGTGTTTTTTAGTGTTGTACTAGACAAATACTATATATGTCCTTGGCAAGAACTGCAGAGTAGTAACTATACTTAGATCCACTGATTATAAATAAATGTAGAAACATATCGTATTCAGGGTGTAAGCAAACAACAATAATTATGTACTGTTTATATATGGGTTGAGTTTCATGTCAAAATGGCAAATTGGTTCTGACTTGAAGAAAATCTATTTTATAGTGAATTGAATTTCAAAAGAATCTGTGGCCAAGATAAATCAGTACAGTCAACAAGATTTTCCATATTCGTATACCATGCTCTTGACGAAACGTTATAGTAGATTAAAAAGCTTTGCAATATCACTTTGTATTTTCAATATTTCTGTTGAATGGGTGCTGTTTTGTTTTTTTTTTTCTGTTATTGCTCAGATTTTCCAATAGTCTTCATACCTCCGCTAACTGGCGAAAATATTGCAGTGGATTTTAGGCTAAAAATAAGGTTTTGTTCCTAGGCACTTCTTTTCATAAATCAATGCGGGTGGGCGGTTTTTTTTATTTTTATTTTATTTTTGTTTGTATTTTTCGATAAAATCTTAAATGATATGGGAAAATCATGATTATAACAGATTTATTTTGCTAAACAGGTAAAAGCACTACATAACAAAGGAAATTTTATCAAAATTGTATGATTGTAAAAGGAACACTGGGGGTTGGTGAGGGCATAAAGTGTGCGGCAGCTTCTGGAGTGTCTTGAGCTTTTCTGTTTCATGGACATCCTTTGGATTTCGACTTTGGATTAGCTTCAGGAGTGCCTTGGGCATTTCTGTTTCATAGATATCCTTCGGATTACGCCTTTCTAAATTAAGAGTGAATGTCCATAAAAAAGCAATTATAAGCACTTCTTACTGATCATCGCATCTTGTGACAAAAGCTTAAGTTTTACTCACTTATTTGTACCGAAAAATATTCTATTGTACGATTCTTGCTCCTTTGATGTAACCGCTCTTAACGGTGCAAAAGGGAAAAAAAATCCAGACAATTGGGCTTTGTATTTTCAGGTTCGGTCTTATTTTTGGAACGTGATGTATCTGTAAAACCTAATATGGAAGGATATTCTATTCAAATGACTCCATAGCTTTCGTTCTTTGTTCTTAAATATGCCTGAGCGATAACGTCAAAAGGATTATGAAAAATATTGTCCACTAAGAGAATAATAATGAGCGTAATCAACAACCTTACTTCAGAAAGTCAAAAAGCATGCGGTTCAATTTTTAAATGGATTTCATCAGACCCTAAATTAGTGTTCATGCTCTCCCGTAGCTGTCAGTAATGGGAACGAAAGCCCGAACAGTTAAAATTATTCCCCAACCCAAGTAAGCAACTTTAGCCATCGTCGCCCCACTGCGATGACTATTCAGGGTATGATTTGTCTATATAAAAAGCAGTGTCAGTAATGTTTTTTTTTAATCTTATATTTATATTTCCTTCAAGGTTTAATACGATTTTAAATATATTTTAGCTCATAATTCATCTTAACTTTGTAGAGTTTTGGGTATTCTTGTATAGATAAAGTAATTTGGTAACAGTTATATGCTTTGCCTGTGTTTTTTTTAATAACGGTAACACAATTTATTATTTGTCCGTGTTTTGTATATCTGCCAACGACTGGTATATTATCACACCTCATGGCACTACGTCGTTCTTTTCTGAAGCATGTGTATTAGGATCACATTACCGTAACATTTTTATTGAGTAGAAAATAGCTCATTTAGAATTAATTTAAAGCCTTTTTTCATACGTATTAGACTTTGATAAATTTCTTACGATTTCTTGTGAAAAATATAGTTGCAGCGACTGAATTAGAGCCGCTCGAAATGCTTAGAGAATAAGTATTTGCAACCTGCGGAAGAAACACAGACGCAATAATTCTTATTTGAATAAAGCCTCTTTTTCGGTTTTGCTGGCAGGAGTTGGTAGTAATCCTTCGTACGGTTCATCTGTTATTGACCGCGTTGTCGCCTTTCCAGCCAGGAGATCCTGACGCGCCTGGGGAATTGCGACTTAAGCTGTTGCCTCGGTATCTTGTGTAAATCAAAGCCCAAGGTACGCATATGTCATTTTTTGAGGTCCCGTTTTAGAATATAATTTGTCACGTTGCGTGTATGACACTGGCATATTTATGGAAAATATGGAAATGAACCCTTTCGCACCACACTTGTCATCGTTCTAACACTTCAAGAAAAAAAACCCGACATTTCCGAGGCATTTTTGACATCAAAGTTGCGTGACGATTTAGTGCCATCACAGTCAGTTTTAATATAGATGAAGTATTTCTGAAAAAAAATGATCTCGGATATATAACTCATTTCCTGTAGAAAGTTCAGCGTGGACATCGATTTCTAAACATTTTGAAAATATTAATTTAATTTTATAAAACTAAGAAATATCTAGCTACAGGCCTGTAATGCAAACAAATCTTAAAATGTCTTTTCTTGTTTAGCGTTACAGCCCCTAAGGTAGAGAGTTTACCCTGTAAAGTTTGGTCCGATCTCGCTAAAGTGGTTCTGATCAAGATATATGGCGTTTGGCGTGAGTACATGCATCAACCCCTACATATAACGCATAATTCAGTTGTGTTGACTCAGTTGGGACATTAATTGTAACTACATGTTTAGTATGTATGAAAATATTTGTTCTTCCTCTCAAGAAAATCAGGTATTGTTTATAGCCGGGCCGGTCATACTTGGAAGGCTTTGGAGAAGTTATGGTAATCTGTGAGTGAACCAACATCTATCGCGTGTGTTTAGGTAATTTTCATAGAACCCCTGCTAATTTGCATGGGATTTCCATTCGGGGTCTCCCAAACAGGTGTTTCCTGAATGGAGGCGGAATTGTCGGGCTAAGAAATACCAAACTACTTCTGTAACAACTGTCACAAAGACCGTTCATCTTCCAATTTTTATATTAGCACATACTACCGTAAAATTCAATGCTGCAGTATACATTTAGTAACACGCCGGTGCGAAAAAGAAGTCTAAGCAGTTACTGTAGCTCCGGCCGTTCGTTAGCAGGGCATTATTGTTAACCGCTAATTCTAGAACCTTTTACGGAATATCCAGATAGCTTAAAAACAAATCTCCTTTTGAAACCTGAAATAAGGTTACCACGACCTATATCCTTCGAGCTATGGGGCTTGTAAGTACCCCCTATAATAATAAAAATTTGATACAAAACCTCCAGTATCGTGATAATAAATGCATGGATTGCCATGAATCTTGCCTTGAATATAAATCATAGCTACCTTTGTTAGTTTCCGAAAACTGGTGGTCCCTTCTTAATTTTTCTAATTTTTAGTTTTTTTTATTTATTATCCCATCAAATGACTGCAGTTATGTCAATTTCTCAGCTGTGGGTTCATTGCGCTCTTTACACAGCGCTTTATCTGTAGGCGTACAACCTGTATCGTAAGCGCTGTTTGTTTTCATCTTGTATCCTGAATCGCTACACCAGAGGGGAGCACTGTATTTTGGTTCAATCAGATGAGACCCTGTGGTGGAAGACACGACTCCAAGATTTGCTGCAATGGTCACATGATTAATTAATAGCAAATATAAATGCTGTTGGCATAATCTTTTAAAGGGTTGAAGAAGCCACTGTGTATGAGCTAGACCACAAACTGATTCCTTAAATATTTATGGTCCTCTTGACTGCGTTTAAACAATGCCCAATATGCGACACACAACTGATGCGACAAGGAATCTATATAATTATCAGTTTGTGTTGTTAGGAAAACGGTTTTCCAGCCAAGCAAGGAACACACGGAGCCAATGTTGTTCATTTCGTTTTGAGTGACAACTCATATCCCCGGCAACCGTTTGAACAGGCCAAAGGCTCAGAGAGAGTGACCCGATACGTGGTTTGCACAGGTCCTTGAGCACATAGGATGCCTGGCCGGTGAGCTTTTAAATCCTACATGGGACTTACAAGAATATATTTATCCGGAATAAGTAAATGTTAAGAGATCCGTTTTGTACCAAATTATCATAATAAGACATTAGTTCCAGAGTGGAGACTTTTTTATTCGCTGTTACAGATTGTTCGGCAATGTACAGATACATTACAGAACATCACGAACAACTCGATGGTCATGAAGCTTATATCACGTAAGGTGTGTGTATATATTCAGGATTACAAGATGCGTTTAAATTTTATAATGCCAGAAAAAAACCACAGCAGGCACCGCAAGCGTCAATATTTATCCCCCCCCCACACTAACACACACACCCTGACACCAACACCGCATTAAAAATATTTTTTTCGGTAGATATTTACTGATTTTGAACCGTCACCACCGACTGTAGGACATTTTTATCAAGAAAATAAAATGAAACAATTTTGAAAAAAAAATCCATTAATTATGTTGGGCCTTTTCACTTATTTAAGCTGTGTTATTGTGATGTTGTCATCTGTACATATGATATTTGTTTATAAAACCGAATAAAACAAGTAAAAAATTGCCTACCGCACTGATTTCAACAGGGAATAATAGGCTAAAAAATTGGGTATGTTTATTGCCTAATCCCTACAACTTTATATGCTTAAGTAATTAATGTGTGTAAACAAAGGTTGTTACATATATGTCATATGTACATACCATACCAAAATCATTCAGAAACGGACCATTCAGGCATGATGATCCGTAATAAGATGAAATTTGTCATTCAGGGTTAACTTCTGAAAATATTAAGGTACTATCAGTAGGAACATAAAAAGGAATAAAATAAGTGAAATTCAGATATTGGTAAATATTGCAAGTATCTCTTATTTCGTTTGTCCAAAATCAGACGATGATAGTACACAGAAGACTATCATTGCTTATAGGCGTGAGTATGGACGAGAGAGTTTTTGATTAATGACTGTCATTGAGGAAGTGATCCGGATATTCCCATGGGTAATTTAACTTTATTTTCCCGGATAGATTAGGGTTCTAAGATTCCTATGGGAACAGGAGTGGTTGGATTGTTTTTATGGATGCTTTGGCTAGTAGCCAACCATCGGCTGTTAAATAGAGAAAAGGAAACCTCTTCAAACTGGCCATTCTGTTTTGGATACTCAATCGGCCCTTATTGTATTAGTTAACGTCCTCGTTTACGATAATTATTGAATTATTGATTACAAAGGCGTTGGCACTCAAAACCCACAAAAAATTACCTTATTACAGAAGGGGATATGGGAAACAATCAATTAGCAATCCCTGATGAAAGACATATTACAGTGAGGGTTATTACAGTTTCGGTTGTAACAGACTTGTCGTGTGAAGGGTGTTTTTTTTGTCAGTTCAACTGTTTGCAAGTTTTATATATGTTTTTACATATGTTTTAATATATGTTATATATTATATGAAAAACGGTTAAAATGATACAAATCGGGACTTCCATAGAGAAGAATACAGTATTTGAGTGAAGTTTGTCGCGTATATGTGCTCGTCAGTTATGTATCTTTTTTGTGACAGGAAGGTGCCTGTTGAAGCCCAAGTCGTGTTTGGTTCGGCCTATCGGACGTAAACCAGGATTAGCTATTCACCATGTGCCTGCCTTTCTGCGTAAACAATGTCGTCATGCCTCGAACATGAAACAAAGCAAAC
This sequence comes from Sipunculus nudus, assembly GCA_026874595.1. Taxonomy (NCBI): domain Eukaryota; kingdom Metazoa; phylum Annelida; class Sipuncula; order Golfingiida; family Sipunculidae; genus Sipunculus; species Sipunculus nudus. Next base: position 28,380,896 of record CM049319.1, read on the forward strand.
TGAACAACACGTATAAAAACATAAATTGGACAATTCAAATGACAATTGTCATGTATTTTATGCCGTGCTACACGTCAAAGGTATTTGAAGCATAAATACTCGTTTAATCGGAAAAGACCTTAACTGTACTTCTAAATATAAACGTTAACCATAAAATGCCTAAGGCCATATTGCAACGCCTCTCCTGCCCTAACTGTTAAAGAGCATGAAGGTACACCTTCCATCCCGAATACACTTCCAACCATACCCATGCCCCTTGCGGTAAGTTTAGTGATACGGCATACTTTAAATATATTCTCCCAGATGAGTATTATGATTTTAATACTATTAAATTTTAATAGTATTTTGTAGGGGCAAAGGAGCAAGTCCCTATTGTCAGTTTGTGTCTAATATTAAGATTTTGCTACAAACTTAAGTGAGATAAAACGAACAGGCTGTCAATTTCTCAGAAATTTCTAAATTTATAACTACAGCGAGACAAATAGAGTAATTCTGTAATACGGTTTCATGAGTTTATATTAACCAAAACATTTATTCAATCAGGTCATATTATGTTACATATATATCTTCCCATCTCTTCCTGTAACACTCAATTTTTTAACCTAGCATCCTGCAAATATAAAATAACTAATTTCCCCATGTCAAATAGCCCACCTTATAAGCAGAGTTGTGGGGACCTAGTAAATTGTCTTAAACTATTAAATGACTTTCATCCAAAATTTCACCATTGTGTAGATGAGTCGAATTATTCCTCTTAACAATTTGTCATTCGCAAATACATTGTATTGCAAATATTCACAGCATTCTGTATTCGTTTAAAAATAATATTGATTGGATTATGGTCTTATTGAAGAATACAAAAAATATGTTTCAAAGTGTTTTATTAAGCCCCCCCCCCCCCCAACACTCACATTAACATTAACGGATTCCAACGGGCAACCAACAGTTAGCACTGTCATCCAGGTCGAAAGCTCCACAATGAAAAGAAAGTTGCAACATTTCATCCTTTATTAAATTGAGATGCAAGTCAGGTACGAAAATCCTTGACTATAAAGCTTGTCAGTGCGTTTTTATATATAGTTGTGTCTAGAGTAATTTGGTTGCACCATTTATGAGCGATGAATTCTTTATTCATCAAGACTTTTGATCACAGGATTTTAAATCCACATTTTATAACAATGTTATTGCCGGTGTTCTTTTCGAGTTAATAGAGGTTTGTGAAGATGTACCTGCAGCAGTAAGGCAGGAAAGTCTGTTTTCGTACCCTTACAGTTAGGACAGGAAAGTCTGTCTTCATACCCTTACAGTTAAGGACAGGAAGGTCTGTCTTCGTACCCTTACAGTTAAGGACAGGAAAGTCTGTCTTCATACCCTTACAGTTAAGGACAGGAAGGTCTGTCTTCGTACCCTTACAGTTAAGGGCAGGAAAGTCTGTCTTCGTACCCTTACAGTTAGGGCAGGAAAATCTTTCTTCGTACCCTTACAGTTAGCACAGGAAAGTCTGTCTTTGTACCCTTACAGTTAGGGCAGGAAAGTCTGTCTTCGTTCCCTTAGAGTTAGGGCAGGAAGGTATGTCCTCGTAAACTTACAGTTAGGACAGGAAAGTCTGTCTTCGTACCCTTACAGTTAGGGCAGGAAGGTATGTCCTCGTAAACTTACAGTTAGGACAGGAAAGTCTGTCTTCGTACCGTTACAGTTAGGGCAGGAAAGTCTGTCTTCGTACCCTTAAAGTTAGGGCAGGAAAGTCTGTCTTCGTACCCTTACAGTAAGGGCAGGGAAGTCTTTCTTCGTACCCTTACAGTTAGGACAGGAAAGTCTGTCTTCGTACCCTTACAGTTAGGGCAGGAAAGTCTTTCTTCGCATCCTTACAGTTAGCGCAGGAAAATGGGTACCCTTATAGTTAGGGCAGGAAAGTCTGTCTTCGTACCCTTAAAGTTAGGACAGGAAAGTCTGTCTCGTTCCCTTACAGTTAGGGCAGGAAGGTGTGCATCCGTGCCCTAACTGTTAGGGCAAGAGGCAATCCCAACACATATTATTAAATACACTAACAATTTTCTGTCTTTTCGTGTCAGCATATGTAAACAGTAACTATTTCATAGAATCAGTTTTGCCGGAGCCATCTATTAACATTTTTCTTCACCCAAACTAATCGATATGTCGACAAATTATGCGAATTCTACTAACATATTAGATCTGTTTACCTTTGGGGACCTGCCTTGCCTCATCCAAAGAAAATTGATCACATCAGCGGTATACCTTGAATTCCGACATCCGACTTTTGAGTTTTGATACATGATAGACGCGCGGTTTCTTATAGCCTCTTGAAAAATAGTGTTGAATTTTTCAATATTTATTGGAAAATATGAAGACGGAAACCCCCCTTAGGACACACTATGGACCGTTCCCGACAGTTTAAGACCAAATACGGGCCACAGAGGAGTCCTGTGTCAAGGGTTGAGTGCCACCACCGTCAGTTAATATTTAAATTGTACACATCCTTGCACATTCACTAATGTATATATATATATATATATATATATATATATATATATATATATATATAGGGAAACCGGGCCCAGCCAGTTCCCTCAACGTCAAGGTGGATAGTTATGGGCAAGTGAACAGTATTCAAGGAGGATGTTCCACTGCGGGTAATTATAAATGAAGAAATCAGACTTTTGAAAACACTTATTATAATAAACGATTGTTTGTACAGATAGGGTGCAAAGCAGGACATAAGTAACGACCCAATTGTAATTGTCTGATGCAGTTGTGTCGCCATAGTTATATTTATTGATAAAATTATGTTGCTTGTAAAATAATCGTGTTAATCTTGTTAGGTTGGTGTGAATCAATGAAATATAACAAATTTCTATTGCTTTAATCAAGAACTAGTCTTCGTTGTCCCATTCTGTTCAAAAGTATTTTAGTTGAACGATATGCCTGTAAATTTGTCCTAGTCACTGAGTGTAAGTATATATATATATATATATATATATATATATATATATATATATATATATATAGCAAAGGTTTAGATAAACAGTGACGCCTTTTAGATAGACTAACTAGTTTTTTAACACACGAGCTTTCGAAGTACAAAGACTTCTTCGCCAGGTCGTAATTAAGTGGGAACGTGTAGAGAGATTCTTCAACTACAGACTAACACTGCTATACCACTTAAGTAAAAGTAAACATTCACAATTAAAATAATCATCCTCGAATCTGATGAGAATAATAAACAGAAAAAAATACTCTTGTTCATGTAACTTTCTCATTTGGTACATACACCTCGGTTATAATAACAATATTTAAGAACTAGATGTGTGTGGGAATACCTGATATATATATATATATATAACCCCGCCAAAGTCTCCCTTGTTAAGCTTTTCTTGTAGGTCACTGTTGATGTAGCTTTAATTAATATCACCATGGAAGCTCTGATCTTAATAATTTGTCGTAATCACTAGCCTGTAAAATTGTCGTGACGCACACTGCTAATTGCCAGCTATAATCCGAGTCTCACTATCTGGGGTTTATCATGGTTATTTAGTCAGGTATAATACGAGGCGTGCGCTAAGGTTTATTCACCTTCCGTTTGTTATAATCATATTTTCACAACTGTTATAAAAAAGACTAAAATCGTTTAATATATTAAAACCTTATTTTAATAAACTTTTCGACATGTTTATTGCCCTTATAAACTATATAATCACGTTTTGAAAAGGCTATACAAAGACAAACGTCCTTTTATTCATGAATAATTTCTTATTTGTCATGAGTGACGGGGTTTCTATTCATTGACAATAAAAACATAACCCACTTAGATATCAATAAGTGAATGATGAATTGGGAAATAAATACATTTATTAAATATTTATGCAATTCCCTCCAGGGAGCCCCTTATTTCAAAAGGTACGTGTATAACATGGCAAAGTCCTCTCGGCAAAGATTACCAGTATTTACCAGCAGGGCTGGGTTCTCCTTTAAACAAGGCAATGTGAAGGATTCGTTGATGGAGCCGCCGTGCAGGCATCATTTCTCTTGTGAAGAAGAGAAACAGACTGCGGAGAAAGATGTGGATTTACCACGACAAAGACAGCGACCATAATATAACTGTCGTCTTGTTGAATTAATATAAGAAACCCCATTTGTATAAGAATCACGGGGTTTATGTTCGAACCAAGTTCCTCACGCACAGGTCAGCAAGTAGTTGACCTCCTCATTTGTCTTCTTGCTCCAGGATGTCCGCGCCGTGTCAGCCACGTTGATTTTGATGACACCCGAAATAGGTTGTCTTTGAAGATGCATTACTAGTGTCTGGAGAGGAAATTTCGTCGACAAAGGACATTTATTTTGCTTAAGGGAAATGGAATGTTTCTGCCGAGGAAAAACCGCCGCGGCAGGGAATTTTCATGATATCGGGCCGGCCAGTATGTCGGACATTGTATTACATAAATCAAATTTGAAATATGATTCAGGATTATATTATGTGCTAAATAACCTTTTTTTATATTTTATTATCCGATCCAGTTTAGTGGGTTGTCAGACATTTTTAGGAAGTATTACCCGAGCCAACACAGGGTGGCATCCACAGACGGCATTCGCTTGATCTCGTTTTGAATCTCGTGTGTTCCATCAGCTCGTTCCATCGCTGCAATTTGGCACATATTCTCTCAATATAAATATTACCGCGTAGTTTGACACAGACAAAGTATGGGATTAACACCCAAGTAGACAAAAAATAACATATTTTCAACCTTCTGGCTACTATAGAGTTTGTTGCCAGGAAACTCGGCTAGTTTCAAGGGCTGCCAGCCTCGTTTTGACTATTTATTGTTTATAATATATATGACAATATACAGCCAATCATCAGCTATTAAATATAGTTGTTTGAACATGTGACTAGGGACCTTGACCTTCATCAGTGCTCGTTGAGGTGTAAAAATGAATGCAATGTAAAGAGGACATATTGAGGCACCTGAAACATTAAATATGAGTGTTTTCTGTTCCTTAACTATTATCTTAAATCATTTTACATAACGTAATAAAAATAACTGGGTGTACGTGGGGGTATATTAACGTATGGCCGGCTTTAATGTTTATATTTCTTCAAAAGTAGGATATTAAATAGCCAAGCAGAGCACAGATTTTGAGATCGAGTATAAACCGAGGAGCCATGAATTTTTTTTCACGGTCGACCCAAACCCTAGCTTACCAGGCTTAGCTCTCTAGGCTAACCAGAAAGCAGTGCCTCACTCACAGGCGACTGCAATTATGGGGTTCCTCTGTGTTAAGACCCATGAAACAGAGTGTAATAACTGAAAGCCACCACCTTTCCTCGTTACAAAAATAGAAATGTTTGGATTCTATCTTATTATGGAGTAATTCACAAAGCTGATTAATAATCTCTTCAATTTATGAATTTGAAAGTAATGAACTGTGGAATATTAAATAATTTAATTGCTAGGGAATAAAACAGAAATATGAAAATGAAATAAATTACGAATAGTTCGGAAATTAATAGAATAGATAAAATCAGAGATGTTCAGCTCCACGTGGGGGGGGGGGCCTCCTCCAAATCCGCCATTGCTATTCACATAAAGCCAAATTAAAGTAAAATATCAGATGTCATAACTCGAGTATTTCTGTAATTAGATGAATTACTCTCGTGAATTCGGAAGAACTGTTATCATGCCGTCTATGTGCGTCCTCTCCTTAGGGGTCGTTTCTACTAAAAAGAGCCGCTTCCGGTTAAAAACTGTGGGACGGCCGGGAATTCTTGTCCGAACCTTCAAACGTCACAATTAAAAAAAAAACTTCTAGTTACAGTGAACATGCGCATGCCTACAAAATATAACTTATTTAGCGAAGTCCTAAAAAACATGTTCTTGTGCTTTGCCTAGCATAAGAGCTACGCTCCCGAGGCAGCGGTAATCTTGCGCTTCTAAAGAAGCAACTGATTTTCACGTTGCCAGCTTTGGCCGTTTATGATATATTTAGACACCAGATGGCGGTTCGTTGCGTATGATGTGACAAGCAGCCAACCAGATGCCAATAAACAAACACCCGACAGGCATCCTGGCTCCGCCCATAGCTGCGCTTCAAGCGCCGCTTGATGAGAGTTAACGGTCGAATTTTAATTGCTCCCTCTGTATTCTCGAATCATCGACCGATTCGATTATGACATTATGACTGTGTTAGCGTAGCCATGTATCTGTTGTCTGCAGAACTGAAACCAGCCAGCGAGGTGTTCACGCAGCCTTTGTTGTTACGTTTGGTTTGAATTACAACTCACCGGCCGGGCATCCTATGTGCCCAAGGCCCTAAGCAAACCACGTCTGGCGCAATTCTCTTTGAGCCTGTGGCCTGTTAAGACGGTTACCGGGGCGATGAGCTGTCACTCCAAACGAAATGAACATGATTGGCTCCGTGTATTCGTCGCTTGGCCGTGTTTTCCTGCACAAGGTCTTATCTGATTGGACAAAAATACAGTGCTCCCCTCTGGTGTAGCAATTCAGGATACGAGGTCATAACAAACAGCGCTTACGATATAGGGAGTTGGCCTATAGTTAAAGCGCTGTGCAAAGAGCGTACATAAGAGCTAGATCCAAAAGATATCCATTACACAGAAGCATGTCTAAAGCTGCGTTTACCGGGCCTCGGTATGCGGTAAGCGGTATACGATAAAAAGATTTTTTTTTCGCTCTAGTTAATTTATCATTAAGCGTTTACCGGGCCCGCGGTATGCGATGGGCGGTATGAGACACGCGGTAAAATGGAATTCTCAGGTTCCGCGTATACCACGCGCGGTACAGTACCTGAGCAGGATTCAACAGGCCCTAAATTATGTCAGCAGTGCAGTGTCAGTAAGGTTGATGTATTCACTTAATAAAGCAGTGTTTTAACGCCTCCCGGTAAATGCTCCACGCGAATCTATACCGCATTCCGCTCACCACGTTCCGCTGCCGCAATCCGCATGCGGCATTAATTTGAAAATCCTTGACTGATTCGACTTAAGTAAAGACTACTAGACCGACATTTCCGCCTCCTTTCAGGATGAAGTCCAAACGGCTGTGTGGGAAGCTTCCTGTCTTATTCAACACGACCCCAAATGGCAATCTCATGCAAATTAGCAGGGCTTTTATGAAAATTACACAAAAACACGCGAAAGCAGTCGTTCACTCACCCATGACTTTCCCAAAGAATAGTCTCTCCAAAGCCTTCCCAGCATGTCTTGCCAGGCTATAAACAATGCCGTGGAGGTAACAATCACCTGATTTTCTTGAGAGTAAGTGTCAATATTGTCATACATACTGAACATTTAGTTTCAATTTTTGTCCAAACTGAGTCAATACCACTGTAATTACCACACGTAATATGTCGGTGTTGTTACATATCTTCACGCTAAACGCCGAATTTCATGTTCAGAATCATTTTGGTCAGATCCGACCAAACTTTACAGGGTAAACTCTCTACCTTATGGTAGTCTGTATCTAACAAGTGAAAGATCATCTGTATACGATATACTTGTGGAATAAGTCTAAATAGTAGTCAATCTCGAGACGGAACCCGGCTACGGCTGGTCTATTATCCTTCCATATTTTGGTTTACTGATGTAATTGTGGTGTGATTTATTATATTACAGCAGCAGTCTGTCAATATAATCAGGCTTGATAAAGAGCGGACATGTTGTTGTTAACACCGGAGAGCAATCCAGAAATGTCTGTTGTCCAGGTGACAGGAAACGCTCCGAAAATATCTCAGGATGTAACACATTAAGGCCAAGGAAGACACTCACAGTTTTGCTGTTGCGCAGCTAAGAAAATTTAAGTTATCTAAGACCCAGCCGCCTGCGAAAGGAATTCATTATTTTTATATATTAATATTTAACGATTCACTGGCTTAAACCCTATCAATCAACAATTGCCATTCGGCAGAATGTTTAACATCTGTTTAGAGTTTCCAATCGGTTTACCGTTATTCCATGAAAAATGTTCTCTCACACAAAGTAAAAATATATTATTGTTAGTAGTAACAGGATATAACTCATACAATATTTCCCGTTTGACTTTTCGATTTTGTCCACTAGTCATATTTATATAATACCTGTGTTTTAGAACTATTATTTATATGTAGCTATTTATTACAGCAAAAAAAATGTTTTTTGAAACAGCGATTAGAAACGCAAGCTTACATATACAGATATGGAAATTTGTTCCATTACAACATATGAATATTGGATTACATATTAATAAATTTGCCTCCGACCCAGGACGTCTACGTAATCGTCAGTGATATATAGTGGGAGCTTATAAATGAAGAGTTTGTTCATTAAATGGCTCCGTCTTATTTTACATTGAACACGATTATCCAAGAATAATGTCCCTCTTCGTTATTCTCTGCCGCTACGGACCCAATCACAGCGGAATACTGCCCCCAGACAGGTGGCCTTTGGCGCTGCCCTCGGAGTATCTTCGTATCATATGTCCCTGACTTTTCTAGTCCTGGATGATTCATTCCTCTCAATCGTTCAATCGTTCAACGTGGCCGCCATTGTTTATTATCTTCGGGTTAAAGCAGGATGTCCGATGTCGAAAGAGAACAAATCTCTGACGTCGCAAGTCGGATGCAGGAAAGTATGGTTAAGATTAGTTAAAAAAAATGTGATAACAATAATCTGAGATATGACTAAATCTGTCAGCATTCCACAAATCGCAATAAGTCTATCCGTATATTTTTTAAATGGTATCCCCTGAATTCCTCTATTAGTGTACATCATAAATGCACGAGTAACACTAATTAATTCAATTAATAAAGTTGAAGTTGACCTTTAATAACTGAAGTTTTTGATAAGTTTGTAGATACATTTCCATCAGAACTTAACGCCACACCTATTATTTTTTCATTTATATGTAATTTTATGATTATTTTCAATTGATTAATACTGCGATTGATCCTAAATAAATTATGTCAAAATCCTCAGGATGTATGAGGGGAAATGTCGAAAATTACCCCATAGGGACCAGCTTTGTGTGGCTCCCGACACTTTAAAATCAATTATGGGTTTTTCCGAAACGTGGCCACAGACCAATTGCATAACGAAGGTGGAGTGCCACCATCATAAATTATATATATATTTAGAATGTTTAATCCGAGTATTAAATTTCGGTTCACAATGTGCACACAGAATTGCTTGCATCATAACTTAACTATTAATGTTTTTAATATGTTGTATAGATTATGATGCCAACAAAACTGCAGCTGGTTTGGTTGAATTGTCAACTATAATTATTTTTCTTAAGCCCTTCTTGCAGCCCAACAAAGCTAATTGCATTTGCTTTTATCCCTGGTAAAGATATAGGATTACAATATAAAGGCATTATACAAGAAAGGATCTGCCACTAGTATTAAGCTAGTCCAATATATGCATGGGCAGTACCCTTTCACAAGATTTTTATTTTTACATTATCCACATTAAAGCTTTATATGAGGTAGTATTCTAACCTTGATAGGTACAACCTAACCTCTTATATATATATATATATATATATATATATATATATATATATATATATATATGAGCTGTGTTGCTCCCTTAAGAGCCTTCGTGGTTTTCGTATCTTTTCTAACTAATCAGTACAAGAAAATGTCAAGATATTAATCAACAGTCTCGTTTTTCTTTCCATTAGCGTGTGCATCCAATGCAATGCTGATACTGTTACCAGGTAGCGCATATAAAATAGGATCATATAATTTGAGGAAATGTCATATAAATAGCTTTCTAATTACTCATACTGTCATATTTCTTGACAATCAAGGGGTCTTCATGCCGACTGTATACGCTGGTATATTACCAATAAATATGAAAAACCTTTCTGCCAGCATATATTGATTAACATACTAGACTGCTTTAACTGAGATCTTTATTTCCATTACTGGTTTTCAGAAGGTCATAATGGTACCATTAGAAACCTGATCCTCTCTTCAACGAAAAGGAAGAATTCTTATCAAAGTAATGGAAAAAAGTAAACTTTAAAAGGGTCTCCTGCGGCAAAATTTATCTGTCTACAGGTGACGATAAATAGGTTCTTTTGGGTAACCAGAGAATTCATCTCCCGTCCTATGATCGGATCAAATAATCTCGGACAGCCCCAAGGGAGATGAAGTTTTCAACTAATAGAATACTGGCAGGTTTCATTTGCAGCATCATGTTCGGTTATTATCAAATCCACAACGCCGTAGGCCCTGCCCATGATTCAAAGACACTCCCCGGCCAATTCGGAAGGAACGACACATACAAAATAAGCCCCCAGAAGCAGCCACGCTGACAACATGTGAAAAGGGAACCCCAGGATTGATGGGGAGCGTAATGACTACAATCATGAAAAGATAAAGCATGAAAGAAAGATTTGATGTAGAAATTTGGTTTTCAACCGGCTGTATTCGGATCAACAATTCATTCAGATCACTAGTCAGTTAGCTGTCATACCATGTTGAATACAGACGATTTACACCAGCATGTAGCCGTATCTTTCAGGGTAAATAACAATGTTGGGATAAACTCATTTTGCAATAATAAAGACCTGCTGAGAGTTGTTTTTTTTTTTGTTCTCCAATTCATAAGCGTTGGTTTAAGAACCCGAAAATTAAGATTGCAGGTATAGACTAGCTGGGATAAAATGAAAAATGTATGTATTTTTAGACAATATTCGACTCTTCGCTTTCAGCAATGCATGGTGTCAACTAAAACACTCGTAATGTTGGCAAGATAGAGCTTCTTTAGGCTACTATCGGGTCTATGACACCGTGCTTTCTCACCTTGCAGTTCACTATATTTACTAGATACCCTAAAATGTTATCCACTTACCCATGCAGTTTAAAGTCTATGTAAAAATATTTTAAAGTTTACTTACTTCAGATTCAGACATCCTTTGTACAGATTGCTGGTTTTTTTTCACATTGTGTGGATTGGCATCTGAACGAATGGCTGATGGTTGGTGCGATGATGCTATAGATAGATATATGTATGTGTTTCGTACTGGTTGTCCTGAGGGCAACACACATAGGCCTGCAATATATGCAAATGAGGCCATGGCGATCTAATAACCCATGTGGGGATTAACATTTGGGATGGGGTCACTGTGTGTACACTTTGCAAGATAAAGCACAAGTAATTATGATACTGGTCATGACTGAACATTTACTTCTGATTTTTAGAGTGTAAATGAAAGTTGGCATGCAGCTTGCAGTGTAGAGACCGCTTTGACCTTGTTGAAGGTTTCCGTCTAGGTGTTTTCGGGACCTAACTGTACGTTCATAAAGAAGTTTCTACGCAAAGTGTTTATTAATTTGTACTGTTTAACACATCTAGGTTTCCGAAATTGAGCAACTGCTACGATTGCAGTACTTTTGTAGTTTCAAAATTAAAGATAAAATGTTTAAAAATGCCACCAGTCATCCGTTGTTCAACTCGATACAGTACTATGATGAAAATCGATGTAAACTTTACTGATATTTCATGCTCTGAAAATCACAATTATTTTTTCCAGCATACATTTAGTGCCAGGACAATTTATCCTCATTATTTAATGCAAAGTCGGATGGGGTTGGGGCGGAGGCATTGCCCCTAGTGGCTGTTCCCTGGCTACACACCTGGGCATTCATACAGTTTGTGCAACAGACGCAGGACAGCTTAATGTCCTGACCGTTCGGGCCAGCCCTCTGCTGGCTTCATTATGTTGATAGATGTGTTTGCCTTGAACCAAAGTCCAGACATACCCAGATCCATACGTTTGACAGGTTACAACTTTCTTCGCCACAATTAAACAAACAACACACCTAAAAGCCCGGGGTCAGACAAGACCGGTCGTTTATTGTCAGCTGGACGTCATATTAATACTGCTTGAGAGACAGGCTGAGCTTCAACGGAAGATAAGTCCTCGTTTGCTTATATAACTGGCCGCCGAACTGCCTCAGGCCAGAAGCCCTGTCTATTGAAAAACATAGGGAGGTTAAAATCAGTTACTCACGTGTGGGACCTTGGCTGCTGGCTACATATCTGTATACACTTTGATAATGATAACCCTTGTGTATAACCTTTTGATAACCCATTAAATAATCATTATTTTTTAAGCCGCAACGGTTATGAATTTCTTATTCTTTTGATCATTGGCATAAGAATAAACCAGGAGTCATTTAGCCGTGATAACCCTACTTGGTATGCATTTAATTAGGAAGACAAGGCTTTCTATGCATGCCAGAGTGGCCAAGCTGGGGCTAGAATCCATCCCTGTGAAGTTAAAGAGTATTTTTAAACGAAATTGCTTGAAATGGTCATGACTGTTAACTATTTACTTAAACAATTAACAATTATACATACACTGACCTGCTTTTACGGAATGCTGGTTTCAGGTTTGATGTATCCCTGAACTCAAAATTGAATATGAAGCTGAATTAAAATAACTAAAGTGTAAGAAAATGACAAATTTAATCATTTTAGTTTTTTCTTACATTTTTAAAACTTCAAAATCTTTAAAGTATTACAATGCCACATCTCTACGATGTTCGTATAAGGCTCCCAGAAAATTATTGTAGCTTGTGCGCAATTAATAAAACTAACGCATATATATCCCCACCCGATGTAAAAATAATTTTCTCTGTGTCCTATATGGGCCACCGTACATTTCAAAGATAACAATTCCCTTAGCATTGCTGGATCTCACCTTGTTTTGCAGAAAAATTTGCATAGTTTTCGGCATGTTTTGACATGGTTTTATATACGATCTGTTTTACCCCACAAGTATAATTAAAACATCTTGGTAACATTTTGCTTTGGTTATTCAATAAATATTAACATCGTCACTGATTTACTTCTACAAAGCGAGGCTGTGGTTAGTCGTGCATGATCTATAATTGTGATGCTTCACCTTTCATTTTACTTTGTCGAATTCAAAATTGCGGCTATGCACCTGCCATCAGAACCTACCTGGAACAGCCCCAATGTAGGCCCGATCGATCCTATATGGATGTCCACCGAGTCGTGGATCATTACTAGCACTAGACTGATCAATCGCAGTGTTAATAAGAGTAACACATGTACTCAATTATTATATCACCACATAATTTTGCATAATTGGTGTGACAACTTTGATGAATAGTTCATGCTTCAAGTCTCTCGTGTCTGAAAACGGGTCCAGGCTTAAATGAGTTAAAAAGCACCGCCTACCCTAAAATGAACAATTTGCCTTAGCTGTGTGATGAAATATTTTACTGATCGGATTATGCTTACTGTAATTACGGTACATTCGTCATTTGGAAACGTGAGACATGACTTTGCAATGAACATTGGCGGTGGTAAGCCGTAGAATCTTCCCCGAAAAAGATGAGTACACCCCGCTAAATTAAACCGCTGCGCCAACTAAAGAATAATAAAAAGGTAGAAAATCGTTATTGCTGGCGCTTGAGAGCGTCACAAATCTTCTAGAACACGTGACCCCTTTCAAGGTGTCACTGATCACCACAGGAGCTAACGCCGTGCTGAATTCCTTCATGAATACAGCCCTTGTGAGCATGGGCGTAATTGGGTGGGGGGTTAGGTTGGCTTCTTTTTTACTATGCCCCCCCCCCTACACACACACTTTTTGCTATTTAAATGCGTGTTTTTGAAAATAGTCTCTAAATGATTTGTTAACAAATTTGTCACAGTGTCGCAAATTTCTTCAAATATCAATGAAATGCAGTGTTTCAGAGAAGAATAAAATAGCAATATGACTGATAATATTATATAATTCACCCGTTTCAATGAAACTGTGGTATATTTTTACTTCCTTTTTTGAGCCATACCTCTCTCTATTATTTTATTCTCAAATTGCTTCAATATTGATAAAATGTAGCCATACCATTCCGTGTTATTTTATTCTCAGGTTGCTTCAATATTGTTTTTATTCTACGCTGTAGTAGGGGGGATCGACTCCCTTACACGCCCAACAAGCTCAGCCGGAAACACACTCGATTGGGCCGATTCCCTCCCTACCCTCCGAACTGGGTGCTTGACCCACCATGGATAACATTATGATAAATATTGAACTAAATCGAGAAGATGGGAGGGGGTTACATGCGATATACCCCGTTACCCCATATGTGTGTCACAGGCCCTTGAAATCACTATTAAGGCATGTCTAAATAACCCCTATATATAGCCTTATGCTACAAACAGTAATATAAATACAAAAGGTATGAAACGACTGACGGAGGACCCCGAGTGACCTGCTGTATAAACTATCCATTTCTCACCTACTGGCAGCATGGCAAGAACTTATCTCTTGCATGCACATAAAATTGAACCAAATGGTTTCGTCTGACACAAAACTAACTCCCGTTACGGTTCCTGGCTGCGATTAATTGGCTGTTTAATCAGGCTGAGCGGACAGCGTTTGAGGGTCTTTTCCTCCATGCAAGTCAGCGTGGCCCGAGCGGGTTCCTAGCACCATCGTGGGACTGTCGACAGATCAGCGGCGCTCTCATTGGTCGGATATAAATAACAATCCCAATTATACATTTTATATAAGTGTGTGTTGTTACTGGGTGACATAAAAGCGGACCGAACTGTCACCGAAAGTGAAGCTTGCTTTTCTAGCGAAGCGGTTTAGACGCCGGACCTGTGCGCCACCGACATGGGTTCGAATCCCGGATTGCCGATTAGCTTGTGTGTAAATGGTATAAAAAAAACATGACTATTTTTAGGCTGTTATCGGCGAGAAATGGCCAGTGACCTTCAAGAATCAATACGTGTTTGGAGAAAAGCTTGTTTGGACAATAACACTTAAGTTATCCTTTGGTCCCTGTCAGGTATAATTCTGCTCTTATTATATAACATGTCATATTGCAATCCCATTCAGGCCAACTTTGATGAAAAGGAGGGAAACGTGTTTGTCTAATATTGCAAAATACAATAAGTTAATAGGAAAGGAAGCCCCCACTTGAAGAGAGAAAGGTTCTATTGAGAAGGTTTGCATTATCATTAAGCTTTCACTGAGTACTAAGGATACGTTTTTTATGAAGTTCGCATCCCGGCAATCTAAGAAATAAACCCCGGATTTTATGGAGACTGACGTATGTAGCAAGTAACCTTTATGTCACGATCTCCATTTTCGTCTTCTTAGCCGGGCAAGCCCGGTAATCTATCAGCCCCCAGTGTTCTTTAGTCAGTCTGTCTGTTCAAATGATAAGCCGTTTCGTCTGGGCCCACCCTAAAATCTATGTAATAAAACACTACTCTTCGCAAGCATTATAACCATTCAAACCCGATCTGTGTCCAAGCAGTGGTCTCGCCACCTCGAAAGCTTGTCGACGTGCTCAATGTGGCTCAAACCAAACGACTCCCTGTACTTTTGTTGTCTCACCCAACTCTGAAAAAAGAGGGTGTTCTGCTTCACGCTGATACATTTGATAAGTTGTTTGAGGTCTGATAAGCGCCCCTCATGATTATGAGGCTCCTGGAATCAATCACCAGTGTTGTAATCAAGACCACACAATCCGGGTCGAAGTGAAAGTCCGTGTCCAGGCTACTTGAGTCCAAGTCCGAGTCTTTAGGTTCGAGTTCAAGTCCACTGTCTTCGAATCTTTTAGAGCTCGATTCCAAGTCCGAGTCCATTGAAATGTACTTTTATTTAAACCAATTTAAATTGGATATTTGAACTGGTTAAATTCCTAGACGTTGATGTATTTGCAATAAAAGGTATACATAATATTGAAGATTGGGTGGATCTCATGCACTTGAGCATATTTTGGGTCGCCGGTTGCATTTTAAGGCATTATATTGTTCAATGCAAAGGAAAAGCCGAAACAAAGTCAGGTCAGGAAGGGGGACCAGATCTGCTTTTGGTTTGATGAGTAAATACATTTAGCCCCACATGCTGTGATGTATATGATTTCTACATATGAGTGTGCTAGACCATCTGAACGTCCTAGTCTATGAACGATCTACTTTGGTCTTTTTTTCCCTAGGACTTGATATGGATTCGGCCTGAAATGGATCCTTACCTTTCCGTCCGAGTACAAGTCTGAGTCCAGGGCTCTCGAGTATGAGTCCGAGTACAAGTCCCAGAAAAATGGACTCGAGTCCGGACTCATGTCCTACATCACTACCAGTCATATATCCTTATTCAAATAAGGACCATGAATACATGAGTCAAATTTGACATAACTGGATCACGGATTTTATACGACAGTAATGTTTGGGTCAATTATCTACGTCATCGGTTTAAAAAATTAGGGCAATTTTGAAATCTTTTCGATGGGTGATAGGGGGGAGGGGGTCACTCTTTAGGAAACGGAGCCCGGAGAGTTTACTGGGTCGAATGCGGTATCTAAGGGGAGAATTCTGCAGATACAGGATTCATGTCCATTCATCGGTGGTTCTTGAAATAAGAGCACCAGTAGAAACCTGTTGTCTGAGAACATCAGAGGCTGGTGAACTACCACAGGGCATAGGGGCTGTCTGCCCCTTGCATCTACCTGATTACATATATAACATACTGTCCTTCATAACATAAATTAGTTTATATCCTTTTATTAAGCAGTTATCTTTCATTAGTTTAATTCTATTTATTCCTTGTTGTCTTTCATTGGAAGAACTAGATTAAATCATCGGATTTCTAGCTTACCTATTGTAATTAATATAAAATATCCTATAGGAAATTCTATCTAAATATACTCCTTTACTCTGTTCATCATCGAAATAGGAAAAACTATACAGACCTTGCCCTTCTTATATGCTTCATAATAACGGAGAACTTATGGTAGAACAATTTAAGATGCGGAGGAAACATTTCGATCTGTGTTCATTGTAATTGACAATATATAACAAACGTATCCCTTAAGAAAACCAATATGTGTACTATAATTAGAAAATAGAATGATTAATTGTTACGATTTATAGTTCACTATATATGTTAAGAACGTATTGCCCATAGTGAATTGATACATTGATCACCTACTGTATTACGAACGCATTAGTATATAAACATTACATTTAGGTCACAAAAAATGTACGAGAACTTTATGAAACAACAGTGCTTTGTGCTGCAGTGCCTTGTCTGTCAACGGGTGTTATCACTTAATTGTAGGCACTGTATATACCTTAGAATTATTATAAATATAACTCACAAAATAATACAGGTAATGTAGTTTCAAAAACCATCGCGAGCACCCTCGTTTCCTACATCACAGTACTTATGATGGAGAAACATTTATTCACCCTTGCCTTAACGGTGGCGTGCGGAAAATGTGATCCATAGCTTAGAGTCATTTGATAAATGACGTCATTACCCCAATTGTCTCACTCTATTGTTGCGGGCACCTGCAGAGCACGCATAGGTTGATAGATGGCTGCCTCTACTAAGTGAAAATGTCACGCAGACACCGACAGTAAGCGTCCATCCATACTGTCAGCACGGGACAATTCTGGCGAAAAAAAGTTTAACACTGAAAAATTGGCACTTTTATTGACTAAAATGGAAAGCCCTCCCAAATTCGCTCACTTGGTTTAGACCGAGCGTAAAACGATGGCGACACGCCGTGATTCGAATGTCTCTATGACGTTTTTTTACTCTCGCCCATGCACGGCTTCTGTTTTATCATAAATTAAAGCAATAAAATCTTATATCTTATATCTTGATATAAATTGCTGACGGTATATTATGTTTTAATTATTTTAACTGAAGTCACAAAGTGTTCACTTCAGAACTTATGAATTATATACAATTGTAAACCTAACAGAAATAGAATTGTTTTGATGAGGTAAATCCTAAGATCATAAAAGTTTTAAAGTTGACTTGATAAACATGATATAACAAGCCTCTGTTAACACCATGGCAGTTTGTGTCAATCTTAATTAAACTGCGTGCAAATAATGGAAACGTAATACATGAAAGAAGAAACTTGTCATTAGGTTCCTTAATACCTAATTTTTTAATTAGGGCCCCGCTTGAAAAGCGGGTGACCTATAGTAATCGACCTGTCGGTGTGTTTGTCTGTCCGTCCGTCCGTCCGTCCGTCAGTCCATCTGTCCGTCTGTCCGTCTGAAATTGCTTTATGGATCAATTTCAAGCCAAACCGTTCGCCCAAAACCTTTCATCTTGCACATATGGCTTACCCACCAATGGATGAAGAAACCTATTGATTTTGAGGTCACGGGGTCAAAGGTCACGGCCACAGCACCCACTTCTTGAAAAAGCTTGTGGATCGATTTCAAGCCAAACCGTTTGACCGAAACCTTTCATCTCGCACATATGGCTCACCCACCCTTAGATGAAGAAACCTATTGATTTTTAGGTCACGGGGTCAAAGGTCACGGCCACAACACCCACTTCTTGAAAAAGCTTGTAGACCCATTTTAAGCAAAACCATTTGACCTTAACCATTCATCTCGCACATACGGCATACCAATCCATGGATGAAGAAACCTATCGATTATGAGGTCACGGGGTCAAAGATCACGGCCACAGCACCCACTTCTTGAAAAAGCTTGTGGATCGTTTTCAAGCCAAACCGTTTGACCAAGACCTTTCATCTCGCACATATGCCTCACCCACCCATACACATACAACTTATAATGTTTGTAGTCAAAGCTCAAGCTCACACACCTCCCCTCCTCATTTTAACACTTGCGTAATAAACCCCATATGCCCCTATGCGAGGGGATGCTCCGCTTTGCGGTGCCCATGTTGATATTTGGGTCCGAAGGAAAAAAAAAGTAATACACAGTTTGGTGTTCAGTTGCTGGTTTCTCCTTCAGCAGGCCAGAAATGGATGAATCTTTTTCGAGTCACTCGTGTACAGCAGCATTACATTTTCACAGCATATTTTGTACAGACAATTTGAAGATTCCCCAGAAAAGGATACACTGGCCCAACGCACCACAGTGGCTCTCATTTAGACCATGTTTGGACAAATCTATCTTCACTACCAACATCTCAAGGAATTTGGGCCTATTATAGTGACCATCAACAAATTTACATTTATATTCATATGTAACCATTCTACACAACACAGCGCATTTGTAGACCCAAGCCCAAGAACAGCTGAATCTCAGTTCAAGAGAATGACCATTTTATCACTACTAACCAGCAGCTGACTCTCTCTCTCTAATACTACAAGGTTCATGTACAGACGCAAGCCTCACATTAAATAAGGCCAATTCAACATCCAAATACTGGAAAAATATTTGACACAGCCCAGCCAAGACTTCCACCAAGAATAATTGGCACAGGTAATACACAAATACAGAAACTAAAAATGCATGCAGTTCTTTTATATCATTATTTTGATTGCTTTGAACATTTTCACTTTACCATATTTTTTCTTCCAGTTTATACATGTCAACTGTTCTTTACAGGTTCTTTATCATTCAAATATCACTCTATCAGCCCATGCTACCAAAGTACACCGAATTCACAGCACTTCAGTTTATAATGACTGCATCTTTTGCGGGGCCTTCCTGACCTGTCAGTTTTCTAGTTTTATTCTAAATTCAAATATGAAATATTATTATTTTGATTTCTTGTAGTTTGTGAGAATTTCGACTCAAAGTTGACAATGATGAATGTCATCCGTGTTTCGTTTACACGTTACATTTATTCACAAACACTAGTAGTTCCATCCACTTGTTATTTATTCTGTCGTGTTAAAATGGGACTATGGTATATGATATATTAAATTTATTATTTAGTGTAATTTCGGATTTTTTTTAATAAAGACCGTCTGCTATGTGGAAACTTATTTCCGATGGCGGAAGAGTGAGGATTACCTATATAGCAGATGTTATGTGCCACACATTGTTTGGTTGTGTTCTTTAGTTTCAGAAACGATATATTCTTTTCCATTAGGACGTTATAAGATTAAGCTATTCTGTATCATTTTCAAATATAGGGAATAGGAAAGAGCAGTTATTTGATAAAGTGGGATTGTTTGTATCGCCTACGCGCGTCTCATGGTTTAATAAAAGGTAAATCATCATGCCCACATACAAAGTCGATTTCCGTGTTAGGTGTCATTCTCGTTTACATTCTGCTGACCTAAGTCACAAAGTTTTCCCTTAATAACACATAAGGTGCAGTTATAACCATTTACCGTTTGTTAAACACCTTCCGAATAGTTATCTTTTGGTCAGGTGATCCCTAGATGTATAAACATTTAAAAATAATAAAAAAAACGTGATATTTCCAGCCCCTGATATTTTGTTTGGAATCGTTGTCACACTTAAGTATAAATTTTTCCGAAAAAAGACTTCACGAGTTTGAAACCAGAAAAAAAATTAAAGAAAAATATATTTCAACTTATATAATCATATTGAGAATTTTGTAGCTGTAGTTTCAATAAATTTGGTTTACAACGTTTAGTTCAAAGTCCCGCAGATACGTCAGATTAGCCAATCCGTGAGCCCACGTTATGAAAAAAAAAAAAAAATACGAATGACAGAAATTATAGAAATCTACTATATCCATAGACTTTTGTCTGTTTCATTATGTAAACATTTGATGCATGTTAAAATATTAAAATATCATATGCAATATAGTTTACATGGTATGGTATATATCTTGGAATTCTGATTGTGTCAATTTTAAAAATACATCCCTCCTTTTGTGTAATAACAAATTCCGATGAGAGGAAGAGCTAAATCGTACAATTACAATAGCTTCTTACGTCATGCAGACAGTATTCGATTCACATGTAGTTCTGGATAAGATTATACTTTTCATGAGGAATTAAGGCGAAACAAATCTGTATCACCAGGATAAGAAATATAAAGGATCCGTAAGCATAAGTGAAGTCGTGAGATACAAAATATTGAAGATATCTAAACAGCCATGCGTTCAATACTGTTAAATAAATACACAACTTTTCACGGGTGTCACATAACTTCGGAAGCTTAGTATCTAGTTAGTTCAATCGCCGGTATATGGGTCGCTTTTGCTGATCCCCATCACCATTTTGTTTGGTAGAAGACTCTTCTACAGCCGGCATCGGAAGAAGATTTATATGACGCGGGTTCACCGGCAGTGTTATTGCATAGCCCACAAGAGGCAGGGTTACTAATGTAGCGTCACGGCTTTCCAGGGTTCCACGAGGCCGTGCTAACCTCCCGTGACCAAAGTTAATCAAATATGGCTCATGTACTTGCTATTTACTGAGTACAAAGCAAGCTGCACTATTTGTTTTAATTCAGATTTTTATGAAAGGCCATTCTGTAAAGTGTTGCCTGTGGTGCATTGTATTGTATTCAGCCATTATCCTTTGTCGACCCCTCTATTGGGATATGTTGCGCAAAATGTCCCTTAAAACGTGTTGCTTCACAAGTTTATTTTAAAACACGACCCCACACACGTGGTCCATATACAGCTTTTATTTGTCCATTCAATGTGGCATTCAATCTTGAAAAGGGATTTAACTGTTCTTGGCATTTCTGTAACATTAAATCCTGCAATCCAGTCTATAACCTCCAATCCGGTCACTTTGGAATTGAACATAAAAGGCTGGCACCGTACAATAATTTGCATGAATCCAGAACAGGTTCTATTTTTTTAATATGCTGCAGAACCCAAGAAATATTTGCTACACACAAATATGCAACATATTGCGCAACAAGCATGTTACGCCATGTTACCCCTAGTGTGAGAATGGCTTTAAAGTATTGTTTACAAATTGTATCATCATCTGAACTATTATAAAAGTAGATTTTAAAAGGAGATTGCTCATTCTAATCAAGAAAATCTTACCATACAATGTTTTGTCTTGTTGTAAAACTCTTTATTCTCTTAACACTTTTCCAGCTTCTCTTTTCTTGGAAATGATATCAGTTTCTACAAAGTAAAAATCTTCGCACCTACCATAAAATATATAAATGAATAAACATCACATGGTGCATATTTAGTCATCGAATTAATTTTCTTTAGAGGATTCAATCAAATGTGTAACAGTGAAACGATTACCAGTGGCACCACCTGTCTCAAAAATAATTATCCACGATCTATGTCTGTGCACAATTGCACACCGGTAGCTCTTTTTAAGATTTCTTTTTTTTATTGGTTGAGGTAACCGCTTCCATTTTTTATGTTTTGTTTATCCAATTCTTAATCTTACTATGTACATCTGCAGAGCTCCATTTCGCTATTGGACTACGTGACAGGGTGGTAGCACTCGCTTCCTGTCATATTATTTTGTATGCTAGTCTCACTCAGGCCCGGTGTTTACCGCACCTGCGAGCTCTGGATGTGTTATCATTCCCATTGCTGGGTCATAACACCGAGGACCCCCCCCCCCCAAAAAAAAAGACGCACTCGTTTTAATTCATACACGGCTGTGGGTACAACCTTTCCATTAAGCCTGCACAGCACTCGCCCTGGGTTTGGGCCGACCTCGGCTGAGAGTTGAACTCACGACCTCCCGGCTCTGTGCTCTACCCGAAAGCCAAAGAAGCCAGTCAGGCCTATAGCGTACAGCATTTTTGAGATGTATGTGTGATATATTTCCCCTTAATTAGACGAATAGATGACACTAATGGATAAATAATATAGGTGTCGCCACCAGAGTTCAGTGCATGATAAAGCTATCCAAGAGCTCTCCACTGATATAAAATGGAGCAAATCTGTTGATCGACTCCTAAGATATAGGTTTTTTTTTGAAGCAGCAAAACAGTTTCCAGTGGCACCACCTTATATATATATATATATATATATATATATATATATATATATATATATATATATATATATATATATATATATCGATAAATCTATCTACGATCTACTTCTTTGCACAATTTCAAGCAGATGGCTTACAGCATTCCTGAGATATGTGTGTGATATGTTTCACCATAATAAGACGCATTGACGGCCATAATTGATAAATAATTATAGGTGTCGCCAACGGCTGTATTTGATGCAATGAACCTCTTTTGTATTCAAGAAAGGAAAACCACATCTATTTTAACTTGGGTTCTTTCGCGTACGATCCGTTTTCATTAATTATTCTCGCTCGTAATGACCAAAGGACCGAGCGACCTCTGTTCAAAATCAGACTCCTTTGATGGCATACAGGTTTTATATCTGCTCAGAGCCTTTCTTAAGCATGAACTAATTGGAACAGTCGCTGTCATCAGATTCCTTCAACAGAGATATTATCAGTAATGGTCCTCTCTCAGGATCTATACTTGAGAGTATCTTCTTCATAATTACGTCAGTATCTACAGGGCTCCCAGTCGGGTTATCATGAAGACTTCAAACAACAAGCCGCTCAAAACAAGAAATAAAAAATACTGGCATGGAAAATACGATGTTTCACAGTGATTTATTATTTAAAAGTTAGCTCATAATAAATAAAGTGTCCGAAGTAAGTGATCACCCCAAAAACAGCTTTAGATAATATACAAATTTAAAGCTTTTAAAGTACCGTACATCGTATTGTGTGTGTCCATACAGAGTTATAAATAATTGGGTGACAGTGATTAATTATTCACGAATTTCTATTCTGATATAATACATCCTCTTGTAATCGTTCGGGTAAATGTGAAGATGGGTCATTTAATTGATTAGACATATATATATATATATATATATATATATATATATATATTTATATATATATATATATATATCCTGTCCATCCCTTAATATCATCGTATGTAAATAACATATTTAATCCAGTGAGCATCAACAGGAAATTATACTCACACAATGTATTAACATCTCCTGAATTTTATCCATGATTTTAAACAAATATGCAACCATGCATATCGGCCTCTGGGATAGGTCAAACTTGTGCAGTATAATAATACATTAGAAAACGAATGTATTCAAGATGATGCTCACGACAAGCTTTCCTTCGATGTTTAGACACACACGCCATCAATCTCCTTGATGGATAATTAAAACGAATCTCCGCCATTCACGGGACATCTTTCATGTTTTAAGCTTGATGGAAGCAGCCTTTTTGAGTTCCATGATATGTGCCATACTCTATTATGTTTACCCTATTCTGAGCACAACCGAAACAAAAAATCTGCATTCTAATGAATGCAAGCCTCCGCTTGGATAATTAAAACGAATCTCCGCCATTCACGGGACATCTTTCATGTTTTAAGCTTGATGGAAGCAGCCTTTTTGAGTTCCATGATATGTGCCATACTCTATTATGTTTATCCTATTCTGAGCACAACCGAAACAAAAAATCTGCATTCTAATGAATGCAAGCCTCCGCCATTCACCTATTCGCCCCCCCCCCCCCCCACCCCCCCACCCCCCACCGTCGCTGACGTAGGTTCAGATGAGGAATGAGTTTGTGATTCGCTTGACAATTACCTCCACTTTTCTCCTAAATGAGTTCAAACAGGCAAGGACTGTGTGGCGAAAGGCCATCCTCTTATAAACATCCATTATAATTCAGTCTGCTGAGATCAGCCGGTTCGGTAGAGCTCAGTTGTAGCGAATGGTACCATTCCCACGTGACGAAAACACACCTCGGGAGGAGGAAGTGATTCTTTGCGCCGCACGTCTCTCATCAGGCCTTCGTCGATGAGTTCGGCCACTTTACATTAGGACATCCTTTCTTCAATTTCAGTCCCGTCTCCATTCTCCCGACCACGTTTCTCTCTATGACGACAGCATCAAGGAGCGTCTTCCAATCAGTGTAGGACCCTTACACTTCTTTAGTCTCCTTAACGTGATTGACATAACTATCAGTGAACTTTCTCTTTTAGAAGACGTATATTTGTCTCTTGTGTCTGATAGTTTACATGAAAACTGACCAAAACATACTTATGAGATAGTGGCGAAATTTTGAACTAACCAATCCTTGACATTAAACCGCATATTCCCATTTGACATATTACAAGTAAAACTTGTCCGAGCCTTTTGTGTTTCGAAATGTATTGCTATGCTGCAGGCTTCAATAAAGAATCTAATGTATATACATGTTTTCAAAGATTTTAACTTAAATAAAGAGAATCTAAAAAAAAACCTATATTTTTGGCTATAAATGGCAAATGTTATTGTCCAGCAGTATTTGTTTAAGGCTTACCTCTTCAAAATACTAATATAATGCAAAATATCATGACATCTGTAAATTTCCATACTAATTTTCATGTTTTAAATTTTCAAATTAAAATTCGGGGTTTTAGTTATATATTTAAATTAAATTTGATTTTAATCAAATTAAGAAATGTGAAAATGAATCTCACCGATATTCTCAGCTCGCCAGTTAATACTCATAATATAAACGTTATTTATTTAATCCAATAAACTATCTTAAAATAGTGAATTTTGAAATTTAAAGCAAGAAAAGACACTGAATTGACAAAATTATTCGATCAGATTGATGATCAGAACTAAATATGCCTGTTTATACTTTAAGCGAGAGTAATGTTTTAAAATAATATGCTCTTGATATTTATATTATGTTAAGATTTATATTTATTTTTAAATTCAAATTAAAAGTAAAAATTATATTTGTAACTTCATTTCAGTCGAATGAAGAAAACACAAACAAATTGCCACCTGCCGTTCAAATGGAATGTTTGCATCAAGTTTTACTCAGCTGTAAAAGATGATGTATTCCCTTATTTTAAACAATAATCACTTATTTATTTACTTAATTTTACTTTTAGTAGCTCATATTTGTAAACTTGCAGGCTTGAAATACGCTGAATGACAAAAATAACATATTTGTTCCATTTGGCTCATCAAATTGATGATCAGGACTTATCTTGCCTCTTTATATCCCAAATAACAGAAAGGTTTTAAAATTATATGCCTTTTTATACTTTAATCATTTTAATTTAAAATTTGAAGGTTAAAAATTTAAAATAGAGATTTGAAATTAAGTTAAATGGACTCAGCACATCGAAAAAAATGGGTAGCCCTGCCTGATTGAATTTAGCAGTAAACATTTCTCCACATTACAATTTCATAGAGTGAACCCTTGACATTAACCCATATATTTTTCAAAAAAATTTATGTACCGAGGTTAGTTTATAAAATTGCCGATTACAAGCCTGTTGGGCACTTTTCCAGAGGGGTAATGTTATGAAATATGACCTCCAGGAATAACTTAAACAGAAAATGGCAAAACTTAAAAAAAAACAATAATTACGAGGGGTGTAGCAAACTCGAAATTAAGGACCTGTTTGGGAATTAGCCCCAAGACTACAACGGGTCTCTTGTACATACATAGCACGTAAAATTCGGGTACTGATCGTACAAAGACGACAGGCATATGTCCCAGCGGGCCCCTTCTGATCACGAAATCGATGACGGCGACTCAGAAGTTCAGTTCGCATCAACCAAGGATAGACACGGATTAAAGAAAGAGATTAAAGAAAGAAACTGATAAAAAAAATTGAGAATTTGACGAAGGAGAATAATGTAACAAAAGACACTCTTCGCAAGCTAGGTGACCACGGATTAAATGATATACAGATGCTTGACCTAATTACACCGGAGGTCCTAGCAGAACTAAAACTGGAATTAACCCCACTGGCCCAGAATTTAGGCTTAAAGTCATAAATCTTGATCTGATGGGACAAAAGAGGGATCGTTTGTTGTTGACGCTTGTGTGTCAAGTGTTGTCGCATGGTTGCTGTATATTGGTGAAGCTGCCGTGCCGGTACATATGAAAAACTCTCAGCACGCATTCCGCATGCCGCAATCCGCATTCTGTACACAAGGAATCTTAGCTGTAACACGCCAATTTAGTTGGTTCTCAATTGCTCAACGTGAAAATAACTACAAAGTCATCTATGAAATTAAAAGTTACAAAAAATAAAACATTATGAATGCAAAGAATTCTGGAAAATACATATTCCGAACACAGGCGTACCCAAAAAAAAATTGACACAACCTTTTACAGAATCTATTTTTACACAGGATGTTGTTTATTATCCCTAATATTTCATTGTAGATTTTATTTATTCGTGACTTTTTTGTCGATAGTAACGAGAATACACAAGAACTCGAGTAACTGTTGTTTTCAACCATAGCTGTCATTCTAAATCACAAAATGTCTGTAATAAGATAATTTTACTTCTAACAATGGTAAAAAATCAATAACAACGGACCTCAACCTATAGATACCCAGTTATAGCCACTCGAGATCAAAACCGGCTATGTATCTGCCTTATATGATTGATGATTATATCTACCTACATATTAAAGCTGCGTATTCACCTACCTTTGGAAAGGATTTGTGATTTCCGGATCTTCTGTGTATATAGAGTAATTCTGGTCATGAAAAAGTCTTTTCACGCCTTCGTGAGGGATGTATGCACTTGTTTATCCACATCAGGTTTGTAAACACAGCAATGTTGACAAACGGGAACAACATGTAACCTAAGCTGGAAAGTGGTCTATATGCGGAGGTAGAAAGGTCACATGTTGAAAAACGTCATTTGTAAAGCTCTGGCTGATCCGACTTGCCGCCAGATGCCCTTGTTAAATTTGTTTTGGTTATTTTGGCGGGCCCCCACATATTAAAAACATGTTGATATAAACAAAACAAGCAATCGGTGTGCGGTGATATCTACGTTTTCTTACCTATTTTTTTAATAAAATTTCCAAATGATAACCTTAAGTTTATAACGGTCAGATAGCTTTGTGATTAGACCCCTTCAAAGAACTGAAGGTAGTTCCTGCCAAAAACGTTTCTCATGATTCCTCTCTCATATTGTAATGAGCTTGTTTATACCTAGACGTTTTTGTAACAAGTTACATGTGCTCACGTTGACAAACAGAAAAAAAGGTTTGTAGCAGGAAGTGGATGACTGCACATGTGCGGAAGTTGAAAGGTCACTGGTTGTTCTGGTTCATCTGATTTCCCCCAGATGTCTTTGTTGGACGTGTTTGTGTAAGGACCAGCGACCATTTTGTCGTGTCCACACGAGTAAACGTTAAGTATACAAAACGGCCAGCCTGTGCAACGTGGGATCGGATTGGCTTGTTTCCTATTTTTTTTTGTTTTTGCTTTTTTAAATGAAAGTATGAAATACCAAGACGTCAGATAAAAGAAACATAGTATGACACCAGGGGTGGGTGGAACGCTTCTCTTCCGAGGCAGTCACGTAACCATTATGCCAACATAAATGATTTCTGCTGCAACATACAGTAATTATTGCTAACTTAGATATGAGAAGAAAGAAAGTTCACCATTACGATCAATTTAGCATGATATGATCGCTGTACAAGTGTGTAACATTTTTTGAGGTTTCTGATAAAATAATACAAAATGGTTATTAGCTGCAAATTCCTAACGTTATTCTTGAATACACGATGGTTATTTTGACCAATACTAATTTGACAGGTACTCTCAACCAATTTGTTAGGCATGATAAAAGGTAGTTAATTGTTTGGATTTCATGGAAAAGGAGTAGTGCACTAGGTCACCCGCAGACTAAAGGAAGGGCAAAGAATGTTTAGGTTAACGAGAGCGAGAGAGTTTTGCTATCTTTAGACTTGGTCAGAAACGCGATACGCACCTCTGATTGGTCGAAATATTCTTTGTCTTGTGCAGACTCCCCGAGAATCTGCTTTTAAAAGCAGTGCGTTAATGGAAGACATAACAGAACGAATGTTAGGTGACTGCTATCTGTAAAATACCGATGTTCAATGCCGTAATTCTGAATTTGTTATATAAATAAAGCTGTTCTAAGTACGGCTCGAAGTCTTCAGGTTAAATGCTGCTATAACTTGACTGGCAGCCTTGGTCACACTGCAATCATTATGAAATAGATACTCCCATTACTTAATCCGTTTTGTATACTAATGTTTGATAGACAAATATTGATAAAGAATTTTCCACGTATTATCAAATATCTGTGCAGAGATCCCTGCTTTGTAGGGATTGCGAGTACAGTTGACTTTGGGAAAACATTGCTTGCCTGTTCTTTAGACTGAATGGAGGGAATCACTCGGAGATAATTAAGCTGACCGATATATGTTTTTATCAAAACGCTCGCACCCTTTCATGATCCTGATCAGACAAAGCTTTTATAACAAATAAATTGATTAAATTCTTAATTGCATTTGCTTTTTTGCAATTCACAAAGTGTTCTATTTTTATGCTGCTTTCATTTAAATTTCACTTTTTCTGTTTGCCATTCGTTGATTTATATCTTTCAACATCGTAAACGATTAAAGTTAACCAAATTTTACTTCCTTTAATTAGATTTTCCGTGCAATTTGTATTCATATCTTTATTTGCGTCCTGATTCATCCGGATATCATATTCAGCAGCTTATAAGCCGCTAGCCACCAAGTAGCAGCTGGATACACACGAAATACTGTATCTAATAAATAATCATAGTACAGATAATATACAAAACACATTAAGCATACACACACTGGGGCCCAGTAACTGTCCTTTGCACATGTACATACCCAGGTCTGCAGTGCCTCATACAATTACAATACAACATTGTTATTCTTAGTGACAGTAATTTAAGTCAGAAGACAATGGTCATTACAGTATCCATATACAAAAAAACACACATCTTGAAAAAAAGCATTAGTTATTGGTGATATAACATTAATTTTACAAAGAAGAAAAATAACGCATGTTCGTTAGTTTTTATTCATCTAAATATAACAGGGTTTTGCAAAATGCATGTAAAAAGAAAAGGAAAGCGGTTGTTTTTTTTTGTTTTTGTTTTTCATAAATGTATTGTCATTAACAAAATTTCATTTAAATGATATTCTGCCATCAAAATCAAATTTAATTATGTTCTTTAAAATCAGTTGTCGATAAAAAGAGAGTACTAATTATAAAATTAGAACTAACATGGTGAACTTACACCACATTTCAGATTACCTCTCACCTCTATTTTGAGATTGTTTTTCAGATTTTAAAAATAATTTAAAGTTAACCCCGCTCTGTTAAGATTACCCCCTCGCTGATTTAACCAAATGATAAATGTTTATATTATTTATATTAACCGGGTGAAAGATAAGAATTTCAAAAGGTTGAATCAGTGTATGAAAAATACAATTTCTGCAAAATGTTAGTATTATTATTAATTATATTTCTAATGATTCATACACGTAGCAAAACCCATAACACATCACGTGCAAGTATAAAATATACAGAGATTGAGTCCAATCACTAGAAAAAAATTATAAGATCTTTAAGTAAATAAACATAAAAAATCGATTTCAAATTACCCCGGGGTAACCTTAAATCGCTTCACCTGTGCTCTAAAGTAAAAAATGTCATTCATCTTTTTTTCACTTAAAAAGGTCATGTTCGCTTCTGTGAAGACAGATCTATCGTTGAAGGTTACTTAACTATTGTAAAATACATTGGCTCATATTACTGCATAAGACGCAATCTAAAAAAATATCGGCTATGCTTTTTTTATTGTGGAACTTGCAAGTCTCTATAAAAAAACCCATTGGTGGGAATTATTTTTGTCTTCGCCAGGAGGGTAATCGTTCGTATGTGTGTTTGTGTGTGTTTTATCCCAACATAACTCATGCAATCATGAATGAATGTCATGAGACTTTCAGGGCAATTTCGTGTATGGGCTAACAAAGAATCGATTAGATTTGGATGTGGATCAGTCCCATGATCAAAATATTCACAAACAATCAGTCATGTATCCACGAACGAATCAAGGATTATGGACCAAATAAGTGATTGCAAACACGGTTTTTTGTGAGTGTCCCATACTAGGCGGAGGCTTGCATTCCCTAGAATGCAGATTTATAGTTGTTTCTACAATTGATGTATGTTTGTACAATAAATGATTGTGATATAGAATAATATACCTGTTTTTTACCTGTGGCACATCCCGCCATAAAGTATTAGGAAATACTGTAAGTTATCAATTATACTATTATTTCAATATAGATCTGTATCATAACGAACTCCCTTCAGTCACATGACATGCGACGACGTTCGTACAGACCAAGATTAAAGATAGGAACATTAGATCTCACTGGGCGATACAACTACCAGGCATCGACTGTTAGAGCCGATGTCAACACAACAATTAAACACCCACGTGTGACGTAGACGGCTCTCTGACCGCCTAATCCCCGTAATGGAGAAACTAAATGTCTGCGTAACTACCTGCTACAAGGCCAGTAACCCTCGTTCGGGTAATTAGCGCCAAGATAATAACCGTTATTTACAGACTCTCATGAGCCGTATTTAAATTCTTATAATGCACCAAATGAAGCACAGGAAGCGTCTTTCCAGAATGAGGCTATGTCCAAATCTGGAGTTTTAATTGCCGCCGCACGGAGGGTATTCGTTCGTGCGTGTGTCTGTATGTGTTTATGTGTTTGTTCATGCGATCATGCATTTCGGGAATTGTCGAATGAAGAATCATTCATTACGCTGTGGATCTGACACATGATGCGGATTATGCATGACTGAACCTCGGAATATGGGCCGGTTGGGGGGGGGGGGGCATGGCATCCCAAAATTAGGACCCAACACATGGCGGAGACTACCATTCTTTAGAATGCAGATTACCAGTCATTATGTTGTTGTCAACAATACAAGACCGTGGATTATATAGAGTTTAACAATACCACGATCAGATTACAATTCAGTAGAGTACGTACCTCTGCCAAAGCAAACTTATTTCACTGAACCTGACACTTATCAGCACTAAACAAAAATGAGGTCTTTTCCGGCATATGTTACTATGGAATATGAAATCGCTAAAATTTTCGTGTTATCTTGGTAAAATATAAACAAACTAACATATAAAGAGAAAAGGGTGAACAATAAAAGAGGCCCAATCACCTATCTAACCTTCATAAAATAAAAGCAATTCCTTGAAACTTTTTATAAAATAAGCCGGAAAACGTGGATATCACCGCTCACAGGCTGTTTGTTTTGTTCATATCAACATATTTATGATGTGTGGGGGCCCGCCAAAATTAATTTATAATCAAAACAAATTCATCAAGGGTATCTGGTTGCAAGTTAGATAGACCAGAGCTTTACAAATGGGATTTTGCAACAAGTGACCTTTCCACCTCGACATATATGCAACCTACCAACTTAGGTTATATGTTTTTCCTTTTGTCAACATTGCTGTGTTTACAAACACCTTGTTGAAAAAAAAGTTATTTCATCCTTCACGGAGACATTATAAGTACTTTCATAACCAGACTTACCCTTATGTCATTAATATATACACAGGAGAAGCCAGAAATAACATAAATTCTTGTGCAAAAGGCAGGGGAATGGGCACCTTTAACCTCCAGGGATTTAAATGGTTTGTGTTTTATTTAACTTTGTGCCATTGTTTCTTCTTCATTTTCTTGAAGTTTGTGTCATCTTAAGTTCACTGGGCCGTACAGCTTCTCCCGGGTCGCGCTTCCTGTTGACCAGATCTATTCCCTTAGTGACTGGTGGTTCCTGTAGTCTTTGAGTATATGTTTAACAGTCTGTTCTGCATCATCACAGGAACAGAGGGGAAATGATACCTAGTAAAAACGTTCGTCTATGTGTTGGTTCAGCTTTGTGTGTCCTGTCCTGACGTACGGTAGCGTACCCTGTGCACAGGCACCGCGAACCTACATGGCATATGCAATTGGCGTACCTACGCGTAGGGTTGCGGATTTATATACCTAGGTCTGGCGTACAGAAGCGGTGTTGGTAGACTTTCGTAAACACTGCGTACTTTCTGCGTCCAGTGCTCTACGCCGACACTACGCGAATGAAATAACGATTTAATTGTTTACGTACATCTCGCGTACCCCTCTCGGCGCATTGCCCCGTAGGGCAGCGTAGGCACAGCGTAGGGCAGCAGCTAGCGTAAGCTCGGCGTAGTCTACTACACAACTACGCAACTCTACGTAGACCCGGTGTAAAACCCGACTTGCTTATTGAACTTGCTATCTCCAATTCACCTGTTTCATACGTTGTTATGGTTCCGTGTGTGAGTTAACACAGTCTACGTCTGTTTGACTAAAAAAATATACCAGAGATTCGATCTTGCACCTGCGACCAACTCCAAAATTGTTAGAAGAAACATGAAAGAAGACTCAAAGAAGAAACACCTGTTGGAAGCTTGAAAAATCTTGATTTGTGAAGGTGCGCTGTGGGGCTACCAGGTGTGGAGTGCGCTGTAGGGTTTATAAAAATTCGCCACTGATCGCGCTAGGGGCAAGTTTTATCACATAAGTGTGGATTTGGAACAAAATATTGTTCGGTGACGCTAAATGCTCAGATCCCCGTCCCACTATCGGTGAATTATACATAAGAATTACGAAATGTAATATGGGATTAACCTTCTGGCAGCGCTCCCATGTTTGTTCCTGAATAAAATATCCAATAAGTATTGCTTTCATGAACTATTTTAGGGGTAATTGTATATTGTTTTCTAGGGACAAGCATGATATTGCTGAAAATCGTGTTGCATTTTATAATACCGACGTAAAATTTCCCGTTGCTGGGGCTTGGATGTGAGCATTTAAGCCGGACAAATCTTCCGGCCTGATCTGATGCCCGTTAAACCGGATGTGTCACTGTCGTGCTGAACGAAGACGGGGCGGTGTGGGGATTGGGAGCGGGGATGGTTGGTGGTAGGGGTTTGTGAGTTAATCTCCAGCCCTTGCTAATTATATTTTTCAACGAAACTTCCATGCAGGCTGTATAGCGATCCAACTTTCATATTCGTTCATAAATTTTGGTCTCAGTCCTATGTTTCTATTTTTTTCTTTAAAACACCGGTTTATTCCTAATTGTTGTTTATTAACCTTAATCTTCAAAATGCTGTTAACTGCTGTGAAACAGTGCTTATGTCATTTTAGTAAGCTGTCATTTGCACTTCGGAGCACCGTGTGATCACAAAAATAAGGGTACAAACTGAGAATCAAATCAACTCGAAAATGTATTCACAATATTCAGTCCGACATTTATCATCCAATTTTTCATACATTTGTTATACTTTTTTCACTTGGATCCTGTGGATACAATGTCACCAATTAGTTGAACATTTTTTTGACGCAATTGACTAAAATAAAAAGTGAGGCTATTAGATTGGACAACAGATGGTTAGATCAGACAGAGAGACCTATTCTTGGAACATCAAAGGATGCTCGCGTCCTGATGAAATATCGGTCATTTAGATTACTTCTTTGATCTTTATTTCCATTAAGAACAAGCAGAAAGAAATGTCCTCAAATCACTTGGACACACCGTGGGTACACTGGAGGCATTCCTAATGGTGGAAACAATGAGAATTGTGTATAAAGTGTTTAACGGACAGGAAACAGAAAACTAGGATTCAACTTAAGTTGTCCTTCAGCTGGCGATTGGGTGATAAGAAGGTTTAATAAGTAAACTAAAGGCGTGATCTCCATTTTCCTAACATTTGTTTTTGTCTGAAAACGTATGACAATTTCAGTAATGCGACGGCCAACAGGCTACGTGGACTCTTTTGAAATCAGTTTACTGATATAAAGATATGTTTTGTCAGTTTTCGACTCGGCAGTCATCATAACGGCAGCCTGCTACCCAAACTTCGATTTTTTCATTAATGAAGACCTATCAGTTTATTTCAGAAGGCCTTGGTGTCATGTTGCCATGGCTACAGTCATCACCGATTGTTCTGGTTCTCAAAGTGTGATGTTACATGTAGGAAAACCTTCCCTAATTATGATATGGTACATAAAAACTCTTACAATACTTGGCCACCTTATAATCCATTGCAGAGGCCCGCTATTCAGACCATTTTGAGACCAGCCACATTGATTGTTTCATTGACAGTTATCCTTTTAACTATGTTAATCAAAACTGTCATCAGCTTTCAAAAAGACTTGGCCAGGAAGGTAATACTTCATAACATGGTATACGCACTGACGCATTTTCTACAAAGCTTTGGCTCTTTCCAATTACCACTCAGTCTGCTGAAAAGTTTCCATGGAATTCTGTCAGTTGTGTCTTCTCTGGACAAATAACGACCCCAATAATGAGGACTTGTGACGTAAGTTCCTGTTTAATTAGTCTAGGATCCCCTTCAAAGAATAGGAAGGAGTTGAAGAAATCAGAAGTCAGGCATTGCTGTTTTATAAAAGCCAAACAAATGTTACATAGTTTTAAAGCTAACTGCATATGTAAATTGAGATGCTGATTTGGAGTGACATATGTAAATGGGTTTCTTCCCGAGAGTACATACATAGGAAAGCATGTGTTTTTTTAACCTCAAGATATGCATGATTTTGATTTATGCACCCAAAATGAGATCCTAAGAATTTTAAATACATGATTTCATATTACTATCAAAATCTGTGGACCTTTCAGACATCCTTTTTAACAACTGTAGATGGTATTAACCACAACGGCTCGAATTAGGTATAGAATGTTACATCCAATGAATTGTAAATTAACGGGTGCGTCCTTTATATTGTGATATTTATGTACTAAATTATGCAGAAAATACA
The DNA here is from genome assembly GCA_026874595.1 of Sipunculus nudus. Taxonomy (NCBI): domain Eukaryota; kingdom Metazoa; phylum Annelida; class Sipuncula; order Golfingiida; family Sipunculidae; genus Sipunculus; species Sipunculus nudus. Next base: position 28,416,346 of record CM049319.1, read on the forward strand.
CAAAGAAAGAGAAAAATGATTAATCATATTAACATTTTTCAGTCGTGTGTATTTTTGTTGAAATCACAATAAAACAGAAGGATTAACAATAGCAGACGGATCAAACGGACACTGATGCAGTGTTATAAAAGGGTAAAGAAAAAGTATATAAAAGTGGAATTGCCAAGCAAACAAAAGGATTCAACACTAGGAGAAGTATGAGCGCGGTAGATGCACTTTTCCATTTTTTTACAAAGGTCAAGAGCAAAGAATACCAGTAAACTTCAATACAACATTTCCTAAACCCCTCAGGTTATTGAAGGAAAAGCAGAGTTAGAATTTAATTAAATTTAATTATAGCCAGGCTCCGATTATAAGCTCTTATTGTTAGGCTTAAATACAAAATGCACATGAAGTAAAAAATCTAATTGTACGGACCTGCCTGATTGGCTAAGCCGGTTGTAGCCCTCCTTGAACAAACAGAAGAGGTGTGCACATTTTTCGACTCGAAAGTTCGATCATCTGCGAACAATTTAAATGAAGTCTCTTCATTTTATATCATGATTTCAATTTGCTATGATAATTATTCACTTAAATTTCATTTTAGCAAAAAATGGGATATTTCTTGCTGTTGTAAGCGACCCACTAATGCAGAACCAATGCTGTTTTACTGAAGGGTAATTTTCTGTGTTGATGACGAACCCACTAATCAAATATTTCAGTGTGGTTTTTTTCTTCCCTGCTTATCCGTTCACGTTTCATGCGCAATTTAAAAACAGTTATATTAATCTTTAGATCCCATTCTTGTCACGCGCTAACATAATATAAATACATCTTGGACGTAACAATGACAGGATATTCCGGTTCAGAAATAAAGTGGATTGAATTTATCAAGATTTGCCTTGTGTTCTTCACGTAACCTTCCAGGATCTGTAAACATCTTTATTTCTGGAAGAAAATGAGACAAATTAAACAAGGCTCGAATTGTCAAATGTCATTGCCTATTACTCTTAAATTACCTGAATGTGTACTTCAGCAATCATTTTAGATATATTAAGTATGAATTCCTATGGCGTTCACAACATGCAGACCGATTAAAACACCCCGCTTGTTTTACTGGTCGGACTGACGTGGAATGGCTATGAATACAATAAAACACGTGAGTTTGAATACACAACTTAATCCATACTTCAGATTACTTGGTTTCAGATAACCATCTGAAAATGGTTGTTTCGTTCAGTTTAATATTTTTTAATATCTACTTTCATTAGGTGATTTTTCTAATAAGTTATGTCTGTATGTAATGTGTTACGCTTTTTTTGCCAAGTGAATAAGATCATATGATTAAATATAATTATAATTAACAATTGTATCCTCCATGTCATGTGTGTTTTTAAATAAACGTGTCATGATTTAAATGCATACTAATTTACTTTAAACCCTCAGCCTGGGGGTAATATGGACAGTTCAGGGGCAATTAGAATTCTAGTTTAGACTACCACCGAGTTAATATAGAATCGAGTAGCTCGAAATCTTTACACTGTGTTTCAGTCATGTAATTTTTTTAAAGTTCAGTCTTTTTAAGATAACCCCTATGTTTTATCTACAACCAAGGTAATGATGTCTTTCAATTATGACTACTTTCCTGTAAGTATGTTTTATTTCCTGACATTTAATAACTTTACTACTTTCCCGGATATTTTATACTTTTTCATGAGGTAGACTATATACAACATTAACAAACTATACATAACATAAGAAAACCAGCCAGGGACAAGCCTAGTGAGAGGCGGTCTATATACCCGAGGGATAATAGAAGATTTCTGTCATAAATAGTTTATATACCAATACAAAACATTAGGCAAAACGTGAGGAAACCCTATTAATAAATGCTAACCCGTTGAAGGTAATACAAAAAGAACAAATTATGTATTCGTGGAGGTTATGTTTATAATATAATAAATTTGGAAAAAAAGCAAAGAATCAGGGAGACCGAAAGGAAAATTTAATATTAATGGACCTTCCAATATTTGATATTAGGGGTTCTGAGCATTAAGTCAAATTTTGAAGGTGGGGGAATTAAATGGGTTAAAAAAATAAGAACGTTTATTTTTTGTTTCAGTTTGGCTCATTAACCATCTTTACCTACTCCGGTACGATAAATTTACAATATATTGATCGCTTTTAGCGTTCTCCGTGTACTTTGCCCTGATGTCAGTGAGTATGCTTAAACTGTTTCTTAGCTGAGCTGTCAGTTAAAATCGTGTAATTAGTAACCGTTGCATGTGCAGATAAGATGAAGTCAAATACCTGTCAAAATATAACAATGGTTGAACATTTCTCGGAGTATGGACATATTCCGTTCGTCCGATATCAAACAATGGCAGATTAACATGCGTATGAACAAACTGGTCATATAGACATGTGTATGGATGGATCTATCAAGCTTTTTTTTAGTTTTTTTTTGGGGGGGGGAGGTTACCGCCTCCATTTTTTTATCAAATGGATAAATTTTCTATCAAACTTTCTACCGGCAGTTAACCTCATCATTGCCGGTCCTTGACACTACCAGAAGTTTAAGATATCATCCTCTAGGTATTTCATTGATAAACAAACCATGATATTAGGAAACAAGTGTACTTTTACAGGTTTCTTCTCAAACTACGTTTACACGTCCAAAGGAGTTTACACAATTCCCAGATGATCACACAGAAGTACAGCTTATGGGACGTGGTTGGTTACTGAATACGTTTTTGTAATTAATGGATCTGAGAGCATCAATATGCTTGTTTCAGAATCCTCAACCCAGTATTATTTTGGGATATATTTTTTTCGGGGGGGGGGGGGGGTTGATAAAATATCCAGGTCTCCAATGTTAAGTAAGCATGACGTGGGGGATTATTAGGTAATTAGTCAATTAAGTCACTGATACGAGGATTTCCCTGTGTTTGCTGATAGATCGGGTTTTAACGGGTTCTCTTTAGTCGTTGAGGTCGCCCCTGTAATTAATCACGTACCGCAGCCTCGGGGTTCCAAACAAACCTTTGTATCGTGCTGCTTTGGACAGATATCAGTCCTGCTCAATTAAACTGATAACGCTTACCATCTTTTGTCATGGTTATTAGGTACACAGAGAGTGATTTGATTATAGCGGCTGCTGCTTGATGAGAAGCTGCGCACTGCGCACAGAATTCCAGTCCTGGCCATTCATTCCAATTCCGCGAAATATACTTGTGTAAATATATTCATTCATTAACATATTTTGTTACGTGAATTGGTTATCTAAGTTCAAGCAAATTAAGCAACAAGCGCGTTTTATATATTTTCTTTAAGTCTCAATCAGTCGCTATACAAGCGGACAAGGACGTTTTTTATCTTAGTAATCACGGAGTTATGAATTAAATATAAGCTGTTGATCAACGGTTAGTAAAGGTTTTCCACGTTTAACCCTAGTAATAACATTTTATCTGACCATTGGTACTATACTGATGGTGTAGCTGCTACTAGAAATTACCATTTATCTTTTCACATCTTTGCAGAATTTTGCTTCTGTTTATCGGAACATGCCAACATGTCATCTGCCAAAATCATTTATATCATGAAGCTGGTCACGTGTAATTGGTACCCAGCGCTTTATGGCCATGCCCCTCCTGGCTCATGAATGCATGATAAACGTACGAACGATAAAGGTAATATTAATAGCGAAGTGTACCAGTCTAGGATAAAAAAAGAAAAAGGCATCAGAACTAATGATCATCGACATCACACACGTTCCTCCACATATTAAATAAATGTTTCACAGACTCGCCTGAGTCATCGGCCTTAGATTACTTTAGACAGATTTAGAACCGATTTAATGTCCACGTTCCATATATTCCTCGATATAAAATTTTCATTTCCTGACAGGGATTACAAAGATTGTATGGATTTTGTGTCGCGTTACAAATATCACAGACATTAAAACTGAGTGTTCAAGATGAGAGTGGATGTGGTGGATTCTTCTATAAGAATGAAATTTTCTTCACATAAAAAATAAGCAAATAAGTATATGTGCGTTATTCCATGTGTTATAAGCGGTTACCTCTATCCGTATTGTTACGAAGACAAATTATTCAAGGGAAAACATTGGGCCGATCCCGGATTCGAACTCAGGTTCGGGGCGCACAAGTCCGGCGTACCAACCGCTTCGCTAGCAAAGCAAGCTTAACTAGCGAGACAGTTCGGTCCGCTTTTATGTCACCCCGTAACAGTATCCTGTGTCAAGTTACAAGCATTTTAGAAATTTCAAACTGAATGTTCAAAATGAGAGAGAATGTGGCGGAATCGGCCATACGAATATAATTTACTTCAAATAATAAATGATCAAATGGCCCTATATATTTTTATGATATGTGTAAAAAGTGTTTCCTTAATCCTTACATAAATTAAATAACAGAGAAATTATTAACATATGTATTTGTCCACTCGCCTACAGGTTTTTCTCCAGGTTATCCAGGTCAATCAGAAATTTGCTATAAACAAAATGGTACAAGACGTAAGTTATTGCCAAATAGTAATCTGTATTTTAAGGAATGCATACCTCCGACATGGGGGTCACATCAGATGATGCTTGCAAACCCCTGTTTGCATTCATTTGACCAAAACTTCCAGGTTCATGCGTTCATTCTTGACTGTACATTTGTGAATATTCCTTTATGGCCTTCCTTAATGCGGATCATGTACCGGATTCACAACAAAATCGAGTCGATTCTTTATTGGGCCTTACCTGGAATGGCTCGAAAATTCCATGAGTTTCCGTACATTATACATACAAACACACGCACAAACTGTAATGGACGCAAACCCTCCTGTCGGAGGCAATATGATGCTAATCGGTCAGCTGAATCCGGTCAAGATTTGTCTGCACGATGTCCAAGTAACTTGACACAAATCCTTACATTATTCGACACAGTTTGTTTCTTTTATTAACAAACCATATATTTCTGGTAAGCCGAAATCCGGTATCAGTATGTTGTAATCTGAATTTAAAAATCTATAATCAACTTGGCTCGTGGAACACTGCGGTATATTGAGAGCCGTTGTCCAGGTCCAAATATTGACAGGGGTTTCATTTGTTTCCTTCCCGGTCTGAGTCTGGTTAGTCTAAATCAATCCATGCTACCAGTGACGTGAAGTTTTAAATTTCCTGTGACAAGTTTCGCCACGGGGTCGTTGTAAAGTTTAATAGGGGTCCCTGACCATTAGTTTGGTTATACGAAAAGAAAAATTTGACAAAACATATGTGCCTAAATCATACACGGAGTTTGCAACTTTCATATCATTCTTGAGGTTTGGCGGAAAGGGCGTCTACCGTTCTTGACCTGTTGCTCATCATTGATCTCTCTCTCTCTCTCTCTCTCTCTCTCTCTCTGGTTTAGCAGATAAAAGAGATTCTCCCTCTCTGTGTGACTTTGCAAATATCGCAAAACTCGGACTTCCCTCTTTTGCTTTCTTCATTTATAGTTTACTAGATATGGCAAAACGGGAGTCTCCTTCTGTTGTAGTGTTCTCAGGAATACCAAGCAATGTGGGCCCCTTCTGTTGTAATGTTAGCCAGATATCACCGAATGTGCCTCCCCCCCCCCCCCTTCTTTCTCTTGTGGTGTTGGCCAGATATCACGTAATGTGGGAATTCTTCGGTTGTAGTTTTATCCAGATATCTCGCAGCAGTATTTCTATACATTGATTACTGTAAAAATCTGATAAAATTTGTTGTGCTAACCCGGTGGCTCAGTAAAATGAAGAGATGATACAAACTACAGACAACAAATTGGAACCTTCTTTATATTTAATATCTTCTCTTATCTTTAAACAAGAATGCCCATAAGATGAAAAAATTATATCAAAACTGAAATTTAAACCTGTGTGCTAGAAGTCCAAGAGATCCAGCGCAACAAATTCATTGGAATCCCAACTGATCCATAAAAACATCATAAATTATCTACCAGACCAAGATCATTCCAACCTGTCAAATAAGAGCCGACGGAGGTCGCTCCGATCATCGTATATTAAAGAAGAAGCAGACAGTGATGACGTCACAACATGTAGTGCTGTCTGATTGGATATGACGGCCCGTCAGTCACTCTGTCAGGTAATTTTGAGATCACCCTTCGACGTGTCCCGCCAGAATTTTACAGCGGTACATCACAGCGCGATTTGTTTAAAACCTGTCAATTGCAGCACTATCCAAACTCGACATGGAAGCTGGAAAGCGACGTATCCAATATGTGTTTTTTATTCTTCTTCATATATTGGAGCTAGGATTTCAGAGGATAGACGAGACTGTTGGCCAGAGCCGAATATCGAATATTGGTATGAAGCGAGTGGTGCTTCCGCAGGCACAGAAGATAGGATGTACTCACTTGACATGTAAAGGACACCGATATGCGCATGTTTTATTTTGTTGAATTTTTAAAAATATCGCATAACATAATAAAATTTATTTAATAATATAAGAAAAAGTGTAATGCTAAAGGATGAATTTTGCAATTTAATTCAATTCCAGTCATCCTATTTACCTTGGGTGTTCGTTTATAATTTATATTGATTACCGGGGTCAACTACGAGGATTGGTTTTGCATATTTTTTTCACTGTTTCAATAAAGCTTCTTTCAATGAGGGTTGATAAACCTGTTTTTACCACTTTGTGTTCAAAGTTACTATATCTTAACCACTTATAAGAATAAAGCAAATTCTTTAATGTAAACATTGCGCATGAATCAGATTCTGAAAACAGAAACGCAAGTACTATAATTTGTTTGATGCGGATTTATTAAACATACATGAATTAACTTTTACGAGGTAAAATACATAATCATAATGATTTTATCAATATCATAACTACATGTAACCTGATAGAAAATCAAATTTTAATTAGTACTACCAGTCTTGCACATATACAGCATAGTGCCGTACCCCCAGCTGTCACAGATGAAGCCCGACTTTATTTAGATACAGTGTTATGTCACGAGTTTAAGCTGGTCATGCCTATTCTAGAACCAGAAGTAGCCCATGTTCCCGGTTAATACTTGGGCAGTTGGTTTGGTTCCATGGTAATCTTTGGGACTATGTGAAATCCTAGCACAAGCCGAAAAGCTGCCGAGTCATTTAAGAACCCACATCTTCAAGTGCACTGGCTCAGCAGTCGGGTGTGGGAGCAGTATAAAGGAAATTGTTAGATGAAGAAATTTACTGAAGCGACGATATATCAAGATATTTGAATGATTTTAATGAAACTCAGGTGGGTCTTCAAACAATCTTATTTTTATTATTTTCAGGTTACAAAAAATAAAATCTTAACTCCTCGAGCTTCTTCTATAAAATGTCAATAAAAATTATTAGATATGACATTAAATTATCAAAATTTAGGAATAATATTATGACCAGAAGAAGAAGACTATAAAAAATAAGAACAATTAGATCATTAACCTGAATATGTCATATCAGAACAGATGGTGGAACTTAATTACCCATAAAAATAATGTTCCTAGATCTAAGAAACTGCGGAAAGCAACATAGCGGAAAACGGTTTAACTTGATATATTTAAACCCAGGGCTCCCGACAAGCAAAGCAAACAAGATAGCTTGTTTATTCTGATTTACTCAATACGCCACAAGCTGGTGTTTACAGGAGAGCGGCATGGAGCCCGCTACCTTCATAAACCGCACATCAAACTGACACACATATTGAATAACCAATCTGTGTTCCTCCACATACACCGGAACACCGTCTCCTGCCGATATCAGGATAACCCGGGGGAAATTAATGATACACGTCACCTACGGACATCGCACTTCCGCTTGGATAACCGCTTCTTAAACTGTCATATATCTGTAGGAGAAGAGCGGTAATATTAGAAATGAATCCTGAAAAGAGGCTTTCATTAGCGTTGCACTGAGGTTCATTGCGGGATGTAATGGAGTTACTGACTACTGCGAAAAGGCGGGGTGCAGTATAAAGTGCAGCAATTGTTTTCCAGCTCCGTATAAATTGCCGTTACATAAGATTATTTGCTGCATAACCATGTCTTCTTCATACTATTTTAATTAATCATGATATAATCTATGGATTTGTTTAATATTTACATGTATAATCCATTTTATTTGTTACTGTCATTGTTCAAGTGTGAACTGACGAAAAAAACCTTTTTTACCGTTATATGAATAATCAATAACTGGTCCATCTCCACCTCCCTAAATCCCAAATCTACCAATGCTATAACTTCAGGGACGAAAGTTACTTAGTTCTGCTAAATAATTAAAGAATATTTGTAGTAAAAAGTTCTTCATGAAAATAAATTTTGGAACACACGTACATCTGTCCGTTAACAGTGCAATTAAAAAGTGCTTTTTGATATTTTACCATAATAAATATTGGAACACACGTACATCTCTTGTTTAATTTTTATCTCAGCTGACTAGAAGTCATCTGAGCTTTAGCGATCAAAACTTGTTCGTCATAACTCCTTCTATCCGGCAGTAGGGCCGTCTGTCCGTTAACAGTGCACACGTCGTAACTACTGGACCTAGAAAGTTCTAACTTCTCATTGGAAACCTGAAATAATGTAACGGCGTCATATATCCTCCGAGCTATGGGCCTCGTAGGTACACCCCCTCCCCCCATAATTAAAAAAATTGACAAAAAAGTTCTAGTTCATAAATAATAAATGCATTGATTTCCATGCATATTGATTATGGGGTGTTTCATCAGTTCCTGGAGACTTGTGTATTTTTCTCATTTTTACGAATTTCTTCTCTATTTTTGAGACCTTCAGATGAAGCAGTCCAGCCGTTAAAAGGGCACAAACCGTAACCATTTGACGTAAGAACTTCTAACTGCACATCCATCGAGGTCCTAGGCAAATCTTATTTGAAACCTAAACGTGGCACATCCGCTAGCCCTAGAATCTTTAAAGCCACATCCAAAGAAGTCTTGGGCAACTCTCCATGGAAACCTGAAATTTTAATGGTGACCTATATTTTCTCCGAACTACTGGCCAAAAACAGGATATTATGCACGACGACAGTCAGACTAGCACAAAACTTTACTGTTACCCCTAGAATCGTGTAACTAGGCGTACAGGGGGTCCTCGAAAATATCCACGGACACCTGAAATAAGGTCACTGCGAGTTATGGGGCCAGTATTGTACCCCAGAATAATTAAACATTTGATACTAGAAGGTTTGCCTAAGACCTCCCTGGATGTATAGTTAGAAGCTTCAGTATCTGAATAACTTACACATTCATTGTCATGATTCTTTCCTTGCATATTGATCATGGCATATTTCATTAGTTCCTGAAGACTGGTGACGCCACCTTTATTTTTTTCTATTTTTAAGCATTTTTCTCAATCTTGAGACCTTCAAATGAAGCAGTCCGTGTGTTGACAAAGCACAAACCGTAACCGTTTGACCAAGAATCTTCTAACTATACATCCAGAGGTTTCTTAGGGAAATCTTCTAGAAAAGCTGAAATTAAACCTACATTCTACGAACTACGGATCTAAAACATGATTTTGCGTACCAAATGAGTCAGACGAGTACAAATTGTATCCGTTAGGCCTAGAATCTTCTTAAAAAAAATAAATATTTTTCACCAGAACATAATATTAATAATAAATACGTACGTCAACTGTATGTCTGATTCAGCTGAGCTTCATGGCCAATGAGTCACCTGTTTACAATGGAAATTATCAACAAAATGAGACAATAATTAAAAAAATGTCTTTTCAAATTTAACAGAATAGTTAAATATGATATTTGTTATATACTTGATCATAATTAGGCCTTAGATTTTTCAGTAATATATGAAGCGGAAGCAAACAAACAGACATTTTTAATCGTGTCACATTTGAAAAAAAAACTATTCATATGTATACATATTAAATATTCTAAATTTAATTCCCGCAGAGAATTTTTGCATTAAAATAAAGAAAATTGGAAGATAGTACCTCTGCCTTAAAGTATATTATTCAAACGGTGTAGGAGCTCATAAAGTTAGCGTTCAGTTCGTATTGTGCACGAGTAACAACGGTGTCCATTAATGCTTGAGTTATTGTAGATAGCGTGGCCCATGAACTTCTACACAGTACTAAATAGTAATTAATACTGATTTATGTATCTATACTTGAGGCCTTTACGCTTGTATTTCACAGCTAATTGTATTAACTACCAAGAATTCACTGAGCTGGCCAAATAACACGGCACTTCCGGGGGTTGTATAATAAGATCAAACAGATAAACCTCTATTGAGTCTTGACCATGAAGATTTACATGTATACAAAGCATACAAAACCAACCATAACCACTTCCAACTATAAATCTAAATGTCAATAGAGTTAATCCATTTTATTTTTTTTAACCATCTTGTTTTTAATTTGAATATGTTGATCTCTAATCTGAATCACACAGGTTGTTTATATTTATGATGTATAACTGCACTATTAACTTAGTTATACCGCCTTGATAAATTAAATGCTCATCTGAGCGCAGTGATATGCCGGTTCCCATTGATAAAAACTCGGCAGACCAGACATCCTTGCCTTAAAGGGAATTACTTGTTTTATAGGCAATGGAGCCATCTAGTTGGGACAGTGAACTTATGTTTCCACTGCAAGTTTATGTTGTTTTTGTCTTGGGTCGGGTGTACCGTCACTACGCTTTCCAAACGTCATCGATTATTCATAATTATTTAATGGTGGTATATAAACATAGATCTACTGAGGACGATCACTGGAATGTCCTCTGGCACGATAATGGCCTTGGGGTAAAAAAAGGTCAAGATAAGAACATAAGGTGCATATATGTTGCGTATGGCGAATATTGTGCCCGAAGGGCAGGTTTTTTTTTCTTTTTAATCAGGCATATTGGAGATCTAGAACAATCGGGGACCTGACAGAGCGATAATGGGAAATCGGCTGTGGAGTGTACGACCTTGGGAATAAGATCAAGATTAAAAATAAATACCAGGTACAAATCTGTGACCTAGGACTAATATTTTGCATAAATTTGAGTTTTTCTTAAATGAGCCATGTTGGATATCTAGCGCAAAAAGATAATGGCAGATTTTTTTCTTTTTTTGGCTCTCGGGGGTGGTGGTGGTGTGGGCATAAGTGGTTCTATCCACATAAAAGGTGTTACCCAGATATGGATATAGAAATAGACTTATCAATCATATAATTCCTACCGCCCTACGGAGGAAGCTTAAATAGAGACAGATTATGGGGAACTGCTGTACATTGTCAGATGCACGATACGATGAGGACAGTAATTTAAATAAAAGAATAATATCATAGGCATAAATGATAAACGTGTAAAATCTGAAGTTATGCATGCTGTGCTACAAAAGTGTATATTACTCTCAGTTAGGTGTTATCCATGCAAAGTGTAAAAAGGCTTAGAGGTCAAGTCTTTGCCGAATCGATGACATAAAAAATGCATAGGATCGTGAGAGTTGATTTGGGCGTTCATTTATTTTTTCACCGGTCCCAGTCTCCCCATCGCGTGACTGACTCGCATCTTAACAGGTCATCCAAACGTAATTCTGCGAGTGTTATTTAGAAACCGTATAAATCGTGTAATCATAACAATTTGAAACATTCGTGTGAAGGTGGCGCTGTATGAAGACCTAGCAGTTAAATTGATTTCCGATCTGACAAAAAATTTATTAATCATACATCTATCTACGTTGGGGTGTCTCGTTTTGCAGTGTTTGCATGCGGAGATGTTATATCAAACCAAGCCAGATTGCATGACTTTAGATCCTCGGTATAAACATGAGTTGTTTAGCTTAATCGGAGAAAACATTTTATTGAAATTGTATTGTACTTTTTATCTTGAAAGTAGCGCTTGAAGCTGAAAATCGGAAAATTTTTACTGAAAATCAAATATAAGTATAAGATGCTGTGAGTCAAATTGTGAATGAGTAATCAACATTTTTATTTTTTCGCCCTTACGTATTGTATTTTAATATTTCAGTTCTGTATACAAGGTGTTCTTATTTTACAGGTCACTGGTTGCTAGGAAACACGACGTGCCAGTTTTATGGCCTGGTTTTTAACGTCCTGCATTATGGGTGGGTCTGGATCCTGGCAATCGCATCAATAGAAAGGTAAGCAGTATCACCATGCTCTTTGTACGTACCAGCACTTTTATTAAATATTTTTTTTTGTAGAGATAACCGCCTCTAATTATCTCCACCTATCAATAGGTGGCGATATTTGGTTTTTTTTTTACATTATTATCTCCATGCACCTATTCATAGGTAGCGATATTTGTTTTTTGACATTATTATCTCCATGCACCTATCCATAGGCGGCGAAATTTGTTAGGGCCCCGCTTGAAAAGCGGTACCCTTTAGTGATCACCGTGTTAGTCCGTCCTTCCATCCGTCCATCCTTCCGTACTTCCGTCTTTTCGTCAGTGACAATTCACAGGGATGGTTGGTACCTATGAGGGCTCCAGACCTATGGAATGACAGACCTGTCTGAATTCCAATAAGGCGGCCACAACCCAACCGCTGATTTTCTTTTGCAGGCGATGATTCAAAAACATCCGACTGCAGCTTTCTCAAATTCACAGGGATGATTGGAACCTATGCTGGCTCCAGCCCCATTGAATAAAAAAACCTGTTTGAATTCCAATATGGACGCCATAGTCCAAACACTGATTTTCTTTCGCGCGCAATAAATCAACAACAACCTACTGCAGCTTTCCTAAATTCACAGGGATGATTTCTACCTATGAGGGCTCAAGACCTATTGAATTGCAGACCTGTCTGAATTCCAATATGGCGGCCACAGCTCGATTGCTGATTTTCTTTCGCACACGATAACTCGACAACAACCTACTGCAGCTTTCCCATAATCACAGGGATGATTGGTACCTATATAAGGGCTCCAGACCTATTGAATTACAAACCTGTCAAAATTCCAATATGGCCACCACAGCCCATTAGCTGATTTTCTTTTGCGTGCGATAACTCAACAATAACCGACTGCAGCTTTCCCAAATTCACAGGGATGATTGGTACCTATAAGGGCTCCAGACCTGTGGAATTACAGACCAGTCGGAATTCCAATATGGCCGCCACAGCCCATTTGCTGATTTTCTTTCACGCGCGATAACTCAACAACAACATACTGCAGCTTTCCCAAATTTACAGGGATGGTATGTACATATAAGGGCTCCAGAATTATTGAATAACAAACCTGTCGGAATTACAATATGGCCGCCACAGCCTGATAACTCAACAACAACCTACTGCAGCTTTCCCAATTTCATAGAGATCATAGGTGCCTATGAGGGCTCAAGACCTATTGAATTACTGACTTGCTGAAAATCAAATATGGCTAACAGGCTACATTCGGTGATTTTGTATTACACACATTATTTCATTCCCTCATGAATATGGATAAAAATCTGTTTCTGTTTGTTATTTTTCAAATTTAACTTAATTTTTCACCGATATGTTAACTAGACCAGCACTAGCAGAAACGCGGGGCCCTCTGAGGATCATTGTCCGGCCACATCTAGTTTTTGGTATTATTATCTCCACTTTTTCATAGGTGGCGATATTTGTTTTTGACATTTTTATCTCCATGCACCTATCCATAGGTGGCGATATTTGTTCTTGGTATTATTATCTCCAGGCAACTATCCATAGGTAGCGATATTTGTTTTTTGGCAGTATTATCTCCAGGCACCTATCCATATGTGGCGATATTTGTTTTTTGACAGTATTATCTCCAGGCACCTATCCATAGGTGGCGATATTTGTTTTTGACATTATTATCTCCAGGCACCTATCCATATGTGGTGATATTTGTTTTTTGGCAGTGTTATCTCCACCTATCCATAGGTGGCGATATTTGTTTTTTGGCAGTATTATCTCCACCTATCCATAGGTTGCGATATTTGTGTTTTGGCAGTGTTATCTCCACCTATCCATAGGTTGCGATATTTGTGTTTTGGCAGTGTTATCTCCACCTACCCATAGGTTGCGATATTTGTTTTTTGGCAGTGTTATCTCCACCTATCCATAGGTAGCGATATTTATTTTTTGACATTATTATCTCCAGGCACCTATCCATATGTGGCGATATTTGTTTTTTGGTAGTATTATCTCCACCTATCCATTTGTGGCGATATTTGTTTTTTGGCAGTATTATCTCCACCTATCCATAGGTTGCGATATTTGTGTTTTGACAGTATTATCTCCAGGCACCTATCCATATGTGGCGATATTTGTTTTTTGGCAGTATTATATCCACCTATCCATAGGTGGCGATATTTGTTTTTGACATTATTATCTCCAGGCACCTATCCATAGGTGGCGATATTTGTTTTTGGTATTATTATCTCCAGGCAACTATCCATAGGTAGCGATATTTGTTTTTTGGCAGTATTATATCCACCTATCCATATGTGGCGATATTTGTTTTTTGACAGTATTATCTCCAGGCACCTATCCATATGTGGCGATATTTGTTTTTTGGCAGTATTATATCCACCTATCCATAGGTGGCGATATTTGTTTTTGACATTATTATCTCCAGGCACCTATCCATAGGTGGCGATATTTGTTTTTGGTATTATTATCTCCAGGCAACTATCCATAGGTAGCGATATTTGTTTTTTGGCAGTATTATCTCCACCTATCCATAGGTGGCGATATTTGTTTTTGGTATTATTATCTCCAGGCAACTATCCATAGGTAGCGATATTTGTTTTTTGGTAGTATTATCTCCACCTATCCATAGGTGGCGATGTTTGTTTTTTGGCAGTGTTATCTCCACCTATCCATATGTGGCGATCTTTGTTTTTTGGCAGTATTATCTCCACCTATCCATATGTGGCGATATTTGTTTTTGGTATTATTATCTCCACCTATCCATGGGTGGCGATATTTGTTTTTTGGCAGTATTATCTCCACCTATCCATAGGTGGCGATATTTGTGTTTTGACAGTATTATCTCCAGGCACCTATCCATATGTGGCGATATTTGTTTTTTGGCAGTATTATATCCACCTATCCATAGGTGGCGATATTTGTTTTTGACATTATTATCTCCAGGCACCTATCCATAGGTGGCGATATTTGTTTTTGGTATTATTATCTCCAGGCAACTATCCATAGGTAGCGATATTTGTTTTTTGGCAGTATTATATCCACCAATCCATATGTGGCGATATTTGTTTTTTGACAGTATTATCTCCAGGCACCTATCCATATGTGGCGATATTTGTTTTTTGGCAGTATTATATCCACCTATCCATAGGTGGCGATATTTGTTTTTGACATTATTATCTCCAGGCACCTATCCATAGGTGGCGATATTTGTTTTTGGTATTATTATCTCCAGGCAACTATCCATAGGTAGCGATATTTGTTTTTTGGTAGTATTATCTCCACCTATTCATTTGTGGCAAATTTTTATTTTTTTGGCAGTATTATCTCCAACTATCCATAGGTTGCGATATTTGTATTTTGGCAGTATTATCTCCACCTATCCATATGTGGCGATCTTTGTTTTTTGGCAGAATTATCTCCACCTATCCATAGGTTGCGATATTTGTTTTTTTGGCAGTATTATCTCCACCTATCCATAGGTGGCGATCTTTGTTTTTTGGCAGTATTATCTCCACCTATCCATAGGTGGCGATCTTTGTTTTTTGGCAGTATTATCTCCACCTATCCATATGTGGCGATCTTTGTTTTTTGGCAGAATTATCTCCACCTATCCATAGGTGGCGATCTTTGTTTTTTGGCAGAATTATCTCCACCTATCCATATGTGGCGATATTTGTTTTTGGTATTATTATCTCCACCTATCCATAGGTGGCGATGTTTGTTTTTTGGCAGAATTATCTCCACCTATCCATATGTGGCGATATTTGTTTTTGGTATTATTATCTCCACCTATCCATGGGTGGCGATATTTGTTTTTTGGCAGTATTATCTCCACCTATCCATAGGTGGCGATGTTTGTTTTTTGCCAGAGTTATCTCCACCTATCCATAGGTGGCGATGTTTGTTTTGCCAGAGTTATCTCCACCTACCCATAGGTGGCGATGTTTGTTTTTTGGCAGAGTTATCTCCACCTATCCATAGGTGGCGATGTTTGTTTTTTGCCAGTGTTATCTCCACCTATCCATAGGTGGCGATGTTTGTTTTTTGGCAGTGTTATCTCCACCTATCCATAGGTGGCGATGTTTGTTTTTTGGCAGTGTTATCTCCACCTATCCATAGGTGGCGATATTTGTTTTTTGGCAGTATTATCTCCACCTATCCATAGGTGGCGATGTTTGTTTTGGCAGTGTTATCTCCACCTATCCATAGGTGGCGATGTTTGTTTTTTGGCAGTATTATCTCCACCTATCCATAGGTGGCGATATTTGTTTTTTGGCAGTATTATCTCCACCTATCCATAGGTGGCGATGTTTGTTTTTTGGCAGTATTATCTCCACCTATCCATAGGTGGCGATGTTTGTTTTTTGGCAGTATTATCTCCACCTATCCATAGGTGGCGATATTTGTTTTTGACAGTATTATCTCCATCTTTCCATAGGTGACGATATTTCTTTTTCGCCTTTTTATATTTCTACCTATCCATAGGTGGAGATATTTGGTTTGGCGTTATTGAATTACTATTATTCGGCACTTTTTTCATCCGATTCGATTGTTACTCACTCAGGATATATCTTGTTACAGATGTCTGTTTTATTGTGAGCTGTTGACATGTCTCTCTCATTGTGCGTTGTTGACGTTCTGATTCGTGTTTGACTTAAGCCCTGGGCGTTGCTATGCTACAGCGTTCCTTGTTCTAGCTGGCCGGCTGCAGCCCGAGTGTAAACACAGCGGTAATGCTAGTCAGGGACTTTCTCGCCTGGCCGAGCCGTGAAGGCCCTCGTGTGAACCCTGATATGTGGAGACACAGCATTCGTTGTTCTAGATGTTTCCTGTAACGTGTGTACTATTGGGTTCTTTGGATTGTTCGCGAAATGGAAAGTTCTCGGCTTGAGGTGAAAAGTTATAAGGGCCGTGTTTTAGAGCCGAGAGAGAGGAGAGGTATATTCCAGCGGACACAGAAGAGTGTAAGTCAGTTTGTGGACCTTTTTCCTATAATTGCGGCAGTTATAGCTTTTCTTCAAATTTGTTACCGGGGGTTCCATTTATTTTTATTTATTTAATAAGAGGAGACCCGTGACTGTCGTATGAAATTAACATAAATCTATTTTACAATGGTGACTAGTCTATTTCTTAAACTAAGTATGTACATCCGCAGAGCCATGTTTTTGGTTTGGGACTACGTGACAGGGCGGTGGCACTCGCTTCCTCCCATTTATTTATATTCTGGTGTCACTCTGACCCGGTGTCTACTGCAACTGCAAGTCCTGCATTTGTAATCATCCCATTGCATCATTGCATCATATCTCCTGAGTCATAGTATAAGGTAACTAAAGTTTAAAGTTTAGTCGAAAAGGTGTTATGGCCATGCAATGATACATAAACTGTAAGATGGAAAATAATATTAAAGTTAAATTAATAGTCACAGTCCGTGAAATATGATTCAGTGGCTGGATAATGATACATTTATTCTCAGAGTATAGTTTTACAAGCAGGAAGACATGCCGTGAGCGTTACTTCGGGGGAAATGTAAACAGAGGACTTGACATTTAATGAGATCCGTAAAAGTAAGTTTATGATGATCTGGTGAACATTATTTATCAGTAGTAGGCTGGAGGGATGTTGTCCATGGTACGACATCCAATAACACTCCTAAAAATAATATTAAACATCCAGATGCCATTTATCAATAGGTGACTTCTACAATTCCAAGGGAAAAAATAACCAGTTCATTCCGCATGATAATATTTATAGGTGTCACGAGACTGTTTTCTTCGAAGACCCTGCGGCGACATCAGTATGGGTTCTTGGATTGTAATAATGGGTAATGTCAGTTGAATCAAGGCAGATTTCTGTCCTTTATGTTATCCTTTAAATTATAGAAGATTATATTTTGTCATATTTCTAACAAGATAAAACTGTGAATCAACCCATCATCACAAAAATAGGTTAATTTCTTTCCAAAGATCCTGCTATAATTGAATAAAAAATAAACGATAAATTATAATACAATGTCAGATTTGTGGCAAATAAAGATGGAAATCGTTTTCGACATAGATATATACAAGTTATCCAATCATGGAATTATTATCAGGAAATAAGTTCATACTATTTAATCTTTTATATAATCATTCATACTATTGAAACAGGAGTTGCATTACTTGGATCTGCCAACTGTTTCCCCCTAGAGCATCACCCACTCATGCGGGAGGATTTCAGGTTACATGAGCCTCGACCAGCAGGCATGGATGTGATATCTTTTCCCAGAAAATCTCTTGAGGCTACTTCTTCCTCTTCCAACTCATTTCGACCATTAACAGTGCCCTGGTTTCCAACTGATGTCTCCCTGAAGAACACGCCTATTGCCTTGTCACAGGATACGCTACATTAACTTGCTACATGCCCTCGTATTCCCTACCGAGCGGAGGGCTGCCTGCGGCTTACAAATGTAATGGTTTGAATGACGATCTGAGTAAATGAAGGGTTGCTGTTTCAAATTATTATTTTTTTTCCACGAGGGAAGAAGTGATCTGACCTTTGATATCCCGTGTCTCATATGTTAATCATGTTGAAGCTAAATCAGCTGCCCCGAGAATGGCATCTTCGCTTTCACACATTCAACCAAAAGGCAGATAGCGTAATTACTGGCAAGGTGATATAAATAAATGTATTATTCTGAAAATTACAGATAAAGAGACATTAACTTTTGCTAGGTTTTGCGGTGCCACGGCCCAATTTTGCACACACACACACAGAGTTATATATATATATATATATATATATATATATATATATATATATATGTATATATATTCATGTATATATATATATATATATATATATATATATATATATTTCAACTTTTTATTTGCCTCCGCTTTGAGGGTATTCGTTAAGTCCCGTTCGTATGTGTGGTTGTGTATGGGTTTTTGTCTGATTCTCCCAAAGCCGTGTGTGCATTCATTTATTCGGGACAAATTCCATAGTTCATTCATTCATAAGTGACTATACATTTGTGAATATTCCTTGATGACTTTTCCGAATCCGTATCATATGCCGGATGCCCACCAAAATCTAATCGACTCTGTCTGGGCCAATTCCCTACATGCCCTGATCATGCTTGTGTGAGTTTTATTGTGATTAAGACACACATGAACGAGGATGAACGCATACTCTCCTGGCGGAGTCAATAAGCGTTAATGATATAGTACACACAAGACAAACTTACTTTGACAATTTTACCCTAACAGTCATCCTTCTTTCATACACTAATGTCAGTTAAACCTATAGATGCATTGCACGGGACGACCCATGGACGTATATGACTAGATGTTCTTACTTCTGACTGGTTCTTCATTTCGTTTGCATTGCTAGCTGATATCCATTTACTAATATTAACTTCAGCGCACATTAAAGATGGGCCAAATAGAACGGAAAATATTCTGATGCACCTGTTTCGTCTAGTTCATATGAGCAAGAAATATATGAGAAGATATACTGTGCGTCACTGCTTGAGGCAACTTGTGTTACCCAAAGTGATGAATATCTTCACGTCGTGAAATAGTGTAGTAGGAGGGCCCACCTATGAAACCATACACCTGCACCAAAATATATACATTTCGCACCATACATCAATTTGTTCCTTAGACAATACCATTTATGAAACCAGTTTATGCCAATCCGAAATATGCGGGCGTTTTTGTACAGAGCGGCCTTAAGTTCAGGCTGAACTGATTATTTTCCACTTTTTTTGCGACCTTGTTACAATTCAATTCAATTTGTGGATTTGTAATAAGAGCGACGTAAATACATATGATATACCAAATTGAGGCCCATGAAGCCCCCTTTGTGGCTCATTATACAAAACATATTTATATTTTGTAAAATAAGTTCTTTCTTGTCAACCCCCCCCCCCCCCCTTCAAAACCAACGAAGTTCATATGGACGCATAGAGCTACACTAGTGATATCTGAGAGAGAGAGAGAGAGAGAGAGAAAGAGAGAGAGAGAGAGAGAGAGAGGAATTGGGGAGGGGTCTAGGCGATAGTGGTAAGGATTGGTTAAGGAATAAAAGGTTCCATTGTGTATCGTTTGGCACAGCGTATATATGGTTATCGGGTTTTTGCACTATAAAAAATGTTTTACTTCTAATTTTATAATTATTTACTCTTAGTCATTAATTATGCCTATTTATTTGGGTAAATTTATATGTCATGACATACTTAAAAATCCCATCTAAATAAACTTAAAGTATCTATATTTCTATGTGAACGGTTCATAAAGATATTTCTACTTCGTATTAAATTTCATTATTGATCAAAACGTTTATACTGTTTCTGTATAGTTCTGACTGCTAAAATTTAAAATTGTGCAAATAAGCGGCTACATTTTTTTCTACCAGTAACTGCTACCAGTAAACCAACCCCCAAACACCTACACCGCGCCCCATCGTTTAAATCGTGGACAGGAAGTAATTGTAAGCTACTAGTAATGATAAATATAAACTTTATTTATTTTACATGGATTATACAACCAACTTTAATAACAAATATGAGGCATTCTGCATAGTTCATATGGTGGCGCTCGGTAATGTACTTTTTTTTTCTTCAGATGTAAGTAAATCAAGAATATACATTGACATTGAGCTCCGCTGATGGGGATACCCAGTAACATAAACATAACTTTAGTCAATAGGGACAACTGTAAACAAAGAGAGACAATTTCGTGTGCAGCACATGTATGCTTCCTGTATGATATATAAACTTAAATTCCATGATTCAAGAGAGTGTTTAAGACATCACTTCAGAAGGTATTAGATTAACATATTGGTCGCAATTCTGTATCGTTATTCAGAAACTGTAAACTGTACAATTATTTTATATTTCTAATTCAACAATTTTTTTTCTCTTCTCATATATAGGTGAATATATATGACTGAATGTAAAAACTAGAAGATGCAAGAACAAATGGAACTAGATGGCATCACCATTCTTAGGCAACGTACATGCTTCAGCATGCAGTTATTTTGCGATTTCAAGAAAGGATAATTTTAATTTGCTCCAATCATATTGAAATGGGTCTGACTGAATTTATATTTATTTCAGTTTTTTGATCTGATGCAAAATATAAAATGACCAGGAAAATTGTAGAATGTTTGATATATTTAATTGATTTCAAAATTACTTTTGAACTTGCGTTATTTTTCTGTTTAATTGTGTCATCATTTTCTGTCAGAGGATAAACTTGATCCAAGATCAATGCTTAGTAAATTCAAGGTCGATCCTTGCTACCCTTATTAGGAATTTATTTAATAAAAATATATAAAATGAATGGGCATTATAACCCAAAATGGACCAGTCATTGCAAAATTTTACAACTCTTAATTGGTAAATATTGTAAAGAGAGGGTCGCCTTGATTTTATTCAAACTTCATTTTTATGATCCATTGCAAAATATCTGATTGCTGAACGTAAGCTGTGAATAAAGTTCTGTTTGACAGTCTCAATCGATAATAACTTAAAAAGTAGTACATATATAAAAAACAAGCCCCAAGAATCATGTGCTCAACTGGTCAGCAATAATTGATCGTATACATCTAAACCCCTCTGAGAGAAAGGCAAAAATGACGATGACGTGCAGAACGGAATAATTCTGTCAAAGGAAACTTAAAATATATTTAAATAAAAATTACAATAATGCTGTTAAGAGTTCAGGCTATTCCTAAAGATTTGATCCGATTGGTATTTATCTTTGAATCATTTAATAGATGTGGATAAAGGTAGGGGTGAGAAATGATATTTGTGCTCATTCAAAACCAGCTTTTGGCCTGGCACAAATTGTTATTTTAATGAGTGTTTGTTTCCAAACCATGACAAAATGAAACAAAAATACGGGTGAAGCCATTCACCTAGTACCAAAGATAAATCTGCCCAAGATCAAAGTTTATTTGATCTGATAATCAGTTCCTTGTGAAGTTGCACTAAACATGAAAATACAAGTAAATGCGGCGCATTATTTCAAATATAGGAAGCAATGCAAAGTATTTATTAAACAACTCTTAACACATAGACAGGCGTGACGTCAAACGTGTATCATGTAATAACCTTGTACCCATAGAATGTAAATTCCTGTGTCCTATGTTCTTTCAAGAAAAAATCAATTAACATCTGATTGTATGTTTGACCAGAATATTCTTGGTCTGGTAGATATGATTTGTGCCCTGCCAATAACTGTTATCAGTATTGTTCATAGTAACATATACCAAACTTCTGTATTCATGTGTTTCACTCCTCAGACTGAGGAGGTTATGTTTTTAGCTCTGTATGATTAATGCTTGCTGGAATCATTGAATAGACCGTATTTCGTATACGTTTTTATCTTTCTATTTTATGTTTGCTTGTCTGTACGCGCTCTACAGATCACACTTTCGATATTTATCAAATGTAAATATCAATTAACCCTCGAAGCCGATTATTTTCAATTCCAGTTCCTCTACTTCGTATTTTCATCAGTAGGACCATGCATAAAAAATTGAACCGATTTTTAACGAAACTTTGTGGAGTGCTGGGCATGAAATATAAAAAAATCATTGAATTTTGTTGAATAATGCGCATTATGGATCCAGTAGGGTTGTTTTGCATTGGAAGAGGCATGCGCTGTAATGAGTGCCCTCTAGTTAAAGAATTTAAACAACTGTTGCATCTTCTACTACTAGTTCTTAATTGAACTGGAGGTGATGTTTACATATATTTAACTTATACCATATATATAAGGAGATAAATAATGTGTCTCCAGACGTGGAAAAGGGCTTATGGAAAAAAAATGTAAACCCACATTTACTATGCGACATTTTATTGAATTTTCACCTAGATTCAGTGAAATATAATCTAGAGCGTATCAGTGGAATTGTATGTTGTCTTCACGTCAAAAGTAAGCCCAAGAATACTTCTCTGTATTTTCTGAAGCGGTCCTTAATTAAAAATAAGACGAGTCTAAAATCACAGCAAAAGCCGTTTTAGTTATTTACTAATTATTCCCACATTAATTACCCAATTTCACGAATATGCATAATTAATCAATCGGTCTCTTCATTTTGTTAAAGGATATTTATTTGGCAATACGTAGAGGGTAATTTGAAGTAAATACATTATTGAATATTAAATAAGTTAGGCTTATTTAAGTGAACCTACCCCCTTATCTGTGAAAGTTATAATGTGTCTTCCTGTGCCTAAACATGTCAATATTTAGATGCGATATTCCAAAAAACGCCCACACATTTGGCACTAGCAGCAACCGATTCTTAAACTAGAGGACCATTCGAACATTTTCACACAAATTATCCTTTGTATATATTTTGGTGCCACTATCTACCTAATATGGCCTTTTTCAAAGGTTTTCTGCATCACTTAAACAGGATGCTCTCAACCTATAAAAATTTGCTCAATAGTGCAACCAAAACGGGGAAATTAACTAGACACTATATATAACGCACGACCTGATACCCAATCGCAAATTTGTATTGAATAGTTAAAGATTGGCAGCGCCAACTACATGTATAAGTGAAGGACACTTGTGTAAAATAATAAGGGTTCATACTAATAACTCTTTGTGTATATATATATATATATATATATATATATATATATATATATATCATTAACAATGTATAATCTTGGAATCCAGACATAATTTATAATTCAATCCTGACTCAATAATATATTTGTCAGAGATGGCATGTTAGTTGGGACTCCGCACATGTTTAAATGCCAGAATTCAGCTAGCTCTTATATGAACTGCTTGACACTTACGTAAAGACTGTAATGACTTGGCTTTGATTTCATTTGCAGCTCTGTTCAGTCTAATTGCAGCTTCATTGGTATACATTGTACGCAATTACATGTTATGTCTTTCGTGACATTTAAGTGAAGCCTTGATTGGTTCACTTTTTTCTGGATGAATCTTGCTGGGAGATGCAACTTGTGGCCTGGCTCTGACAACGGGACTATGGTAGCCCTTGCAATTGCTGTAAAGATCTTTGTATTGCAACACGCTCAACTGGACCAAGTTTAAATCTACAAGAGTTGCAATACAACAACCAATCACAAAGAAATGACAGGGCGTTGGTGCTGCCATCTAACGATGATTAATATAATCTGTTGGCTTAGGCGAAAAAGGGATGGTTCTCGGGCATTTTTTTTCAGAAATAAGTGTGGGCGGGCGATATTTTATTTTTACTTTTTGTATGCTTCGATAAAAATGTCATATGATAGGGAAAAAACATGAAATAACATTTTTCCCCCCTAAACAGGCAAAAGCACTACATAAATAAGGATATCTTATCACAATTGTATTATTTATGTATTTGAAAGATGTAAATCAAAATAAAAATTATTGACGCAGGCGGTGCCTGTTAACCATACCTTTTATTTGTTGGACTTAGAACTGTTAATTTAACGCATCCTTTTGCTTTCTTATATTCTTTACTAACTGGTTCGCAATCTAGACTTAAAAGGTACAAAGTATAGATTTGTGCATGTGGGATCTGGTCTAGGCAAGTCCTAAACTGGCTCAGGCCAGATTACGATTTGGATGTGGACTAGGCAAGATCAAAATCCAGCTTTACAATTTAGACCTGGTAGAGGCTAGTTCTAAACACCTACATTATGATTGGGATCGGGACCAGGCCAACTCAAAATCAAGCATGTCAGGTCACATGGGAACGCAAGAATCACAAAGGATGTAAAAAGTAACTGAAAAAATGGTTTTATTTTTAAACACAGATGCTGTTTTGTGCTTTACAACATGAGAGACAGTAACAGTATCAAATATAAATTTTGGATTTATATTTTCAGTTATCATTTGAGGGTAAGATAAAGCACATGACATTCATACAGTGCAAAATTAAACTCTGAGAATATATGTTAATTTTTATGCAACAGCCATAATTTAAGTTCTGTCAGTGCCAAATACACATGATTTTCCTTGTGTACCTATAATGAAATGCATGCAATAGATAAGCATTTTATGATCTCCAATCACAGAATATGGGCTAACAATCCTGTTAAAAATACTGCTTCATTAGACCGTTATATGCCATTTTATAGAAATACAAATGTTCACTGACTAAAAAATCCCCAAAATTGAATAGAAAACAGAGAAATAGATAACATTCATCATGTTTTCAAAACCTTAAATTTATATATATATATATATATATATATATATATATATATATATATATATATATATATATATATTACCCAATAGGGTTGGATGATTTATCTATTGATATATGCACTGTGTCCATGAAAAAGGTCAGACACGAATATCGATGGTTCCAGCAGAATATATACAACAAGGAAATCGTTATGTAAAATCTATATGAACTGCATGGTACCTAAGCCAGTTTTATATTAATTTCTTTTCATTCACTGAATTTAGGATGCAAATATATGGAATTAATGTCTACCTGAAAACAAAACACAGTGGCTATTGACACCTGTAGACTGGTTCTTTCTATTAACTAGCTGCCTACCGCCCAAAGTTAATGCAAATGCAAAGCTCCTGCCGACAGGTCATGTCTGTGGATTCATAGTTTAGTTTTATCTGTCTTAAAGAAGACACCAGCGACCGCTTCGCCATGTGTTCTACAGAGAACGAAAAAAAACGGTCTCCTAAATTATCATTAGACGGCGAGATTAGAAATTAGGCAAGAAATTAAACATAAAATTTACTACCGAGGGAAAGGGTTTGATTCAGACAATGCGACAAGCTTCTTACTTGTCCAATGTTTTATCACCATAGAGCGAGTTGGAGAAGATTTATTTTGTTCATTTACGTTCGTTCTAGGCTGTTTGCAATGCAATATATATATATATATATATATATATATATATATATATATATATATATATATATATATATATGTAGTCTCCCAGAGAATCCTGAGTTTGGAAAAAAATTCTCATTGCTCCTTAGATGAGTTTCGAGTCCGAACTTCCCCTCTTTGAGTTCTGTTATCCAACCAAATACCACGGAATGGATTACTCACAAACAGTTGAAAGGATTCGCTGCTCCCAGCTACAGAACCGAGAGTCCAAGGTACATATTCGATATTGGCAAGGTGAACGTAGTCACAGAGATTGGATCGAATTCCTAGTTGACTGCAATTTTTTTTTAATTTCCTAGATCTTTATAGAAAAACTTTAAAAACCAAGAATACCAGCTGAAATCATCTACCAAATATCACGTGGATAACGTCATCCTCATTTATTAGAGAGCCACTAACAGATTCAATGGTCGTAATCTTTAGCAAAAAGTGATAACGGTCATTGTGCGGCGTTTTATTGGCAATGTTACCGATAACGGCCAGGCGTTTATGTCAGACTTGGCCTTAAACGACCAATAAAAAGAATATATCAGGTTTTATGAGAAAATCCAGAGGGCAAATGTTAGTTAGAAAACAAAATGCCATGTGACTTTGGGGATCATTCCAGGTGCCTAATGTTGTTCCCCACGTCTGATGGAATCAGCAATGGTAATTTTTATTTCCCGCCGGGCGTCTGTCCGCTGATTGTTTGACACCCTTTGGCGGGTCCTGACGTATTCGTTATCACATAACCTCATGTTCTTACCTCTGAGCGCGTTAGCGAACGCCGAGGTCTGCTGTTGTGATTCAACACGTATGCTTCAGCATGCCTTACCAATATTATAATAACACATACCACTTTTTCATATTTATAATTTTATTATTTCAGGGGTGGCACTGCAACCTCTGTCGGTTTATTTTTTTTTGTACTGAAACTGAGCCAGATGTAGCCTTTTGTCGACACCCATCATCTCTTATAATTATATTGATACAGCTTGCACGGCATCTCTGATCAGTCATTGTATACACAGTCCACCACCAGACCTGTCATTGTTGCTTTGTCCTCAGAAATTGGCTACATATGTCAATACCTGATGCCAGAAACAGATTGGGTTGTATACCCAGGGGTGCAATCTTCACGTTACGTGACATAGGTATCAAAACAAATTCATTGTGCACAGATTGTACCTCTTCCATGGGAAATAAGTTACCGAGTGGACACGGTTCCTTATATTACGGGACAAATAAGACGCGTGCTGGGAACTACAAACTAAGAATGCGAACGAAACAAGAAAGAAAGAAATTTGGAAACAATTTCGTGCGCGTGTTGAAGCCCCATGTATATGTTTTAGCGATTTGATGCAAGGTTTAATCTTTATATGGTATCTTATATGCCAGCAATACACCAAATCTTGAGCACGCGAGAGAGCTATAGGTGATAGATTAACAGGTAGTCATAAGTACATAAATTATATCAGGCTCTTAGAAATAGTGATTTTGTGTCTATGTTTGACCGTTATATATAAGGTATATAAATTAGACTGAAGATCTGAACGGGCTTTGTTTTAAGACGGGGGGAGGTGTGGGGGGGGGGGGGGGGGGTAGGGCTTGTCCTCATCAAAGGAAGGAAATTAAGGAAAAGGAAATAAACCATGATTTGCAGGCATTGCGAAAGAGTTCAGTGTCTTCATATTTCCCCCAATAACCTTCAATTAGGTATCTCATATCTAGAACATCTTCGATATAGGATATATCAGTTGTCTGATTGAAGTTTAAGTCTCCATTGGTAAGCCTATATATAGCCTATATGCAGCTGTTGTGCAGGTAAGACAACATTGGCTGGCCCTGTTTTGGTAATATATATATATATATATATATATATATATATATATATATATATATGGTGTATATATTGTGTAGATAAAGATTAAGAGTCACGCCTGTAGGTAGACCAATTTATTCATTATCACACAAGCTTTAGAAGCGAACTGTCTTCAAATTTGTATATCCAACGATCTCTCTCAAATCTGTGAAAGACATAGTTATATTTGATTATTGACATATAAACAATTTTAAAGATTTTTAAATAGTGAACATTGAAGGCATGTTTTTTTATGATTATTTAAGTCAACCAGTCTTGAGTCTATATCCAAATGCAAAATGAAAATATCACAAAGGGTGTTTTGATTCGGGGCCCTTATTTTTTCAGGGTGGGGGGAAGGTTACCCGGAGAGGGTATGGAATCTTTTTTCCGTACCCATGTAAAATGTCCCCAAACATTTTCTCAGTAAGTTATAAGTTCCATGGCGATTTTAAAAAGATGTCATTTGAATAAAAGTGTAAGTGGGGAGCAATTCCCAAATATTTTACTTCCGGATGCGCGAAAAAGCCATGTGATTTGCTGTTCCGGGGACAAAATATGGTTATCGATGTTTTAAATTGGAAAATGGAAAGTGTAATAATACTAATGGTGTTCAAAGAACAAGGAACGGCCGGCCAGGAAATGACATTTCCAATGGCTCTCATTCTCCTTACATGTCCCAAGAATACGGTCATTCAAAGATCATTAACTCACAGTGGAGGCATTCTCCTGTGTCCTCCTAATTAACTAAATCTCTGTTCGGCATTTCGGTTACTCCGGTGTTCCTGTCGCTAATTGGTTGGCTCTTACAAAAATAGCTTAATAGGTTGTTTTTTCTCCCCGAACAAAATGATCAACGTGATGCTTTGATGTAGAAACGGAAAGGATATCTGCGTTGATTTACGTTTTTATTCCTATCAAAGGCAAGTTCATATATATATATATATATATAACTAGCAAAACGGACAATCGTCTTGCACTTTTGTAGAGTGTGTAATAACTTCCATCATTGCAGTGATAATTGTCGTTCTATGATGATATAAATTCACGCATCTTTAGAGCATGTTGTATCCTACGCTCCCGAGGCAGCGGTAATCTTGCGCTTCTAAAGAAGCTACTGATTTTCCCGCTGCCTGGTTTGACCGTTTATGATACATTTAGACACCAGGTGTTGGGTAGTCTCGCAGCCAACAAAATGCCAGGTAATTAACACTCGACAGGCATCATGGCTCCGCCCAAAGCTGCGCTTCAAGTGCACTCAAGTGTTTACTCTTATATAGTAAAATAAATCAAATTTTGATTGCTCCCTTACGTTCTCGCATCATGGACCGATTCGATTATGACATTACGACTGTGTTAGCGAAGCCATGTATTTGTTTGCCAGCAAAACGGAAACCAACCAGCGAGGTGTGCACGGAGCCAGTGTTGTTCAAGTACATTTCGTTTGAATTACAGCTCACCGGCCGGGCATCCTATATACACAAGGACCAGTGCAAACCACGTGCCGGGCCATTCTCTCTGAGCCTGTGCCACAGTCTGTGGCCTATTCAAACGGTTGGTTGCCCGTGGCGATGAGCTGTCACTCAAACAGATGTGGCAACGGTTGCTCCGTGTATTCCTCGCTTGGCTGGTAAACCTCTTACTTGCAACACTGCCTGATAATTATTTTAGATTACATGTTGAATCAGTGTTCGCGCATATCGGGCATTGTTTACACGAAGTCAAGAGGACCACAACTACTTATAGAATAAGTTCATGATCAAGCTCATACACAATGGCCTCTTCAGCCCCTAAAAAAATTGCCAACAGCCTTAATATTTGCTATTTATTAATCATGTGACCATATCAACCAACCATAGAGGTCGTGTCTTCCAGCAGAGGGTCTCATCTGATTAGACCAAATACAGTGCTCCCCTCTTGTGTAGCGATTCAGGATACAAGGTCAAAACAAACAGCGATTACGACATAGGTAGTAGGCCTATATTGGAAAAGCGCTGTGAAAGGAGCGTAATTGTATCCAGTCCTTGGCCTCATTTGGAAAAGATCCTGTATACAAAAAGCAAGGTTGGTCTAGAAGATATTACAATTAAGTATATCAGTCCATGCAAAAGTAGGAATATTGTTGCCAATAACAAGATTCAAAACAGTTATCGATGTAATTTAACCTTTTTAACGAGCTGTTTCTATTTTGATGTTTAAGAGTTTTAAAAAAAAACGTATTTTCAATGTAGCTGCTCAAACGCAGTTCAGAATGTAAATTATAAATTACATGAATTAAAAAAAATCGGTCTATTTTCCGGGTCATAATATTTGATACTTAGTTTATACTCTCGTCTCTAATGTGGTAATTAAGTTTCTCTTTTGGTGATGTAGTACAAACCTGTCACGAATTCTAGGTAATAACTTATTCCCTGCATGATGTGTTGGACTCACCATTACCTATAAATGAAGCACAACTTTCGTTTTGCAAGTCACTGCCGTAAAATGCCTAGATGAATGCAACTAATCCGATGGTTAATTTCTATTTTTTGTCATTTATTAATGCTCTAATGTTGCTTTATTACAAAGTGTGCCAGGGTGTTGTGTTTAGGTAAAATTGATATGTGGACATTCCCTAATCTTTTAACATGTTTCTAATAAGATACCGTTAAGAAAACAACTGAGTCTGCTTTTATGTAATTATCTCACGTTTCCAATTTATTACTCCAATTAATCTGTCATGATTGGGACCAATTAAGCCGAGCATTAATCTAGACTCAACAACATCTTATGGACCGATTTTTTTTCTGTTTAAGTAATAGGTCCTCGTGAGGCTTGCTTCGATCCATCCTTTCTGCAAACATCAGGCGTCCATTACAAAACTAGACTGGCGCCCAGTGAACAGCAACATTCTACCCATGGTTATGTAGAACAAAATTAAAAAAGAAAAATCTATATAATCTATATTTATGTATATGGATTCTCTCCGCGGCCGATGACTTGTTTATCGACTGCGCTGTTCACTGGACCAACTATTAAGTCAATTCCAAAACCACTGACCGCCTGGGGTTTTACTTATTATATTCCTAATTTTAAACAGGCCACTGAGCTCAAAAATGTTTTTCCAAAAGCAAGGGGGATTGTAATTAACGGTTGTAAAATTATACCTTACGTCGTTTGATATTGCAGCAACAAGATGAAAACAACATATGTCATGATTGTCTGGGACATATGAAGACATTTATGCATGTGTTTGTTAAAATTTGTAATTACCATATTTCGAACCACCAACAAGAGCACGTTTTAGGCCAATAAAGGTTTAATTCAGGCGCCGCTCGCGACAATTTTGATAACCCATATCTAACATTTTAATTTTTATTTTCAGTTGAAATTTACTGTATTTGACCTCCAGCTGCATTTCCTAAAGAATTATTATAATAACATTTCGATAAAATTACCTTTTGTTGTACTGCACTGCTCAACATAACACTATTGTTATCATCATCTTGTTCTCAGACGACTTTTCTATGTATTTAAAATATTTAAAAATCGCCCTCTCTTGCTGATTTCTGAAAAAAATGCCTAAGACGCCAGTCCTTTTTTGGTCTTACATTACTTTTATCCTCATATTTGTGTGTCGGTCTGTCGCACATTAATGTTGTTTTATTCTTTCATCTTTCCAGGTATGTCAAGTGCCACCTACCCACAGAGCACACCTCTCTGTTTAGTCCCACAAACACCCGCATCATGGCGCTCGGGTCGTTACTTCTACTGATGGTGATGTACCTGTCACCCGTTTATGGCTGGGGAGAATATTCTTATTTCAGAGGTAGGAGCAAAATCTCTTATTTCTTTGCCGAGGGGTTAACGTATTTAAAAAAAGTGCATTTTTCTTAACCTAATTTCTTAAGTAATAGTATTTGCATTTGTAACTATGTTATGCATATGTGTAGATAACACAATTTTCAACGTTCTTTATATGTGTTTATATTGTGTGTATGACATTGTATTGCCCGTTCCATGATAAAGTGTATACTTTTCTTCTGTTCAGTTAAGGTCGAATGTGTATTTTGGAAATTTGGTTATCAATGGCGTATTTGACGGATAATCAATACATATAATAAAGTTGTGAGTTTGTCCAAATAAATATGTCCGTGTCATGGTATTGTGTATGGATAACTTTCTTGCTTTCACGTAAAGTGTAGTTATGATGCACTTTAAAACAACGATTTTTAATTATGTATTTAAAAGATAATATATGTGTGTATGTGCCTGTCACTGATATGAGTGGATATATTAGGTAATACATATATTACATATATCATTATAATAATAATGATAATAATAATAATAATAATAATAATAATAATAATACTCATCGTCAGATTATATTGTGTTTAAAATACGTTCTTTATCCAGGAAAAGTGAACTTGGAGCTCGCTACCATGTCAGACACGGTGCCAGCAGAACACCTGGCGTCATATAACAGAGGGTTATACCACATGCTGAAGGGAGCAAAGCCTCACTCAGTGCAAGATAACATCCTTTCAAACCTGAGGGATTATCTCGCAACTTTACGGTCGCCAACATGGCGGACCGTGACCTTCTCTAAACAAGGCACGGTAGAGATAGCGCTGCGCTTTCTAACGAAAGGTCACTTTAAGTGCTTTATGCTTGAGTACGTGCACGGATCCATATACAACGGAACGAGAAATATACTCATGCACAACGGAACTTTGCTAGGGATACCACAGTTTACAGGGATTGACATTATTTTGGACATGAATGAGAATATGGTGAATGAGTACGTTGACGTAGCCCTTACTTATCAAGGTAAGCTTAAGTAGTGTGAAATGTTTACTATAACAAGGGGCGGATCAACGGATTTCTTAAAATGGTGGGGGTCTACTCATTGAAGACCTATGAACAGGAAGTCTAATTAGAACACTTTTAGGAGGTCTTAAATCAGGGAAAGGGGTGGCGCAGGTCGCGATATTACTTGTAACCTTTGATGAAAGGTTGCAGCGGCTGAGGGTGGGGGGAAGGGAGTGGCAATTATAGTTGCATGTTGCATGCAACATCACATGCAACAGTCTCGACCAAAATGTCATACAGTAAAGTAACCAAATGCAGTGTTTTAATTATTGTTATCATGAACTTGGATAAAATTCAAAGGATAATTTAGCCGGTCATTGAATTAAGACAGAGACTCTTCTCTTATATTCAAATGTATATGCGGCGGGTAAATAATGATATTGTTAGCTTAAGTAAAAGGCACTCTATAAAACAATGTATTATTTTCTCCTTTTTCCTGTTTTAACAGGTTGTGGTACCTGCGGGATTGACTACACCAACGTGAACAACAACATTTACAGTTTTCTAGGTCTGTCCCTTGTGTTTAATTTGCTGTTGCCTTTCTGTGTGATGATTTATTGTTTTGCCCAGACTCTGATTCTTTGCCCGGTGCCCTTAAACCCAATTTCCCCTGGGGACCTTGTCCTTGCCAAAATATTTGCTACAACAGCTGTTATAACGTTTGTCTGTGACGTGCCAGAGCTGGTGATAAACATAGTGTTTGGACTGGGACACATAATCAGCCCATCATTGGTTGTGACAATGAACCTTATACGCCACTGCCGGAACTTAAGTCTGGTGTTATCAAGTTTGTGTTGCCGCAAGCACGTGCGCGAGGCATGCGCAACGCCGTGCTATTCCCCAACAGATTCTCGTAAATTATCGCAGAACTCTCGTAGCAGTCTCATGTCCATGCAGGCCGTGGGACGACAACAAGGGGAGACGTCTGGACAAACTTATAATACATTCCAGGAAACCACATTGGTTTCTCAGGAAGGATCTGTTGCCAACGGAGCTGGAGCTCATGTGTGACGTCACTACCCCCTGCTCAGTTCATATTGTTTAATGATAAATAAATATTTTGTATTTGATATGAAATTGATTTTATTTTTCATGTATTTGATACATAGTATTATACTTACATTGATTAACATCCAAGATGTCAACTCGTGGGATATTCTACAAAAGTAATATGAAAGATAAATGGTCTTCACAACATGTTTGGACAGACGACAGCAAGTTCATATTCAGGAAACATGGAATGAAGAGACGAGCATAGTTTTTTTAATTAAATATCCGTCTGTCTATACCTTTGATGACGAAAATAGTATATATAATAATTATACTAAAAATTATAATACATAGTTGTTGTCTAGTAAAGGTTACTTAAAATTTATGAATTTATGAAATCAATTTTTGGGCAAAGAGAGTAGCGCTCAGAAGAATTAACGAAATCTTAAACGTATTGGGAGTAAAGGGTACGATATTTATATGACTCTGTATGTAAATACTTGCCTCCGAGCAAAAATGCCATCCCTTATACATAACGTAATCCAGTCCGTTTCTACAAATTGTTGCTGAAACAGTTAAATAGACCAAGATGTATTAAGAATTGATAAGGGTAAGCCGTAACAACGTTGCTGTCTAACGTTTTTTCTATTTTCCATGATAACACCATCGTATGTTTAACCCCTTGTGATAGGCGATCAATCAAATCAAGTATAGAACGTCGTCTTGCTGAGTGTACTGATAAGGTTATTCATACCTCTTGGGGTATCTTTTGATTAAAACCATGACTGATGACATCATTGGGTATATATAAGTTACCGACATTGAACCTACCAATGTATGATATAATCCATCATATGTATGCCCGGACCGTTTCCCTGGAATGGAAGAGTAATTGATTGAAAGCATCTTAAAGTTAAAGGACAACATTCATCTTATGAGTTGGACAAAGTTTGAGATATCAATTTAACAATAGGCTAGTCCGGTTATTTGCATAGTTTTCAATCAAATATAAATGAAGAGATTCAGTATCAAGGGCGGATGGAGGGTGGGGGTACACTGGGCCCACCGTCTCCTTTTCGACCTTAATAATGTGGGAAATAAAAAATATATGCAAAAAAATTCTGAAACCACATTTTGCGTCTTATTCCCATGCAGCTGGTACAACAAAATGTCTTCATTAATAACTATTTTTTATCAATTATGTTTTAGAAAAACCGCTTTTGCATCTCAGCGCCATCTTGTGTTCAGTTAATTAAACGTAAACCGTTTGAGGAAGGCATTAAAACTGGATAATTGCTTTGTATATTCTTACACATTTGAGTGGATTGCCAGCGACAATACATGACGATACACTGCTTTGAGCTGAAACATGATTAAAGCTAATGTTAATCAAAATGATATTATCTTAAACTTCTAAATCGTTCAGCCTTTGTCTTTTTCTAATTATAGATGTCGCTGAGAAGCAAATGCGGCACTTACTGTAAATAACCATTCCCACATTCTGCATGCAAGAGATACGTTCAAAGTCCAGTAGCACGTCGCGAACCCCAACCCCTGCCCTCTTTCAATGATTTTGTACCCGCCCCTGAATAGTACGCAAACATTTCTTGAAAGATCAAGTACCTGTTACTCAGTTGAAATTTTTACAGCCAAATTTATGGTTACAGTTTACAGATCAGCTGTTTATCAGCTATTTAAGATTATGGAAGAAAAGTACTTATCTGTCTGTCTATCTATCTATCTATCTATCTATCTATATATATCTATATATATATATATATATATATATATATATATCTTTACATTAAGAACAGCCTATTCATAAACTACTGTGTTATCCGCATTGTAATTTTCTTTACATATAATTGACGTTGATGGAACTTGACATTCGTTTATTCCCGTTCGCGTGTTCGTGCATGTGTGTGTTATGTTGCTTGCGTGTGTGTGTTTCAGAGCATTTCGGAAATGGGCCAATGAATAATCCAATAGATTTTAGTCAACAAGGAATATTGACAAATTTACAGTCACTTTTGCATGAATTATCACGGGTATAAAAGTTGTTAAGTAGATGGCGGAGGCTTGTATTCGTTATAATGCAGATTCAAAGTTTTGATTGCATGCAATTCGAACACTTCCGGATAATACATAATAATATCAATATGCTTATAAATGATATAAGGTTATTGTATTTATTTTTCAAATGTTTTCAAATACTGTTTAATATTTATATGATTAATACGCAGATGGTATTTTTCTAGACAAAAGGATTACCTGCTTCCGTTGTGATTTGGTCTTCGAAATTCGGCCCACGTATCGGCGGCGAGCTATTATAGGACAAGTTTGTTTTTATTTTGCTAGTTAATGCCCTATAAGGCTGCATAAGTAATTATTTTGATATTCCCTATGTAAATGTCCCTATTTCTTTTCCGTTTTAAGGTCTCCCACGCCTGTCAATTTTTTTTTTGTAGCAGGCGGCTTGGTGTATTCCTGTATTTCGAGCTCACTGGCCACAGACCGTATTGTGCAATTCGCGATCACAGGTCCACTCTAATCCCCATTGATCCCAATACTTCCCTCAACAGAAAGGAAAGCTTTTTAGTTTAAAACAAAGACCAAAATACTCCACTTTCAATGCGAAGGCTTTTCAGTCGGATTAACAGTACGACCAGTTACACGACACCGTTTGACTTTTTATGGGTTTGCAGATATGTTGATTTCAGATAACTATGGATACTTATCTATCTGTCTAATGTTTCAGAACATTCATTAAGATTTTTTCATTATAACGACGGTTTCAATACTTCATCCAATTTATGGGTTGTTTGAAAAAAGGTTTTCCAAAGCCCTACTACTTAATTACAGTTCGGGAAAGGGGGGGGGGGGGGAAGGATGCACACATATTTTATTAGGATCTGCAATTTCCAGGGACTTTGAACATGAAATTATATTAGAAGTACATCATTAAACTGATAAGGATTGTATTAACAAACTAGGTTCTGCAGTTGGTCCCTAAAACCTTAACCAGAATCTCCTTATCAGACATGTTCAAGTGTTCACTTTTCATGTTTAAACATTGTCACCTTTCACCTGACGATTGGCAAATCAAATGCATACGAATGGGCAGCTTCTAAATGGGGACAAAGAATTCTTCTTTTGTCATAATGGTATATTAGGAAAAAAATGTATTATGCTGATTCTGATTACTTCCAAAATTTAATGTATTGTTCATACGGATTTACCCTAACCCTCTGCAAATTTTCTGAAAAATCTGGATATATCTTTTTGTGTTAATTGTCTTAAGACAAAGCAACGAACCAGGGCTTAAGTTATTCTTTACCACGGACTTGCACCGAAAGATGTAAGCGTGCCCTTTTTGGAGCATCCTCAGTTTCCGATCAACCTAATGATAATCAACAAAGCTTAGAAAAAGCACTTAATACTGTGAGAATCTCTTTGCCTGAGCCTGTCATTCCACAATTTAATTGCAGTTTGGCCTTCCACGACATATATGTGCTTTGTTGTCATACACAATCAATTGAAAACAAAAAAAAAAACATTTTTTTTTGTCATGTCCTTTGAGCTTTAATTTTTACAAATTATCTTCCATAAACATGTGATTTCTAAAAATATTTTAACATTTTAGATGTCTTTTATGCATTCGCCATCACTTCGGCAACAATGTTGTCGTAAACATGTTGTTTATTGGAAGAAAAAATAATTCTCACGTAAAATTCGTATAGAATTATGTGCCTCACGTATACTTTGTTTGTTTGAAAAGCATAACTTGCTATTCTGTGCTGATTTTTTTTTTTTTTTTGGGGGGGGGGGGGGGGATTCCCGGAGACTCCTAGCACAAGTCATCTTTATGTCATGAACAACAGTCCCAGCGAAATGCACAAGATAAAAATATGCGTCATTAAATCCCTACCAGCTCATTGCAAACAATTATAAAAGGGAACGTGGATTTTCCACGGGTGCATCTATTATTTTTTTATTAGCACATTATATTTCTTATTTTATACATTTTCAAAAAAAGTTAATGTCTAAATATAAAATGTTAGCGTGCCATACTTTTGTATAGTAAACACAACGGACTGATATAATTAGTAAGATTGACTTTTCTTTTCACCCATTGGAGCTATTTCCCACGTCGTTATAAACCCCTTATCATACAAAAACGTTTTGGTAATAGGATAGGGGTCCCGCTTCCTTAAATAATGATACCCCGATAGAATGTTGTAAAAACTATTCAATTATAGTTTAACAAGGTGCCGTGTGTCTAGTGATGGGTCATTCTCCCGCGCTTTTTTATAACTGATTCAGTTTTATTGAAGCCTTTGGCGTCAGTTCTGCCAGAGACAGCTTACATTTTCTGTCGTTGTTGAAGAAGTCAGCTCCAACAAATTACAAATCAGGGATATATGTCAAAATTATCCCAGATACACGCACGCACACACACACACATGTATGTGTGTGTGACATATTCTATCAACAGTAAATACAGCAGTTCAAAACTTCAAGTGTTTAAGCTAGTCTTACACACACACACACAAAATTAAATTCGTTTGTTTAATGGTATTTTTATTTTCCATTCTGCCATAGAGTTTGTTTTAACCAAATGATTGAGATATTACCGAAGGCAATAGCAAATTCTGTACACATATCGAACAGCATTGGTACTAGGTGTATGCAACTGTCAGCGTTCATGAGGGCATGGGTCGTACCTCCTCCTCCCGGATCTCCAACTCTTGCAGCTTTATTAATGCATGAACTGTTTTTATTTTTTTTTTATATATTTTTGTTGGAGGTAACGCTAGTTTAAGTCTTAAGGATATGTACATCTGCAGTATTCCATCCGGTTTCGGAATACATAATAGGGCAGTGTCACACGCTTCCTCTCATTTAATATCCTGGTGTTAACCAGGCCCGGTGACTACTACGCCAGCGGGCTATGGTGGTGTAATCGCAAATATGTCACCTGTGAGTATCAATCTAACCAAATTGCATTTTGGAACATCAGTCGCAAACACTGATAGAAGCAAAAAGAAAATTGATAGAAACAAAGGAACAGTAAGACAGTACTTACTCGCCGCCTTTTTACAGAATCAAACTCCTACGAAATGGACCAATCTAACAAAAGGAATTCGCTCCACCTTTAACCGCTTAGCTTATGATACTGTGCCATACCTAATTATAAAGGTTATTATCCCCGCAGTGACATAGGCGATTTGAGAATAAATTATTTTTTTATGTACATATAATTGCGAGTGACTTTTCAGTTTTTACTGACTTGCACGGAGGTTAGACAGAGCACAGCCGAACTGCCATCGGCAATGACCGGAATGCGTGCATCGCGGTCACTCAAACTCAAACACACGATGAAGGACCAATGTTCATATGAATAACGCTTGCTTTCAGTGAGAGATTTGAGCATATCTAGCCTTACATTGACCCTGGCTCTCTCCCACGTGCATGGTCAGTAAAAGTGAAAAACACAAGTTTCTCGCTCTATGTAATGCAGGGTTCTACACAGGAGGATTAATGACTAAACCTAATTCAAGGTCCGAATTTCAGAAACAGGGGTGGGAGGGAGTGGTGGCGGGGGTTTCAGGCCTCAAAATTTGTCTGATACGATAATAAAAAGGTTGCGGCGACTGAAAACGGAATACGGACCCTCTGCACGGAGTCTCGTAGGGTCCGCTTCTGCTACTTACGAGGTATTCATATTTCTGTTTCGTTCTTCAGGAACAGTTTCCCTGCAACGAACATTTAATTAATCTTTCATGTGTTCCTCACATCGACCCAATCTTTATACGTCCAACGATAGAATCCAGTCAAATATCATCCAAAACCTGTACGCCCCCACGTCTCATTCCGGTGTGCAATGTAATCATCATTACTGACCAGGTCTTCAAGGTAAACATACCATACCAGGGTATGAATTTCTTGTCACGAGCAGGGCGCCACAAAAAAAATGTAAAAAAAAATATTTATACATATCTTATCCAACTAAAAAACCTAAATTTTCATGTAACTTTTAGAATAATATGAGCCAACATTCCACATCTCAGTTAATATATCTCCAAAACTCCGGTAAAAATCCCGGGAAATGCATGAATTGTTTAATTTTTTTTCCTTCTGGATTTCTCAAATTTGGTTGAATCTTTGTACATCATATGTTTGTATGTAACGTGTCAAGCTTTTAGACGAAGTGTATCAGTCAACAGACATATAATTAACAATATAGTTAATGTTTTGTGACAGTTTAATTGTTTTTAGAGTTATTTCATTTTAAAATTTCGTATCTTTTCATGTTTTTTTATTCAAATAATATATCACGATTATATAGTATAAGAATTTACAATTCGGTAAAATCAGCGAGGGGGTAATCCGAATAGCGGGGGAAGGGTGGTGGGTATCTGAAATGGTATCTAAAAAATGTTGCAATACGTCCATATAACTGTTTATGGTTGGCTAAAGATGCAAAACTTTGATTGGTTTAACCTTTCGCATGCTTTAAACCAGGGAAGTTGTCGAGTCGCAACATCTCAGACCACCCAAGGCCAAGTCAACGTATTCTTCACTTGGATACCTGAGTCCAATACAAATTTCCTTTTCATATAAATTTTAACTGGAAATCTAAGGTAAGTGTGTGCATTTTTAAGATTTAAGTTATATTAAAGTTACATTTTGTTATCGATGCAGAATTAAAAGTGGGTAAATAGAGTCTTTTTTGTAGGCCTAATAGTGTGTTGGTATTTGCAAATGTATAAGGTCTGAGTACAAATCCGAGTCCGGTACCTTCGGGTCCAAGTCCAGACCCTAAAAAAGTGGACTCTTGTCCGAATGCGAGTGTAAGTCCCGGAATCGAGTTCTCCATCAATGCCTTAAAATAAAACACTACATCAAAGTAAATTGTTGGGTCTTGGTAGGATGTGTTTTTCAATTTTCACTTTAGTATTGAGTCATGAAAGGTCATTTCTAGATACCACATGACTTGGAGCGAGGGATATTAAAGGGAAATAAATATTCCTGCTTTATGAAGTCAGCAAAAAGAGACACTTCACAGAGCCAGCTGCACGCCTACTGCTCTAAGACATTTTTTTGGCAATTCAGAAGTTTATGACTTCCCATAGTTACTTCTTAGCTGATATGATTTTAGCATCGGAAGAAAAAAAAACATCTTTTTTTTTGTTTACGAGGGAAAATGAAAATAATTATTGCAGAAGTTACCTCAAAGATACCACCTGCTTAGATCCCTTCATCTTGTAACCAGGGAAACCGTTTTTGGTCCGTAATGTCCAATTATTTTCGAGTTATCGATAACAGTAATAAAGATTTAAGACAAAATAAAGATTATCTTGTTTTATTAAAGAAAGCTTTGATCTTCGATAATTAAATTTACCCACAACTGAAACCAAAGGTTCAGTTATTCCTAATTTTTTTAATAGAATTTAAACGGAGGAGGTATATTTGTTATATTATGATAAGGATTAACCGGAACATCATGAAATTAGCGCATTACAATTCATAATGTGGTCAATATGGTTATAGACAAAACATATTGTTCTACGGACTATTTTTGTGCTGATAAAAACACAGTGAGTATAAGTGGTATTTTGCCACCTTGCCAAGACAACACAAATTTTTGCTTCAAATATTGGAATATATTTAGGAATTTGTGCCATAGGACACATTAGCAACAAAATCGGGGAATCGGACTTTATTTGTTAAGAAAAAAAAGCGGAGCGGGAAACCCGTAGAACAGTTATTTATTTTGTATTGCCTAAGTTAAAACTTGCCGATATATTACAACAAACTGTCCCGCACATTTACACATGTGGACCGTATTAGAAATGATTTAACATGGTTCCCAAACATATTTTTATCCATCTGACCGAAATAAAGGTGAAGCTTATATAGGAACTGATTACGTTATTTCTGTATTGGTATTTTGGTCCAGCAATTTTGGGCGATGGTGCAAACTTGTATATATTGGTATATTTTCAAAATAAATAACAAATCTTGGCCTCTTTGAGATCTTTCTATCTGCCTGTCTGTAACTGTGTCATCAGTCTCTCTGTCTTAAGACATAGATTGTCCTGCTGATGACTGTATTGTAAATTATTGCCTCTGCCGGGAGGGTGTGCGTTATTCCCATTCGTATAAGTAATTGTGTGTGTTGTTGTGGGGGGGGGGGGGGGGGGTGCTGTGTGTGTGTTGTTCACAAAATAACTCACGCATGTATGACCTGATTCTCACAGAATGTCAAGAACATTTCGGGAATTGGCCACGGAAGAATCGATTAGATTTAAGTGTTGATCCAGTATCGTCTCCGGATTCTTTAGCACCTTCAAGGAATATTCACAAATGTACGGTCACTAATGCACGAATGAACCAGAAAATTTAGGCCAAAAATATGTGAATGCAGACAAGTTCTCGTCACGAATGAACCTGGAAATTTGACGCAAATGTATGTGATTGCAGACAAGTTCCCGCCACGAATGAACCTGGGAATTGGAGCAAAAAAATATG
The DNA here is from genome assembly GCA_026874595.1 of Sipunculus nudus. NCBI lineage: Eukaryota > Metazoa > Annelida > Sipuncula > Golfingiida > Sipunculidae > Sipunculus > Sipunculus nudus. The sequence goes on from CM049319.1 coordinate 28,458,597, forward strand.
AGAATGCAGACAAGTTCCCGCCTTTTGCGCCGCGTAATGTGATGTCTGTTCACCTGTTCTGGTCACGGTCGAGCGCCCAGCATCTCGGAGTGACGGTGCCCAGTGATTATTTGCAACACAGCTTGTGCAAACCGGTAATCTCAAAATGTAAATGTTAAAACTGGAATTTCATTGTTCGCAGAGCTTTTTGAACTATGGTTTTCGGGGCATCCCACAATAAGGAAAATCTTATGGCGGAGGCATGCATCAATAAGGATACAAATTTTTAGTTATTCTTAAAATCATCATATTCCAGGTAAGCCCTGATTTTAAAATGCCTAAATAAAAGTCTGTCCAAAAAACACGTTTGTGAGATCAGTTAGATAAACAAATGAACGCGTGATGTTTTATGCAACTTAAACATTCAGTCAAATTATTGCTTTTCATTTCATTGAAACAACACATTCTCCTCAACAAGACAAGGAAGTTTTATACTCATGTTATTGGACAAATGCGTCTTACGAAACAGTGCGCAAATCTGGCTTGAGGTTATTTTTACCATCTTACTTTTGAGCAAACTTAAGCCTAAATTGGATTTCTGGGCCACCAAACACTTTTTATTTGCTTATGTCGTTTGGATGAACATATGACAATAAAATAATAAATTTTTCTGTAAGTGCCACAAATGAAATTTGAAAAATAATATCTTTTATCCCGTAGTTAAAAGGATTTGTATCAGAGGGTCCCAGGAGCTGAAATGCTTGAACATTTACTTGAACGAAAATTCAAATGGCTTGATATAACCCTTACAACTGTAACCCTAACATTAATAAGCGCCCTGTCCCTAGCTATTGTGATTCCTAAAAATAATATTTCTTCCTTTTCAATCCATATTCGCGGTTGTTTTGAGTAATTAATGATCATATCACTATCAAACTTTTTAACAAACTTAGCTCACGAATTTAAGATTCTAATCTGACATCGTTGTGTGACATGAAATGCACGACATCACTCGTTAAATTAATCAATGATTTGAAATATTGCTAAAAAGCAGGAAATCTACTTATTAATTATGCTAATTAAGTAAAATTGGTTTTCTCTAAATCTAAAGCATTGTCCATAAATACTTAATCTGAAACCTTATTCTCAAAGAATGAATGTTATTCACGTTTTGTCGCAGTCGGATGTTATTTTGATTCTAGACACGGCTCAGCGATCGATTTACCTACTGAAAATGTCATATATTGTATAAAATTGTTTTACTGTAATTCTGAAAATTAATAATATATTACAAACGCAACGAGAATCATAATTCGGAAATAAAAACAATAGATGGATGTTTTGTTTACAGATAATTTAATCTAAGGTTCAGCAGAGGAAAAGAATGATAATTTTTGTTTAAGTTTCACGGATTTCCATGTAATTCTGTGACACTGGTTCTTGAGTCGACAGCGTTTTTCTAATTAAATTATGGGGACAGCGTTTGTTTATCAATCGCCGTTATAAATATGACTGTGCCTAGTCCTAGATTTAAGTGAAATTATTGTGGCATTTGATTGCCGGGGTTACTTTAATATTTTCAATCAATGGAAGGCAATTTTCCTCGTATGAACAACTTGTGCTAAAAGAACATTTGAGAAAAAATGTTAAATGGTGGCAAAGTTTTCCATTTCGCAAAATAAATTATTGCAATGGTCTTGTGGGAAAAAGGACGGATAATTATTTCACCATTTTCTTTTCTTTCATTTTTTATATGGATGTTATTCATGATTTTTTTTTTTGTGAGTGGAGGATACCGCCTCCATTTTTTATGCTCTCTTATCTAATTCTTAGTATAGGTATATAAATCATTTCGATTTGGGACTGCGTGACAGGGCGGTAGCACACGCTTCCTACCATACTATGTTTGCATTCTGGTGTCACCCAGGCCCGGTGTCTACCGCACCTGCGGCTCCTGGGTGTGTAATCACCATGATTGTTGGGTCATAACACCGAGAACCCCCCCCCCCCCCCCCCTCCCCCGACGCACTCGTTTGTGAGTGATACACGACCGTTGGACACAGCCTTCCTATTAAGCCTGCAGAGCGCTCACCCTTGATGGAAGCCGACCCTGAAAATCTCACCGCCTCGGCTGAAATTTGGACCCACGACCTCCCGGCTTGGCGTCCTGTGCTCTACCCCTGAAGCACAGAAGCTGGTTTTTCGTCAATATTTATTAAATTCACCAACGTTCCGAAGAGAATAATAAACATCCAAATTAAGTGACATCAAATCGTAAATGAACTAATCGGAAACCTGCATATGCATATATTATATTACGGCTTGGTTTCGCCTACAATTATTTTAATGCAATAATTTCTGATTCGCGGAAGCGCATTCCGACACGTATCAATTTACACGAAACTTGTGATTTCTTAGTAAAGTACATAATCATTGTTGAGTTAACCTAAAGAAACATTTAAACTCAGAGTTTCATTAGCCCTCAAATGTTCAAATTACTTGAAAATTAAAAAAAAATAATATACTGGACACTTGTTTTGCACATGCAGAGAGGGGCAGAGTTTTTTATAATCATATTGCAGTGTACTACATCACAAGGCTGCCGTTTACTTGATTAATATGAATGAAAGGGTGAATAAAAATAACTAAACTTCTTTTGCGGTGTTCGGTCCTTCTCGTTTTATCTCTGTGTTTCCCATGTCAGAATCAATTAATATATATATATATATATATATATATATATATATATATATATATATATATATATATATATAGATAGATATATATACTGTCAAGCCCGCTTATTGTCATGGCTTCAACATAGATGTCCTTTTGAATCATAGAAGAAGCGTTATGTCTCACATGATTATTATAAAAATCGTCAATAAAAAGGAAACGGAAGTGTTAATGAAATTTTTATTTGCATAATTGCATTTCAAATTACGTCAATGCGAACCTGACAATTTATTTCATGTAACAATTGTGCCACATGTCATATATATATATATATATATATATATATATATATATATATATATAAACGAAAGGAAATAAATAAATGCACTTCTACGACTACGATTGTTTATTCACGGATCTACCGATAAACACCTATACTTCTTTTTTTTATCGACTGAGGGATTCATTTGTAGCCCCGTTCGAAGGACTGTTAATTAAAAACACATTTAATTAGAATATCTATCTATTCTTAAATCATCTTTTTAGTAATATGTCCAAATTTTTACCTACACTAGAGTGTTAATTTAATATTTTTGTTGACATTGTTTATGTTGATGGTTTAATGTTGTATCATATGTAGAAAAGCGGATGGTTGGAAAGTCCAAAACCTTTAATGGTTTTATACTATGACATTGATTTTATTATTGTTATGTTTTTAAATAAAATAAACACATTTAAAATTTATTTGTTCTTACTGTTGATATAATAAATATAAAAAGTTTACATATAATATAGAAATATTCAATATTATAATATTATATTATATCTGTGAATTCATGTTTGATATCTCCACAATGAACCAGCATTGCTATTCTTACATCCATAAATGTATATAATATTACACCTATATATCAGACTGAAATGCAACCCTAAAATTGATGACAAGGTAGCCTTAATTTCTAGTCTTGTGAAACACTTTATTGTTCATGAAGTAGTGCGGGGGGCTATGCTATGTTATGTTGCAAAACTTCTAATACATTTTTAAAACCAATTTCTTTTAATCCTTCTAATGGTTCTATTTTTTCTATGATTTTATGGCAGCCATATTGGATTTCAAAATGGCGACTTTTTAGCCATTTATGCCATATGTGTGCACGTTTTTCCGTGGTACAATGCTTCTTGTGTCATTAAATATGTGATTCTTATTACCCTATAATAATTGAAATGAGCAATAAAATTGATATGATGATGTTAATTCCTAATTTGCACATTGAAAGCCCCTGAATTAGAAAAACAAAAAAAAATATTCCGGATATGATGCCACCACGTGATGTTTAGAATTGTACGGAATCATCGGCTATCAAAGGTGTCCAGTCTTTGTTTTTGCTTTCGTGTTTTGACCATATTTCGGTCCCGTACAGCAGAGCTGGTTTTAACAGTAACATTGTAGATCTTCATCTTAGACGAACTTGATAATCTTCATCCGGAGACCAATCTTCGCCCTCAAAGTTTATGACAACTGCCTTATTGCACTGGAAGCCTTACCAATGCGAACTGATGTTTTGTTCTCTACTCAGTTTTCTTATGTGACATTGTTTTATTTGGTAACAGTAGCTCTGGACTTGTTCTATGATGTGTTTATCATCCCTGACTTCTCCTGGTGCATCACCAACAGACAATGTTTTGGTTTTACCCCTCTGTTACAACCAGCCCTGCCTCCCCCTCCAGGTCTTCTCAGTCTCACAGGGGCCTCTGCATTCACTACGCATCGGCCTTTTAAAATCAGTTCGGCAAAGTCGAAACAAAAGGCCTCACTCACAGCTCCTAGGGGTCTTCCGGGGCTGCCCTAAAACACGGAAATGAAAAGAAACATGAAACGCGTAACAAGGGCTTAATTTACTGTATGGAACGGAACTTAAGTAGGTGTGAGTGAGGCCTTTTGTTTTGACTGTGCCGAACTGAATTTAAAAGGCCGAAGCGTAGTGAATGGGGCCTCTGATGCCTGCTTGTTAACAGATGTCTGCAAAGTCCAGACCCGACAGTCACCACCCATCATTGATGGCTCTTAGGGTAAGAACCCGTTTCCTCATCAGCAGACCATGACCATCACAGGCTTTTGAATCACCCAGTCAATCAGCAATCAGATGACTACACACATTCCTGCCAGACTTCCGTCATTTTACTGAACCAGCCGGTTGTTTCTGTGCCCGTCCTCATTCTTGCCCGGAATCCAGTGTGTTTTTGATGAAGTTGACCAGCCTTTTTCGGAATCCCATATTCCCACATGATGCTTAAACAATTTAGCCAGTGAATGCTGTCATATTTAGCCTTGAAGTCCACGAATGTTTCTATTCCAGATATTTGGAACTCCAGACATTTCTTCATCCAGACTTTGAATGAGAAAATCTGGTAAGCTTGCTCTCTGAAACCAGCCTGGTTTTCTCCTCATCTCTCATCCACTGTTTTCTGCATTCTATGTAAGATGATCTAAGTACAGGATTTGTCTGCCACTAAGAGTCACGGAGGGTCTTCCTACATACAAGTTCTTGGAAACTTTTATGTCACCCTTTTTGAACAACCCTGTGAGATCACTTGCGCTAATCTTCTGCCATAGACTCCACTTTCCAGATCTTGCGAATCAATTTGTGTAGTTTTTCAATGACTATTTCCCCTTCTGCCTTCAAGAACTCTGCACTGATGATATCAATACCTGCTGCCTTGTTGTTTTAAGTTTTTTTTCGGACTGCCTTTTCCACTTCATTTGGTGTAGATATATCTGTATCAATATCTTGATCTTGGGCTTCCCTAGTTCAGGGGTGGTAACGCCTAGTAGGTGCTGGCCTATTCAGTATCTCCTGAAAGTGTCCCTTCCACCTTTCCTTTGCTTTCCTTTATCTGTCAGGATTGATCCCTCTTTGCGCTTAATGACATGGGTTGAGATGTTGATTTCCCACTCATTTTTTTCGGCATGTTTGAATACTTTCCTTTGATTGTTCATTCTAAAAGCATCTTCCAGCTCCTCTGCGCATGTGTCAATCCAGTTTTGCTTGTCCCTTTTTGCACTTGTCTTCACTGTAGTATCTAGCTTTCTGTACTGCTCCACACTGTTCCTGGTTCCAACACTGTCCCTCTTGATCTTTGCTACCCTTCTCTTCTCCAAAATTGCTTTAGTCACAGCACTTATCCACTCTTTCCTGTTGTGCTTCACTTGGCCTAAGGTTGTTCCTACAACTTTGATGATACCATCTCTGATGTTCCTTTACTCTTTCTCCACGGTGTTACAGGTGCCCTTTTTATTGTGTGACACGGGCGTAACTCGTGTCGTAGCGCCCGCGTCTGGCCGCGTATTGCATTTTCGGTTTAATCCGCACTGGTTGAACTTTCGTTGTCATGCTAGGTTGGGGCTTCCTCGCCTGGTCGAGCTCACGTGTGCACCCTGGTATGTGGAGACACAGCGATGTTTTTCTAGATGATTCCTGTAACGCGTGTTTACTGTGTGTTGTGTTGGATTCTTTAGACTGTTCGAGAAGTGGAAAATTCTCGGCTTGGGGTGAAAAGTTATATAAAGGGGTTGTTTTTAGAGCCGTGAGGGAGGTGAAAGAAGATTCCAGTGGACACACAGAATTGTGTATGTCAGTGTGTGGGACCTATCCGATTATTGAGTAATTTAAGAGATTCTATTATTGCTAATTCTATACAATTTAATGCTGCCTGCCTCATGTTTACTTTCTGGATTGTTACAAGAGCTTTACATTGGACTGTTATTCTCCGAGAGGATTTGTATGGACTTTTCATCCGGCATATACATTTAAAAGGACTTATCGTTATGACGGTGGTGGTATCCAGGTACTGTGCACTTTGTTTATTTTACTGTGTGATTGTATTGATTTGTTGTTATACTGCTGTTATATTGTGTAATTGTATTGATTTAGTGTATTGTAATGTTGGGGTTGTTTTAAGAATAAATTATGGTTATTTGTTAACAAAAAGCCACTGACTTCTTTATTCATTCCCCTGGACATTTCACGCTGCCTAGTGTTACAGAATGTGATTTTTTTATCTCCTTGACAAAATTTGTGTTCATCACGCATACGTGACCTGTTGATATTAGGTTCCGTAACAACGGTCCTTCCAGTGCTATCACTGCTGATGTTCTTCGTTATCCTTTGTTCGTAGCTCTGCCTGATGATTCCAGCTTTCAACTTGAAGGAGGCAATCCGTCTGGTCTGAACCTAAGGCTTAGGGAGTGACTCAATCACCTTGTTGGTTCCTAACAGTAGTTCATGATCACTCTTTATGTCTGCACCTCTGCAGGCTCTACAGTCTTCCGGAGAATTTTTTTCATTTCTTACTGATGATCACGTCCTCTATCTGGGCTCTTGTTTTGCTCGCTGTGCTACTGGCCCAGGTGTACTTCTGGATGGTCTTATTTTTGAGCGATGATCCATCAATAATGAAACCATGCGTGCTGCATAGGCGTTAAATATGCATATTTGTCATTGATAAACGGCAAAATAGTATTTGTATTGCTATTTACCTATTCTAGAGCAATAAGGCTTGTATATAGTTACATAACTTACATTCCATGACCAACAGAATTAACATTCAGAACACCTAGAGAAGTTGAACCTCTTGCACACATAAGACATAGATGGGTAAAAAAAAGCCATTTTGAAATCCAATATGCCATAAAGCGCTCGAAAAAAATCGAACGAACCCTAAATATAGTCCTTAGGGTCTAAGGATTTAAAAAAATATTGCTTCCAAAAATATATCAGAAACTTTTGCAACATTTGTTTCTGCAGCAGAACCACCTACACCAAAGTCCTCTACCCACCCCACATGGTTAAGTCACTGCCCATGCGTGTCTAATACTTTCTAATTGTTAGCACACGGCATTGAAGAAGACGGTAAGTCTAGTCCAGGAGCATATTTTTTCTTATTCTGTGATTCCCGATGCTATTAACGATTAAAGGAGGCAAAACCGTTTAGAAAGTTTCTCAGAAAACATTACAAAGGGATATGAATCTGAACATAAAATACTAAAACACGTGAACTAGTATAATGTTTTTTATTCTATCATTCCCGATGCTATTAACAAATAAAGGAGGCGAAAATGTGTTGAAAGTTTCTCATAAATCATTACAAGGGGATATGATTCTGCACATAAAATACTAAAACACGTGATCTAGTGTAATGTTTGTTATTCTATGATTCCCGATGTTATTAACGATTAAAGGAGGTGGGAACGTGTTGAAAGTTTCTCATTAACATTACAAAGGGACATAAATCTGAACATAAAATACTAAAACACGTGATCTAGTAGAAACTGGACTGATGCCCAAGAGCGATTGCATTTTATAGTTGGATGAAAGGACAGAAATCGCCTTGAGAAAATCTAAAATCAACATTTCTGAGAAAACTTGCAATACAAACAAACATAAATTTAATTACATGTGTTGACATTGAACCATTCTTTCCGCATTGTTTTCATGAGATGCAAATGTATTTAAGACTGAAATCAGGGACTCATTGATAAGAATAGGAAACATTAATTAGCCTGGTAGAGAGTTGGCTAATGGGTGGTCTTAGGAATGCATAGCCACGAGTGTTGGCCCACGGGGACTAAGGGAAGCACCACAATCCATTACAGATGGAAGCAAAACTTCAGCGGTTCCCAAAAAAATCCTTCTCCGCTAATGCGCCACTCTTAGAGCAAGATCGCTTAGTAAAACTGCAATTATGATGATTTTTTTTATCGGTGCTCACGTAGTTTCTACCATTCTCCTACTTAACTTAATATTTCGGCTATCAGTTAAAAGTAATATCCAGATAGTTTTCTACTAAGTGGACTATGCTTTGCAATACTTTTGCAAGAGCCTCACTCCCATGTTTCTTGGGTCTCGTAACTCGCCATTTCCTGGACCACTCGTGTGGGTTACAAATTAGGTAGTCTGTCCAGGGGAAAGAAATTATGTTTAACTACTATATGCATCCTTAGGTGTCAGTAAAACTCCTCGGATACTCTGGTAATATCTATATAAATGTGTACGTCTTCATATGTGGGCTTACTATCGCTTACGAGACTATTACAATTGTATATATCTTCTTTTTCTTATTTTTTCACAGGCAACTGCGGTAATATATTTCTCTAACATATCTGATCCGCTCATTTTTTTTTCATTTTCGACAGGAATATCAAGCGAATTACAGTTTAGTTTTGATGAATGTAACTTATTTCTTGTAAATACTGTTTTTATTTTATGCTGCCTCTGCAATAATTAATCAAATTGCTTACCTACCATATAGCTTCATAATTTCATTCTAACATGCGCGGATAACATATCTGGATTTATCAGATCCGTAAATTAGTTGTTAATTAACGCTGTCCGCATGATATGGCAAAATCAAACAGTCATTTATTATTTTCTTGTATTTTCAGCTTCTCTCTCTCTCTTGGAAAAGCCTGAAAGGCCAATAAGACCGACCAGTGCTCTGACTCTATAGTTTCAAACTACAACTCCTAGAACAGGTTTTGCCCCTTTCCGATAAATTATACAACTGCTGTTAGGCCAAAATAAAAAAAAAGTATGGTTCTCAGGCACTTTTTTTCAGAAATCAATGCGGGCGGACGGTTTTTTAATTTTTAATTTTTTGGTATGTTTCGATAAAAATATCAGATAAAAAAAAGATAAAAAGATTCAGATAATTTTTTGCTGGCTGGACCCGCTCCTCCTCCTTTTTTTCGGATCTGGGGCCCTTTATTATTAGTCCTCCTAGTTTTGAACCCCCCCCCCCCCTTCTCCTAAATCCTGGATCTGTCACTGTTTTTGCTTTAATCGGCAGGGATGGCTGACCGTTTATGTGGTCGGTACGGTCGGCCTTTATATATAAACTATTTCGAGACAACCTATAGGGCTTAAATTAACGTACGCGCAGATAAAAGTTTTTATATGTGAAAGTGGAATTTAAGTTGAACAGGAGAAGGTTAATTCAGATTTACCCTATTCCGATTAGGAACCGATTACCATAACTTAGCCTAATCCCCGGAACTCGGGATAATATTATGATACATACATGCATCAATAAAAATGTGTTTCCTGATTATATTCATTTATTGTATATAATATCTGGAATATACAGATCAGAATTGTCCATATAAAATGCAATACAATACTTTCGATAAATATTTTTATAAGATCTAAATGGCAATTTAAAATGGCAAGTGTCCAACGCACGCAGTTACTTTTCTTCATACCATGGAAATATGTTACATATATATATATATATATATATATATATATATTATATATATATATATGAAAATATTAACCCTTAACACATAAAAATAAGCTCAGTATAAGTTGACCTGAAGGAGTATGAATAAATCTGCACAAGGGACCGGCCACTTGTACAGTCACCTGATCGATACATTTCGGCTGATATATGATTCAGATTTGCTCTTATCTTTATCATATATTTATTTATCCTGGAAAGCCAAAAGCTGATCCTTTGGAAACGCACTCCGTTTGTGAGACCAAAATAAATGAAAATAACCATCTATATAATAATGATAAATAAAAGATCTCAGAATATATATATATATATTTATATATATATATATATAAATATACATGTATATTATATAAATATGTGTGATGGTGTGTGCGAGGGTGTGTGTGTGTGTGTGTGAAAATCATAGGAGCTTCAGCATTGATTACTTTATAATAACATGTAATATGTTCCACTAACCAGTTTCTTCTTCCAGCGGATAAAACTGAGTGACCAGATTTCTTTCGACAGGTTATATAGTTGCAGATTATTCATACATCATTTTCAAATTACCAACAAGAAAATATGGCTTATTTGCATGTGACTTAGAGTGCTGAATATGCGTTTGATTTTTTGTTAGGCATGGACATATTTATTATCACTTGAATTTTATAAATATGAATGGAGTTAAGAATATTGTTCGATTGTTGTGAATAAAGGTCATCCCTCAGATTTACCGGTACAATACGCTTTTTAACGATGGACTTTCATGCTGAAAATGATTCTCCTGAAGTAGATGGACAGGGATGGTGGAACAGACTATATTCATGACGTAATGGAATTGACACCATGTGACGTCATTGAATTGACACAATGTATGATAAATAACAGATCTATGAATTCAATATTTGTGTGTGTGTGTGTGTGTGTGTGATATCGTGACGTCATGTATTGCACTCAGCGGGATACGCCACACGTCTTACAGCAGCCGTCTTTAATCACAGGGTCCGCGCAGTTTGACCCAGCGCAGTCAGGCCTTCTGTCTCCAAATTCACACTCTGGAATTAAAAGTGACAGTTTTATTTTGTTATTAAATGAAATTCAAAATTGATCAGTGGATCAACGAAAGGGGATGATTGTTAGTGCTTGGTTTTATGTGTCTGACCTATATCTTTGAAAGTCGGGATGGATTTCGATGACATTTTTTTGTGAAATTTATATACGGGTCTGGATTAGATCCATCCAAATTCGCCGCACCTTTTTGCCTGCATTCCGTTTGTTTTTCGAAAAACATCTCCACATAAACTGATCCACCCACTTCCTCCTTACTCAATGACACGGACAAAAAGGATGTACAATATATATTTGTTTCAAATTATGTAAAAAAGTCGATATCCACTTATGTTTTTAATAAATTAAAATTAATTACTATGAAATATTGGATACAGCCTGATTAAATTTGGAGACGGGTCTGGATGCGTATACAGGTGTTGGCGGAGGTATGCGCCTTGTGAATGCTTTCCAGTTATTATTATGTGAGCAGCTGCAGACTGGTGCTGCACATTTCAGTAATGCCTGTATGCGTGACAGGGCATTATCACACGCTTCCTCTCATTTTATATCCTGATGTTAACCAGGCCCGGCGACTACTGCACCTGCGGGCCTTGGGTGTGAAATCGTCCCCATTGCTGGGTCATACCACCGAGGAATCCCCGAAAGGCGCACTCGTTTTGTGAGTGAAACACGGCCGTTTAGGATGGCCTTCTCATTAAGCCTGCAGAACGCTCATCCTGGGTGGGGGCGACCGTAAAAAATCTCAACGCCTTGACTGAGATTCAAACTCAAGATCTCCCCGCTTTGAGTCTGTGCTCTACCCCTGCGTCACAGAAACAGCTTTCATCGCCCCCAACGTCTTGCCATAAGCATCTAATACCACCATACTGTTAAGCATGGTTTACTGTATATATATATAAATATAGGAAGAATACCCACCCAGTGTGTCCTCCTTTTCTCTCTCACATTTTTCACAGCAGTAGATGAAAATATCTGTCTGGTAACATCGATCTCTCGTCATCTTGTTACACCAGCTTACACGATCTCCGTACTCACATCCTGAGCAAAAACAAACCAAATATGGCAAATGTTTTATAACATGTAAACAATTCATGATATTAAAGGATATTATCCTCTTATTTATATAACATTTATATATACTTATTATTGTATTTATTATTGTCACTATTATTATTATAATTATTATTTGATCATACTTTTTAACTAACCGTTCAGTGTATTTTCACTTAAGAATATACATCCTCAAACGTGGGGGCACTTATTTCATATTATACATCTATTTTACGTTTACAATTGTGGTATTAACATAAAAAATTCTTAAATGGAAGGTCACAGTTTGGTAAGAGTAAAAGTAAAATTCTTATATTTAGCGTGAGGAGGGTTGCTGTGTCATGCTTTAAAAGATATTCCTTAACGCGAAAATGATTAAAAATCGATTCCATCAACCCTAAATAATGATATTAAGTACCTTTGCGGCCGTATTTCAGCGCCGGGCATGTCTTACAGCAGATGTGATCGACGACGTAACAATCATGGCGTCCAATCGTGCTGCACCACGACGCTTTGTCGTTATTGCAACCTGTCGAAGCATATAGTCACGCTATTAATTTATCTTAAAGTAATTTGTACATGAGCTGACACATAAATAATTCTGAAATTTACAATTTGAAAGAATATTATAGAACTCTTTTTGTTTTGTTTCTTTTTTTAAATTTATTTGATTTAAATTAAAAATACATTCAAACTAGAAAGGAGGATGAAAGGAGGCTTGAAATATTTTTCAGGAAGTTTCATACTAGTTTCATACTTAACGGTGTAAAGTAAATAAAGATATATTTTAAAAAATCTGGTTAATAAATAATTTTGGTTACAACTGTGTATGTAATAGTTATTGAACATTTGTTCAATTTTTTAACAGTTGGGAAAATTAACAATGGAATAGAAAATATATGAGACACAGAAAGATTTTAGTTCCAGTCAACTCGACATAATTTTGCATTTTATAATAAGAACCTACCACAGATGGTTTCCTCATATATCTAATACTTCCGTTATACTCCGATATAATTTTACTTTTACTCACTAGGAGCGCTGGTTGTTGTAGGCGCCAGTGTTGTGGTGGTGGGTGGTGACGTGGTAGTGGGTGGCGGTGGCGTCATATGCCGGGGGCACGTGGCACAACACATCGTTCTGTAAATAAAGTAACGACAGTGTCCCGGATGCATACCGCTGCAGTAATCACCCTTGTCGCCAAACTCGCATCCTGCAACATATATTCTATACATTCAATATATAAAACATTTTATGTAACTCGTTTGAACAATAAATTAAATGGTTTCAATGATTTATATTTGTAAAGTAGCCCTTTGGGTTCTGTACTATAAAAGGTTATACCACTGAAAGTGTACAGTTCACATAAATATACACCCTAATCAAATATATATGAATAGAGAAATATTAAAAAAGAAAGTGCAATTTAGATTTTAAAAGGATTAAAGTTGTACAATGAAATCAGATATTCACACAAAAAGGGAACTTTCAAGATGAGATTCCAGTTTGATATGCAGGGTCGGATTGTTCCGGGTTGACATAAAAGGGGACCGAACTGTCTCGCTTGTGTTGCTTGTTTTTTTCTAGTGAAGCGGTTTGAACGCCGGACATGTGCGCCACCGACATGCCTTCGAATCCCGGATCAGCCCAGTATTTTACCCTGAGCAATTTGTCTTCGTAACAGGATAAAAATTTAGAATACTTTATTCATAATCGAGGACTTAGTAACATCCATTTGAGTGTCAGGAGCCGGTAAAAATGTTATGTTAATAGCAGCATCCGCCCCAGTCTTTGGTATGTTTAGAAACATCACCTGAAACTCCTGTCCAGTGTCGCCGACAGGTGGCGCAGCAGCGGCTGAACCTTTGGTAACACTCAGAGGCTGATAGTGACCCACAGTCCTGATCAAGATCTTCACCCGCACACGCTTTAGAACGACAATAAACATAATGTTTATAACATATATATATATATTCTAATATTCAAATGATGTTTTGATAAGGTTAATAGAATTTTCATACATACACATGGTACACTGATACAATTCCTTTAAGGTCATTATATACAGGACAAGGGCATATTAATATAGCTCAGCATCATCATCTGTGAATACATAAAGAGTCATTAAATGGCTTTGGCAGTTCTGGTAGGATGTGAGACTTCTACTCAAATGCTACGAACCAAAAACCCCCGATAAGTAACTTTGAATCACCGTTACGACTATTGACCATTAAAATGTATCAAATATTCTTCAAAATAATAATAATAATATATATATATATATATATATATATATATATATATATATATATATATATATACATATATATATGTACGAACACACGCATTTCCACCTAGTATGAGATGGCAAACCTCATGATAAAAACAACTTTTATGTTCTGCAACCTTCGGGGACCTTGTGGATCTTGTTGCTGAGTGAAAAGGCGTCTGTGGGAATCACATTGTTCGTAACGTTGACTTAGAGTATACATTAAACTAATGATATACTAGTATCTTGTACTTGTCCCAAGAAATATTCGTTAGTCGATATTCATTTAATGTGTTTAACATGTGCTTTAGCATGTGCTTTTTCAATGCTGATGTACTAGTATAGTTAAACGGGACTTTAAAAGCACCTACTATGTATATCATTAAATTGCCGTGTACGAGTTTATAAATGGCAGTTTTTACTGTAAAATAAAATTCAGTATCACTGTTTTCTTTCTGTAAATAGAAAAACCACAACAATTACCACCAAGAAAAAATAACAGATGACATACATGGTCCGCCGGAAGTGATCTTGGTAGTGGTTGGTGGCGTGATCGGCGGGGGAGTGGGGGTAGTCGGTAAGGGCGTCTGGGTTGCCCCATTGCGGCACGTGTAGCAACAGTCTCGTTGCCGATTGGCGTCTCCGCAATTATTGGTGGTACAGCCCTTGACACGATCTCCGTATTCACATCCTGCAATGCCATACAATAGCAGTTAGACACCATGTGTTCTTCCAACCGTGTAGTAAATTTTATTATTATTATTATTATTATTATTATTATTATTATTATTATTAGAAACAGTGGAGTATTATAAAAACCCAAATTATTATACATTTTACATAATTGGCCTGTGACTAGCTCCATATCAACATGTTACAATTCCATCTTACAGATTAATGTGAGTGAAGAGATATCAAATGGTTAAATAATTTGATTCCTTTATAAATGCATTCTTAAAGCAATTTGTTCTAATTATTGGCAAGGCCGACCTTTTTCCTGATCACAAGAATTTGAAATTTCCCTACAGGGGGTTAAATTCATCTTTCATGATCCGTTTTACCATTCTCTGCATGTAAGTATCATATAAATCAATTATGAAGTAGCATTTGCACAATCCTTCCTAGAACATTTGGCAATTTTTCACAATTTGTGTCTATCTAATAAGGCAACAATACCATACATTGATGAGAAAAAGAGAACAGATTCAATATATATATTTAATACCGATTATCATATTTTATTACGCACAATTATTAATTTATACGCTAGTGCACACCAATCAATGAGTAGATTATTTCTAAAATGGTTTTGGATTAATTAATTCAGTCTCATTTGAACACGTATGCAAGAGCAAAGTGCACATCTGACCTGGTATGTCGGTGCGCCATCTGGCGCAGGTTTCGCAGCATTTGTCTTCCTCCACGTAGCACCGCTCGCCTGTGTACTGCTTGCAGTAGCTGGCTCGATCCCCGTACTCACAGCCTGCAACATCCATCACACACCACACACTGTCTATATGTATGATTATCACTCTCTTTCTTTCTCCCTCTCTCTCTCACACATATACACACAAATACATCATATATATCATAACATTACATAATAATAAAAATGATAATAAAATAATGATGATTATGATAATAATAATAATAATAATGATAATAATAATAATTATAATAATAATTATAATAAAAATGTTGATTTGGGCCTTGAATTGACCGACATCTCCTGACTTTAAGGTTTTACAGGCAGAGTGCATGTGCTACCATATTTTTAAAGCCTCAGTAGAGAATGCTCTGCCTCCATGGTTCTTGAGGTTTGTTCTGGGGGCTGCTTGCTTTAGACAGCTTTGACTTTAACAGAGGTTTCTGCTTGGCAAATACATCTTAGGTAAATCAGGAATATAGCTAAATACCAGGCCTTTTAATGTTTTCAAGACCATAAGGAGAATCTTTTAGATGATACTTTTAATCACTGGCAGCCAGTGAAGTTGACGGAGTACTGGTGAGACATGTGCATGTATTGGAATGTGAAGCAAACTTTTCTGCATTATCCTGCATTATGATCTGGAGCTTTTGCACCAAGTGGTTTGGAAGATCAGCATGTGATAAATTTAAAAATAAAAATAGCCTCAATGTCAGAAAGGCATGTATAAGGTTCTCGCTTGTGGCGCCATCTAATGTAGTTTATAATATGATATATGATATAATAGAGGATAATATAATACAAAAGTGTCTAATAAAATATAAAATAATAGAGTACAATATAATATAATATAATATATGTTAGGGGTTTATCATTGCGTTTGCTTGTTCTTCTGTGTTGGTGTCCTTGCTAATCTTAACGCTTATGTTTAGAAGTGTCTGGTACCTCCTTTGTCGTGTCGTTTTTTTTTCAGACCCAGCTGAGTACAATATTTGCTTTTATACTTGTTTGTGTATCTTACAATTTATGTCTCTACGTTTCTTGGGCAGTCAGCGCTGTGTGTGTGCGTGTTACCTTTCTTGTCTTCACGTTTCCGGCTCAGACAGTGCTGACAGCACGACTTCGTTTCTTCGTCGTAGCAGTACCCCAGAAACATCGTCCTACACCAATCAGCCTTGTCACCATAGGCACAGCCTGTGTGACAAAAGCCACCATATATAGATTATATCTTATAGTATGTTCTTACATTTACTATGCTGGCTTATACAAGCGAGTTAAACCTTTACGTATCGACAGTTTTTTCAAACAGAAGATGATAATAGTCCTAACCCAAAAGGACAGTGTTTTACAGTAAAAAGAACTCATACTGATGTATATCTGTACATATTTCTCTACTTCAAGTCGTAAATTTGGACTACAGATGTACTATTTATAACGACCTTTCCACGTCTCATAACAGAAGTACATGTAATGACTAATATAGATATGTACAATGACAAACACTCTGCAGGGGATCACCTGTAAAACAAGATGTCCTGTACAACAGTAGAAGGCCAAAATGAATCAATGGCTAATCCTAGGATGTAGGGAAAATATATAGAAATTAGTGAAATTAAAGACATTTTAGGTGGCACCGCAAGTGTGAACCAGAAGTTACAGATAATTGCGACCATAAAGCACACTATATTTCATAACAAGCCATTCAGAAGTCTCTGAGAAAGTACTAACAAGGTGTTTACTATAACCACCTGTATGCCGTTGAAAAGTAGATCAAGATGACCTATTGCCGCACCTATACGACTTTGAAAATTTAAGTACCCATTTTTAATGCTTTCTTGAGATACCCTTTTCATACTGTAATAATTAACGGATGGATGGATTGACGGACAACCGGACGACACTAGTCAAGACATACTGAAGACTAAAGAAGTAAAAGAAAAACTATTTTCGAACTTGAACGAGTTTGTTTTGTATACACCAGCTTTGAAATGTATGTACCCATGTTTAATGCTTTTTGAGATAACTTTGGTAAAAGTTAACGGACGGATGGATTGATGGACAGCCAGACGACACATGGTATGGGTGATGACACTGACTAAATAGTTTATACCGCGGCTGAGGGGTAAAAACGTAAAAGAAAAACTAGATGTGATATGTCGTCTGATCCTATTATTTAACCTCCGCAAGGATCCCAACAAAACTTTAATAAGATTACCTATTTTTACGTCACCAACATGCCTTACGTGTGAGCCCTATTACCAACGATTTGTCCTGATAAAGATATTGATAAAGATATTGCCGTACAGAATCTTCTGAATCAAAACATTTTATGGTGATCTAAATTAACTACAACATTTATTGGATTCCTCGTTTGGTTTTTATAACTCCCCTAAATTTTCTTACAATCCGTTCATAATGTTTTGCTTTAAGTTGTAACAATATTTTTATGCAAATTTAAGGTAAGCAAAACAAAATCAGACTAATGATATAAATTTCACACAGTACAGCGATGAAAGTAGATGAAATCGGTACACATCTCAAGTAAAACTTTTAACGCATATTTAAACTATTTTTATTTAATATATTCAACCTTGAAAAATCATAATGAAGGCAGACAATTAACCTAATCATTTCAAAGATGCTCAAAAACATGCATTAGCTGATCATTTATGGTTATCCTAGGGCTGTTACTTTTGATTGAATTTATTTCTAAAAGGTTATAACGGTTATAACGAAATATATATATTCAAGTCGATACAGAAAGCAAGTCTAAAATCGGAACTCAAACAAAAAAGAAATTACCTTTTATTCCAGTATGTAGTTTTGCACACGTACCGCAACACGTAGCGTTATTTGAATAGCAGCTCCGTTGGTCGATTCCGGAACACCATTGAACTTTGTCCCCGTATTCACATGCTGTCCAAATATACAGTATGGTTAATTCTCGTAAGATCAATTAACTATCGGTATCGATTCAGTTATACATACACATCTCATTGCAGTTTATTTATACAGGAAAACTATTAGGTTAAAACTTCAAACAAACTTATACTTCCTTTTAAGAAACATGTTTAACCGCGTGGTATTTAATGTTCAATTTAGTATTAAAAAAGGGAACTTTACAGTGATATGTACATTATAGAGTACCGATATTTTTAATACCGCTTAACGCTTAGAATCTTTTTGTTTTCAGTCTGTTTTTTGTATCTTCAATATTATTTATGATTTTCCGGTGAGTAGTGTTCAGCATTTCCTTAATGTTAAAAAAAAAACATAAATCTAATGTACTACACATCAAGGTATTGACTCAGGCTGGCATTTTGGCTACCCTTGTTTACATAGAATATAGACCCCAGAAAAAAACTGATAAAAGTGACCTGTTTCAGCAAAACATCCATCCCGGTGAACGACCCTTGTTATTTTATTCTGACGACAGATATGTTCCTTGGGGACGCGCCGAGGAAAAAAAATCATAGTCTGCAAAGGCCGACGTCTCACGTTTATTGTTGAAGCGCGGAAATCTAACATAGTTGCCTGGCCTTCTGGTAAAAACAGACCAGACATCACGAAAAATCATAGCCGGCCTATTGCACGCAAGTCGGGAATCTGCCATAGCAAAGTAATGGCCGGAGCAGTCATTGCCACTAGCCCAAGGGGTCGGCATTGAGTTGAAATAAAAACAAACTCCCGGGAAAACCGTTAGGATCGGTAGATGCGAGTATGCTGCCAGTAAGATATTTTAAAAATCCGACGGAAACAATCGATATATGTGATGAAGGAACCGAAAAGCTCGACTGATTTACAATGTAACTTTTCCTTTTTTTATTTCCTGGAGAAGAAACCAGGAGTGATTAAAATGATTGTAAAAATTTGGTGATCTGCAAAGAATATTGGTTCGTATGCAGGTACTTGCCGGCCAGCTAGACTTGTTGATTTCTTACGATCGCTTAGGAAAATCGGTCGGCAAAATAAAATCGTTAGATGGGGAGGGGGGGGGGCTATGATCTCACCTATTTGAAATGATGAACGTTTTGCATGTTATATTTGTCATGTCATGTTTTTATTATTCTACTCACAGGGATTGTCTTTTTGTCGTATTTGCTCGCACGATTCACAACAGTCGTCTCTGTGCATCTTGGTGTAACATTTCCATGGCGTGTCTCTCACCATCTCAACACAAGTCTGGTTCCCGTCTCTCCGACGACCCTTGTAATCGCCATAGATACAATAATCTGCAATAGTCAAATTGGAGTGACATCGCTATTTTATTTAATCAAATAGTCCATAACACAGGTTAACAAAATGCTGACTGTAAATAGCTGCTGCAAGGAAGACCACAATAAATATGATAAAAGATACTGTTGCAATTAAGTTTTTCCTTAATATTTCTTTGTAACATATAGGTTGGTCAATATGCGATGTGGAGATTATACAAGCAGTAAACCAATAAAAGCTATATTTCCCCCACAAAATTAATCCTTTCTTACGCCAATACACAAAATACAACTGATTGAATCAATTATGAAAAAATACGACCAATCATCGACCTTACACAACCCTGATAATTTTCTACTGAAGCAAAGCTGCAATTTTACTGTTAAAGCATGGGCATTAAAAAATTAAAGGCGTTGATAGAGACATGAAAACTGCTAAACCTCACCTTTACCCTCTGGTGCCCGACTGTCATAGACACAGTCACTCATATAACACCACTGAAAAGTCGATGCACACGACCATTCATTAAATTATCATAAAACATCAGGCAAAATCAAGTAAAAATGAACAAAAAGAATAAAAAATAGAATCAGACGAAAAACCTGGCGATGCATGGTGATGCCTTATCGATATATCTACCTATCAACCTATATGTAACAACCTAGTCGAGAATGCTGTTGTTCAAGATAAATAACCAGATAAGATATATATGAAAATAATAAAACATAAATTAATACATGACGTAACACCAGAATGTTAACAGTGAAATAGTTTTCTCAATTTCTAAAACCTATTATTTCGAAGAACAAATATGTTAAAACTTTAAGGTTAAAAAATAAGGTCTGGTTCACAGGCACTTTTTCAGAAATCAATAGGGCGGGCGGTTTCTTAATTTTTTTGTATGTTTCGATATAAATGTAAATTGATAAGGGAAAAGCATGATAAAAACAGGTTTATTTTGCTAAACACGTCAAAACACTGCATAACAAAGGAAATTTTATCAAAATTGTATGATTCTATCCTCTTGAAAGAAATGTTCGAGCGGCTGGAGCTAAACATGGGTAAGGTTTTATTGAAAATCAAAATAAAATTTTTGATGCGGAGGTTTAAAGTTGACGTAGGCGCTGCCTGAGAACCATTCCTTTTATTTTTTTTAGCCTTAACTGACCTTTTTATTTCCGCATGGGGTTCCGGTCGCCGCTCGATTGTCAAAGTTTGCGAAACAATACTTGTACCTGTTATGAAAGCAAGTCATCCTCTGACAGATGTTAGCATCTGTCGCGGCGCCCTGGAAAACAAAATCACGCGATAAAAATAGATGACAATCTCTGTAGCGAAAAGCTACTCCATGCATGACCGAACATTCCAGTTATTTCGAAAATGGAAACAACTTTTTAACTAGGCCGTCCGAAATTCTAACACAGAATTCTTTTTGTTCATTTAGATATAATAACTCGTTAGTGAGTGAAGCACGGCCGTTGGGCAAGCTCACCCTGGGTGGGGCCATAGATTCGAACTTACGACCTCAGGGCTTTGAGTTCTGTGCTCTACCTTTGAGTCAGTTTGACAACAATGTTAAAGCAAAGCAACATACCCATATCTCGAACATACATTTCAAAGCACACTTAAATATAGATAGAAAGTAAACCAGACAGCGGCAGAGAGGGACATTTAAAAAAATCAGAAAAAAATACTTACCCCGCAGTAGTACGATGATGATCCAAACACAATTTTACACTGTTGATCGGGGGTCAACTTCTGACCTGGCAACGGACGGTTCTTAACATCAAGCTCAGGGATGTTCTTTGCACTGTTTGTCATACAGTTCCTTCCTTCTCTATATTTCAACAAGAACAATGTATTATTCAGACGTGTGTGTGAAATTAGAAATAATCCAGTGAAGCCAGGGGCTGTCTAAACTGTGTTAGTATATATAGTGGACGTTAAATGGTAGTCTATAACATATTGAACCTACTTAGGAGAAATAATACTTCGACATATTTTTTTGTACTTAGTTTTCAAAGAATGTTATGCTTTACCTTGATATATTAATGCCGACAAATCAAGAAACTTTAAGCTTCGCTTTCTACTACATTATTTCTTAACCAGCTTTCCGTAATTTGTAGATTACACAAAAAAAATCAACACGGAACGACGGCTTGACGCAGAGGGTTCTAAATCTGTTTCTGGATAAAGAAGAAATTAAAACTTACCAACTTATATATCATATTCATTTCTACAAAAAGTAAATATAGATATGTGTGTAAAGGATAGGTCTGTAGCTCGGCCGTGCCACTGTTTATCAGACGGAAACAAGGTGAAGAATAATCTAAAGTCATTACCTTAAATTGAGGCATTAGAGTGAATAAGCGAGATTCTGTAGCAGACTTCATCTTAGGCCAAAATAAAAAGGTATGGTTATCAGGCACCGCCCGTGTCAATTTTACCCCCCCCCCCCCATTTCTGCATAAAAAAATATTTTTTTGTCATCTTTCAAGAAAATTAAATAACATTAACACAATAAATAACACAAAAGATTTCCTTTGTTATGTAATGCTTTTACCTGTTTAGCAAACAAATTCTATCATTATCATGTTTTCCCTGATCATTTGAAATTTTTATTAATACATTCCAATAAAACGTAACAAAAAAACCGCCCGCACTGATTTTTTTTGTTAAAAAGTGCCTGAGAACCATACCTTTTTTTGGCCTTAGGGCACTGTAAGGGATTGGCACCAAAACTTACACCCAAAGCATATCAGAGGGTACAGGGACCCCCCTTTTCCGGACTTGGGGACCTATTTTTATGGTTTTGTCATTGGTGTACTGGGTTGGTCCCCCCCTTTTCCTAAATCCTGGATACGTCCCTGTACACGTCCTTCCCCCAAAATAGTAATACATAATTTCTATTATCAATCACTAATGTGAACGATTTGACGATACCATTTTGAACTCACTGTGTGAGGCCGTTGATGTATTTCCTGAATTCGTCCACGGAGCACGACGAGAACTTGTACCCGTTCTTGTAGTTCTCGTCTGTCTGTGTGAGCGGGGAGGTCGCCATGATGTACTGTTTCTGTGTATCACACGTGTTTCCGTTACGGCCGTCATGCCTTCCTCCAAGACTACAATAGTTAACACCGGGAGGCTTAATAAGTATTGTAATTTTTCATGTTTATTTACCTCAGTGCACCTTCTATATATTTGTATAATTTTTATTCTCTATGATGCAAATCACAATAACAGGTAAGAACTTTGTACACGTGCCAGTTCTTAACTTACGTTCTCAGAAATGGTCTCCAGAGCCTGTATAAATTAACATTGTTTCAGTTTTTTCATAATATCACCTAAACCGTTGCTATGGGGATAATAAATATTCATATATATGAAAGTTAAAAATATTCTCTACAATTTGGTGTATGATACTTTAAGATTTCACCTTACCGATTAAATTGTTAAAGATGTATTCATGTATTTCAGTTTATACATTTTGTTGGGTCCTGAGCAGTACAGAGCATTAGTTTATGAACATTTAATCTACAATATGATTCCTCAATATACAATACTGATTCCTACTAACATTAAATATCGAGTAATGTATCAGGCCAGTTGTATCGATTGATAGATCGATACACTTGGTGAACCTTATACCATGTACGGCCATATCGTTCTTTGTATCATCAGAGAATGTGTTTTCTTGATTTTCAAGTAAACTGTCATGAAAAGACAATTGCATACTTGTGTCCCAGTTCGTGTGCTGCCGTCTGGGCGCTGCCGAATTCCCCAACGTCCTCGTTCAAAGACACCCGCCAGAACCGACAAACGGCGTCATAAGGGGCGTAACCGTAAATATGTACACGGTTCCCATCTCGTCCAACGTGAGTCCACATGACGTTACTGGAGTGAAAGATGACGTCATCAACATCTTGATAATTGAAGGTTTTGATGATCATGACTTTATTGTAATAATTTTTTTGTGTATCTGCAGTTTTTATTCAGGACGTACAGAAAAATCACCGTGCTATGATTTTTAAACAATATCAGGTCTACAGACTTATCTAAATATATTATTACTACAGTTGCATGTCCATTAATTCGTATGGGGATTGGTTATGTTCGATAGTTATCAGTTAAGGTAAGTCAAGGGTAAGTATATACCCAGGGCAAACAGTTTTAGTATTCTTTCCTTAAAATGCACTCCAATACATAATACTCTTCGACGAAAAATCACCTTGGTACCTGCTGAAAATTCCTATAGTTAAATGTATTTATTACCGACTATATAGGTATGAGCCACTTTCAAGACATCAGATTATAGTACATGCTATATCAGCCCGCGGCCAAGGGCAGGGCAATACAATCCCGGTCAAGCGCCGCAATGAAACGGACCAGATGCGCTCTACAATAAATGTGTCCAGCTGTCGGGTCATTTGCTCTGTTCTTTATTTGTCTCAATAGAGTATTGTGCAAGTTAACTCTAAGATAAAGTAGGACTTCAAATAGTACTCGGACCAATAAAGCTTTATTTTGCCCGATCGGACGGCAAAAAAAAAAACACAATTGAATCGGTCATTACCATAAGAGTTCATTAGTTAACACCCCTTCTCCTACAACTACTACTACTACTTCTTCTACTGCTATTATTTATTATTGTTATTGTTATTAAGTTTTATTAAGGATAAGTTTGTTTTCTTTTGCGGGAATATTACCTATTAAGCTGCATAATTAATCATTTAATATTATCCCCGTAGTTTCTTCTATTTCTTTTGTGCTTATATGTCCTCCATGCCAGACATGCTTTTTCAGGAGGAGCCTAGGGGATTTTCCTGTATTTCGAGCTCACATGCCTATTAAGACCATTACAGGCGGGTCGCCTGTAATCCCCATTGTCCCCTATGTCCATTATAGCGCGTCTAAAGGGAATTTATTCTGCCAAAAGGAAGTAAAGGTTTTAAATTCTAGCGCTGAAGACATGTCCATAAAAAACCGGCTTTCAAATGCGAGCGCTTTTCCGTTCAATGAATATAAGGAGCTGAAATACCAGCTCCCTGTCTCACTTAAAAAATGCATTTCTGCATATGATTTTCAAACATTTTGCCTTTCTTTGTTGATTGCATTTTGTTCTTCTTATTAATACTAAAAAATCCAAGTAGACATTTCATAATTAAAATATGCGATATTCATTCAATACCAGCTGATTGCAAAATTTTTGATCTGATAGAGCCATAGATTATCCACGGGTACAACTAGTTATAATTAATACTATTAACCTATTTTCGACCTTTATCTATTAATTAAATATCCCAACACTTTTATGCCAAGGCACGTTTATTATACATAAAATCTAAGATATAAGTACAGTGTAAGATTGGCTGAGAACAGTGTGCAGCTCACTCACCCGGTAAACAATGTGGCCTGGTCGTTAGCAGGCAGGTTGTCATTGTCGGTATTTTCCTTTAACCAGTTTTCGAACTGTTTTAGGAGCTCGTCTCCCTGTACGTAGCCAACGTTCTTATGTATGTCTCTTGCCGGGGGCAAGGAAGAGTATGGAGAGTCCATTGGTGTCTGCAAAATAAAACAGCGCAAAAAGCTTTTGGCCTTAGTTATTCTAAACAGAATCCAGGGGAAGGGGTCCAGGGGTCCGGGCCCCTCTTTTCCTGCCACCGAAACTTTTTTTTTAATTATTTTCAGACTAATCTTTGCCGCCTGGACCCCCTCCCCCTTTCTGAACCTTTGGTTTTCACATTAGCTCTCCTGAGTTGGAACCGTTCTTTTCCTAAACCCTGGATCCGTCCCTGCTTAAATATGTAATGGTCTAAAGCTTTTATTGTTCTAATATTTAGGTAATGGTATCGGACGTTGGCATTACTTTGCTTATATTCAGGTAATGATCCATTTAGTGCATTTCTCTGTTAAGCTGATGCTTTCGAAATTCGTATTTTGAATTTTGACGCGTCTTATTCACGCATAACACAGTAGATGGCGTCTATTTGCACAAAGAAATATATCCTTTATCTAGGAAAAATAGAGATAGCGAGGGCGATACATATTGATGAAACAAAAGAAACTCACCGTTGCCACATACATCCCCACAAGCTTAATGAGCAGCTCGTAATCGCTTGCATCAATATTCATGTACCGTAGCGCAACCTGTGATACAAAGTTCGAGTACATCATTCAGTTGCTACTGGTAAGGACATAGTTTTATATTTTTTACCACTGTTATGATATACAGACTCCTTAATCGACCGCTCATCATTATCAGACAACATCAAAGAGGTTTTATAAATCAGTATACTATAGAACTAGTTCTGTTGTGTTAGTTAATAAATAAGCTTATACAATCTTTATATCTGTCACTTTATTTCTATATAATCTAAATAATTTATTTCCGTTAATAGATATTGCTGTAAAGCTGTTTATGAGCAAGGGCGAATTAAGAGTTTAGCAAGGTGCAAACTCCCCTCCCCCCCCCCCTCCCACCCCCTTGTTTCGAACAAAAATTGTGAAATATAATAATACCTGGTTAATAACGAAAACAGCGCCGGCATTTGCGTCTCGGACACGTTTCTTTTGCTTTACATCACAACACTAAAGTCTACATTCTGCTAGTTCCTTTTTTTGTACATGTCTAGGACAATGCCCCCCCCCCCCCCCCCCACCCTAGTTCAATTCGTATCCGCCACGATAACATGCATATAAAAGCAAAACCATTTCAGTGAAATTCGTGATGTGACGTTACCCCATTGATGATATGAGCGAAGTACAACCGGATGTTCTGGATGGCCTCCTGTTCTCGGCGATCGGGATCAGATCCCTCAACCTCGTCATAACGCCTGAAATAACATATAATATATAACACTGAATAACTTTTAAATTCTGTACATTTTAACCACGACCACCTGTGAAGGAGACTTATCAAAATGTTGGACTATAATGAAGCAGGCTTGGAGAATATACTAGTACAAGTACGCACTGTATACCCAGGGATGAAAAGTATTAATCTGCTAAAACGTAGGTTAAAAGACATGTAGATAAAAAGAATATAGCATTACAGGGAATACAGCAATTAAGAAACAAAAAGGCAAATGTAGCAATTTAAAACAGGCATGGTCAATAGGGAAATAGGGAAGATCATAATTCAGACCTATAACTTAGCGAATTACAATATTCATTCCATCTACAAGGAAACAGATTAATTTCGAACTGAAGGCATAGCAAAATTAGCCATGATGACCTCAGAAGCTGCCATTTTACATGCTGCAAAAGTTGCTCACTTTTTATAAAGGTCGTAGTCGATGAACAGTAGCATCTCCAGTGTGTAAGTCTTCTTCCCACCTGCTCGGCCTCTGACAGTGTCGGAGTCTTTCACATTCATAGCTCGTTTCATTAGCTGTTCCTCAAATGTCATATTCCTCGTCGCTGTAGTAAAATTGGAATATCGCAAAACATATATTGTGTTATAATAATAATGATATTAATAATAATAAAAGTAATAACGAGAAATTTGCACTCAGGGAATGCCAACTTCCACTAAGACAGCTAATTCCCCATTGTGGTATTGTCTGAAATGTGTGATAAATACAGCTGGACAATCACTGGACGTTATAGGTCACGTGGTCCTTTTTCTTTACATGACCTGGGGTCACCAAGCCCTGAAGAAGTGTAGTGAATGGTTTGGCCTGCTATGATTTTTGTGGATTTTTATAATAATCGCACACAAAATTTAAGGTATCAGTCAAATATTTTTTAATCTGTGCTAAATCAAAGACATTTGTCGAAATGGTTATTTGGGACTGCTTGGAGGGATAATTTTGGCTTCACTGCATTCGGACCAGGATTGAGAGAAAATGATTTACACAAGCCATGATTTTCTTGGCCTTGTTTGACTGTAGAAACAAAAAGTTCTCCGGTAATAAAAAATTATATCAGAATTTATTTTGAAAATGATTTAAAAGAGGCCCAAACTTCATGTGTTTTGTAGATATTATATTGGAAAATTAAATACAGCCTCGTGTCTTATAGATACTGATACTGAACGCCATCTAGAGGGAACAAAGTAAACAAGGCAGCACATTATGCCCACATGGCATTTTGACAAATAAGGCATTCTCTTTAAAAAAAAATCTGAATCCAGATGATGATCCCGTTCACCCCCAAAATTAAATAGTTTATTTTTTGTATCAATGTCGAGCTATCCTTAATTCTTCAAAAAACAGTTGATAACTTTTTGAGTAATGTTGCTAACAGACAGACAGACAGACAAACAAACGCCGCCAAACGCATAACCCCCGACGCTCGGCGGAGGTATTAATATTAATAATAATAATAATAATAATAATAATAATTATAATAATAATAATAATAATAAAATAATAATAATATAATAATTATTATCATAATAAAAATTAATATTATTATAATCATAATAATAATTATTATAATAATAATGATAATAATAATCATAATAATTATAATAATCATAATAATCATAATAATAATTTTTATTTTTATTATTATTATTATTATTATTATTATTATTATTATTATTATTATTATTATTATTATTATTATTATTATTATTATTTCAAAACGGGATCGGAGAAAGGTAGCGTTATGGAAAGAGGAGCTGTACCGATGGTATTGAAACTGAATATACCGGTAGAGAACTTATTATAAATCGAAATCAAGAACCAAGATATAAACTATATTAGCACCATATGTAATTTGACAATTGTTCCGCTTATCAATGGTGCACGTCCAATTTTATCGGGGCTAAGCATATTTGATTTGAATTCGGAACAAAATTGTGAGGCTTCTTTTGAAAACGCAACCGCTTTATCCTGCCATCTGGTGGCGAGGACGTAAACTACACAAATTGTAATAAAACAAGTTAAAATGTTGGAATTAAGGAATGTTAAACAACTTAATATGATAGACATGATGGAAATCATATTGTAGTAAAGAAAAGCAAATAATACACCAAGTACGTATTATCTTATCCCACAATCCCTTTATACATTTGCCGGCAAATAAACTACAAGTTTGGAGATAAGTGTAAAATACAATGTCCATGGCACAGAAAAAAGGTGGGTTCCGGGGCACTTTTTTCAGATATTTGGACGGGAGATCGAATTTATTCTTACCTCTTTATCATAAATTCTCGATTAAAAATTTATATGATCGGGCTACCTCAGGAAAAATAATTGCTTTTGTTAAACTGATAAAATACCTTCTAACAAAATTAAATTTTATCGAAATTTTATTATTATTTTCTTGAAAGAAAAGTGAGAGGGCATGGAGCTCAAAATCAGAAAATTTCTTATGATAATCAACATAAACATTATTATGCAAGGGGGTATCAAAATTGACGAGTCTGGTGCTTGAGAAACCAACCTTTTGTGACCTATGCATGATTCAGCAGGAATATCATTGGCAGTTTAACATATAATCTGTTCCTCAAACCTAGGAAATTACCTTAGGTGATTTTGAACTAATTAGGTAGGCCTTCTAAATGAGACATATGTCTCAGAGTAGGCTCTAGTGGTTAATAAACTCACTTGTTTATTATAGGAGTTTACCATGTATTTAAGTGAAAACTTACCACCATCGGTGTAGAATCCTTCTCTTTTGAAATCCTCTTTGTAAACAACATATCGGTTGTCTTGGGTCCCAATATTGCCCGCTCTGGGCATGCGCATTTTAGGACTTCTGTCAGCTCGAGGCTTTATAGTGTAAATATCTTTTCCGTCACCAAAATTACCGCGCTAGAAAAAAAACAGAACATGGTACAATTGTAAGTGATTTCATCTGATACAAAAGCATGAATTTTAGCTGCGTAATAAACACGATCGAAAAAGTTACCTACGCTTCCTCCCATGTAAAGCCATTAGGCTTTTATTCACCTGAGTCCTGAATGGTGCAGTGTATGAAGTTTCAAAGAATTACCTCAAAATGTCAATGGGTTTCACTCTTCTGAACGAATTATAATACGTGACTGTTTAGAGACATTTCTCTGCGCATTGGGAGTGAGTGATGGGGTTTTCATTTTGACTTATCAGGGAAAATATGTATGATATAAAAAGAAATTATGACCCTTGAGATAAGTATAGCGTACTAATCTAGTCTCCAATGCTATTACACATATTTTTTCCATAGCATACAATAAACAATTTTAGTTTTTTTATTAAAAAAAGAAGATTCTTATTACAAATTATTATCATTTGATTAATTGTTTATCGTATTCAGGATTATGGGATCAGCACATGCAAACACTTACGTATTTTCGTTTTTTGCTCCACTGACTGCCTTCATTCCACACAACAAACGATGCTTGTGTTGCAACATCTGTGTAGTAAGCGTAATCCTGAAAAAGAATAATATGAATAATAAAATAGGCCCTCCGAATCATCTTCTCATCAGAAAAAGCACACACACGTGGAAAGAGAATATTTCGAATGGCTCAAAATAATCCTGATTGCTCATGTTTAAGGCCTGGAAATCATATTGTCTTTTCGTCAATTACGTTATGCAAACTTTAAGGAGGTTTTCAAGACAAATTTGATATTAATATATGATGACGACTTCTTGGTCCCCTTTGAATCATCAAAACTGCTTGCTTTATACATAAACAATCTCTAACAGCAAGTGCACATGCAAAATGCAAATTAAAGATAGAAATGTTTTACCGCGTCTTTGTTCCATTTTTCCATGCGGCCATTTTTACTGAGGTTTATGGGAACGCTGGACTGGACATTATCATGTTAATTACAGATATATAAAAATGCCTTACCGCGTCTTTGTTCCATTTTTCCATGCGGCCATTTTTACCAAGGATTATGGGAACGTCGGGCTGGACATTATCATTCCGCACCAGGTTTATTCTCTTCTCTTTACGGTTTACTCTGAGTCTGAGTTTTACACTCTTAGGCATCTTTTTCCCCGTCTCCATCTGAGTCTGATCCTCTTGAACATCCGTCTGTTCCTCTGCAATAAACACATTACTGTCCACCAGCTAGAAAATAACAGGTCGAGCATAATGTTGGCTTCTAGCTTTGGCCTGTCCACAGACAGGCTTGTGTTTTTTTTTCAATTATTTGTGCATAAGAGATTTTCAAATGAAGACCAAAAGAAATGTTGCTGATTGTACTAAAATAAATAAGAAACTATTCCCTCCACACTATATCAAACTCGACCTACTGTTTGGTCTAAAAGAAACATTCTATTATAAATGTAAGTCAGCGAAGATATCCTTTTGTTTTATGTGTATTACTAGTCTACTTTTGCATGATGCGGTCAGCTCTTACCAATTTAAATAGCTCAGATGTGTTCTGCAATATTGTCGAAGCGACTGTGTTACTGAAAAAATTCCACAGACACCAGGTGTCACTACTGCATATTATGTGATGGATCTGATCTCGCTTCCTTTTTTTCATGGCTGAAAATCATAGATTATACATGGGAAGGATGTATACGATTAGGAAATCCAGTTTAAACGTGCTCGAATCGTTAATTGTTTCGTAGCCTTCCATTAAACTATTCTAGCGGCACTTGTGCAAAAAAATGTTTCCATCACAAGCATCAGAATAATGTGCAATAGAAGTATCATTATTTTACACCCATATAAAGTTCATCATTTATTTTGTCATTTTAATTTGTATGTTTGATCGTGTTAAACTAATTATCCCTACCACTCCTGGTTGGTAATAATGCCCGTTATGCATAAATCATTTGCTTTTATATATGTTCCTGATTTTATATGCATATCTAAACGGCACTGAAGCCAACTGAAAATATGACTAAGGAGGCTATTGAATATTTTGAAATGAATACGCAGACTCCAATGTCATTATTAACATAGCCCGTCTGTCCTGGAGGAACCGGTGCTGTACCAGTGTGTTTAAAGCAGGCTTGGCTGGCCTAGGGTAACACCGAGGATGGAATGCTTACAAGAAGGGTTCACACTGGCACACCCTGAATGGGAGTCCATATAAAAAACTTTTAAGAACGACTAAAAAAGGTATATATATATATATATATATATATATATATATATATATATATATATATATATATATATATATATATATTACAAATGGAAGCGATAACTGGGTTAAAAAATAATAAAGAAATAGCGCTGAGGTCTGTACATATTTAGATACCCCCAATATCATATACAAACTTAACTGTGTCGCAGTTTAAAAAAAACAGGGTTATTCCCAAATACAAATAAATAGATTGGGTCTTTGACATTAACAATGATATTTCTTTATCTCATAATGGAAGAATTATGAAAGAATTCTTTACATAAATAAAAAAAAACATATCGTGGTCATCCGTATTACTAGATTAAACAACTAAGAATGATTGAACTGTCCTTAATTTTTTATTTACTTTCAGCAAAATCTGTTCATAACTATTTGAGTAAGGTTACTAATGGACACACCAACAATGAACCCCCCCCCCCCCATAGGAAAATATAAAAACACGCCATCTGCATGAGATATAACCACGTTATGTATATTTAACATTATATAGTTATTGTTCCTGAAATCGTTATGACATTTCAATGTATTTTTTACATTACCTCCGCTGCACTGCCTGTCTCTTCGGGTGCATGGGTACTGGAAGCCCTTCCGGAATTTCCGTGGTACCCTCCACCCTGCCCGGCAAGGTCTGTTCTCGGGCACCAGCCTTCCTCCTGAGGATCTTATGCAGACTAAGTAACGACATCTGTTGGTCGTATCCGGAAAATATTGATTTGCTCTCTTGCACGTCTCTTGTACAATTGGAGGCGGATTTCTTGACTCTGCGAAGGTAGGATTAACCTTGAATATTCTCTGCTGCCTAGAGACAGTAAGAGACCCGATCAAACATTGTAAATCTTACAAAAAAAAAACAGGGATTATGATAGCAAAGCATATGGGTAAAGGGATAAAATTATGAATGATTATGAACCCTGTTGGACTAAAGACAATACAAATTCAAAAGTAATAAGTTTTTCTAATGTATATCTGTATGTTTCTCTAAGTCTGTTTTTTTTATCTGTACAAGTTTTTTTTTTCAAAATTAAAAAGATTTAGGATATATTACAATATTTTAAAAATGAGTATGGATTATGACAAAATCACAAATTGCTGGCTTGTACATTAATACCAGGATTAAAAAGAAAACCCATAAGTGCTGCCATCTGGTGGATAATTTTAAAACCTGGAAGAATATATTACAATAGAAAGGGAATATCTATCATTTTACATATTGATTATTAGATACATGTATAACAAGCTTTTCAATTTGATACTGACCTGATATTTAAGTTTTCACTTACGTATATAGGTCGAGTATTCATAACAATGTCCTAAATTCATTTATTATCTGACAAACATCTAAACAGTTCTAAACATATTCAGTCAGCCCGACTCAGCCGAAACGTGAGAACTGGATTATTTCTGCTGTCAACCATTAGAAGTCACGTGACATATGTCAGAGCGTACCATTCTCCGTTACACATGGTTGGTCATGAGCCAAGTTCAGGGCTTCTAGTATTGTGATATGAAATGTACGAGGTTCTTAATGGGAAATGTTTAGATATGTACACATAAAATAAACCAAAAAAAATTAAAATACAAAAATGTTAATCATTTTCTCTGAACATAGGAGAAGTGTATCCTTGTTAAACAATATAATTTTTCTTAATAGGCAATGAAATTTGTATAATATTCTTTATTTCTATTGATTTCCGTTACCATGGCAACCAAATAAGGTATGTACTGATTTGAAATCACACCGTGATGTAGCATAAGATCAGTGTTATCTAACAATGGATATTTTTTAGGGTTCATCTCACGCAACATTAAATAACATTACACTGGCAATGTATTTCTTAACATAACTTTGAAATGAAGGAAAATATTCAGTCTAGGTTAATTATATGTATTGTGACAATCGGGAGCACCAGCAAGCGATCATTGAGAGGTAATTTTGTCATGTCACGTAAATTTGTGATTTCTTCGTGAACAGTCAATAAAAAGTCCGTTGTGCTTCGTGCAGCGTTTCATTCAAAAGAATAAACCTATAATTTGTACATGTAGCGTAAACAAAGCCACGTATTTAACATCCGGATGACATATAGGCCTCAATATGTCTATACTGGGATACAATACATTGTTGTCTGACCAAACGTGATTAAGGTGGGACCCATTGCAATTAAAATATCATTATAAGTAATGGAGGTATGGGTGTAGCCAAATGATACAGAATGGTGCACACTTATATGCAGGTAATTCATATATGTATGTATGTATATATGTATGTGTGTGTGTGATTTCTGTGAAGCCAGGGCCTAAGTAACGTGAAACCAGGCCTGAGTGACCTGAATTAAGGGCCTGATTGACGTGAAGTCAGGGCTTGAGTGACGTAGACCATGCGTTAGTGATGTGCTCCATTGCATAGAATTAGCATTCGGATAACCAGTAGTTATCAATTTCTTTCCTAGTGATCGACTGTTGTGCCAAATATCTATCTTCTATCTATACACTACTAAAATTGTCCTGTCTGTTTATCTGGCTAAACCTGCAGAAACGGGCCATGACAGTGTGCTATCAGCGGCTGTCATATGCCCTAACTTGCAGAACGCACGCCAATTTGGCCCTTTCACGTGCACACATTTGAATTCCCGGCAGCATCACATCGTAGGTCTGTCGCACAAGATCACATTGCTAGACATTGCTAACCTTCACCTTGGCCAGTTACCACAAAGACGTATTTAGATTGGTTCTGTATCGACCACCAGAAGTCGCCACCTTACGGGTATGGCCACACAATACGCGGCCACATACCCTTCCTCTGCAACGGGCACCAACGGGGCTCCATTCTCTAGTGTAAACATAAAAGTCCAGGCGGTCCGAGGATTTCTGCTCAGACTCACTTAGAGTCTGATTCCTTCTGTAGTTTTTTATTTTTTTTACTTTTATATTCTTTTCACTTGAGTTCGAGTCCTTGAGATTTGATTCAAAGTCGATCTTCTATGAAACCCAGTCACTTGAAACCCAAGTCAGAATTTTACGGATGAAATGATCATATCGTGTTTTTTACTTAAAGTATGATATCAGTTAGCTCAGTTAAAGAGCTTAATCTATGTATATATTGTCCAGCTGTTAAGTGATTTTCTGTTGGTTGTTCGCACATGTATATAAGTCTTTTCAATAAATAACTGTGTTTTTACTGGACTTAATATGGACTCAGTCTGATTTCTCGAGTCCTTACTTCCCGGAAGGAGTCCAGAACCCTAGAGTACGAGTCCCTAAAAAGTGTACCCAAGTCCTGATTTACTCATAGGGGATAATTATATCATTATATTGTCCCACATGCGGCGTCTTTTCCATTTTGCTAACTGTACATTCAAATCTGCCTTCATCACGGGGTCATGAAAAGTGACCATGCAAGTGTAGTTGCATTGCGACTTTCCAAATATGGCAAAGAACTGGTGCGTAGCCCCCCCCCCAAAAAAAAAAAAAAAAAAAAAAAAAACCACATGACCTACGACCAAGGAGGCGGGGCATGTGGCACATATCAGTTATAGCCCAATGAAATGTAAAGCAAGCCATGAGATTTGCTTGACTTTTGTCAATCATATGACACAAGCCTCTCAAAGCACACGACTTGCATTACATTTTATTTTTGCTATAACCATTACCTGTTATGTGGTTTGCAGGGTTTGCTTACATGCTTGCTTACTGACATGGTTACTCAGTATGTGGCGACACAATTTTTGACACAGTTAATTGAGATTAATAAATCTTGGTATCGATAATAAATAATTTTATTTTGGGAAATTCCCATACTTATTTTTTACCAACTGGTCGCTTTAGGGGAAGCGTGCCGTGATAACAATTAAACGACCATCGCATGAATCCCTGTACAGAAATACCTTTACTTTGATTCTTAAACTGCCTGTTTGAATTTTTAACGGATGTACCTGCGGATCCTGTTTGCATTTATGTATCCGCGTGCATCTAACCCTTTTTCAGCCAGGATGATTATTTTAATGAAATTCATGAGAAAATGAGACGAAAATGAAAGAGTAATTAGCTGCACGATTCATATCCGATGGTTCTCAGAACTGAGATAGAAACAGGCTCAAGGATAATGGAAAAAATGCCTAACACCTAAAAAATAAGAATAACTTACCCAGGGGGTACCCGGGGGGCCGGGGGGGAGCCCCCCCCCCCCCCATCTCAATAAAATGATTATTATAAAAAAGTACAATATTTTATAATTGAGTATTTGCGCTCTTATATATATATTTTTATATATATATATATATATATATATATATATATATATATATATATATATATATCCTCCTCCGCTCGGGTGCTTCGCGCCCTCAATACTTGGAGTACCATAAATACTGGGCCGCAGCCGCCGGGATCGAGGTGCAAAAAAATATTGCAAAGCTGATATTCTGAGTGAAAATGCATCCATTGCCAGACAAACAACAATCTCTGTACAAGGAGGTATTGTTTTACTAAATGAGCATTGACCAATAAATGACAGCAAAAATGCACCAGAATGTTTGTTTGTTTGTTTGTTTGGCTTTTATTTCCTCCAAAAATAAAGATTACACAAACAAAAATATACAAGATTCCAATATTTAGAACAATTATTGGATACAGTGTTTATGACACTTTTCAAAAATATTAATAATAATATTATCATTAGTATTACCATCATCACCACCATTACCATCAATAAAATTATTATTAATAATAACAATAATAATAATACCAACAATAACAATAGCAATAGTAATAATAATAATAATAAAAATAATAATAATAAAATAATAGCAATACTAACAACATCAAATCAGCGTTATATATACAATCAATAAAAAAAAAAAAAAAGTGGATAATAATATTAGAAAACCCACAGAATTGTGCTCTGTTTATTCGCAATCAACTGAGCTCAATTACTGTTATTATCACAACCGTCAGTTTGACAATTTCACTAGAGTCCCTGTGTTGTAACAAAAACATAACGTGCCCAACACAGTAGAATCTGAAAGTATTCGTTTTCGTTGGCAATAAGATCATCATGATCTGCCCCAAACACAAAATAAACAAATGTTTCAGAATTAAGAGCACGTAGCTGATTTATATTTGTATCCGGGCACAACATATTTAGCTTATCCCAGACAGTATTCCTATCCTCCGTAAGAAAAGTACACTCTATGAGAACATGGAATACTTTGTCGCTAAAAAACTGACCACACCTGTGACAAAGTATTTCATTTCTAAATATTCTAATATCCGGTCTGACCAGCAAGTGTGCCAGATACTTGAATACATTCATACAATACGGGTGAGACATTGCTTCTCTCCACAGTGAAGATGGGTGTGAACTATACGAGGGCAGTACATTCGCAAAAAAGGAGAGCGACGCGTCAGCTTCAAGTGTTGCCGTATAAGCCTGTTGGTCATGCTGCATTATGGCGTTATCGATAATATCCTTCCAAGATCATTTATTTGGGGAATGTGAAGATGTTTTCAAGTTCTCAATGTATCCATTTAAGTTGTATTTCACAAGTATGGGATAATAATCTCCCCAGATTCCTTTCGGCTTTCTTTTACAAATGAAATAATGAAAAAGCCTTAGAATTAATATTTCTTTACAAGGATTATGGGGACTGTTGCGGCATAGCTGCCCTAAAAACAGCAACTTAGCTCTGTCAACACAGGAACCCATATTGGGACATCCCACCATTCGCGTCACACAAACTGAACGCGACCTCATGCTAAATCCCTGTGACATTTTCAAACAATATCTCAAAAACCTATCAAGCCGCAACATTTCCACATCTGATATTCTCCACCACAGTTCGCAACCAAATATTGCACGGGGTACAATAACATGGCGTAAGAGCTTGCAAAATGTCAAAACATGGGATTGCATGTTTAAATTAAAAAAAGAGGGGGGGGGGTATTTTCGGATCAGTTTTGCATTTTGTATCCGCTTGCACTTTCCCTTTTGCGGTCAAGATGATTTTATTCGTAAAAACATAAAAGGAAGAATTTGAATATGAGTGACTTTAGTACACATGAAAAAGTTTTGTGTAGCATTTGATAATGCTAAGGAAGAAGTTAATTAATGCAGTATTAATGGCTGCTAAATTTAGCATTATGCTTGGGAATTACAATAGTTGTTGCAAAATAGCAAGAGTCTTGCATAGCACAGTCCTATATTCTTCTCTTCAAGTTACTTATGAGAGCTGGAAAAGATATTAAGTTCTAATTCTGCTAATTCAAGCTTTTGGTACAACTTCCCCTGTCGCGCCAGTGTGTCTTTAATGCTGGAGTGGTACCAGTAATCCAGCAACTGCACATTGAACGGGTCTGGGTACATACATGTGACCACTAATCACATATCATTAAAGGAGAGGGCACGACTCGCATTGAGTGCGCTTTAGCATGGTTCCAAGCCTGCTGGGAACAAAGCTAAGTGCGATTTTGCAGTGATCACTCGGCCTTGGTTTGTAACCACCACCAAGGAAGGGAAGGGGACAAAAGGTAAAAAAGTAAGAGTGGACATGCCCTTCTGCTGCTTCTTAGGACCATGCCCATGAGGGGTCATACGATTTTCCACAGGATTTGTGGAGCTTTAGCATGATGCGCCATAAGCCACGAATTCTGCCCTTATTATGTGTTCTCCACTGTCAGTTGTTGGCTACAGTGGCTCGGGGGTAGATCACAGGACTCCAAACCGGCAGGTCGTGAGTTCAAATCTTTGCCGAGGCGATGGGTTTTCACGGTCGACCCCAACCCAGCGCTCTGCATGCTTAATGGGAAGGCTGTGCCCCACAGCCATGCATCATTCAAAAACGAGTGCGTCTTTAGGGGGTTCCTCCGTGTTATGACCCAGCAATGGGGATGATAACACACCCAGGACCCGCAGGTGCGGTATACAGCGGGTCTGGATGGCCCTATGACGCAAAAATAATATGATAAGAAGCGAGTTCTACCGCCCTGTCACGCAGCCCCAAACCGAAATGTACCGAAGTACCCAAGCCACCAAAAACATTAAAAACGTTGTTGGCTTCTTTGCTTGTTAATAAGATTATGCAGAAAAAAATACCAAACGGGATTTCCATGAATGTCTGTAGAGGGCGGAGAAGACTTCGTGGAATTTTAATGTCTAAAGACCGTGCCTTTGACATCCGTGACGAAACGCAAAAATAATATGTTAGGAAGCGAGTTCTACCGCCCTGTCACGCAGCCCCAAACCGAAATGTACAGAAGTACCCAAGCCACCAAAAACATTAAAAACGTTGTTGACTTCTTTGCTTGTTAATAAGATTATGCAGAGAAAAATACCAAACGGGATTTCCATGAATGTCTGTAGAGGGCGGAGAAGACTTCGTGGAATTTTAATGTCTAAAGACCGTGCCTTTGACATCCGTGACGAAACGTGTACACTAATAATAAATTAAAGGGACATAATCAGGAGCTAAATTATGGCTCTTCTTTCACACTATCAGTGCAGTTTTGCTTTATACAAATGTTTCCCAGCAAAACCATCCCAGCACACGGTCTCATTTCCTTGCATAAGGCTGGTTAACACCATGTTATGGCTCTGCGTATTGGTAAACACAGTCTGTTTACCATATCAAGGCCGCGTGACTGGAGGTCCGATTAAGAGGGGCAACACTATGTGTTTCAGCCAGCAGAAACATGTATTACATTTTATGGGCCAAGTCTGACCGGGTATCTCCTGATTGACACATGTTTTGGCTCAGTGATGCACACGGCCCCACGCGCTGTGTTTATGTTGACACCTTTCATCGCGCCCGGTCAACTGTTTTTTTTACATTTGTTTACAGGAGAAAGCAAACGGTTTCAGGGCTATATTTTGGCAGGTACATATTTATTTTAAAGGGTAGAAGCTATTTTCCGTGTTAACTCAACAGACTTTATAGGTGATTGGGCCCCTTTAAGGAAGTTGTTTTAAATTCATATCAGACATAAATTCATTTTATACTAACAACATGTTATATATACAGAAAAATTGTGCATATGGTAGCGCTCGGTGAAACCGAAACCACCGACCTTGGACGGACAACTACAACCAACTATCATGACAACTCCCGGGATCAAACCCGGGTCGTCAGCGGAGGGAGATTGTCGAACGTATTACTCCTCGACTGTTGAGGGATCATACACACACACACACACACACACACACATATATATATATATATATATATATATATATATATATATATATATATATATATATATAAATATCCCGTCGGAAAAACCAACAAGATATCTACACAACGGTGCATATAGGACAAAACATTACAGCAACACATAGTAAATGCAAGTCTGCATTTCTTCTAATTAATGAGAAGTGTGTTGTCTAAGCTAGCGCCCCTGTGTCATTTGGCTCATGTTATATTTGTGCATAAAAAAGCAACTGGCAAAATCTGTGCAAGACTGACATTCTGACGATATATCATACATAAAAAAACTACTGGTCAATAATAAGTAATATACTGACCGTCAGGCAGGGTCTCCGTTACAGCCAGGAACGCACACAGCGCTAAGATGATTCCCAGCTGGTCCATTGTCTGTTTGGTGGTACGAAGTTTAACACGTCTACCCGGCCAGGAGGTGTCTTATATATACAACATCTAACCTCATAACGTCGTCTCGGTGCAGGTAGGCATGGTTCACTGAACTCACGAATTTCCTCTTCACATGAATCATAGTCGGGACACACGATTTCTGGAAATAGAGCTCCGACCAAAATTTGTGGGTGTCGCCTCGAAATAAGACCAACCACCCCACACAACCCTAGTATTTTCACCCAATTCAACCACCATCTCCTCCACATATTCATACTTGTGCATTCTCTCTCTCTCTCTCTCTCTCTCTCTCTCTCTCTGAGAAAAAGACGATGCAATGCATACCTTTGAAGAGACAAAACTTTGGAATCACTAATATTCACGTGATGGAATACTGTAGGATAGCTAGAGTACAACTAAGAGAATGAACTCTACGCATGCCCCCCCCCCCCCCCGACACCACCTCATTCTCTCTCTCGTTTTCTTAGAATACTTCCTTAAAACGAATTCAATATAAAAAAGTGTGACCTTAAATTCCCTCAGCCAGACTCGTCTCCTCCAGGCCACCTCTCATGCAGCTATTGGTGCTCGATCCTTGGAACTGTCGACCGCAAAATAACAAGCGTAGAGAAGCGTATCCAAGGGGAGGGGTCCACGCGAGGTCTGGACACCCTAACATAGGCACTGCAACTTTTTAAGGGTTTCAGATCGATATATGCTGTCTGGGCCCCACTTTTTCGAACCTGGGGACCCTGTTTTAGGTGCTGTTATAAGTCCTCCTGGGTTGAACTCCTCCTTTTTTTATATACTGGATCCGCCCCTGGCGTGACACACCTCAGCATAATATTTTACACCGATGATGAAACCTCACGTTCCATTTATATGTGTATACATAAAAAGAACAGACCGTTTGTTAGCGCCATCTCGCGCCTTAGTGTATAATCTTTGCTGCATATTTCTAAAACGTTTGCTGAACGTCTGTTATATACATCAAATTAGTTCAATTTTGATCAACTTGGCAATGTATTGTCATATAAAAAAAAAAATTTATTTTTTTTATAATTCTGTTGTACATAAAATATATAATTAAATGAACTTCCCACTTTACAATCACAGGTGTCCACTTGTTTGTGCTGATTATCAGATAAGGTATGTTTTATCAACAATGCACGATTTCTATTCAGAATTGCGAAGGGGCTCTATAAATAGGCCAGGGACCAAGAATATTTATCGTTTCATGAAGACTAATTCTTCGCATGTAGCTAATGCGCCCAAGACACAGGTAGGCTAAGAACAATTTATTTTGGCCACTTGGTGTTTGGTAGCCACCATCTACCCATCAATCACATTCAGTGTAACCATACTGCATAAGGGGTGAGCAATATTATCGATGTATCGGTATAAGGGTATTTGCACATTGTGTATCAAGATACCGTTTTCAGATATCGTAATTTTTTCAATATTTTGTTAAACGTGCCTAAACTTATTTCTTTTTTAGTAAAAATATATTTCATCTTTTACAAATTAACGATCTAAATGGGTTTGCATTTAAGAACGTAAGGTTGAATAGAAGTTTTTAAAACAAGTGGGGAAGGGGGGGGGGGGTTAAGCCACTGTTTTTAAGATATTAAATATTTATATTTTTATAGGTCCATGAAGCACATTCATATATATATATATATATATATATATATATATATATATATATATATATATATATATATATAATGTAACTGTCGAAATCAGGGAATCACCGAGATCTTCATATGGGAAAATATGTTCAAAGATTTTCCGTTGCAGAATTCATGTCAATGAAAGATTTACCGAAAACAATGGACAATTGAAGTCCAAATGACCAATTTAGTATCCGAATAATCTATATTTCATGTTCTAAAAAATTCTGGTTAAACCTAGCTTTAAGGCCCCTATAAGAGAACCCAATACGAGACCAGAATGGCCGGTCGCCAAACAGAATGGCCGGTTTTTGCCAAGGACATGAGTAACTTGAAATAATTTTAAAATGTTTACGTTAAGAATGAGGTAGCACGTTGATGATTATGAAAGGCGTCATGAAATAAGAAGGGGTGAAATGTATATTTGGAAACCAAATCCTTGTAAATTTGTAGAATAAATAAATAAACAAACTCCGCGTGTCTCTAACTTTCTGGTTCGTTCCGTCTCTCTCTCTCTCTCTCTGTCTGTCTGTCTCTCTCTTTCTGTTCCTTTCTTTAACCCTGTCTTTCTCTGGTACTATCTCTTTCTCCCCTTTCTTTTTCGCTGTCTAGTTAATTATATTTTGTTCTCTCTTCTCCTTTTTTCTGGTTCTTTCTGAGTCCTTTTCTGCTGCCTCTCTCTCTAGCTCTCTCTCTCTCTCTCTCTCTCTCTCTCTCTCTCTCTCTCTCTCTCTCTCTCTGTTTGATCTGTTTCTGATACTTTCTCTTCTCGTCTTTCTTTTTTGCTCTCTAGTTCTTTCTATGTCCTTCTTTCTCCCTTTTCTAGATCTTTCTGTGTATTTTTCTCTGCATCTCTCTCTCTCTCTCTTTCTCTCTCTCTCTCTCTCCCTCTCATCCGTTTCTGGTACTTTCTCTTTCGGGTATTTCTTTTTCGCTCTCTAGTTCTTTCTATGTCATTCTCTGTTCACCCTTTTCTAGTTCTTTCTATGTCCTTTTCTCTGCATCTCTCCCCCCCCCCCTCTCTCTCTCTCTCCTCCCTTCTTTTGCGCTGTCTAGTTTATTTTATTTTCTTCTCTCTTCTCCCCTTTTCTGGTTCTTTCTGAGTCCTTTTTCGCCTCCTCTCTCTCCTTCTCTCTCTGTCGCTCTCTTCCACTCTCTCTTTGGCGCTTTCGCTATTTTGTTCTCTCTCACGCTAATCTCTTTCTCTCATGTTTCGTTATTTTACAGTTTACCCCCCCCCCCCCCTCTCTCTCTCTCTCTCTCTGTCTGTCCCTCTTTTACACTCTCCTTTTG
The DNA here is from genome assembly GCA_026874595.1 of Sipunculus nudus. NCBI lineage: Eukaryota > Metazoa > Annelida > Sipuncula > Golfingiida > Sipunculidae > Sipunculus > Sipunculus nudus. The sequence continues at coordinate 28,502,150 of CM049319.1, forward strand.
GCTCTTTTGCTATTTTGTTCTGTCTGACGCTAATCACTTTCTCTCTCTCTCTCTCTCTCTCTCTATCCCACTCCTCTCTCTCTCTCTCTCTCTCTCTCTCTCTCTCTCTCTCTGTATGGCTCCTTCGCTATTGGGTTTCTCTCACGCTAATCCCTCTCATGTCGTTATTTTAAGGTTATTTCTAGATTTTGTGAAACAGAAAGGAAAATGAAGGGTATTAAGAAGAAAAATATAGACGAGACAGTAGTTGGATGGTGATTTATTACTTAATAAAAATATATTACAACTATGAAGGAAATAGCTCTGATGTAAATATAAAATATTTGCATAGAATATATATACAGACTTTACAATAAACAACATAAATAATTTATAAAAAAAAAATCAATTCAAAATTGTATAAATGTCTGAAACTCACAACCAAAATATTTGAACATAACATTTAACAAATAATATTGATAAGCAACAATAACACATTTACTGAATATTTGCCATTTCTTGCAAAAGATCCACAATTAATACTAAGCACCAGCACGTGATTGATCGTTCCCTTTCCAAATCATAAGATCTGCTGCATAGTCATCATTGCGTCCCGGTGTTGCTCAATTATAAGTGAAAACAATGTATGAACCCGAAAAACAAATACCCAGTAATAAACACATTGTTTGTTTGAATGATCCTGACTAAGTCTATTGTTTCTCCTCTATACTGAATACGTATAAGAATATAAGAATAATAAAATACAAAAATAAATTCAACCAAATTTTAAATATAACAATGAATATATTCCAAAAACCTAGCAGACAATTTTTTACAATACCTATATACAGAAGAATAACGTATCACCTTTTTCAGTAAATTTGATATGAAACATTTCTCCCGAGTGTTTTCTTTTTTTTATGTAAAAAAACAAAAAAGCAGACAAGACAAACAGATAATTATATATCTTTTCTCATAATTTCATTCGTCAAAGGAAAGGCTTCACAGAAAAGCAGGCTTTTCTCTGTCATTTCAGTTTATGGCACATAAGCCAATCAGAGTTGTGTCTATAGCTATTAACCTCTTTGAATATTGATATATAGCCCTGTAATATGCAATTTCCCAATGTTCTGTTTGTTGCAACATTCCCAATACTAGATCACTAACACTCAATATCATACATTATTCAGTCTTTCTGTCCCCTCGTGTATAAATTACATTTTTATTTATTCTCTTCGAGAAATGAAATATTATTGTCCGGTTGTCATCCACTCACATAGTCATAAAATATAAAATCAATATTAATTCAAGCGAAGCAGATGCTAACCTTATTATGGATGGTCCTACCAAGCCATGGCACCATGGTAACACTAGGTTGTTAACAGTCATTACTATGGTCCTACGCGAGTCCCAACGAGTTATATTGACCGGCAAACGCCAGTAATTTGTTATAGCAACTGACACATACAACCTTTGACCTTCTAATGCGAAAGTTTAACGTGACAGAAGCCCTCACCTCCACCAGACCTGCTGGTTCGAACTTGGTTCTGCTATCTTATCAGCATTAAAAATCGACTTAACTGAGAGTACCGTCAAGTGTCAGGATGCACTAAGGTCATAACAATAGCTCAATCGCTATAAACAAAAGCAAACACACACACACTGCGTTTTGCCATACCTGGATTTCCTGAAGAATATCTTGGATAAACAAGTAATACATATGTTTGTGATGATTTTACAACATTGAAGTTTTACGAAATTGATGATCTTCATTTGCATGACGCACAGCAATCAGCTTTGTTTGTCTGGCAATATGAAGGACTATTCGGGCACCAGGAGTACATGTCACCATATTCACAGCCTGGAAATAAAAAAAGAAGTTAAAGCAAAAGGTTATCACTTTCAGAAAATGAAATATGAAAAAAATTGATCTTCCTTTATTAAACTGCCTAGGGTAAATTCCCATTGTTTGACACGAATTTTGATTATGGAGGCCCTTTATAGGAGCCGAAACATGTTTTACACGTAAACAGGAATATAACGACAAAAGTTCAGCAGACTTAGTTTGAGAGCTATTTCTTTTTGTATCTAATCCCATACTAAGAAGAGTTAAGGTGAATCACAGGATAACAAAGTAATGATGCAGCAGTGATTATTACCTGGGATTATACATATTTTCTAAAATTCCCTTTCTTAATAATAATTACAATCCTACCCCAGTTTTATTCATGCTGGATATATCAAATCAACAAGTGCATTATAATCATATACTAAACTCATTTGGTTCTCTAGATAACACCTGTAGTCCCATTGTGCCTTAACCTTATAGAATTATGTGTATTCTGCTCATGTAATTAATTACAATCGTCTGCTCCTTTTAAACCGACATCACTATTTCAAACTTGCTGATAATGCACATCTAATAATAAAATAAAATTTTTTCCATCTTATAACATATTTTCATATTATGCAATAGTCAGCTTATTAAGGTCCAAATTTTGAAGAACAACCAGGAACATTCAAATAGAGTTATTTGTAAAGGGTTCAATATGTAAAGCAAAAAGACCTACTCTACACCCCACACGCCCCGGTTATGCACTATAGGCGTTCCAGTTCTCCTTCGGTTTAACCGCTGTTTTGAATAGTAAGATTCTCCGGGTTACACCACCAGGGCTCTCACAGAACACACAATTGTAATCAGACTAATGAGAGCGTGGTATCGCATTGTGCATCCAACTCCCAGTTTTAAACCCGCGACACCACGATCTGGTTGGTCTGATTTTTGGTGTGTGTCAGCCCTGGTATCGAGAGCCCAAAAATCTTGCAAAGGAAAGCAGCGGTTAAAATGGAGGAGATTTGGAACGACAGCAGAGTATAACTGCTGCATGAGGACGGTGGACCTACCGTTGTATCACATGAAGTAATGCATTAGACATAAACTGCCGGGCTAACATACCTATATTTGCAGGGTTGAAGTATGTGGGACAGGTCCTACAACAGTCTCGGCGGATATCCGGGTCGTAACATGCGCCAGAATTCATAGTGTAACACCAGTAGGGGTCTTGTGCCGGGCACCGGGGGTCAACTGAAATAAAATATATCTATTATTTATAATTATTACGTACCGATACGTAAAGTATGCAGGGGTGCTGGTGTCTGGTAAATCACAATTAATCCCTGCCCGCACACATTTTTTATACTGAAATTCTGTTATACATAACAATTTTATGAACATATAATATCTGTATTTAATGGCTTGGTTCAACCATGTCGCAGGAAAATTAGAATCCTTTTATCTTAATTGTGTCATTATCCAAAGACACGTTATATAATTACTGTCACCAGATCGCTTAAGCGTGAATGCCAAGAGAAGACCAAAGAATTTTAGATTCTTGTCGTTTCGGAAGGATTAAAATGGGACACATGAGTGTTTGTTTATTAAAGACAGAGATATGACATGATCAGCTGATGCACGTTTGGTGTCACAGGCCGTTTCAGAGAGAGAATCAGCCAGATATCTTAGGTGTTAAAGTGTGATTCTCAAATATTACATTAATTTTAAGTTATACCTTACATCAATACTCTTAATTTAGGCAATTAAATATTTTAATTAAAATTTGTTTTAACATTTATACTTTGAATCAATACCTCCTAATTCAGGCAAATAAATACTGTATTTTTACTGTTTAACAGGACTCATAGATGTAACCCGACATTACTCTAAAACTATATGGTAATTTTTTTATAAGTACTAAATATAAAGTTATGTAATCTATGAATATGATTTCTTATGTTCTGGTAACACGTGGGTATATAAATTCAATACTGTGTATATCTCTTTTTTTAATCTTACTCGTGGATTTTAAATATAAGATCAGAACTGTGAAAGAAAAGGTACATGAACGCTACCTGGCGGCTTATACGTTGACGGCGGGAATGTAGGTGGCGCCATTGTTTGGACTTCCGCTCTGCAAGTCTCGCAGCAGTCTCGTCTACCGGTGGGATCGGCGCAGTCAGATTGAGTACAATACAACTTTCTATCACCGAACGGGCAGTCTTTAAAAAAAATAATATAAGTCCATACATCTTGGGTTCATAAAATGAAAGACTGAAAACAAAATTGTTTTCGATCATTTATATTTTGCAGCGGACACGGGTGAGTATATAAAAACAAGTTCTTTGTGTGTGTATGTGTTAACATGTACATCTGATATAGGTTTTACACATTCTTAGTAATTTTACCTTTTACATTTATTTGATATTTTAAGGCAATGATTCATATTTTATATAGCTCGTTTGAAATACTGAAATTAATGTAATGAGCGCCAGCGATGGATTATTGAGGGAGCTCACTGAGTAAACGGAAAGCATGAGCCATGCATTCAAATGAGCAAATGACAGCTGATGTCCTACGGAATAGGTAGTCAGAAATATCTGGACATATGAATTGTCTTGTTTCATGGTGTCAACAGAGAGTTAAACATAATATGGTTTCACCATAAGATAATAACATTAACATCTTACCAGCATTGGTCCCCCTTGCCTTCTCACACTTATTACAACAGTAGATGAACATATCGATTTCATAGCAACGGTTCCTATTAACATTGTTGCACCAGCTTACCCGGTCACCATAATGACAGCCTACAAAAATACAACGAGAATTCCATTAAATGTTTAATAAATCGTTAAAAATGTGTTTTAAGTTTTGTACACTCACGCCACAGACCACTGTTATATATGCCCATGAGTAAATGATTGAATTTTCATCGGTCACGCATAACAAGGCTATACAGTATATAATGGACTCTGGTATGAGTGTGCAATCTTTGTTATACTTCTTTAAATATCATACAGTCATATTTTCTTTCACAATTCTTTCATAATATTCATTTTACATAAAAAAGTCTCCATATACAGACTTGAGATCAAATGGTAATTGTTCAGCCTTAACATCAAAAAGCCTTGATCTCTGATGACCTTCGTTCTAAGCTTTCAACATCTTCATATAGCTGGGCGTATTTTATTTTGCTGAAGGGGAAAGCTTGAATAGAAGTATGTGCAATTGTAATATTTCCTTGAAAGATACCATGATGACTACATTAAACTTTGGGATAGAAACCATCTTAATGATATAAAACCAAACAGTGCTTAGATGAGATTTATGGTACGGTGTAAAATGTCCTCGAAAGAGTGCGTCGTGTACAGCTCACATGTTAAAACATATAAAAAATTCTTGTTCTATCAAATATTTTCAATGTTTAACACAATATTTTTGTGAACATTTTGATTGTAAATTGATCAAAATCTGTCCATATTGGAATGTGTACATGTGGAAAGGATTTCACGATACCTTGAGGTGCATATGGTTTCAACATCGAGCGACAGGTGTCGCAGCAGGTGTCATCGACGACATAACAATCCCAGGGATTGATGTCTCTGCACCACTCGGCCTTGTTCCCGCCGCATCCTGTTAAAATATTCACGACTGATTTTCATTTAAATAATATTTATCTATGCCTTAATTATTATTATATTTTTTTATAATATATCTCTCTCTCTGTCTCTTGCTCTCTCGCTTGCTCTCTTGCTTTCATGTTTGCTTTCTTGCTGACTTTCCGTCTTTTTTTCCTTTCAGAGCTGAAGTTCCGCGACTCAAAGGACATTTTCTAATATTAATATTAATAATTTTTATCAATATTTTAAGGAATAAATATATTTCAATGATTATTAAAACGTTCAAATTATTACGTAAATTTTACAAAAAGGTAATTTTTATAAAACTAGATGTGGTCGGACAATGGTCCTCAAAGGGCCCCGCGTTTCTGCTAGTGCTGGACTAGTTTACACATGAGTGAAAAATTAAGTTAAATTTTAAAAATATCACAAACTGAAACAGGTTTTAATCAATATGCATGAGGATAAATCATACTATATTAAAGAAGATATGACTGAAATAATGTGTGCAATAGAAATCACCGAATGTAGTCTGTTAGCCATATTTGATTTTGAGCAAGTCTGTAATTCAATAGATCTGGAGCCTTCATAGGGACCAATTATCCCTGCAAATTCGGAAAAGCTGCAGTATGTTGTTGTTGAGTTATCGCGCACGAAAGAAAAATCAGCGATCAGGCTGTGGAGGCCATATTGGAATTCAGAAAGGTCTGTTATTCAACAGGTCTGGAGCCCTCATAAGTACCAATCATCCCTGTGAATTTGGGAAAGCTGTAGTATGTTGTTGTTGAATTATCGCACTTGATAGAAAATCAGCGATAGGGCTGTGGCGGCCATATTTGAATTCCAACAGGTCTGTAAATCAATAAGCCTGGAGCCAACATAGGTCCCAAACATCCCTGTGAAATTGGGAAAGCTGCAGTATGTTGTTGTTGAGTTATTGCGTGCGAAAGAAAATCAGCGATTGGGCTGTGGCGGCCATATTTGAATTCTGACAAGTCTGTAATTCGACAGGTCTGGAGCCCTCATAGGTACCAAACATCCCTGTGAATTTGGGAAAGCTGCAGTATGTTGTTGTTGAGTTATCGTTTGCGAAAGAAAATCAGCGATTGGGCTGTGGCGGCCATATTTAATTTCGACAAGTCTGTAATTTGATAGGTCTTGAGCCCTTATAGGTACCAATCATCCCTGTGAATTTGGGAAAGCTGCAATAGGTTGTTGTTGAGTTATCGCATGCGAAAGAAAATCAGCGATTGGGCTGTGGCGGCCATATTTAAATTCCAACAAGTCTGTAATTCGACAGGTCTGGAGCCAACATAGGTACCAATCATCCCTGTGAATTTGGGAAAGCTGCAGTATGTTGTTGTTGAGTTATTGCGTGCAAAAGAAAATCAGCGAGTGGGCTGTGGCGACCATATTTGAATTCCGACAAGTCTGTAATTCGACAGGTCTGGAGCCCTTATAGGTACCAATCATCCCTGTGAATTTGGGAAAGCTGTAGTATGTTGTTGTTGAGTTATCCCATGCGAAAGAATATCAGCCATAGGGCTGTGGCGGCCATATTTGAATTCCGACAAGTCTGTAATTCGACAGGTCTTGAGCCATCATAGGTACCAATCATCCCTGTGAATTTGGGAAAGCTGCAGTATGTTGTTGTTGAGTTATCGCGTGCGAAAGAAAGTCACTGACGGAAGGACGGAAGGACGGACTGACACGGTGATCACTATAGGGCACCGCTTGTCAAGCGGGGCCCTAATAATTGCCAGCCAGAAATATAGAAACTCTGCATCCCCAAACCATTCAAAGCAGGGTTATAAACAGCATGAAATGTAAGAAGACAATTGTTTTTATCGTATAAAAAACAAGAATCAGTTGTTTCGGGCGTAGTAAAGTAGCTTTATCTATTATTGATAAGCACGTGATATTTCACGAATTCGTTTTAATAGCAAATCTAGTGTCCTGGAGAGATCGATGAAAATAAAACTTACTGATATACTATGACGTTAACTTAATTTTAAGACAGACTAGCTATATATATATATATATATATATATATATATATATATATGTGTGTGTATATATATATATATATATATATATATATATATATATATCATATTATTTAAATCAAGTGAAACCATCTTACTAGGTTTTCGGGTTGGGGTTGGAGTTGTGGTTGCTATGGTTGTGGTGGGCGGAGTGGTGGTCGGCCGCTCAGGCGTCCATCCTGGAGACACGGAGGCGCATGTCCGGCAGCACATTTCTCTATTATACTGAAGGCGACAATGCCCGGGGTGGATGGAGTCACACCAGCTGGCTTTATCTCCAAATTCACAGTCTAAAAACAAAAACGTATGTTATATTGTCTCCGAATTCACAATCTATAAACATATTTTATATCTCTAATTCACAGTCTACAAGCATAAACATAGTTTATATTATTTACATATTCTTAGTCTTCAAACATAAACATTTGTTATTTTATCCTCAAATTCAGCTTACAAATTCAACTTCCTATATACAGTATACCAAGATAAACTCTAAGTTCAAAGTCTATAAACACAAATGTATGTTATACATCTTAAAATTTACAGTCTACATATGTCATCTCTAAGTTAACAGACTATAAACAGAATAGCGACTACAAACTTGATAATGTTTGAGATTAATAGGGTAGCATGTACCATGTCTATGAAACTCATAACAAGTAAGTTATTACACATATCTTCCTTACATGACAGGAACATATTTTGTGGGTATGAAGAGTACAGGTGGAATTTGTCTGATGTGGTTATGGGAAATCTATTTAGCGCACGTTATTGCTTTTACTGCACAAAACAGCGGTTAACCACACATTAACTATTTTAAAATTGTTGTACAAAACCGTGACCACGTAAGATTAAACAATTGGTTAAATATCACCCTGGGTAACCGAGCCCACAGGTGTGCACTAACTGTACTTACCCCTAACTCCTGTCCACCACTGCCGACAGGAAGCGCAACAGGTTTCCAGTGACACGTAGCAGTCACTAGCACGTAATCTTGTTTGACACCAACCACCCATATCGGGCCCCCTGCACGCTATAAATGTAAAATAGATTCTTCTTTATATTATATATCAATAACTATTCTCATTGTACGAAAAGAAAGGTTTGATACTCCTTATATAGGACAGTTAGTGTTTACTTAAACATGAACCACGATATATGAACAATATAACATTATATACTTCTTTGCTTGTTCTACCTTTTAAGGCGGAGTATTTAGTTTACAGATATAAAACTGTAATAAGCTAAAAAAAGCTAAATAAACATCTATAATTCAGCTTCCAGCATATGTGGATGATACGTTAAAAGAACAATGAATTCACTCTATCATCTATGTTTAAAATTGAGTGAAAAATAGAAAACAAAATCCAGGGAGCTTTGCCTGAATATAACCAAATGTTGTTGTTTAAGTACATATAATAATGTTGTACGGCGAAGGCGGTGTCAGGATTTTTTTTTAGGTGGGGGGGTTATGATTTACAACGATGTAATATATCTCATAAAAAAGTCCACAACTAAAACCTATAAAAGGAGGGGGGGGGGCGTAAAAATTTGGAGAAAGTATAAAAAAAAGGTATTTTTGGCGAGGACGGTTTTAAACCCGCGCAAACTCCTCCCTGGACCAGCCTCTGAAGGTTTCATGTGAACCAAGAATTTTTATGAAAACTTCTAGTGTGAATCGATGTAATGATTGAATCGTTTACGTACGTGGACCTCCGCTGACGACCACCTGTGTGGTCCTTTCTGGCGCTGTGGTCGTCGGTCGGGGCGTCCTGCCGATCACGTGACGGCACGTGTAACAGCAGTCTGACAATCTATGTGATTCGCTGCACATGTCGAGAGTACATCCCAAAATCCGATCACCATACTCACAACCTGAAAGGTAAAAAAGGGACGTGAATGAGGAAGGACATATTTAAGGATACCATATCATAAGTGTTCTTGCAGTTTTGATAACTATATATATATATATATATATATATATATATATATATATATATATATAAATATATATGATATAAAAAATAATATAGAATTTAGAATTTCTTATAAACCAGAGAGAGGGTCTGGTATCATGGGACTTGTAATGCTTCTAGTCCTTTTCTATATTGTTCTAGACAATAAAATAAATAAACCAGCTAGAATATCCATTTGTATAGCCTCAGATCTGACACCCCAGTAGCGGCAATCAGATTATCGCCTGTACGAAAAAAATGGCGGCCACGTGAACCTGTTTAAATGCTGAGAAGAAATGAATCTCTCAAGAGTTTTGACAGGGCGGTCAAGAAAGTACTTACTCCCTGGAAAGTGCCAAAACACGAATCTTTATTTGAAGGAGTTACGCTGCCTTTTAAGCCATAGTGACAGAGAATTCGGCGGAATCACGTGACGCAAGTAGCAAGTTAAAGACGGCTTTCCGTTTTTCTTAAGCCTAGTAAAAGTATACGAATATTGTAGTTTATCAGAAACTTAATTAAAGTAAATCTGATGAAGCTGATTTTACGATGAGTTTACTTTAAAATATTTACAATTTCATTGCGCATTTAAACAACCTGTAAAGGTGTTTACATTTATATTTAACGTAAAAATATAACTCAATCTGTATTGCCCATTTTTTAAAAGTTACATGCACTTTATCTTTGTTTTTTTTTTTTTTTTAAAGTTCAAACTGTGAAAAGCATGTTTGTGATACAATGATGCAAATATGGTTGTCATCACAAGTGTTTCATAATTTTAACATTGCAAATATACCTTTATATCTGTTAATAAAATTATATAAAAAGAAAATTGACAGCATGACATATGTCAGAAGCGGATCCGGGGGGGGGGTCCAGGGGGGCCGGACCCCCCCCCCCCTATTTTTTTACCCGAAGCAACCTTTTTTTTAAGGGTTTTAGACGAAATTTTGTGGCCTGGACCCCCCCTTTTCGGGACCGGATGACCTGTTTTTAGGATTTTCATTAGTCCTCCTGGGTTGGACCCCCCCCCCCTTTTCCAAAATCCTGGATCCGCCCCTGTATGTCTTTAAGTCTGCATATCTTACCGTTTATTCCCGTGTACCACTGTTCGCAGGTCTCGCAGCATGTGTCGGACAGGTGGTAACATCTCTCTCTTGACTCTTTGCTACACCAGTCCTTTTTGTCGCCATAGTGACAACCTGTAACCATGTATCAGTATTAATCGTGCCGGAATATGAATAAGAATTCTGCGCACTCCAGAGAATACGTTTCAAATTTCTTAATTTAACGTTATTTTTAATCAGGGTAATATTTAGAAGAGCCGCCCCGGGACTCGAGCCCAAGTCCGTTATTACAAGTCTAGCGATTTAACCACTTTGCCATTAAAGCAAGCTTCATCAGTAAGACAGTGCATGAAGTCTGCCTATGTATAGATCTCACGTGACAGCTTACACCAGAGACAGAACGTGTGCAATTGAGAGCTGAAATGAGTCTACGAAACTGCAGGGGAAAATGCTGAACCCCCCCCCACCCCCACAAGCCCCCTCTCAACCTCCCCCCAAGCCCCTCTCAGCCTAAAAGCAACCAACATACGCTATGAGCAAAATATTTTTCATGTGTATACTTGAATCAGGTTATATGGCCAAAAATATTTACCACCAGCAGAAGCAGATCAGGGAGGGGGGTTTAAAGCCCCCCCCCCTTTCATCCAGAGCAACCTTTCTTTAGTTTTAGACAAAATTTTGCGGCCTTGACCCCCCCCCCTTTCGAACTGTGGACCCTTTTTTAGGCCTTTCATAAGTTCTCCCCTAAATCCTGGATCCGCCCCTGAGTCCAGTGTAACTGATTGCGTCAATATTACCGTTTGGGTACCAGGGGCAGAACCTTGTTCAACTCTCTTTTAAACTTTAATTGTTGTTTCACCACCCATTTCCGAGGTGGCTGCTGAATTCATAGCTTGACGCAACTCTTGCATCAAGAATGGTTTTAAGATATTCATGATTGCCGCAAAGATGGCCAGCAAATCAAACAGCATCATATCGCAGCCACTATTTCGGAAAACCCGTGCTGTAAAGGACCAACTTATAAAGCGTTAATTACGTGCATTATTGTGAACAAGGAAGGGGGAAATCCTTGCTTCTAGAGCAAACTGGGGTCCTAAAAACTGGACTAACATTATATCATTATTATAATATTAGCAAAAAATGGCATAAACTGTACTCTACATGGGTCGACATTCGGTTTTTTTTTTGGAATAGAAAACTGCTCACATTATGGAGAAATATTGTAATTTCAATATAAATGAAGATGATTTTACTTTCTAGTACAGAGTTATTTGTTCTACTGACCTGGCTTGTTATGGCGTTTCCTCTCTTGGCAGGCTTTACAACAGGTTTTGTTTTCCTCAAGATGACAATCCCCGAGAAACATGGTGTTACACCATTTGGCCCTGTCACCGTACTCACAGCCTGAAGGAGGAAAGAACAAATCATATTAGGCCTACTATAGTCAAAAATGTTTGAAATAAAATCAACAGATACATGGTATAGTTAAATCAGCCTAGCTTCAAAATAGCTAAAGATATTGTAAATATATATCCTAAACCAGTTACATCTTTAAACATATATATATATATATATATATATATATATATATATATATATAATTTTTACCGTTGTTGAAACACACATGAAATACATAATTATATATCCAAATGTATGGTTAGTACCTGTATATAGTAACAGTATATTCAAAATAAGCATAACCATATGAACATACCTTTAACTCCGGAGTTACGGTCTGCACACGTTTTGCAGCACGAATTTTGAGAAGTACTGCCATAGCAACTAACGGTCTCTATGTTTGGGCACCACTCGGCCCTGTCACCATAGGGACAGGCTGTAAAAAAGGAAATGTTGGATTTATTATTTATATATATTTATATTTATATAGCCTGGTTTTTAATGTATTACACTTTTTTTATAACTATATTAAATAAAGGCAATAAAAAGTGAAACATAGGTAAGTGCATGATAGATATATGAGACCACTGAAATAGAAAAAATAAAAACTTTTTTATTCTCCATGTGTACGGCACGGAACTAGCTGAATTTTGTGCAATTCTCCTTTATGAAGTTTCATAGGCTTATCTAGGTTTTAGGTTTTTTCTAGAAAAAATTAAACAGGAAAATTACTATGTTAATGGGTTAGTCTTTCTAGGTTGCTCTCCTTGAAGCATGTATAGCTCCTTTGGGGCTACTCTATTAAGGACAAGCCAGTGGTTTTATATATATATATCTACTTGAAGTTGTTTTACATGATTAGCCAATTTTTGGGCTACAACCCTTAATGATGGTACAAAGGAATAGCTGGATTTCTATTGCTATTTAAATAAAGGGACTTACTATCTGGATTATTCTGTTTGAGCTTAGCGCAGGACACACAGCAGGCGTCCTGGTAATCTTTCTGGTAACATTTCCATGTGTTAGTGGGAATTCCGGTTACCTCTGCACACGTCAGGTTACCGTCAATGAACCGACCCTTGAAATCACCATATATACAGTAATCTGAAGAAAAACATAAATAATAATGTTAAGATGTGTATTAAAGTTTTGGTACCAATTCTCATTAAGGCTAGGTTAATAAATTCTTTATTACCCATTTTATATTCATTTTGCCGAGGTGTTGAATATAAAAAAAGGCAAAGCACATTAACACATATAACTTATAATTAACATCCATTCAACACACATTAAATAACTAGATGATTATCAATTTTGAAAGGGCTACAAAACCTCGATGCGGAAAATATAATTATTATTATTATTATTATTATTATTATTATATTTAATTTCAAACACATAAAAAGTATTGACAAAAAAAATTCTAACATCAATTAAACGTAACGAAGTACCGCTGCAATAGGGAATCAGATTCGATGATCAAATTATTTAGAAACAATAAGCTATCAAACATGGAAAAGTTGCTTATATGGATAAGTCCCTCACGACACCAAGAAGTATATATATATATATATATATATATATATATATATATATATATATATATATATATATATATATATATATATATATATATATATTCACCGAAACGTTAACAACACAGAGGTGACAATTATATACCGTTTACAAACATATACAAAATAACCTAAATACGTTATTGTTAACTGGTGTGGGACATACCCTTCGCCGCCGGCGCTCTGTCGTTGTATATACAATCGCTCTCCACGCACCACTGCAATGCAGGGAAATGGTATTATTATGTTTATTTGAAATTCAACATTTTTCCTTTGCAGCATATCTTATATTACAAAAATATATTGTGTAATGCATATATTGAAATAAATCAAATATCATATTTGACATTTATTAATTTATCCACATATACATTGACATAAAATGTTCAATTTAAAACATGTCAGATATTTTGAGAAAATATCATATGACTATATCAAATGTACATACTAGTATAATTCTAAAAATAATATATATAATATAACATTTTTAATACAATACCTTTCGGTTGCCGCACGTGGTGCCGGTAGCCGCTCTACTGTCGAAGTTATGAAAACACCTCCCAAGATCAGGGTTGTAACAGGGCATAACACGACAGATATTGGCGTCAGCGGCCGCACCCTGTAAGTATATATTGTAAACATGTTTTTATCCAATATTCCCTATATTCTTTCACACAAATACAAAAATCAAGACTCTCATTCTCATAAACAAGGTTGATGTTCCAACGCTCTAACTCTCAATGAAAATAATAATAATTATTATAAAAATAGTGGTAATAGTAAAAGCAATAATATATTATAAGTTATAATTATTTTCAAACTGACTATTGATATCCTAAAACCATTATTTTACTCGACTCCATATATAAATAATATACACCTGCTAAGATATCAAATACTACAAACAGATAAACAATCAATAAATTATAAGCTTTTAAAACTGAATATTCTTATTCTCAAACCATAATTTTGCTCCACGTATGATATATGAATATATACCTACTAAGATATTAAATACTACAAAGAGATGAACAATCTGATTTTTTTAAAGATGAGACTTGAAAATGTCTTTAAAACGAACAAGTCTTAGGTGAGTAAAAGGTAATATAGCAGCTGCAGCCGTACTTAACAGTCTGATCATCTAGGAGTTCGTGCTGGATGGTGCCACACTCAAGATACCTCTCTCTCTCTCTCTCTCTCTCTCTCTCTCTCACACACACACACACACACACATGTACATTAAAAATTCAAGAGTTACATACCCCGCAGTAGAAGGACTTTGGCCCCTGTATCATACGGCACTGCTCATCAGGCGTCATGGTTTGTCCTGGCAGCCTTCGGTTGTGTACGTCTAACTCAGGGATATTCCTGGCGCTGTTCGTCAGACAGTTCCTGTTATACCTGTGTGAAGATGATAAAGAAGGGTACAGTTAAAGGACCTTCGTTACCACGTTAACGACTGTATAGGGGCCTTCAACAATTGATCTCAACCATAAACGCAAAAAAATAATAATAATAATAATAATAAACCAAAATAAAATTTCTAGTCCAACCACATAATGGTCACATTTGTGTTGACAACATTTACATAAAAATTTTTGTTAAAAATATGTGTATCATTATGTTTCATACATTATATAATACAACTAATATATATTGTGTAACAATAATACAACATTTGACTAAATGCATTGTATAACTACAAAAGATCACGCGTATGTCACTAAGATATGACTTTTAGGACACAATGCATTGCATTATAAATATACTGATGGCGCAATAAAAGTAACGTAAAACAAGGTAATAATTATGTGAGCATCTTAACCACCTAAACTAATTTACATACACATAATCTTTTAATATATCAAAGGTCTCCCTTTGATGTTTGACACTCTAAGGTGACATTCGTGGTAAGCGTGGTAAGCGTTATTGATCTTGAACATTTTCTAGGACACCTATGACTTACTTTTTCCCAAATATAGGCGTACTACGGAATTTTAAATTTTCATCCACTTAAACCAATTAATCATAAAACCAACGAAAATATCAACTGTATCAATTTTTATAGAAGTGTTAAGTACTCACGCTGTTAGAAAGTCCACGGTGTCTTTGAATGAAGCTATTGAGCATCGGGAGAACTTGTATCCATTCTTAAAGTTTTCGTCGGTCGCTTGTAGCGGCGACGACGCCATGACGAACTGATTTTTCGTATCGCAGTCGTTGGTGAAGCCATCGTGATAGGCTCCAAGGCTGCAACACAAAGCACCAGAGGGCGCTGTTAGCAAGACCAAGCTTAAGATGGTTGACACTTTATAATATGTAACGCGCATTGTCGTTATTAAATGTACCAATCGGTTATAGGTTGTTCTTCTTCTTCAGATCCGTGTTATATGTATAGTCTGAATTAATTAAAATCCAGGCTGTAATCAGATTTTGAATATCCTACAGTGCATTTCTGGATTTCTCAGGTATGTTCACACTTGGTGGGCGAAGTGAGCGACAACACAGTGTGAAATGTACACTGATATTGTAATAAAACACGCCTGCCTTTTTCCTAGTACCAATAATCCATATGATATATCAGCTGGTCAAGTTATTATATCACACTCCTGCATTGCCAAAGTATTGTGTGAAATCTCCTCAAGAACATTTTGTGGTCCTATTCACTTGTAACGTTGCATCTAACATAACCGGTTTCCCCGTGTATATCGCCTGTGTCCTACCTCGGGCCATGTCTAACCATGCACATCGTCCATAGAAATTGGAGGACGTGGCCAGACCAGCGTGGCGGTGAAACACCGCCATGTAATTATATACGGTGTCGACATCTGTCGATCATTTATTTAATTAATGAGTTGGCCAAACCACCAACCGTTATCGATTTTGAAATGTCGTTTTACATTAATTCAATGATTTTATCTAATAAAATGAAATATCCTTTCATTAACATAGTCCGTTCGTGAATGTTGTCTACCAATCAAATTGATTGAAAGACCATAAATCAATATAACAGAGAAATTGAGGAAAACGTTAACCCAAAATCATTTACAGCAACATCAGTAAGAAAATTCACCCCTTCGGCGGAGCCTTCATTTTTAAAGAAGATATTAATTTAGCTTAAGTAATTATGAATATTTTTGAAAAAAAAATAACTTCTTGCAACCACCAATTCTCGATGACCACTTTTGCCACCTAAGTATAAATACAAACTTAAGAAATAATATGGAGTACTGCTGTTGTGGCTGGAGTTCACTCAGTATAACTACCTTATCCTGTGCAAAATTGTCATTTTTTAATTAATATTTTATACTGAAAACTGACTTGTGTCCCATTTCGTGGGCTGCAGTCTGAGAGCTCCCGAACTCCCCCAGGTCCTCGTTAACGGTTGCCTGAAGACGGCTGCAGACGCTCTTGATATCAGCCAGTCCGTAGATGTGTCGGCGTTGTCCTCGGCTGTTCAGGCCTCGCCACATAACGCTCCTATAACGAAACAGATACATCGAGGTTTATGTGCACGCGCTTACACAGTGGTTGGGTTCATATTCGTTTGGTTAAATTTGGCGATTCTTTTATATTTATTATTAGGAAAGTTACATTTTCGCGATCTGATTGTTAAGTAAACCATATATAACGGTTTATGCATGGGTATATAAATCATTGTATGAATCATTTGGTATGCCCGCAAAAGAACAACAGTCTTAAACAACGAAAACCAAAGGGTACATTCACTAGTCGAATTTCTGGCTCATTGTTGGCACACATATAAAAAGATACTCAATTAATGATAATTCAAAGTAATAAAAAATCGGTTAAGCCAAAAAAAGGTATCGTTCTCAGGCACTTTTTTTTTCAAAAATCAGGGAAAAGCATGATAATAACATTTGGTTTTGTAAAACAGGTTATAGCACTATATAGCAAAGGAAATCTTATCAAAATTGTATTATTTTATCTTCTTGAAAGATGAAAATCAAAATAAAAATCGTTGACACGGGCGGTGCCTGAGAACCAAACCTTTTTTTGGCTTTATTGTAAATACTTAACAAATAAATATTTTGTTTCTTACGACCATGAGACATCCAATGAAACTATCGTTTAAATGGCTGATCACCTGTGTTGAATTGACTTTTTGTTCAGGTATTATTTCCACAATAGTTTCCTTTCGCGAATTTGCAAACTTGAAACCCTCACGAGCATAACGCCAACCACATAATAAAGGTCACAAGGGAACCATGAATATGTTTGTATAAGAGGCAAAACTACGGCGTAAAAACCAACAGTTGTTGCCTGAGCAGGAAACACGATCAGTCGTGAATAGGTTTGTTCAACAGTGGCTGCAATAGTCATTGTTTGGTTTCGACAGGCAAAACAATCACAATTAAACTGTTTTGAACCATTAGCATATATTTTCTGAGAAACGAATGGGCAGTGAGGATCATACAGATGTTAAGAAAGGTCCGGGGAAAGATATGTCTAAAATAGAGACGGCCTGAAAATCCATTGCATGCATATTTAAGGTAATGTGATTTCGATCCATTAATATGTTCCTGTTGTATAAAACTGTACTTCAGAAGGTAGTTTGCAAATAAGATTTTCAAAATAACACAATATTCAGTTAAAAGTTCAAAGTAATTAAATTTTCCCTGTCTCCTTGGAAAATTGTGGCTAGCTAAACAATAGATAGTTCACGAATGTCGCTTACCCTGTGAACAGAGTACCTTGGTCATTTGCTGGCAGGTTCTTGTTTTTTGTGTTTTCCTCCAACCAGGCTTCAAATCCATCCAGTATTCTGTCTGCGTGAACGTATCCTACCCCGTCTCTCTCGTCAAAAGCCGGGGCCATAGACGCAAACTTGGAATCCATGGGAGTCTGTAAGAAGCAACATACTAGTGTTAACATGAAATTTAATGTTTATTTCGTTAGTGATCTTCTTGTAATTAGTATTACCTTGCTTGCCAACAAGCCCTGTTCGAGGGAGAAGCCACTAGTAATCATATCAGTGTGCAAACAGAACATTTATGAACATGTATTATTATTAGTAAGTATCGTTTTGAATAAATAATTTTCTACTACAGTTTAGTTTCATAATCGGAAAACCCATATGTTTGTGTACCGTGCCGATAAGTAGAGGCGTGCAAGAAATCTCAAATGCATTACCATTATAACTTACATCCCATTTAATGAAAGGTGCGCTATACTTATTGAATAAGTTATTACATTATTAGTAATATTTGTTACGTGTTCACTTGAAATTGGCGAGTATGGAATTCTAAGCCCCATCGGGAGAAAAGTTATTCCATTCTGGGATTGTTTTTGAGCAATGAATATTTTAAAGGATCCGTGTTGGCTCTAAAAATATAAACATAAAATTGTACAGCGATCTAGTCATAAATTTGGTTTTGTGGTTTATTGATTTCACGTGTGTACCAGATTACCAGCGGTTACTGGTCGATGCCACTCATTCAAATGAATAAGATGCCTGCTGCTTTCGAAAACAGCCTACTTTACCAGAATCAATGGAGCCGTAATAAGGACAACCGCTTATCGGATTACCTGTAGATAATAAAATGTGACATTCGCATTATCTCTTTCCGTTAACATTATAAATGCCCATCACAAGAACATGTAAATCTAATTGGAGAGGAAATTGGCAAAGCTTTACAGTCACTAAAACAGTATGCCACTCCTTTTTCCTGACTGTTAACTGATTTTTTTAGTATTAGACAATGAATTTAAGATTTTTTTCTTATTTGTCAACCACTTAAAGCGTTCATATCTAACTTCCATTTGACAAATTAGCTCATCCTGAACAAGAGATTTCAGAAAATATATTTAAGTTCATACCCATGGAAAGTTCATGATCGATTTGTTCCTGCAAATTGTTTTCATGACAAACAGTTACAAATTGACATGATGTCCTGTGTATCGTGCCCGTTTAGGAAGCTAATATTAACTGTCATCCATTCCACAGAAGGGGAAAGTAGTTTAAAGTACACTCATTAATTGAGTTTATTTCATTAAACGAATACTGAGTAAAATATATAGTTCTTACCATAGCGACGTACATGCCGACTAGCTTTACTTGTATCCTGAAGTCTGGCTCCTGTATATTCATGTAGCGCAGCGCAACCTTAATGCAGACAAAAATATCATTTAGGTCCAGGAATCACCTTAGTAAGATTATAAATGATAGGAATACTTGGATAGCCGAGTCAGGCTTCTTTTATTCGGTATTAGTTTTAAATCAAGACTCGAATGTGTGATTTTCAGGAGGAATAGTATTATGTCCGCAATGTACCTAATGACAAATATGACTTGAGTATAAGAACATACAAAAAAATAAAATTTAACTGACCCCGTTGAAAACGTGCCCAAAATAAAACCGCACGTTTGTAAGGGCCTCCTCCTCTCGAATCTGTGGATTGGTCTTCAGGGCTTCTTCATAGCGCCTGCATTAAGGAGCCGTATCATGTTATACATGCAATTAGATATCACATATTCCTCAGTCCCTGACAATATATACATTATTTATTGTTGTGCTCCATATTCTTAAACACTGTTATATCAATGGTACAGATGTACATATATAAAGTATGTGACTGTATACAGTTCACGCATGGTTAAGATTTGTACACACGTTTCCTTGTTGTAAACGTGTGTACAAATCTTAACAATGCGTGACCATTGTGTTGTAAACAAGGAAACCTTCATATAGTTTCGAGGATATGATATTGAGAAACATGGTCCTAACTTGCAGAATTCGTGATTAACATGACTTCCGCCCTATACCCTTCTAGATTTGATTATCTGGAGTTAATCAGGAGCCTGTGGCCATATAAACCTTTTCAAAACTGATAGTTTTACTTTTATTTTATACAATCACCAAAATAAATTAACCAAGTGTTATATTGCTGGCTAAAATATACAATCCCCGTTTCCGTACACTACCGAGGGATTAACATGATACTTATTATTGGTATTGTTAGGTGGTGGCCCCGGGGCAACCCCTACATAACCATTATTTTATTCGGGGATTTTACTCACGATTTGTAGAGCGCATAGTCTATAAACATCAACATTTCCACGGTATAAGTTTTCAACTGTCCTGCGTTTGCGCTGCGTCCTAGTTTAGTCATCTCCCTCTTAAAAGGCATTGAGCGCCCAGACTCCCGCCTCATGACTGAAATATAAAATGTTCGATTAATAAATTAATTAATACATTAACTTTTGTTTACATTACAATCTGATAAATACGTATAATCGTCCGTAATTGTTAAGTGTTATTTAAAATTATTTGAACCTAAATGCTGTCATCTTAAAATAATATTTGTAAATATATAAGACATTTATGTAGTAGGAACACTGAGAAATTTTATTTTCTTTGAAAAATGGGGGCCCTTAACAGCTTGTCGCGGATGACTTCAGCATTTAATTATGGGTATTTGTAATAAAAAAAAAAATGGTTTCCCTCCAGTGATTTCCTTAACTGAAAGATCTTTGATCAGAGATGTAAATATAATCATGACTGGATTATAATATTAATATGCTTATAATATAATCATAAAATAAGTATTACCTGAAAACTGTGCATGATAAATAGATAAAATCTGGTGAATTAGTGAAAGCTTCTTCAGAATTACGTAATTATTAAAAAGGGTAATATTTTGGATAAAAAGAAAATTCCATGTTTTATATCTCACCAGAGTCGGCAGTATAGTCCGGTCTAAATTCTTCTTTATATAAAACGTACGAGTTGTCGCTGCTTGACTGGCTTCCGTCCGTACTGGGCATGGTCATTCGAGCAAACTTTTGAGAACGAGGCTTTATTGTAAAGACATCGTCTCCTTCTTTAAAGTTCCCATGCTGGAATTAAAAACAATTTACATATGAATATATTACATAAGTACATCTACGTTACGTTGAATACTATTTTAAGTACGTTATCTAATGTACCAAATAAGATGAATGAAACATAACAAAGGAATTTTAAAATGAAACTATACCCACGTATTTTCGTTTCTTTTGTCCATTTGTCGTTTCCTCCCATACTGCGAACGCAGCACGTGAAGCAACATCCGTATAATAGGCATAATCCTGCACATAAATAATACAGTTAATACAGAAATAATAAATGTGATGGTGTATTGGTAGCGGTGTTAATAATACAATGGTCATATGAAGCCAGAGAGACTCATTTCAAGATTTTGGCCTAATAATTTTAATCTTTTTTTTTTGTTCTTAAAATAATATTAATAATAATAATAATATATGAGTGGTTTTGAGAAACTGGTAAAAAATATTCCCCCAGAGGGGTGCGTGGATGCGACACGAAAGCACTCCGAGTACAGCGTGCAGGCGAGAGTATATTTAGTAATATAGAGAGAGTTTGGTGACAGAGGATATGTATTGGCAAATTGCAGAGTGGAAAATACTTATTTTGGAAGACTCCTCAAATTATAGTAGAATTCTACTGCAAGACAGCAGTAACAGTAGAAATTATTAAAAAAAATGAAAAAGTGAAACTTCTCATAAAGTGCTAAAATAATTGTCGCTTTCATTTATTATACCATTATCATTTGACAGTAGCAGTTGCAGAATATGTAGTTGTAGTAGAGGTAGTAGTAGTAGAAATAATAGTATGAGTGGTTATTATACCTAATGCCATCAATCCTATTAATTCTTTCAGCTGAAGTTAAATCTAATTGAAGTAATAATCTTCTAGTATATGTACCCTTAACATCAGCATACCATCAATAGTACAAGGTTAGGAGGTTGATTTTATAAATAGAATTACCGCTTTCTTATGCCACCTGGTCATGGTTCCATTCTTGCCGAGGATTAGAGGTATATCTGGAGAGATGTTGTCGTTTCTGACCAGCCTCAGCCTCTTTGTCTTTCTCTGCATCTTGAACTTTAACCTCATCTGCTTTGGCATCTTCTTTCTCCTCTCCATCTGGACTTCTTCTTCGTCTACTCCTGTATTTTCCTCTAGCAAGAGCAATTTCAGTATTATTTTTGTTGTTGTCGTTTATCATTTTCATCATCACCATTTTCCTCATCATTATCATAATTATTATTATCATGATTATTACTGTGATAATTGTCATTATCACCATGTTCATTTATATCATCATCATCAACATCTTCGCCATTATTATCATTATTATCATCATCAAAATGTTCATCCTCGCCATTATTATCATAATTGATATTAACATTTTAAATAACATTTACATAATTAACAATTATGATCATTATTATAACTAATAATTGATTAATCAAAAGCCAGCTTACCTCCTCTACACTTTCTTCGAGATCTGGTACACGGATTTCTATTTCCTCCCTTGTAATTCTTTCTGACACCAAGTCCAGCAGGACAGGACCGGCCCTCTGGGACTAGCCTGGTGCCGTCGGGACTCAGGGCACAATAAATGTATCTACACTGGCTGTTAACGTCAGGAAAATACTGACCCTGTGTCCTACATACGGCATACTGCAAAACCGGAAGCCGGGGTGCGGGGCCTGAAAAAAGAAAGTGATATTTATTACAAGTGTGGTTGATTTTTTTTATCTCTACTAGGTGATACCACGTTACTTGAAGGGTTTCAGAAAATGGTTTTCGCAGTGAATTTCGAACCCAAAGTGTTTGATTTCTAAAGCCCATTTTGGGTAACCATCCATATGAATTTTACACTACTCACGGAACTGCTATACAGTGCAATCGTTACAGATTCACTTAGTTTTAACCGCTGCATTGTATAGCAGGATTCTGCGGGTCTTAGCAACAAGGTTCGCACATGGCAAACAAATGTAATCAGACCAATGCGAGCGCGGTGTGTGCATCCAACTCCAAATTTAAATTCAAGTCTCAATGGTTGATTGTTGCCCAGTGTCAGCCCTGTTGTTAGGAAATGAACGAACCGCTGCATTTGGATTGAAAATGAACCTTTCGTTGACAGTGCTTCACTAATAGTCATCAAAGTCATCCACAAGATACCCCCGTAAGCATAACAAATTCCCTGCATCCCAACCATTGTTCATATCGTATCTGGTATCGTATACACCATTTTATATCTTAATTGCTGGGTGACTACCCAAGCGCCCAGTGAAAGGCCCCAGTGGATCGTTAATACCAAATTTTACCTTTTCAATTAAGGTAAGGTGAACATATTAAAACACGTGTTTTGGTTTCTCTGGCAAATGTAAATCAGGACTGCTTAAGTAAGCAGGTCTAAGCAAATAATTTGAAAAAAGTGTTCTTTTGCCTGACTGTGTTCTCCCCCATTCTGAAATAAATGCGCTTTCTGGTCCTTTTGTTTATCTATTCAAGCGCATTTAGGATTGCTCTATCCCAACGAATCAGAGATTCATCATATTCCTTCAGTATATACAGCCTTTAAGGTCAAGTGGTAACACGCTTGGTGCTTTTCCCCGAGTGCTTAACACTAGTTATTAATTATACCTAGTTTTACAAATCATGTAAAATAAATGTTTACATTTGTATACGTTGTGGAAGAGAATAAGCCAATATCTTGCAACTAGACTGGTATCCAGTGCCATTTGTTCACGTATAACGCTCACAACCTGCTTAATGATTTTTTTATTATTCTGTCAGAAATTTCCGTGTCAAAGAATGTCACGCACCGTATGTTACTATTTACTGTTAGAGTTTTGAGGGGCTCCTTCGGCCTTGGCCAATAAGGAAAAGCAGTATGTTTGACCAATGGGAAGCCATGTCTCATACCCCATGCACACCCTCTCTCGTGGTGAAGCTAACCTGTCGAAGAGGCTAGCTGTCATATGTAATTAATATAGAGTAATGGGGTCGCAATCATGCCGGGGGTCAGTCTATCTCGGAATTACCAGGTATAGATTAGGATGTCTTAAAATAAACCATATCACATAAAGGAATGTGGCCCATATTTGTTCATGCGCAGCGGCTGGGCGTGAGGTGTTCGTATATTGGCTTACTACTCTTTTGGTAACACCTCGTTGCTTGTATTTGACGGTCACACACAATTAAATGTTCCGCAAAATGATTTCATCACAGCTGTTTCGTTTTCATCCAGTTCTGTTTATATTACAAAAATTAAATCAGCCAATTTATTTACCAGCAAGGCCTGGCGTTAACTTTTGAAATCCAGCAAGTTTATTACAATAACAAGTTAAAATGAAATATGATAATAATGTTAATATTTCATAAAAGTGCCCCAATACAGCCCTGGTAGTCTCATTTGACTCAGCATCTTTTTAAAACAGAAGTGACCCTCTGATCCTTTTTTCTTACAGAAAAAATGTATGACGATGATGATGATGATAATAATAATAATAATAATAATAAAAATAATTATTATTATTATTTTTATTATTATTATTACATTTATTATTACATTTATTATTATTATTATTATTATTATTATTATTACATTTATTATTATTATTATTATTATTATTATTATTATTATAACATTTAGTATTATTATTATTACATTTATTATTATTATTTTTATTATTATTATTATTATTATTATTATTATCCATATTTGCCAAAATTTAATTGATCAATATAAACAAATCAATATAAACATATCCATATAACCTGTTCAACTAATAGCTAACAATATAACTGATACTTAAATAAATAAACCACACCTTAGAGCCGTGTTACACTTCACTGTGTTTTCATGATGTAGACCATGGAAGAAGACATAACATTGTAAATACCAAACCTGGTTCAAAACTGGCACGAAGTCGTGACCACCAGACGGGGAGAGAACAGATTACGGAAAAGTTTCACGGAAGGATCCTGCGCGCACTGGTCCGGAACCACTACATCATTTGGAACGTCATTAACCTTGCTCTACACTGTATATCATTTTTTTTAAGTTCACAGTGTTGTTACTCATAAACATGGCGAAGCCTAATAACCTGGCCGTGTAAAGGCCACTAATTTATTAATATGCTTGTCGTACGAATAAAGCGTTAGATCATTAGCGAGTACCGCTTCACGTGCTACACGTATAGATTTATGGGGCTGCTGTATCAAGTGGTGTATATATTTTGGGTTTCCTGCTCCTAGGCAAAGTAATCTTGATTACTTGTTTCATTTATCCTTTGTAAAAGTCATTTTGAGCGACGTATAATTTAACATTTTTCAATTCTTAGTTCATGTCTTGCAAAATCAATAAATGCATATATTAGTAGTCTGTGCAATTACTGATTTGTCCTTACCACTGTTCTAACCAGGTTTTATCTAAAAAAAAACTGCTTCTTTAACGTACACTATGAATGATCAAAGTGTGATAATTAAACTGACCCTAAAACGTTAAATAACAGTTTTTGCTTACATGAAATTATACCGCGTTTTTTTTGTCTCATGGAGTAATAATACATACTGTGGTTGTTTTTATATTCGCGAAGTCAAATTTTCGTGATATTTCCAGTGTTTACTATACGCGGTTTCTCCCTAGAGAAATCTACACAGATGTATGTTCCGAGTGCACCATCGTCCCGGCCAGACACGCTAATCGAAATTGTTGATCACACTCGATACATCTTATGATATTTATAAAGTTAATTTTTCATTGATAGGAAACAAAATATCTATTATTATCTATAATAACCATCTTTGAGACTCTAGATAACATATACATGAGACAAATGAATGACTGTTATCATGTTATCGATGACGGGTTTTTTTTGCGATGATTTGTCTTTCGCATATATGGCGAATTTGACACCCTCACGAACATTAAGCCAACCACAGAATATATCTTATAAATCTACGGTCATCAATGCCATCTCCAAGACACATAATCCATATCCAAGGAAATGTGACATACAGTGGATTTACTATTGGTAGCTTGTTAAAACAAAGGAAAAGATTCAAGAGAACAGAAATGCCCCCCCCCCCCCCCCGAGTATGACCTCACGTTGTTTAAGGTTTTCCTTAGAACTGAACAAACCACTGCTTTGGGACACCTTTAGGTACCCATTTTTTGTCAGCTAAGAAGATTCCCTGCATTCTGGAAACAAGAAACTTTGTTTTTTATTGATCATTGTTGAATTTATAAAAAGTCTAATTCTATTTTATATTTTTAATCTAATGCAGATACAGAATATATTTTGATATTAATCAAACATTTAGATAAAAAGCTCTGTTTTGTGAGTTAAGTTAAAAAATATGATTTTATAATTTTGATATCGAAAATTATTTATTTCCATTTTTTACTAAATTAATCCTTCCGGTTGACTTTCGGTGAAAATAGAGAAAAAAAACTTGGGAGATAACTTGTATACACAAAGCAACGAAAGAAACACGGAGAAAAGATAAACAGTGTACCGCGAAAGGAAGCACTACCAGCTAATGTGGTCTAGGGATAGAGTATAGGACGCAAAACCGGGAGATCGTGACTTTGAGCGGTGAGGTATTTCAAGGTCAGCCCTAACCAGGGTGAGATCTCTGCAAACTTAATTTGAAGGCTATGCCCAACAGCCGTGTATCACTCATACGCATATACTCAAGTGCGTCCTGGGGGTGTCTTGGGGTTTTGACCCAGCAATGGGATGATTTCACGTCCAGGACCCGCAGGTGTTGTAGACACCAGACCTGGGGGATAATAGGGTCAAACAAATAAATAAAATGACAGGAGGCGAGTGCTACCATCCTGTTATGTAGCCCAAAATCGATATGGAAATCTGCAGATGTGCATACCTGTGTCAAGGATTAGGTAAGCTAGCATTAAATTTGGAGGCGGTTTCCTCACCCCCCCCCCCCCCCCCCCCGAAAAAAAATTAATAAAGAATCGGTCTGATAGAGCAATCCTACATATGGCCATGTATAAAACTGTTGACACGCAATAAAGTGGCTGCCTCGAAATGATATTTTACGGTCTATTTATGAACAGATTCTGCTAATTTCCGTGACACATCTGAATAACAAGAAACGGCGTATTCCTGTGTAGTTCACTGTAGCAGAAAACTATATTGCGTACAGCGATAACAGTGCGTTGTCTCTCTGACGGTTTGTATTGATACTTTGATCCCACGGCCTATGAGTTTTGACGAAGGAGAGAGCAAATTTAATATACAACCCCTATCCAGTCAATAAAATATAATTTTTATAAATAATATATATATTGGTTAAAATAATATCATAACTCCTCCCTCTTTATATCTGTGTATCTGTGTCTATCGCTGTCTGTCTGTCTGTCTGTCTATCTGTCTGTCTCTCTCTCTCTCTCTCTCTCTCTCTCTCTCTCTCTCTCTCTCACACACACACACACACCACACACGCATATTCCTATCTCGCCACTCATGAGATTCAGGATATAAAAAATGCAAAGATAGCTTCAGACACTGGTTCTTTGATCTACTAAATAAAAGATTTTACCATAATGATCACATATATGTTAAATGAGCATCATTGTGAATAAAATAAACAAAACCTTACAAAAACGAGCGTCATTTTAGCGTCTTACCTGCTGATTGAGATCTTACGGCGGCCAGCGTTCCCAGCAACGCCAGTGTGGCTCCGAGCACCAGCCTCATTTTGGTCCAGAACACAATGTCGTAAGAATAAAGTCAGTGTGTACTACAAGTACTGTGTTCAATGCTTACACATGTAGTCCCTGGCGGTGTAACGTTATTACGGCTGAGTGGCGTGCACACCGGACCTTATTTTATACTGATTCAAAGGCGGAAGCGACGAACCAGGGAGGCGCGAAAAGACGAGCAGACGACAAGGGAATTTTGGGGGGACCGTATAAAAACAGTTGAAATAATAATGTGAATGTAACGATAGTGCAATCATGAGCAATATTGTCAGCAGGTGGTCATTCATTATGTCATAAATGAATACATAACTATTTTCGTCCTCCTTCTCTCTCTCTCTCTCTCACACTCTCTCTCTCTCTCTCTCTCTCTCTCTCTCTCTCTCTCTCTCTCTCTCTCTCTCTCTCTCTCTCTCTCTCTCTAAGAGTAACAAAAGATACACTTTCCCGTATTAGGGTTGCCCTAATTAATATATAGATCAGTGCATAAATCGAGTATTATTTTAGAATCTGAATGTTGTTTTGTATTTATGATGATTTGTAATCTAGATGCTCACCCTTTATCATTTAATCAGGAGCTGTTATAAACACTTTGTAATTTGTATCATTTTGGTTTAAGACTGCACATAATAATAATGAATATATTTGTGTATGATGTATTCATATACGTATATTCATATACGTGTATGTACAAGCCAGTATGTATCTGACCAGATTTCCTTTCATTTGCTTGGACAAAAGCTGTTCGGGGTGAGTTAATGCACTGTATAAAGAGGAATTGGATATTAAAGCCATGCATGTTGAATCATATGTTAAGTTCTTTTTATTTTCAAAAGTGAGACAGTTTCAAAATCAACATAATTGCACTATATTTCTGACTGTATTCGTAATAAACACCATAATAAACATTAACGTCCGACCCCAAAACATTTATAAACCGATTTGAATGAAATGCAGATATATTCGATCTTTGTATAAAATCTGAACCGATCATATTATTTATTTGATCGGAACTGTATGTTTATCTAAAATGCGATTTTCCCTTTTTTCAGATGCTATGTTGAATGTAGTTGACTCTGTACTAGGTGCTATCAGGTCATCAGTATGTTTCCCATACACAACAACTACTGCACAAGCTATGTGCATAAGAGCAAATTTGCCAGAACGTGTGAAGATCACCTATATATCTTACACGCATGTATTTCTCAAACAAATGTACGAATGACAAGTTACTTGATCTTTATCTCGTCTTTGTCGTCCCTTTATAAATATCTGGTGGTCATGTCACAGATTGTTATAATTGTGAGTCAGGGAGAACATTGCGTACCTAAATAAACATACTTCGTAGATACCAGGTTAATGTAACCCATATTGGATGGGAAGGCATAGTCAGGGCTTACTCGTATCGGAGAGTTTTTCCCTTCAGGAAGAAAGCTAAAATCGTTCTTTGATCATTTGCGGGTTCTTGGCAGCGCTGATCTATCTGTACTCAGGCTGTTGGCATCTATTGTTTGTGTGGGGTGTGTGTGTGTTTTTTGGGGGGGGGGGGGGGGGTGCTGTTGCTCTCCTGTCCCTATAACGACCTTTCCTCCGGTCCATGGCGATCTTTCGGTTTGCTGTTCTTAATGCACATTGCATCTACAAAATTATAGCTCCCAGCTGTATCATCTCTATCCTATCAAAATTTCTACAAACTACTAGTCAAAATAAACTCTAGAAAACATACTATGATTGCCTTTTTGTTCGTGTGAGTTTTAATTTCACCATAATCGCGAATGGAAAATAATGGCGAATATGAAACAGCGGGGAATAAGATGTCCCTCCAAATAAGGTGGATCGATGGGATGAACGCATCTACACAAATGGGCTATAATACCTCTGAAAACATGGTTCGTGAATCAGCAATCTAATGTGTTTATTGTTTAATGCTCAGATACAGTGGCGCATTCAGTAGAATTTTGTATTGTTATTATTACTTTTACCATTATAATTATTTTATTATTATTTTATTAGTATTTTATTATTATTTTATTATTATTCTTATTATTTTCTTCTTCTTCTTTTTCTTCTTCTTCTTCTTCTTCTTCTTCTTATTATTATTATTATTATTATTATTATTATTTTTAGTGGTAGTAGTAGTGGTAATAGTAGTGGCAGTAGTAGAAGTGGTAATGATGGCAGTAGTAGTAGTAGTAATAGTTGTGGTGCATGGTGGCTTGATGGTAATATAGTAGTAATGGTGGTGGTGATAGTCGTAATAGTAGAAGTAGTAGTAGAAGTAGTAGTAGTAGCAGTAGTAGTAGTAGTACTTCTACTCATAGTAGAAATAGAAATAGTAGTAGTAGTCATAATAGTAGTAGTAGCAGCAACAGAAGTGTAAGTATAAGTAGAAGTGTAACCAGAAGTGGTAGTACCGGTACAAGTTCAGAAATTTCAAAAAACGCTTTCACTATTCTACTTCATAATAGCCCAATCAGGCCATTCTTTTTTTCCTACAGATTACGGACGCGACATCGGTAGTACCAATACAATGTAAAGTTTATGTGGTTTTCACAAACAATGTATTCTGTACATCATCAGAGCGGAGCGGGCCAGATTTCTTTCGTTCTTCAGGGGAACTGGGCAAGGTGTCACCATCCAACAGTTGAATAAACATCAGACACTTTTCATATTTGAGTATTGTTCAACTGTCTTAAAATGTTTTATGACTCATTTTACTTGACAGTAAAACTATAAGAGGTATATTTGGAATCAGCCGGGCATCTCAGCCGTGCCATGCGGTAATATTACCAGTTCACATATTTTGTAATAAACTCACAAAAAAAAGGACCAAAGAAAAACAATGGGGTGATGGAAAGCTAGAACTAGACGTACATACATTTCTATGGTTTAATTGATCGCTATTTCAGAGGAATATTATAAGATCAGTTTTTTAGCTCAGCTGACTGTAAGTCATCTTAGCTATATGGATCACCTTTAGTCCGTCGTCCGTCCGGCTGTCCGGGCGTCTGTCCGTTAACAGGGCACAAGTCGTAACCACTGGACCTGGAATCTTCTTACTTTACATCCAGAGAGGTCCATGAAAAATCTTCTTGGAAACCTGGAATTAGGTCTCTGTTACCCATATCCTTCGAGCTATGGGGCCCCAAAGTACCTCCCAGAATAGTCAAAAATTTCATACAAAAACTTCAATATCTCATTAATTACATCACTGTTGGTCATGATTTTTGGCATACATATTGATCATGAGATGTTTCATCATTTCCTGCAGACTGGTGGCGCCATCTGTATTTTTCAATTTTTTACGAATTGTTTTTCTCTATTTTTGAGACCTTTAAAAATGTGGACATCTGTTAACAGGGCACAAATCGTAAAAACTGGACCTAGAATCTTCATTCTTGACATTCTGAGAGACCTATGAAAAGTCTCCATGGAAACCAGAAATAAGGTCTCTGTTACCCATATCATTCGAGCTATGGGGCCCTAAAGTACCCCCCAGAATAGTCAAAAATTTCATACAAAAACTTCAATATCTCATTAACTACATCACTGATGGTCATGATTTTTGGCATACATATTGATCATGAGATGTTTCATCAGTTTCTGCAGACTGGTGGCGCCACCTGTATTTTTCGATTTTTTAACGAATTGTTTTCTCTATTTTTGAGACCTTTAAAAATGTGGACATCTGTTAACAGGGCACAAATCGTAAAAACCGGACCTAGAATCTTCATTCTTAACACACAAGGAGACCTATGAAAAGTCTCCATGGAAACCAGAAATGAGATCTCTGTTACCCATATTCTTTGAGCTATGGGGCCCCAAAGTACCCCCCCCCCCAGAATAGTAAAAAATTTCATAAAAAAAACTTCAATATCTCATTAACTACATCACTGATGGTCATGATTTTTCGCATACATATTGATCATGAGATGTTTCATCAGTTTCTGCAGACTGGTGGCGCCACCTGTATTTTTCAAATTTTTATAATTATTTTTCTCCTTTTTTTTTGAGACTTTAAGGATGTAGTTTTCTGTCAACAGGGTTCAAATTGTAACGACTGGACCTAGAATCTTCATTCTTGACACACAGGGAGACCCATGTAAAGTCTCCATGGAAACATGAAATTAGGTCTCTGTTACCCATATCCTTTGAGCTGTGGCACTCCAAAGTACAGCTCAGATTAATGGAAAATTTGATACAAAAGCTGAAGTATCTGAACAACTAATGCAGAGATCACCATAATTGTTTGCATGGATATTGATCATGGAGTGTGTCATCAGTTTCTGCAGCCTTGGTGCGCCACCTCTATTTTTTTTTTATTTTTTTTTACAATTTTTTATCTCTCTATTTTTGAGACCTTTAAGGATTTAGTTATCTGTCAACAGGGTTCAAATTGTAACGACTAGACCTAGAATCTTCATTCTTGACACACAGGGAGACCCATGAAAAGTCTCCATGGAAACATGAAATTAGGTCTCTGTTACCCATACCCATTAAGCTGTATGGCTCCAAAGTAGCCCCCCCCCCCCCCCCTCAGAATAATGAAAAATTGGATACAAAAACTCCAGTATCTCAATAACTACAACACTGATGCTCATGATTTTTGGCATACATATTGATAATGACGTGTTCCATCAGTTTCAGCAGACTGGGTGCGCCACCTCTATTTTTTTTCAAATTTTTACGAATTATTTTCTCGATTTTTGAGACCTTAAAAGATGTGGTTATCTGTCAACAGGGTACAAATTGTAACAACTGGACCTAAAATCTTCATTCTTGTCATGCAAGGAGGCCCATGAAAAGTGTCTGTGGAAACCTGAAATTAGGTCTCTGTTACCCATATCCTTCAAGCTATAGGACTTCAAAGTATCCCTCAGAATAATGGAAAATCTGATACAAAAGCTCAAGTATCTAAACAACTATTCCAGAGACCACCATGCTTCTTTGCATGGATATTGACCATTGAGTGTTTTTATTAGTTTCTGCAGACTGGTGGAGCCACCTGTATTTTTTTTAAAGTTTACGCATTTTTTTTCTATCCTTGAGATATATTAATACAGACACAATCTCAGCCTGTTGGTTAATCTGTTTGATACTTCAGTTCAATGGTTATATACTACCATTGAGATGATAAAATTTCCTTTTGCAAATCTATTCCAAGTCAGCTGAGCGTCATGACCCATGGCTCACTTGTTACACACACACACCATATCACACACACACTATCACACACGCATGGAAAGGAAAACATTATAGATTGGCCAATCGAATAAGATAGTAGCAATTTAAATTACGATCAGTTTTCGCCTTTTGTCCCACCGTGTGTGCCATATATATGTGAGTGTGTGTTTGTGTATTTATTTTGAATAACAAGCCGGTTGTTCAGTGATGGTCCCCTTCATAACGGATCTCCAGCTGTTCAGAAACGGTCAAAGTGGGCGAAACAGACAACAGCTCGAAAGCCTAGCATGGCTTGTTGTTTGCAAACAGGTTGCATTTCATACGTTCAGATCGTTCGATTTCATTTGTAAAATACAATGAAAGAGTGCGGGCGTGTTCGCGTGACCGGAAATCGAACAGAATTTGTTAATGTACATCTTGTCCCTGGCGACCCCCCCCCTCCCACTCACCCTCACACCCTATATAAAATTCGAGGGTAATTATATATGTCAATGCTAAAGTGGCCACGGACCAACGTATGACGGAACTCTGTCAATAGGTTTGAATATGTTTGTTCAGCGCCCGTAGCTCGGTATTACTTTGTGACGCACCCTTTACAACTCTTGTTTGTATACATAGTGGTAAGACGGATACTCTGCCCTTCACGTCAGCCATGAGATATGTCAGAGGGTACTTTAACCGAAAATGTACTTCTTATTGAGTCAACAGAAAGACCTTTCCTGTCTTGTTTATGATGCTTATTTGTTCGCACTGACCGGTATGCTTTTGGTCTAATGCCCAGTGTGCACCCCAGGTCAATAAAAAGTTGTTTTGTCTGTCCCTCAGTTGTAAACGCCAGTCTGTAACGTATTATAGTATATACAGCGTCCGTCCGTCCATCCGTATGTTCGCGAGCCCGTTAACTTGGTGTCGCATTCGATTTCATGAAATTTCAGTATGATAGTTTGTATGCACCGATGTGAAAGTAACTGTTTGATTGCCAAATCTATGCATATCTGTTCAAACGAAACATCTTTATGCATGCATATACACACAGCTGTGTGCTCTTGTATATATATATATATCGACGATTAGCTAACAATATATATATATATTGTATATATATATATATATATATATATATATATATATATATATATATATATATATCTAATCTTTCGTCCTTGAAAGGATAAACTCCCCGATATGAATCAGAAAAGTTTGAATCAGAAAGTTTTCCTTGAATGAGTCACATATTTTAGTTAAAAGGAATCGAGATATTGGATAACTGCCTTTCAGGGCCAATAAATAATATAAAAAATACAAAGAATAAATAGGTTGTCTTTTGGGGGCATCCATGCAATCTTCCACCTGCAGTCATGACAATGTAATGTAATTTCCTTGGTTTTCGCATGTATCTTCAATTGAACAATTCCCTTTTGTACAAAATTAACGCGGCAAATTGCACTTTATGTGGTCAAATATAATTCGATAATTGACATTTATTATATATTATTATTTTTACATGTACAAATAGTTAAAGCAATCTAGATCCATGGCCTAATAAAGAAAAACCGTGACATGTAGACAAAGATAGAAGCACCCGTTAACCCCTCCGTTAACTGCCAGGGTCACAGAGCGCAACCTGACGTCTTCTGGACTGTAAACTACAGAACTTGCAAATTTAAATTATTTTTTCTCCAAAAATATAAGTACAAACATGAAAACGCCGATTTAAACATAACCAAAAAGATGGAAATATTTAAGGTTTTTCGATAATGCGTTTACTTTATTTGAAATAAATCAATGAACAATTTAATGAAATATAGTATCCCAAATTAGGGCAAACATTTAAGAAACGAACACACTTTTTTCCTTTTAATTAATGCTATCCAGCCATTTACACTTTATGATGTCAAATTGAATTCATTAATTGACACTCTGTATAGAAAATGATTTGTTCATGTGCAAATAGTTAAGAACAGCCTGGAACCATTTATTTATACAGAACATCGTGACATATTGACAAAGTAGAAAGCACCCGTTTACCCCTTTATAAACTGCCAGGGTCGCAGAGTTCATCCCGGTGCAATAGTGACATCACTCGACAAAAAGCTTCTAATATTCACCAATTTAAACGTGGGATACCTTTAAGGGATTAAATTCTTATTTTTCTATAGTATATTCTTAATAAAAATAAAAGGACATAAAAAATAAACGCTGATTTACATATAATGACAAAGAATGAAAGACTGAATGCTTTTTTACAATAAATATTTTGATTTATTTGAATCAAAGCAACCAAATGTTTTATTAATCATTATATTCCAAACTAACATACAGACCCTCATGTGTTTTCCTCATGTGAGTCATATCTATATAGATAAAGAAATCGTGACACCAGGCTCCCGCCATTAAGTGATGCATATATAAAGAATAAGAAGAATAAAATAATATAAGGAGAAAAGAGAATATATTTTGTATCGGTTCATCTATACAAATGCTAATATCCCGTTCATATGCTTTCCCTGCAAACATATCGTAAAAAACCTATTTACTTGTAATCAGGTCACTTTTAAATCAATAGTTGTTGCATTCGTTATATACACTGAACCTTTCATAATTAAATGGTCACAACAATCTCCCTTATACTCCGTAAAGGCGATATACCAGTGAAGCTTCAACGTTTTATATTTCTGGCATATCCTGAAACACTATTCTGTAGGTGCATGAGGTTTTATTTTTATTTAACTAATATATAAAAAGGCTAATAAAAATACCGATTAAAACATTACCACATAGGTAAGTGTAGCTAATAAAGAATATTAAGAGTACGGGATTAATAATGTAGTGATAATATATACACGTATATTTGTTGTTCCGTTACATCAAAACATATACAAGAATACACGGTATAACAAAAATGTAACGAGCGTGCACATTTATCCTTCATATTTATGTCAATACTGGGTTCATCTGATTTTCCGTGTAATCATGCCAATGTAATATGCATTTTGTGGTTTTTAGAATACGTTTTTGAACTTAAGTAAAACATCCAATAACAGGTTTAAATATAGCTCGTTAATTGACACTGATTATTTAAAATAAACGTCTCACGTACAATCAATCATAGGAGCCTGGAAATACAGAACAACGTGACATGCTAACAAATAACTGTACCCGTTTACCCCTTCATCAACCGCCTAGGTCACAGAGGTTATCCAGGTGCAATCCTGAAATTATTCGACTGGCAGGTGAGGCATCTGAATATTAATTTTATAAATTTCTACAATATTACTAAATATCTGTTTATATATATGTCTAATGATTGTTGTGATTTTTAAAAAAATATAAAATTAAAAGGAAAACGCTAATCAAAATATAACGACATGGATTAGATTTTCAAACTTATTCAAATTTAATGCTTTTATTTAATCGAAATTAAAGAAACGAATATTTGTAATGTTAAAAATATTTTGTTTTATCTA
Source organism: Sipunculus nudus (assembly GCA_026874595.1). NCBI lineage: Eukaryota > Metazoa > Annelida > Sipuncula > Golfingiida > Sipunculidae > Sipunculus > Sipunculus nudus. The sequence continues at coordinate 28,538,825 of CM049319.1, forward strand.
AAACAAACGTACACATTCAAAGATGAACACACTTCAGTCGGCGTTATGATTTTGGCTCTCAAAGTTATAAAAATTGAAATCAGGTTTTGATGTTATATAAGATTATACTGCTGAAATGTTCCATACAATTCTTTCTATATAAAACAGGAACGTTTTCCTCACATGACTCATATGAATTCTGATGCTAGTAAATGCTAGTAAAGAATATAGGGAATAAAGGGTATATACAATATAAAGAGAATATATGTTCATTGCCTCGATGCATTCATAGTTACATATGGCAATATCCCGTCCTTTTGATTTCCCCAAGAATAATGTTAATATATTGTCATTTTGTGGTTTTTCACATGTATTATCAATAGAGCCGTCATCAATCAGGAACGAATATTAAACAGCCCTTTTCACTTTGTTGGGGAAAATATAAAAAGTTAATTGTCATACTTATTATATACGATGAACTTTTCATAAATGAAATAACCAGACTTCTCTGGTATTATGTCATTACACAAAAATCGTGATCCGGAGCTCTCTGGACAGCCAAGCACCCATTGACCGCGACACGAACAGCAAGGTCAACGAGTTCATCCAGGTGCTATTATGACGTCATAATCTGTCTGTTGTCCAGATCTTCGCACATGTATATATGGAATAAAAATGCCCGAATCATGAATTGCTTCCATGTCCTAAATGATTGGTTTAAACGTGTATAAGTTGTATTTAATGATTTTTTTTAATATATAGCATATATTTAATATATTGCACAGGTTTATTTAAATAGGCGGAAAGATTGTCCACTATCTTGTCAACCAGTGGGATACGCCTAATTTGATCCCTTCCACACTGTTCTAAAACATATAATTAATTTTACAATAGAAAAAAAGTTTGGGCTCAAAAATATTGTATGTACCTTTAGAATTTTAAGTAAAATATGACTATGTAAAAAGCATATGTACAGTTGTGTCTCGTGCGACTCCGTGGATACAAGGGAAACGCCGCTTAATGGATTTTAATTCACTACTGTGTTCTTAAAGGTTCATAAATATTTGCAATAAAGTGTGTATTATCTCACACTATTAGTTCATTAGGACGGAATACAAATGTTTCCGAAGCAAAACCATCCCACCATCATCTGGATTACTATCTTGAATTCGCCTTTTTTACACGTTGTTATGGTTCTGTGTGTGAGTAAACACGGTCCACACTTACATGTTTACGATAACACGCCCAAAAGCCCGATGCTGGGCATGCTCGACAATCCCAAAACAAAGAGAGGAACATTAAAGAAGAAACACGGAAGAACCACCTGTTGGAAGCTTGAAGTATATTAGTACGGCCTCAGTTGGTATCCGCGCTAATGTTTATGTTGTGCGCTACTGGTCGCGCCCGATGCAAGTTTATTTTGACTTCGATACAGGAGTCAGCAAACGGTGTTCGAATGATATATTGGCACATATACCATAATATTGTAAGGAAGAAACACTATATTTCATGTGTATTTAACCTAACAGGTATGTTAATAGTTTTTTTGTAACTTTATTGTGTCTATGTGTACCAAGTGTAACGGATGACAGTCCCTGTTTACAGGTGAGCCCGGTCCCTTAAGTCTGCCCCTATTGTCGATGATTGGCCACCCAATAGAAAAGTTTCATTTGAATTGAAAATATTATAGTGCAGTGATTCCGATTTTCTTCAAAATATGTTCAGGAATGTTTGAGTTACAAAATTTATTGAGGTTATTTGCTGGGCTGACTTTAGGCTGACTTCTCTCAAACATAGAGCGATATTGACCAGTCATTAAATGGTTATATTCAATATTATTCAACGTCAGATGAGCATCAACCAACGTATCCCTAATCTTAATTTATACTCTTCACAGTAGTGGTCCACGGCTCATCGGTATACGGCATATTACTACTAGTATCAAAGGACATAACATATAAATATACGTCACACTGAATAAACACTGAAAGGGTTGGGGGGGGGGGGGGGTCCAGAAAATATTACAACCTGTCTGCATGGAAAGTTTGAACTTCCTAGGTTCAATGCTTAGAATTTATGGCATGATAAGGGTCAAACGTTTTCTCGAGCGTTCAAGCACTAAAAGTGTCTCTATCTCTCAAACTCATAATACATAGTGGGGCACAGTCTTCCCATTAAGCACAGTGCTGACAGGTCGATAGTCAAAGAGCTCAAAAAGAGCTGTATGACTTTCCAGTGAATTATGTTTTATCAGGACTTGTCAGCAGTTAAAGCTTAAACTATATCGGTTTTCTTTTTACGATCTGCATGTGTCTTGTCAACTAAGGTCGGACGGCCCGACGGACAGACGACCCCTTAAGCTGATGAAATAAAATGAAAGAATAAAAGTTACTGGATCCCAAATAAAGCTACTGGATCCGTAACGGGTATGTTTTTTATGTTTATTATATATATATATATATATATATATATATATATATATATATATATATATATATATATATGAGAGAGAGAGAGAGAGAGAGAGAAGGAAGGGCGGGCGAAGGACTTCCCAGCAATATGACTCACAAGTAATTGGTAACACACTCTCATTGTAAATCGGGCCCAATATTCAACTATGTATTTCAATGGACCAAAAGACTAGGAAAAAAGAATGTAAGAAGAAACCCAGTCAACTGATTTTGCACGTCGTTTGTGTACTGAGGTCCGTGCAATAGTGTGCCAGTTACGCATTATTATTAATGTGCCATTTAACTCATGTAAAAACTCAGTCGTGTGAAGGACCTCCTCCGCTATTTCTACGGCCCTGGATTCTAAGCTAAGATAGATCTATCTGCACACACAGATACAAGCAGTTGCCCAGAGAGTTCTGTAGAGCTCAGTGCGTACTAATTGAATGTCATATACATGAAATTTTTAGAAATCCTGAGGCGCCCAAGTCATCTGTAGAGGTTCAAGAACACATTGAATATTTTAAAGTTTGTTAATGATTTTGCCTCTTGTAAAGTCGATTCAAATCCAAAGAGCTTCCCGCAGAGTCACAACTCGTACCGAATTATTAATCACATGAAAGATTTTCATTTTTTTACGTCGTTTGATAATTTTATTATGCATTATACTTTTCCGGCCAGTATGACAGTCTTGGGTGTTTTTTTTTTCGTTACTAAGCGTGTATTGTGCCATTGCAAAACCGATCTGAGTTCATGTGCCGCCATTTTATCGTACAGTCTAGAACCGGGTGATGCATGTCAGAAATAAGGGTAAATCGCTAGTTTTTATATCCGCACAATTCAACTTAACTTATTCACATGATGTTTAGTGTATTTCGCAAAAAAAAAAAAAAACTACGCAACGGCCTGATGGCAATACCGAGGAGTGTGTGTGTGTGTGTGTGGAGGGGGGGGGGGGGGGTTAACTGACAACCGTTATTTAGGGGTTGGGTGGTCAAAACCATCACCGATCCAGAGGTCTACCTCAGGTTAAGTACAACTGTGACCGTTTCCGGGTGTGGTTAACTGGACCGATCAATACGACTGTACATGATTATACATGTCATTACCCAGACCGACAAAGGCCGTTTATCTACACTGCATGTCATGTATAGTTAAACATTAATCAAGGAAATTTTGATATCCAAGGTTATAAGAAGGTCCGGTTTGTTCCCATGAACTTTGTCCAGTTGACCATGCAGATAGTGAGTTACGGTCAGTTTGGTGTATTTCAAGCCGGTATAGTTTACATAATATGTGTATTTTTTGTATGCATGTGCGTATGTAAATATACATTAATGCAGTTGATGATGCAGATAACTAATCCATGTATGTTAATGGTGTCAGAGAGAACCAAGATGAAAAGAAACAGACAAACCGACATATACTGAGAAAATAAATAAAGAAGAAGGAGAAGTGAAGAAAAAGAAGAATAGAAAAGAGAGAATTATTAACAGACACACTGGTATGGGCCGTATCCGTAGTAGCAAATGATCCGGACCGTGAATTGGATTACTCTAGTCGCACTATAGGTCACTTATCCGCATTCGGTATACTGTAGCCTACTTGACAGGTGGTCTTCTTTAAAAGTTCGGCATACTTAATAGTCTACAATTCATGGTAAACCGGTCTCCAGTGCGTACATGCAAATCCATTTCTAGTCTGTATGAGGTCAGTTTTGCTACCATTCGACCCAATCCTTCCCGAGGAATGTCATTTCTGCAGCACAATAAATCGAATTAGAAAAACAACATGCTGACAGTATACTCATATTTTATTGAATAGTTCGATTTAGGCTTTTTGTAAAGCGAACAGTTCTGACGCAAAGCGTACTACTTTCAAATTTAATTGAACCGGGGTCGTATAAATCGATTTAGAAGCCAATCAGTTCCGGACATGGCCATACTGACGGTGAGACAGAACAGAAAAAGGAGAGAGAGAGAGAGAGAGAGAGAGAGAGAGAGAGAGAGAGAGAGAGAGAGAGAGAGAGAGAGAGAGAGAGAGAGAGTGGGGGATCATGAACAGACACACAGATATACAGATTATGAGACAGATAAATTAAACAGCCAGGAGGAGTACCTAGGTAATGCTATCAATTTCAGTCATCATTTCATTTTCATCGAGATCAAGTGAAATCTTGAAGAAACATGTACTCGTCAGGAAATGAGTAAGTAAAAAAAGGTCAGAGACGGGCAACTGCAATGTTGACAGAGATGAATCAACTTAGGACAGCCCCCCCCCCCCCCCTTGATGAGTAATTCAGACACTCAGGTTCCGTCAGTCACTATGACCTGTTTCTTCTTCTTTTCTCTTTCATCTGCGCAAGCGCCGGATATCCATATTTGGGCATAATCTATAAATAGAAGAGGGGAATTTACACACGAATCAGCAAGTTCGTTTTTCAGACTGCCAGGCCTGCTGCAAGAATAGGAGATCGTGATTCTGTTTTATGTATAGTGTATTGGTGTTTCCTGCCTCAAGTTTTTATAATCATTGAGTTATCATGATTGTGGAACTTAAATATAACACCAAATGTGATGATGCTTTTATTAGTCTATCCAGTGTTAGATATATATTACAACGTGACATGTACTGGTCATGTATACATATTACGTGCCCACCCAAGGACGCAGCACAAATAGGCTACATTCATTTACTTTGCACCCTTTAATTATTTTGACAATAAGCTATGTTATATAAAAAAAAAATCTCCTTCGAACAAACGTGATGAGTATTGTCACATTAACTAGACATCTGCATTCTAAGGAATGCACGCGTCCGCCATAGGGGTAGCGCCATTTCGGTCCTCTGACATTAGAATCTACGACAAGCGTACTGGCTGTCAGAGTGCTGCAACATCCTTCAGCGAAGAACACACTTAAAGGCACTAAAGTGATTACGGACAAAGGCTCACGGCTTACAGGCACGCTGAAACTTGACATAAACCAGATCACTCGTTAGCTTTATTGGGGATACCAACAAAACCTAGCATGAGCGAGAAAAAACGTTTTAACTCAGCATATTGGTAAATCCCTCCGCATGTTTGTTGAATTTCTGACCGCATGATTACAAGCATGGCTCGCACGGGTTCTTTTTTGTTAATTCGTAGCCTAATGTTAAGATTATGGGCTGTTTACCACATAATGAATACAACATGATGGAAGGCCACTGCAAAGCATTCCCCCGCATTGCTTGCATCACAAATCAGGTTAGGCTTTCTGACCAAATATAAGTGACAACTGAGTTGTGTACTCACGGCTACAATAGGGGGGGTTCCCTATTTTGGGATGCTCCCAAAACCGTGTTTGCATTCGAAATTCCTAGATTCATTTATGCATAAGGACTGTACATTTGTTAATATTCCATTGATGACATTCCTGATACACGCCAAAATTTAAATAATCTTTATTCGCCCATTCCCGAAATGCCTTAAAATTTATGAGATTCAGTTCCTGGATCCGGATCATGTGCCGCATCTACACCCAAAGCTAAACAATTTTCATTGGCCCATTCCATAAATGCCCTAAAAAGTTCATGATATTCAGTGAATGAGTTATCTTGTGAACAAACACGTACACAGACACACAACCGAACGGGTATGTACGCATACCCTCCTGGCGGAAGATAATAACATTACATCTTGCAGTCAGTAATCAACTGTCTCTATAAGCTCGCCCCTGGTCACTGACCACATGTTGGGATTAATTACTTGGGATTAAAACCGTACATCAGGATGTATAATCCTAGATTACCAGTGACACGGCAACAATTGACGCGACAGGAAATTAAGTGAACCATAACCATGGAAACCCACGAGGAGTCAACGTGAGCCGGAAGTGGCTCGAGCCTGAACTGTGCGGTAACGTGACCGGCGTTTCCTCCTCAATATTCCACTTATATATGATGTAAACATTTTACTCATTTTTGAAAAAGTAATTTTCGCTTTAATTTGTATGGCAGTGATGGCTTATGTTCCCGCTAAATATAATTGTACCTGTTCCAAAGAAACCACACATCATTATTGCTTTCTTCGGAACCCTTGTCAATAAAAACCACAATGCGTACCCTAAGTGATTTCCTCCCATCGGTGAGATGATATAACCAATTAATAACACTCCTGTTCTACAGAATATTGCGGAAAATGAGGGTGCTCATAAACAGCTCAAAATGGACGGCGATCCTTCTATATTCTGTGTTTTGCCAGACTGTGCTAATTATCTTACCATTGCCTAAAACATGCCTATATTCAATGCATGTACGTATTATTGTTCTATATATGTGTGTGTTTTTAATTAAATTACAATTTTTTGTGACATTGTTCAAATTATATAATAATAATAGTAATGCTCCAATTTCTATACATTGTTTTATATATTAAGATGCACACGAGAAAGGGTTAAACTATTATTAATTTATTATTATCATTTTTACATTTAATAGCAGTAGCAGTGGTAGAAGAATATTGTGCAGGCGAATTCAGAGATAAAAATCGGACTCAATATGATAAGGCCTGGGTCTAATCATATTGAGTCCGATTGAATCGGGCTAAGACAAAAAAGGGTGTTGCAATATCATCCATTTACAGAGGGTACATTTGCGGAATACAGATCCGTGACTTTACATGTCATTATACTGTTAAGCAGCTGGGGTCCCGTTGCTCGTGGCTGCATTGAACATTCTTTACGCTGTAATATCTGCCCCCCCCCAACCCCCTGAAGTTTGGTATGTATAGGGAACTCGATCTGCTATTTGGTATAAAAAAGGTTCGAGTGGGTTTGTCTGGCTGCGTTTTCTCTGATTGTCTGCCCCCTCATTCGGTATGTCTGTTTGCCATAGTGTTAAATAAACAGCAGTTCTTTTTTTTAATTTTTGCTGATGTCTCTATTTTTTTCCTTCCCAAGCAGTATAAATTCTTCTCCTCCTATTCTGCTACTACTACTACTACGACAACAACAACTACTACTACTGCCCTTACCACTAATACTACTAGTACTGCTACTACTAACTACTACTACTACCACTACAACTCCCACTACTACTACTCCTACTACTATTACTACTGCTACTACTACCACAACTATCCCTACTCCTACTACTAACACATACTTCTACTACTTCTATTACTACTGCTACTACTCACACGACTACTACTACTACTACTACTACTACTTTTAATACTAGTACTACTACTTTTCCTCCTCTTCCTCCTCCTCCTCCTCCTACTACTACTTGTTATGCTACTATTTATTATTATTATCATTATTATTAGTATTATAATAATGATAATAATAATTATTTTAATTTTAATTATAATTATTATTATTAATATTATTATTAATAATAATAATACTTATTACTATTATTATTATTGTTGTCATTTTTACTGTAATTATAATTGTCATATTTGAAATTCTCATTTGGTATTAATAGTATTTTATTGAATATATATTAATCAGGATTGGAAAACCTATATAAATTCCTCTCCTTATACAAACATAAAAAGACGTGATATAATAATATAATAAAATATTATCATCATTAACTTTAATTGTAACAATATTGAAGTGCGTACTTTTCAACCAGTATCCGGGGGTTACTACCAACAAATATATAATACAAGATACTCTCAGGATGTTATGACTCATAAAGGCATGAAATGCATCTTCACCCATACTGGGCACATGTTGACAGTCACGAATTTATAAGGTGCAAATGTAACTCTCTAATTAGATCTTTTGGTCGTTTGTATAACTGCCTGATTAAGTATTTACAGCTCGGAGGCGAGACAGGATGTAGGAAATTTTTCTTTTGTGCGAAATAGGACCTGGAAAAGGCGAACCTTCTCACGACGAATGGGTTTTTACCGCCGCCAAGGAGGTTATGTTTATGCGCTCTCTAGGTGTTCATTTTATTCTAAATGTTCTTACTCCTGTTTTAAACAGAATAATCTCTCTGTTATAATTCATATGTGACGAGTGATCGAGTCTGAAAAGTATAGCTTATTATATTGATTGCAGGGGTATTTGTTACAATAACATATTTAAGCTGAATTTAGTCAAAATCTACAAAAAAAAAACATTCTTAAAATGGGGTTTATCTCAAATAAATGCAACGGCTGAAAGACGTTTAGGTTATTTATGTCAGATATTTATGTCAGCATTGCATCTCCTAATGCTAGCTTAAATGAGCGTAGACAAATATGTTCTATAACCAAATATCGTGAACACAGACCAAAATATCTATCAATTATCTGACGAGGCGATAAAAAATGTAACCTTTGCGATTCTATGCCATTCTATGATTCTATGTCAGTTCTGTTTATTCTTTAATTAATGAAATTCTTTATTTTTGTTCCCATATATGACATGTAGCTTATTTACTGCATGAAAAAAACTTATCATGGTAATTTTTCTATATACATTTAAATGTGAAGCGGTTCCCATAAGTCTGTGTGCTGTGTTTTACTCTTTTGAAGTATTTCATTTCTCATTACATACATTTAATCACTTGCTAAGCACCGACCTCTGCAAAGTGTACTCGCAAGGAACCCAGTGAACTGAACGCCACGCAAGGGTCAAGGGTCAATTGCTTAGCTGTGGTCCCCTGATTAAATTATGCATGTCCTGTGTGTTGTTAAATAAACATTCAGTATCAGCTCTTTACAGAGAATGTTGTGGATGACTGGACACGCGTCCCCAACATCCGTGTTGACATTAAGTGCAAGGTCATGTAAGAAATAACATGTCAGGGGAGTTTGTTAATATGATTGCCCGGAAGGTGGCGCCTCCAACCATGAACTCCGGGTGTTTGCGATGGACTTTTATTAAGCGACATTACATAAATACATTTATACATATATACATATATACATATATACATATGTACTATGTACATTTATAAATATATACATATATACAACTGGGCGATAATCGGGGATCGGCTAAGGTGTGTACCTTAGGACAAACATTGTGCCCAAATTTCAAGTTTTAAAAATAGGCCATATTGGAGATATAGAAAGAAGGAAAGAAAGAAAAAAGGAAAGGAAAGAAAGAATGAAAGAAATGAAAGAGAGAAAAATCAAATCGACGGTTTTTGTAAATAATGGGGAAGGGGAGGGGACCAAGTAGGTTTTACAACATTTTATTTACATTTATTATACATAATATAGAAACAAACTAATAGAGCTCTATAGTCTCGCCGTCCTCCGGGGGAGGTGTGATAAGCAGCTATTAGGTTTTATATTCTTGCTGCATTATTAGCAAAATTGATGGCAAATAGAGGATTTTGGATAAAGGGTGGGGGCACAAAGCCACAGCCGCACTGAACAAGTGTGCAGGGAAAGCAAATGGAAATCATATGTACATAACAATATATCGCCTGCAGAAATAGGGAAATAACAGTTAGCAAATTCGTTTTTTTTTTCGGGATTGAGCGTGGATTATATTCAATTTTTCATTTTATAGGTCGATTATTTCTGAATTTTTGTCATAAATCTTGATTTTGCTTCTTTGGCTAAGACACACGTGAAACTGGACAAGTTGGAGTTGTTGAAGAGACCGTGGTTTCATAATCTATTGACAGATGTCACTACCGCCTTCACCAGTAGTCCGGTGATTCGACCATTCCCTCGCACAGCAGAGTCGTTCTCTATGGATTCCTGTCCTACTCAGGATGGTTGCAGGACCACAAAAAAGGAAGAAAGAAAGGAGGAAAGAAAGAAAGAAAGAAAGAAAGAAAGAAAGGAGGAAATAAAGAAAGAAAGGAGGAAATAAAGAAAGAAAGGAGGAAATAAAGAAAGAAAGGAGGAAATAAAGAAAGAAAGGAGGAGGATAGAAAGAAAGAAGGAAAGTAAGGAAGAAAGAAAGGAAGGAAGAAAAAAGAAAGAAAGAAAGAAAAGAAAGAAAGGAGGAAAGAAAGAAAGAAAGAAAGAAAGAAAGGAGGAAAGAAAGAAAGAAAGGAGGAAAGAAAGAAAGAAAGGAGGAGGATAGAAAGAAAGAAGGAAAGTAAGGAAGAAAGAAAGGAAGGAAGAAAAAAAGAAAGAAAGAAAGAAAGAAAAAAAGAAAGGAGGAAAGAAAGAAAGAAAGAAAGGAGGAAAGAAAGAAAGAAAGGAGGAAATAAAGAAAGAAAGGAGGAGGATAGAAAGAAAGAAGGAAAGTAAGGAAGAAAGAAAGGAAGGAAGAAAAAAAGAAAGAAAGAAAGAAAAAAAGAAAGGAGTAAAGAAAGAAAGAAAGAAAGGAGGAAAGAAAGAAAGAAAGAAAGGAGGAAAGAAAGAAAGAAAGGAGGAGGATAGAAAGAAAGAAGGAAAGTAAGGAAGAAAGAAAGGAAGGAAGAAAAAAAGAAAGAAAGAAAGAAAGAAAGAAAGAAAGAAAAAAAGAAAGGAGGAAAGAAAGAAAGAAAGAAAGGAGGAAAGAAAGAAAGAAAGGAGGAAATAAAGAAAGAAAGGAGGAGGATAGAAAGAAAGAAGGAAAGTAAGGAAGAAAGAAAGGAAGGAAGAAAAAAAGAAAGAAAGAAAGAAAAAAAGAAAGGAGGAAAGAAAGAAAGAAAGAAAGGAGGAAAGAAAGAAAGGAGGAAAGAAAGAAAGAAAGGAGGAGGATAGAAAGAAAGAAGGAAAGTAAGGAAGAAAGAAAGGAAGGAAGAAAAAAAGAAAGAAAGAAAGAAAGAAAGAAAAGAAAGAAAAACATGGAAGCAGTGTGATCGGGGACTGTATCACCATTAACTCAGTTACACAGACCTATATACTATTGTACCACTGTTACTAAAGTATTCATATATAAGTCATTTAGTTCACTGATATATGTTATCTAACACCCTGGTCTCGTGTCCCGGAGATAATTCTTCCTAACAAAATTAAATTACATTCTACATTTTTTATTAAATGCAGATCATGTTTAACATGGGCAATTTTAATATATAATAAACGCTAATTAATATGTTTCTTTTGATCTATCAGATTAGCATCTGGTTGATATCCAGTTTTCCTACTATCAAAGAAGATAACCTTTGTCCCCTATTATCGTCCGTTCAATCCCCTCATGTCCATTTATTTTGTCAGGAACAATTTAATTAGTTACATTTGGAGGGGAAAATGATAATGTAAGGTAAAAAATTGGTGGACATAATATACATCAAGGGAAATAAATACCTTTCTTTTAGAATATTTAGGAACCATAATTCCTAAAAAAATATGAGAAACCAGCCAACATTTTATAAAATATATCAGTCCCATTGATAACATTCAAGATCTTTTTTCACATGTAAAAGAAGCCTAGTTTACAACCGCTTATTTGATGATGCTATGAAATTAACACTCAAAACAAAGATGGCAACTCATGCATGGACATATTTGATCTATTGGGTGATTGGTAAGAGTTTTGAAATATGAACTGGAGATCTAGTCTAAAATTCTTGAATGCCACATCAGGTCATCATTCATATCTTTCAGCTTTCTGTGAAATCATTGAAAATATAAACTTATTATACCATAATGAAATTAACTCTAAACAAGAAATCTGCATTCTAAGGAATACAGTAATCCGCAGTGTGGTGGATCCTTATTGTATGATGCTGTTCAACTCGTGTTTGCATTCAACTATTCGGCCCATATTACCAGGTTTATTCGTGCAAATGATAATGTTCAATTGAAAATATTCCTTGATGGCGTTCCTAAATCCAGAGGAGGTGACGGATAAACAACAAAATCCAATCGATACTTTATTAGCCCATTCCCGAAAAGCCCTGAAAATTTAATGAGATTCCGTTCATGAATGCATGACTTATGTTGTGAACAATCACACAATCACACTCATGGCGGCGAAAGAGCATGTGGGCGCAAGTAGTCGAAACAGGGTAAAGTTCATATAAATGTTCAAAAACCTTGTAGGCGGGGACTCAGCTGTTGTTAGTCGTAAAATTTCGTCTAAATGTCCATGCTAATAACAGATGATTAGAAAGCGTAAAGAAAACGCAATCTTGTCTGGGGTTTTCTTATTTAATTAATTACAAGACAAATGTGCCATGCAACAAAATGGTTTGAATCATCCCAATCTAAATCAAAATAAATCACGATGGCTTTCTTGAAATCTAGGTTCATGTTGAACACACATGTTCATATTGTAATCAGTGGCGGATCCGGAAATTCGAGAATCTGGGGCTGCTAATGATAGGTTTGGTGCTGATGGTTATTATTAAAGTTCTTTATCTAAACAGTCCCATGCGCTATGTTTATGTTGACAACTGTGATCGCTCCCGGTCCACTGTTTTTAACACTCGTGTACAGGAGTAAGCCAACATCAGGGCAACATTTTGGCAGGTACCAATTTATTTCAAAGTAAACGCTATTTTTCGTGTTAATTCAACATGCTTTGTTGACCGCAATATATAGTTAAAAATGAGCAGTTTAATCTTTATGAAGGGAGAAGTGGGTTCATTTTCTTTCAATTTATGATCACCAGTTTGCCATAAACCTAGCACAATCACATTTTGATGCACACCTACAGATAAAATTTGTTCTAACCAAATCTCATCTGCTGATGGGTCAATGTTTATGAAATGTAGTCCATTATTATCACTGAGACGTTCAGGTAAATATGAGATCCTTATATGGGCCAAGCCTAATGGCAGTCGTGCCAGGTCGGTAAACAGGCTCCAACATATACACTAATTAGTCCAGATTTTTTTTACTACGTTCGTCTCAGTCCTAAACGTTAGCCTACTTTATAGTACATGCACGTCGTTTAATGTTTAAAGAAATTATTGAATAATTGCTTTTGTAAAAAAGGAAAAAAATGTGGCTCAGGGGTAAAGCACAGGACGGAAGGCACGTTTCTTCCATCTGTTCACAAACTATATGTCAGCGGGAGAAATTATCGGACTTTATTAATGATAACCTTCCAGTCGGTGTGTGTACGGCGCTCAATATGATGGACGAATGGGACTTGTTCACTGTTATGTTAGGGAAGGACACAGCTGCAGACTGTTTCGAATGGACATATGACGTATCAGTTCAATTTTTGTACAATGCAGCTTTGTTCTTTCACTCTATTAAATCTGTAATTGATGACTTGGAATACCCTAGCTTTAATTTTGAAAGATAATAAATATTTGCCCTATAGACTTTGTTTGTGCATTTGGATATTATCGTATTAATTTTCAGTTGTGTTTATTTTTGCACAACTCCTTGTTTCTTGTGTTCCTTTTGGCTTCAATAGTGGTGATCTTACAACCAAATGTACACGATGTATGTATATATGTATATATATATATATATATATATATATATATATATATATATATATATGAGTCTATGTGTATGTATGTATGTATATATATGTTTTGACGCACTCTATTCAGTTTAATACCATTATGTTGATTGTACTCTTTGTATTATTCAGAGAAAATAAAGATTATCAATCAATCAATCTAGAGGTCGTGAGTTCAGATCTCAGCCGAGACGGTGAGGTGTTCCCGGTCGGTCCCTACCCAGGTGAGCGCTCTGCAGGCTGGTTGGGAAGGCCCTGTCCCGCAACTATGTATCACTTAAAAACAAGTGCGTCTTTGGGGGAATTCCTCGGTGTTATGATATGAAGCGCCTCAAACAAGTGTTGCCGCCCTGTCACATAGTCCCAAGCCGAAATGGAACTCTACAGATATGCTGAGAACATCCAACACTTGTGTTCATACTACTCACGATAAACTTGTTAAGATAACAAAGTTACCAAAAGGAGATTCACTAATTTAATAAGATGACTCTGTTCAAAATTGCATCCCTTGGTTTCAAGAATGAGATTTCCATTAATTCTTGTAACATAAAAAGCTATAATTAAATTGGATGCAAGACTGAAGTTAGATGTTTAGCCTTACAATCATAATTTCTAAATTATTATTTATATATATTATAATATACAAGTATCTAGAGTGAACTAAGTGGAAATTTTTTTTTAAATGAACTATGTATTTACGGATTTAACATCACCCATCAGGCTAAATAATCAGCGTAAGTATTATTACGGTTTTACCCTCCATTTGTATTTTTATTATTGGCCTCTTCATTGCTGACTGAAGACATCCTTTTCAATCAAGAAGGTTTTAAGACTTACTGGTGTGCTTCCCCCATTTGCCTTGTATTATGCACGGGTTCTTATTAATATTCATTGCATGTATACAGGCCTAACAGATCGAGCAGTGAAATATCAGAAACCATTATCATTGCTTGGACCACCTTCTTGGATCTTGTTAATTGTAAACCAGGTTTAGATATATAATAATTTATAGTAAACTCAGAAATGGAACCTAAGTCTATGATTCTAATTATTCATATATTCATTTCCAACATATAAATATTTTTCTCTTAACCAAAGGGGATGATTATACTGACCACACCCCTCTTGCTAAAAAGTAGGGGGAGTATACCCCGATCGACCCTGTATTGACACCCCTGCATGGTGACAGGTATAAGCAGTTGTATGTGTATTGCATAGCCGGCCGTATTATGAACATCACAATTAATATAAATTTAACAACGTTTCTTAAAAAGAAAATGAGCCTGGGTTAGAATTAACATGTACTGAAAACTTTTTTTTAAGTTACACACTTTGTAGTAATATTACCCCTTTAGTAATGCTAACACACACACACACACACCCTCTCCCTCGCACACACACTCGCGCGCACACAATAAATCTCATTTATATATATATATATGTGTGTGTGTGTGTTATATTTGTATATAATAATATAAATATAATAATAATAATAATATAAATATAATAATAATAATAATAATAATAATAATAATAATAATAATAATAATAATAATAATAATAATATGATATTTCAGTTTTCGTAGACTTACATAAACGTTGCCCGAACCTATGAGTCACGCCTGCCCCTTCCCTTGAAAATAAATCGACTCCACTGTCGATGTATAACGTTGTATATGTAACACGTCGCTCTGACCGACTGATGATTACATCATAATAACCACAAGTACACGTTTGTACAACATCACGAGTTTATTCCATGAAGACGTTTGTTAACAAAGTTAAATACAATAGAGCAAAATAATGATATCAAGGTTCCAACAGCTTAGTTGTAATACATGCCTTGAGGGAAAAGCGTTCATGTAAAGAAAAATTGCAAAACTTTTGTTTTACACAAATGGTGTATTTGAGAGGAAATTTGAAAGCTGCACAAACTTCTAATCAAGCGTTCTCTATCAGCGTTAAGTGCACCCTACAGAGCTCAGCTATATAATGTTTTAGGAGGCCAAGAACCAGCTTGGATCATCACACACAGGCTTTTTACTGTAAAGGCAAACCATCTCAATATATCAGAATCCTTGCAAACTGATACCAGAGCCAAATTGTAATCCCTTCATGTAATAGATATATGAAATTCAATTATTTGCTCGACCATGGGCATAAAATGGCTATTTAGTCTGTGACGGGAACAAAACTGCACACATCCAAATTACAACTGCACATTAACACTTATAACTGCAAAAACAGGGGTTAACTGCACAGTAAAATATACCGGTACCCTATTGTGAAATGAGATGGCCATAGCAAAAATGTTAAATACTCGTTCGAATGGAAACTGGTCGGGATAATACGTTTTTGGGCATTTATTATTTAATATAAATAATTCATATAAGAAGGTATAAACTATGTGTAGGTTATTTTTTGTTATGGTAAGATCGCGAAAATGGAAACAATCGCAAAACAAAGAAAAAGTGAACATCGCGAAATTTTAACCTCGCGAATATGAAACCAACCACAGTAACCATGTTATTCTATGTTCAATGTGAAAAAACGTGGTTAATCTGGTTGGATGGAAAACCACAAGTTATGTATGCGTTACAACATTTCTACAACAAGAACAACTTTCAAGGCATATGATCCATAGGTGTATCGTGGACAAAATCCTTGCGATATTACTTAACTGAAAGCGTTTACAATAAAGCCATTAACAATCAAATCAAAACAATGGCACTTTATATAAATAGCTTTCGTCCAAAGATGACAAATGCCATGGCAGAAAATAAAACACGAGAGATAAGGAAAACGGATTACGGAATAAATCCGTTTAAAATGTCCTGAATAAAGAAGTTATAAATATGAAGATGATTTTAACCGTTATGTTTTCCTCAGAATACCTTATACCTTTTGTGTATGCACCTTGTGCATTCCTACCTTGTCCAGCCAATCATTTCAGTGTTTATGAACAAGCTCGTATTCAACGGAGCGGATCTCATAAAGACCTGTCACAATCAAATATTAAGTGTTAGGAATTTACATAACGGTTCACATGCCATATAGAAACTTAAAGGGGCGCGATCACCTGACCTTTTTAAACTAAAGGTAATCCCTTTGAACTTGAAAACGTGAATATCACCGCACACAGGCTGCTTGTTGTGTTAATATTAAAATGTTTATAGTATGTGGGGGCCCGCAAAAATAATCAAAATAAATTCAACGAGGGCATCTGGTGGAAAGTCAGATAAGTCAGAGCTTTACAAATGGCGTTTTCCAACACGTGACCTTACTACCTGGGCATATATGCAACCTACCACCCTAGGTTATATGTTTTTCTCCTTTGTCAACATTGCTGTGTTATGAGAATTTTTTGCAACCAACATTACCCTTGAATCATTAATATGTACACAGAAGAAGCCAGAAATCACATAACTTCTATCCTTAAAGGCAGGTGAATGGGCACCTTTAATATTTCACAAGCTTCTATTTGATTGGTCAGACTCATGATGACATTTAAAGACCGCTTTTATGAAAAAAATCACATATTTGTGCTCAGTGCTGACATGGAACTCACGCGATCCAATTACCTTGTAATTAAATCATAAAATAACTGACGAAGACGATCTTTGTAAATGAAACGTTAACTGTAACTGCATCAACCAGAGGTTGGCATTCTTTAGGTTATTATAGCGAATAAGTCGATTGTGAAAATGATGTTGATTTGCATGAATAGTATTTAATTTACTCTTTATCCACTGATGCATGATTATTAGGAAATCTATTTCCCTATAGTCACTGAGTAATGTAGTTCATGCATCAAAGTAAAGTTAATGATGATGATTGAAGACCATCCCTTTTTGTCGGTCTGATAGGTTGGTATATTAATGATCTTCATCCGGTGAAAGGCCAAGGTAACTTGTGACCCTTATTGGCCGAATTGCAGGCCGTGATTACTTTGTTGTCAACCGCTGTACACATCGGAAACCATGGCGGCGCAGTCGCAGACATATCTTCTTCGTTCTCCCGGGAATGCAGGAGCCCACGCATCCGGTTAGTTCAGGCTGAATGGGTAAACATGGCTTCCACAATCCATAACATACAGGCTGAAATGATAAACACAAACGTGATTTTGATGATAAAGCAAAGGCAAGATTTAATAATAAATCTTTTATGAATGAACACCAAGAACGTGTCCCAGCCTCGGTCCCCAAATCATCAAATATTAAAATATAACTAAATGTTGATAAGATTACCAGTCAAGTAAGTTAAGAAACAAGTATTATGTATTTAAAGATTTTGGATTTTTATCACTGATATGTTTAATAATTACAGGTCATAAGCATATCTTAAACGGTATGCTTTCATTATATTTAAACTGAATTATCATATCATTGAACATGGACTGTATTTTGTGTTGTTGTATTCATATACCAAGATCAGAAGAATTATTTAGTATTTTTACTGAAGTTTGCACATTTTGCCTTTCCTGGACCGATTCAGAAAAGGCCCCAGCTCGCTCCATTTTTTAATAGTACAGTCCGTACATTTGCTGTGGCTTAAAAACGTTGCATGAAAGCATTTCTTTCTTTGATAAAGGTAACATAAGTGGTCATATATCGAAAATGGATAAAAGAATTCCTTCACTACAGACTAGTGGTAAAGTAGTGACCCGATGGTCATGACGCTCAGCTGACAAGTGACACGGGGAAATTCTCCCCTGTATATTTTATGTTACAGTAAATAAAGTGTGGCAATGTCTTGTATATGCAGCACAGACTGTAGCTGTTGATTGATTATCTCATTATAACTATTACACATATAATCAAACATAATAAAAACGCGCGTAACTCGGTAAATATGGGTCACAGTGACCTATCTTTTGGAATGCAAGGAGATTTTTACCAAGGCCGTACCTTTATCTGAAATAATAAATTTCTAAGTCAACCGGTTACAATTTGTGCCTAATCGACGCAAAGACAGACGAACGACGGACAAAATGTGAATGGTAAAACTCAGATGACCTAAATGAGCTCACATGAGCTGAAAAGTACAACATTAAACGTTTACCCATAGTTGCAAATAAAACTGCTTGAAAACAAAATATTTAGACTAATGAAAAACCCTGATAAATCCATTGCCTTATATTATTCACAGGAAAAACTGAAAATGATGTTAACCATCTCAAGATATGTAATCAGGATATACCTTTCCTAAAGCTACACTGTAAAAACCAGGTGTCCCATTTCGAAAACCTAAATCAACGCCCCTCAGAGCCGACTTTAATCCACGTTAAGGCGTTTATATTTTACTCAAATCATATTGTTTCACATAGCTCACAGAATATAGGTAACAATGGCCTCACTTTGGACGTGAAAGGTGACATTACAATGACCTCCCGTTACAATAAGAAAGAGATTTCTACATCTAACAGTTAAGAACTGTGACCTTTCTGAGTTTTTGGGGGCTCAAAATTAGGTTTTCTGCTTAAAGCTCACATAATATAGGTCACAGTGAGTTTATTTCAGGATTCAAAGGAAACTTGTCAAGTACCGCCCCGGATGTCTATTTAGGTTCTACGTCTTATTGTAAACTTTTTTTACCGTTTCTGACTGTCTCAGTGTTCAAAAACAAAACATTTTTTGGCTGGGCACTCGCAGAATATACGTCATTATGCTCTAGTGGCAGGTTTACGTGAAAATTTGCAAAGAATATCCCAAGATGTTGTGTTACCCAATAGCGCGCAAAATATAGGTCACGGTCACCTAATTTCATGTTACCAAGGACATTCATCCAGGACATCCCTAAGTGTTACATTAGATGATTGTAGGTTAAATGGATACAATTTGTGCCCCGTCTGAATCTGGACCTCCTTGGATGTATGGTGAGAAAATTCTAGGTTTAACGGTTACCGTTTGTGCCATGTTTCTTCTTCATTTGAAGGTTTAAAAAATTGAGATGCGTACAAAAAAAGGAAATATGGTGCATGGTGCCACCAGTCTTCAGGAACTGATGAAACACTCCATGATCAATAATCATGGGGCGAATCATGACAATCAATGCATTAGGTTTTCAGTTTATGGAGCTTTTGTATCAGCTAGGTAATTTGAGCCCCAGAGCTCGGGGAATATAGGTCACAGTGACCTCATTTGAAGAACTCCTAAAGGAGTTTTATCTTGGTCCAGCGGTTACGATTTGTGCCCTGTTAACGGACAACCGGACCGTCTGACGGTCCTAAGGACGACGGAAAAAGAGTGATCGCTATAGCTCAGATGACTTTCAGTCAGAAATAAAATGCTCGTTTTGAAAGTTCTTCTCTAATTATATAAAGTAACAATAAATTAATATATTAATTATTCAAATGGGTCATTCTTTCTTTTAATTGCTGCGAGTAAAAGCGATTCCGTAGGTATTATATTTCCTGCTAAAGCAATAAAGACCTATAAGAGTGAGTCAAGTTCGTGTTTTTAAGTATGTAATCATCATTATATTTATAAGCATGAAAATGTGAATACATAGCCCTCCAATAACCATGCAAATGAATACTTTGGCAGAAGTCCAAGTTCTGAAGGCTGTAAATAAATCTGCCATGAAGCGTTTCGGTTTTTTCATGGTTTTCTCACATTAAGAGGTGATTTCTTATGATTCAGGAGAAAGCAGCAGACTGCTAAAAGCAAGAGCAGGATTTTTCACTAAGCCTCTGAACAGAAAGACACGTTCAGCTGATCGCTATGGTTACCATGATACTAAAGGTCCACCCACGCTTTGCTGCATATATAAGTATACAGAATAAAACCCATAGCTGTCGAAAACTTCCCATAATCTTGCACATTATCACAATCATATTTTGATTATGAAATAAGGAGATTGGGTTCGGTACCGTACATCTTATATATGTATATATATATATATATATATATATATATATATGTGTGTGTGTGTGTGTGTGTGTGTCTGTGTGTCTGTGTATGTAATGTGTATTCTCGATAACTGATAGAGTATTTGAGCCAGGGTATTATAACTTTCATTTCATTGCCCTGACAATATAATAATTATTAGGTATTAACCTGTGTAATTGGAAAGTATAGCTAAAAAAATTAATTCGTATATAAAAATACCCTTATCTCTCTTATCAGGCAGAACTATTTGGAATAAATATACCAAACCTGTGAGTATACATATTTCAAAAGCATTTAACATACGGTGCTGTGCAGCATTTCTACATTGTGCCATGAAAACAAATGTTTATACGATATCATTAACGTACGATGGGGTAGGAAATAAGAATTTGAAGATTTCCTTCCCCGTTAGGGGACGACGTGCTTTAGAGATTAGTTACTTTCATCAGACCGCCTATAGCTACGCCGTACATTGTACCACCATTAAATTATTAACTAGTTCGACGATTCTTCAAACAAGACGACCAGAGGCCAAGCGCTTGCCGGAAAAACTCTGACCCAAATTGGAAGACAGATACCCAGAACATGTCATAATGAAGACAAAGAGGAAGAAAAGAAGCCATTGTTTGTAAAAAGTTTGACCAATACTGACAAAGTTACGATGGAAATAATAATTTGACGTGTTTTTGACGATATTTTATAGTGTTACGAGTCAAGCATCCCTAGCGACCATATCCCGAAAATGAAAAATCACCTTCGAGATATTAGGTGTTTGACATAAGATGTACCAGTTTCACAAGGATTCCTGCAAAACTGTGGCCTGTAGAATGCTATTTGTAAGACGCAAGAACAAGCAAGCAGGCGAAATGGAGAACAACTGACAAACAGACAGACATACTGACAAAGTGACGTAAGGTTGAGACCAGATGACTTGACCATGTTATGGAGAGGAAGCAGAGAAAGAAAATAAGCTATAGTTAAAGTTTATGTTATTCAGGTTTATAGTTTCAGAGATATGGCCAAAATATGATATGTTGTTGTGTATCGAGTGCAGCGCCCCCTAGTGGCCATATCCCGAAAATTAAAAATAACTTTCGAACTATTAGCGGATGGAAATAAGCTTTAGTTTATGTATTTTAGGTTTATAGTTTTGGAGATATAGCCCGAAAAAGATATGTGTTTAGTGTTAATTATGTAGCGCTCCCTCGCGTTTTTTTTTTCCAAAACTGCAAAATCTCTTACGAGATATTAGTGTATGACATAAGATGGACCAGTTTCAAAAGGATTCCTGGAAAGCTATGGCCTGTTGGATGCAATATGTAAGATACAAGAACCAGCAAGAAGGCGAAATTGAGGACAATTGACTGACAGACAGAGAGACATCCTGACAAAAACGACACAAAGTTAAGACAAGATGACTAGACAAAGTTATGCAGAAGACGCAGAGGAAGAAAATGAGCCTAAGTTTGCGAACATAAGATCAATATTGACAAAGTTATGATGAAACTAAAAGCTCGACTTTTTTATGACCTTGACCTTGAACTTTGACCTTAATTGACCAAAAACAATAGGCTTCCAGTATTTTTAACTTTCAATCTAACCTGTAAGTTTCAGATCGATTGCCACAAAATTGTGGCCAGGAGAGTACCAACAAACAAACACTCAGACATCGTGACAAACGTACCCACAAACAGACATGCGCAACTGACCAACATGCTTGCCGAAATCGAAGATTTTCGTCAAGCAATAAAAGTATATCGAAGAGTCGGTAAAATAAAGAGTCGCATGTTGTTCATGAGTGTTGGTAAGCAAACAATCTGCTTTTAGTGAAATAAAAAGAAAGGCACTATCGTTGGAAAGATTGTGAACATAATCCATGATTAAAAAAACATCAGAATTTACAAAGGGAAGCTTGCTGTGGCAGATCAAGATAGTTTGAAAAGGGACAATGCGCGCCATGCGAGGGGGCGTATAAAAATTCTCACAATTATATTTGCTAATAATGGGCCTTCCAAAAATAGAAAAAAATGAAAATCGTTCCCAGTAACGCTAGTGATTCGAGTCCTCGCGGTCACCCTCCTTGGATACACCAGTGCACTGTATGATGTGATACGAAATTTATCAAAACAATTGGAGACAAACCCCGGGCCTTGGAATGGACTAAAGGATAACGAGATAAATGTAGGTTAATTCCCAAACATACCTTTCTCTCTTTTTCAAGGCAATTAGGTACGATCTCATCTGAAGCTAAGCTCTCTACAGTCAAAAGAATATTTTGTAGGCTCATACTACAAATCTAGTTTATTCTGTTTTATTTTGATTTAATTCAGAATGATACCGACATGTTACACGCATACAATGGGGGATTATTATTACCATAAGCTTCCAGGTGGTTGGTATTTGTTAAGATGCTTGATGTTTGTTCGTTAGAAATCATGATACGCCAGGGTTATATTAAATGTTCTCATGTGCACCTGGTATTAAGTAATTTGATCTCATCCTTTTGATGGAACACCTGTGGATATAAACCCGCTCAATACAAAGACACATTCTACAATTTACTCGAAACAAAAATGGCCCGGTAGACCGTGAGCTAGCGCCGGTGTAAAGACTGCAGATCACTCCAATTCAAGATTACCCCCGGGTATCTGAAATTGATTTCGAATTACTCCCCGGCGGTTACCTAAACTTGATTTTCAGTTACCGCCACAGTGTTCAAATTAATCTCACACTGATTCAGCTAAATAGTAAATTCCTATCTCATGTTTTAATTCATGGTAAGTTCAGTAAGTAAAAGACTGAAAGATACAAAAATTAAAGCTAGAATCATTATCTGAAAAAAAGAGCGCAATATTTTATTGATAAATATATACACAGATTTAACCATTTTTAAAATTCTCAATTAAAAATACATATATTATATGAAAATGAACATAAAACTTCAGAAAAAAAACTTGGGGGGGGGGGGGGGGTAGTCTGATATGAGGTAGGGAGAAACGATTTTGAGTTAACACGCAGTAATCTGAAATAGATTTCAGTTAATCCTCGGTAATCTAAATTCGATTTCAAGATAACCCATTGTATAACATTAATACAATGAGGTCAATACTTCAAAAGTAAATACCGCATTAGAAATTAATGGGGTAACATCCTAATACATATTTGGGGTATAAACTTGAATAAAATGTTCAGTGTTTATAAGTATTATTCATATTCCTTACCGTATATACGAGTCCGCATGTTAATACCACTAGATAATATGAATACGTTAAGGTATTTTAGTACTCCTAAAACACTTACTGTAATATACTACACAGGGCTTACTGGATTTTTCTAGATGCTTCAGTACTCAGATGATTTATTATTTACGGGCCTTGGTTGCCTACTCCATTTTAGCTTAGCTAATTAATTAATTAATTTTGCACGCTTTACTAAGTAGGTACAAAATTCTGCAAATTCATTTTTGCATGAATTTAGAACTTAGTGAAAAGGTAATAGCACACTCTCCCTCTCATTTATATCCTTGTTTAAACAAGGCCCGTTGACTACCGCATATAACTTGCGTTTGTGTCTCTCCAGTTTTATTTTGTGGTAGGAATTTAAATTCATAGTCGTCGAATTGCGTCCTGATGCAATAACCCCCCATCCGCTCTTCTCTCCCACTCAAATATGCATAAGAGGTCACATAGAGGTGTCAATTGTCTTTAATTCTATTTGTAATATCATCATTGTAACAGAATTATAGTTAGCTGAGCACGAATTTATTGTGCTAAATATATTTTACACATGTAGCAATGTATGAGGAATTCCACTCAATTGTTAATTATATGTGTGATTAAATTGGTTAAAACTTGAAATGGCTCTGAAATATTGAGGTTTCCCTCATATTCGAAAGGTTCAGTATTCGCCATTGTCACTTCTTCAGTGTTTAAGGTTTCATTTTCGCGATTTACCATGCAGTAACTTATATACGATGAATATAACCATTATTATATAAGTAACATAATATTTATATATATTATTAAAATCGAATATAGGTACCATCAGCCCCAGTCCCATATAGGTGCCGGATCAACTCGAATCACATCCGGCATGATCCGTGTAGCCACCATGATGGTACGCGGCATTCCCTGTTGGTCCTGGAACGTCCGGGAAGGTATTTGGGGCTCCGCGAGACCAACACGGCAGTTTTGGGAAGTTCAAAACTGCCGTGTTCGTCATTGACGGTCCGGGGAGATGGCGACTTCTAGGTTGGTTCGTGCAGCCGCCAAGTAGGAATCCGGCACTTTCCGGGACTGCCGTGTTCGTCCGTTCTTATATGGGACTGGGGCTTAAGGGAACATCAAACAGGTGTTAAATCTTCATGAAACAATTTCAGATATACATAATATTATTTAAATCTTCAGTCATTGAATAACGGGTCACTTATTATTCACTTGTGTAGGTGTGGCAAATGTTTATTTTCGCAATTTTTGCCTCATCGCGAATCTCGCTAATTTGAAACCCTCGCAAACAAAATGCCGACCACAGTAACTCACTAGAATACCATCATCAACCGTGAACTTTTCAAGGATGAGATTTTACTGAGTATTGTTAAATTGTATCCAAAGGAGAACAGATGACTGTCCTTCAATGTAAACCGATCGGTATAAATAGTTTATTCTTGGGGTGGTCACACCCTTCTTTGTACGGATTAAAAAAGTACCCAATGTAATCAGTACACGCGGAACAGACATAACCTTGGATTCAAAGTTTTAGGCAGGAAGGTTTTAACCATAGGTCATAACCTGGTTAAAACTGCCCCGCCTAGAAGGTAGTTTTAGCCTGGGCAGCTAGGTTTTAGGCACCGCAAGTGCGTGTAACCTATTTTTTTGTTTAAATTTATGACTTACTATTTTATAAAACTACCAAAATGGCTGGGATGCTCCAGTCACAAGGCTGTGCATGGCTCATGTAAGGTTTCATGTGTACTGCATTAATTCCTGTTTGCTGGAATCATGTACAGATTTCTGAGCAGGAGACCTTATTTGTGTGGCACATGAAAATATTTCCATTTTATTCTTATTTGCCATCTTTTCTCTATATGATTCATGTGTTAAATACCTATACACATTCCTGAAAACTCTAGTAACTAATCCGGGTTTTTCAAACCTGTATGTGTCTCTTAACAATTAAAATAACCGGATACTGTGGTTGGCTTTTTGTCTGTGAAGGTTATGCATTCTGTGGTATACGTAAAAGAAGAGTTATCCTGGAAAAAATAATTTGGTTAACTACACTGATGAAGAGTCATTTGTATTGTAGCCTTAGGAACATATGTATGTCATATATGCCTGTAGCTTAATATAACAATAAATAATAGATTGATTTTATAAGTTATAACAGATGTTTTATGTAAGCTGTTAATTAAAAATATGATGATATCTTTACATTATCTGATAATAAATAGAGGCGGACCGGACCTGACCATGCCCCCCCCTGGTGGTCAAGTCAAAGCCTGCAGCGGTCCTGTCCGAGTCCGGTCCAGCTGTAGGTGGTCCGGTCCAGTGGATGGCCCTGTCCAAGCGGTCCATTTGATATAAAACAATTAAAATAATTGATGATTATTATTTTTTTATTATTTAAATTGTATATGCGTTCGTAAATGCTTTTATCTATATAATTATTTATTAAATTTTTGAAATATTAAATACAGCCGATATAAAGAAATTAAAACAAACATATATCTAAATATATTAAATGAGATACTATTGTTTCAAATACAAGTAGGTAAAATAAAAAAAAAAACAATTCAGTACCATGTTCATGAATGTCTTTAGTCTTACATATATATTGTGTGGCAATTTCTCCCTATCAAAATATCTATTTTTTTACTTCGTTCACTTTTCCATTATATTACAAATATTTAGCAGAAAAGTAATCATCTATATATAAAAAGAGAGTTCGTCTAAAAACATCATTTTCTCTGTCTTTCCCTCATGTTAAACCTGTATACTTATGCAGGCTTCGCGTGATGTGCGACTTCTCTCGAATTTCCATGAAACGGTTAAAGCGACGACTTTTCATGCAGTTGCTAGATATTGTGAACACAATAGAATGCATCGATACTATCGAATGGTCGATACAATTAAATTGTGGTCTATTTATTTGATACAGGGACATATTCTTCGATTTTAAAACCCATATTTCTAAAACAGCCAGGACCGTTCTTATAAAGATGTCCTGATTATGCGCAGTAATAACAACAGACCTGGCCTGAAGAAAGGAGGTTCCTGGTTGGATTAATGCCTTATTTTATTGACTGCTTTAACCTATGATATCTACCCTTTTGTCTCCCCTGAGGAAAGCGAAAAGGGACAGGGCCGGATCGGGGAAGCTAAAAAGTATAATGTCCTGAATCTGAAAAAAAGAGATTAACTGAAGTGGAAAGAATTTTATAATTGGTTATTTGATGATCCATATTCACATGCATATTTCATCTCTTATAGAGGTCTTCAGTTGCTTTGTAAAATATAAAATACAATTAAATACAACCCCTTACAAACTTGTAGAATTATCATACATAATTAGCTAACATAATAGCAAATTCCGGGTTTCTTAGTTTTGTGCTCATGGAGAGAAATTGGTAAATCACTGACCAGAGCCACGTTGAACCAGGTAGCGACCGGCGCGTGAGCATTATCTGTGTATATAAGTTATCACGCGGCAGATGTGAAGGTGGTCGAGAAAAGGTGACCATTCCGATTTCTAACGTGTATTAAAAAAGAGATAATATCGTGAACCTTTTATTGAAATGATCGAGAAAAACACCGGTCCTACGGTGTATAGGTGCATGTCCGTTATGTTTATATCCGCGTGTTTATAACATGTGGGCGCGCGCGCCGAGCCCGCTAAAATGGCCGCCAGACTTTTTCAGAACACGTTCAAAAGGATGTCAGACTAACCAATGTTTCACAAACGATAAAACTTTGCTTTTCCGCACATTCTCCAAAACTTCCGAACATGCGCAACCAAAGAGGACAAAATGGACGCGTGCTCCGTGTGTACCAATAGCTTGTAGATAATTAAGGTCATATATCCGTAACAGGGATGTTATAATGACGGCCCTCAGCAGGAATTACCTGTAATTCATAAAACCAATCAGAGTAAGGGAGAAAACATAAAATTGCTACTTTTACGACAGGTTAATATAGCTTTAATCTTACAGTCTACTCAATTGTCTCAAAAACAGTGAATATACTACACATGCTATGAAACGTCATGAGGAGTTCCGCTTGTCCAGCTATTGTGGGTGTTGGTGTAGTAGGGTGTAAAAATATTTACAAGTTATGTAATGAACAGGGGGCGCATTGTACGGTAGTCATAGTAATAAAGAAATAATGCAGATTAAATTCTATGCTAGTTAAATGCATGGCATCTGATCCGCCTCTGATTGTATTTTGGATTTTGTAATTTTTGGCGTGGGTGTGACATTGAAATTTTTCCAGAAATCCAACCATTATTTTCGGCCGAAGGTAAAATGCAGTTTCCTGCTGATCCGGCTGAGCACAAACTTTCTATAAATAAAAATGCCCAGATTGTCATTTTTGTTACATCAGCAGGCACCTGGATAGAATGTTCTAAGCCATGTCGTCTGCGTGCTACAATAACCATTTATATTTCTAGACAGCTAGGGTAGACATGTGTAGGCGTCAATTCACAACAAATTATGAGTTAGTCTGAGCACGTTCTAACTGTCACTTGCCTTCGAATTTTTTTTACAAAGGCAAGGCCGATTTGCAGGCTTTTTTTTATCAACAGACCGCCCATAATATCAATCTGCTGATTTTTTAAAAGGAAAATTGAAGTAACGCATATATGGAACAGTTAAATAAGCTAAACAAAATAAAATAAATCAAACAATCACTTTATAAAAGTTATCTGAATTAATAGTAATTGTGATTTTGAAAAATTAAAATTTCTGTCCAGTAATTATAAACGCGCATCTAGGATCTAAACACATTCTGAACGTATGTATCTATGTCATCTTTTATCACATTTCGTTTCTGTTCAGAAAGGTGTTGATAGTTTTTAGCCACAGAGACACACAAATCCATCTGCATAACCCATGAAAAGTGAGAAGATAATCGTTAAGTAAATAGTAATGTATATTCGCGAAAGGGATAGTATCACGAATATGAAAACTACGTGCATAAGACGCCTCATCTAAACAGGTGAATGAGTCATTAAAGGTGCCCATTCACCTATACCCTTTTTTTTAATTTGTGTGATGTCTAGCTTAGTCCAGATGTTAAGAGAAGAATTGTGCAAAAAATGAAAGAAGCATGAAACTTGGCATAACAGTTGTCCATACCATACTCGATATTTTAGATATAGGGCTAAGCGAAATTCACTATATCTTGGTCAAAATCCAAGATGGCGGCCAAGATGGCCGCCGGATTTTAAAATATCAATATATCCGGTTATATTTGTCATAGAATACATTGCAAGTGCACTATTTCTATGTTTTCGGGGTCAAGAAATTCATTTATAATGGTTTCAAGTATGTATTATGACTCTATGATTGAATTCTGGTTTTGTTGATTTTGAAATTATGCTAAATTTGCCTTTGTCTAGCACATCGAACAGCAAACATTAATTGCTGAGTTCTGCTGAGCAGTTGCATACTTTGTGATTGTTCTCAAATGAAAGTGGTATTTCCTGGGCTGGATTTGTCAGTTTTGTCATGCATTTTCATGCTTGAATTGTAGAACAGTTTCGATTGCAATTTTAATTTCCCTTTATTTGCATGCTGATTAATGTAATTGCTTTGAAGAGGTGATGGCGCAAGAAACTTCCGTGTCAAAATCTTAAATAAAATTAAGAACTTGATATGTCCATAAACACTAATCATTAGGATATTTGAAACTAACATACATGTAATTAGATTCTGCGATCATCGCAACTCTCATGCAAATTTTTTTAGTGCTATTCGGAAATATCACATGCATTAATAAAACTGTGCTGACATTTGAAATATATATTATTTTTAAGTATTTCAGCCCTATATCTGTTTCAATGTAATGATATGGACAGTCGAGTGGTGAGACGCTCGTCTATCTCAAAAACCCCAGATCTAATCAACATCGTTCCTATCAGAGTAGGTTGTAGTGGTCCTTCCAAGGTCGGTTGTTTTCTCCGTGTTCTCCGATTTCCTCCAACCCTATATACTACCGAACGCAGCGAACCATGGAGTGGGGCTTGTAATAGTTATTATAACTAACTGTACAATCCATATGAAAGATATATAAAAATAAAATAAACATCCATATAAAATAACTTTTAGCTAGCGTGCGTGGCAGAATAAAGACATAAATAAGAAGCTCACACCTGTCAGATTCTATATGCCTACTGCGTACGTATTGAAATTTTGCTAAAAGGGTCTTTTTCATTAGCACTTCCAATGTTAAGATCCTGTAAAATTTGTTTGATACTGGATTTTTTAAATGAAAGTGTCATTTGCTGAGCTTTGTTTTATTATATTAATTTTTCTGTTTCTTCTGTTTGGTTTCCCTAAAGGCGATGGATGAAAGAAATTTAGCTATTATGTTTGGTATCAAATTTGGTAAATTTTACGATCAACTTCACATTCAAATAAACCTTTGTTAATGAAGTTTGGAAATATCAGATTGTAGTGCTGAAATTTAAAATACATGTACTGGTTCATGTTTTTGGAACACCATGCGTTTCCACGGAAAATCCTTTCCAAAAATTATTTAGACTACATGCGTGCATGACAGGATACGCACATATGGAGAAGCTCACACCTGTTTGATGTACAGATTCTTTGCTTCTTTTGCCATAAGGTGATGGCTTTCACACTGTATGCTGGCATGAAGACAATCACCACACATTTAGAGGAGCATAACATGTTGTTGTATACTACCTTTGTGCTATGGTGATGAATGCATGATATAAACAACATATATGTAGATACCTTTGCAGATTGCTAATATTGTGATGTTATGATGATGCTCGTACAAAATAATTAAAATGTATAAGTAAAATATCACTACGTTTTCCCGTTGCTGTTATTTTCGTGATATAAAACTTTTTAGAATTTAACGAGTCGGAATTTGCATGATATGTTGGTGTCAACAAAATACTTTCATTTGCTAACGGTATGGATACTTGTAGATTCATGTTGTTCATACATGTATTATTAGAATATTTACCTCATGTATCAAACTTCAGGGGTCAGTGCTGCCAGTGTTCAAGCCAGCTGATCGTTGAAGTTTCAGGGATGTATGATTATGGAATGAAAAAGCAAGATAGAATTTCGAATTCACACTACAAGGTCGAAAAACATAATAAACCCTAAGGTTCCAGACATACATTTTGTCTTCATCACCTAGATTATATCAAAATTCAGTACAAAGTTTGGTTTGAGTTTTCATTGACTTGATTGGTAAATGTACCGGTTCTGTACTTGAAGCTGCTGTGCTATGGCGGCAATTGATTTTTTTACTTTCTGTCAGCTTTATGCACAAATGCAGAATGTTTGGGAAACTTTTATTTCAAACCACATGCTTCATCAAGTGAACATACATCAATGAGAATAGACTAATTCTGAAAATTATTCCTGAATGTTATTACTGTAGAACAGAATAGTTTAATAAAATTAATGTTTAATAACATAACATTTTGTATAATATTGCCAACAACTTTTTTTCACTTATGCCTGAATATTTTCTTTTAGATCTAACAGTACAACAGTGTTTTCTTCTGGTAAATCACACACAATTCCAATTTACTAACTATCGGTTATGTTTATCTTAGGTGCAAGGGTCAGTGCGATCTAAAATTTTGCATCATGTGCACATGGTGTTAATTTTTTTTGTTTTCAAATAAATGTAGTAAATATTTTTTTGTAATTATATTTATAAACACATGAAAGTAATATAAAATACGTGCATTATGTAAGCAAGTATTTTAAGCAGTAACGGTAAATTCAAAGCTAATTGGTAAGGGTAATCTTACCATATCACCAAAGTAGCGGGTAAATTACAAACTGCACAAGTATCTGCAAGTTTGCTGATTCCACATGCACAGTCACAACATTACAAATATAGCATATCAAGGGGTAGGACGTCGCCTAGTGGTTACGGCTTTGGACATCGGAGTTGTAGGTCCCCAATTCGAACCCCGTTCAGTAGGGATGGTTAGAATCAGAAGTCAAGGAGAACCACTACAACCCATTCCCATAGCAACACCGATTATAGAACCTTCGTCGCCAGTGGAGAGAGCCGATCGTTTTTTACCACTCAATTCATTGAAAGAGACACAGTGTTCAAATATTTGAAATAATCATATATATTAAATTTCAGCACATGATTAAAAAAAAAAGTTTTGCCGTTCCATGTGCATAAAAAGGCAATTAAGCACAATTATAATACCTAATAAAACCAGATTTCATTCACAGAGTCATTACACTGGCTTGAAACCCATATAAATGAATTTCTCGACCCCAAAAACATAGAATTAGTGCACTTGCAATACATTCTAGGACAAATAACACCGCATATTGTTATTTCATAATCCGGCGGCCATCTTGTCCGCCATCTTGGATTTTGACCAAGATATTCTGAATTCCGCTTGGCCTCATATCTGGAAATACTAAGTTTGGTCTGGACTACTATTATTCCAAGTTTCATTCTTCTTTTATCTTTAACATAATTCTTTTATATATACAGCTTAACCGCTGACCTAATGGGAATATTACCGAACTCTTGTTATAAAAACAAAGAATGAGTACCTGGAGAGGTTTCGAACCTCAAAAATTGAATTTCTTGGCCCAAAAAACATAAAAGGAGAGTACTTGCAATGCTTTCTAGCGACATTATAATTCGAGTTATTGACATTTTTTAATCCGGCGAGCATCTCTGCCGCCATCTTGGATTTTGGCCAAGATAATTTATTTTCAGCTTGGCCCTATATCTGAAATTCACCACTAAGCTTCAAAGAACAGTTCTTGAAACTTTCATGCTTCTTTCATTTTTTGCACAATACCTCCAAATATGGGGGCTTAACCGCTAGACTAAGCTTCCTCTGTTTGTATATTAATTATTTAAGGGTAATTTTGGTTGGGAAAAGTTCTTATAACGCCTTTGTGAAGGATGTATGAACTTGTTTATCAACAACATGTTTTTAAACATAGCAAT
The DNA here is from genome assembly GCA_026874595.1 of Sipunculus nudus. Lineage (NCBI taxonomy): Eukaryota > Metazoa > Annelida > Sipuncula > Golfingiida > Sipunculidae > Sipunculus > Sipunculus nudus. The sequence goes on from CM049319.1 coordinate 28,571,641, forward strand.
ATTGACCAACAGGAAATATACCTAACATAACATGATAGGTTGCATATATGCGGAGGTAGAAAGGTCACATGTTGAAAAATGCTACTGGCAAAGCTCTGGCTTATCTGACTTTCTTCTCAGAAGCCCTTGTTAAATTTGTTTTGATTATTTTGGCAGGGCCCCACACATTAAACACAAGTTAATACAAACAAAAAACAGCCTGTATGCACAGTTATCCATGTTTTCTGGCCTAAATTTATGAAAGCTCCTAAGAATAACCTACGCTCTTTACATAGCGCTTCAATTATAGGCCTACTTCCTATATGGTAAGCGCTGTTTGTTATGACCTCGTATCCTGAATTGCTACACCAGAGGGGAGCACTGTATTTTTGTCTAATCAGATTAGACCTTGTGCTGGAAGTCAAAACGGTTTACCAGCCATGCGAGGAATACAGGAGCCAATCTTGTTCATTTCGTTTTGAGTGACAGCTCATCGCCCCGGTAACCGTCAAACAGACCACAGGTTCAGAAAGAATTGCCTCAGACGTGGTTTGCTTAGGGCCTTGGGCACATAGGATGCCCGGTCGGTGAGCTGTAATTCAAACGAAACGTAACAACAAAGGCTGCGTGCACACCTCGCTGACTGGTTTCAGTTTTGCAGACACCAGACACATGGCTAGGCTAACACAGTCATACTGTCAGAATCAAATCGGTCGATGATGCGAGAATGCAGAGGGAGCAATTAAAATTCGAACGTAAACGGCGCTTGGAGCGCAGCTATGGGCGGAGCCAGGATGCCTGTCGAGTGTTTGTTTATTGGCATCTGGTTGGCTGCTTGTCACATCACACGCACGTTTTGTTCAGCGAACAACAACCGCCATCTGGTGTCTAAATATATCATAAACGGTCAAGGCTGGCAGCGTGAAAATCAGTTGCTTCTTTAGAAGCGTAAGATCTCCGCTGCCTCGGGAGCATAGGAATAACCTTAAGTTTATAAAGGTCAATTAAGTGATTGTGCCAATCAATAATCTAGCTACACTGGCATTTAATGTAGGCATATGTTGTCCAGGCGACCACCTGTGTGTTTTAAAGTCGAGGGCAATTATAAACAATGATGTAATGTTGAAAGTAAGTCAAAGATTAACATTATACATTATATCATAGCTTTTATATTATCTGCCTATATAAAGCGTGGAGCGTGTTGGCGTATGGATCGGGCGCTGGACCTGTGATCACAAGGTTGTGGGGTCGCCTCCCGTCTTTACCACAATGTGCGCTCTTTCGACTAGTAGTGAATGGGTACCGGTCATGGGAGGAAAGCGAATGTAGAACGAATAACCTTCTAGCGCCTGCAATAGCAGCATGGGTTGTATGCTCCCCAGTGGGCTGAAAAAAGCAACAAGTATGAACAAGCCCGAAAGACCAGGCAGGCTGGCAAAGTGTAAAGTCAGATGAGACCGACATTGTCGGCAGTATCATACTGTAACTGAACAATTTATATATAGGGGGAACAAGAATTTCAACTCATGCTCTTGAACCTCGTCAAATTGTTACGAGTAACGCGCATATTGTATAATATGATAATGGATATACTAAATGCAGGTTACTGCAGGGTAAGACGGTGAAAAAAATGAAAATCCAGTAAAGTTAGCATTGCGAATATGAAGCCAACCAGTAACCAGCCAACAACTTAGCAATAATTATTGGGCGTGGAATCGAATTAGATATCGACCGCGTGGAAGTTATGTTCATTATTCGCTGTTTATTTGAACGTGATATCTGGTAACATTCAGTGGCGTCAATTTTTCTTCCAGGGTGGGGGATGACTTTGTATATATAAATATATATATATATATATATATATATATACACATATATATAGACCTTTATATATTATATTATTATAAATATACTTAATCATATTTCAAATACCGGTAATTATAATGTTCTAGAAAATAAGTTATTTTGTGAGATCTAAGCAAGGTATAGATATAACATTTTTTAGTAAATAGATCCAAAGTCTTTAATTCTATTTATTGATATAATACGTTTGCAATATTAAAACATTATTCTCTGAAAAGATGGGGGATGATTACATTGAACATTCCCCCCTTGCCAATAAATGGGGGGTATATATACCTCCACCCCCCCCCCCTATATTGACGCCCCTGGTAACATTTATCATTTAGGCAGAGGCTATTTTGCCGGTACAGGCAAAATAGCCTGTAGGCTAATCTGCCGGTACAGGCAAAATAGCCCGGGTGGCTATATTGCCGGTACTGGTAAAATAGCCTAATACATACAAATGTCTATTTTTGCCGGAACAATAAAGACATTCACTATAACTTTGATTGTGTCATAAATATAAAAGCTTACATGGGGCCACTCTTTAATTAGAAGAGTTGTATAAGCAATTGTGAGTTTGTTTTATTATGGTCAAATCATAAAAGGGTGTACTGACTTAATTAGGTTGGTTGTTTGTGTCAGGGAAGATATCACTGTGAGCTATGTTGTATACTATGTATAAAACGAGGTAATAAGTGTATTATCATTTTATTGCATTTGAGAATACACAAACTGGTTGTAGGACTCCTTACTTTCCGCGTAAGTTATCTTCTGTATGATTTCTAAGACGGTTGCTTTCTGTCCACCACTGATCCCCATTTTCTCAGTTATTATATCTCGCCGGAAAGTATGTAGCACATGAATCAGACAGATCTGCATTTCTGCTTGTGATATCTCTTCTTTGAAGACCAAGCGTTCAGTCATATCCTTGACGGTAATAATAACTTTAACATCACTCCATCTTGGGTTGCTACATTTGAACAACTGAATCATCTTCTTCAGCAATGGAGCCTGTTCATTAATGACTAAGAAAGCGCAAGCAACTTGACTCTCTCCATTACCATCTATGACCAGTATCACAAAAAAGGAGAACCCAAGGATATTGGTTTTGTGTGTGGAATCAATCAGAATTATTTCTTGATATTTATCAAAGGCTTTCTTCATATTCTCATCTTGCAGAAAAAGCCCTTGCATTATGTCCTCTTCATTTATGAAAATTTCAGTTTCGAGTCTAGGAATGCCTGACAGGTATGAGTTGAACTGCTGCAGTCCTGGAATGGTTGACTTCTTGGTTTGCTTATAAGAAGTTCCAATATTATGGACATCTTAAAGCAAGATTTTTTTTTCCAGTTTTCTCTCGAAAATGTTGCTGTACTATCTTTCTGTTTGCCCTAACTTTTAGCATCTCTGTTACCTCGGACCTTTCAGTGTCATTTAACCTCCTCTTAGCTGGCATGAGTTTGTATAGACATTTACTGACATCATGATTATGTTCATTTTTTTAATTCTGTCACCTGAAGATACTATCCATCCCTTGTAGCTTTCAACTTTAAACTGAATGGGCAATTTATCTTCTGTGTATGCTGAGTTGGTCTTTCCCCATGGGACTTACTTCGATAAGCCCTCCCACCATGTTTGCACTTGTAGATGACTTCTGTGAATTTAATTCCCTGATTGAATACCCGTTTTGGAGCTCTCTTTTGTGCAGTTGCAATTGTTCTGGAATCCCGGCGCCAAAGGTGTACCTCTTTGAAGGTATGACACAAACCCACCTAATTATGTCAGTACTCCCTTTTATGATGTGACCATTATAGCACAAACTCACACTTACTTAAACAACTCCTCTAATTAAATGAGTGTCCCTATGTAAGCTTTTGAATGTATGACACAAAGTTAAAGTGGGTTTCTTTATTGTACCGGCAAAATAGACAATTGTATGCATTAGGCTAGTTTGCTTGTACCGGCAAAATAGCCACTATGTATCATTTAAAAGAGCAATCTACGATCTACGGGTAATATTCAATAAATATTATATATAATACCAATATTTTGTCTTTTGACTTGATTTCTTTTTGGGCTTTGCTTGGGCCTTGATTCTCGAAGGTTTTTTTTTTTGCGATAACGTATATATATATATACTTTTCGCGAATATCGCGAATAAGAAATCCTCTCTTACAAAAGGTAATCGCAGTATATATGCCGTCCGATGGCGATAAATCTATTTTGTGTGCTTTCTGTTTTATTACCAAAGAAAAATAAATGTCTCCTTAAAACTTTCCTCTGATTGTACATACTTTCATTTGCGCGCACGCACCTTGTACATTTGGTAATATTTGCATCCGAAATAGACTCAGCGTCACAGCACTTATTAGATTGATTTTGAAATTACCACAGGACTGTTCATGAGATACAAATTATCTTAATCAGGCTAATCATGTTTATATTTATAACCCGTAACTGGTCCATCTACGTCATAGTGATGATGTTAATATCACGAGGCACTGTTCACCTCTGTGTTCTCTAAGATGATTAACGCATCCAAACTTATGTGCTCGTAATAGGGGCGTAAAGCCGAGATTTACGGAAGGGGGCGGGGTGCTGCGCCGGGGATGCACTTTTAAAATGGGCACTTAGATTTGCTCTCAGGATCTATTCAGGAATGATGAATTCACAAATGTTTTAACCCCATGGATAGTGTTTCATGTCAAAACCACAAAATTTTTGACCAATAAAATTTTCTGAATTTACATTATTAAACAAGTATTTGCAAACATAGTGAACCTGTCATGTTGTTTTCTGTTTCTAGCAAAAATGTTTTTAATTGTGGGATGAGATTAGATCCACACGCGCGCATATATATATATATATATATATATATATATATATATATATATATAAACACACATAAGGGGGGGGGTTAGTCAATGCAATTATCCCCCTCCATTTTTTACTGAATAATTTCTATATATTAGAAATGAAATATATAAATATTTAGAATAATAAGTTAACTATGAAATATCTCATAAATAAAAATGGTTTAGAATTAACATGGACCTCGTTTATTTTAACCTTATACTTAATTAGTATATGTTTGAAATGTGTCGCATAGACAATAAAATGCATATATATATATATATATATATATATATATATATATATATATATATATATATATATAACCTCCCACGCCTGTTATCCCCAACGTTGAAATTAAATTGCGCCATGGAAGCAATAGTTCAAACTGAAATATCGTCAAAATAAGCAATTAAAGATGACCGTTTGTGATGAAGATACAGATTTGCCAGATAAGATAAGTATAGGCATGTTGGATCTGATGGGACCTAGATCTTGGTAAATAGCATTATAAATTGATCAGGGGATCAGCTCTTGTTAGCAAGAGCACATTCTTAATTCATTCTAAATAAGGATTCAAAACATAACGACACTCTGCTATATCATAATTATAAACAAATAATATATATACATATATATAGAGAAATTCATATACATATATATACGTAATTTTATGTAGTTTTACTTGCTGCATTCTCAAAGTGTATGTATATTGTTCATGATTTTGTTTATATTATGATTTACATGATACAACTCCCGGAATGTATTAACAGCAGCAGGAAATGATGCGCTATGCAGTTTGGACTTAATGGATAAACCTCATGTACAGAACCTGACTTTTGCTTTATAAAAAAAAACAATTTTCTTGTTCGGAAAATTAAATAACCAGACAACTTTCTAGCCATTTGGTGTTTTAAATCTTGGGCGCTCAAAACACGTGCCAAGACATGTTTTAGGAATATTTTATAATAAAAATAAAATATGTTTGAAACAAATTCTAAATATTTTTCGAATGCAAAGCATGTTTATTAACATTTGAAACGCCAATTTCCAAGTGAAACGGCAAATTACCAGAGATATATTTCGAAAAAAAGGGACAAGATGGCGTTTTTAATTAAAAGCAAGTCCCATTTCCTTTTTTCAGGGCAAAAAGAACGCATTCCTCAACCATTAACAGGAAACAGACAGCACTCCTATGGTTATATATCCAGACAACTTCCTGTCTTGGTTGATATTCTGAATTAAGTCCAACCCAGATACTAATTTTATCTTAAACTGCCTGGAACTACTGAGTCAGCGCAATCTTAAATCCAATCATTTTTCTTTTTATTTCCTGATAGCATTTAATATTACGCGTTGGTTAATTTACCGACAGAGAGGCAGCCACGAGGGAAATGTAATTCACTGTTGGATGAATCTAAGGATTCGCAGTTAATGAATAGTAGACTAAAAGGTAGCAGAACTGGAAAAAAAACTTGTTTCTAAAGTCAATCAAACATTTGTTTAAAATTCATAATAGAACCAGTATTTTAAATTTGGTACAGTTTTTAGATGGAATTTTTGATATTTTAATTTTATTTTCATATTTAACATTTATTTTTTTTTATTGTAAACAGTACGCATTTAAGCATCCAGTATCAGCGAGCCGCTTCTTAAAGCGTTATGTGTGAGCTTCTACAAACTGACCTTTTTGAAACATTACCTCTCCATTTTAGTGTTTCAAACATATTTGAGACATGTGTCACCGACCTGTCATGTATGAAATCAGACTAGAGAATTGAAAAAGGTAAAATACTGCAGTCTGCAAGGTAAGTACTGTTTGTGTCCAAAATATTTGTTAATGACATTCATTTGCAGACATACATGCTTAATAAAAATACAAATTATTCAATATGAAACAGACGGGCTTTTGTAACATTTAGTAATGGATGCTTGGTACGATGCCCCTTGTGAAGTGACAGTAATGCAACCCCTTAATTCTTGTGTGGATGCTTATATTCCAGCAGACAAGAGTCAATATGGCCGGGATACTACAGCTGGTGATTCAAGCACCACAGTTTGCAAGAAAAAAAACGTTACGTAGTCAAAAATCCAATATGGCCGCCAATTATGATGGCCGCCAATTACCCCCTTCTCATAAGAATTTCGATGTAACATTTGTAAGAGTGGTCAGGTGGCAATGATCTTTACATCCATAAGCAAGCTTTGAGGAGATTCCAATTATGCCAGGTTCAAAGTTCTACAATGCATATTTTAGCCATTATGGTATATATATCAAAAGGCGTTACTTGCCAATGGAGGAGAAACAGAGTTGTCCAATGAGCACCAATGCCCCTTCCTCTTGTGCTTTACAAGTAGAAGTTGTCATACTCTGCTATAGGGGCAATTTTATGGAGGGGTTATGCAGGACCCTTATACCAATCTGTCTATCCGTAGACGTATATGTAAATCAGTCTCTCAGTCGGCTTATAGTCCTTGTAAACGTGACCACTATAATACTGCTAAAACATAAGCAGCATTTTTTTTTTCATTTTCCTCAGAGAATACAATATGTTACGAGTGTTAATTATTCATTTACATTTCGTGATACAGTCTCGGCTTTAATTGATTCTTATTTATATAAAATGCGAAAAGCAGATTTAATAAGATACATAATAGCATTAATTGCATGAACTGATGAAAGCTGAAAGCTTAATCAGACATTATTAGATATACTGGGAACGACAACATGCAAGTAGTAAAATCGAGGTATCAAATGTTTTACACTTCACTCTGTTTGACGCCCTGGACGCCCCTTCGCTATTTATGTTAAAAGTATTACAAATATGTGTCGCTGCATCTGTTTTCGAGGTTCCGATATTTTTTGTTCCTCAACAGCAACTCTTGGTCAGGCAAGTTTTGCCTTTACCGTTGTACAAAAATTTGACACCAGGAACATTAATATTTGCAATGACAAGAAATTCATCGTATCTTCACCGACATAAATAAAATTAGTAAACAATATATATATACATACGATCGATTTTTTCAACCCTTGACAGAATTAAAATTATGACTCTATCGGACCGATGCACTTTGCCTTTTATGATAGCTTTCGTCATTTTTAAAACTATACTTTCCTTTGCAGGTAGACTTAATTAGGCTGCCTTTTGCACCATTATGTCGCCTGTTAATTGTATATTTCATGTTTATTTGAAAATTTACAGGTCAGCAGGGCTTGAAGTTTCCAGTTTTTATAAGCTCACCAGAACACTGCATTTTTGGCCTCAAGTTGGCCATATTAACAGTAAAGATTTGAATATATAACATTTACTGTAGGAAGCTGCGAGAAATTGAAAGTTTCCAAAAGTCGAGAAGTTTCCAAAGTGCATCTTGAAACAACAGTAATTTTCATTTGGCCAAATCCACCTTTTCATCATCTGGATTATATTTCATGCATTAAAATTGCTAAAGGAATTAACTTCAAAAATAGATGGTGACAGTTTGTTTCCATGTTTCCATCTTTTCCATCGTCAAAGATTGTTCGATGTTAATTTCTATCTTTTCAATCCAATGTCTGTTGCAACCAAGTTCAAATTTATTTGCACACTTTGAACACACCATTCATTGTTGTATTGATTTCATATTTAAAATATATGTTTTAATTACTTATAATAGTTCCATGGCTGAAAAAAGTACACTAATTCAGGGGTTTTTACCCAGTCCAGGGCAAAACACGAAAAAAAAAACACAGGCGTCTGACATGAAGGCTCCTTTTTGACCTTGTGTTAATGTAAGCTATTGATGTAAGATGTTGCCTATTCAATATGAGTAATCTTTCTTCGGTAGATATGTTGAATTCACTTTCATAAGATGTTGATTGTGAACAGATGGAAAATTACATGTGATGAGTGAAGCATTTTGATTCAGAATAAAATTTCTGTTTATGTGAATAGTTTCTTCATATTTTTATCGAAAAGAAGTCCTCTCCATTGTATACAAAAAAACTTTTTTTTAACAGGATTAAAAGAATTATTGCCTCAATTGTCTTATTTCATACAGATGTCATTAATGAAAACAAGAAGTATTAATTAATAGACAGTGTTATATCCTCGGGTATGCTACAATCATCTACAGACTGGAACTTGATAAATTATATATGGGTTGGACGCAGGTTCTTTTTTCTTCCAAAGGTTCATTAACAATGCAAATACTGACAAAATGTAGTGTTTATTTTCATAGTGCATGTTAAAACAAATGTTGGTAATCCGAAAATTTAAATCAAGCGGTAATGAGCTGTGACATATACAGATTTCCGTATTTTTTTAACCCAGTAGCTGAATAACTTTTCGTACAAGTTCTATTACTTATCAGCATTAACAGTGTCAGAAAAAAGGGTAAGAGAATATTTCTATTGGTCTTTTTTTAATTAACGTTAAATGCTGTAAAATTGTTTAAATTTCAACAAAACAAGTATGGATGAAGATTTATTGCCATATACTCAGGTCGTCATTGAATATAACAGATAAAAACCAAATTGGGCGATATGTAGACCTGTAAAGAGAACACATTTACGAACAAGCGTTTGATTAAATTATTAAAAACATGGTGAGTTTTATTAGTCACAAAATATAAACGAAACGGTTATTTTTAGCTTAGTTGGATATCCTATTTGGAAATAAATTAAATATGCTCTGTTAGACCTACATTTAACTTCCAAGTGACATTAATTTTTTAACCAATCTTAACGCTTCCTTGCTTGCAAAGACAGAAAACTTTAAACACTACGTCCTGTCACTGCTTTATAATTTGTGTGTGCACAATTTTTATGTAAACTACGGACGGCACACCAGATGAATTGTTGTTGTAATAACAGTATAAGATCCAATATACCCTACATATGATAAGACTGTGTTAAATTAGTTTTAATTAAAATCATGTGAGCATATCTATATTTTATTCAACTAAAGTCTTTTAAATAACTATCAGTTTATCATTTATTTAAACATCATACCTGTAAAGTACGTCTGGGATTTAGCATGTATGCAAAATGGCAGCCCGGTTTCGAGAGGTTTCACAAGGGAGACTTGACGCCGAGAGATTTTGTTGGCAAGGGCCCCTACGGAATAACGATTTCTGTGGACCACGCCCAAATTCCCAACTGATAGCAGGATGTATTTTTTTTTCAATGAAATGATATTCAAACAACAAAAGATATACTAAGCGAACATCGAAGCAAAAGGTAGAGGGCATAATGGCAATTTAGCATAAAAGTCAACAAATTTACGATAAATATCACAAAAGAGATTAAAGCAGGCATGCTTGAGCTTTCGTTTGGTTAGAATTAGATTTAGCATGCCCTAAATCTTATTAGAATCGATATAAAAACCTGCAAAAGTTGGTTTGAAACCAAGGTTTCTCCGTGCAGTGAATGTACATTTGTGAATTCATGTATTCTTGGAAGTCTTTCCTGGAACTGGATTATGAAAGGAATTCACACCAAAATCTAATCGGGTCTTTTATGGCTCATTCTCGAATTGCCATTAGAGTTTCATGATATTCTGTTTAGGATCGCATGAGTTATGTTGTGAACAAACACACACACTCATACACGAACGGGAATGAACGCACACCTTCCTGGCGGAGACAACAGCTGTGTCTCTTTACATTGATTAATACACACGGTAAAGATAAAGCCACGGTAAAGCCTCCCTTACCATGCTGGACTGTATTTCCAGGGATCCTGAATACGTTGGTGTTGTTACCCAATACAGACTACATCTTAATGTCTACATGGGCCGCATTACTCCTCGTCCGACAACTATTAAGCATTTACAGAAATCATGTCTCATAGAACCGCCTACCCCATCTACCGGATTTAATTATTCCGATATCATGGTATGCTTGTGTTTATATCTAATAATATTATGTTTAATTATATAATTTAATAACTGTAATGGTATGTAGTAGAGAGTTACTTATATAGTGATACAGGCTACCTTACGCCCCCATCTGGGGCATGGAGTGTGCCTTGCATTAGTTATGATAACTTTCAGCTGTGGTCCTTGCAATTCTATGAGAAATACTATTTGACTTTTTCATGTTATTTATCAAACTGTTTCCCTAAAATATGGAGATGTTTTATCCTAAATGTTTGAAAGAATCCAATAATGTTTTCTAAAATATCCTTATCTTGAGGTTCCATAAAGCCTGCGTCACAAATCAAACGGCCTCCGGCCGAATTTGTGGATCGCCTGAAAGTCGCCGAATTCTAAGCCCGCCAGGAAGTCGAGCGTATTTAACGTTTAAAATCTAACCTGTCACATATCGGACGGGGATCGGGCGATGCCTACTAAACAATGGTGATTAAAAATCGCCCGGCGGCCGTCGGTAGTCGGGCGAAGGCCGCCCAGCATAATGGCAGTCGCCGTCCGAGTTGCGGTCGATGGTCATTTGGTCTGCCGATGCCCGCCAGACACCAGGAAACGCCCGACGTTCTGCCTGATGTCGACCGACGTCCGCGCCCCGAGTATATACGGCATGTTTAATGTTTTTCACATCATATTTTTGAAGTCTGACAGTAATTCCCAGGAAAACATTTGCATTAGCCTAACGGCTATTTTTGTAATCCTGGTTAAATAAATATGTTTAAACCAATAGTGGCAAGCTGAGATGCCCCAAAAGAAGACCATGAGGGCAAAGAAACCAGTATCTTCAAAGAAAGGTGGCAGGAGAGCCTGCGTCCGGTTTATCGGAGCATGAACTGTAAGCTGAGTTGACAGGAGGAGCCCGGCCGGGCAGCACGTTCGACTTTGTACAAGTCGGACGGGATACGGGAGAGGGTCGTTCGAATATCATAGGGAACCCATGCAGAAGCGGCGCAGCTTTGTTGACCTCCGTCCGAATTTTAAAGCAAATAGTCGGCTTAAATCGTTGGATTGCTGCCCGAATATCATTCGCATGTTGGCCGCTGCCCGAGCGATCTACGGGCGACCTGTTTACGAACTCTGCGGCCTAAAAAATCGCCATTGGAAAATCGCTGAATTAAGAACAGGTTTTGGTCCCCTGCAAACGCCGGCCGTATTCGTGCCGAAAATGCCCTTTTCAGCTCGCATAAAAGTCGGACGGGGCTCCGTTTTGGATATGTGACGGCCCCTTTAAGAGCCCTAAACCAGGGGTTCCGCTTACAACCTCTTTAGGTTCCCCACTCAGTCCACAGCGGAGGAACTTTAAAGGTTCCACTTAGAACCTCTGAAGAGGTTCTAGATTGAACCTTACAGGTTTCATAAAAGAACCCTCGGGAGGTTCCAAAAAGAACCTCGTCTTTTGGGACCGTGAGAAAGTGGTCGTTATTTTGGAACGGTTGCTAAATTGAGGTGATTGTAGTTGAGGTTATATATATATATATATACATACATACATACATACATATATATATGTGTGTGTGTAATGACAGATATGTATGTTTGGGACTCTCGGAGCTTCAAGGCAAGTAGCTAGCCTTAATTGCTACAGATATATACACTGGCACTGTCCTGCAATAAGGATGACGATAACTATATGAAAAGTATGTCATGTTCTCAGAGAATTTCGGGTTTTATCCTTCACTCATATGTTGTAAAAAACCATTAAATGTTCCTCCCGTGAATTCACCATTTGCCCGTTTGACATTTCCGGTCAGGATCAAACAGGTTATTTTCCTTCAGCTCCAAATCGACCCCTTTAGACCACGCAAAAAAGTAATAGATAAATAATAAACCGTTTTTATTGCGAAAAAATGAGCGACCGAATATTTGTCTCTATCTTCTTTAATTTACCAGTCGAACACATGGATATGTCGGATGGGACTCGGATAGTTTTGGAAAAGTTACAGACGAACGAATAAATTTATTGTATATAGCAGCTTCATGAATGATTCTTTTACACTGTTTATACACATAAGAATTTATGTGAAGGGAACGAGTAATGATCGAGCACTAATTAGTATCGAGGAGTAAGTGTTTATCCACCCCTCACCCCCCCCCCCCACCCCCCAAAAAAGAAAAAAGACAAAAAGAATTTTGTGAAAATTAGGATCAGCGATACGGTAGATCCATTAATTTTATTTATGTTGCCTTACCCAATAAACCCTGCGTCCAAACTCTGCTACGAAATATCGAGTACCTGCCACACATTAAAGATAGTTTACTTGTATGTGTCTTGTTTACCTCTTGTTTATTACATCGATACCTTACTTTTTCATACTTGAAAAGACATGCTGATCTATACAATACCAGGAAATCTAGTTGCCTCTGATAACTGCCTTCACTTTACGCTAAATTAAATAAATCCTGAACATGCCGAGAATATCCTGCGTATTGATTTATCATTTATCAATAAATCGATTGAGTGATGAACTGGTAGTCATAAGTGAAAGTATATGAAGTTTTTTTGCTATTCGACAAGTATTAGAACACATTTTAGTGTAAATAGTGTAATAGCTGTTTCCATTTTTTTTTTCATGTACAAATTTCCAACGAAGTTATAACACATAAACTGTGAAAATCTTAAAAGAATTAAAAAAAAATAAATAAATAGAAAAGCAAAAAAATTCTCCAATATTTTGCAGGGACAAATCTCGATCGTAGTGTTCACACTTCCACTGTGCAAATTTAAAAAAAATATAGAAAAATAAGAAGAACAAAAACTAGAAAATCGAAACAAATACTGGTAAAGACAATAGGTGAGAGAACCAGTAATGCGTACTTTGGAACATTATTTTTTACTTTCTTTTAAATATTTTTTTTCTTTAAGAAAAGGGGTTTCAAAACAAAAAAAAAAATGTTATGATTTTTTTTTATAAATATGACTTACCTGTTGGAACACGCTCATGTAATATCTTTTCTGTCTGTCTGTTGACTCTTGTGCGGGGATTTGAAATTTCAAGCTCTCTCCTTCAGCGTCGGTTGTTTGACCGTCGCTGCAGCTGGACAGGTGAACTATGACAACGGCTGCAACATAAAGACATCCAAGAAGCGTTGATGTTGCCATATTTTTGTCTGAACTTACAGTACTTGAAATATATATCTTATATTTTTTTGGAAAATTTCTATTCCAAAGAGAAAAACTTTGAGATATTTTGAGTCACTTTTCCGATGCTCCAGGAGCAGTCCTTGAGATTTGAAAGCCCACAATTAAAAGTAGGTTGAGATCTTTGGAACGCCCAAGTTAATGCACAAGTTAATACATATATCTTTACCGCAACGGTTACCTACAGTCACTTAATGGTTAAGCCAAAGTTAGTTAAGTTTGTTTGCGGCTGTTAGTATTGCTGCCTCAGCGCTCAAAGTCGTTATGTGTGCCGAGAGTCTCTCTCCGTCATTTATGTGCCACGTAGCATTGGTCGAGACACGCTTTCAATAATGTACAGGGCGTTAAGGACACATAAGCAAAGCCATATTTATACTGACCAATTACAGCCGCAGACTAATACTGTATTTGTTGTGTTTGCCGCGGGGACCTAACCTCAGACCGATTATCCCAATTTGCTTCCTTCTTCCGCCCCCACATGCAGATCTATATGCTATTGTAGTACTCGAACTTTCCTATATCTAGACCGTTAATGCAGGGATGTACGCTATTTAAAGCTATCTCTGTTTTCTTCAATAACAGTTAAAATAAAGAGCCACAGGCTTTGATCTGTTCATCTCACGCGTGCTTTTCCTTCAAAAGGATCGGCACTAGTAGCATGGTTATATCTATATTTAGGTGCATACATGAAATGGTTCTCGCAAGTTTGAAAACTTCCAATGGCTTAAAAAGGAACCATGATTAAAGCATCTATCAGATATTCTCTTCTTGAACGCCGCTGCTGAATGCTTTAAAAAATTACCAGACCTTATACCGTTATTATCTGAAAATCATTATTGCTACGGAAATAGGTGTTCTTTTATGTAACGTCAATCGTCTTTTAATGCTCAGTGTCACCGTGCGGGGCTCTGTTTAATAAAGAGCCATTCTGCTATCACGCCTGTCTAGTTTGTCAGGATGCCATGTATAATTTTTAAGTAGGGAATGAAATTTCTATTTACGTGTTCAGGTAATAAGGGACGATAATAAGTATTAATCAGATATATCAGAATGGGATGGACCTTGTATATTTTCACGCACGCATTCATAGCCAATTAGATATAAATAACTCCTTCAATAAGTTCGAACAATATTCCAAAATAACACATGAACTGGTAGCTTCTTATAAAAGAGGACGTTATCACTTTATACATAACTCCTCATAAAGGAGCTTTTGTCCATCATTACTCAATTCAATACATTATTCCTTCTAAAGGAGATATTAATTCCATAAGTAACACGTTAGTAAGAAATATATAACCAACTGCCAGATGTAATGATACTAATTATTTATAAAGTACCGCAATCATTACTCTGTGCAATTTTATGTACTAAAATTATGATTAAGAGCTATAAATATTATTCCCTGCCCCAGATATCACTTAAGAATTATATATTATACTACAATAATAGACCACACAATATGGGTGCAGCCCTGTGGCCACTTCTCAATGGTGGCCAGTGAGGCTTGCCACCCTCACTGGCCACCTGGTCACACCTGTGACCAGGGCCAACGATTACCGGGTTGATTCTAATATTATTTTTAGAAGTTACTCTTTATGTGAACCAGATTTTCATGTGTGGCCAATATTTGGCTCACTTTAGTCAATTAATTATGAAACGTTGTGGACAAATATTATTCAACCTACATATTATTCCTCTAGGAGAGGGACCCTAGTTGTCTCCGAGATGTCAGACAACAACAGTTGTTTACATGGGATCGCGCCCCTCATTTTATAATGACAGGGTGTGGACCTTAAGCCGTACGCTAACACATACATTCCCTCACCAAAGCTCAGTAACCGGCCGTGCAACCTACATGATAACTATAAAGTTATATCATAATTCCTGAATATGCCAAATTTAGTCAAACTGGCGTTCATATTTGTTTTGGTAAAGAAGAACAGAAAGCCTTTTCGACTTACAACCAATCAGAAACGAGTTTTCCCTATACGTCACCACACCAGCGTAGTATCAGACCATCTGAAAACGAAGTTAAACATGCAATTATTGTGATGAATTATCACGGGTGACATAAATACTTAACCGGACAAATGGATGTTACGGTTGACCTGATTGTAAACATATTAGGCCTAACTGTAAGTACAGCGTGCTTTAAACACCCGTATTATCGCTCGGACGGCCCGTGTGTTTACAAACACAAGTGACACTAGCAATATGATAACACACTTTTTCGACGTTTTTTGCTCTTTCTTTACTATGAACTGGTATTATGCAAGTATTTCGTCTGCTCCTGTCTTTCTTTGAGATAGGCCTGGCAGTTCAGATGAATCATCAGTTTCAATCCAAATATCTAGACGCATTTTTGTACAGCACAGTGTTTTTTTTACGTTTATAATGCATCATAAATGAGGTTGAAGCGTGGTCAAACTCTATGAGCAACCTTTCATTCCGTATGCTTCTGACAAGGTATATATTAACGTGAAAACCCCTTGTGGCACTCTATTCTCTTTTGTGATATTGGTGTTATCAGTCTTAACCCAGTAATTAGAACAGACTTACTAATCGGAAAGATGAGAGGGACATCAGAAGCCAAAACAAAACGTTCAAAAATACAGATTTCTTATAAAAAATGCTTGATCAGCCATACGCTAAGAACATTTTTCAAACACACAGAGGAATATAACAGCTCAAGCCTACATACACTTTGTAAAATTCAAGCGTATTGCTCTGGTTTCTTGAACTTCACCCAGTAATATTCTTAAAAATGATTGACTTCGATTAATATAATCTTACAAGTGTAAAGAATTATCATGAATAAAGGGGTGACTCCATTATACCTGTTGATGGTGTAAACCAGGTATCGACGGAAGGCGTGGAAACATGAAGCTTTATCGTCTGGAATGCTTCCGCTCTTAAATGAGCTTTTTATCTTTTTTTGTGGAGGTAACCGCGACCATTTTTTGCACTCTTATCTTATTCGCAGTATGCACATCTGTTGAATACTGCTTTGGTTTGGGACTAAGAGACAGAGCGGTACCAGTAGTTTTCTATCATTTTCTTTTGTGTCCTGATATCACATAGGCCTTGTGTCTACCGCACCTGCGGGTCCTTGGTATGTAATCAATCCCCTGGGTCATAACTCCAGGAACTTCCAAAGACGCACTCGTTTGTGTGTGATACAAGGCTTTGGGTCACAGCCTTCCCATTAAGCCTGCAGAGCGCTCACCCTTGATGGGGACGACCGTGAAAATCTCACCGCCCAAGCTGAGATTTGAACTTACGACCTCCATGCTTTGAGTCCTGTGCTCTACCCCTGAACCACAGGAACCGGTTAGAACAGCTTAGATGAACTACCATTGTAAACTTTGCTACTTATCCTGCTTGATTTTATACTTAAAGGAACTTGGAACTAGAACATGAGAAACACAGTTGAAGCAACTTATTAAATCGCGCAAAGTAGCCTTCAGAACTGTTAAGTTGGGCTGGAATTCGGCCTTTCTTTCTTTAACGTGCGACGTATATCGGAATTAGTACACATGCAATGGGACTGGCGAGGTCCATAGGCGAGACCTTCCTCCCCATAGGGAGCTGTATTTTGGGCCTGACGTTTTCATGCAAATAACTGCAATTATTTTTTTGTGGAATCATCTGACCAAACAAGCTAAAAACAAGATGACCGACATGCGCTTGTCAAATGTCATTTAGGCCAAAATAGGTATGGTCCACAGGCACTTTTAAAAAAAAAATCAATGCGGGCGGGCAGTTTTTTGAAAGATGAAAATCAAAAAAAGAATGTTTGATGCAAGGGGGGAGGAGAGGGGGGGGGGGGGGGACAAATTGACGCGGGCGGTGCCTGAGGACCATATCTTTTTTTTTTGGCCTTACGTGTTCATACTTCTAGCGGACCTGGCGGGATTGTAGTGCAGGAAGATTTAGTAACAATGGGATAGGTATCGGCTGACGTTAGAGCGGAAAAACATTGTGCAAGTAAAAGTAAGACCCCGATGCCGATTTTTACTAAAAGTCGTGGTTATGGCAACGAATTGACAGACGCCGATTCTTACGACGGAGACGCCGGAAACTATCTTATATTTCCCTGACAGCAATACGCCAGGGGCGTCAATATAGGGGGGGATGGGGGGTATATATACCCCCCACTTTTTTGCAAGGGGGGATGGCCAATGTAATCATCCCCCCCACTTTTCAGAGAATAATATTATAATATTGCAAATGAAATATATTAATAAATAGAATTAAAAACTTTGAATCCATTTTCTAAAAAATGTTATATCTAAACCTTGCTTAGAATTCACAAAATAACTTATTTTTATAATAATATTATAATTATTTGAAATATAATTAAGTATTTATATATGTATAAATATATAAATATATATATAATAATCATATATATATATATATACATATACACATATATATATATATATATATATATAGTTGAATATGTCACTCAGAGACCCTGAAAAAGTAATATATTATATATATATATATATATATATATATATATATATATATATATATATATATATATATACAAAGTCACCCCCCTCACCCTGGAAGAAAAATTGACGCCACTGCAATAGGCGTTATGTGCCCCCGGTTTTTGAAGTTATTTAAAACATCATTCGGATGCCTCCCTATATATACTCTTTGTCGACTATAGAGTTTCGCAAAGAGAAAAACCGACTGTTGTGAAATCTGACGAGCCAAAGGGGCGATTTCAAATAACAACTCAATAGAATGAGGTACCAAGAACAAAGTAGAAATACAAGGTCCGCAAGGGTAACAAAGGGTGTGAAAGATACCACGGAAGTCTTCACATACATTCAACAAGGAAACCCCTCACTAATGAGCCATCACTGACGCGTATTGCCGGGGTGTTAATTTTGGTATTACCTCTAGATGTTTATGCTTTTATCACTTATTGAAAACGCAAATCTTTGCATCCATGGATTATATTTGCTGGGTTAAGGTGAGGGTGTCAAAGTAGTACTGACTATTTATAAATATTTTAGAGACCGAAAAAGAAATCCAACGAGCGATAAAAACGCCCCTGTTTAAATCAAAATTATACATTTCACAAAATTTATTTTATTTTATATAATATAAAAAACCATAATTTCGAAAAAAAAGTTGAAAAGATGAAATTGCTGTTTTGTCGTGTGGCATGTTATACCTGACAAAACAAAAGACGTTGGGGAATAAAATAAATCCATCTTGACCACTTTTTAATACTTTTATTTAATATGTATCTGAATACTCGATATATGATACCCATTACGGTTTATATATGTCATGATTCTTCACTTGGCGCCGCCAACAGAGTACCTTGATGCAAACAGATTATTTAATGGAACAGGAATTTAAAGGTTTAATCATTAGTTTTATAACTGGTGATTATTCGACAAGCAACTTGGACCTACATAAACTATCATACCTGCAAAGTTTACATCACATATAAGTTTTTTTGTTAACTTTTTCTGATTGCCTTGAACGTTCGAATTGTATAGACTGGTTTTATGTAGTGGTGCTCTGAAAATAATCTGAAAATAATCTGGAGTTAAATGTAAAGAAAACCAAGGAGATGATAATTGATTTTAGATGGAAGAAAACTGAAATATAACCCCTAGTAATTGAAGGCTCCGA
Source organism: Sipunculus nudus (assembly GCA_026874595.1). Classification (NCBI taxonomy): domain Eukaryota; kingdom Metazoa; phylum Annelida; class Sipuncula; order Golfingiida; family Sipunculidae; genus Sipunculus; species Sipunculus nudus. The sequence goes on from CM049319.1 coordinate 28,591,036, forward strand.
GGTTGAAATCGTTGACTGTATTAAATTTTTAGGAATTTTTATTTCTTCTGATTTGAAGTGGGCCGAAAATGTTAATTACTGTGTAGAGAAGGTTAAACAACGTTTATTCTTTCTGAGGAACCTAAAAGATTTCGGGCTCAGTCAACCGATTCTATTACAATTTTATCGGGCCGTAATTCAGGGAGTCCTGACAAAGTCAGTCACTGTATGGGGAGGCTGTATCACTGTCGAAGAAAGGAACAGTCTTTCGAGGGTAGTTAGAACAGCTGAGAGGATCATTAGGGTTTCTTTACCCACAGTTGACTTCATATTTCAAACACGATTGTTGAAGAAAGCAAACGACATTATAGATGACTATAGTCATCCGGCGCACTATTTGTTTAAAACAAAGAAATCGAGGGTTCGCTATAGGTCGCTATCAGGCAATTCTAGAAGAACTCAAACTAGCACATACGCGTCAGCCGTTCGGGAATTAAATATATCACTTGCAGCACAATAATCTAGTCCAACATTCTTAGTCATACGTCTTTTTCTCTATACACATTTTATTTTATTATTTCTTGTTTAATGTGTTTGTTTCAGCAAGCCGGTCAAACCAAATACTATTGTATGTGATGATTTTATAACATATATATAGAAATAAACTATATCTTATATCTCATATGTAAAGAAATTCTTGCGAGTAATTACACCAACCTTACCAAATTAACTGTATAGTGTATTGGTAGCGAATTCCGTTTGACAAATTAAAGAGACTGATTCACAAACCAGGTATGTAAGATATACATATAGTGTTTTTTCCTGAAAATATTATGGTAGCTGCCACTCTTTCGGTATGAAACCGTTTGCTTTTGCTAATACACAATTTAACACAACTTGCATGAAAACTTGCATCGGGCGCTATCAGTGGCACAAAACCTAAACATAGAGAGCACGCCATCTGTTACTTCTCCTTATTTGGCTGTATGACTCATGCCCAAGATGGTGCCACTGATCAAGAAGTCTGAAGGTTAAGTAAACCTATAACATGTGCGTTTGTTGTGTGATGACCACTGTTAGGTAAATTACAAATGATAATGAGTTAGTTAGAGTTAGGGCTCTAATTTGTTTAATTTTAGAGATAGAGTGTTAAAAGTTCAGATTTTTATAGTCATTCAGTGTCATAATAGAATGTTTTTATAATAAATGGGGTAAAAAATGTTGGGTGTGAGTGGAGGTTAAGTAAACCTATTACATGTGCGTTTGTTGTGTGATGGGAGGATTTCATCCAGATCCCAGACTTTGTCCTGATTTGTTTGGCTGGTACACATGTGTTATCATGTACTGAATTTTATCAACAACTCAGATCTTGTAATGCATGTTGTTTTTATTCTCTGCTGAAAATTTGGGACTGACAGAGACAGAAATACTATGCTTTTACTGAGATCTAGAATTTTTAGTCACAGGGGATTTCCCAGTGTGTGACGTCACTGCCGAGTTGACAATGCTCATAGATGTGTCAATAGTTTTTGAACAAATCACACAACCTCATGTTTTTAGTGGAAAAAAAGATAGAAAAAAAAATGTTTTTCCTCCAGGAATTGGGCTTATTTTATGTAAAATCTATATTAATATTTTTTTTCATAGGCAATTATGAGATTTGGAATACGTTTGCTTGACCTTAATATGGTAACAGACATACATGAAGTGTGTTCACTTATATACAGAAGCATATCAACGTATGAAAAAGTGCGTGTTTCGGTTTTGAAACATATTTGAATACAGTGTTACGGAACCTTATATAAACAGATCACGTATGCCTGATGAACACAAATTCTGTAATAAAAAAATCAGATCCTGTAACACTAGGCAGCGTGAAATGTCAAGGGGAATGAATAATGAAGTCAGTGGTTTTTGTTAACAAATAACTATAATTTATTCTTAAAACAACCCTAACAATACAATACACTAAATCAATACAATTATACAGTAAAACAGCGGTATAGCAACAAGTCAATACAATCACATAGAAAAATAATGTGCACAGTACCTAAATACCACACCGTCACCACGATAAGTTCTTTAAATGTATACTCTCGGAGAATAACAGTCCAGTGGAAAATTCTCGGCTTGAGGTGTGAAGGTATATAAAGGGGCTGTGTTTTAGAACGAGAGGGCAACCAGTACGGATTAATCATAGAATGTAATACGCGGCCAGACACGAGTGCCACAACAGGAGTTACGCCCGTGTCACATAATAAAAAATAGCACCTGTAACAACAGACAAAAAGAAATAACAGCGTGTAACTTTAATGGGACATGTTGCCTAAGCTAGTCTTTCAAACACATCTTTATCACCCGTGCATATGATACCAGAAATCAACTAGTTGGACAAAGGTCTTTAGAGGGCCCCTCATTTCTTGTAGTGGTCGGCTAGTTGAAATATGGGTAAAAAGGTTAACTTATAGTTTAAAAATATGACAAAGAGAAACTTTTTTTTTGTCAATATGCGTGAGGGGAAAATGCTACTGGTCCAAATCATATTAAATAAAATATGTCTGAAATAATGTCTGCAATAAAAAATCTCAATTCTGGTCCGGCCGTCAAAGTGGATTTTAAGCGGGTGTTGTTGAGATATAGCGAGCGAATAAAATCACCGATTGTGCTGTGGCGGCCATATAAGAAATCCAACAAGTCTGTTATATATTCGATAGGCCTGCAGCATTCATAAGTGCCAATTATCTTTGTGAATTTAAACATATCAAGCACGTTGATGTTGAGATATCGTGCAGGAAAAAAAATCACCGAATGTGCTGTGGCGGCCATATTGGAATTTCGAGGGTTCTGTAATTCTATGTAATTCATAGATACCAATCAACCTTGTTAATTTGAGAAAGCTCATGCATGTTGTTGTTGAGATATTGTGCGCTTAAGAAAGCGTCACTGACGAAGGACGCATGGACTTAAGGACGAAAGTACGGCATGAGAGAATGACTGACATGGTGATCACTATAGGACACGGCTTGTCAAGCGGAGCCCTAATAACATTTCCTTTAAACCGTATGGTTACATTCAGAATGATGTTCGTGTGTGTGTATGTTTGTGTGTGTGTTCCTTTCTCTCTTTTTTTTTTTTTTGTTCCCAAAATTACACGCTCAATCCTGAACCGAATATCATGAAATTTTCTAGGCATAACTGGACTGTGCAAACAAAGGATTCCATTTCGGTGTGGATCCGGCACATGATCCGGATTCAGGAACGTCATCAGAGATTATTCACAAACGTAAAGGCATTTTTGCACGAATGAACCTGGAAATATTGACCGAATAAGTGAGTGCAAACACGGGTTCTGGAGCATCCGACAATAAGGACCCCTACTCTATCCTCTGTATTATTTGTTAGAATACTAACATTGTAGCAACATACAAAGAGTTTGTATCAGAATATCTAACCGGATCGATAACAGCATTAAATGTGCACTTTATTGCATTATCTCCTCCCTTCTAAGTAAGGCCCATAGGATTCCATCAACTTCTTTTATGCATATGCAAGCATAAAACCAACCGACCACAGCAGGCTTAGTGGTGACGTAGTTGTACAGATAATAATGCTTAATAATGCAGTAAGGCTTCCCTTATTACTACAGATGGATCTAGTGACCCTGTTACGTACGAAATGGACGTAATTCGTAAAATGACGGCACTCATTGAATCAGGCCCTTCACACAGAGATGGAACACGAAACATCGACCGGGATCCCGATCATCATATATAATAAAGCAATTGTATCCGAATGTATCAGTGACGAACTCGGGAACAGTTATAAAAAATTATTACGTTATTCGAACTTATTTCAAAACCCCACTTGATTAAAAGTTAAAGCTGAATATTAACGAAATTATAAACAAAACTAAACCTATCTTTATGTAAAATATCAAGACCTTTACGAAACACTGGTGTGCCGATACACTGCAATACAAAGTCAAATAACATATCGATATCGTCAGATGTCGCTGTATCGATTCCTTGACAATATTTGACAGGGCGCTAACTCCTATATATTTCTTTATTTAAAAAAATAATGGTCTCCTATCATTTTCAGTATTTAGACCATTATCTCCAATATCTTCATATATATCTGGTTTCTCTATATAATCAGGTTCCTGATATTAATGTTATTACTGAATAATTATTGTTATTTAGACTGATTAAGGCTATTACTGAAAGCATTCTATCCTTTTTTTTTTATAATGTCCATATATTTAGGTATACATGTAAAACCCTCTAAACCATTCAAACATACCTTTATTTATATGCTGCTTGGAGAATTGATGGCCATATCAAATAACCGAATAAAGCATTGCTGTGCAGTGTAAAATCCTAGATTTTCCAATATTTCGGTTGAAATCTCTTATACACGTGTATCTCAAATGCTCCTAAAAAATCCCTATTTCCTCTGTAACCTGCCTGAGGGGAGCCCTGATTTGGTCATTCACTGCAAAGCGACCTCTGACATTTAAAACTCTATAATATATTTCAGAGAAATTTTGGTAACTGAAAGGAACTAATTCATATACCAGACATGTTAGATTAAGGTAAAGTTCAGTGTTTTCTTCTTAAAATGTTACGGTATCTTCCAATGTTTCGTACTGACACCGTTTGCTTATTCATATACACATGTGGGAAGAAACTTGCATCGGACGGGATTACTGGTGCAAATCCTAAACATAGCGAGCACGCCACCTGGTAGCTGTACTCCGCGATTTCACAAATCAAGATTTGTCAGGCTTTCAAACCGGGGTTTCTCCTATGATTCTTCTTTCATGTTTCTTCTCCATGTTTGACATGTTTTGACAAGATCGGATATCTGGTCAAGGGGTCTTATAATGGTAACAAACACACGTGGAGTATGTTTACATACAACAAGAACAAAATCAAGGTATAAAATAGGTTAACTGGAGAGAGTTTATGTACCGGGATACTCTTGCTGGGAAACGTTTGTATAAAGACAAAATGAACTAATTACATGAGATGTCACACGTAATTATTATCGAAATTCTTGCTGTATACCTTTAATTGCACATTACTCACATGCTGGACTTTCAATCACACCTTGTTTCACCTTTCTTGCACTCTTTCCTTGGTCGGTTATGCGTGTGCGTCATGTAGAGTGCCTGGACTCCTATCAAATGCCCTATGAAAGGTTTATAACACCCGTTTCGTTGTTTTAATAGTACCAAGTATTCCTCTATACTATGAAATTCCTAGAATTCAGCAACAATTCTACCGAGTAACAGAGGGTTTGTATTAGAATTTCAAAACGGATCGATTACACTATTAAATGTGTTTTTTATTGCATCATGGTCAAACTCTTTAGTAAATCCAATCGAATTCCACAAGATTCTCTTTGGTGCACAGACAAGCATACAAAAAAATATATGATGATTCCGATAACCTCCAAAAATATAATGAATTATGGATGCAGTTTAACTCAACACCTCTGCAAATTTTCAGCAAAATCGGTATATAAAATTTTGCGTTAATATGCTGAAAGAAAATTCAACAAACCAAGGCTGAAGTGGTTTCTTTGCTAAATGCTTTCATCAAAATATATCAACCTGCTTTCTTTAAATATGGGAGAGTTGTCCATTGTGCATCAGACCTGATTATTTCATGATAATTTACAGTACTTAAACCAAAAAGTTAATACTGTTGGAATATATTTTTCTGGGCCTATCTTTTTCACATTGGCAGCTATACGTTTCGCGTTCAAGAGAGACTTCAACGACATATGCATGTGTATACAAATAACTCATGTGTCTGTTAAAATGCCTTAAGCTATACCCTCAGCTGACTACACTGAATAAAAATTGTGTTTCACGATAAGTTTCAAATAATATAAAGCATCTTTCATATAATTTCATGGTACAATTGTTATATCTACGATATTTCCCAAGCAATTTAGCTCTCGACCCCATGTTGTTTATCTGAAAAAAACTTGCTCACTTAAAAATTCGTATACCCTGTATATGCCTCACATCTCTTTCCCAAAATTTTTTTTGGGTAAATTTCGGGAGTGATTTCTGGAATAGAATAATTTTTCTTTCTTTTTTTGATATTTTTGGGAGAGTGTTCGATGAGAATTCTAGCAGAAGTAATCTTTATATCATTTTAGTGAAACACATGATAAAAGTTCGTTCCTGCAAAAGCTTAAGATTAAAATGTGCGTCGTTTAGTTCCTATCAGTTCATTACAAAATTATGCATCAGACAGAGCCGTGTATTTTCTATGGTGCAGCTGGTAATACATATTATCGAGAGCGAAATAGATATTTATCGTCAGAAAACATATCGTTACAACGATAACGCTCGCGTTGGATATCACAGAATATAATTTTTCCCAACGTGTAATTAATTTTTTTTCATATTTAATAGATGCTCCGAACCAATCGGTCCAAGCGTAGGCTAGCAGATCATGTAACCTTTATGTTGCTGTGGGAGTGGGTGGTTGGAAAGTTTGACCTGCTGATTTCCTATAAGCTGTAAAGGTACGGATTAATGAGATACAAAACTTTTTTCGGGGCTGTTATGAATTTATTTAAAACAGTTTGAAGAAAGAAGTATTTACTGTTATGACGCGATGAATGCACCTGCTTCGCCTGTCACGCCCCTGTCTTTGGCCGAGGAACAAGTCCCAGTGCGTGTATGTATGGGTGTGTTGAATGATAGATTTCGAAGTGTTGACGTGGGTAGTTGTACGTGCAGTGCTAAACCTGCCACAGATTGACATGTTGACCTTTTGTAAATCACTAGGGAAGGGCAGGACGTAGCCACTGTACCATAATTAAGGACCTCAGTTCGAACTCCGCCGTTGCCTAGAAGGCAAAACGTTGAAATATTGACAGAACCTAAAAGTTTCACACCAACCACAGGTTAATTGTGACTTTTACATTAGTCCAGTGTAAATAAAACAAAAATGACTATGTCACCTTCATTCTTACTCAATAAATAGTCCGCTCCAACAGGTTATGTAGAGCTGGCTTCCCATCTGACTGGCTTTAAAGTGCCAGCGCACCTGCCTTTTTCGCGTGTTTTTTATCAACAGATTTTATCACCATTTTGGTTACATTTGTCTCGTCGTCTGGAATACTATTGTCGTCATGCATGACGAACGGAAGGTAAAATTCGGCCGTCATCAAATCTACCGAATTTTCTGGCAAGATTAAAATCGTCCAGAATATCCTTGCCATTGTCAACGATTTTTGCGGCTAATTTTTCCAGCCTGATTTATAAAATAGCACTTTACATATCCTGATTCTCCGGATTTTTTTTTCTGCTAATTTTTAGGCTTCAAAGCCAGCCTCCCATCTAGCGAGTTTTTCATTTTGCCGGCCATTTTTTTAACCGGCCGGAAGAATCTACAAGTCTCGAAGGCTTCTTTTTTTTACAAGATTTTTTTACAAGTTGACCATGGGCCATGACGCTCAGCTGAATTCAAGGGCGCCTTCAACATTAGGTAAAATTACTCCCAGAGTGCTCAAAATCATGCATGTTGCCATTAGAATTTAGATATAGGTTACAGTGACTTTATTCCACATGCAGATGCTACCATTTGTGCCAATCTGAGTAACAGAGTGTTAAAATCATGTTCTTTCACACACCTTGCAGAAAATAGGTCACAGTGACATTATTTCCTGTTTCCAAGGAAATTTCAGGTCTCCCTGAAACTCATGTATGAGGATTCTAGGCCAAATGGATACAATTTGTGCCTCATCTGACTCACTGAGTTCTTAAAAATCATGCTTTCTCCGTATTCGTAAAATATAGGTCACCATGACCTAATTTCAGGTTTCCAAGGAGATTTTTCAAGGACCCTCCTGGATGTGAAGTCAGAATTAAGATTCTAGGTCCAACAATTACGATTTGTGTTCTGTTAACAAACGACCACTTCAACTGAAGGTCTCAACAATAGAGAATTAAAAATGTGTAAAAACAAATAAAAAAATACAGGTGGGACCACCAGTCTGCAGGAACTGACGAAACACTCAAATAACTAAATGCAGGCAAAGAATCATGGCTACCAATGCATTTGTTATTCAGATACTGTAGCTTTTGTATCAATATTTTAATTATTCGGGGGGGGGGGGGGGGGTTACTTACGAGCCCCATAGCTCGGAGGATTTTGTTAACAGAGACCTTATTTCAGGTTTTCAAAAAATATTTTCATGGACCTCCCCTGATGTCAAGTTAGAAGATTCTAGAGAAACAGTTACAATTTGTGCCCTGTTAACGAACAACTGCTTTATTTAAAGGTATCAAAAAAAAAGAAAAAAAAATACGTACAAATTCGAAAAAAGGCGGCGCCACCAGTCTGCAGGAACTGATGAAACAATGCATGATCAATGTGAATGCAAAGAACAATGGCGATCAATGCTTTAGTTATTCAGATACGGGAGCTTTTGTGTCAATGTTTCAATTATTCTGGGGGCACTTACAAGCCCCATAGCAAGAGGATATGGCTAACAGAGACCTTTTTTCAGGTTTCCAAGGAGATTTTTTGATGGACCTACCTCGATGTACAGTAAAAGTTTCTAGGTGGATTCTAGGGCCAACGGTAACGATTTGTTCCTTGTTAACGGCCGGACGGCCAGACGGCCGGACAACCAGACGGACGACAGACAAAGGGTAATCGCTATAGCTCGGATGACTTACACTCAGCTGAGCTAAAACTCCGTCCAGCAGCATCCTCTATATATATTCATATTTTTCAAATTTTATGAAAGTATTTTTAAATATCTTAACGTCCTTTAGACTTTAGACTTTAAACGTTTCAGCAGCTCTGTCATTAAAGTTTGTGATGCACGGTACCACCGCACGCCTCAGTCTAATTGCCAAGTTATTTTCGTATGTAAGGCCTAAAGAAAACTTTTAGATGTTTCTTTGAGCACTGTGAACAGTACATTTGTAAGTAATGTTGCCATATTTCGTTTCATATGTATATGATATATATATTTTATATATTATTGTGTCATTATATTGAATATGATAAAGAATTGTTAATAATAATAATATTATTAATATATATATATATATATATATATATATATATATATATATATATTATACAGAAACACACTTCTTTCCATGCACTAAATTTAATTCAATGAAAATATCGCAATACGTTATTGCTACCAAATTTCGTAATATATTGCGATACGCAATTTGTAGTTGATTACTTGTCGTGGTCATGATTTGATATTCCTTGGAGACGGCGGACGCTAGTCTAAGTCATGATTATGGGACAAGGTGATACCCAGCTGTACTGAACAGTCATCCAAGGGAAATAAAAGACCGAATCAGGAGTTGCATAACGATAACGAACAAAATACCCAGGGGGAAAATAAGGCTTTGGCCTACAGATCATAATTCGTTTTCTGTTTCACGGAAACATGACATCCGGTAAGAGAAACCCTATTCGTGAGCGCCAACCATTGAAACAATTATGTATCCCTAAATATAGGCAAACTAAAGCTCCAAAGGAAAAAAAAACATACTTCGAAAGGTATCATAGAATAGAATTCCTGAAAACGCCCACATACTCCTACTACTAGCCATCTTGCCGCCTCAGTTTGTGTTTATGAGTCTAATTATGTGGAAAAATATGAAAGATAAGAAACTTGAAAATGGCAAATTTTCTTGCCATTTATCACTAATTTATTTTTTTCTACGTGCGTGTGAGGCCATACAAAAGAGGTTTAAATTTTTACTGACGTCATCTGATTTTCCGGCTTTATCATATAAATTCTTTAACTGCGGCTCGGATATTAATATGGAAAGGGCACTTCGTTGACTTAAGAAATAGAGGGGGTACTGAGGGACGGAGGTGGCGTCCCACTTATTGATCTCAACATCTTGGAAAAAAGAAAAACACACTTAATACCGAAAACTCGTCTTATTCTGCATATAAAACAATGCCTCAGAAGTCCTTTAAACGGACACATGGAATCATTCAAATTTTGACTGAAGACATTGATTGTAAAGTTCTTTCAGTAAAAGGTCCAGTTGGGATATTCAGGGTTCTAACCCTGATATTTTGTGTTTAATAGGGATCAGCTGTTGCATCTCTGCATGCTTGATACTGTTAAAGAAACGGCAAATCGTCTTGATATGGGGTATATTTCTCGTTTCCTATATATTTCAATTTCATAAGGAAGAATATAGCTAAAGGTAAAGATTTGTACATGCGTTGTCACAGAGAAGTTGCGTGACAACGATATAGTGCCATTACTTATGTTCCCAATATTCCTGGAAGCAAGGATGACAAAATCGAAATGTTAAAAAGTTGTATGATTAGAAATTCATTGAATAACGTTAATTTGATGTATTTTTTTTATGAAAAAGTACACGTATTCATTCCATATTGGCTTAGTGCCACATTTTTCTCTTTCTTCGGTAATGATCTGTTACGTAAAACAAAATTGAATGTTTGTACACGTGTTGGTGCAACATAGTTTAAGGATATTTCCATAAAGTCATTGACTTCTGAACAATTTATATCCTGTTTTAAAACCTAGCTAGAACGGAGCTGATTGAACCTCTACATGGGGTAGTGTAAAATCCCGCTATGGTGACGCAGACTATTCTAATATGATTGAAATAAGAAGCTTTTTCCTCATTAATTCTGCTAATACAACTTAATCTTATTTTCCATATAGCTGAATTGTCCGTACATCAAGCTGTGAAGAAAATTACTTTATCCAAACATATAACTACGGAAGAAATCGTTCCAAAGACATTGAGATGTTATATCTCAGACGAAAGGGTCAGGTTGTCTGATGGGTGCATAATATATATGTGACAGAATGGGTTTGATGGAGAATCTAGACGATTATAGCTACATATTGGGGTATCTTCGCACAGAACTTTGCGGAAACAGCACGGTCAATTGCTCGGAACTTCTAGAGATCCTTTCCTATGGAGATTATGCATATACTGGAGATGAATTGTATACACAACGTTTGACTGTACCCATTTTCTTCTTTTTGACTTTTGTTATCGGAGTCATCGGGAATTTGATGGTGATATTTGTGGTCGTACGAAACGTGACCATGAAAACGGTAACCAACCTCTACTTGACCAACCTGGCAATCAGCGACTTACTGTTTCTGTCTTTCTGTGCGCCGTTTACAGCCATCCCGTACTTTCTGCAGAGCTGGCCCTTCGGAGAAGTAATGTGTAAGTTATCTTGACGGTTATTTTTGCCTCCGCCAGGATGCTATGCATTCATTCCCGTTAGGTGTGTGTCTGTGTGTGTGTTTGTTTACAACATAACTCCCGTAATCTTGGAATTTTTAGGGCTTTTCGGGAATGGGCCAGTGAAGTTGCTTTTAAATTTTGGTGTGAATCCGGAAGATTATCCAGATTCAGAAACCTCATCAAACAGTATTCACAAATGTAAGGTCGCTTATGCACAAATGATCCTGGTAGTGTTGGCCGAATAAATGAATGCGAACACGGTTTGGGGAGCATCCCACAATTAGGGCCCCACTTTGGGGAGGCTTCTAATCTTTAGAATTAAGATTTTTAGTTGATTATGAAATAACAGGATGACGTAAATGACATGTCTTTATCGATCCTGCTTGAGAATAAGGGAGAAAGTATCCGTGTGCCATGATGGGGACTTTTCTGAAGGCCATATTTAAAAGGCCCATAGCTTATATTAACGAAGTAATCGCTGTTATATCTACAAAGTGATATAAGAACAGAGTAAACCCTGTGTTAAGATAAAGAATTATTTACCATACCAATAACGATTTATTTATATAAATTAAGATAAGGTTGGTTTATACTTGGGGAAAGATTACAAAATGAAGGGGACGTTTCCACATGAAGGGGTAGCTGAAATATGTAGGATTGAATTTGATTCCTTTTTCGCTTGAACAGTTAATACTTGATTTAATCTTATTATTAAGCTGCGAATATCCAATAATGAAAACAAGAATAAAGGATAAAACGTAGACCAGTGCTTTGGGCGGTGGGCATTAAAGGCCTTTTGTTTTAACCTTTACGGCAAAATGACGAAAATTGATTAATGGAAGGTCGGTCTAATGTCGTAAACATATGATGACCTTCGAATGTTCCTAAAGTGCACAAAATTTGCTCCAGAAAGACAGGTGGCGTAGGTATATTATATTTTCATTCGTAAGCTTGTCTGCTATAGCAATTTGTCGCAGAGAGGCACGAATGAATATTGATGAAAGTTGTTTGGGGCCAGGTTAACAGTCTGGATCACCATATTATTTTTAATCCTTGCATTTTATACCATTGAGATATGGGACAATATCTTTGTACCCAGAGCCGGGGTCATTTATTGGTATTTGTTCTGCTGCTCAAATGTGAGACGGATTATAGAAGCGTGTTTCTGATGTGTGGCCCTCGGACGAACACGGGACACTGTAATGGTATATTGTATTAATATGGATACCATATTTTTCTTATCGGGTTCTCATACTTTAATAAATATTCATAGAACGCATACCGCAGTGTGCTGAAGAACCTGCACTATGTAAAGTCACAATCATCATTTGTGAAATAATTTAAATATAATGCCAATTAAATTAGCATCTACTGATGTTTTAAACAAATTAATTAATTATGACATCTTACGAAAAATATCTCACTTGCAGTAAACCTGCTCGGAGTGACAACCACAGATGGATATTGCGCAACTTTATTTATAAGATAATAAAGTTCTAGTTGATTTAATATCAATTTAATGATTCAAATATTGGATTTTATTATCTTATACCTGACATTTGACATCCACGGGCTCTTTCATTTCTGTGGGCGTACATTTATTGTTGCCGTTAGCCGAGATGCTAAGACACCCGGCCTATAACGTGACTAGCCCTACAAAGCAACTAACACAACACCTATTTTGTCTATACAAGATATAGATAACCTCTCCTCAGAAAACTCGTGCCTGGATGCCAATCTCAGCAGTATTCATCCACTTAAGGTAGCGGCACTGGTAAAAAACCCTATTTACAAATTCAACCAAAAATTCGTTAAAAGTTAAAATTAGACGTAATCTTATATATTATTTTAAATCTGATACAGTGTTTGTGCTTGGGGTATATATATTTCTATAAATTTCATGCATTTTTTTCAAATGATACTTTTATATCTTTTTTTATTATAAAGTGTACGCAATTTAAAGCACCCATTAACAGAAAACCATTTCATAGCTTCATAGCTTATAGCTCTATATTCCTTAAAACTGAAATTTCAAATTTTGAATCAATAAAATTTCATTTCTAATCAGGAAAGAAAACGGACATATGAAAAACAGTAAAAACACTGTTAAAACTGTTAAAAGTTCATGTGAAAATGAATGAAAATTTTAATAATATGTATATCATACACTATATCAGGTTTTAAATAATGTACAATTCATGGGTCTAATATACGGGGTTAAAACATTTTATATACCGAGTTAAGACACATAGGTTTCCCCTTGTGCTGCTACCTAAAATTTGCGTCATATAGACCCTCTGGCATTACGACCAGATTACTGGCTTACAAGCCCAATTATCCTATTGCCTACTGAGTCGGGCTGTCACTGCTACCTTAAAATGTAAGATGATCTGAAAATAAAATGAAAAAAAAGCTTTCAAACTTTTCATTCTGGCCTCATTCTAAATTCCCCTTTAACAAGCCTGAATCAATCAGACTCAATGAGTGGCCATACATATTCTGATTTAGTCGGTCTTGTCTTCATCACAGCTTTTTTTTCTCTCAGAGCGCACACCTGCTCCATGACTTAAGATCCCACTGGGGATTTCTCTGGCCCAAGTATAACTCCTCCCCTAAGTTTCGTAGTAATTAATTGGAATAAAAGGCAAACATACAGGCAAACAAACAAACAAAAGGACAGACACAGGTGAAAATATAAACTCATTTTTAATTATTGCAGGCGAGTTTAATCTTTTGGCGACAATAGTTTATAGGTATATCAACATTTCCAATAATACAAATATTGTTCTCAGCAAAAAAACCCCGGAACACGGAATAAATTTCTCGGATTCACCTGTTTTATACGTTGATATTGATCTGTTTCTTAGTATAAACAAAGTCCACCTGTGTCTGTTTACCATAACAATAACGACTTGACAAGTTGCCAGATCTAGCGCATTTGCGACAACTCCCAAACAAGTATGTTAAACAGGAAAGAAGAAACCAAGTGGAAACACTGGTTGGAAACTTAAAAAAGGAAATTGATTTCGAAGCAATTTCGCGGCACTGTTTACATAAAATGGCATATGCGCTACTTGGATGTTCGGCGCCAGTAATCGTGCCCGGGCGAAAGCTTATTTAAACTTGTGTGCAGGATTTAACTGACGGGTTCAGAACGAAATATTAACAGATCTTATAACATTTAAAAGAGTATACATATTATTTTATATATATTTAACATACCTGGTATGTGAATAAAAGAACATTTAAATCTTGAGATAAATTATACAATACTGCATGTGTTTATCCTGTTTATTTGGGATTGTGAATTATTTTATTATATGTATATCCTGTTTCAGGTAGGATTGTGAATTATATGATGATGGTGACGACAGCAGCTAGTGTACTGACTCTGATGACTGTCGGCATTGACCGCTATTACGCTGTAGTTTACCCAGTGTCGTCACGGGCAAGAAGGTAAGACGAATCTCATTCTCGTTAGAAAATCTCGTTCTCGTAGGACAAATTTCGTTCTCGTAAGACAAATTTTTGTTCTTGTAAGCCAAATCTCGTTCCTAAGGTTCTCATTTTTATGTTACACGGTAGAATCATGATTTTCCGAAAACTTTCGGGTGTAAACCAACCTGTGCGGTTGATTATTTTGTTAAACGATTTTAATTTCATCATAAATTAATTTTCAGATGACTGATGTTCGGATAATTTGGGCTCTAGTATTGAATCGCCGAATCTTAAAGAAATGTTTGATTTTTTTTAGATTTTTTTAGAACTAAGTCTAATTAATCAGACAAAGCCAACTGTAAGTAATTTATTTACAATTATTGTTAAAAATTGTGAAAAAAAACATAGGCTTAAACAATTACAATTGATGACACTATTGAACAGACATAGAATAGAATGGTTTTTAATAAGTTACATAGAAAGTATTTACTGAAAGTTTAATATTTCGTATGAATGTAGACAATTATGGTGTTGTACAATAAAGAAAAACGTCTTTCTGCTATATTAGGAATATATCACTGATTAACAATTAGTCACAGAAAAATTATTCTATTTTATGATTTACAATATTTTTCAAAAATGTTTATATTCTTCAGGACCTTCAGAAACGCTCGTATCGGCGTCACAGTTATTTGGCTGTTAGCGTCCATTTCTATGATTCCAGTGGCTATAATCTCGAGAATCCAGCACTTCTACCAGTTCGGGGCATCCCAGGCGTTCTGCCACGAGTTCTTCTCCTCTGACATCGACCGGAGGGTCTACAACCTACTGAAATTCATTTTCTTATATTTGTTCCCTCTGATTGTAATCGCCGGATGTTACGTCAAAATGGCCAAACACCTGTGCGTGTCCGTGGTTCCAGTCGGCGATGGGGCACATCTCAACGAAACAACGGCCAAAGCTTTCCGTTCTCGCCGCAAGGTGGCGAAGATGGTCTTCGTCGTGGTGGTGGTTTTCGGCCTGTGCTGGCTGCCTATCCATATCGTGTATCTCCGTAATGAGTTCGGCCCTCATGAATATTCGGAAAGCTTCTACGTTCTGAAGATCATCGCCCATGCCATCTGTTACTTAAACAGTGCGGTGAACCCTGTCATCTACAGTTTTATGTCTGAGAGTTTCCGCCGCTGTTTCAAGATGACCTTGACATTCCGTGGCAGACGACGTGACAACAGAATGTTTATGGTAGTTACGCCTGCAAACCATCCGCAGAACAACGTCCGAAGTGCCGGATCCAGTGACACGCGCAAAGCAACCCGGAAGTCACCTCTTGGTACGAGTGAACAGGGGGCAGGCGCCATTAGAGTATCCAATGCCTGGGTAGCCGGAAGTTCCCTAAATCGGAACCTAGTCGCCCCAATGCATGATGGTGGTGAGAAGATTCATGCAGTCTAAATATGGCAATATTCTTTCAATCTGATGAGCATTGAAGAACATTCCACATAAGAAGACAAGACATGTGTAAAATACTTCAGTATTGTTTCTGTGTGTATTACTAGAAATTAGTTTTCTTGAATATTGATTAAAATCTTACAGCAGGTGAAATATAACGGCTTATATTCATATATAGTGGCAATATTATTTCGACTATGTGCCAGTCATTGAAATATAAGGTTCAATTGTGAGATAGTGAAAGTGAGAGTAACATCAGCAGAATAAGTCTGTACATATCTTTTTTATATGTAGGCCTTTATATGTATGTGATATAAATATTAAAAATCTGCTGTGAAATATATAAAAAGCAAAAGTTAAATTTACAAGTTATCATCTAAAAAAAAGAAATCTTAAAACCTGTAAATTTTCTCTGCTTATATTTATCTAAGTTTATTCCGTACGCAAATCTTAAGGTACTTTTCAATGTTAAAAAAAAATAAGATATTTTGCCATAATGTATTTGTCATGATAGAAAGCGAATTCTATTGACATATATGATTTCATTAATTATCTATGACGTCATTAGTCAAGTCTCCATGATAACTAGTTATTATTTTCAGGTGAAAATAATTTTGCCATAATGTATTTGTCATCATAGAAAGCGAATTCTATTGACATATATGATTTGATTAGTCAAGTCTCCATGATAACAAGTTATTATTTTCATGTGACGCTGGGTTCACACCCAAAAAATAAACGTTGTTTTATGACACCTTGATTTATTCTATATATTAGAGTTAATAGACTCTAATAGAGAGTTATTTGATCACCCCAACATATATATATATATATATATATATATAATTATGATATATGATATATATGGCTGATGTCATCCAAGATAATTCATTACCCATCTGTTAATGCTGTTCAATCAAAGTCTATCATTCTAATTATTCATATCGTTTCTAACCATTACAGGAATGATTTTTCAACAGCTGATGGGAGAGGGTGTGATCACATTGATCTACCTCCATTGTGTCAGTGGAGTCAATTTACCTTCACGGGTAAGGGGATGATTCAAAAGCTTAGGTTAGGCCACCTTTTTTTAATAACACCACGAATTTGAAATATCCTTTTCTCCAAATATATATATATATATATATATATATATATATATATATATATATATATATATATATATAAATTAGAATATAATGAGTATGATTTATACCTCATGTCATTAAAAAAGTTTTATGCTGATCCAGAATTCAGAAAGGCAGGAATGCAACTAAAGTTTATAATACTTATTATTAAAAATGTCAATTTTCAATATATGGTTCATGTTCTAACAGATAAAGGAGAGTTTTGGTGATAACATTGATCAACCCATCCAACCCAACCCCCCACCCCCACCCCCGCAGTCCAAAAAATAAAAGAAAATCTTGCTAAACAGTGGGGGATATAGTCCCCCATCAGCCTATATTGACGCTCCTGGAAACTGTAGTATCTTATCATAGTTTAATCCAGTCATTAGTTTTGAAGTTACATCCTGGAAAACAATGTATCAATATTATTTAAGTATATTGCTACGAAAGAACATTGAAAGTCTTAGATGTTTCATTGCATCTTTTAGACTATAATTATACCCATAGCGTTAGTTTCATATTGTCCCTGCATCCCCTGTTGTAAGCTGCCATTTCTAAGCTTCACTTGGCAGATTGAGATTGAAGATAGCCATGTGTACGTTGCTTAAATGGGATAAATTGAATTTTTCTTAAGTCTTCAGGTCTTATTCAGGCTGGAAACTGTAGTATCTTATCATAGTTTAATACAGTCGTAAGTTTTGAAGTTACACACTGGAAAACAATCTATCAATATTATTTAAGTACTTTGCTGCGAATGAACATTGAAGGTCTTAGATGTTTCATGGCATCTTTTAGACTGAAACTTTACCCATAGCGTTCGCTTCATATTGTCCCTGTATCCCTTGTTGTGAGTTGCCATTTCTAAGCTGCACTTGGCAGATTGAGATTTAAGATAGCCATGTGTTAGTTGTTTAAAAAGGATAAATAGAATTCTATTTTAAGTCTTCAGGTTTATTGATAGATATTTTATTTATCCCGCCTTCTAACTTAATTGATTTTTAAACTTTCTACTCGTACCAATTTGCATCTTTCAAGTCCTATGGTCTTTATTTATCATTAAACGGAAGATAATTTTTTTTCGCGAGGCTGTTTTATATTAGTACCCAGATTCTCCTTGTATCAAAGGCTCCAGGTTATTATTTTTCAATTTTTACCTCAAAGTATTGTTAAAACCGATTTTACAGAAAGAAAATTCTTTTAATCGGAGTCGCACTCGGACGTCTACTCGACTTCTAAGAGAATCGGACACAAAGAAGAATAACTTATATCTCTGCGACACGGACTTGGACTCGTGACGCGACTTGACTCGGACTTGCACTCGGAAAGTGTGGACGACTACCGCATTGTCGTATATTCACGAAAACTTTAAGCTTCGTTCGCCAGAACAGCATATGCTGAAATAATCTTCAACCAGAAAATAAAAAGGCAAAGAAACAAAAAACAAATAGGCCTTTAGAAACTCTTGGTTTTTGTATGAAGTTAAAAAAAAAGAAATTCCGAGGAATTAGAAAATGGAGTAGATACACAGGAAACAGCTGAGGTTTTTAATTATGTTACCGCGAACACT
This sequence comes from Sipunculus nudus, assembly GCA_026874595.1. NCBI lineage: Eukaryota > Metazoa > Annelida > Sipuncula > Golfingiida > Sipunculidae > Sipunculus > Sipunculus nudus. The sequence continues at coordinate 28,609,853 of CM049319.1, forward strand.
TCGTGGCGGCAACAGTAGGGATTATTATTTATTTCTTTTCTCTGGATACCATAAGGATGCTTAATTTAGCGAAGGAAGCCTGACTTGAGTAAGAGGATTAAACTTCCGTACGTGAAAGATTGATGTCATGGCAACACCCGCTTGGAGCTGCGGATTAGAGAAGATTACGGAACACCTGAGCTGACGCAAACAATACTAAATACTAATTTCTTATAGTTCCATCATTTTCTCGTTCCATTCGTAGGATATGATAAAAATTGCTGTCTACACTATAGATAGGTCTTAGATAACTCCTTGTTATACCAACCAGCCTTGAGAATCACAACCAAACCAACTCCCACATTGCCTTGTTATTATTTTTATGTTAAGAAGCTGTGTGTGATAATTAAGCTGTAAAATGTCCAAAGGAGGTTAAAACTACACCTGTCTACACGAATATAAGAAGACACAACCTGCCGTCGAAGGAAGCCAAGGACATTCATACAAAAAGTCACTGATGATCGCCGGTAGTCATGCACAATCGTAGAAAATTGGTCGTAAAGAGGTTTTTTTTTTAAATACAAAATCTGTATGTATCAGGTTTGGTCACAATTGGTTATTTGTCTAAATCGGCGGTGTCATGAGACACTGTTATATTCATTCGGTGACAACAAAGTATATACCTTTACGATCAGTAAAATTCCGCCATCGTACGTTCTTTCTGGGACTGTCACATGTAAATTCTTCCAGTTCTATCTTCTGACAGTCGTAATCCCCTATTATCTCACCGGGCTGCGACTGTTGGCAACGAGCTGGAGATACACAAGTGCTAGAAAAGTTCGCAAATGTTTACAATAACAAGACTGCTTGACCAGAGGTCCGATCTTGAGCCACTCCCAAACAACGACACGAAACCTGAAAGAGGAAACACAGAAGAAACACCGGTCTTAGGCCTAAACCCACCTTATCTGCGAAATTGTGCAGTAGGGTCACCAGTTGGTCTGCGTGATATGATCATGTGTTGTGCCACTGATCGCGTATTATCACCTGTGTATCACCTATGGTATTAGAACGAAAGATTGGCGGAAACAATAATAATCTAAGAGAGAAAACCCTATATTTCATGTATATTTTACATGCTTGGTATGTGAATGGGTCCCTCTAAACAGGTTAATTCCAAGATTATTTTGGTCAAATTAACAAGACCCCCTCTAAATCTGGCTCAGTATAGAAGAGCTGTCATTAAATCCCTTCTCTCCACCCACTGAATTCAAGATTGTCTTTTAGGTTCATTGGCGGATGCATGCAACCCATTTATTGCGTAGAGCATTCTGCTGTACGAAGAGACCTACACAGATACCATTTGTCATCTAAAAAAATATAAAATATTGTGTAATCATTTACATCAGATTAATTTCTTATATATTTTAAGATCAGAAAAATATTTCTCACATACTCATTCTGGACTGGATCCTCATGCGATTGGCTGGTGAGAGTGTTTACGAGACAGAAATGCTATGGAATTTCCAGGAGTTCTTAAATTTTGAATTGTCGACAAGAGGTTCCATTGTGCCATTAACGTCAGTGCCGAGATTGCCCAGGGAAATCTTTCAAATCATTCAGTAAGACCCAGCTCATTAATTTTTGTACTAAAAATAAATATGAAACGTGAGAGACCTGACGCCCTTATGATGCACACACCGACATCTGACAACCTGTCCAAATGGGCAGCTAAGTATGATCTCACTAGAGATCATACTGTAACACCAGAGAACCGCACCCGTCACATTATCCCACGCCCACACATTATATAGTGTGTTTGTATGTGTGTGTGTGTTTGAAAAAAAGTTGCGAATTATCCCCCCCCCCCACCTTGAAGACAAATTGACGCCACTGATTGTGATAGACATGAGCTATTGTGCTTGAAATATTATCACAACAAAACTGTAGTAAATAAACGATGAAAATGTCACTCCAGTAATTCCACATACTGACTGTCAGTACTTAATTGATAATGAATATGTCTGGGAGCTATTCAATACCTTTTTAGTGTATCAGTGTAGTTATTTATTCATCATCCGGCACAAGGGATCGGTTTCATCAAAGCATCTAATTACGATTTGGTCTCAGATGATCTACAGTCAAGATTATAGCCGTGACCTTCACGACTCTGTATAAACATATTTATTTAACATGGATTATACAAATAGTTATTTAACTACTCTCCATGGCTCAGGTTGTGGCGTTCCGTAGTGATTGGAGGTGCCGGAAACCGGAGAACCAGGAGAAAACCACCGTCCTCGGACGGGTAATTACAACCCACTCTCATGGCCACGCCGGGGATCGAACCCGGGTCGCTAGCAGAGAGAGCCGAGCGTTTTACCCCTCTACTGTCCAGGCCCCTATAGTAACTATTCTAACGATCAAGTGTCCAGTATAAATTGTAAAATAATATCCCTCTTGTTAGGATTTCAGATTACGTGTTCGACTGGTATTGCCACTACCAGATCGTTCAGAATTAATCTCTGACTAGTTGTTAATGAATGAGCCTGAACCAAAACAAAAAGTCGACCCATGTACGGGTTATTATAGTCAATCACCACGGGCGACTTTTTATGGGTCTTTAATTTTTAATTTTATTTATCTATCTCAGGATAAACCCTTAACCTGTTTGTGGCATCGTGTATTGGACTAGCCGTGAGTACACGACTCAGTTGGCACTTGTTTAAGCCTAACTTGAGTCGTGATACAAGCTTTACAGAGGAATGCATTGCAGACGCGCGTGACAACTTTTCGACCTGGCAAAATCTTGAAAAAAAAAACAATGTAAAAGGCCGGATTTTAGCCTCGCAAAATTTTCTGCCATATCTGTGCGTGCTTGAGTTATGTATAAAGTCTCCTATTGCCCCAGACACACTTATTTGCCTGTGTCAGAATGTTTAGTCCCTTGACCCCTTTCTTACATTCTGTATCCGCCCCTACAGGGGCGTAGGTCTACACATGTAGTGAGAACAGAGGATTGTTGTAGTCCATAAAAGCACTTTGGAATACAATCATTTCAAATCAATTTACCAGCACTTGAACCTTTTAGATATTTTTGATAAAATAAGTTAAATTTACTAAGCATGCGTACGTGCAATAAAAACATTTTTATTTTTCATTTAGTCTAACAATAGAGACAAGTAGTAAAGGCTGCTCATAATCCCCGACTGCAAGATTGTGCGTGTGTTTGTGTTCGTGGCGGGGGGGGGGGGGGCGTGCTGTAGTGCAGATACCACATCTGAAGGACGGATTGAAAGTTTCCGGTTTTTTATTGTAATGCAATTATTTGACAGTACCTATCTTGATTATTCAAATCTGAGACAATACGGACGTTACATATGCTATGGAAGAAATGAAAGCTATCTCCCTCTGAAGAAGCCTTAAGGCATTCTGAACTATTGTCTCGAGAAGCATCGCTTATGCAAAACTGACACGCGAGTCTACCATGAAGTCAGAGTGGCAACACCTGCATTTCGAAATTTCTGCTGAAAATCTTGTTGTGATCGTTACTTGACTTTTCATTATTGACAAATCTTCTCCGCTGAGAGGTATCGTGACACTTGTAACAAAAAAGACCAACCTTTAAAAAATATGTCCATTTACTTTCTAATAACACCAACCATGTTGATTCCGGTATGAATCCGAAAATTGAGGAACCACAGTGCAAGTTTGTCGAATATCTGACCGCATACAAGCGAGCCTCCGACGCATTATGTAATTGACAGTCAAGTCTTGCGAGAAGCAGGAAATGACGGAGGTCACTATACAGACGGGTTTAACGCTGTATTCTTTTGATGTATTTCAACATTTATCGTCTAAAGTTAAAGATTCTTGCTTATAAAGCAAATAAAAAAAAGGTATGGTTCTAAGGCACTTTTTTCAGAAATCAATGTGGGCGGGCGCTCTTTTTTATTTTAAATGTTTTGGTTTGTTTCGATAAAAATGTCAAATGATAAGGGAAAAGCATGAAAATAACAGTTTTATTTTGCTAAATAAGTAAAAGCACTACAAAACAAAGGAAATTGTATGGTTTTATCTTCTTGAAAGAAATGTCGGAGCGGCAGCAGCTCAAAATTGGATAGTTTTCATTGAAAATCAAAATAAAAATTTTTGATGCGGGGGTTTAAAATTGATGCGGGCGGTGCCTGAGAACCATACCTTTATTTTTATTGGCCTTATAACTTTTATTTATTTAACATAGATTTTATGAATAGTTATTTTGTCTAAACTTAGGCACTCTCTATGGCTCGGGTGATGCCTTTCGGTAGTGTCTAGAGGTTAAAGAAACCGGAGAACCCGGAGAAAACCACCGGCCTTAGGCAGGCCATTGAATCCCACTTTCATGTCCATGTAGGGGATCGAAACCTGTTCGTCTGCGGAGAAAGATTGAGGGCGGCTTTAGCCGCGCTGTGTCCGAGAGGACTCTTGTTGCTTCTCAAGTTTGTCTAATTGGTAAAATTCGAAGGTTTCCATGGTTAACCTCAAGGAGGTGTTGTGAGAATCCGGTGTCATATTTGCTTGCACCGTGCAGATACCTCCTATGCAGCTAATGTCATGAAGATTGTGTCATGAAGATTGTGAAAGAAAAGACACAAAACCTACAAGGCTGAAAGATGATTTTACCATGTTAAAAAATTAACGTTAGAGGCCTGGACAATCGAAGGGTAAGAGGTTCGGCTCTCTCCGTTGGCAACGCGAGTTCGATCCCCGGCGTAGCCATGAGAGAGGATTTATTGCCAGTCCAATGCCAGTGGTTTTCTTCGGGTTCTCCGGTTTCCTCAATCCATGCTGACTACCTATTGCCAACAACTGAGCCATGGCAAGTATTTAGACATACATAAATAAAAGGGGTTATGTGAAATCGTAGGTGTCACTCCCGGTACTCGGTTCGCAATTTTCAGTTTCCAGGGGTAACATGAAACAGGGTTATTTGAGATAACCACACTTGGACCAGAACTGTTGTGAAATAAGACCCATCCTTCTTCTTTATTCATTTGCTATAAAGCTTTATATCAAATATTAGATGTAAAAGCGTTAAATGACACCAGATCTCTATACAGGTGACCTTTATGTGACCACGTGAGTTAAATGAAAATCCATCATAAAAAATCATTAAAGAACATTATGACATTGTAGCTGTAGTATGAGAAAACTGAAACTGACAGTGGTGAACACGTTTTGATTATTTTCCCCTGATTAATAATTCTGGTGGAAGTTACCGTCTTTGTTTTTGCAAGTATTAACTTAATCTCTCTCTCTCTCTCTCTCTCTCTCTCGCTATATATATATATATATATATATATATATATATATATATATATATATATATATCTGCATAATTTCATCCGGGTTTTTAACTGCATTACCCTGTGCTAGTACACACTTCAGTGATGTAGGACTTGGGTCCGGAAATTTTTTCAGGGAGTTGGACTTGAAATCGAGGGTCCTGGACCCGGACTTGTATTCGAACTCGACAAGGACTCGAAAAATCAGTTCATCGCAAGTCCAGTAAAAAAAAACCCTATAACATATCTTTAAGACTTTTATGCATGTGAGAAATACTAATAGAAATAATCCAAAAAGTGTTGATGAATTTGACATCAGTGGCTTTTATCGTTCGATTGAATTATTTCTGATGATGAAGAAAAAATGTTACACAAATGTGTGGTGGTTGCCCTGGCTGCGAGCATTCAAGTTTTAAGCACTTTCGGCTACCACAGTTTCCACTGTCAAGCCGTTATTGCTGACAGAGAAACAAGCATTCGGAGTTAAACCAGCCTCGTAATTAATAAATGCTGGATGAATACGCGTAAGTCAACCGTGAATGTAATATTCAATACTTTCCCAACAGAATCACGTCATGTTTTGTATTAACTCGGGAAAATGACAGTTCGACGAGGAGATAACAATTAAAAAGAACTGTTAAAAATGGCGTGCACATTTATTTATACTAGAATTGTTCCAAACTCTATAGGTTGTAAGGCCTCTTCATTGTCTTAATTAATTAAAAATCGACGTTTGGGTGACAGGCTGCCGTCACATTAGGAGCTAAATTTAATTAATCATTTTAATAAAATGCATTATTTTAATAAGATTTGTATCGGACTTGGTCTTGGGTTCCAAATGCCTCCTTCTTGAAGAAGGTAGGCTTGGACTCGAATCTCAAGGATCGGACGGACTTGGACTGGTGTAGCCTTGACTCGGACTTGCACTGACACACGTCCCCTCCTTTATATCATAGAATCAATCAGGTTTTAAAGCATTTGCGGGTCCAGAGTGGGTAATACTCTTTTTGAATCTGAGCGGAGGAGCAGTGCGAATTTTCACTGTCAATCCAAAAAAGGTCTGTAATTTTAAGAGGAAGGCTGTGCAATTAACACAGCGGTGTGTTATGCAAGCAGGTGTGTATATAGATGTTTAATTATATTGTCTAACGAATACAGCTGCTTAAATGTTAAAAAGTACCTTCCAGGGAATCTTTTGATATGACCGCCGGAATGTCGTATTATATCTTCCTATGAACATTGTGACATCATTGCCTAATTTTTTTTCGATATTTATCGGGAACGGTGTGGTTTCATGTCTATTTTATGCTACATTATATTGTTGCAATATTCCTCAAATCTACAGGGCTACAGGTTAAGATTGAGTATGTCCCTGGCAAGAATATCTATAGATCGCGGTAAGGCCAAGGGACATTGCTTCTGTCTGTCGAAATAAACATCAAGAGTAATTTAATCATACTGTTCCTAACACCAAATATCCTTATTTTCAGGTAATGTGGAGTAACTAAGCAAAATGTAATTTTTTACAGGGAGTAGCTGAGAATAGGCTACTCTGAATATTATTTTATTTACACTCGCTAACATATTGTGAGTTGTTTTACGGTCACAAGACAGATGGCGCCTACGACATCACCACGCAATACTAATCCATTTGAACCAATGCCTATGAATAAAGTGCTGATGAAAACGGCTGCTCAAACAGGGTTATATTTACCTTGCGCCATATCGGCCCTGACATTACGACCAGATTTTTAACATAACATGCAGAATGGTTCTGGGCAAGTGTCCTTGTAAACCTGAAATTAGGTCATGGTGACCTATATTCTTCGACCTAAGGGCCGAAAACATAATTTTGACAGGTGAATAGCCTACTATCACCATCTGAAGTTGATTTTAAAAAAAAGTATAAAAAAGTTTTAACCCCTGAAAAAGTAGGAAAAAATATAAAAAGAAGTCTTGCTAGAAAAAAAGGATGTTACTTCTAAAAAGTATAGAATGGCAGTACTGCTATTTAGGAAATTATAGCTTACCTCATGTCATTTTTCTGTAAACAATTTAAAAACTTTTTATGAGAAACTAGTCTATTATGTTGTGACATCTTACCGCCAAGTAATGAAATGGACATGGCAGGGATGTCGTCATAACAGACGTTACGCATAAAGGAAGCTCCCATGGCTACGGGACCACTGATCAAGAGCTTCCGACCGATATTTACAGTGACATTTCTCACTTCTCAGTTTGTGGTAATTGGGGAAATTCAGGTGACAGGTAATCGGACCCTAGTGACCTTGACTTTGAGAAGGCCTTATCTGCGGATAAGAACAAACGACTTATATATTCATTCAATTTTTTCTAATTGCATCACATTACAAAATGAGAACAATATGTTGATCATTACAGTAAAATCTTTGGAAAGTCAATAAATTTATATTTATGATAACAAAATATATTTTCTTTAAAAAGTATGTGCTTTTTTTACAACTTGGCAGTAATATTTCGGGGTAGCTTGTTTGCATGAGCAATAAAAATTGCTACCTTAATAACCTTCAATGTTGATTTTGTTTGCTTTTATCCTCTTTAAATGTGTAGTTAAGATGCACTTTTATACAATTTTGTACAAATAAAACTAAAGTGTCATAATTATATGACCACAACATCGGTGATCTAGATGTTAAAAATCCGTTAAAATAATCCAAAATTATGTTTCTATTATTGTCCTAAAAATAAATATTTTCCACTGTAATAACTTGGTTTGACCATGGATCTTTAAGGTAGCATCTGTTTTTGGCAGTACCAAGGGTTTTTTTTTTTTTGCTTTAGGCTGAATCGTGAGGCATGAATTCAGAAAAAAATACCCACACAGAACAATTTCTTTAAACCAATCTGTTTTATAAGAAGTTCAAAGAAGGCACTGAGACAGAGCGCAACACCGATTCCCCTTTCACACGGGAAATACAAACGGGTTTCCAATAATTTTAAATCCACATTCAATCCGTAATTGGCGTTCACATAGCAGCCATCTGTGTATTAAATCCATTTTCTGCAAACCGGTGTTAGTCCACATTTTAATTTCTTAATAATAATAATAATAATAATAATAATAATAATAATAATATATATATATATATATATATATATATATATATATATATATATATATATATATACAGTAGAACGCCTGCTAACGGCCACGCCTCAATAACGGTCAGTACGTCCATAACGGTCAGATTTTCCGGTCCCGAATTTTCGACCGTTATATTTCATTATCAATTTGTTGTCAATTACGGTCACTCCTCTATTCCGTATTACGGCCAGGTCTCTCGGTCCCGCAGGCCGGGAAACGCCTCAATTACGGTCAGGGGCAGTGACTCCGTGACATGGGCTCAACAATTCGAGCGGCCACTTCTGACCTCAATATCATTACTGAAGTGTTCGCTCTCACATATTCTTGTCTGTTAATGAGTGCCTTGATAAAGGTAACCACTCGACCGTGACTGAGTTGTTTGACACGTAGCCAGAGTCATACTACCAACTCAGCCCTATTCGTAGGCACAATAGTAGGTCTAAGGCATGTGTTCCCACCTGCGTGTATGTTTGGGAATCAGTCGTGCGAGCCGGATCTTAATCAGGGTGTTTGTCATTTAATTAACGAATGACAAGCGGGTCCCGATGATTATGTCATCAGAAAAACGTTGGATCTGTGGATCTTTAAACTTTCTTTAATGTCCTTGTGAACACGTACATCAGACGAAAACCGTGCGGCAATCATCGCACAATTTACTCATAAATGAATAATTATGAATGCAAAATAAACATTATTACATGTGTAAAATGGTACGCATACTCTGTCTCAATCACTTTGACCATTATTTTTTATTGATAACAGTAATTATACTAATACTCTGTATATACGTTTATTTTGTTGATTGTAATAAAAATTTGAACTTTGTTTTCGTGTTACATTTTAACCCCCCTGTCCTGGTTAAGTCCTGTATAACGGCCACTCCTGTATTAAGGCCAATTTCATCCAGTCCCGATGGTGACCGTATTACAGGCGTTCTACTGTATATATATATATATATATATATATATATATAAACATTGAAATCCATGCTTAAAATATAAAAATTTATACTAAATTCTCTTATTTTTTTCAATATTTCTCAGTTTGAAAGTTGAATATAAATTGGTCAATTACCAAATAAGTGTGCCTCCTACCGTGAATTATATACGTTAAGGCAATCGGTTTCGTATTTGAGAAGAAATAGACATTTAAATGCATGAAGCTGATGAATAAATTTAATAAATAAAACAATCCTGAGTAACTCTATCACTTGTGCAATCAAGACGTCTATTATAAAGCCTTTTTACATATTTTAATTTGTTCTCAATAGTATATGAGATTTTGGCTGTTGTGACACAGCCAGTCAAATAAAAGGTTTGAAGAATAATTTCTCTTTCTTTAGGAACAGTTCCAACATTTTCACACAACAGGCAACTCAGGCAACAAGACGTTCAAATGCAGGAAGCTGGCAGTTACTAACGCCCGTAATGCTGTCCTCTAGGGTTTGGCACCGGTCAGCTTATATTCAGGCACAATACGTATTGCGAAACATTTAATTAGATACACGATACGTATTGACGATACGCTCCAATTTTCTCATATATGCTTTCTGTATGAAAGCTCTCAGGTTTAATGCTTCATCTTTTTTTTTAAATATAGCATATCTATTATGTTTTGTATTTTTGCTGGAAAATAAATAACTAAATAAGAAAAAAAATACAAAATAATAAAAACAACTTATAACAAAATCTTTTTGTTTACATATCATGTCATTTCAAGATGGCATATCAATATTTTTCTTTTAAAAAACTAGAGCCAAAATCTCCGCAGGCTGCACTATTCTTTTTTAGTGAAAAGGTTATCATTTAAAATGATAAGCCTAATTGTCATTTAATAAATAGCTAAAGATATGTTATGTGTGGGCAGATACATTAGCTCTATTTACTAAATAGACTACTGTCTGATTTTTAAATCTCTTTGCACTTCCCGCTTCCCTTACTTGGTCTAAGTCAGTAACTGATCAAGTTTCCCTCTCGGTCTATCTATAACCAATGTTGTCCTTTCGAATATCCAAGCACCATAAAATGATATATTTATTTAATATTATGTTCATAATCAATCATAAAGTTAACAGCCAATATATATATATATATATATATATATATATATATATATATATATATATATATATATATATATAATGTTTTATTATGCTCCACAAAACAGGATATATTGGATGTTGTGATTACAATATTTTGGAAAATAAGCTGCGTGTCCACTTAAGCGGTACGGATGCGGATACTAGTGCGGATGCGTGAAAAATCGCGCATATGCAATCAAGAATGCACCATTTATGCGGTGCGGAGTGCGGATACAGATACGTTATTTGCCAACCGGACCAAAAAGCCGCGGGTACGGAAACGCATGCGGAAACGTGCCATTTTGTAGAGGTGGAAGAAAGTGAAAGAAAACCCACTGACAAACGTATCTAATGGACACACACATACAAAATATCCGCATACGTATCCGCACCGCACACGCACCGCATCAGTACAAGTGAACTCACGGGTATCATCTTGAAGTCCATCAATTTGAAATAGGGTTATCAGAAGAGTTCACCGTGTTTTTAAGTGCATACAGGTGCGTCGAGGCGCCTGAAATTTACAAGTGTTTTGTTGTTAGTTTCAGTGTCACAGCTGGGTTTGACCTCCCAGGGCATTTTGTCCAGGCGCAGTGATGTTGATTTCCTCTACGTCGTGTTACATAGAAAAGTTACAGGTAAAGCTGCGTGTCCACTTATGCGGTACGGATACTGATACGGATGCGGATGGGTTTTAAATCGCGCGTATGGAATAAAGAAGGAGTGTGTCCACTAATGCGGTGCGGAGTGCGTGCGGCGTGCGGAAATGTATACGTTTTTTGAAAACCGGACCATGTAGCTGCGGGTACGGAAACGCATGCGGAAACGGCTTAAGAGTTCATTTTGACCATTGGAAAGCTGAATATTTTTATATCTATTGTACACGGCACACATATCTGTATCTATATGTAATGATATTTTTTCTATCTCTTTCTCAGCTTTTGTCTATCTGTATGTATGAAAATATATATGCCAAATGCAGAAAAATATGGTGGTGGTGGGGGGAGGGTATGTATGTATATATATATATATGTATATCAAAACTTTCATCCATCCTTCCATTTGCCAAACAAACTGAAATGAAACTTGAAAAGTGAGGGAGACAAATTTATGATACTTTGTCCCCATTAACCTAAAAGGAGGCCCATGATAACTGACGTTTCTCGTTATTCATGTGATTGATCAAGTAAACATATGTGTTGCATATGAAATTATGAAATATGAAATTATTAACACACAGGTAGCAAAAAGGACATTTTATTTCCCTTTCTGCTGAGGCAGGGGAATAATGGTTTTAAGTTTATAGTAAACAGTATATTTTCAGCATATGGATTTCTGGCGGGAGAATAATGATATTTGTTAATAATATTATATTATTAATGATATTTGATTTCTTACGTTTTAAAAATGTTATAAATTTGCAATATAAAAACAATCGGAAAAAAAAGTCTATTCAGAATTAGAAATTGGATCATAATTTATCCTTAGTTTGGCTCATATTGATGTATTATACATACATACATATATATATATATATATATATATATATATATATATATATATATATATAATCATAAAAGGTTTAAACTGAATTTATCAGTAAATTATTTTTACAGATAAAATCACATAAGAATGCCACAACATGGCATCTTCTAGATTAATCGTTGGATAACTATTTCTTTAATCCATATATTTACATGCTGTCAAAATTAAATCAACCTTGCTTGCAGGAAAAATATGTGCCATGGTTAAGTTGGGCAAAATATAAGGTACTGATTTTACATTTATGCTAATAATTTTAAATAATTAAAAAAATCTTATCTAATATCTGGTATACAAATAAACAAATTAAAATAATTTTGAAAATTTTCGATGTTGGGTTTATTGTCCTCATTGTCAATAGCAGTGCTTTTCCCTTAATGGGGTGGGCGGGTCAGGGGGCTTCTGTACTATTCCGGTGGAATGTCCCCCTTACCTTTTTCTCACGTCAGTAATATTCCGATAGAATCGCCCACAAGCACCGTCTTGTCAAATGTTATACGCCCCGTCATACATTTTCTTTTTCCTGGCAATCGCATGGCAAAGTAATTGTCTTGTTTAAGTCTAAATAGCCAAAATAGCAAATATTAAGTGATTAAGTGGTTTATATTAATATTAACTATTAATTTAATAAGTATTTTTAAGAGTATAGTAAAAGTTAAAGGTAGACTTTTATCCATATTTGATAGCAGTTATTGTTTGTCCTAGATACGGCCAGTGTCGTATACAATGAATCTCGGTAACCATATCAACGTTGCGTATCGATTCGTATCGATATATCGGTATATTAGTGCAGCGCTACTAATAAGATTCAAATACTCTCTCAATCAGATACGTGATGCCATTTACATGATGTATATTTTAACTTTATTTCTGAGACTTATGATTATTAGAGCTTTCTTTACAAATGATGTTAAAACCAAAGGTTAGTGGAGTGGTGGCGGGGGTTTCAGGCCTCAACATTTGTCTGATACGATAAAAATTGGTTGCGGTGGCTGAAAATGGGATACGGACCCTCTGCATGGAGTCCCGTCGGGGTCGCTTCTGCTACTTACGAGGTATGCATATTTCATTAACATGCCGGGGTATGAATTTCTTGTTACTAGCACAGCGCCACAAAATAAATGTAAAAAAAATATTTATTCATATCTTATTGAGACAGTGTCCCACTGAAAACCTATATTTTCTGTTAACTTTTAGAATAAAAAATAAGCCAACATTCCACATCTCAGTCAATATATCTCCCCTACCCCTGTAATAAGCCCGGTATACGGGTATACGCTTACTTTTATACATAAATATATATATATATATATATATATATATATATATATATATATATATATATATATATATACACTGTAAAAAGTGAAAACATGTTTGGTGTTTCAAATGAACATGGCATTTTGTCCGAACTTTTGGCACACGTGTCTGGTACATGTGGCGTTTTAAAATGAGACATGTTTCAAATTCACACTTTAAAGTTTCAGCTTGAGACGGTACATGTGTCAACTTGAAACATGTTTCAGTGATGGGATTGAGACACGTTTTTCAACATGTTTCGCGGGTATTACATGTCGTGCTGCTTACATGTCTCAACCTGAAACACGTATCACAAACACATGATTCGGAAAATCGGCGACCCATGAAACACGTTCTTGCGACATGTTTCAAAAGATAAACCACCTGTTTCATCTTGAAACTGGAAATAGTTTGAAGCACCAGTTTGTCCCAACTTTTGGCACACGTTTTCCTGTTTCAAACCCCGTTTCACCTTTGTCATGTTTCAAAGTGTGAGAAACATGTTTGAAATATCTCCTCTTGCTTTACATTAAGTATTGATGAGAATCACAGGTTATACACAACATTCTATACACGACCAAGAACAAGGGCTAACGATCCCAAAGTTCCCTGTGAATTTCTCACATATGACAATACTGGAAAAGCACAAGTTACTTTTTAATTATTTCACAATAGAAAATTCCTGAAAGTGAATAGATCATTTCAACTACAAAATCATATAATTTCCAGCAGTTAACTATTTTTCCATTTTTTTTTAATTTAACAAATATGCCCGTGACAGTTTTGAAAAATAATTGTTGGACCGACTCTCGTAAACAAAATACATGTCAACAAGACATAACTATGCTGTACACAAGTGAAACCAACATTAATGATTATCAAGTGCTGAAAATAAACAAAATTGAGGTCTGATGCAGCTTTTCCATAAAAAATGACCATGGCATCTACATCTAAAAAGAAATGAAAATATGTGGGCAAATTATACGAATTGCAAGCCCAATTCAAGAGACAGAAACCAACTGCATCAACACAGGACTGTTTAAGGAGTGTGTATAATTAGTTCTACCATATATGCTAAAATACAGATTTTGAAATTCATATTAATAAAATAAAACTAAGTTTTCTTTAACGATGAGTTTTCTTTTCAGTATAGGCCCAAAAATCAAATTAAAATAAACTGTTGCATGTGTTTATGACAGCAATGTTGAAAATGGAATATTTGAACACTTATTGGCTAATAAATGATCATGTCAGTTCTAATTGGGAAGCTTAAGTTGATAAAAGATTGCAATCGTTTTAAAATCACCAAGAAATGGAAATTTTCAAAGTTCCATGTACCACCGAGCATAGAAAATTATTATTTTTCAGAATATATAATCTGGCCCTGAAGTTATTGAGGCAAAACTGAAGCAATATTAACACACCCCATGAGAGTCTATTAAGATAAGAAAAAATAAGTTAAGAAATCAACACAACAAACGGTGTAAAGAATAAAACATAATACTGAGGATGAGCCATCCATGTGGCTTCAAGAAAACAGTGGCCCAACAACGAGGGATTATGAAAAGCACAAACATGCAAGCATATATAATGGATAATGTACATTTTCAAGAATTTTTTTCCTCTTTAATTATTTAAAACTGGAAATATTTAACAAACTGGTCAGACCAATCAAAACTCAGTGTGGAGCACTCAAGAAAATTATAACCTGCTTTTGAAATGAATACAAAATTAGCCAGGGTCCCAAGGCAGCAGCTTGGTGATATTAAAGAAAACCTGAAGAAAAAAATATTTACACATACACAAGAGTAAGTCCTTTAACCATTACAAATATACTTTATAGAGAAATTTACAACTTGATCAGACTAAAAAACAATAAAAGGATGGAACAAAAGCCAACAATCTGGTGACAAACAAACAATATAGCCCAAATAGGATTAAGAATTATGCCCAACCTAGCCATGTCCAGTCATAACCCTGCAGACCCCACACCTAGACTTATAAAACAAGAGACCTGTGGGTCACGGCGCTCAGCAGAAACTGATTTATAAGAATATTTTTTAACGTTCAGACTGAATCCCAATCGGAAACTGGAGCTATCATTTAGAAAAAAATATGTGGACATATGGCCACTGTGACCTTGACCTCTGACCTTGTGACCCAAATATTAATCAGGTTCTTCCCCTATTGGCAGGTCAGCTATATGGGCACGATGAAAGGTTTGGGATGAAAAGTTTGGCTATAAATACATACACCATCTTTCTCATAAAGTGGGTTGGGTGACCTTTGACCTTATGACCCGAAAATTGATTGAGTTCTTGTGTTACAGGTGGGCCATATGTAAGTCAAGTTTGAAATCCATATGTCAATCCAAACTGGAATTATCATCAGGAAACCAATATGACGAACATACATAAAGACAAACAGAAGGGCAGAACAATTAAAAATTTGATACAAAACCTCGAGTATCTTGACAAATAATACATGTATTGCTCTGAATCTTGGCTTTAAGTTTACAATGAGAAATGACTGCATTTTTATCTGCATGACCGAAAACAGAGCAGTTGTTTTGATAATAGGTAGTCTTGAAGTGTAACAATGGGTTTTAATGGAAAATTGAGGTTTTCCTTAGTATTCCGGAGGGACAAAGACCTACTGATCAAATTTTCGGTATGGTAGGAGATTTTAGGGACATCTAACTGTTTGCCAAATTCAGGATTCAAATGGCCACGGTTTCAAAACGTGCCCTGTTAACGGACATCCGGCAGGCCGGACGGAAGACTGACAATCGACCATTACTATAGCTCAGATGACTTATAGTCAGCTGAGCTTAGAATCAAAATCAGTGAAGTAAAGAAGGATGAGCACTGTTTTGTGATTCTGGAAAAAGTCAGCATACATCTAAGACCAAATTTAGCTAAAAATATAAATAAAATCAACAAATTTATCAAGTGATATGCCTTCACCTAGATTAATACATTTGCAAAATATAGTGCAAATCATGCAATAATTTCTCAGAAAAGCTACAATAAAATTTAGTTGGGCAAGTCCCTTGAAAATTTGCTGGGTAACATTATAATTAATATAAAAATGATGCAAATACTTTCATATTTAGGATTTGTTACATTTGGATTAAAGGTATCATAACCTGCATTGCTCAAATCAGATTCCTAATGGGCCCACAATACGCATACACAAACTAGCAAAAAAAATTACCAAAAATGTGGGGGCACCACAAGTTTCTGTATGTGGTGTACCTGGCACATTTAAACATGTGTAAAAAAAATTTAAAGTATCGCCATTAATAAGAAAAGCTGTTAGTATTAATTGATGAACAACAAACGACAGACAGACCAGTCGTAGTGCTGGAGCTCAAGGAGGTACAAGTGAAGGTGCATACACTGTAGGGATATTAATACAGGGAAGACGCTTAATTAAAAAAATCATTTAAAATCATTAAAATACTTGATTTTAAAATCAAAAGCATAAATTACAATAAATCAAAATTACATGAAAAAATACATTATATATACCACTCATATAACCATCCTTCATTGTTATCCTAAATGCTTTTTCTTACAGCTGAACTTCAGTAACAAAGTAAAATGCAAAGAGTGTACAGATGCTCTTTTGAAATTACAGACGATTCTGTTGACTAAAACAAGCTGACTAAAAAACTCGTGCCATAGTCAATTATAATTATGTGAATGATGAATAAACATTACAAAATAAATGTCCACTAATAAATACTTGATAAAATACTGAGGATCATACATGCTAAAGATAAGCTTGAGGGTGTCTAAGCATAACTTCTTTAAATTACAAAGTGACTGTTAGAAATTGAATTACCCTTGCTTGGTAGAAGTACCTGAAAACAATGTTCCACTACTACACATATCTGCTCAAAACAAAGCTTGCCAAAGTGCAAGTTGTACCTTATACTTGACTATTTGTCAAGGTTTACTTCTTTAAACTGTCAACAAATTCCTTGTAAGAAATAGACTTACTGTTGTTTGGAACAGGTGCCCTAAAACAATGTTCCTGGAATAGATTCCGTAATTGACAAAAATCTCTGGGATAATTTAAATACAGTACAAAGTAACAAGCAAGCAGCAGGTAAATGCTTTTCTAAATTAATCCAGCGCCATTTAAGGCACATATTTCTATACCATCTCCAACTATGGCTGCTGATCTCATCATAGATAAAGACGATAAAAGGCTCAGCTCCCTCAGCAGACTTGAATGTGTTTCCAGTAACATCCTCCTTCCAAAAAAAAAAATAGAATCATATGTATGAGCTAACAGGAGCAAATCTTGTAGAATAACTGATATACTCAAAATGACAATTTTATATGCCAACATGTTCCAGATACAACTTGTGTTATACATTATATGGGGCTATCCAAAGTCAACATGGATACTAAGTTTCAATTTAATCAGTGCATAAGGCAATAGGATCTGATGCTTTTGTGTATGTAATCATGGTAAAAGTGCTTAATTAGGGGGAAAGGATAGTGACACAATTCCTCTTAATACTCTCCATGAGCAATTTATGCATATCAAATATCAGGAGAATACATATGAACCCTGATTTTACATAATCACATGTTGTAACCTGGGAGTTACCAGCAAAAGTGCATAAAATTAAAAAATGCCACAGCTTGTCTTGTTTATCAAACTAATCATGACTAATACACATGCACAGTTCTTATTATGATAAGAGACTAATCCACTGCTTAGAAACTGACACCTATGATTTAGCAGTAAAAACAATAGGAATAAAAATGCATTAAACAAATGATTTAATATGTTTCCTAACTTATCTTATACTTATCCACCCCACTGCTACCTAACTGCTTCAGAACAGTATTTAAACATTATATTGAGCTCTTCTTCAATGTGGAAAATATGAATCTTAGTTCATGTAATGTGTTTTAAAGGTTCTTTCAATCTTCAGTGAACTCCAGACATTCTAAGATACGATAAAAAAGCTCAGCCAAGTCACCTAATGAGAACATTTTTACAGGGAAATATTAATTATTATTTGAGCACATATGAAATGGGTCAAATTTGACTTTGAATTGTAATCATTGCCATATTACGAACCATTTATTTGAAATCTGCCCATATCCTGAAATATCCACTACAGCTGTATTAATAACCCCCACCCCATCTCTTGACCAAAGTGTATCATGTTAGACCTGATGGACCCATCAGGTCTAGCATAGGACACAAGGTTCCAGAGATGGACTCATCCCCCCCCCCCCCCCGCCCACCATCACCCCCCCCCCCCCCACCGACCAAAACAACCCAATGATTCCCCCCCCCTTCCCCATACACACACACAATGCTGATGCAATAAGAAAAAAAGCGGTATTTGAATGAACGATTTCTTAATTGATATACCGACCTCACTTTGGCCCATGATATTACATCGTCTAGAGAAGAGTGGCTGTTGATCCGGTTGACGTCTGTTTTTTTTCAGTATTAGATGACGGCATTTTCAGTTGGAATGCTTCTGCTTGCTCAGACTTAAATTCAAGTGACGAAATATTAAACCGAAAAGGCAAAAAATGGAGCCGTTGAAATATATGACTGCTTAAAACACGTATCAAACATGTCTCAGACATGTCTTGGTGTTTCAACGACCGTTAATCGGGAAAAATTGGATGACACATGTAAAAGACATGTGTCAGCCTGCAAACATGTCACAAACTGAAACATGTAAGAGTTTATTTGAAACATGAGTGAAGCGGCACTTTTTACAGTGTATATATATATTCAGTGGCGCTTTACAAAAGAACTACATACATTATGACACAAGCGTTAAAATTTTATAAAAACCTAGTCGAAAAAGATACGTTTTCAATTTTCTTTTCAATTCGTCAATATTTTCGCTGCATTTAACATCATTAGGAAGCTCATTACAAAGAGAAGGTCCACATGTTGAAAATATACGATCATCAAACGTTTTGTTAGCATTCTATTTAGCTGACTTTCTTGACTATTCCCGGACTTTTAGCTGTTTTTTTAGGAAAAAACTTACCTACTAACTTGAATTTCTTCTCAGAAACGTCATATTCCTGCAAACCAAATTTGTATTTGCTGAAACTATGAAACTAGATGAAACTAGAAATTTGAAATTGACAATGTAATATTTAAAGAACAATACACTCTTTTATCAGGCATTTATCATGTGTATAAATTTATCACACAATAACAACAAATGACTTCAGTGGATCAAAGTAAATGCACTCCGTTCTTCCTTTGTACTTTGTTACCTTTGCAGATTCATGTCCATGTGTAAAATGTTTTACTAGGACTATATATTAGTTGTGTATTACTGCTAGGAAACAGGTGGCCTTTCATTATTGGTTGGAGATACATGTATACATTTTGTGTATCAATGCTATGCATCATCAACTTACATGTGTGTACAAAAATCAAAGGGAAATAAGATTATATTTACAAACACAACACAAATTTAATTAAAAGGAAAATGAATTGTAGTATGAAATTATTGAATGCTGGCTCATGAGATACAAAAAGCCTTCCTACCTGGTAATCAACTACAGTCGCCATAGCCGTTAAAAATCCCCTGACTTTTCCCTGACTTACATGATCATCATTAAATCCCATGACTTTATGAAATTCCCTGAGTTTTCCCTGTCCTTTGAAACATAATATTTTCCCTGACTTTCCTTGACCGCTGGCAAACCTGTACCCATCTAGAGCTCCCAAAGTTTCAACAAGCCAGGGTGCACGCTATGTGATTCTTTTTGCATGTGTGTCTGAAGGTGCTGCAGTTTGTCTGACAGTTGCATCTTATAACCTGCTGGAGAGTTTCAGAAGCAGGCGCCTCGTCACTTGACATAAACCCGACCAATCGTGGCTTTTTAGTTTACTTTCCAACAACACCTACCATGTCAACCCAGCATACCGGTCACTCCCTCTGAATGTTTGTTGAATATCTAATTACTACGATATCAGTACAAGCGCTGCAAATTACCAAGTTAGGGTTACCTGCTCAATATGAATGCCTACTGAGTCGTGCTACCACCCCCACCGCACCCCATGCTTCAGACCGTTTCCACATCAACTCCCTCATCAAGTGGGCCTTTGGAGTATTTAAATTAGCAAATAAAGACCAAAATCGAATTCTGCGACCCAAAAAAATCCTGAAAATGTTGTATTACATATAGTTATACCCTTTTAATTAATTAAACCTGATGGATTCTAGGCCTTCTTTTGGCCATTTTGGATATTTCAAAATTTTACCACTTTCGCCCCAAAGAATATCTTAGGACCTTTCATATGTTCAAAAGGATATACTCAGGGGTACAAACAAATGGGATAACTTGACTGTACTTATATCATTGTCATTTTTCGTTTTTCCTCAGACCAAAGTTTTTGGTTAATATGTTACAAGTAACAGTAGGTATCACTGTACACATTATACCGCAATGCACACAATTTACTATTTTGTAAAATCTAATTCAAGAAGGGTCACTCCCATGGTATTGAACTAGATGACGCGATGGTTCTGTTACTGCGCAATTATTGGCGTATAAATCTGCGTCATCTAAATTAAACCTTGTAAAAATACTTACTGGCCAAGGGGCCGTCCCCCAGCTTAAAATATCCGAAAAATTCCGATGATCCTGCTCTGATTTCAAGCTCTGTTATCAAACCGTGGTAACCAAACCAATGCTATCCTATTTGTTTGAAAATCAAGAGTCAGCAGAGTAAATAAATAAATAACCTAAATAAATACGCCTGATTTAAATAACTCGCAACCATTCTTGACTGTTGAAAGCCCATTGTTTCATGGTTAAAAAGACAATTTATTAATTTACTGTCCAACTCTTTTTAGAAATCTAAAACTATATTATTATAATGTTAAATCAATCTAACTATTGCCCTTTAAATATATCATTATTCAAAGTTAATTGTAGTTATAATTTATGGTGTTCTCATTAAGCCCTTTTGTCCTGTTAACCAAAGGGAAATTTCCTCATTGCAAAAGCAGTATTATATTGGTAGTTAAAATTACATTGTTTGAATAATTATTTTGATATTTTAATATTTTAATATTTTAATGTTGTATTTAAAGTTCTATTTATAGTGACGCTTCTCTGAACTTCTTTGAACTTCTGCACCATGAAAAGATGTAAATTAATTTTAGAAAAAAAAATGTTTACATATAGATATATGAACATTTATTAACTGCAGTATGGAAAATTGAAATTGACCATATTTTCCATGCTATGGCACATTTAATATGTCATGCAGTCTAGCGACCATAGGGGAATGCATATAGTGGCAAAATATTCTGTTGCACTTTGTTTAAAAAAAAATCCATTAAAAAATAACTTCTGTTATGAGCGAATTTAAAACAATGCAACTCGAGGAACTTGAGAGCCATATAAATGTACTACTTTGTGCAGGCCGGAACAACTAAATAAAAACACTGAATTTTGTTGTATCGTGGGTAAACAGAAAATATAAATATTTTAGGCGTTTTACATAAAAAATTTCAAACACCACTTTCGGGCTTCCCTCGATTTCAAATTGCAAAAAATTCAAATCACCACTGTGCACATAAGAGAGCGATACCTACCCGGTAGAGTTTGACAGAATAGTTATTTTCCTATCCGCTAGATGTGGCCACAGGCTAGTAAAGTTCAGATATCACGTTTGTAGTTGAGCAAAATATTTACTTGTGCATGTATCTTTTTTCAATGGCTATTTCTTCTAATTAATTTCACATAACGACAGTAACCTTTTGCTAATATTATCAACAAGAAGATATTTTCTAATCATTTAAAAAGGTCATTTTTTATATTATTTTTTCATTTCCCCCTTTTCAGAGTAATATGACGTATTTGATATTCCAATTTTACATTTGCATGCAAAATCTATGGATATCTGAATGCGAGGAACATATGATATTCCTATATATGTGAATCCTGTTAAAATGGTCCTTAATGTATTGTGGCACACATGCTACAAAAATAATGGTGTTAAAAACAGGTGGCTCGATCACCACGTTCACGAGCACCAAACGAAAAGGTCTGAAATTATGCAATATATCTTATAATTGGTGTTAAAATATGATTCTGCATGCGTAAACGGTAAAATTTAAAAATTAGATTGTTTTTCTATAGTTTTCAATAGATGCAACTGTCACTGAAGGAAGCGAGGAACCGCTGGGGTGCACATCAGTAGATATTGTTTCTGGATTGGCATAATTATTATAGAACAGCCAGGTAGCGAGTTATGTGTTTATCTAGCCGTAAATACACGACCCCGTCGGCATTTATATCAGAATGTTTGGTAACATTCAAAGAGACACAACTCATATGGGGAAATGCACTGCAACGGCTTGTAAAAAGATGGTAATCTAAAACTTAGGCTACGATTGATGGATTAACACTCACAGATAGATATGAACTCACAAACAAAATAATAAATCCATCTCTTTGGTGACAAGTCATTTCCGGTGTCGCGTACAAATTGACTATCGTCCAGAAACATGATAGTATGTGGTCAGAAATACAACAAACATGCTTGGGGATTTACTAATAGGCTGGGTTACAGCGGTAGTTTTCTCTCACATGGAAGGTGTTGTCAGGAGGTACATTAACGTACCTAACGTTTGCTCTGGTTTATTTTAGATAACGGCGACCGCACTGCCTTACAGTGCGGTCCTCGGTATTACTGGGCGTGGCACCTCTGACATCTCCACACTCTCATGTGTTAGAGGGCCAAAGTGGCGCTACCTTTTATTCTCACTGGTTGGATTGTTTGCAAATTGCTTCCCTCAAATGATTTTGGTAATTTTTTGTGGAGGGGTCGGGATACAATAAAGAAAATGGATTCAGTAACATTTTGAGATAGGATGATTTCTGTATTTCCGCTGAGGGTCAGAGCTATTCACCGGAAATAGAGGCCACCTTTGTTCTAGAGCACACAGTTAATCCGGAAACATAGTTGGTGTCATTTTCCTTCGGGCCCGAATATTTCCGGTGTAACACAAACTTTGTGCAGGTATACATTTGGTCTCCGACTACTTGTTCTATTTGTACAGGTTATGTACAATGAAGACTAATAGACTGTAGTCACCGGTGTTCTTCTTCATAATGATTATGATGATGAGAACGACTATGATTGCAGGTATTATAGAAAGAACACGGTATGTTTTAGTTAGTTATTTCAACTTTTTTTATGCAGAACACACAGTCATATAAATACAGTCAAATAAATTGGTAAGATAGAAGTCAATAGCAAATCAAAGATGCTCTGATGATATTTTATATTACTTAGATCTTTCAGGTTTTTCAAACTTGAACTTTTACTCTAAAATCCTATTGCGCCACGTTCTACATAGAATTGACCGTTTTCACACAGAATGCATTGAGATCATATAAATATGTAAGATAGTAGTCCAGAGCAAATCTATAATGATCTGGTGACATTTCATATTCATTGGGAGATCTTTGCATTTTTCAATACTGAAACTGCAATTCAAAAATCCTATTGCGCTACGTTCTATCTACCTAGTATGCAAAGGATTTTTTTAAAGAATTGACCGTTGTCCACCAGTATGCGCACTGTAAAGTCTTTTACGATGTGCGAGTCCTCCAGTGAGCTTTCGTTGTGGATTACAAGGGTTTGGTTAAACTTAATCAGGCACGTTCAAGAGATTACGACAGGAATCTCACCTCAAAAAGACAAAAACGAATATATACGTTATTTTGTCGATTTGGCGCATGAGAACGCTTATTGTCAATCGTCGCCAGCAGATGTCGTAACTGTTGTGTAACCTCCCCGCCAAAGTGATATCTGTCCAAAACCTGAAATATATGAGCGTTCGGTTATGTTAATTACAAGAAGTGTCTATATCTTCAATCGGCATCTGTATTGCACAGCTTTTTTTTGTAAATCTCAGACTAGGATCCTTTTTTTCAAATTTCAGTATAGCCTGTTGTCCAACAAAGGCGTGCTCACTTAAATTTTATGATCATTCTCAAAAACTTAAAATTGATCATACATTAAGACATTAGAGTTGATCAAGGATCTAAGGCCAAATAGGGTTAGGTTAGGTGTTAAACTTCATAACAAAAACCAACATCTATATTTTCCAATAGTTTTGTTCTTCTGAAACATGAGGCAAAATGTAAATGCCTGTCATGGGTTGGAATCCTAAGTCTGACAGTTATTTTGTTAGAATATTTCTGACACGAAACAACCATACCAGAGAGTAAAAGTGTAGTTATTTTTTAGCACATGACCAGTGATCCTGACCTTCATAAAAAGGGTTGATATGTTGTAAAAAAATACTGGTTACTCGGATATTGATATCAGTGCATTTTCAAAATATTTGCCATTTTTAATGTCTTTATAGTTAATTAGTCCAACGCCCAATCGTATAGTAACTGGAAATGATTTGTAAATTTAAGAGGAGATTTGCATATTTCAATAGGCCCCTCAATGTGGAACTGACAATAGCTTTTTGGAAATCTTTATCACATCTCCACTAGAAAATATTTGTCCTGAATAATTGGTCTGTTACTTAGTTGGATAGTTAGTTTTGCTGATTTTGGACGATTATGCTAACATCCAAGGTAAAATCCATAAAATGTTGGAGGTATTCTTTAAAATCATTTTTAAAATTGAATTAAAACTAAAATTCCAGAAGGTTTCTTTGTCTCTTGGTAACAAGTAACTTTTTAACTTGCATCATGGTAAACTGTAACCTTGTGATTTAGCAGTCGATGTCTTTCCCGCTTCAAATTAGCTTTAATTCTGTATCAGTTCTATATATTCTATATGTTTTGCACCACTGATATATACGTATTAAGAATCCTCAAAATATCTTCTGTTATTTCTGATAAAAATATTAATAAAGATTTTGTATCGACTGAAGAACTTAAAGGTGCCCATTCACCTACATTTTGAAAAAAATGTAGGGGATTTCTGGCTTTCTCTGTGTATATATTAATGATCTAAAGGTAATTTTGGTTGTGAAAGTTCTTATAACGACTTCGTGAAGGATGTATGAGCTTGTTTATCAACAAAATGTTTGTAAACACAGGAATTTTGACAAACGGGAATACATGTAACCTAAGATTAGATTTGAACTGGTCAAAATTCACCTGTTGCAAAACGCTATTTGTAAAGCTCTGGCTTATTTGCCTTGTTGAAAGATGCCCTTGTTGAATAACAAAGACATTGATATTTACAAAACAAGCATTCTGTACGTGGTGACACAACGTTTTCTGACCTATGTTTATAGAAGCTCTTAGGGATTACCTTTAGTTTATAACGGACAGATAGGTGTTTGGGCCCCTTTAAAATTTAAAGCAAAAATTTCAATAAAAAAAAAGAACGGGATATCTCTGAAATTTGGTAAGTATCTCAAGGCGTTCCACTTTTCTAAATTTACCTCCTTTCCATATTTTTTATAAATTTTTAAGTTGGATGCTATTACAAATGATTCTTTGCTGAAAAGGACATGCAACTGCAATGACAAAAACAGACAAGGATGGAATTTTGCGATTATTTGAATCACTAATAATTAATTTAAAGGGAGCCACTCATTTACCAGATATATTGACTGTAAATGAAGCATGAAGTCATGGTATCTGCAATTTTTTGTTCTAAAATAAAAGTAAAAAATATGCTGGTCAGAAAAAGTCTTGTTATGGTAAAAAGACACACATGAACTGTTTACTAACACATACATTACAATAACGAAGTATAAAACAGGTGGATTGGAGTTAGTATGTGTCTATATATATTTATGATTTTGCTGGAGAAATTTTAATATTCAATCAAAATGAACTAAAAGCACGTGACAATACAATACGCCTATTATTGCAAATGCTCATGTACTTTTAAATATTATAACACATTTTGACATTTATCTTTATGAGGGTCTAGAGGTCTTATTTGAGTATTTGAATTTGAAAAATTAATGTATAAAGAAACTTGTATCACAACAGCATCACACCATCCTGTCCTCTCCTGTGTCTTGGGGTATAGTATAATATCATTTGCAAACCCACTTTGACAGGTATTGAGCCTGTTCCATCCCTAAGGGAGGCTTATAGGGGTTGATCCCGTTGAGTTAATTTTATATCAGTTTCCGTTTAAATTTTTTTGTGAATGGACTTTTATGGTCCGCCCTAGTACCAATCCTAGTACCAATTTTTCTGCCCGCATTTGAGCTAGATTTCTGATATATGGCTTATTTAGGTCACAACTTGGGCACAACTTAAGTCATATACTATAGGTGACGCATTTGCATTTGATATTTTTTTAACTTGACCTTATTTCCACTGTTATACACTCCATAACTGATCTCCCATTATCGCTTGCTTTCTCAGTTTGCGCAAACTCTCGAACTCCTACGACTAAACGTGGGAATCGATGCACCTGGACTTACTCGAGAGACCAGTAATGGTCTTAAAGGTTTTTAGTTAAGTTCTTGTTATTAATAAGTCTATGTCTCATTCCCGTAAGCAGCTTGATTGTTAGCATTGATCTGCAAATAACCCATCAATCAGCTATAAAAGTTAAATCAAATCAAACAAACTGACAAAAAGACGGACACGGGTGATAATATAATCTCCTTCTATCGAGTTTTAATGTAATTATTCACTACTCCTACTACTACTTATAATAATAGTAATAATAATAATTATATTGATAAAGATATCATTATGATGATTGTTGTTGTTGTTGATCTTATTATTATTATTATTATTATTATTATTATTATTATTTTAACTTTTATAGTTATTAATATAATCATTATTATTATATACACATTAATTATGAATGATTATATTGAATTATTATATCTATGATATAATAATACACGACATATCACATAAAATTCATGTATAATATTTAAAAATTCCAAATATTTAGTAAATATGATCATTATAAATGAATCCTCGATTCCTCACCAGGTCTTCAATATATCTAGTAATGTTATAAAAAATACTTAGAATTAATTTCTAAATGAACCAGAGGCATTTTATTTATTGAAACAATTTTGTAAACCCTAGAAACACCCACGTGTTTATTTGAAAACTTCAGTTTAATGCAAAGCAGCATGACGTAGGCGGGTCTCATCTGGCAGCGTTGTTGTTTAGCTCGGCTTGATTCTCATGGCCAGGCGCATGTTCCGTTTGGCATTTACGTGAAATCAGCTAATTTCCTTCTACGGGAGACTGCGTCAGCAAAATCCTAACAGTAAGTTGTCACGTGACACCGAGGTACCCAGTTACCAGTAATTAGTCAGCGACATTTCAAATGGCAAGACCGTCTTTTTACACTTTGTCATCTTCCTACATTTGACCGACTGTACACTCGTCATCCCACGCTTGACAAGGAAGTGTTCTCAAATGTCTACAGTGCTATTTTCTTAATGTTAATGTTTTTAAAACTTCCTGTCTTTTTTTTTTATGAATGTCGTGCAGCCAATAGATGTACCTTGTATTGTATATAGTGTACCGACCCTTTTGTGTTTTCCTTACTTAGCAAACACTCGGAGTGCCTATCTGTCGTCAGCATGTTGTCTCTCTCTTTCTGTATACGGCTATTCACCTGTATCTTTTTTTCTCTGTCTATTTGTCTATCTACCTTCCCCCTTTGCTGTTTCTGTCTAGTCGGTATATATGTCTCTGCTTCTACCTATCTGTCCGTCTCTATAACTGTCTTCTCTGCCAGACCTGTTATCTTTAACAACGATTCTCGTTTATTTTTATATAGTTTCAACCTGTTATATCTTACTTTAATTGATATTAAGGGAACCTGCTGAAATAAACTAATTTGAAATAAATAAAATTTCTCAACTATTCCGAAAAGCAATATTTTGTTCCCTTGCTATACAAACTTACGCCGAAGATTTGCTGAAGGAAATAATATTTGTTATGACCTTTAAGATTGGAAAAATAGTAGTTTTTATAATAATTTAGGCACTGTAAATGACACAAGAATGGATTAAAACGAGCCAAAGTATGTTCATAATTAAGAAACGAAGCCAATATTACCTTGTAACTTTGGGATTAAATGCACTGTCTGGGATTAAAGGACTCTCTCACTGGTACAAGGGGCCACCAGCGGGAGATATTCATGTAATTAACCATTAAAGTAAAAGCATGTGTGAACTCGCTTAAAATTGTTCATGATAATCTGAAATTTCCATGGTTAAAGGATATCTGTATTGGACTCGGACCCGGTCTTAAGACTCGGGTTCGCATGACGCTAAAACTCAATGCTGCTACAACCCATTCTGTACAGACTAACCTATGAGCTCTAGCTGGGATACGTGGGCCTTTTATAATATATGACATACCACAATGCGATAATCCAAATATTATTATTTAAATGCTTTAAAAAGGAAATAATCACGTGTTTTATGTCGGTTTTTAGGCTGCCAATGCAGGAATAAAGCTTGGTATATGCAATCTTTAATTTTAAAAATATTCTGCAGTAATAGTTCGCTTATATATATAAATATATATATATATATATATATATATATATATATATAAATATATATATATATATATATATATATATATGTCTGTATTGTGCGTTTTTTTATCTGTGCTCCCGACATAATGTGGAATGGAGTCTGACCTCCGAGTACAAGTCCGAGTACAAGTCCTGGACACTAGAGTCCAAATCGCAGTCCGAGAGTCCGAGTGCTGAAAAGAGTCGAATCGAGTCCGGACTGAAAAGATAAATTAAGAATTAAGACTAAACATTTTCTTCCGGAAGAGTTCATGCTTCAGACGTAACTGTTACTGTTCTGCAAATGAACCATTAAAATATATATGCATGATCTGTAAAGTACGTAAAAGATCAGTTTGGTATTATTTCACCAATAAGAACTATTTACGGCTGGCCTCTCATTATATTCCAGCAAATCCACTGCAACATTTATCACCCGAGAATAACATTTAAAGTAAATATGTTTTAGAAATTGATTCAAGGAAAACTAAACGTATATTACTGTTTTATTTTGCCTCGCGTACCAGTATTCAGTTTCAGTCCTTATATATAGTTATACATTTTAACACAGGTATACGACTTACCTACGGGATGCAATTAATCTGAAAGCACGGAACAGAATCAATTTCTCTCGTCGCTTTGAAAGCCAACGTGTAATGGGGAAAAGAATGCAATCTATTATGTCCTTCTGAATTACCTCTGTCAGAGAACTGCAATGCGAAATCAGGGTCTGTCACCTTATTGTTTTTACTTGCCCCCGCCTCCGAAATTTCTACCGCCTCTTATTTTGCAAGAAGGCGGCATAACATTTTCTCGCCGGCAGTTGGGAGCGTAAAACGTTGATTAATTCTGACAGGTGGCTCCCGCGAATGAATGGTCGGCGACGTAAACTTTCGGCGTTGGCGTTGTATCTTATTTATTAACGTACTCAATTTGTATTACAGTAGGCGAGCAAAGTCTGCAGAGCCTTTCCAGAAAGAAAATCAAATCGTAGAGTAAAACATAGGTAAAAATTCGAGAATACTAATACTAATAGAGCTGCTTATATGTTAAAAAGCAGAGCAAAAGTTGGCAATGTATAGATTTTAGATAATATTTTTTTAGAAATGCCATAGCAAAAAGTCTACGAAGAAGTGCTGAGTTGAAATTAATATACTTAACGTTGGTCCCATCTAGTAGCAACACTTTGTGCAGGGGATAGCTTATGGCCCAATGGTTAATATATATGACGACGGAAAAGGGGCTGAAGGTCGCCGTTTATAAGCCCTTAAGAAACTAAAGGACAAAATCTTAAAATCTTGTAAGATTTTAGAAGCTCAGAGATTCGCTATAATGTCTCAATGACCTTCGCATTATGCCTGGCTGTACACATATATAATAATGTGGTCCGGAGGGTAAAATAAATCATTAAATCATGTCTTTAGAATTTTCGAAACGATGATCCGCAAGACATATTAGAAGTACCATTGCACAGAATCGGATCCAGGGGGTCCGGACCCCCCCCCCCCCCTTCAGCCGCTGCAACGTTTTATAAGGGTTTCAGGCCAAATTTTTGCTGCCTGCATGGATTTTTCCCTTTTTCCGGGCCTGGCGACCTCTTTTAAGCCGGGTGCTCACTACCCGATTTTATCAAGCGACATTGTCGGGCGATTTTTTTGGCAGATTTTCTCAAAATCGGCTGTAAATCGGCTGGGTTTAGTTGGCCGATTTACCGACGTGCTTGTTCCCACCTCCCGATTATCGGCGAAGAAGTCTGTCTCATTATAGCCATCTGATACTGAGCTTTCTATGAGAAAAACTAAAAGGAAATATTTTTCGCTTTGTGGCTTGTCCAAAGAAAAATATACTCACTGGAAACATAGGGTTGTCAAATCGACAACTTTAGGGTTGTCAAATGGGTGTACCTAAAACAACAACCCAGGTTGTCAAAATTTTAATTTGACAACCCTCTAGGGTTGTAAAAAGGGTTGTCAAATGTTTGCTGTGACAACCTATGGGTTGTCATGGACCTGTCAGATTCATCCGTATTCACTCTTTCTCTCTTTCTCTCGCACTCACTCACTCACTCTCTCTCTCTCTTTATATATATATATATATATATATATATATATATATATATATATATATATATGTGATAATTATAATAACAATAGACATTTTTAAGTAGAACGTATATTTATTAAAACCAAGTGGTCGTGTAATTTGTGAAACGTGTATTTGTCTGCAACAGTTTTACGACTGAGTATTCCTTACAATGGACAGGGTTCTGTCTGAGTGTGTTTCAGTGTTCACATAAAGAGTAAATGTGTAGCTTTATTATATCGTCATCCAACTCGGCTTCCTCTCTAGCAAGTAGTTTACCACTCCAAAGTTGGGTTCACGGCTACCCGCGTGACGAGCATATAGCTCTCTCTTCATTTTCTGCTTCTGTACTTGAACAACAGACTTGCCCTGTCCCTCCTACTCGGGGTTACAAATCTGTAACGAAAATGTTTTCTCCAGAGTCAGAGTGTCTGAAAATACAAAATAAAATGTAAAATTCCATGAAAAACACATTTCATATTTCAGAGTTGTGTGCAAGAATTTGTGAACATTGAATCACAGCTTATATGACTGAATATGTCATCCTGATAATTTTTATTTTAGATGCTACATCGGAGGTGTACTTTATATAATATTCATATTGGAGGGTTAGTTCCTGAGATTAAGGAGTCCTCCTCCCATTCATCTCCCAAAATGTGTGCCTTCAATATTGCAAAATAAAAAAAACTTAAGCAAGCACAGTGTCATGTGAAATGTTATCTGAAAATGTTCATTATACATGTATTTATAAATGGGTTTCATTGTTATAGAGTCACTCACCATAAGTTCATTTGCAAACAATCCATCCACATGGCTCAACAGGGCCTGAGGTACGTCTGTATACTAGTTGTCAAGTGTAGGGTAGCTGCAGGAGTAAAAGGATGTATTGACAACTTGTATAATCATGTTCACACACAAACAAACACATATATATAATATTACAAATTTGTTATACTGTGTTTAGGTCTAGAAGAAAACCAAAGTCATTTATCAATCAGTGGCTTGAAGTAAATCCATGTGTTGGGCACATAATTGCAATTTTCGATTAATATAGGACTACTGGAAACTTAGAGCAATAAGCCAGGGTGACAATAATATTAGTACTATACCAAACATTTACAACATATGAAATATTAGGTCTTCATTGAATTTACATTAAGTTTATTTGTTTATATACTTGTCATATCCTTAAATGTTCTATATGCATTATATATATATATATATATATATATATATATATATAAATATATATATATATATATTTATATGATACATATGTATATATTTATATCACACAAAATGTTCAGCAAAATTAATTAATAGTTACCTGGCAGGTTGGGCGATTCTCCAATGTCAGCTAGCTGTATTCTCCTTCTCCAGGCTCATTGGTCCAGGAATAGACTCTACAAAATATTTGAAAAATACTTTTACTACACAGATGACCATGACCATTGGGAATGTAATTATTTTATATGAAAATAACCTTACACATTATATTTATATGTGTGTATTATGATACAGTCACACTGTGAAGACTCAGGAGTACACAATACACCAAATTTTGTTAGTTTTTTAATGAACCTACATTTAACTTTACTAATAGGTGTATTTTCGGGTACTTGGTTACATTATTTGAAGTTACATACAGATATATCATAATACATAGGCCCCCTTACTAAACAAAATTCAATTTATCGAACTTGACTGTCACTCAGAAGACATACACTATGTGGTTCATTGTTTGGAAATTTTGACACAGCAAAAGTATTAAAATTACTGCCTGTTCTTAACAAATTACTCACTTTTCAGAAACAGCAATCTATACAATTCACCTACTCACCGGACGACTTGACTGGCTATCACTCGACAGTACTTTTTATACGATGCACTGCAATCGCTTGGTCAGGGACGACGACGATGATTGTTGTGAAGACTGCAAAACGACCCGTACTACCTTATACTTTCACATGCTGAATTAATGTAACACCGACTCTGCTAGTATCAGTACCCTCTGGGCAAAAATGTTGTGAACACACATGTTGAAAATGTTGTGTACACCCGAGACATGTACACATGAACATGGCACGTTTACATAAAGCGCAGCATTTTGTGCACGTGCACGCAACCGTGACCTAGTTCCGGCCCATGCAGTCCGCGAGGTATCTCTTGTCCGGCCCGGCTCAAGCGTGGTCAGCGTGCGCCCTTGTCCAAGCTGGCTGCCGCGCTGCCAGGGAGCTGCTCAAGGCCTGACACTTCCCGGAGGGTCAGCATGCACTCCCCTGGGGCAGTTCAGTGCTGTGTTATGACAACCATAGCCAAATCCACCCCCGACTCCCCGTTGGGGGGTCATAATTGGGTAATTCGACTCCCCTACGTTTCAGTGCTGTGGCGGAAGAGTGACCTGTCGGTTAAACCTTGGCTTGGAAGAAGAGATGAACTAGTGGCATGTAAATAATACACTTGTATGCGAACTGAGACAGGAGGGTTGAACCGTTCTTCATCAATTTAATGGTTTTTCTCCGCATATCTCAGGGGCGGGTCCAGGATTTAAGAAAAAAAAGGGGGGGGGGGGGGGGGTCCAACCCAGGAGCACTAATAACAAAACCTTAAGAAAGGTCCCCAGGTCCGGAAAATGTCCGGAAGGATTGGCCTTAAACCCTTTAAACGAATGCTGCGGCTGATCTGCAGGATTTGGTAAAACCGAAGATCCACCATCATGATACCACATTCAGAAGGGCTATTTCACAGACACGAACTCTGATTTAGAAAATGACATTCTACTCGCATGTTTGTGTGATTTCTAGGATTTCCTGTTTCTAGAAATTTAAAGAAGTGATATGTTTTCTTCTGTCCTGTATAAACCAGAAACGCTTTATCATCCTTTTTCATTTGACTGCAACACACAACAAACGCCAACAGCAGCAGATATGATTAGGTTTTAATCTATATTATTAATTCCCGTAGCAAGTGATGATCAGTTATTTGCGACTCTCTGTTATCTGTCAGATAAAATATATTAAAACGTATTAAAGTTCAGCATCGCCACTAATGCCGCCGACCCCGTGAAAAAGATTAAGTGTACCAGAGATCCGTTCACGCTTTTGCCTTGTGGGTTACCTGTAAACATCAGGTATGCTGCGTGCACTGGACTGGATGTTGTATCACTCAAAAGTTTTCGGCTATTCATTCATATCTTCTCTTACTTTGGGCTTATTATTTTATTTATACACTTTCTTCTCTGGCACCTTTGTTTTTGCTTACTTTAAGGAGAACCTGTGATAGGACAAAACACTGTGATGGGACAAAAAAAAGCTATATTAAGGAAAGAAACTTATAATGATGGTTAGAGATTACAAGCAGATAATCCAGTTGATTATTGCCATCCCTGAGATGTAAATATTGAATTGTGTTATTTTTTCCCAGTAAACTCTTACATAAGCTTGAGTTAATTGTTCAGAGTAGCTCGTCACACAATGGGAACGATTGCTAAACAGCCCAGCATTAAATACGCGTTTGCAAACATACACCTTGTTCGTTCAGTCTTATGTTTACAGAAATGTTCGCACATTGTAATTATATGAATAGATACTCCTTTATAGTAATTAATAAATTACAGGTCGTCTTATAGGAATACATGAAATTTGAATCTTTACCAAAAATTTGTCTTTATTTCTTTTTTAAAATACAGAAATATGTCATTATACAATATATACTAATAATGACTAATAGTGACAACGTATACACAACGTGAACTCTGACATACAAAAGTTAACAAAATCGGCCGACTTTGTCGCAAACATTGGCTCACTATACGATTTCGCTAATCGCCCGACAAAATCGGCCGATTTTCTTTGACAGTGCCAGACTCTTGGCGACGGCGATTTTTTCACGCCGACGCCGACAAAATCGCGTCGCTTGGGGTGTCACACTACACGACAATGTACCCCCGTCGGTACATAGTCGGCCGATCCTATCAATCGGCCGATAAAATCGGTAAGTGAGCCGCCGGCTTTAGGCTCTGTCATTAGTCCTCCTTGGTTGGACCTCACCTCCTTTCTTTTTCCTAAATCCTTGATCCGCCCCTGTTGCACGAATCTGTGTTCTTTCACTCCGGCTTAACATTGTTGCCACACACGATGTCAGTGTGTGGACGAAATATTTTAATGAATAACACGAGCTAAGGTTTCCTAGTAAATCATTTTTATATGCCCACGTAATAAGGTTTGTGAGGTAGCATCTGCTGTGTTATTACTGATATCAGTAGAATTCTGTACCGTGTGTGATAATTCTCCAAGCGGTTTCTAATGGTTTTCTCTCCACTCCAGCCGGAATTTTAATAAAAACATTAAATTTAAAACTAATCCGTCACCAGACAGTGAAGTAAATATATAACAATAAGTTCTATTACAGAAACATACACTTTTAATAAAATCCGAAAGAAAAAAAAATATTATTTTAAAGAGTTCACAAACTAGCAAAATGTATCTTGTTTGATCTCGCACAATGATGTAGGTCTCGAGGCCTGACTGCCACTCGAGTCCGGACTCGGAATCGGACTAGGACTCGAGGGTGATGAACTCTGACCTCTACTCGGATTCGTAGGTTGGACTCGAGATATCCAGCGTTAACAAAGCTCTTTCATATACTGTAAAGTAACTTCATATAGTATTTTATATACATGTGCGAACTGCTAACAGAATATTACAAAAAAAAACTAATTTAACATTCAGTAAATAAAAAAAGAACCGGTGTAAACAAGCTAACATAAAAATACGTATCATAATCTCAAAGTTCCATTTTCATTGAAGATCTATTGGGGGGACTCGAATTTGGACTCTGGTTCCAAATGAATTGGACTCGAAGCAATCGGACTCGGACTTTGATCGGACTCAGGTGGCGTGGCCTGGGCTACATCACTTGTCTCGACTAGTAACTTTAAAATATGACGGCCGGCTCCAAACATTTTGTTAAAGGGGCTGTAATTTTATTTTCGTGGTGTCGCTTTGTTTATTACATCAGGACATCTAATTCATCAGATTAACTTATCGATAACCTGATTAACCTGTGTCCAGTTTAAATAAATGAAAAATTAATATGCATTTTATGTGCACTGCAGCTGCACTGCATAGGAGAAGAATCCTGAGTTTCTGAGATTCAACTATTTTTATCATTTGAACCGGATGGGTCAATCGAGTAGAGGAATATTTCTTCAAGAATGCAAATATCTTTGCATTATAAGATGATTTATCATCGATTTGACAACCGGTAGAGGAATGGTTGACCGAGAAGGCTACAGTTAATAATGAAACATGTTTTAACCGTTAGAATAACTTGAGATTTTCCGTAAATTTTAATAAATAAGTAAAATAATGTTTGTCAAGAGCCTGAAGACAATATAAAACTTTAGGGTTAATATCTATTATATTTCTTAGAGGATAAAATTCTGAGCAGGTTTTCTGTCGTGTAGTAATAGTTTTCCGTTCCCTTAACAAATTAATCAATGGTCTTCATGCCATTCGAATTACGGCTTAAATAGGTTTGTCTGGCGCTGTTGCGAAATTTCTTGCAAATAGACCATCAATGCCAATCCACTGAATAATTTATTCTTTCTGTAAGAAGACCTTTCTACAGGCCTGGAATCGGATTTGTTTTATTTTCAACCGTAATTTCATCCATTACCGTGTTTCTGGTGCAGAACATTCGGCTGAGTAGAGCAAGGAAAGACCTCAGCTGTCAGTGTCAGGCATTATATATATATATAACGCTTTGAATGAAATTATCTGAAACACTGTACTGAGGCTTAATGCTAATACTGGACTAACATTATATGATATAACGAAACCCTTCATTTTTTGTGCATTGATTCGAGATCACAATTTCTTATAAGGGAGTTTGGGTCGTGGAGAGGAAATCCCGATCATTTCTAAAATGTGATGTTGTCTTAATTCCTTAATTCCTTACTACCCTTTTCTACTTTTCAGGGGGAAAATATGTCCCCTACGTTGATGCACGTAGTAGTGGTGGAGATAAAAATGAACTATATGTGTAGTCGGAGCCTAAATACCTCCGCGAGAAACCTAATAAAACCTTCCTCTCTTTCTGTATGCACACCCAAGGTTAACCAACAAAAACGGACGTTATGAAAACGTAATAACATGCCTGGATAGTTATAAATGTGCATATACTGATAATTCGTTATGATCAAAGATTCATTAATTGGTCATTAAAATTGCCTTTCGTAGGTTTTGCATTACAGAAATATATCCAAGGTACCGGTATATCCAGGGTACCGGTTATTACCTTTATCGGTTGTGCCAGTCTAGTCTTAGTGCAGTGATGTTAGTAACAGTAGTGATTTAGATAATGATGGAGATGTTGATGACGGCAGTAGAGTTTTATTTACAGTCTATGATTAATGCTTAGCTCAGCATAGACTTTTTCCTTGACTTTTCAGTTTACATTCGGAGAGACCCCGAGGTTAAGAGGTATTTCCGGTTGTCTGCCCCGCTGACATATCGGAGATTCCTCAGAGAACAGAACAAATGCGAGTATTATGAATGGGATCAGAGCTCCGCTAAAGCCGGTCGCCTTACCCGCCCCGAAACGTCTTTATCACTGGCGGACCTACCGGGGAATTGACCGACTTCTTTAGACTTGTGCTCTTCTTTTATGCTTTCAAATTTGATTGGCTGGCCAGTGTTGAATATAAACCTTGAAAGGACCCATCTTTTTTTCTGAAAAGCGATATAAAATCCTCGGATAAAGCACACTGTGTGAGCATTATCTCCGGCTTATTTCTGTCGTTTTATTCAAGTTCAAACATTTTCTTTTGATGGATCATGGAACAAGTCTACGTCCGTGGATTGTTCGGGATTTGGGTCTCGAAATAGAATGGAAGACATGTAATTTTAAAAATATGAGAGTTTGTGTGTCATTCACCTACATAAGTACATATGTGATGTATCTAAAATGCGAGCGACCCCGAAGTAGAAATTGCTTAATTAACTTGCGTATTTTGAATATGTATATTAGGATTTTTTTTCTATATATATATTTTCTATATATGAGAAATAGTTAAGTAAACCGAAGTTGTTGGTCAGGTCAATTACAAGGCGTCATAAACTATTTTTTTTTTAATCTCTCAAACGTAATTCTCGAACTAAGCTCTAACTAATCGAACTTTTAATAATTCTTGTTGGTATTTAACAGCTCTCAGTGGGCGTTTAAATCTGGATATCATAATGACAGTTATCGAAAATTTCATTGAAACTAGGTTTCAGTTTTTATTCTTTATTTTCGTTGGACGATACCAGTTGTCCAAAAATATGCAGAATATATGTAAAACCAAAGATCTTTAAGCTATTTCAAAGAAATGGTTTTCATCTCATTCACATTTTCTAACATACTTGAATATAAATTTTCTTTGCAGTATACCATAAATCTCTTCCTCATACAGTACCTTCGTTTGAATCTAGAAACATATATATGAGTGGCGAAAGATAATGAGAGCCACGAAGTCAGCACCCCGTGAACCGTTGTTAAAATAAGGCAGATAAATACCATTTAACATCTTGATACACGATCGACTACCACTCGAACGGGTGCCATGATCAGCTCAAGGATGACGTGGTACCGATACAGTTCTGATTCGCCATATATTGTTATTGTTGGAGGTAACCGCCTCCATTTTTCAATGCTGACCTAAACATGTATTACGTGACAGGTCAAAAGCACACGCATCCTCTCATTATATATTCTGGTGTTAATTAAACAGGCCTGTCTCCCTTGGCTTTTATTTGCTCCCCGTCGCTGGGTGACCCCATCGAGTAACTCACGAAAGGTGCACTAGTCACGGTACACGGCCTTCCCATTAAGCCTGCAGAGCATTCGCTCTAAGTCGATGCCTACCGTGAAAAGTCTCACCGCCTT
The DNA here is from genome assembly GCA_026874595.1 of Sipunculus nudus. NCBI lineage: Eukaryota > Metazoa > Annelida > Sipuncula > Golfingiida > Sipunculidae > Sipunculus > Sipunculus nudus. The sequence goes on from CM049319.1 coordinate 28,648,746, forward strand.
GACTGATAATATAACTCACAAACTCCCGGCTTTGAGCCATGTGCTCTACGCTTAGAAGCCGGTTTATTCTTTTTGTGAAATATTAATGTTGCTAAACAGAATTGAAATTATCATATTATATATTCCAGACTGTGGCTAAACCCTTCTGTAATCTATCCGTAAACAGCCCGCCGTCTCCGTTATGCTACAGAATGGGGGCGGGGGGCACAGACGACGTTTCCTTGTTAACACATACCTTTATGCGGCATTGTGCCTGCTGATAAACGTGAATAATGAATCAAAGAAATAACGACGGGAAAACAAGGTCCATAATGCCGGAAAGAAGAGGCAGCTCAGACCGGTGCTTTGGTCACGCCGCGACCAACTAATGGCGCCTCTAATGGCGTTTTAACGCACTGTCTGGAGGTAAAGTAACCTTATTCAGAAACTTGACACAACAGACATACTGTTAAGAATAGCCTTTGAGGACCAACATTGTTTTCTATTTGTCCTCTTGTATTTTTGTGCTCAGCTGGACGTAAGACCGCGTGTTGTATTTTAAATACACAGTAAAATCATGTGTATTTACAAAACGTATTCGTCATGCTTTAGAAATGTTGTAATGAATGATTTTATTAATAGCGGTTGCCAAAATGTTTATAACTACTTTAAGATCTTTTAACTATTGTATATATTATACTTACATTAACCTCTGATACTTCTACTAAAACCTAAATTCATCAAATTCAACAATAATTCCTATTCTGAATAAAGTATATGAGCACAAATTAATGTTAACTGGCACTTGGACGAGAATAAATCTAAGTTCTCTAAGCCAGAATAGAACTAAGATGTTTTATCAGCTGTGACATCACTTATTTATACAAGTTTTGCTTCTTTCTATTAAGTCTTTTAGAAATAGATGCTGACTTTCAACAGAGCCTTAATTTAGGTGAATGGGTTTCGTTTTACCCCATGCGTAGATCTGTACTTTCGTCTTCCTATCATTAATTTTTTTCTGCAGTTTCATTAGAGGCAAAATGCTAAAACTGATAGAAAGCATGACCAGAGGACATTTCAAAAGAATAAATGGGATACTGCTAAGCACAAGAATACTTTGCGAATACCGGCGAATATATTAAAACACCTCAGAACCTGTCATGATTACAAATGTTTACTTTACTCTGCATTGGACCTTAGCGGTAGTGCAGATTTGGCTATCATCACAAAGTTTTACCGACAAATTGATAATGGGACTAAATACGAATTAAGGTTACTTTATGGCTGAAATATTAGGTATAGGCAGCAGTTTTTTTTAAAACAACTTGAATCGCCGAAGTTGACGATTAAAATCAGATGCTTGCTGACTACTTTCTGCATGCCCAAGTGTCGTTTTCTGCCAGCTGGGTCAGCTCCAAATAAAAGATGCCCCTAATACAAGTGAATTACTCTTTTTTAATTTTTTTCCAAAACACTTATCCTACATTTATACGGGAAGATTATAAATGAATTGTGATTAGCAAAAAAAAAAAGTTAATGGCCCTTACCTCTGCATCTCTCCCGGTGGTAAAGGTTCTTGTGAATTATAAAACACAGGGATCAAAATTACCTCGAATATTTAGTGTTACAGGTGCTCTTTTTATTGTGTGGCACGGACGTAACTCATGTTGTAGCGCTCTTGCCTGGCCGCTTGTTACATTCTTTGTTTAGGACCCTCGTTGTCATGTGAGCCTTGAGCTTTCACGCCTGGTCGTGGGTCACGTGATGAGCCTGGTGTGTGGAGATACACAGCGCTTTTTATCTAGAGAATTCCTGATACGCGTGTTTACTGTTGAGTAGGGTCCATATGGACTGTTCGAGAAGTAGAAAATTCTCGGCTTTGGGTGTGAAGGTATATAAAGGGGCTGTTTTTTAGAACCAGGGGGCAGAGAGAGACAACAGAGCAGATTCCAGCGGACGCAGAAGCGTGTGTCAGATTCTAAGAACTTATCCGACGAATGCGGCAATTATACATTTTCAAAGACTTTCTCCTGGGTTTTATACATTTGGACTTCAGTTTACTTTCTGGGTTGTTGCAAGAACTTTCCACAGGACTGTCATTCTCCGAGAGTTTACATTTAAAGGACTTATCGTGGTGACGTTATTGGTATCCAGGTACTGTACCATTATCTTTCTGTGTGATTGTATTGGCTTGTTGCTATAACGCTGTTTTACTGTATAATTGTATTGATTTAGTGTATTGTATTGTTAGAGTTGTTTTAAGAATAAATTATAGTTATTTGTTAACAAAAAACCACTGACTTCTTTATTCATTCCCCTAGACTTTTCACGCTGCCTAGTGTTACAGAATCTGATTTGTTTTTATCTCCATTACAAAATTTGTGTTCATCACGCATACGTGATCTGTTTATATTAGGTTCCGTAATAAGTGGAATGTACAAAGAGAGTTATTCCAACCCTGCACACCATTTTATCAACATTGGTTAATAATTTTTTTAAGTTGCTGACATACAAAACAACCAATCAATGGGGAAAACATAATAATGCCCGTGAGTGTTTGAAACGAAATCTTTAAACGGGCCATGCTGTCTCTGAAACCAAATATGTAATAGCGAGGCAAGTGTGGCTTCCACAGAGTTCGTGGTTTTACTGTAAACTAAGTATTCTATTATCGTTTGTTAAAACTCGTGTCATATAATAGTTGAAAGATAAAAAGGTACTACTAAGTTTATTCCGGGGTCAATGGTTGATACATAAAGAACGGAGTGAATAGCAGTTTATGGGATAGCCAGGTTGACCTCGATGGTAAATGGCCACATAAAGCCTGCAGGCCCTCCACAATCACGGCATGTCTCTATAATGAAGAAGAGTTGTTCAGACATCCTTGAGCCAATAAAGAGGAAATATAAGACGCAGAGAAATCATAGAGTTACGGGTGACTCACACGTCTGTTCCACCACCCCATGGCGACTCAATCGAATGCTTTACGATGCTCCACGCAGTGCGTCTCTGCCGAGAGGTCATGGCCCCCGAAATCAATATATCGGGGACCTGGAATGCTTATTTTGGTGGTTGTTTGCTCGTTTTTTTTTACCCCTGAGTCATCTCAGTCATCTGTTAATCAATATTAACGCAGTCGGAATGAAGACCGCTCCAACAAACGTTATCATTGGTGTGACTTTATTATTGAATCAAATGTCCGCTAATCCGCTGACTCAGAGTACACGCTCATTCGACACGACAAATCATCTTCTTGTCGGGAAAAACAATACTATCAAGCCAATTTCTTGCTATATATCTGGCAGCCTCGTAGTGATCGGAATCAAGGAGCTGTATGGCCATCCGGCAGGTGTATGTCTCTCCATGAGACTCCGTTTTCCCGAATCTTATCGTCCTTCAGCCTTTGCTCAGCACTAAATGTTACGATTGCAGATGTTGCGTTTGATTATATGTTGCCAGGATGATGCATATATAATTAACGGATATTTTGGTAGGACGTATAATCTAACTGATAAGGCATTTTATCTGTTTATTTATTTCAACATCTTTCAGGGTAGCCTTAATCAGAATAAAATCCTGTTGACAGGAACCCCCCCCCCGCCTTTTTTTCAGCCGCTGCACTGTCCTCTGCAAGGGTTCCAGGCCAATTTTTGCAGCTTGGAGCCCCCCTCTTTCCGGACCCGAGACCATTTTTTAGGTTCTGTCATTGGTCCTCTAGCTGTGTCGGACAGCTCTTTTTTCCTAAATCCCAAACCTTTAATTTTGAGCAATGTAACAACAAACCTTACAACAGAGTTTTTTAGGTACCGCGCGAATCAAGTTTGACCACCCTCTTCAGAAAGTTAATTTTGATTTTCAGTGTATAATTTACCGAATTTTACCTCACGTTGGGTGGACATTTCTTTCAAGAAACACCAAGAAAATTATGCGTTTTTAATTTAAACAACTGTTATTTTCATGATGTCTGCTGACCCTATGAACTTTTTATCAAAATATGCCCTCCCACATTAATTTCTGAAAACAGTGGCTCAGAATCCAACTTTTTTTTTGCCTTAGACATTTGAACTGGCATTGGTGGCATCAGGGTATATTTTATGGAAATTTTAGAATCACACAACCTTGAAATTAACGATCCCCAGTCAGTATAAACTGAAGCCTATATATAGGACTCTACTATATAGAGCAGTTGGCGGCTTAATTAATATTATCACTGCATAATGAATAAAAATAGGACAATTTTTTAATTAAAATTAATCAAAAATATATCAGACTGTTTGCAATTTCAAGCTCGCATAGTAATCGATAAAATTTTATAATTTACTCTTGGGCATAAAATTGGTTTTCTTTGTGTGACTAGAATAAACCTCTTGATTTTAGAAATACATAAATTCAGAATTACAACTGCACATATCCATTTATATACCCTAGCTGCCATTGCTTAGCTTTAGGAAAATCGGAAGTGTAGGATACTGCCATCTGGTGTTGGAATGGACTGCAGTTATTCCTGCACTCACGGATGGTTCATTTTTTTCTGGCAGGTAAAATGTAAAATGAGATGAGAGAAACATAGCAAAATTGATGTTTTTATAAAAAAATTAATCAAGCAAGGCTTGGGTGTAGGTAATATCGTTGCACAATTGTGATCATAACTAACAGAGAACGAGTCGTGCACATTTAGATTTTATGAAACAGTCATTTGATCAGCCTAAATACCGAAAGAAACATGACCTCATTTTTGTCTTGATTAGGCATGACATTTTTGGACTGGCTCCACGGCTTTGTAGCATAAAAGCAAGAGAAATAGAAATCTAATACGACATCATTATGTACTGAATAACAGCAGTTCATCAATGTCTTTTCAATCAAAAAGCGTTATATCAACCAGTAGCGTATAGATACGTTGGGATACGCGAAATCTGCATTATCATATATCTGCTGTAATATATCGTTAAATGGGAGAATTTAAATTTTTAAATAATGCGTTTAAATATTTTTTATATGTTTTTAAATTATAATTTAAAATAAATATTGTATTTAATATACAGGGATATGACGAATTTACATTGGATAAAACAGAGAAGCAGGTTATTGTCTTGATATAAAATTTCAAATTATTTTATTGACTCTCCAATCCAAATTTAAGTTGAACCTCAAATCAGATATTTTGAACTGTCGACTTTCTTTCATCTTTCACCTTACTGATAGACCGGAGAAATGTATCGTTGATGGGTGTAATGCTACTTGATGGGCTCACGTAAACAAGTAAGGATCAATACTGATTAAGCTAGCATTCTATATATGTGCGGTACGTATGCGTAATGTAGCTACAAATGAACGCCTGTGATTCCATTAATATTAATGCGTATGGAATATGTATGCAGCAAAATTGGGCCTATAGTATATAGAGCTGCAAGAGTAGAAAAGCCATCTGCCATAGGACTACCCTATCACTGAAGTCACAGTTTGGAATTTTCCCGTCCTTTACCATGCATATGGGTTTTTCAATCGCTAACTTGCGCGATCGAAACTTAATGCACACGCCTACTTATATATGTAACCACTCTAAGAGAATTTTATGGGTGCGATTTTCAGCTGCTTACGCATACGTAATATACGTACTGCATACGCATATATGGAATGCCACCTTAAGATGTAGCTCTTCCTATTCACACATATTCATTTAAAAGAACTCATTATAGCTGAATATAGGACCAACCTTTATGAGATCGAAGACATTCGACCCGTCTATCGAAAACCCGTCCATCTGGGACACCCCCACGGCCACACCTTAAAGGTGCCCATTTTACCTTTCTTTCTTTTAAAAAGAATGTAAGTTATTTCTGGCCTTCTCTGTGTATATATTGTTACGGAACCTAATATCAACAGATCACGTAGTCGTGACGAACACAAATTTTGTGATGGAGATACAAAAAAAAAATCAGATTCTGTAACACTAGGCAGCGTGAAATGTCTAGGGGAATGAATAAATAAGTGTGTTTTTTGTTAAAAAATAACTATAATTTATTCTTAAAACAACCCTAACAATACAGTACACTAGACCAATACAATTACACAGTACAATAACAGTATAACCCAAAATCAATATAATCACACAGCATAAGAAAAAAAGTGCACAGTACCTGGATATCACCACTGTCACAGCGACAAGTCCTTTAAAATGTCTAAACCGGATGAACTGTTCACACAAATCTTCTCAGAGAATAACAGTCCAATGTAATCACAAAATCTTTCTACTGTAATCATAAGTGAAATCCTGACAGTGATCCGAAAGGCAAACTGAAGACTATATAAAATCCGTCACAAATTTAGAAGAAAATCTATAATTGCCGCACTTATCAGAAAAGGTCCACAACTGACTTACACGCTTCTGTGTTCACTGGAATATTGCTCACTCTCCTCTTGGCTCTAAAACACAGCCCCTTATTTATAACTTTCACCTCAAGCCGAGAACTTTCAATTTCTCGAACAATCCAAAGAACCTAACCTGATACATAGTACACACGCGTTAAATGAAACATCTAGAACAACATCGCTGTGTTTCTACATATCAGGGTTCACACGTGGGCCTGCCCGGCTCGGCCAGGCGAGAAAACCCCAGACTAGCATGACCGCTGTTTACACGTCAGACCCCAAGCATGGGCCGGACTATGCCGTAATGGCAACGGCCAATGCTAGCGCTGCACATACACATACAATAAAAGAGACATCTGTAATAAAGTAAGATGATCCAAGGGTAATTTTGGTTGTTAAAAGTTCTTATAAGGCCTTCGTGAGGGATGTTTGAACATGTATATCAAAAACATGTTTGTAAACGCAGCAATGTTGATCAAAAGAATAAAAACGATGTAACTAAAGGTGGTAGGTTGCATATATGCGGAGGTTGAGCGGTCACTTGTTGCAAAACGCTATCTTCAAACCTCTGGTTTATCTAACTTGCTGCCAGAAGCGTCTGATACTGCCCTGTCACGAAGTCTTAAACCGGAATTGAATTCCGCAAAGCACATATACGAATTTTAGTTAGCGTTAAAAAATTGAGGCGGTTATCTCCATTATTATAAAATAATGGTTTGTCTTTCAGTGATATTGAAATTCATAAGATAAGATTTCATTTTGTTAAAGATATCTACAGATATCCAAGTTCATCTTGCAACGTATTTAACAAATTCTAAATATATAAGTGACATATTTGAAACTGACCTGTGGCTTTGAAGCAGGTGTTTGCTAGATATAGAACCATTTGTTACAAACATCTTAATAAGTTAGTATGTATTTGAGAAAGTGAATGGGATTGAATGAACCAATTAAAAAGAAACAGTCTTAACAAAGCTTTATTCGTCCGAACCAGTTATTAAATGTTGTGCCCTCTATTATAATACTACTTAATCATATATTATGATACTCATTGCTGATCCTAAATTCAGTTCCGAATAGTTTAAATTTTACCATTTTACCCAGGAACTGGGCAGGACGGTAATGGATTGGATTCGTGCGGTCAGATTTGTTGTGAGGTCCAGAACAAATTTACCGGCAACCAGTAACGGAGGCATTAGGTAATAAACAAGTCAGTGAACGCTCTGAACGTCAACAGAACGTCTCTTAAATAAAATCTCCCTGTCCGGATAAAAACGTTCTAATTGGTTTGGGTAATGACCGGAATATGGACGAACTGTACGGACGTAATTGATGCTACGTTAACGCACTGATGATGTTATTCTTCTGTTCCAGGAAAATCGTCCCCAATTCAGGCCGCTATCATTTTCTTGTTATTTCTCTCACTGTCATGTCGGGATGGCGATTGCTCCCGCCCCGCATCCTTTGGCTATAGGCCAAACCAAAAAGTAAACTGTTATTTGCCATCGCCGTCATATTTTCGGTGATCATTTTCGTATGAATGAGCACCAAATCTTGGTTAAAGTTGCTATTTATGCTCTTGCCTCGATAATCATGTTTTATCTCCGTTTCTCGGGTTAGCTGTATCTTTGTTTTATGTTGCAAGTAGGCCAGGGTCGCCGGTCAGCGTCATTGTGTTGTGAGACAAAGGGGTATTCAGAGCGGTTACCCAGTGCACCGCTTCCAGGTATATGTCATTGCAGTAGGGACATTGAATACTATTTAGTGAATATATTTTAGCCTTAGTAACGAAGCAGTATCAGGCTTTGTATTGGTCTTATGAATACAGATAAGCCTCCAGGGTAGAATTCTATTTGAGAGGGCCGCATACTCAGTTTGGGGACAGTCTGTGAGTCTTCGGTGTCCAGGAGCCAGCCACCCAGCAGCCATTTGGTGGACCAGTAAAGTAGTTCCGCCGGTCGGGGTATAGTGCCACCAGTCGGGGTCAGCTGCCGCAAGTCTGGTTCAAGTACTGCCAGTTCAAGAGGTTTAAGACTCTGTTTTAACTAGATGATTATTATTGGTGTGCAACAGTGAAATTAATGTAATGCGTAACAGGCTGGGAACCCTATCTGGTATTTATTTAAATCGTGTATATCGAGTTACTTTGGTTTTGTTTGAATGTTTGCCCAAAAGTATACAGTGATAAAGCTTATCAGTGCGATGGTGGAAGATGGAGTTTACTTCCTTCAATAGATTACCAAAATAATATATATATATATATATATATATATATATATATATATATATATATATATATATGTAAACAGTCAGTGCCTGTACGTCTTCTCCCCCTTCCCCTCCCACCCACACACACACCGCCGAAAAAAATGTTGGATCCGCGCTTGCTCAATACTATGAGTGGCATGTGATCACTACTGTCTCATAAGGAGGTTCAGTTATATGGAAAATATTGTCTTGAAACGATATAACAAACTGCCTCAGACAAAAACACCAGTGCTCCTGCTGTTATACTAACAAGCAATAGAAGTAGCAATAAACAATATAAGATTGCCCGCTTCCCCTTCTATCAACCGTCAACAACCTAGCTGAGCCTAACGTGATTCTCTCGTGGCCTCTGACGTCACATGTGCGTCACTCTTCAAAATTGACGGCTCAAGGACAGTATTTTCAACGTGTATGTCAAAATACCTCACGTTACAATCACAAGAAAAAACAGATGGCTCTTTACATTCACTTCGTCAGAACAACAATTACTATTTTGTCCGGTGTTTGTTTTTTTCAAACTAATTGGATTTCAAGGACATTTATGGAAAACTAGAAATTTGCATTGTAATGAATTCAAGCCTCCGCCTTTCATTTATTCGGCCCATATTCCAAAGTCCACTCCTGCATAACTGAATGTACATTTGTGGAAATCTATATTCCTGATCATGTGCCGGAGACACATCAAAATCTTTTCATGTGTTAAAGGCTTATTCTGGAAGTGCTAAAAAATCATGGGATTCCGTTAATATCCGTGTGAGTTATGTTATGAACAAACACACACCCACACAAACACACGAATGGGAATGAATGTATGCCATCCTCGCAAAGGCAAACAGATGAAAAATCGTGTGGTGTAAAAGAATATTTGCTGCTGATCCTATGAAACCTCACTCCTGAAGTCAAAGTTGTGACATTGCACACCGTACGCTAATATGAAATTGGGGATAATAATTACTGACATGGGCAACAATGCTATTAGAGTTATTATGTTTTAGTAATTCCCAAATCATATAATAACGGCCTGTATTTGCACGGTTGGGAATTTAATCAGAGTAAAACGGGGTTTCACAAGATTAGGCAAAATCATTAACTTCATAATAGACAATTTGTTAATAGATGTCGATAAGGACGCAGCTGGACTCGGGGGACTTTCCAAAGTGACGTGTGATGTCCGGGATTTTAACCTTACCCTATTAGGCCAAATTTTAAGGTCTATGGGTGCATCCCCCCTCCTCTACCCCTTCAAAATAAGAATAAACTAGTAATGCATTCCAAGAAATGTGTCCCATGGTTGCATTCACTTTTTCGGCCCATATTCCCTGGTTCATTCGTACACAAGTAACTGCATTTGTGAATATTCCTTGATGCCGTTCCCGGATCCATTCAGTAGCCGGATCCACGCGCGGATCCAGGATATTTTGCAGGGAGGGGTCAACGGGTGTCATGCAATTGTCCAAATCGTCTGACCCCCCCCCCCCCCCCCCAAAAAAAAAAAAAAAAAACGTCATGCAGAAGATTAGTCTAAAAAAAGGTCGTTGGTTGAGAGCAGGGGAGGGGGGTCAACCCCAAAAACCCCCCTCTGGATCCGCGCCTTGGATCCACATCAAATTTATTGGCCCAGTCCCGAAATTCTGAGGCACCGTTTTTTAAACAAATGTAAAACTGTGAATGACAAGACATTCACATACTGCTGCTGGAATGCTTTAGGCCTAATTAGTTTTAGTGGCAATCATTTTAATCATTTTGCGTCACTGTTGAGATCATCAACATCTCTTTGTTGTAATTTTTTTACCAGGATAACTTTTTAATATCCCAAATTTCCCATCAGACTCTGGTTCGACTGACAAACAAGAAAATCAGACATTGGAAACAAGGATATGGCTCTTTTTTACGTGTAATTGCCAATTCCCTTAGCATTTCTCCCCAATATTGATTAAAGAAATTGCTTTTACCAGATGAGCCACACTGTTCAAGGCGCAATTTTCATCAAGCACGGCCGGACAGCCGCGAGACCCGACGAGAGTATGGTGTGTTGGACTTGGTTTGTCTCGGCAACATGTCGGTTCAGCGGCCAGCCAATACCATTTACGATCACCCTTTACCAGCAGTTACAAATGACGGCCTTGTTTGCTGTCGATTCCCACATTTATAAGTGATCAATGGCGGTTTCATCCCATGTATGTGTGTTCATTGTTAAAGTCTTGATGCGGCTTACAAGCCGTTATGTTGCGTATAACACGCACATTTGCCGGTTTATCTCCTCTTAAGACATATACTACACATGAATTTTATCTATTTAAAAAAAAAAACCACTACCAGTGGCGGATCCAGAGAGGGATCCTCATATATATTTTTTTTATGTAGCAGGTGCCTAAAAATTTCCTCTTTAGATTGCATATTTAAAAAAGTTTCCAAATATGGGTGGGGGACACTCAATTTCCTTCCAATCTACCTCTAATTAACGTTAAGGAAAACATGGTGAAATTTAAATTTACAAAACAAATTTAAAGAATGTAGATTTTATAATGCCGTTCAGCCACCAACCAAATAATTGAGCCCCCCTGTTCTCGAATTTCCGGATCCGCCACTAACTGTCACGTTTAACTCATAAAAATGCATTTTTACTGTTATGGCGTACTGGAGGTACACTTTAGGAATGAAAATATAGCTGCGCATTCTCAACAGCCCCTACACACGCCTTGGTGTAATGTATAACACATTGGAAATACTAGTCGACATTTTTATACTCCCGTCTAAAGGAGGGTAGTATTATGGAATGTACAGCGTCCGTCCATTGGTGTCCGAGATAACATACCACGATTACATACCAAAGAATTGGGGGATTTTCATGGAAAATTATTTACCAGTAGAAACTCGCTATAAATATTTACTGATAATGTATCTCACCTGATTTCAATTCTCGGCATACCCAGTTATATAAGTCAGAGCTAGGTCACCAGATTTCTGTGTGGTATTGCTGTGATAATTATTTTTTTGATGGATTTTCGTTATATTCAGTATGAATGTTTACCCAATCAAGCAACTCGCCTAGTTCAATACTCTGCAATACCAGCGCATATTTAATGAGGTCAAAGGTCACAAGACATATGACGGGCGGAAAATGTACTAGCTTTTGCGGTACGCTAGCTGTGTATTATAATGAGCGGCTTGTGATGTACTTCAAAGTCATTCGCCCTGCATTATCATGCCCCGCTACATCCAGCTACCCAAATCGACCGCCACTTTACATTAGCGGAAGTAACATCTCTTGAACTTCCGGTACACACCGTTGACTCAGTTCATATTGGCACTACAGTGGCCTCTCTTTGCTGTCAATAAAACGAAAGGCTCGTAATCCTTGAAACAAGCCTCAAGAGTATTGGTAAATATATAAGCGACATTAAGCCATTCTTCCGGAAGTAAAGGGTCGTTCACCTTCCGGTAAACGGTCTTTACTAACATGACTGAGATGAAACTCTAAAGTGATCGACTGAGAGCAGCAGGATACAAAGAGGACTGAACTTCGGTCATTCGGTGCACGATTACACGGACGTCGCCCTGTTTGCAGACACGGTTGGATACCGGTGCTACCGGTGTCCTCTGGTCAACCTATATGAAATAATTATATGTTAAATCAATGAATAATAATAATCTCCGCCCATGTCGAAACCAAATTTTAAATAGAACTCGAAGCATACATTAATACCGCCGGCATAGCGTTTGCTTCTATGAACCTCTGCGTTCAACAGTTATGTATAAAAGTGCGAGGATGTTGCCCCCCCCCAAATCAAAATTAAAAACCATTTTTATAAAGTTATGATATATTGCAAATATTGGATCAGTACATATCATTTACAAATTACTACAACACATATAATAAATGATGCAGGCTGATATGGCAATGTTTTAAGTTGAGACGACTTAGAAAATAGTTTACACAATCATTTATCACAAATGAGGTGCAATATGTAATTAAATTTATACAACACGTTTTGCGAGACAAGACGAGTGCTATCAACTGTTATATGAAAGTTTTATGATAAGAATACCCTAGTCATGTAACAACAAGGAAGATGAAACTTAGATCTCATATATCTCATGACAATGCTGATTTATGTCTCTTTTAATTTTGTTTTTTCAATATACCTTTGCTTTCTTATAAATTTCCTTCTCATTCTTCAGCTCCTCGCGTTTTTCGGTTACAAAGCTGTCAGACGTTTAGTCAGAACTTTTTCAAGATTGCAGTGTTTGTTTTTCTTGAAAACTCTGCTGACCTCTGCAATAACAATCCACTTCCTGTAAATATGACAATATTCGCTGACAATTTAGTATATTGCATGATACAATAATGTAAATTTTTTACTGACAGTGCATGAAGTTTAGTATAAGAAGTTTATTTCAACACAGTGAGCTGTCTTTGCAGGAGAAAGAAGATTTTGTTCAGATCAGAGGAAGTGAATTAAAATGTTGTAGCAAGTCATGTTTATAATGTAACAAGTGATGGAAAGATGTGGTCACTATTACTTACAAATGTGAAAGCGAATAATTCACTGAACTATTAATGACCATCCTATTTCAATTACTAAACAAATAACTAAGCCAGTAAGTAGATGTAACTGCTTAACTAAACTATATATTGTATATTGCACATTGATATGTTAAAACAATGTATTTTTAAATTAAAAATACAAATATAATTTCACCTTGGTTGGGACTTACAGTGCTGGTCATTTCTTTTATACTTCTGACAAGGGCATATTTCTGTTGATTTCTAGGCGTCTCCTAGCAAATTTTCTTGCCATTTTCTGTGCAGTTTCCTTGCTATAGAGCCCTTTTTTATCATTTCTTTCACAGGACTAATGTCTTCCATCACTTCTTCATCCTTGCTTGGGAAGTCTGGCTGCCAGTTTAATCCCCCCTTTTTTTGGTATTTTCAGTCCTTTTCTTGCATGTGGCAGCCTTTTGTTACATTTGCTTCACTTTCCACAGTTTAACATGACTTCAAGGACTCCAAGTTTTCAAAGTTTATGGCAGAAATTACCCATTTTAATGCAATGGATACTTTAAATCCTTCCCATCCCTCATATCATCCTCTGAAACTTTCCTCTGCTAGGCAAGGCCACTCACTTTAGTCAACTGTTAACACACATGTCCACTGGGGTTCGCAGAAAACTGACTGTATATTGTGGAGGCTAATGTTTCTAATATTTTAATTTTTAAATAATTCTAATTTTAGTCGACCAGATGGAGATTTCAGCTGAATCTATTTCAAATCAAAGCATGAGAGTGCAAATTCTTTGAAGAAGCTTTCCCCAAGATGCCTTCTGTTGACGGCTGGGGTGTGCTGATTGATGCTTGGGGCATGCTGCTAGATGCCTATGACATGCTGGTGGAAGCCTGGGCTTCTGGAATTTCACGGTCAATACTTTGCATTCTGGTTATGTGTTATAAACCATTTTATCAGTTTCTTATAAGGCTGATATTGTTGTTAATCTTACAAATGTTCGAAAATCCTTGTCTTCATACTATATCTCACTGGCATCTATTCCACACTGAACTTTGATTCCCTGCTGCAGTCCCTCAACACTCCTGGGAAATGGCAGGACGATTACCAGTTTGTTCTGCTCATTGATTATAAAAAAAACTTCACTTCTTGCAATGTGTCAGCCATCTATATGCAAAATGAAAGCACCTCAAAATAAGTTTATCAAAGATGAACATGAGGCTTCAGAGTAACAAATTATTTCCCAACAAATCTGTACACAGGCAAAGGACAGTAGTCTTTGGCATTTACTTTTCTAACTTCCCCTGTATCCAGTTTTCTGTGGCATTTCCGCCAACAGAGCCTTGTTTTTATAATATGTTTATACTGGGTGTGGCTTATTGACAGAATCAGTATATCTGTTGCTGAATTGTTTTAGTTTATCATTTAAACTGTTCAGTGTGAAATATCCTTTAGCTACCAGCATGTCAATGCAGCCTGCTTATTCAACATGTATAATTCCTTTTAAAGCATCATCTCGATATTAGGAGGAAATCCCAAATATACATGGAAATACGGTAATTAAGGTTGTAAAGGGCATACAAGTTTGATTCCCCAATCATTAACTGAGAACTTCCCATCTTATTACCAATTAATATCATCCTATGATGTTAAACAAAATCGGCAAACACTTCTGACATTTCTAGAAAAGCTTTTAAACATACCCTGCAAGTCCATTGGCTGCTAAATTAGTGATACTACATAGGCAACAGATCCTTATATTCGTTTTTGCAACCTACTAAAAAACTGAAGTCTTTCAGTAAGGGATCCAGAATGTGTCCATACACAAAATCTACAATGTCTTTACGTTTTGCTGATATTACTAACTGTTATGTTTGCACTTATGACAAACATTCTGCTGGAAAGTTAGCCAAGGTCAATAGAAGCCACACATTTTATGCACACTTCTGCTTGTTCCATAGAGATTACATCTTCCCAGTCATCTGTGTACAACACTAACTGCAATGAAAATTCTTCCCATGTGCGAATGCTCCATATACATCTGGTTGGGGTTCTATAGGTGTTTGTATATATTCAAGGACTTCATACTACTTCAACAAATTTTGTAATTCCAGAAGAATTGAGACATACACAGAACGTCTGGTGTTTTCCCATCATTAAGTACATTTTCAACAGGAGCAACATTCTATTTTGTAAAAAGAGTCTCTTCGTTTGTCAGTAGCAAGCTCTCCTTCAGTTAAGGAATCCACGTTGGTATGCTTGAAGAGCACATTTTCTTCCCACATATAAAATCACAAACTTGGTTCAAAACATAATGTGGAAATTCAACATCTAGATTCTTTCTCTAATTTGTGCTTTTATCAAAGTCTTTGAGAGCTGGTGAACACTATTAAGTTCTTCAGTGATTTCTTGGGAAGCAGGTACATGGAACATGATATAAAGTCAACATTTGGAGAGGAGACAAAGCCAATTTGTTATGCAAGGAACTTTGTAAAACCGATATTTCACAATCTGATTTTGAATCAGAGACATTTTCTGAGTTTTCCAGTCAATTTCAGGACACCTGCCGTCATCTTTATCCAGTACACTAAGGCCATTAGGTGCATGAACACTGCCTTCATCTACCGGCCACTGTATATCAGTGCAAAAATCTAATGCAGTGGAATTTTTATGCTTTGTGCTCAAATGGGCCCTGAATGTTGAGGATACATTTAACTGAAAAGGACGTCCAGACTACGGACAGTTCACCATATCATTTTTGTTTACATGAGCTCGTAGATGACCCAACATTCCACTTGTAATTTTCTCTATATAAGAACACATGTGTCAGATGAAAATAATATCCCTTTCATTATGAGTAGTTTCAGCGTGTTCTCAAGATAAGTGTTAATGAAGTGTGACGTTTGAATGTGAATGGGCACTGCTCATGATGCATGGATGTGAGCAATGATTTGACTTCCCTTACTGTGACTAAGCCTGTAATGTCTTAAAATCCAGCGCTTTGAATTTAGTGTCAGCTGACAAAGTTTGCACTTAATAACATTCTGGTGTTTACCTTGGCTTTATTTGTCTCTCAAACATTCACAACAAGCTCTCAATCTAAAAAGAAAGACAATGTGAATTAGGAAAATATCAGAACTGAATAATACATGAAAACAATTAGCGCATGGGCCATGATGCTCAACCAGGGATTATCATTGAGATTTTACCAGACTCTGTATGTAATATTTGAACTCTCTTGATCTAAAGATTATAGTAGCTACAGCTGTTCCTGAGATCTGGAAACATAATCGACTTAATGAGCACGTACTGTACCCTTTGCATTTTCATTGTTTCAATTACCTAAAAATCAGCCAAGATTCATTCAAAATTCATTTAGTATTCAATTATATATTAAGGAATTGTAAAAATCTTATTTTTTTCTCTTCTTGACTACTGATTAGATGTGACACGTACAGTTTAGATTTATTCAGAGAAAGCAATCACAATATAAGTGGCAATAGTAAAATGAGAACCAAGCATTAAGGATGCTCTAACAGTTTCTCCAGCAAGACTGCTGTTACAGATGTCTGTTACATGTGTTGTTGACACTTGATTTGTGTGGTGCGGGCGTTGCTGTAGCTGTTGCAGGCACGGTGTAATCCGCAATGGTTGAACTCTGACGTGTAGAAACCCAGCGCTCATGCTATTCTGGAACTTTCTGGGCTAGTCGCGCTCTATGAGCGCGTGTCTTGTAATGTTCTTTGGGCGTGTATATTATGTATTGTTCATGTTGGGTTCTTTGGGATTGTTCGTGAAATAGAAGTTTCTAGAATTTTCGGATGAAAAGTTATAAATAGGGGCTGTGTTTTAGAGCCGAGAAGTGAGAGAAAAATATTCCATCGGACACGGAAGAGTGTGAGTCAGTTTAGGACCTATCCGATAATTGCAGTAGTGTCAGGGTTTCTACGAACTCTATGCAGATTTAGTGCGGCCTGTCTCCAGTTTGCTTTCGGGATTATTACAAGAACTTCAATATTGGATAAAAACAGATTGATTTTGTGATTGAATTGGATTATTATTCTCTGAGGAGATTTATGTGAACTGTTCATCTGGATTACACGATTTAAAGAACTTGTTGTCGCTGTGACAGTGGTGGTATCCAGGTACTGTACACTTTATATATTATACTGTGTAATTGTACTGATTTAGTGAATTGTAATGTTAGGATTGTTATAAGAATAAATTATAATTATTTGTTAACAAAAAAACACTGACTTCTTTATTCATTCCCCTAGGCATTTCACGCCGCCTAGTGTTACAGAATCTGATTTTTTTTATCTCCACAACAAAATTTGTGCTCGTCACGACTATGTGATCTGTTGTTGTTTGGTTCCATAACACCTGCAGTTTCCGGACAGCTTGTCAGAATTGATTTAATCACGAGGGATGCTCATTAGGATAGGAGTGCTGCTCAGGTCCATAATAGTACTTCGTGTATGAAAACACAAAATCATCAAATACAAGAGGCAGCAAAATTTTTAATTTAAATAAAATAATATTCATTTTTACATCATTTGATCGAGTGATTGAGGACTCCAGTCCGGACTTGAGTCTAATTTTCAAGGATTCACACTCGAGGATCCTCCACTTGGACTTGTACTCGAATTTTGATGCAAGGACTCGAGATATCAGGTCAAGTCCATCTCGAGTCCAGTAGAAAAAAAACTCGATTACATTTTATATAATGATTGTACATATGGGTGAACTACTTGCAAAATATAACTAGGACTATACATAACAAGTTTTAGCTCTGCATCAGATTAAATGTAATCAAACATTCAAGTAAACTGATGTGAAGCCTGGCTCTAGTAAAAGGACATTAATATTTACATTTTTTTTTCAAATATCCTTTTAAAATAATCTCAGTAAGCGGATTTTGACTCGGACTTGGACTCGGGTTCCAAATGACTCAGACTCGAATGACTTGGACCCGAGTGGTCTGGACTCTGACTTGCACTCGGACTCAGATGTTATGGACTCAACTACCTCACTGATCTGTTCTGTGGAAAAGCATACAAGAATGTAAAATCTATAGTGAAATAATTTCTGGTTAATAAGATAAATTTTTATTTTTCAGTAGTAGTAAAGAATTGGAGCACCATTTGCAGTCACATGATAAATATTCCCGTAAAGAAAACATGTAAACTTTATATATACATATAAGTATATAGTATATGTTGTTTAGTCAGATCCTGTGTTATTTTATTATGCCATGAAAGTCCCCTCTGCAGACCCTGGTGTACACAACTCCTCTGGGGGGGGGGGGGGGGGGTCTGTGTAAAAGAGGCCAGAGACATGCTTAATATTAATAATAAAGACACTGCCAATAGTCCAACTATGCTGTACATGTTATATATATAAACACATATCTTCTCACACATGTACACTGATTTATAAACTAACTAAATATATGATTTTGATTTCTAGAATTATTTAATACATGTATATGGTGGTTAAAAATCCAGCGTATTCTAAGGGATAGCTCGGTTTCAAAGTGACTTATTTTCATTTTCTTCATTTTCTTTCATTTTCTTCTGACAAAGTTACAGCAGATAAAATTGTCAAGATATGCTGCTGCCTGATTTGGTCCAGTGCTGAACCAAATTGGCAACCATTTCTATCATTTATACCATATATAAATACTTCTGTCCTTGCGGTACCGTTACCGGTATATACCATTATCACTATCTCCCAGGATTGAAGCACTGTCATAAGCTTTGGGCCCTTGCTAGGGTAAGGGGATCGTCTGCACATCGTTTTTCCCGCGACAAAATGGCCGATCTCGCGAGATCACGCGCGAGTTTACCAGAAGATACAGTCAACCCTGTCACTTCAACTTATTTTTACGAGTTGTGTCTACTAGGTAAGAGACGAGGTTTGAGCTACTGAATATTATGAAGTTATACTAATGCCCATCTCACATTTGTTTGAATGTTATATTCTAGTTTACATTACTATCAGATTTTACAGTGTAGGGTCTTTTTTACTGTTTTGACTTTTATGTCATAGGCTGATAATATCTGATAGCATATTTATCATTGAGTAATACAACAGGGCACCATGCAGAGTTCATGGAGGCAATTAGGTCATGAAAACATGATTTAGACCAACTAGCGAGTCAGACAGGGTACATATTGTATTCGTTAGGCCTAGAATTTTCTACCGCAACATCTAAGGAAGTACTGGGTACATCATTGTAGAGTCTTCTTGAACATCTGAAATAAGGTTACTGTGAACTATATTCTGCAAGATTATGAGGAAAATGATTTGAGCATGCTTATAGATAGACTTGCATGATTGTTTACAGTTAGATCTGGAAACTTTTAATTTGATTAAGATCCAGGCAGGTTCCTGAATAAAAAGCGAAAGATTGTGAAAGAACGATTTAAGCACTCTATTATAATAGTCAGACGGGCACAAATTGCAGCAGGTGGAAGTAGGAACTTTAAACTAGCATAAAGGAAATTGCCGATAAAATATTCTTGGAAATGCTTAATAAGATCACAGTAAAATATGTTAAAAGGACTAAGGGCTAAAAACATGATTTTGAACGCACTAGAGTTCGTTCTTCCCTATTGTTGACGGTTCCTTATCCAATATTTTTCACCAGATCATAATATCAATAATTGATGCATGTGTCACCTGTATGTCAGATTGAGCTGAGCGTCATGATCAATGGGCCACTTGTTAATTGGTTGATTGAGATCACAGTATATACATCTAGTTGGTACATGGCTTGAAGTACTACCACGTTTTTTTTCAGTGCAGAAGCGGATCCGGGGGGGGGGGGGGGTCCAGGGGGTCCGGACCCCCCCTTTTTCACCTGAAGCAACCTTTTTTAAGGGGTTTTAGACGTAATTTTGCCGCCTGGACCCCCCCTTTTTCAGACGTGATGACCTTTTTTTTAGGATTTTCATTAGTCCTCCTGGGTTGGACCCCCCCTTTTCCTAAATCCTGGATCCGCCCCTGCAGTGGGATAAGGATGTACCGTTTATGGGTTGTTTAGCATGCACCAACGCCGATTTAAATGCAAGGTAAATAGAGGGGCTTGTCCAGACAAATTTCCGGTGAGCAAGGTATCTCATGATTAAGCGCTGCGGCACTTCAGTGAGACTGGGATTTGGCGGTCATGTAAGACAAATATTATCGCAAGTTCTCTGTTTGTGTCTGGTGACGTCACGTCATCCATCCCATTAGACAAAGTCAATAAGACGTACTGTGAGAGCCGGTGCCGTTACACAAGGCAAGGGTTTCATTGAAGGTGGCAAGGTAGACCTTAAAAGAGAAATTCTCTAAGGAGAGGTCCTCCGCAGGCTGACCCAGATTGCTTCAAAGTGATCCTGTTCCCAATTGGCCTGAGGCCCAATCGTAAGTTTGTCTTTACAGATATTAGCTTCCCCAAAGCTTGCCCTAGATTTGATATCTTTGAATTTTCGTCAATGCTTCCGTTTGTATAAGACAGATTGGCCCCTCCGGACTGTTGCCAATACAATTTACTGCAGCACTCACATTTTTTTTCGTGATTTCAGAGTTGCAATAATAAATGTTTTGACACTCTTAGACATGAGGTCAGATAAATGTCAGTGTGCTTTGGGCTTGATAACGGATATAAGCACACAAACTCATTAAATATTCATTCGATGTCACTGACTAGAAGTTCGGGAATTTGTGTGCAGATAACGAACGGTCCAAAGTGCCCCGTGGTCACGTTTTCTCCTGCCATAATATATAAAACAACCAAGACATGCCCGAAAGAATACAATAAAGTATCCATCCAAAAACAGGTCAGTATATGCTACTTTTTATAAGCTGTACATAATTTATACTATTGGACATTGTAAATGACTGTGCATTAATGTTCTTGATCAAACTTCAATAATTGAATGAGAATGCAACTGGGGTGTCAAATATGTTAACAATATCTATATGTAAATTGTATCAGTCATATCATGTATCTTTTTAAATTGAAGCAGAACCTCCTTGAAAACGGCATTTGCTGAATAGGTTATCATGTTGAATTTTATTGTAATAAATATATATTTGAAAACTATAATATATGCACGGTAAAATAATAATACTATAATAACTGTAATTTATAGTTATTCATCTCCAATAAATCTTAAAAAATCGAAAACTACACGCTAAATAAAAACCTCTTCACAAAACAACATGCAGTAATTCAGTTATTGTAATACGGTCTTACTTTGTATATGATTGATCATAAACTCATGGTTTAGCTGCTTTTTGCCAAGTTAGAGTATGGCCGGATGACGTCTTTTAACTGATACGTTTAAATTTTCGTCATAGCTTCCGTTTGTACAATACAGATTGGCCCCTCTAGACTGATGCCCACACAGTTCACTGCAGTAACTTAATTTTTTGGTGCGATTCCAGATTTGCAATAACAAAAGAGGTTTGACACTCCTAGTTATGAGGTTAGATAAATGTCAGTGTCCCGTGGGCTTGATTACGGCTACAATCACACAAACTCATTAAATATTCATTCAATGACATTGACTAGAATATGTGGGAAGATTCCTTAATCACGATTTATCCTCCCCAATGTATTCTATACATGCAAAATATTATATTTAAGAAATCCAAGAAGTTAAAGTTTCACGTGTGCTTCTGTTTAAACCCTTGATCAACATTATCGTGGAGATTCAAAGATATTCATCAATATTCATGGCTGGTTACTTAATGTGTCGTTTCATCGAATGGTATCAACGGTTGAATAGGCGACTTCCCAGACTTGATCCAGGTTGATCGAGACATGTTGGCCATAATATTATAGGAGAGTCGAACATCTGCGTGCTGTATACGTTGTTGTTTTAAAATAGCTTTCGCATGGAATACTATAGATTGATAACTGGGTGATTCAGAAAGAATAAGGAGATTTTGTTTCTATGGTAATGGAAACTTTGAATTAAAACATTCAGAATTACGTTTAATCAAATTTATTAAAGTAAAAAAAAATTAATAATGGATTAATTTTTTTTTATTTTTGTTCTAAGGGATTCAGAAAATGGTTCATATCAGCAACAAAAGGTTAAAGATTTTCCGAAAGATCCATTTATCTAAAACTAGGTCAATATATATGACCGATCTATGTTAGCTACAGGACATATACTAAATTATTCATATTAGCGCATTTGTACTTTGAAAATTTGAAAAATATGCACCGTAGTATTTAATGTTTATATTCAGTCGCAAAACAAATTGAAATATGATATGTCTTTACATATAAGCTGAAATGTAAAACTTTGAATTTACAAACACATCGTCATCCTATACTTGAATAGAGCCACAATTCTGTCACTGTGCCAGATTTGACACAACAGTCAACTGACTGAATGAAATATACATTTAACTTTATAAACTTCCTGATAGATTATTTAGAATAAACCAATTTTCTACAAAATACACTATCATAAGAATCTGGTGTATGCATACGTAATTAGTTTTGGGGTTTCATTAGCTTTCAAAGGAGAATCATTTAATAACATAAAAATTATATCCACGTAATTTGATAAATATCGCTTTATCTAAATCCTATTCTAACTTTTAAGAAGTTGCTCATCCAAAAATTCTTTAAAAGACATAATAACCTATACGACGAAGAGGTTATGTTTCACCTTATATTTGAATGTTTGTTTGTTTGGAGTATTTCCAACAAAAATTGCTAGATCAGTTTCTGTAAATTTCAAAAGGGTTTGGGACATGGGTCAGAAATGACCCCATGACATTTTTGATAAGTTAGAATCCGGATAAATGGGCAGATCCGATATGATTGTTTAAACTTGGCGCTTTAACGAGTGACATTCTAGAAGCGAACGGGTCTCACAATCCTACTATAATTTTTAATTTTACGAATAGGGTTTGCTAAAAAAAAGAGTAGTTATTTTGACAAAGCAACAATAATTGCTTTTAATAAATAATTCAGTAACTGGGTATTCAATAGATATTATTATTAATATGTCACTTAACTCTCCTTGGCCAAGAGTGTGGCCGGAAGACGCCAGTCATTTTACATGTGCTCGTGTTTAATTAGGTCATATTTATGCTGAGAGGTATGGTAAATAAGTTAACCAAGACGTCCTTGTGAAGTTGTCAGAGTGGTATTTATCAGTGCCGGTTACTGCTGACATAATTGTATTCCAGATATTATGCTGATTTATATTATTGGATTCATTTATATTGATGTTTATTTTATTTCCTTTGTCAATAATAGCTGTGGGCGTGGGAGGTAGCTTCTATTTTATAACGATCTCATTTTCAGATGACCTGGTTTTTATCTTAACACAGAAGCTCTCGAGTAGCCTATTTATATCTTTATCTCCTTGGCAAATAGCACCCGTTAATTGAATAACTTTGACTTGGAACGATTTTAGCAACTTAATGATATTTTTAGGGTGCAGATAATTTTCAATTTGTTTCATGTTATGAGTGTGCGGAATGGGGTTTCGCGTGTCCATCTATCTGGGATACTTCGGACGGATGCTGAATGGGACAAATAAACGTTCGCAATGTCTGGACTGAAGGATATGAGTTTCTTATCAGGTGTAATGAATGATGAAAGCTCAATATTAACTAAAACAAACTTCTGGAACAAAATCCTATATTGCCCACAGGGCCCCCCAGTTTTAAGCGCATTCGTTAAGGGCATGCAGAAATGCCTCGTAAACGTCTATTTTTTTCAGTTTTCATGATATCCATTAATCTAAACAAACTATCTCTGTTCTAACTCTTGAATTTTGTTTAATTCAACGAATGTTTCGCAAGAGATTACTTATTATGTAAATGTAAAGAAAATTTGAGTCTTAATGTGTACAAAATTAAAAATAAGACATTTGGTGGCATATCAAACTAGTTTGCAAATGACAAAACGTGGCATTGCTTCACGTGACCTTGCAGCTTTTGCAAAGCTGCAAATCTTCAAGCAGTAATTATCATGCTTTAGCCACCTGGGCTTTTTCAATTCTTTTTATTTTACTGTTTACATGAATTATATCCGATACATGGAGTATTTTTTTTACTGAACTCCAGATTATTGAGTATTGGATACACATGTTTCATTGGTTGGGTGAAAAAAAAATTAAAGCCATGGAGAATGTCTGGATGTCAGGTGAGGCAAATTACGGATATTATACTCATGGTTAGCCGAGATTGACTCAACGGTCAAACGATGTCTCTCATGCATTCATCTTAAGCAATAGTTGGCTTCAATTTAAGCAATGATTGATTAAACTCAAGGGCCGTTATAAATATTTTTATTAAACTGACAATTTATCGGAACTTTGACGTGTACTCTTCCCGTCAGGTAATTTTATTATTCCGATTACTCGATTTTTGGTCATTTTTAACGCTAGTGGTTTAGTCTTAATTTTGACATGCAAAATGTGACATACGGGTTTTAGTTTGTAAGCAAAATGTCAACTCTAATGAGCGGTTTCGAGAAACTGGCAAAATAATATGTCAGGATTCGATAAGGGCAGGGGAGCTGACACGAAATACTCTGAGGACAGCATCCAGTCGAGGATTTATCTGCAGAGACAGTTTGGAGGAAGGGGACATGTATCGGCAAATTTTAGAGCGGAGTAACCGTTTTAACCGGGCCCAGATCCTTACATTATAAGTAGGATGCAAGGATGGCTTAGAGAACAAGCCCGTCATACTGTGTTTGCTACGGGCACAGTCTGAGGCGGCGCCGCAATATACATTATGCAAATCCTTAATATCCAAGCTCTCTGTATCTGTAAGGGGAATATTAAGTATGTACCGTGACCTGTGTTTAACATCCATGTAAACCCATATCAGCTCCCCCGAGGATCTGTCTGATATCACATAGCTGTTGTGTTATGTATTTATGGACGTTCCCACTCTCCTGTTACGAGGTGAGGGGTTATGAGGTGTCAGACAGTGGGAATTGTCCCCGTCTTTCAGGGGTGTGACCCTGGTGTCATTTAATAACCATGACGCATGTGTGGCATGAGGCATTGAGGTCTGTCTTGGAAATATGTTTAAAAACCTAATTCTAGTCTCCATTGTAAAACCAAAGTCAGCGAACACCTATTTTGTTGTAAATAAACGCCTCCATTTTTAATGCTAGCTTAAATAATCATTTACATCTGCAAACCATTGCGGTTTCGGACTTCTTAAAAGGGCAGTATCACACGCTTCTTCTCATTTAATATTATGGTTAACCAGGCCCGGTAACTACTGCACCTGCGGGTCTCGGTTGTGTAATCGTCCCCCAATCCAGGTCATACCACCGAGGGACCCCGAAAGACGCCCTCTATATGAGTGACACACCGCCTTCCTTGAGCCTGAAGAGCATCCAGCCTGAGTGGGGGTCTACCGTGAAAATCTTACCGCCTACCGGAGATTCGAACTCACGATCCCCTAGAGCACAGAACAGCTTATTCCTTTCCTACAATGGGACATGGTAGGCTTCTGTAATGCTGCGTCTGTACCATATTTTCATATATTACAGACTCAGACAGAAAAACTGACAACTGGTGGCCACCTGCTACATTGCAATCATGTAATATGACCAATAATGTTATCAGTAAGAAAGGAAAAAGATAGACAACTTCCGTAACATCCCTGCTGTTCTTTAAACGATATTTATTAGTATGCAACCTCGATGCAGATTTCTTATATAAACCCTTTCCATGCGCATGCGCGGGTCTCAATCATCGTCGGATTAATGAACATTAAGTTTTCGTGTACCGTCATTGCTTTTACATCTGAATATTCCAAGGCCCAGAGCAAGCAAGCTTTGCATTGTTTGCAAATGTAATATGCAAATATTGTCTATAAATAATAATTAAACATATTTAATATATAAACATTATAATGGACTTTGGTTTGAGTCCATATTTCTCTCCACTGTGTCCCTTTGTCCCACTTAATCGACCTATAATGACATTAAGACTATTTTGCGTGGCCATGTTTTTGTTGCCAGCAAGACGGATACCAGCCGGGAGGCTGAGGGGACCAGTGCTGTTACAATTTGTGTTGACTGACAGCACACCGGTCCGCACCTCGCGTGCATGGAGCCCGGTGCCGGCCGAGTGCCAGACCGCTCTTTTTTAACCTGTGGAAGAGGGTGGGGCGGTGTGCTTTTAGAGGGCGGTACCCTCAGCTTGTGAGCTGGTATCCGTTTGGCTGGCAACGGAACCATGGACAAAGTAGTCTTAATGGCATAATGGGTCAATGAAGCGGGAACCAAGTGCAAGCGTAAAATGACCTATTATTTAATATCTATATAGCATCCAGTTGTGATTCGAAGACAAGTACCGAGCCAGGCAGGCATGAAGACGTATAAATCTATCAATTTTCCTGTAGAGCGACACTTCACAAAATGAAGAGCAGTTAATTAGCCATTTGCTTCTACAATACCAGGCTTAGGAAAACGAAGTAATACAACACAGCCATATCTTAGAAACTCCAATGAGAACATGACCGTTATTAAGCGCAAGATACAAATATTCACTCAGGCTAAACGATATTCCAGTTGGTTGGCGACGACATGTATGGGGTGCTTGATACCATCGTCTCATGGCGCGCCCTCTCTCTGGGTTAGACCTCCATTTAGAATGTTATGGTTGGCTCTTAATATTATTCATGAGGTTTTACCTTCTCAGTGCACAGCGGTCATAGTAGTCTAGCTAATTTACAGCAAAATAGATAACCCAGGATTTTTTTTTATTTAAGCCTATATAATAAAGAGCTCTATCCATTTATTAGGGACAAAGCCTTTTGCAAGGATTATATTTTCGAACAATTCAGCACGTTGTGGATGCCTTAATTGTCTCATAGAAGGTGTCAATAAGGGAAGAGGAAAGTGAGAGGCTCGATGTGGTTTCAGAAATGACTGCAGAACAGGGTCTGGTATTAGTCGGTTTTAGCGGAAAACACCTTTTGTGATAATGGTACCGAAAAGATGACACTCAGATATGAAAAAATGAAATCCAGACAATGACGTAGGACTCGAGTCGAATTTTTTAGGCACTCGGGACTTGGATTCGAGAGTCCTGGACTCAGAATTGTACCCGGACTCGGAGGTGGGGACTCGAAGAATTAGTCACATTACATCTCGATTACAACAGAAAATAAACTCTGTTAGATATTATAAACATGTATGTACATGTACGAAGTACTAACAGAATATTACATAATAATAACACTATATATAGTTTGCTTAGCACCGGGAGCTATAAATGTAACTAACCATTATTGTAAACGCATCTGTTAACTAACTTAAAATGTAAAAGTTAATATGAAATTTCCATTTCAATTTCTTTTTACGGATATTTGTATTGGACTCGGTCTCGCGTACTTGGACTAGGAGAAGTTGGACTTGTACTCGAACCTCAAGGACTTAGACTTGCAGTCGAGTTGCCTGGACTCGGATATACACTCAGTCTCGGACTCGGATGGTGTTGACTACTGCAATTAAACCCGAATCCTGCCATAATTTGCTTTGAAGTTCCTCCGGTTCGGTTTAGAAGATATGGTCCTACTGGCCATAAAACGTCTCCACAGATAGATTCCAACCTTGATTCTATCCATATCCTTATCAAAATTAACTTAGCAGAAATTTCAAAACCGCTTACTTGGGCTGCCATTTTCAGTGCACACTAATACCCGGATGCCGCAAGTCGTATATTGGTATTTCGGTTCGACCGCTACTAATATATATATATATATATATATATATATATATATATATATATATATATATTTATATATACCTTTAACAAATTTACAGGGCTTGGCTTTCAAGGGGAATGTTCTATATGTATGTTAATGTGGATAAATTGGGCATTTTTTTCAATTACCTTTATTCTCAATTATACCTTATTTACTTATTATAAACTTAATAGGTAAAATAAACTTATTTACATTGGGGGTAAAACATAAATAGCGGATGGTAATCATTTCAATATGTCATATCAATCATCATTACTTAAAAGTATGATTTAGTCTTTACTCTTTGAGAAAGGTCAAGTGAAGGTTACGAGTTCCTTTATTTTTTACCAAACGTCCCGTTTTCTTTGTGTCGTGATCGGTGAGCTCTATAAACCTGTCTCTTCAGCACTGCCTGCCCACAGTTTTAACACCCACAGAGGTCGTGTGTACTCACAATTGTGAGTGAGTGGGCGGCACTGGGTGGCCTGTACCAGGGACTTAAATATGATTACAAACACCCGGCGTGAAAGCAGGGAGTTTGCCCGAAAGGAGTGAACGCCCAGCCGGACTTGATGGTTCGATAAAGCAGCGGCGCCCATCGACGAATTAGAGCAGGTCTTGTCGTGGAGGATTCGTAGAATGAAGCGCCTGGCTCTATCGACCCCATGCCTACACTCAGTCCGTTCTAACAGTTTGAATTTCATCGTGAGGCCGTCCTCAATCAAACTAACACTGCTGTCCGAAAGCCGGCTGTCGCAGTAGCAAGGATATTGTTAACACCGACGTTGCGTAAGGCAGTTTATTGTCCAGACAAAGCCGTAAGTGGTCAGGATAGTCCAAGAGCTACCCGAGGAAGGCAACATCTATACAACGGTGAGTGGGCTTTCGGTTCCTTTTCTGTGGTGCTGTCTCCCTTGTTTGAAGACTGTTGAACTGTTTAATCGATGCTTGTCCGGCTACTGCAAGCACGCTAGCAGTCAAAGAAATAAATGCCTCCCACAGGGGGCAATATTAACGGCACCTAAACTCGCACAATATCACTGCTGTTACGTAATAGTTACTTTCAGCGTATGTCACGTGATGCTGTATGATACGATGACGAAAGTCACATAGCTGGACCGGGAGAGCTAGCAAAAATAACACAGTCGGACAAACAGAATGTTTATGACGGAATGATAAAAATGTACAGTAACAGGGGAATCGTAATTTTGAACCACGTACGGACCTTACAAACCATTTATCAAGCTCGGGTTTTCAGCAGAATCCCGGTAGTAGCAGCAGGAGGTGACGTAAGCGATTGTAGACTTGATTTCGCAGAAGTTTAATATCCTCTAAACATCTCGATGTTTTTTCTTGTCGCGGCCTTCGGTAGAGGGCTTGCATGAAAGAGGGGAGTTTTTTTTCGGCGAGGCCAGGGGAGGGTGTGGGAGGGGGATACCCCCTGCTTTGATGTAGTATATATCTAAACACTTATGCTATTGTGGTGCAGTCATGAGTAAAATTCGGCGTCCAACTTTTATTTATCTCCATTTATCTTCGCAGATTGTTTAGATAGAAAATTGTGGCCACCTGTGCCACTCAAAGCCGGCAATTTCTTTTCGATCCACGACCGCTTATCACCTGCCTCTCGTTGTAAACTCCTTAAATAGTTTTGAGGTCAAGACCAAATTAAATTTCGCTGCTTGTGGGGATAAAGATGACAATCAAATGATCACATGACAAGGAGTCATGGTCACCTGTATACAATGAATATTCATGCAGATGTGTCAATTATCATCATTCCCGGAAGCCTTTTTCACGCGCGGCCTAATTGATAGCAATATACGTTATACGTATAACCCGATTAACAAATTAAATAATTTCATGAACTTGTTATTTTACATTTTACATTGATGTCGATGAATCATGACTATGTTTTCCTAATGTTTTAGGGAATGGCCTATAGAGGGCGCTTTATTTTGTAATGTTAATGGATACAGATATTCTTTTACCCACTCAGGTCACGAAATTAGTAACGGACCACCGGAAATCGTAGGCAGTTTTAGAGGGGGATCCGGCAAACTTTGCTAGCGCCGGTCCCCTTTGTCGGTATTTTTTTACAAATTCTTGTCCAAAGTGATTTTACTCAGGAATCACTCTAATGTATTAGTTGCTGTACAACAGGAATGCTCGTATCATCTAGTTACTTCCCATCTGAGCGACCCTTCGTGAGTTAGACATTACAAAACATTAAATTATGTACACAGCCGTGTAATACATTATAATATTAATGAAAACAGGGTTTATCAATTTATAAATGTATAGCCCAGTGAAATTCTTTGGTTTCTGGTAAATATATGCCTTGCCGGACTCTACTGTCTAATAGGCCTGGGTATCGCCTCCAAATTTCGTACTGCAATATGTTGCGATATTTAGTAGCGTATTTCGATACGTATTGCGATATTCTCATTGCATAAGATTTAAACGAAATGAGTGTGTTTTATATATATAACATATATATGTATAACTTGCTCTACTTTTTGTATTGAGCACTTTAGCTGAAACTGATCGAATTACTGCTATATATAATATATAATATATAATAAATATATCTTTATATATATATAAACTTTTAGTTATTGTATTATCAATCATTCGATATCTTGTTAGATATAATGGGACAATGAACATTTTTGCATATCAATTTATTTCAAACACGAAATATGGCAATATTCCATACTTATTTACTTAGTGAAGTTCGAAGTTCTTTAGAACTTACATGTAGGCCTACAAATAACTTGTCAACCAGAAATTACTGTTAACTTGACACCTATTCTTAATGCATTTACCAAAAGGTTTGCGGAGAGATTATAAATGAATGGTTACATATTGTAACCTTGTTCAGCACTTATTTTTCTTGTTTTTTTTATGGAAAAATTTGTCGTATACCAATCCGTCATCGGGCAGACATGCACATTTCCTGGGACGGACCTTTGTTATATGGTATATCATGCCTACTTGAACATTTTCCACTGAACGATCAAGGTAGCAGCTTTAACATAAAGCTTGTCAATAATCCCAATCTATTTAGATGGATAATTTGTTATTTTAAATAATCAGTTTTTAGCACGTTTACAAAAATACCGAAAAATATCGATATTTTAAAACTTTATCGCGATACGCAATATGCAAATTATCGTATCGCGATATACCGATATATCGATAATATCGCGCAGCCCTACTGTAAAATGGAAACCGTCAAAGTGTTGCCAATGTCGAGCCTACCTTTTTGTCTCCGCCCGGAGGGTATGCGTTCATTTCCGTTTGTGTGTTTGTGTGTTTGTTCACAACATAACTCATGCAATCGTAAACGGAATCTCATGGAATTTCAGGAATGGATTTCGGGAAAGGATCAATGAGGAACCGATTTGATTTAGGTGTGGATCCAACACGTGATCCGGATTAAGGAACGCCATGAAGGAATATTCACAAATGCAGTCACTTATGCACGAATGAACCTGGGAATATGGACCCGAATAAGTAAATGCAAACACGGGTTGGGGAGCTTTTCACAATATAAACCCCAACATGACGGAGGCTTAAATTCCTTAGAATGCAGATTCCTCGTTGTTAATAGTCTAAATTTCACCTCGGTATTATATGAAATCATACATTTATATTTACAAATATTATTTGAGTATAAAAAAGATCCGACGAGTTAGCGCTGTGTTATCTTTAATGTACGGTAACATTTGATACTGAAAATAACCCAATAATGCTATCACAAAACAACAAGTTATCACCCTTCCTGGAATTATTTATTTATTTGGAATCCCAGTGTTAGCGATTTTCAGCCTGCGGAGTCTTGATATTGCATGAGACCATTATATAATATATGGTCAGGCCTGCTGGGTATAGACAGCCGTTATATATACAGAGGCTGAATGTCATAGAGCTAGGAATCTCCAGGGATTTATAGTCAGAGGAAGGGGAATGATTAATAATTCAAATCAGTCACACCTTGCCTTGGCAGAGACCTTTGTTACAATTAACCCACGGTGCGAGAGGCACGGGAAGCAAAATGAAATGGAGAGGGGTCTTTATATTGGACATCTAAATCCATACATGTTCGTGCGTGCATAGTTGTTTGTAATTCCTGGTATGACATACTAAATGTTATATCGGTTAACATGGAGTTAATATAAGAGGGAGTAACATTAGGTAATTATCCGGGTTGGGCGGGAGGTGGGGGGTGGGGCGGGCACTACTAATCTGTTTCACATTGCCACAAGCATAGCACGCGGTGAGACAGCGTCATGTAAAACATCAGTATTAACATACATAACTTTCAGATTTTTTTTTAGCTATTTGCTTTTATGGCGCACCTTCGAAGGTTTGTTGTATTAGGATATAAGCTTACATATAAACGCAGAATTAACTCGATTAGATTTACACATTCAAATGTAAATAAACACGTCATCAGTGAATATTTCAGTCTCACAATCGGAGAGATGCCTAAATCTATCATGCACGGACTCTCTTTCTGATTTCATGTCTCCCACGGGTTATGTGACTGACTGCTAAATCGTACGAGACACAGGAAATAACAGCGGTTACCATAGTGATGAAATAAGCACTTTGGATATGGATTGTACATTCAATGTTTAGTGTTCCTACTTTGAACAGCGATATCAATGTAATATAATGGATCAATTACCATTACAGTTCAGTTTCCCTTTATGACTGGCGACAAGACTCGACATAGGTTTGAAACTCAACGTAAGTCTTATTTGTCCAGTATAACTGCCAGTACAAACGCCACGGTTATAAATCCTAGGGATAAAATTCAGAGTATTTTTTGCCATCCAAACAAATTTGCTTACAGGATGGTACATAATGCTAAAAATATAAACACTAAGGAATGCCAATTAAGATATACTTAGGGTATCACTCTTTGTAATATCTCCCCTGTTATAACTGTAAACAACAAGACAGACAAATATCATTAAAACAGGGGTTTGTGTTTCACAGCTTTAGTATTTGGATTATTTTACCGTTATGTCCAAAGTATTCCCCCACCGGTCGTGAAGAATCTATGGCGACGCGAGGGTATCCATGGCGACGTGCTCCAAAAGATAAGGAGCTTCCAGTACTGAAGGGGACGTCAGGGATCGGTGGTACAGACAACGGCGGGCAAAAAAAAAAACCCTGAGCTCGGGTGTTGCATATTGTAGCGAATCCAAAGAAATCGCTAAGTGTTATATTGATTTTAGAAGGCAATCTTTGTCTGACTTCACACAAATTATCTCCGGTCCCTGTAGACTTTCTCAACTCCTTATTTTTCCACCTCAACAATGACACATGTTCATCTGTCGAAATATGGCAAATGAAATTACGTGACTGACCAGATCCAGTTTCTACACGGAGAGATTCGTCTTAATGGGAAAAGTGATATACTAATGCAGTTATTAGTGACATATTATTTCCGAAATGTCAATCCAAATTTGTTTGCTTTTATCCCAATCTCTGTACAACTAACCGTTAAGAGTAACCTGTTTTTAACTGCGTGCTTGAGTGTTAAACTTCTCTAATATAAATAATCACGGTTTGTGGGTGGGGAATTTGAAGATGACTATATTAACGATATGACGTTTGCAACAGGGTATTATAACTGAGTATTGTTTAGACATTAGCAAAAAAAGTAAAAGGCTGAACGACATGTTCCCGGATTGTATGACAACCTGAAAAACAAGCGACCATTGAACATTTGGTGACATAATGCTTATATTCCCATAACGTTTTGTCAATTTTGTCAAAACACACTACTTGAAAAAAACTCGAAAATACACGACTCAGCAGGCTATATAATGAACTGATAAACCCTTTTTTGAGTGATGACGACAGTCATACGGAACATTGCAATATAATGTCCATCCATCTTGGATTACATGAGGATGTGTAACATAATCGTTTCTGTCGTAATTAGCACCGTCATAACCTGCTTCCCGCTCTTGGTTTTCATTCACATAACCCTTGGAAGACTTATTTGTAAGCGGTCAGTATTTTAGAAAACATGCAGGGGGCATGACTTGTATACTGAAATATAATGGAATATGTTTCGCACATGGTAGGTCTTGTTAGAAAGTACATAGACACATTTAACGGTTGGCTGGTCCAGTGTCTTTCTAAGCTTTGACGCATTTACAAAATTTATGAACATATTTGTTCCATTGTTTCCGAGATTTTCAGTACGATTTTTTATATCACCCTTTCTACCACATTCCGCATGACTCTTACGCAAGAATGGGGAAAAACATACACTCGATTTAGTATGCTGATAGGACTACAATATGTTCAATAGTTTACGGACCCGTATGACATTTTGAATGCACACGGGCCAACATCATCCACTGCATGTCATTCTGCGAATCCACCTCTATGCTCCCTGGAGACAATGGGTATATTTTTCACACATGGCTAACTGTGACTGCGGTATATATAGACTGTTCTGCTACAAATTAAGGTCACATGGCGCATTCTGCTGTAGTTGCTTCACATCCGGTAACATATTATATACACTATTTACTACTACATAGTAAACACCAATGGTAAAATCAGCGGTCTATATTAAACGGAAATGAAATAATAATAGACAGCTTATTGGGTACACCAAACCTATAAAACAAACTATGCTACTTGTGTCCTGTGGAAAGCCTTGCGTTTTATGCGATACCACTGCCTGTATTTTGATTTTTGGTAATAAACTACTGATATATGTATGGTCTGAAAATTACCAAAGTTGATTCCACCAGATAGAAAAGGATTTTACTTCATATTAAATGACGACACTATACTAACAATCTCCTTAATCTGTCGCGATGTTTGCAATCTGAAAAACATCGATATTAACCTTTCCTGCGAAACCTATTGGCGACAAATAACAAAACAGTTAAACATCAGAACGATAGTGAAGTAGTGCTCGTCCGGAACTCCCGCAATATAAAATAATGTAAAATTTTACTAAGTGCATGTAATGCGCTTTTCACGACTGAACGTTGGTATCTCAGGTAGACCCATCTCCAGGTTCGAAATTCTGTGTAAAAGTTGCAAAGGCCATTCCTAGCCCTGTCTGATAAATAAGTAGAGAGAAAATTGGTCAAGACGCATATTTTTGCGATTTTGCCTTAATAGTGGATTCCAGAATCCTCTGTTTACAAGTCTACGGGCGCCGCATAACCGAGGCATAAGCGCATCGGGCCTAATGCCGGATGAGCTAAAATAGGAAAAGCCCCTTTTAAATATAGGTGTTTCATCACTCTTTGTTATACTTCCAACGTCAATACTGTGAACAACCAAGAAAATTTTTTTATTCATTTAACACAGGGTGTGGAGGTTCATACTGGTAATATTTATATTATTTTTACCTTTTTGTTTCAAGAAGTGATCGTGCAGTATCTATGGCAACGCGCGGATATCTATGGCGACGTGCTCCAAAAGATAAGCAGCTTCCGATACTGAACGGGAAGTAAAAGTTCTGTGATAGAGACAATAGTGTGCATGAAAGAGACGAATACAATGAGCTTGAATGTGGAATATTGAAGCAATCCGAACGAAATATTGTGCCATATTGATTTTAGAAGCCAATCTCTGTCTGACTTTTCACAATATCTCACGTGTCCTTGTAGACTTTCTCAGCTCCTTATTTTCCATATGAATAAGGCCGCACGTGTATCTGTCAAATATGGCAAATGCATACCCGTACTTTCCCAACGGTAGGTTCAACATCAGAGAATCATTTTAATCATTTAAATTCTAAATCCGTTGACCGTAACCTATTTAAGCACCACCATTTTCTGTTTCGTTTACATTCATTCACATGACTCTTGGAAGATATGCATTCATTAAGTCGGTAATTCACCAAACATGCTGGGAGACTTACCTATATACTGAGCTATTACGGGATCTGTTTCGTACATGATAGGTTTTAAAAAGTACAAAAACAATATTTAGTTGGTTTCGTTCATTTTAAATGGCAACATACTTTTGCTCCTTCAGGCAATCCGAAAGGGACAAACAAATAATATTTCCTTATTAGGATTTTAATGCAGTTTTTGATATGACATGTTTTCCCATTCTGACTGGTCGCCATACTCTTCTATGTAAGAGTGAAAAAAAATCATAGTATACTACATCTAGAGGATTCCGTTCGATTTAGTTAGTTATGTAAGAACAAGAATGTGAACAATATTTCACAGATCCGCCTGAGATTTTGAAAGCATTCTGGTCAATGTCATCCACTGCATCTGATTCAGCGATTTACCCTTGAGACGGTAGCGTGCCTTTTCTCACACTTAGCTTGCTGTGACTGCGGTATATAGTGAATATGTTGTCCCTACGCCATTGCAGTCCTCTAACATCTCTGTGTAAACGTGCTTAGCGTCAGAGTGCCTTTAAATCCTACAACGAGGACCGCAGTGTAAGGTTCCATGAGCATGCAAATATAAATATATATATATATATATATATATATATATATATATATATATATATATATATACATGTATGTATATATATATATATATATATATATATATATACATATATATATATTTCGCCTACATTACCCTTTCACTTGACATGAACCAGACCAATCGATATATCTTAAGTATACTTTCTAAAGTATTCTAGCATGTACGACAACAAAATCCCTTTTGACCCCGCATACTGTCTGGTAAGTAAGTAGAACGAAAATCGGTCGAGAAATAACGGAGCAGACGCATATTTTTGCAATTTTGAAAAAAAAAGTTTGATTATGTTTGCCAAATTTATTGGATAAGTCCTGTGTTTATAAACCTACAAATAGCCCTATCAAATAAAGCCAAGAAAATCAAAATCGGCCTAGGAATAAAAGAGGACAACCACTCTGGATATTATGGAGGGAATCCATAACGACGCCGGGACGACGCATCGTCATGGCATAAGCGCATCGGGCCTATGGCCAAATACAGCTAAGAGTAGGAAAAGTCCATTTAAATATAGGTGTGATATCACTCTTTGTAATACTACCCATATTAATACTGTGAATAACCAAGAAGATTGTTTTCCACTTAACACAGGGTGTTGAGTTTCACACTGATTATATTTAGGTTGGTTTTACTCTTACGTTACAAGATGTCTCGCGCGGGTCGTGTAGTATCTATGGCGACGTTCGGATATCTATGGCAAAAGATAAGAAGCTTCCGGTACTGAACGGGAAGTCAAAGTTCGGTGGCTCAGCCAACAGTGGGCATGAAAAAGACGAATACAATAAGCTTAAATGTGGAATATTGAAGCAATCCGGAAGAAACGCCGTGTCATATTGATTTTAAAAGCCAGTCTCGGTCTGACTTTACACAATATATCACAAGTCCCAGTAGACTCTTTGTTTTTCCACCTCAAATTGATACACGTTTTGTCGACATATGGCAAATGCAAGTTCGTGACTAACCTGCTCCAGTTTGAACACAGAGAGATTCTAAATCGGGGAATTAATGTTGGATGTCCTTTCTTCATGATATATTATATCCTTGATTTGCATCTGAATTCTAGATTTGATAACTGTAACCCCGTGTATTTGGCTGCATAAGGTCTCTCGTTTCTAAAATCACGGTATGTAGATGAGGAAGTTCTTTATGAATATATTAGCCATATGACTCAGAATATGACACGCATTGACTATGCTGAATATTATTCAATCATCTAGCAAAATGATGTAGCAATCATGTAGTAATATGATCGCCGTTTGAATGACAACCTATAAGTCAACTGACCATTGACCAGTTCCCGACACATTGTTGATACCAGCGGCATACCCTTAATTCCGACATACAACTTGCGACATCTGGGTTTTATTATTGTGTACACAAATGGCAGCCGCCATGGTCAGAGTTCGGAGAAATCAGGAGAGAGAGAGTCTTCCGAGGACAGTCTCAAGGTGGGAGTTAAAACAGTATCTGCCAAGTAGAAGCGGGGGGAATGCTCTGGGTATGACCACGCCCACATCCGCAAGTAATAGTATCATTTTCTTGGTTGTGTTAAGCAGATGTCAGATACAAAATACACGCCTCTACTTTTCTTGATTCTTTGTAGATTTATCAGAATTCTCTATATCGTCAGTTGTTAGTACATGAACCAGTAGCTTTTTATATTGGACTGATAGGGCCTGTTTTGATTTGTGACGCCAGTCATACAGAAAACTCCACTGCAATGTCCATCCATCAATACCGGGCCAGTTCTATGCGATTAGTAATTCAACAAATATGCAGAAAGATTTACCAATATACTAAGTTTAACAGTATCTTTTTGGCACATGGTAAGTTTTGTCAGAAAGTAAATAGAGATTTTCATATGTTGGTCTGGTTTATTTCAAGTGGCAAAATACTTGTTGGCTTTCAGGCTCTTTCGAAAAAAAGGACAAAGTATTATGCCCTTGTAGAGATTTCTAATGCGATTATTGATACAAAATATTTATGCACTCTGACACTTTGACACACTAATTTATATAAGCGTGAACAACCTGATAGTATACTATATCTAGAGCAATCCATTTGATTAAGTTAGCAGTGTAAGAACAAAAATGTAAACAATATTTCACAGATCCGCCTGACATATTGAAAGCATCCGAGCCCATATCATCCTCTACATGTCCCGTGAGACGGTAGCGTGTCTTTTTTTACACTTAGCTCTCGATGACTGCCGTATACAGAGATTGTGTTGTCCTGTATCAAATAAAGGTCACATTGCGTATTCTGCTGTCGTAACTTAATATCCAGCAACATACTGAATCACCTGTTGTGTATGGCTTGGCAGCTCTGATTCCTGGCCATGCCATAAAACATTCATGGTGACGACACCTGACTATGAGAATCATGCGAATTGCATAGCAACTGCTTCCGAAAGGTACAGAGGATATAGTATATAATTAACGGTGTAAACCTATAGAACCTCTGGAGTTGGGACGATGTTAGTTTTATTATATCACGATTTATAGCAGAATATCCTGATTTCATAATATCAGTATCTAGCGCAGGAACCCCAGAACTTGTCTTCTTATCACAGTCTTCACATATTTCCGCGAAGTTTCTGGAACTATAACTATAAGCCGGCTATTCCCAAGAAATTTGGAGAACTCGATTCTGTCAGTTTGTCCGGCACCGTCATTTTGAACATACAGATAGGCACATATTGGTATCTCATAACTATTAATTCTATATAGAATTTCATGCGATCCATTAGAATAAAACATATCTTCGAAAATATAAAATTTTCAGAAAAAAATACAAGACGATACATTCGTTGGGTAATAATACCTTACCGGGCTTGTTTGTGTCCCGAAACGCTGAGCAAAACGCATATCAAGGTATCACGATTACGTAAAAAATTAAAAATACAATTAAAGTAGCTTTCAGATATCGTGATACAGGATGTCGATTACCTTTCTGTACGTTACAATGAATTTTTGTGTGATAGCATATCTTATTTCCATATGGTCATAATTTTAATCACCGTTATTACGCATGCCAAGCAGTATTAGGCATATATTTTTATGACATTAATAAAGACGACGGTGTTTCAGATGAATTCATTAGTATTTAAGAAACGATTTTCATATTAAATAGCTGATGCAATTTTTGTATCTTAACCTCTAGTGTAAACACCGTAACGAACATTGTATACCACATTCCTGCCGGCGACAAATGATACTAAGTATTCGGTTCTGTCACATCATGCCTTCGTACATGTTTGTGTGTGTGCGTGTGTTTGTTTGTTGATGTGTTTGTTCACTTACGCGTTTTCAGGCCATTTCGGGAATGGGTATATAAAGAATCAGTGTTTTTGGTGTGGAACCGGCACATGATCCGGGTTAAGGAACGTAATCAAGGATTATTCACAAATGTAGAGTAGCTTATGCACAAATGAACTTGAGAATATGGACCGAATAATTGAAAACAAACTAGGGTTTTGTACTCCCCTTGGCGAAGGCTTGCATTCCTTACGGTATTTCTAGTTTTACAATTAAAAGACGCATTGATGTCTCATTGGACCCAATTAAAGCAGAGAATCATAACGCGCCGTGAGCATGGAAACAGTCTTTTATGTATAATTGCATTTATTTCAGGTAATTTTGACAAGGGAAACAAACGGATTCACTTATTAAATAATCTGTACACGTGTCATTTTTCTGGTAGGCCAACCTAGAAACGCGTAAAAATAGCCCAATTGAATACTGCAGCGCAAGTCAAGGTTTTACTCGCGAAAACATTTGATATTAATAGACGTTATTTTTATTTTCTAGAGGGGGAAAAATGACAGGTAAATCAGAAGGATAAATATGAATTTTTAATGAAGAAAGTTCCTTGTAGAAAGGCCCTGAAAACGATAAATTAAGTGCAAAGAACTAAACATCAGGGAATTCGCAGAGAACAGAGACCCCAGGGGACACAAGGTTTTACCTCCTTAAATGTCTGCTTGCCGTAAAAGCCATATTAACAAGCAATAGCCTTTTCTCTCAGACTCCAGCAGGCAGAATATGGTTTGATATTCCGCTTTGACATTTAAGTGGGACAAGACCTCCGTATGACGTCACTGACCGGCTCTTGCAGACACAAAATCCGTGCTTGTATCACGATCCTTAAGTACCCACTTCGCGGAAGCCCGCCTGGAAATGACTTTTGTCTTAAGACGTCATCAGCCAATTCCCAAATCTAAACAAATCTTATCGCTTTCTGTGTCTGTGAAGTACAATCAATATTTAAAGAACAGCATTTTCATTAATTTCGCAGATATATGGTTTATTTCTTCAATAAAATTTGACAGGCGACCTTGAATTCTTTTACCTGGGAATGCCTCTCCCGATCCAGCACTGTCACTTCATGGTGGCTTACGAATTCAGTTCAGAACTATACCAGTCAGCTACTGACTTATTTATATAGGTAATACATTAATATTTTCTTTATCTTTTTTTCGTGTGTTAAAACATAACATTCAGTCTGGAATCTGAGAGGATATCTGCTCTCCTCATATAACAGTTGTTTCATCCTCATTATCTGATTAATCAATATAATTGATAATGTTCCCTTCAGAATTTACTAATACTATTCTGTAAATACCTATCATGCTTGTTTTTATTGATTTTTTTACAGCTTTTCAATGCAATATATTTTGGATAAAGTGACTTGGCGGTAATGACAATTTGTGCTTATATTTAATTATGCTTCCTTATTCTTTACATATATGTATATATATGTGTGTGTGTTTTTGTGTGAATGAAGCAGAAATATTTTATGTAAGTACTGCATCCATTACTTATGCTGTGAGGCGGAAAACATTGATTAATGGTGCATATTTCACCTTCTGTAAATGATTATACACAATAATAATACAATTATTTATCCATAATGGGTATCCAAACATATGCCATCTGTCAGCATAGAAGCCCTGATAGTATAAATATTTATATGGGATAAAATCAGCACACCTGTAGTCTAAATATTGTACGTAATAGGACAGGAAAGAATGTGTATCTTGATGAAAAGTAGACCATGACAATGTGACAGATCATGGCTGTTGTTATATGAAATGTTTCAGGTTGATTTACAAATCATCCCATCCATCAAAGTTCGGTCATTTCAGGTACCTGCATGGTTAACAGATCACTTGCCCCGAATAACGCCGTCTGTAATCTTATTAATTATGAAGCATATTCATTTACGCGTTCGTTTTATAACCCATTATCAATATCGTTGAGCGGTCTTTTATATTACATCTAAAAACCTAAATATTAATAGGTAATGATCATTTCATTCATGGACACTTACATGTCCGCTTTTGAATTTATAACCCTGAGTGTAAAACATTTGGTAACATAGTCATATGATCAGCATCCAAAGAAAATAGTTGAAGGAATTACGAGTGATATCATTAACACCATACTTAAAGTTTTTAGAAATTCTAAGTCAGAGAGAAAAAGGACGCATTTACTTTTCATCTGACGCCCGCTGTTCACGTATAATTTATAGAGGATAATTACGTCGGGATTTGTGCGCAACGCCTACGACGGCAGTCGATTTTTTACTGTGTCGGTGTTCCCAATGCACTCTAGGTTTTTTTTTTAAATACGTTTTAGACAGCTCTCGGTCACATTTTGTTTTATCCGTAGACCCAATTTGATCCGTGTTAATGTTTTAGTGTCATACGGGTTTTGTACTATCGGTCGGAGACTCACTTGGTCCCTTTTTACGTTATCTGCAAAGTCAGTTTAGTTGCTATTTACGATATAGGCGATACACAGTCTATAACCTGTTTCCATTATCGTGATACACACTTTGTGCTTTTTTTTCTTTAAAAGGAAACACCCTCTCGTTCCCTTTTCTTAGACATATTTTAATTTTGTGTCTTCAACAAACGGCTCTTTTTAATTCACCCAGTACACATACCAGGTCATGTTGGGAGATGACAATAACGTCTATATGCGGAGTGCGATATCACAGGTCCAGGCGCAATGCCGCCCGATGATGATGATGATGAATATTATGATGAAATTTCAGTATGTAACAGTGGGACAGGACCCTCGAAATATATATATTTTATATTATGTTGATTCTGATAACCTTACGAATTCATCTGGTTGTTTCTTTGGTGTTTACCTTTACAAAGTTTAGCAAATCCTTTCCAGAACTCTTTGCGTAAAATTGCACACACAAACCAAATAACAAAATGCCTCTCGCCACCTAGCGGGGGTTTAACTCGACGAAGAAATTATCAATTTTCTGATTTTTTAATAAAGCCCCGGTTGATATTGTTCATAAACGTTTAAAGCTCCCCAATCACCTACCTTTTGAAAAGGAATGTATTTGATTTCTAGCTTCCTCTGTGTATATATTAATGATCTATGGATAATTCCGGTTATGAAATTCCGGATTTGCAAACTTTGGCTTAACTCACTTTCCGCAGATTCCCTTGTTGAATTTGTTTTGATTATTTTCGCCGGCCCACACATATTATAAGCACGTTGATATAAGCAAGACAAGCAGCCTGTGTGTGCTGATCTCAATTTTTTCTGGCCCAAATTTATAAAAGCTTCAAGGAATTACCTTTAGTTTATAAAGTTCAGATATCGGAAAAGGTCCCTTTAAGCAAAGTTCTTTCCTGTGAGGCAGGGTTCTTTACTTGCGGCAGAGGAATCGGAAATTTCTATGGCTGAAAGGAGTACAGGAGCACTCGAGTCCGGATAGAAATAACCGAGTACTTAGTCCAGCATTTTGATTCGAGTACGTGTGTGCCTGTATATGCATTTCTGAAATATAGGTAGTCTGTAATTTTTCATTACCGTACGGCTTTAAACCTGTACTAGTTAATTTTAACAAAGTTATGTTTTTCCCCGGTAAATACGTGTACATTTATATTCTTAATTTGTTGCCATGTGAACGGGTCAAAGTCGGACACTCTATTCCAAAATTTGGTAACCGTTTCAGCCGTTTAATAATTCTCAGCGTGATAGTGTTTTACATCAAAGACAGGTAGTTAACTGTATGTGTTTAGTTGTTAACTTATTGATATGAGGTTTCATGTGACACTTAAAGTAAAAGATTCCATTCGGCGAAATAAGGTAGACTTTGTAATGATAGGTTGAAAGTAAAAAGTTTTCACCTTGATAAAGCAGGAGTATTTTAAGACTTTTAAGACGAGTGTTTCGCGAAGAAATGTGGAAAAATTATATATTTGTTATTGGTAAAAAGGATATTATAGATGCAGATTTATTAGGTTGCATTAGTAATTTTATAATTATAACGATAAATTGTTTGAATTCCCAAAGTGTTTCGACTAACACATTATATGTGTACGTCCGAAAACAAATTTAAGGTCATAGCATTTTATGTATCAAAATAAAAAAAATAAGATCTCCGTTATTACAAACCGTCCAGCGGTCACCACTTACCCATCACTATTGTTAATATCCTCCCTATTGTGCAACCGTAAATAGTCAAGCTTTAAAAAGCAGATATCATTTTTTTTACGTCACTTAGCTACAGCACGTAAAGCGGTGACAGAAAGTGCGGGATTGCCTTGATACGGGGTTGTCATGGCACTGTAAGTGCTCCATAAACATAGCCCAGGCCAGGGGGAAACAATACCTTACGTTAACGTTACTGTGTGCCGAGCAGAATAAGAACCATGTATAATTAAAACTGCTTTCAGTCCCTGCTTGACATGCCATGTTAAATAAACGACCTTCTTCCAGTGACAATAAATCAGTTTGGACATTATCTGCATGTAGGTACTAACTC
This sequence comes from Sipunculus nudus, assembly GCA_026874595.1. NCBI lineage: Eukaryota > Metazoa > Annelida > Sipuncula > Golfingiida > Sipunculidae > Sipunculus > Sipunculus nudus. Next base: position 28,692,912 of record CM049319.1, read on the forward strand.
GTCCACGACTAACTAGGCGGTAATTAAACGACCATCGTTTATCAGGCTGAAATCGATTTCCCAGCCCGTGAAGGAGTTCGAATTTTTCAGAACTCCTGAGGGACTTGATTGCTGCAAGAAAGGTTTATCTAGGCGTACCAGCCACTTGGCAGGCACTGGTCCAGCACATCCTTTTTCAGAGCGATAGAACAGGATAAAAAATAATTCAATCTAGAATAATATTTACAAAGTTTATATAACCAAAACTAGAAAAATGTACACATTTTGTTATTAACTTAATTCATATCGCCAAAATATGAAATGTGAAATCCAATAAAAAGCTGAGATTTTTTGTTTGCTTAAAATTAGTCGGAAAAAAGTTATATTAATTTGGCTGCTCGGGCAATCCTTGTAAATGAATTTGATTATGAACCCCAGTATACAGAGCTTTACACCTTTTTGACACGCATGCGCAGTAAAGTCAGACAAAATAATAAGTCTCGGTCACGATTCGTTCGCTTTGATCTTTCGTACGTCTGTTCACAAATATAGCTGCTATATGGCCATGGCTGCTGAATGATTTAGCAACAAGAATTTTCCTTCTGTAAAAAAAAATTATAATCCCCGCCAATTATTGCGTATACGCATATTTAAATATGCTAATTAGTTAAATAAATTATATGCAAATGTGTAAACCATCTTGTAAAAATGAAGAACGGAATACATAATAAGGCTAAGTTAGTAAAAGAATAACGATTTTCTGTGTAAGGCTGACTTAATAAATAAAAGAATGTTTATTTAACAACAACAAAAAAACTTTAGAATTTGCATAATTTATCTGCAATATATTGCTTAAAAACAAATTTCATATAAACTTATGTTAAATTTGATACAAATTAAATATTTTATACCCATTTTACTTTACTCTTCCTGCTTATACAGCCAAACTTTTTAAATATTTATTAATAAAATATGCACGATACAAAAATGTCCCGAGCAAAATTCGATTCTACAGGAAATACTACTAAAGGATCAAATAAGAATAGTTTGGTAGTGACATGATTATCGTATTGTCTGGGGTTTTCCTTGTCATTAGTCAACATATGCAGGACATAAAATAAAGCGATGTAAACAAATTTATTGATCAGAAAACTACAGGTAAATTTCCACTCACAGCACTTTATCTTAGACATATCAGCCTCCCACTTGAATATACATAACACTATTATACTATATATATATATATATATATATATATATATATATATATATATAAATTATATATATATATATATATATATTTATATATTTATATATATATATATATATATATATATAAATATAATAATATGTAACCTTCCTTCTCTCTTATCAATTATCTCACTTCCGTCTTACATGTGCAGCAAATATAACTGAAGATCTTATATGTAAGAGTGTTTCACATCTAGGTGTTACTTTATACCCCGTCCTCGCGACTTATCATAATACAGCAAATATCTGTTTCGCCGTATTACAGACGAAGCACACCAGGGAATCCTAGAGGTCAACCCCATATAAAAGTCATTATAACACCCACAAATTGTATCCGGCCGCCTAAATTTTACAATGAAATATCTGGTTTTGTAAAGTCTAAGATAATTTTGTCGATTGTGAACTCATAGAATGAACGAATAAAAGACAACGCCAGACAGTAAAAGGTCTGTCATAACGGCAGATGGATCTTCTGCAAGCACGAGATTCCACGTTTCTTATCATTGGTCTGTCAAAAACACTTTTTATTTCTTCTCTCATTTATTATTTTCTTTCTCCTTTTTACCGTTTCATTATATCACTGAAATAAAAGAAAAGGATTTTTGTTCATGATTGAAAATTATGAAAATAATATGGAGAAAACAATCTCATGTGCATGAAGCTCCATCAAATATCAGGTTCACAAAAATATTATGAATATCAGTTAATAACAATATCTGTTAAACTTATGCTATTTTCTATTGTGCAAGTTAAAAAAAAAGTGAATAAAAAAGTTTACATATGCTTGCTAATAAAAAATGATTATATATATATATATATATATATATATATATATATATATATATATATATAATATTTGAATTGGAATTGTTTAGAAAGTCAAGATACTGTTAATCATTTGTTATCAGTATAATCCCACACTCTATTTGGTTAATAATAATTATAAGTTGTTCACACCATTGGAATAAAAAGGTTTTATTTTTTCTGTTTATATTTTGTATAGTTATCAGTTATATATACATGCGTGTTTATAAGCATGTAAACTATTATTTTCAATTATCTGGGTTTTTTTTTAATATTTTGGCTATAATTTTTTTATTAATTCAGTTCGTTTTATGTTTTTAACACACGTTCGTATATGTGATCTTAAAGAAGTAAATCAGATGGTGGAGCTAGGAGAGCAATAATGGAGGATAATACAAGTCTACAGGTGTTTCATCTAATAATATCACGTGACACGATGTAAGCATGAAAAGCCAGGTCAGGCTATAACCCAATTAACCGTGGCGTAAAATCCAGTAAAAACATCCTTCTTTGTTGCAAGCAGGTCATGAAGCGGTTGAATGGATCCTGGTGAGCAAGTCGCAGCAAAACATCCCGGGCCATCCGGGAGTTAAACTCGGCCAATACAAGCACGGCTTTGTCATTCGCCGCACGACCCCTGGGATCCCGTCCTACGCTCTGTAGGCGCTGTGTTTCCGTCGGGTCGAAAATTAAACTATGCTTAAATTCGAGTACCGGGGTCTGTTAAAGTAGAGCCGATGCTTCTTGAGTGAAGATAATTTAAGGGCTTTAATATTGTGATTAACCAGTTAGGACCGCTTGTGTTATATTGGAAAATTCCATTCCCTGGTACTGGGGGTCGGATGCCCGACCAATACAGCTGGCTCGGAGTGCCGATTTCCAGTGACACGAGACTGACGTTAGGTTTGTTTACTTAAGGATATTGCTACTTTATATGTCGGCCATCGGGGTCTGAAGGCTTGACAGCTGGCTGGGTGAGATATCAAGGTGATTACTGTTTGTTCTCTCTCTTTCTCGCTCTCTCTCTCTCTCTCTCTCTCTCTCTCGTGACTGTACAAATCACCGTGTCTTTTGTGAAACTTTCATTTATGTAATAAAACAATATAGTTACACTATGAATGTATTACTTTGTCTTTGCGTAGTAAAAACAAGAAAACATAATTGAAAGAAAACTGTGTTCGAATCTTAGTTGAGGAAGCTTAACATAACCGTGTATCGTATTTTATCGATTATTTCAAAATGGCACTTTCTTGTGCAATGTCAACGTAATCCTGTTTTCTTGAAACAACGATTCCCAAATCCTGTTTTCTTGAAACAACGATTCCCATTTTCATATGCTAAGATCACTAATTAATAGGAATAAAGCACTATTATTCACTGAAATTCTTCTATTGTCGAATGGGCTATTTGTATAAGGGAGAATATGGAAGTATGCCCATTTATATTCCAAATCTGTCGCCATTGTCAATACGGATAATTCTCTAAGATTTTAATAAAGGCGCCTTTGTATAATGCATATAAAGTGCTAGACAGGACCCATAGCATATATATTTTAGTCACTGTATCTTAAAATAATGGCGTCCACAAGGTATAGGGATATTTTGCCAATGTCAGTAACTCCGATTTAATCGTCTGTGAGCTCTCCCAAGTATGGCCTGTGTAAAGGGAAAAAATTCCTTTAACGACCTGCGTAAACTATATATAGTGTGTACGTCCACAGACAGACAGTTATACAGCGCGGTTAATAGGTCTCGGAGGAGTCTCTGTATGACAGACAGATAGAACAGGATACGCCCACGGATCCAGAAGTAATATGCAGCACCGTCTCGGCTTTATCCGTATTACGGTTCTACACTCCCTGCGCACTGTACGTTGCCCTATTTTTTAATTATCCTGAATTGTGTTTTTCTTGACAGTTCGTAAGACAAAATAGTTCCAGAAATCGTGATGTTATTATTGCATGGTTGGTCTGACCACCTAGGCTGGAAACTGTGACGAAATATCAATTGGCTGTTTAAAGTTAGATTCGACGAGCATCGTGCTAGTTAAACATACTCTGTTCCACCAACTTTTGTCCACCTTTCTTTCGAGATAATTTCTGAAAAGTGTTTTTTTCCCATAATTTCAACTGAATTTTTATAATTTTTTTGATAGTTTCTATTGGTCCATTATTTCCTAGAAAGCTGCATACGGAAATGACGGCCTTATATAGCATTTACGAATTATACAGTAGTTCTCCCGTTTATGATTCTCATCTTTTTTACTCTTTACAATGATCTGACCGTTTATATGTGTCCCTGCATGGGTTGCCAACTTAGTTTTAGCTGGTTATATATTTTAGAGCGTTTACATGACATCACCCAGTCATGAGCTGTCAATTAAGGCTGTTTTTGCATGTGACTTATGAACTTGACTGACATAAGTGGGCTGATATGTTGTAAAATATAGACTGATTTCTCATATCTTTCGATACATTTGTTTCTTAAATAAAGTTTCAGGTAGGTATTTGTTTACCTTGTTGAAAATTAACCCCTTAATATTCTACCCTATGTTCCCTAGGAAATGTAACTTGGAAAAATTTCATAGCATTTCGGGCGATAGACTTCATATTTGGCCACTAATGCAAACCCTTTTTTATAATGCCATTGTTATATCTCTCCCTTTCTTTCTTTCTTTCTCTCTCTCTCTCTCTCTCTCTCTCTCTCTCTCTCTCTCTCTCTTATCCGCTCTATTAATCAACGCAAACTAAACCCCCAGCTAAAGCTACTTGATTAAATTATAATTATTTTGGTGATCCCCCTTTCAGCCGCAGCAATATTTTTAAGGGTTACAGCCCAATAAATGCGGCCAGGATACCCTCCCCTCCTCCTTCCTTTTCGAGACCTGGGGACCTTTCTTTAGGTTTTGTCGTTAGTCCTCCTTGGTTGGACCCCGTTTTCCTAAATCCTGGTCCCGCCCCTGTTATGGTAAATATCACGCACTCTGGTGATCGCTAGGTGAGTCATGAATTTAATGTGATGGTCTCATTTCAAGAGTTCCTCCGAACATTATCCTCAAGGATACGAATGATTGCTCGACATGTCTCATACGAGCGCCGATCCCAATTCAAGATCACCTAAAGCAGGCAGGGATAGTGTTTCAACCTTCTCCTTTGTTTTTGTCATCCCTAAATCGGTTTAATTGTTAAATACCTAATGTTTGGTCAAAGTATTTAAGATCACTAGAACGTTGTTAGCATGTCGCAGTTTGTTAACTAGCGGCACACTGGAGATTTTAGATATCAGTGTGGACTGGCTAATCTGGAGTCCATGCAGTTACAAAACCCTGCACGTCTGTTGGCTGATGGCATAAACAAAACATTGTCGGCCGATAATATAACTTTGGCTGCTTTAATAAACATTTCTAGGACCAGTTTTTTTCACCTTTGTTTCACGGCGCAGTAGTTAAAAGTTTTTAAAAAAAACTTAGTTATTTTATGATCCGTGTCTTATATGTTCTTGCGCATGAATACGAGTATGCAAATTCTGATGTAATGTTTAAATGGTTTATTGCAGGTTGACTAAGGAAGGTGGAGGCATTGGAGCAATCGGGCGGTGACACGGATTCTATAGAACGGGATATCAACAAGCGACAGAGGCTTCCAAGAGAGACACGGGAAGCGGCCACCGGTTGAGGGTTAATGCACGCTGTTAACTTGTCATCACTCAATGCCATGCAACGCAAGTAAATGCAAGCAAATCGATTGTTCGCCAGTATGGAGTAGCAGCATACAGCGTGGAGTGTTGGTGGCGAATTTGGCCGACAGCGCTTAGTGAAGGAACCACGCATATTTAATGCCCCGCGGAGTGTTTGTAGACCGTTTGTAGGGATAATTTGGATGCATAAAGGGTTGAAGAGTTCATTGGCCTCTTCAGTTACCAAAGTAACCGTCGCTCCTGGCGAGACACACGGAAGGAGGATTGTCTTTCCAGTTTGAAAATCTGTTAAACCGGGACCACTTGTTGTGTTTCATTGCTAATTGATCCGCAGTCCTGCTAGAAAATTGCCTTAATGATAACCCGGGACACAGCGTTTAATTACAGCCACCGTCCCGCCAATCAAAAGTGGCAGTGACAGGGAACAAACCAACATTTTGGTGGAAACAGCACGGAATGTTTTCACGTCATTAACATCATATTTTCATGTTTCTTCCTTGGGATAACTCGACGTCCTGCCTGCTGATAGACATAGTGCCATTAAAAGCATCCTGTGGAGAAGTTCCTGCTGACTGCGCTATCCCGTTGCTGCTGCGGAGTCTCTAGTATTGATAACATTTATGAAGTAATAACGGCGAACAGCTGTGTTATGTAAACACAACTGCCAGAGCTCGATTTTAATATCACTGCCATTTCACTGCTCTAACGATAATTTGGTTGACTGTGTTTTGTCAGCAGTGCACTTAAATCTGGCAAAGGACGTTGAACCCTTCGTAACGCTAGTGCATGTACCCGGTACCAATTACCATAACGCCGTGCGCTTTCTGCCGTGCTTTCAGGGGCTTATCCTGGAAAAAAGCACGAGGGCCGAACTTTACGGTAATTTACGAAATATATAACGGTAGAGGACACATTCTTATACTTGTTGACTGTTCATCTTTGCGAATGTTTTCAGCTCAACTTTTAGGATTGTGTTTGAATCTTGTTTTCAAGCAGATGTGATAAGCAGCTGCTAAGCAGATTGAAGAAAATCAATAGCAACACCATAGAATAGGATTCCTTGTATTTTCTGCCGTCAGTATCTAAACCGGCGGATTCTATTTTATGTTAAACGAGGATTTGGTGCAGTACTGCTACAGAAATGGAAATAACAACGGATCCAGCTGCACAGACCCTGCAGCATTTGTATGGTCAGCAGGTTTGAAATATTTTATTTTTCTGTAATGTTCTCTTAAACTGGAACACAAGGATATGGTTAATCTTACAAAACTGCATTAAATGAGAAACTCATGAAAATCGTAACTCTTAATATAAAGATATAAATGATAAATGTATTATACATGTGGCGCATATAAGGGCATATCGATTGGAAAGAGGTTAAATCTTATGCCTCCCGGCTTCTGCTAAGATATACGGTTAGGCAGGCAAACGGGGAACCCGCAGTGTTTGTTGTAAAAACAATCGGCCATAGAACTCATTATCGGCATGGCATCGCGACAGCCCTGCATCCCACGTATACAGGTAGATAAACTTGACGACCGGTCGGGTCCTAATAGGCGATCTATAAGTTGTGCCCTGCGGTCAGCGGGCTCGAGCAGCCTTCCTAATTTGGCCGAACCCCAGTTGGCCAGCACGAACAATAACCAACTCGCAGCCGAAACAAACGGCGGGGCGTGTAGCAGTTCCCACGACACTAAACACCAGAAATCGTGCCGCCATAGTGAAGGGGATAAATTATGTATTTACTGTTCTCCCAGGGGGCCGCGAAGACAACTCTTTCTTCAGCGCCCTAGCTCCACTGGAAGCCACCGGCGGGACGCGGGGTCACCTCTCCAGAAAAGCTTTCGTTTAGGAAACGATTCGGACAGTGATAGCAGCGTCAGGAGCGCCAGTCATATCTCAACGTGCGCTTCGGTGGATTTCCGCAATAGTACTTTTAGTAGTCGTATGAGTCTGATCGATAACGGTTATGAAAGTTACGGTTCCCTCCGCAGGATTTACTCCAATCCTGAAACCCCTCTTGACTGCCTTTCACCGAGTTCAGACGGCCCGGCTATTAAAGACTGCACTTGTTCCCGTTCTTGTTCAAATCTCCGGGCTGGATTCTCGGAGCAGGTGCCCGCGAAAAAAGCCATTTTGTCTGCCAGTGAGTTATCTCCCGGAGTGATCAGAACGGCCCTGGATACAGTTAGGGACCTGGAAGGCGGTGTCAACTCGGACGTTTACATCAACGGGGACGGTGGGGACACGAACGTGAACCATCCACCCGAAAGCCGGAACGTCCGTGTACTCCGGTGGCTGGAAGGCCTGGACAGTACCAGCAACGGAACCAATACAAACAACTCACCCACACAACACTGAGGAATAGTTAAATTTTAAACATTTATGGAAGTAAGCCAAAATGTACTCGTTTGTCTTTTTATAAACTTATCTGATGAAAGATTTTTTCGGTGGTACCTTGGATCATTGCTCATATATGCAGTGGTTGTCTTTCATTTCAGAGACAATAGATAGATATAACACACACACACCTAAACACAAGCACACAATCTTTCATGAAGTTAGGAGCAAGGAAAAGATACGGAAGTCACTTGAATTTAAGGACATCTTTGCCTTCCATTTCCAATTTTTGTTAATTCAGGGGGACCCCTGGTGGTCTTCCTTAGCATTACACAATGTAAAATAAACTAGGTCACAGCGTACTATTACGTCAAAAAATTATTTACTTTTATAATTAAACTTAAATATTTGACATATTTAAACTAAGATTTATCACAGAAAGACAGATTTTTAAGTTGGCAATATAATCAGCCACGTTTGCCAGATCCAAAAGGCAGTTTTCAGTGTAAGAAGAAGAGGGAGGCGTCCTTTACAGAAATGTTTAAATTTTTATCATTTAAAAATTTGTATACAATAATATTTTAATATTCTACGAAACTATATATATATATTCTCCAGATAAAACGTTGAGCGAAAGGTATTATTATTAGTATTATTATGATTATTTCGTCTTTGTTGTAGTAGCAGTGATGAATGTTTATTGTCTACACTTAAGTTCGTGGAACTTCTACCAATCCCAGTATAGCTGGCAATTTGATTACGCACACAGTGGCGAAAACCGAGACACCATCGTCCATAGATTAATTAATAAAATGGAGAACCCTTGTCAAACGGTGTAAGGCGAGTCTATTACGCAATTATTACGATGAGTCAGCTTGATTTATTGTTCCCGTGTACGGTTAAACCGGCCTGTAATTACTGCAAGACCGCACTTGGAAAAACACAGAAACGTGTTCAGTGCATGTTGTATCTTATAATGATGTTATCATGTTCCTTAACGATTTTCCCACGATGCATTGGTTGAGTTATTTGTTTCTATATAAATGTGTGTTCCATGTTGTGGACAAGGTGCACAAATAAATTACCACATGTATTAAATGAACCGACAACAGATTAGGTATCACCATTGTGGTTGCACCAGCGCTCGTATTACACACTGTGACCAAGACTCTATCGACCAGTGCATGAGACAAAAATGGAAATGTGTGAAACTGCGTGTCAGTAGGTTTTATCACAATATATCGGCCTATGTGTGAGACTAAAATGTTTTAGACCAGTACATGAAATCACGATGTGTGGACCTTAGCCGTGAAACGACATGTTTAGTCCAATACGCAAGTGCTACACTCCATGCAACAGTGCGTGAGACCATACTCTGTGCGGACAAGTACGTGAGATCACACTGTGTGGATCACTATGTGGACCATATTGTGTGGATCAGTATATATATGAGACCATACTGTGGACCAAGTACGTGAGACCAGCGTGTACGGACTATTGTGTTAGACCAGATTGTACAGAACATTACATCAGACCACAGTCAAGATTCAGTAAATAAGCCGACACAATGTGGACGATTTTGTGAGACCATACTTTTTAGTCATGAGACAATACAATGTAGCCAATGCGTGAGACCAAAATGTGTAAATATCAAATGAGAATAAACTGTATTCCACCAGTGAGTGAGAATTTAAGTATGTTATGATGGCCTAGAAATTTGAGTATGTGAAACATCCAACCTTGGTGTACCAATTAGACCACATCTTATTACAGTTATATAGAAATCATTTCTACGAAATTATTGTAAGAATCTTTTGTAATAAAATATTACATTCTTGATGTTTCAGTTATTTCTTGTGCCTTGAACCAGTCTGCTTGTCAGGATTTGGAAAGTCTTTTTACGCTCACAAAGATTGAACATATTGCCAAGTGTTACCTCCCAATAATGACAAATAAAATAATTAAAATCTTTTGTAGACTGGCATGGCCGGTAAGGCTTTTAAAAAAGTCACTCTAGTTATATGGCAACTGCAAGCGACACGAAGGCAGCAAAAACTTCCGAAATACCATCATGGGTAGCTAAGTGATAATAATTACCGATCAAAGGCTTACCGTACTACAGACTGCATTTATAACTGGAAAGCACTTAATGAGCGCATACCTCCGCCAAAGTAAAACAATCCTACCCGATCCGCCCTTTTATCTGGATCCGCATGAAGAGAACCCAGGGATTTTGGAGCATGTCCCCCTTTCTCAAAGTTCTATATGGAATTGGTTTATACGGTATACTGGTTTACATTGGATATATAATGGACAAATTTGTATGCTTAGATCTCCATATTTCCATCAATTGTATAACATTTTTCTCGTACAAGCTGATTTGTTTCCCTAAATAAATATATGTATTCAATTGCATTTTTAGGTATCAACATTATTTTACATTAATGGCAGCATGACCGTATACATGAAGGATATTTATTAAAAAAAAGCTATAGGGGAGTCTAATAAAATATGTGTGTGACTAAATCAAATACACGTTATTTTCCAACAGAAGGAGTCCCTCTACACTCAAGCTTTCCAAGGGCCAGGTGTCTGGCTCTGGTGAGCAGATCTGGATGTTATAAGATGTTATACTCTGATATCGCGGCTCCTGACTGCCGCACTCACCCTTCATTATAAAATTATGATATTAAGGCCAAAAAATAGGCACCGCCCCCGTCAATTTTAAACCCCTGCATCAAACATTTATATTTTGATTTTCATCTTTCAAGAAGATAAAATAATACTATTTATTACAATTTCCTTTGTTGTGTAGTGCTTTTACCTGTTTGATTAGCAAAAACAAACCCGTTATTTTCATGCTTTTCCCTGATCATATGACATTGTCATCGAAACATACAAAAAAGTAATTAAAAAAATCTGCCCGCCCGCAGTGTTTTCTGAAAAATAAGTGCCTGAGTACCATACCTTTTTAATTTTTTTTGGCCTAACAGAGGCGGATACAGGAATTTAGAATAGGGGGGGGGGGGGTCACATTGCGAGGCCGCTTCGTACCAAGGGGGGGGGGGGTGCAATCAGGGGTAGCTAAAATGCATTATAAAGCAAAACGTACCTTGTAACTGAAAGCGTGACGAGATACTTTGAGTTTTATTTTTCCCAAATTTTTTTTTGTTTAGGTCGTATGCCCCCCCCCCAATAAATCCACCCCTGAATCCAAACTGAAACAATGAGATTCTCCTTGTTTGGAAAGCCATGTCTTGCCTCATAAATAGAAATCTGGTATGCAGAAGGCTTAATGACAATATGTAATGATTATCATACATTGAACTGTTCATCCTGGTTTAACAGACAGCACCGCACACTGGACGATTATATCACCGTCCTTATGCCCCTTGCTACACTAGAGGGGAGCACTGTATTTTTGTCCAATTAGATGAGACCTTGTGCTGGAAGACACATCCAAGCGAGGAATACACGGAGCCAATGTTGTTCATTTCGTTTTGAGACTCAGAGAGAATTACACCAAACGTGGTTTGTTTAGGGCCTTGGGCACATAGGATGCCCGGCCGATGAGCTGTAATTCAAACGAAACGTAACAACAAAGGCTGTGTGCACACCTCGCTGGCTGGTTTCAGTTCTGCAGACAACAGATACATGGCCACTCTAACACAGTCATAATCGAATAGGTCGATGATGCGAGAATGCAGAGGTAGCAATTAAAATTCTACCATAATCTGTCATCAAGCGGCGCTTGAAGCGCAGCTACGGGCGGAGCCAGGATGCCTGTCGAGTGTTTGTTTGTTGTCATCTGGTTGGCTGATTGTCACATCATACGCACGTATTTTTTTTTCAGCGGACAACGAACCGCCATCTGGTGTCTAAATGTATCATAAACGGTCAAAGCAGGCAGCGTGAAAATCAGTTGCTTCTGTAGAAGCGCAAGATTTCCGCTGCCTCGGGAGCGTACTAATAATACACAATAGATTGTGGTTCCCTCATAGCTCCCGATGACATCCCCAAAGAGAAATCCTAATCCTTCCCAGCCAGTCTTGCCAGGCTGTTAACAAGAGCCGATGGAGGTCACAAATATCTAGTTTTCTTGAGATTAAAGGCCCGGCCACACCGAACGCTGCTGCGCAGCGCCGCGCTGCAGAAAATGTCGAATACATACAAATACACTGGGGTGTCCACCCCAAACGCCGCGCTGTGCAGCGCTGCAAAGCAAAGCTGAAAAAAGTTCAACTTTCTCCACTTTGCGGCGCCGCAAAAATGCGCAGCGTTCGGTGTCCGGGCCTTAAGTGCCAATATATCATGCATACTAAACGTCAGGCTTGGGTCAAGTACATGTACTTGTACATAAGTACAAATATCTGACTACTTGTACTGTACTTGTACTTGCCAAACATGTACTTTGGCAAATACTAGTCAAGTACAAGATTAAAAAAAATAGCAACAGGACACCAGTATGTTTGAAGTGCTGCCTATCAACACACTCCTTGTTTTGCACATACACTACAGCTGGTTGTGAAAGATGTCTTATAGAAGTGAATCAGCTGAACAGAGTGCTAGCCAAGGCCTCAAAGTTGGTATCTTTTGTTCACAAATCGAAAATAGCCACTTAAGTCCTGGATGGAGAGCGCCGCCTTTGTACTGGATGCCCCACTCGATGGAATTCCCGGGTCAAAATGATCAGATCTGTTCTGCAAGCCCCAGATAAAAAGCTTAAGAAATAAGAAGGTGCGCCACAACTGGGGGCATATAAAAAACATTGTTGCTGATATGGTGGAGATACTAGAACCTTTTGAATAAGCCACTGACTGTGCTCAGAGACTGTCTCCTCCAGATTAGTCATCCCTTGCATCAGGGGCCTCAGATTTTACTTGGACAAAATGCTTTCAAAATACAACAGTGTTCTGGTGTCATCTTTGAAAAGGTCTTTGAACAAATGTCTCTGCATTTATGAAACTGATGTAACGTATCAGCTTGCTTCTGACTTGGACCCACGTTTTAAGCTGGACTGGTGCACAGAAATAAAAAAACAAAAGAAAAAAGGAACTTTAAATCAAAACTGACAGCTTCATTGCCAGAAACAAACAAAAACTTTCATCATCGGCAGGAAACGAAGGCATCTTCTCCTCCAAAGAAAAGACTGAAACTGTTTAGCCTCATGATCATTCAGCCTGAAAGTCCTGCAGAAACCCTACCTGACAGTGGCAGAGAGGTCAGCCAATACATCAGACTGCCATGCGTGTTATAACAAAGCGATCCATTGGCCCTTTGGAATGGCCATCAGTACTCACGCCCTAGATTGGCAAACCTGGCAAAAAATTATTTAGCAATTCCGGCGTCACCCGCACCAGTTGAACGGGTATTTAGCATTGCCTGCAAAGTGTTCAGTCCTGACAGATGTCGTTTAACTCACAGAAACTTTGAAGCCATAATGTTCATTAAATGCAATTATGATAAAATGCTTAAATGAGTTGGTTGAAATAGAGATAAACTCAACTCTAATTAGCTCACTTTAAGTCACACATGCTTGTGATCACACATGCAATTACTTATTGCTGTGTAATCATGGGATTGATGAACTTAAGGTGAACTGAAAACTAGACCAGTGTTAGTAATAATGTATATATTGCATGCAAATATTACCATATTTAGAGATCTATGTCAAGTTAGTGTTTACTGCATTGTTAATCAGCTTAATCTTTAAAACTTCAGAATGCTCTTAGATATATACAATGTTTATTAAAATAATTAAAGAACATTCAGAACATTTTTTGTGTGTTTTTCTTTATCTGAATGAATTAAATTATAAAAGAACTTGTACTTGTACTTGTGAGAACCTGAAGTACTTGTACTTGTACTGAGTACAGACCCCCTTTACTTGACCCAAGCCTGCTAAACATTACGGTAAAACTTATTTCTCAACTAAGTCAACACAACTGTATTATGTCTAATATGTAGAGGTTGTTGAATGTCCTCACGCTGAACACCGAATATCGTTGTCTGAACCACTATGGTCAGATCTGACCAGACTTTAGTGGGTGAATTCTCCACCTTAGGAGCTGTAACGCTAACAAAAAGAACAATTTAATATGAATTATTTGCGTTACAGGCCTGCAGCTAGCAATGGAGGTGAACAGAAAGTTTATATATGATTTCCGCATGGCACTGTAACACATATCACCTCAGCAATGTGGATATTCGCTTGCGAACATTGAATATCAGATTTCTGGAATATCGGATAGCACGCGGACTGAACCTTAATTTTCTTTTCACCTCGATCATATTGCTTCCAAATCGTTTTTAAAGGCAAGCTCTTACTGCGCGACTGTTGTTCAAGTCCATTTAAGGAAATCGCACCACGTTATTCTGTTGGGCCAGAAATAACAGGTTAATACCCTGCCGTGATAACTGAACGTTTCTCACCATCAATTAGGGATTAATTGGACCGACAGTTGACGAGGCAATATCCAGGCACGCATACGCACATACTTGACCTGCCAAATTAAAGTGAAAGAAATCAAAAACTTCAAGATAGAATCCAATATATGAATGAGTCACCGAGCTGACAAAGATGCAAAGATTTCATGTAATTAAGGCATTTTGAAACAGCTGATTGATTTCACAATTATTAATGGTTTGTGAAAAAGAATGGCGGTGGGTATGGAATGACATCATGATTTATGTAATGGTTTGGACTTTATTCGATATATGATTATATATCATACGATATCTGTCCTCGGGGTATCGTATTCCCAGCGATATCAAACAGTGAGTGGTTTATTCTCGCAAGTTGATCAATCTTTTTTTCAGTGAAAGACAATTTGTTTGCTGCTTACGTACTAAAATCCCGATGTTGCAAGTCGGATGTCGGTACGGACTGTCAGAAACGGTGATCGAAAGTTTTGATAATACTGAGACCATTAATGTATACAGAATCAACAGCCTGTGATAGCCATATTTACCAGCCAAAATGGTAGGAAGTCAATTTTTTATTTATGTAAAGAAAATTCTGTGCGTCTACTTTTGAGACTGATTGTTTTAAAAAAGTACAATGTGCGATATTACAGACAATAAATATCCTGAAATACAAACAAATATCTTGATACCTATATATATGGTAACGCTAGTTTTCGGTCAAAGTCAATATTTTCCGTGTGAATACGTCAGTCATAAATCAAAATTCAAATATGTATAAAATGTCAGAAATGATTAGAAATGTAGTCTGAACCTACAAGTATACCTCCGCCTGGAATTGAATAACACTGTCTGTGTTCTCCACGGTCGAATCACAGCTAGCCCTAGAACAAAGGCGGCCCCTATTCCCGCCCGAACCTGAACCTTTTGCAGGATAAAGATTTCTCCTATCTCACATTGGAAATAATCCTTACATCGAAATATATTGTGCTGAGCAGATTACCTCAATAATTGTTCCTCTCTTGGATAAATTTGCAATCAGACAAACCAACCAACAAGAGAACACATAATAAGATAATATGGGGTCAACGCCCGCATTGACCTGTCCGATCAGGTTGTTGATCTGTCTTTGGTCCAGACAGTACCCATTAAGCCGGTACATGCGTTCAGTTGGAATGAACTGTATTAGTGGGAAACAAAAGTTATAATGCGCAGTGGCCCGCTACATGGAAGAGACATTTTAATCCCGCCCCAATTAAACTTCTGGGAAAACTTGAAAGCGGGAAGGCTCAGACTTATCTCAAGGGTCTCAAACAGATTGAGTGGGATAAGAGCAAACGCTGTATGGGTTTCTCAGGCGAGACGACGCGATGTAAGCCGAGCGAAGACCTGCCTGATTTGACTGGCTGTTACACTAAATCAAGAGACCACCAGCTGACCATCCGTGCACTGCAAATTTATTGATTTACGGATTCATCAACCACGTACTATTCTGTCCTTTTATATCGCATTTAGGAAACCCTTTCATAAATGAAAAAAAAATCCTTTTCGGGTTTTACATTTTTTTCTCTATACTTTTTAATACTAAAGGTACTTTTCAGTACTGTATGCATTTTTAGCAGCGTTGCCTTATGAAAGAGATAGAGGGAACGTATTATTTGCTGTCGTTTCATTCGAGTATTTAAGCCATCACCACTTCTTCCATGAAGACGTTTAAGGTCATATTATAGATGGCGTTTTCTTTAATACTCTTGTAAATGTATACACCTAACAAACAGTTTGAGCAATTAAGCCTCAAAACCAGTATAGAATTTAAAGAGTTATTGGTTATTTATAAAATTATTTAAAATTATCTTAAAAAATGTAATTTCACTGTGCACACTGTTATGGTTGTCATTAGTACAGTCATTGGCGCAGCACTTCGCCTCCTCCCTCGGTGTTTTTTGGGCTACACAAGATTCGTGTCTGCTTTAGTAATATTGAGCGAATGATATCAAGTGTGGATGGAACCTATTTACCGGAAGGTCAAGATGAAGTATTTACGGTAGGGTCCATTCTCCACACATATATCTATGCCCATCCTTTGCCCCAATGGATCTTCCCCTGAGTGGAGGCTGCATAAGGTCGAGGGTTGAAACAATTTGGCAAGTGTTTAACAGCCAAATATATTTTCCAAGCATGTATGATATCTATGCCATATTCCCTGAAACAAGTATACTTTTAACTATATTCTGCTTAGGGCACACTCGAAAATTCGAAACTGGTTTTGGTTCCGGGAGACTGTTCACTTTATAATTGCGAAACCAAACTTGTTTTGGCGAAACTGTGAAACGATTTTCTGGAGATTTTCAGCACCATTTTTTAACCAGCATTCCGTATAGCGTGAGTCATCGTTTTTTTTTCGAGCACTGAGTTGTAATTCCTGTTTTTATCCGCTCCTCTATATTATATTTTATCGTCTCACATTCTGTCTTACAAAATGTAACTCCCAATGTCTTAGTTTATGCAATTAGTGCAAAGTAATGAAATTCTGTTAATTTAATTATCAATTGAAATTGTTGATGCCTGTAAGAGTTAAATAAGCAATAAACAGTCTTTCGGACGTGTTTTCAATTAATTATTCCTTATTTTAATCTTGCATAGCTAAATATGAGACGCACGTTTCCTGTACGTCCATGCCGTTTGACACATGGGTATGTCATAAGACACAGAAACAGTCTATTTTTATCATTATTGCAATATAAATTGCCCAGTCACAGTTAATAATGCTCTCACTGTTTCTCAAAGTACCTAGGCATGGATCTCTAACCTTTGATAATGTTTTCATCATTAATTCATTTAATTATGTTAAATGATTTACGATGTTATCATACTTAATCTTAAAACCAAAACCATCCAGATAGTTCCCGGCGCCGCCGCCGTTTTGCGCCGCCGTTAAGATCATGCCGAGCCGAGCCAAGCATATTAGAAGGCGCCGACAATGTTTCATTTAGCTGAAGTGAGCCGATTTTGTGAAGCTAAGTTAGGCTTGAGAGAAAATTATTACAAACAGATAATTATTTTACACCAAATATTCCCAAAACATATAAAGACAAATGCAAAGTTAGTTTGTTGATTTTGATGCTGACTGACAATTAAAGTTCCCTGCATTATAATACATTGCCAAGCCTGACACCCCTAAAATTATAGGGGTCACACGAAATATAGCTAACTTGTTTAAGTTAAACGGGTACTTTGAAGCAACGTCTAATGAACAGGCTTTCAGGTTAGTTTAAGACAGCCAACATTTTGCAAGCCGAGCCTAGAAACTCGGCTTACTACTAAAGTCAGTCGTTTTTTGTCCCTAGCCAGCCGCATTTAAGTGACTAACGCGGTACCGGGCTCAACGTCTAGGCAAACCATACAGATCCGGTTTTTCTGTAAACGAAACTGGTTTCGTATTTTCGTGGGGCCTTATAAAAACAAATTGACCGTTACCTGGAAACGTTAACGCCTGACTAGTATCCAGCGCTATTTAGTCTTACCCAGCCGCAAGAGTGTAGCCCACTGACTAAGATTAATCCATGGAAAAATTCATAGATACCACCATTTAATAAATTGGCGAGAATTTAATAAAAAGACCGAGGATCTGATTTTACGTAGTTGTTTAATGGATTTTAGTGCTTATTATATACTTCTATATTTGACAACATACATGATCTACGGCCGAAGACACTTAACAATTTAAATGTATGAAGATAACGTTTGCTTATGGCGCACATAAACTAAACTGAGTTAACAAACATACACAATTTAACTCTCCTCTTCCCAGTCCTCGGCGTTTATTATGTATCTGGTTTTCATCAGGCCTATACGCACGAATGTGTTTCTTATGAGAGACTTAATGATGGGATTTCCATCAGTATTAATGTAGTTTCCTCATCATCTGGCCATCAGTGGGACCAGGATTGACGTTTTCTCGGTTTCTATCAAAAAAAGACAAATCACAAACCTTAATAACCCGCGCAAAAAGCGTTTTGTGGCGTTACAAGGCCCATTTAAAGGTGCAAAAATGATGCACCTACGGAGGGCCTGACCATTATTACCTAGGGGTAGGTGTTACATGATAAGAAATCATTCGACATTTTAAAAATATGGCCTTGTACACCGAGAGAGAGAAATGTCATCTCAGGACGTGTAGTCTAAATTACATTTTGGAAATTGGTTTGTGCTGGCGTCAGAGGTTGAAAAAAATACAACAACATAATTGTTCCCAGTATCTAATGGCCACCGTGCTTTGTACCCAGAGAGAGTATCGCAAGGTGTTAATTCAACACCACTCCGGGAGTCTGAAAGCCTAGCCCTCCCACGCAGTCATTTCAAGTCCTTTGGAGCTTCCAGCGGCCAGATTCCGGAAACTGATGGCGGCAGAACTCCACAAGGAGCGCAGGAAACTGGAATATGGCCAAATGCACCGGGTTTTATCAAGAGTTTTTAGTTTTCACACGCTCCTTGGAAGATTTTCTTCTGGGTATAGGTCTTACATCACCGTGAGTATAGACTGGTGACCTTCTTGTTAAACACTATAAAATAATTGATTTTTTTTCAATTGCATTATATACATGGATGACTGCACGAGTTAGCGTAAAGATGAAGAAATCTTGAGTGAAATTCACATATCTTTTTTTTTTAAGTTTGTAAGTGTTTAATACTACGTTCACCGTCTAAATCGTCTATCTAACACCCACCAAATATTAATTAGCTCCGTAATACGCCTAAATCACATGCCAGTTTCGAGATAATACTAAAATTCATATACCCTCTGTTTTCAATGTGAGTGTATACTATTTAGAATACTATTTAACCGCGAACATATAAATATATCAGCCGTCCTCTGTGCCTAGCCAACATCTTTCATTTGGGGAATAAACGGGGTTATACTATACACCACCATGGCATTAATGGAAGCGAGTGGAAACCCCTAAAACATATTGAGTGAAAGAGAAAAAACAATAATAACGACAGTATCTTCTTCAACCATATATAAAGTTGAAACAGTAATAAAAAGCACATGATGTTACGTTTTATGATAGAGAGAACGTAATTATTTATGATGCTTTGAGGAATGCTCCATTAGCATCCAGCGATTGAAAAGTGATTTTACCAGGCAATAAGTGCTTCAACTCGTTCGGGAAATTCTGCCTATCCTTTTTCCATAATTATACCATTATGGTTCTGTTGGTGGATTTTCCCCACGCGATCCAACATAGCCAGGACTCAAATTACCATAAACATGCTCAACACAACACGAAGCAAAACATTGAGTTTCAGTAACAGAATTATTGGCGGTGATCATGCTGATAAAAACAGGTTATGAGTTAGTTCGCATATGAATAGTCACTTGAAGTTATTGCAATATGTAGAATTACCTACACCGTGGGCCCTGTAAATGCCGCCAATATAATTTTATATAAATACTCCCTATCGTTTTATTAACGAAATCGATTATCGCGACCAAACTATGCAGTCCCCGTTTGGGTGCTAATACTAATATAAATATAAAAAAATAGATGTGTCTGCCTACGCGATACAGTGATGTACTCGTGTCCCCACTATCCGAGGCCGAGAGCAAAAACGAGTCCAGGCCACTCGAGTCCAAGTCCGAGTCCTTCAGGTTCGAGTTCAAGTCCAAGTTTAAACAACTTGAACCAGGGAAATTTGAGGTTATCACATGTGTTTTTATGTTAATTTATTTTTAATCAGGTTTTACTTGAATATGTTATCACATTTATCTCCCGATGAAGAACTATTTGGTAAACAAAGCCTTTTTTGTAATATTCTGTAACAAGTTCGCACATGTGTATAAGTTATCATACTATTTGAAAGAGATTTTCCATTTCCACCCGAATCGAATTGGACTAGGTCTTATTTACTTAGTCCTTTAATTGTCCGAGTACATGTCCGACCCCAGGACCCTAAAATCCGAGTTCGAGTCCCTAAAAAAGTGTACTCGAGTCCTACAACACTGCCTGATAGCTTCTTAGTAAACTCTGCATGGCCCTAATACGTATGAATGGGGCGGTCACACATTCAATCAAGAAATAGCAGTAGATGTCTCAGTAGAAACAGATGCGTTATATATTTCTATAAAGTGTTTAGAGGCCGCAACCTCCGCCGGAATCCTAACCAAACTACAAAGCGACACAGACATTATTTGTCGACTCCATTCCCTAATTCTGGCCCTCGAAAATGGCCCCGAGCTTCCATAAGCATAAAAGAAATACTAGTAAGTCACAATGGAAAGAAAACCTTTAAATGAAAAACATATGATGGTGTTCCGAATTAGCTCCAGAGTGTAATGGCTTGTTCTTTGGTGCTAAACCAACCCTCTACGAAATTTCAGGGGAAAAATCTGGAACATTTTATTTAAAACTATACACAAACTAAGGATAACACCTAATAAATGTCGCCACCTGGCGGAGGAATAGCAAGTAGAAGGCACTGGATAATTAGTGGTCTGCAGCCACCAGCGAACAATCCCCCCCCCAACCCCCACACACACACACCAACTCTTAGAGCCTACATGGGGAGCCGTCACTATTAAATATGAACGGCCACACCGGAAAGTGATGTCGGCTAGACGATTTTCACAGCTTTATTGATATTAATTATTTCATTAAAGGCATTAAAGTGTGATTTGTTATATTCTGATTCGCCAGTTTCATAGAACATATCGTAGTATTGCTTTATAAGAATAGCATATTTATGAATATTTACATTTACAGCTTAAAATTTTGTTTTAAGTATTAAGAGTATCTAATATCATCGAACACAATTTACAAGAAGAATCGTGTTAATTTCCTGTGTAGTCGTGTTAATTTCCAGTGGTATATGATTAACATTTAGAAGTAGGTCCATATAGCCTTAGGCTTAGCGACTTGCCGCCCACATAACGAAAACATGTAGCCTTTATGGGATATCTTTATTAATCCTTGCTTATTCAGCATGTCTCAGACGACAACTTCGGAAATGGGACCATTTTACGGCGGTCTGCATGGGTGTTGGTCGGAATTTGGAGGGCTGAATGTATCTAACAAAATAAACCCTTCATAATTTACTAGCGACATCTATCGTCAAAATCTGGCATCGGTTGGTCGGTACAAATTAAATAATATTCCAAAAAAGGGTTAAATTAATCACATCCAAGTACTAATTATTATTAGGACTGCCTAATGTAAAGCACTTTACAGCGATAATCTTATTGGATAAAGCGCTATAAAAATGTTGTAATATAATAATAATAATAATAATAAAATTAATCACATCCAAGTACTAATGAAACCGATCATCCCAAAGGGCATTTCCAAAATCAAGATTATAAGGCGTTTATGCTAAGTTTTTACCCACAATGCTTTGTCAGCTGAAATGAGCACAGCAGACGACAAGTTAAGCACGCACAATGCCCATGCTCGCAGAAAATGATCCGCCATGTCTGCATGCCAAGCATATGGTTAGCCGATCACATGACATCCCCTGCAGTTGTAGGTTGCAGCAGTTGCAGCATGAGGTTACTTTCAAAAGGCAGTGCACAGTGTAAAATCAAATGTTATGTTAAATTGTTAATAAAGCGTTAGTTTTCTCTGTGGGTAGTTCTTAAGTATAGAAATGTATCTACGCAGAGCACATTCCTGCTTTTCAGATCATTTTCCCTCGAATACAAAATCAAGCTTATTTATGCTGAAACATATGCATTTATAACCTTAATCTGTACATAAAATGATGCGTGTTTGAACTACTTGAACATTGTTTCTTTAAACGATAAATGGTCGTCAGTCCCCCAACCCCCTACCAGTCTGCAAAGTTTAACTTAGACTGGTACCCCACTCTATTATGGACCTCGGCCTTCAGTACTCCCGGAAAACTGGTTCCAAATCCAATCTGCAAGCTTATGCCGATTGTCATCGACGCACACGCGGTCCTGGTTCATTTCCTGTGAAGAGTTCTAGTAAGATAACTTTCTTTTGTTCCTACTAGTTTTAAAATATTTAAGGAGTTGTTGCACAAAAAATGAATCATGGATGTATATTAATACGAATACGATATACTGAATAAGTTTGATATTCCACTGTACGTTGTATTGATTTATCATTTAATTCTATTATTCTAATCATTAATGTCACATTAAATGTAGAGCCAACTTTTGCAACTTCCCCGAGCAAACGAAATATTTATTATTCTCATATATACATATTGGAGTTGGAACCAGTCAACTGGAGATTCAAGAGTTGCATCTGGGAGTACTGAAGATGGCGTTAAAAAAAAAAAAAAAAAAAAAAGGTGGCGTTGTGCGCCCATCTCTTTGATTGGCTGTGGTCCATACTGGAGCGGGTAACCAGTCTATGTTTGACTACACTCGGATTCTCTGTAATTTTCCGTATTCATTGATTGGCTAATGCTCTTAGCCTCAGTGGCTGTTATTGTATCGGTTATAAACTTCTATTCAACTAGTGCATAAGCTGATTCTTTTATCATAAATTTTCAGAGAAGCTCGACCCGAAGTTATGTCACATAAGATACAATCTACAAAGGTTATTCACCAGATAACAAACATAAACACAAGTCTTTCACATATAAAAAAATTATACAGAACTTGTAAATCATTTATTTTTAAACACTAAACTATCAATGCGGAAATGCAAATACGCTCATGTACGAATGTATGTGAAAAAAAGGATACACTAGACTGGATGTCCATTATTACAAAAGACTCATTAAACATAATTGTCAAACCCCTTCTCAAGCCAACCAGCTGGCTAAAAAACATGTATATCTCTCCCTTGTTGGCACTACACGGCCTGTATTGTTTAACCGGGCGCATATTATGTCGATTATTGCCGCGCAACCTTTTTTTTTCGATATAGGACATGTAAATCGGGATATGGCGTCGGCCACTATAGGGACATTTTATTTTGGTCTGATTTTGTTTGGTCATATACCCAGATGTTTTTATTCTTCGTCATGCGATCATCGGACCTAGCGAACCTACAATGCCCTATGTCCGCAATTTTGCGAGATCTTTTGACCGATATATCCGACATAGGCCTATGTCTTTTCCGTGCTTACTGTAATACCAAAGCCAACTTAGTCGTACATTTTTGTCTTATTTTCGTTGACATTGCAAAGAATTGACGGTGCCGGTTCTATCGCATGACTGGGTAAAAATCGGAAATTCCCACTACATTTAACGACATAATCCTCGAAGATTTCGTAAGGCAAAATCGACGAAATATGCACCTGATTTTACTGGTCAACAGTTTTCACGTTTTCACAGTCATTTTGTGCGCCCAGTTACCCCCGGAAGTAGGTTTTATAACCACCTGATAGACTTGTCCCGGTTCAAGGCAATCCAGAACAGTGAGCGTTCCTCTGACGTATTTTGTCTGCCACTCACTTCTGTTATTTCGTTGATAGTTCACAGTGTATTCCCGTTCTCCTCGCATGACGTCATCAGACGGTCTGATTTCGTGCCACGATATGGCTACCGTCACGTGAAGAGTGACCACGTGACTGGCAACCAACGGTGACATGAGACGCGACTCGAAGCGTGAATGGTTGTTACTGTTGTATCCGCTATGTGACTGGTCGCTGGTGGTGTTCCAATAATCCTCGTTACCGGGCACCGTAGGTTCGTCAGTTACGTTCAATACCATGGTTTCGTTCACAACTAAACTTTCGTTTACAACAGGCCGAGACGTCTCATTGAAAGGACTGATGTTCAATTGTCCTGTGAACAGAGATTAAAATAACACATAAAACATTTAATTAATTCGCTAAAAAAATTGTTTCTAAATCAAATAATTACTACTAATCGTGTGTTATTAATCGTGTGCGCATATAAAAATACACAATATCATGTACATTTAAAATAAATATTTAAACCTAAAAACTATCATCAGAAAAGAACTGAAAAAGTTTAGTTTTATTTTATGTGAAAACAAATCAGGTATTCAGTGGGAAGGATTTCTAATTAGCTCTCGAATCCTCAGTTATAAATATAATCGGAATACCCATTATGGCATCAGGGTTTTTATTTTGTACGCAAAATAGCGACCCCCAGGAGCGGTTTCGAGATACTTGGAATTAAGGAGATTAAATAGGATCTTATTGAATCTCCTTGCTTTGAATAATAAACCTGCCCAGGTTCGATAAGAACATTGGGATGCAATACACAAGTACTCCACGGACCGCGTTCAGGCAAGCATCTATCCGCGGAGAGAACTTAGTGGCAATGGGCCCAGTACTGGTAAAGTTTTTATGTTTTTTTCAATTAAAAATCCTTATTTTTACATGTTCAATATATTGGTAAATCTGCAAAATCTCGATAAGCAACATATTAAGCACTTACAGCGAACTTGTCAAGGCTATCTTTCTGTTCAACAAGTTTGCTAGCTGTGGAAAATACCTGAAGTCCACCCCTGACATGTATTCACAATGTGCACAATGTCAAATGTGTTCACACTCGAGAAAGGTATTTTACTAGATATGTATTACATTTTTATAAAAGGTGCGAGGTGACTTTTATGTCAAAAAGTGTAAATTTACATTCACATATATAGAAAAAAATAAACAAAAACAGTTTTTGGAATGATGGAAATGAAATCGCCTTTTTACCTGATTTTGATGTCGGCGACGTCGACTTCAAGGTGGGTGTAAATTGAACAATCTCTGATGCAGGACCTCGGCCTATATTATTAATGGCTCTGATTTTAAAACGAACAGGCTTATTGAATGTGAAGCCGCACGCCAGGTAACTCGTGTTGACTGTAGCCATGGTGGTCCAATGGGGCCTGCTGTTTTTAATACCTGTATCCGCTTCCGTGTAGTGCACAAGGTAATCTGTACAGGGAAAGAAAAGAATGTAAACATCAGTATCATTCACTACCATCAACGCCATAGATCTATTAAATTCACCTACCAATCATCATTAACCGTTTAGACAGGACCACCCGATAAGATTTGCAAAATGTAAAGTTATTATGCAACTGGGTATATATGTGGCAGCATGACCTCCGAAAAAAAGATTCTATATTTATATATAATCTCTGTGACATTTGTGTACTTTACAGACAGACATATAAACCGACGAAGCTTAATATATACACACGTTCAAAATGTGCCTGAATACCCACTCTTCCTCAAGTCACATCAAAACACATATTACCCTCCGCCGTTTGCTTGTCTTGAGACCTCTGACCTCATTTAATATGCGTGAATTTTGCAGAAAATACATTCAAGTAAGAAACTGTATTAGTTAATATTCATAATGCAGTTCCTGAAATTCCATAAGATATTAGGTTAGTCATCACGGCGACACCAAAGTCTGGTGACCTCGGACCTCCTGATATAAATGCATGGATTTTGTTTCAAACGGAAGTTTGGCGAGATATTATATTGATTAATATTTCCATCGTATTCCTGGTATGTTATCGTGGCGACAACACGAAGTAACCTAGTGACAACTGACTCTATTCATTATACTCGGACGAGGAAATCTATTGGTTAGTAGTAAAAGTGAGTTTCGAGAAAATCCATCAAAGCTCCGATCGCGGCGACACTAAAGTTAACGGATAGACGGACCGTGGGTATACCATTATACGTCCTGTCATAGAGAGACGTTTAATAATGTCTGAAGGCCAATTCCTCGTCAAAATCCATCAAAACTCATCAGGAATTCTTGAGAAATCCTGTAATCAGATCAAGTTAAAAAGTTTCTGAAGGCCACCTAGCCTACAAAATTCAATCAGAACCCATCAGAAATTCTTGAGAAATCCTGTTATCAGATCAAGTTAAAAAGTATCTGAAGGCCAATGTCTCCACAAAATTCCATCTAAGCCCATTATAAAGCCTTGAGAAATCATGTATCAAGTTAAAAAAAAAGGTCTGAATGTCCACTCCTCGAAAAAAAATCCAAATAAAACTCAAGAACACACCAGCTATGTTCAACTAAACGCAGACAAATATCCCACGCACAGTGGATAGATGAAAATAAACAACTATTCTACCGTTCTTTGATACAGGAAAACAAATTTCAATAGCTGATTTCATTTTTCGTGAGCAATTAATAGGATATCACAATATTTACAAGAAATAACTATTTTTTTTACTCGTTGACCAGTATTTTGGGCTTGTTATCAAAAGAGGGACCGACAGTAACGACCAGAGTTTAAATTCACTGGCATAACAGGTCTTAAATCGTGTATCCCTCATCCTTTGGCGAAGCAAGCACAACAGCTGACGACGATGTAGCAGACTTTAGACAACCCCCTTTCACCCCCTCCCCCCCCCCCCCACCGACACACGCACATATACACACATGCGCGCGCGCCGGGCAAACAGGTCTTGTTATCCCGGGGGAGGCAAACTGGATCTAAAATCAAGTTATTCCCGCTCTGTGTGTATACCCCCCCCCCCCCCTTTCCCTCTCCCCCCCCCCCCTTTCCCTTCCCTCTCACCCGTCGGGTGCTGCATGGTCTAATAAACATGATTACTTCTTATGTTTACAAACAATGATTTGTTTAATGAATAAAACACATTTAAATTATTTAAAAGATTTAAAGTAAATTTCAATATTCCCAAGAAAACAAAACAAAATTCTTAATATATCAACACACAAAATCAAAGCGCATCAAAATTCTAAACAAATATAAGATATAAAAAGAGGAAACCTAATTCTAGAATTGAGAAGATAAAATACAACATTTATACATGGCCATACTTTATGAATACATAATTATCTACTTAATTAACTAAAAAACAGGCCAAAATATAACTCAACAAAAATCGCAGTAACAACACCTAACATCCTAATGATAGGTTTTTTTAATATCATTACTATTTATTAATATTACAAGTAATAGTAGCTGTCGTTGCAGAAGTTGACATTTATTTATTATGTATAAAATAAGTGTCTAATTAAAGATAAATAAGAACTGTAAGGTGAGGGATTACCTTGAATAATGGAGAGGGTAAACAAATCTGGTTCCACTTTTCCCTTGCTTAGGGGTAAATCGATTTCATTAAACACGAATTACCAATATAAACGTTTAATATGAGTTACCAAAACAAACCGTAAATCATGAGTTACCAATACAAACCGTGAAACATGAGTTGCCAAAACAAACCATTAAATATGAGTTACGAAAACAATCGTTAAACATGAGTTACCAAATTAACCTTTAAACCTGAGTTACCAATACAAACCGTGAAACATGAGTTGCCAAAACGAACCGTTAAACATGAGTTACAAAAACAAACCGTTAAACATGAGTTACCAAAATAAACTTTAACCTGAGTTACCAAAACAATGCGTTAAGTATGAGTTACCAAAAATAAACCTTTTAACCTGAGTTACCAAAACAATCCGTTAAGAATGAGATACCAAAATAAACATTTAAGCATTAGTTACCAAAAACAATCCGTTTAGCATGAGTTGCCAATAAAACCTTTAAAACTGAGTTACCAATACAAACCGTTAAACATGAGTTACCAATGAAAGTTAAACATGAACTACGGTGACCTGGATGCCCCTCCAAGTAACAGGGGATAATCTGAATCGGGGGGTATCCTCAAATCGCTACACCGGTCCTTGTAACATGAGAAGGCATCCCTGGAGCAGGAGATGTCTCCTTTTTTTATCCTAGCGAGTTACTGATGACATTCTAAGCTACAAAGAAATTAACTCCGGTAAATGTCACGTCGCCTCCGGGCCAGCAAATCCTCCGAAGAAAGGTGAAAGATAAGGACCCGCTCGAGAGTCGACAGACTAATTGCTTTGGCGATCAGAAAATCTAACCAACGGCTTCTTACGTACCCCATTGTTGTAAGGTCTCTATAAAAACTCTACAATCGTCTAACATTTAGAGTTTAACCTTTCCTGATAATAAAACGTTTTAAAATGTTCTCGTATGAAGAACTGGTGTATATATACACCTCACATGTTTTTTCAAACTTTAATGCTTACGGACTTCAAAAGTCACGTTTTCGGCTTCTTTTCCTGTTTTGCATGTAAAACTGTTTTCGCATTTCATGCTTGGCGGAAACCTGACCTTTACAAAAGCTATGAAGGCTGGTGATGAAAAGACCCCCCCCCCCCCCAAAAAAAAAGATAGAATAATGAAGTGTATATGAAGGTCAGGAATGTAAACCTGCTTTAAAGTTACTTTAAGTACCTGGATTTACATTGGTAACACTAAACACGAACATCATTGGTTTGTTTTACTACTATACTCAGGCTGGGTGTTTCCTTATCCGTGTTGTTTTAATGCCAAACTCCTTGTTTTAATGTCACACATGTGTCCACTAGATCTGCTTCATATACTCTCATTTTTCAACAAAGATCTTGACCTGAGCCGGCCTTGTAGACTCTTCTTGTTCTACAGAGGTCTTAACATGCCCCGGATTGTGTGATTATCACATTTTAATGAAGCTCTTAACTAATGCCCTAATTGCCAAGTTGGAACATGTCAACAGAGACCTCAGCCTACTTGTATAACCTTTTTGAAGAGAGATGTTAACAAACCCAGCTTTTGCTATTTTCACATGTCGGCTTCGATCCTACTCTTAACTTACGTGCGTCATATTCACAAAAGCTCTTAACCTCTTCACACTTTGAAGAAAGCGGCTTTCCCAAGTTGAAGTCGAAAATTCAGACTATACGGTAACACCTTTTATAAGATATACAAAACTAGGAACATATCTGATCACACGTATCATGCCGGATTCAACTTCCTGGCTTATGCAGAGAGGTGTCAGAGGAAATTTTTGCTCAAGCGAGATCCTTTGTTAACCATGGTAAAAAAAATCTCTCTGAGGGGACGGAGGGGCGTATCGACACGACGTCCGACTTGGTTTAAGAGGACATATCTATCCCCAGATCTGGAATCAGGTCATTGATTAAGACTTTAAATCATCCACGTACAGCCAATCAAGTTATTGGTCGAAAATATATTGATCCCAGGACATGTCTTACTGGTTATTGGCGTTATATATATAAATTTGAGTATTAAGTCATAAACACATGGAAAATATATAATTAACTGATGGTGTCTGATTTTCATTATCATAATGGTGTTTTCTATTTAGTAAGATTAAATCGATTTTATTTACGAATTTCTCTCTCTCTCTCTTTCTCTCTGTTCATATATATATATATATATATATATATATATATTCTGCTGACACGACCACTCCTTTACCGCTGCTTAGCGCCACAGTTTGTTCGAGACAATTAAATGGACTCCCGTTTGACATCCACTGGCCTTTGCTTACGATACGACAGCTTGGGTGCAGAGGAAGGAAAAGGGAACATATTATTGCGCAATTAGCTTAATTAACCAAGACTGACGATGTGGATTTCTTATTTTTTATCTGCCCTTGTAAAAAATATTTAAGTGTGTTTGTAGTGTACCTGTCAGTTTGTCCACGAAAACACCAACATCAGTGAATAAAATACCCTATGGACCCTGTCTTTAAATTGAAAAAAAAAATCATATCTGAGTAAAACTCTGCAATGTTTTGCTTATTAACAACCAATACCACACGCACGGTCCATTAAATCAAGTAAATTAACACACACTTCGGCTTCCGCCAATCAATATATCGACCAAGATAGTGTGTTTATTATGCGATCTGAACAGAGCTATCCCCCACTAATACTAGCACAAACGGATAGAGCTTGGAAGGTGATTTATAAAAACCGAAGGGTCAATTTCAGCAGGCAAAATCAGAGAATTTACTTTCAAAATATTAATAATATTCACAATAAATATAGTATCATAGCACATACTAGGTCACGTGGATTCGCTATTATCATTGTTATTATTATTCAATGCTATACCCTCACGATATTTGACTTGTGACATCCGGGTTTAGTTTAAAAGGAAGTTTTAAATATTTGCTAAAGAATAAATCACTCAGTGTTTGATAAGGACAGGACAATTCGATAAAAAACTAGACATTTCTTGGCACCCTTTAAGAATAGGCCCCCATTTTTAGCAGCATATACTGACACTTGGCAAGCAATTATTGTTTCTTCCATCTATCAATCCACAATCTTTTTGACGATGTTGGTAATGTGACCTTGACCTTTTGGCACATCACAAGGCTATCCAAGAAATTGACAGGCGTCTTCCTCTATTGGCAGGGGAACTGTATGTGCAAGATGAAATGTCTCAGATGAAATGTTTGGCTGAAAATGCATCCACATCTTTTTAAAGATGTGTCCTGTGACCTGTGACCTTGACCTTTGACCTCAAGACCCCAAAATCAATTCGGGTCTTG
Source organism: Sipunculus nudus (assembly GCA_026874595.1). Taxonomy (NCBI): domain Eukaryota; kingdom Metazoa; phylum Annelida; class Sipuncula; order Golfingiida; family Sipunculidae; genus Sipunculus; species Sipunculus nudus. The sequence goes on from CM049319.1 coordinate 28,723,721, forward strand.
CTTTTCCAATGGGACATATACAAGTGAAGTTTGAAATCTATACATCAATAAAAGCAGGAATTATCATCCAGAAACAAATTTTTGGACAGATGGCTCCTGTGACCTTCACCTTTGACCTTGTGACCTCAAAATTGATAAGGGTCTTGCTCTATTGGCAGATGAACTATATGTGCAAGATGAAAGGTCTGAGATGAAATGTTTGGCTGAAAATGCATCCACAATCTTTTTAAAGATGTGTCCTGTGACCTTGACCTTTGACCTCATGACCCCAAAATCAATTCGGGTCCTGCTTTTCCAATGGGATATATACAAGTCAAGTTTGAAATCCATACATCAATAAAAGCAGGAATTATCACCCAGAAACTAATTTTTGGACAGATGGCTCCTGTGACCTTCACCTTTGACTTTGTGACCTCAAAATTGATAGGGGTCTTCCACTCTTGGCAGGTGAACTATATGTGCAAGATGAAAGATCTGAGATGAATTGTTTGGCTGAAAATGCATCCACAATCTTTTTAAAGATGTGTCCTGTGACCTTGACCTTTGACCTCATGACCCCAAAATCAATTCAGGTCTTGCTTTTCCAATGGGTCATATACAAGTCAAGTTTGAAATCCATACATCAATAAAAGCAGGAATTATCACCCAGAAACTAATTTTTGGACAGATGGCTCCTGTGACCTTCACCTTTGACCTTGTGACCTCAAAATTAATAGGTGTATTCCACTCTTGGCAGGTGAACTATATGTGCAAGATGAAAGATCTGAGATGAATTGTTTGGCTGAAAATGCATCCACAATCTTTTTAAAGATGTGTCCTGTGACCTTGACCTTTGACCTCATGACCCCAAAATCAATTCAGGTCTTGCTTTTCCAATGGGTCATATACAAGTCAAGTTTGAAATCCATACATCAATAAAAGCAGGAATTATCATCCAGAAACTAATTTTTGGACAGATGGCTCCTGTGACCTTCGCCTTTGACCTTTTGACCTCAAAATTGATAAGGGTCTTCCTCTTTTGGCAGATGAACTATATGTGCAAGATGAAAGATCTGAGATGAGTTGTTTGGCTGAAAATGCATCCACAATCTTTTTAAAGATTGTCCTGTGACCTTGACCTTTGACCTCATGACCCCAAAATCAATCGGAGTCTTGCTTTTTCAATGGGACATACATGTATATAAGTCAAGTTTGAAACCAATGCATAAATAAAAGCAGGAATTATCATCCAGAAACTTATTTTTTGACAGATAGCTCCTGTGGCCTTGACCTTTGACCTTGTGACCCCAAATTGATATGGAAAATCCACTATTGGCAAGTGAGCTATATATTCAAGATGTAAGATCTGGGATGAAAGTTTGGCTTAAAATGCATTCACAGTATCTTTTAAGACGCAAGTCCAGTGACCTTGACCTTTGACCTCATGACCCTAGAACCTATAGGGTTCTTACTTTAGTGGTGGGCCAAACATAAGTCACGTTTGAAATCCATATGGCTATCAACACTGGAGATATCATAAGAGGTGTGTGATTTTCACCAAATATGGACACATTAAAGGTCAAGGCCACTCTCATGATAAAGGTCATGACCCAAATGTAAATAGACCTCATCCCATAACCCATCTCTCTACATGTGCAGAATATGAAAGAAATCTGTCCATTAGTTTTTGACTTATAATGCTTACAGTACTGTCAAGTGGCAATTATGGGGGTATTAAAAGGCGTAAAAACAAGAAAAGGATAATAGGTGGCGCCACCAGTTTCCGATATATCACAAGGCTATCCAAGATTTCCGGTCACCTTGATTTTTGGACCAGTCCATGCAAGCTTACTTGAGATATTTAAGAATTTGTGTTATTTTCAGCAAAAATGGACTTATTCAAGGTCAAGGTCACTCTCCTAGCATAGGTCATGACCCCATTTTAAATAGGCTTCGTCCCCTGACCTATATCTATACAAATGTAAAGTTTGAAAAAGATCAGTGAAATATTTTTTTGAGTTATCCCGCTCACAAGGTTTTTCTGCGGCGGCGGCGGCGGCGAAACCATAGTATCCCGACTTTGTCTGGTGATACAATTATTCAGAGTATAATGCATAGGCGCCAATATATCAGTAGGTGCGATTTGACCTGTGGGGGCAGAGATCTGGGCTAAAGAACTAGGAGGCAAAGATGAAAAATTTTAACAAGATTATAATATTGTTGTTTATTTATTTGTAAAGAAAATCATATTTCTGATAAAATGTCCATCTTCACGACCGGATGCACTTATTCCTGTAAGCTGGATTATATTTGGATGGGATATATATAATGTATGTGTGTGTATATATAATATATTGTGTATATATATATATATGTATATATATATATATATATATATGTATATATATAATTAATAAAATCATTACAGTGTATACGAATTGAGACGCGTTTGCTTTGGCAACTAAATCCGTCTCAGTAGGGATGTTTATGATCTCTGCTTTGCGTTGGATACATTGGTTTATACCGTGCAGAAATGATTAATTACTCTTAGGACCGACCAACACCTGGGACCAGCAGACCAGTACATGGAATAATTAAAAACCCCACCACCCCACGGAATAATCTCAATTATTAACAAAACCCGCTGGAACGAGACGAGGTGGTGGCGGGTTTTTAATCAAACCAGTTTCATTAAGTTAAATGTCAACCGTGTCCCGTCATATAGTCTGATATTACATGATCAATATCTTTCGGTGTTGTTGTCCCGCTGGGCACCTGGGTGTAGAGTTAAAACAAATTAATACAGAAGGAACACATATCCGCGGTATACGAGGTGAACGACTTCAAGATCCAATATTGTAACTGATAAGACAGAGGATTTATATAGGTAAAATGTGCAAGTACACATGTATAACTAGAATACGGGTAGTCGACAAGCGACAACGAGTATCCGCCAAAATCAGAGAAGGACGGGTGAAGTGAGGCATGTATTGAGTGGCAAGGGAAAATAGAGTTACATGTGTTACATATTAGAATGGATCTCTGCCACATAAACATGATTGTAGGTGGCGCCACCTGTTATTTGAACGAGAAACTATCCAAGATGTATACACATGCAAAATTTCATGTGGAAATGTCAAACCACTGAAGAGATATATTTTATCCCACAGCAGACAAACAGATGGACGCTGTGCAAAAACGGCTGCAGGTGGCGCCATTATTATTGTGTATGTTATAAAGCTATCCAAAGGCTACATTTGTGGAAATTTTTTTTCCTGATTGGTCAAACGAGCCCCGAGATATAAGCATTAATGTCTGCAGCGTGAACGTGAATGTAGGTGGCGCCACCTGTCATAAAATCAAGAAAGCTATGCGGGGTGTATACACATGCCGAATTTCAGGTAATTTGGTCAAACCACTGCAGAGATATGAGTGATTTTAACCTAAGGCAGACAAACAGATGGACGCTGTGCAAAAATTGCTGCAGGTGGCGCCACCATTTTTGTGTATGTTATAAAGCTATCCAAGGGCTACATTTGTGTAAAACTTTTTTCCTGATCGGTCAAACGGTTCCCGAGATATGTGGGTTTATGTGTTGAAACAGACGCACAAACGGACGCTGGGCAGAGAGGAAAGTTCAGAGGTCAAGGTCACTTGGTTAGGCACCAGTTCACATGTGACCCGATAATTTGTGTAAGTTTCGGAAAAATCCGTCCAGTAGTCTCAGAGGAGTTCTCCAGAAACGAACGCGGCGGCGGCGGCGGAACCCGGTCAAAAACATAGTATCCGCAAAACTTCGTTTTGGCGGATACAATTATTATAATTTCGTTATTTAAAATTTTCTGTGACACATTTTGTATTCGGTAAAACGAATCAATATTGAAAATATACGCGAAAACTCCTGTAATTCACGATGGTAAGAGCTTCCAGTCGAATGCAATATTCTGGCCACTTCTCGGCAGTTACGGGTTGAAACTCGCTACGAATAGAGATTTGCAGCTGTATACTGCTAGCAATTCAGTATCATAGTCTTGTTTTCCTTCTTAGTGTTTATTCAATCATCGCAAGCATTCCAAAAGCGTTGACGTCCGCGCTTTTAAGTGCAGATCAGTTCTCGGATGTCGTATGTCCTATGTCGGAATCAAGAGTACACTGTTTAATTTGGGAATAGGGGCTTACTGAATTTGGACACTTGCCAAGCCAAAGAAAGTATACGCTCTTCGAGCAGCTACAGGTTGCTGTGGTCAAGACCTCAGCCCTGTGCTCTCCTTAAGCATGACTTCCGAGCCAACAGTCGCAATGCCACACCAAGCAAAGCAGAGAGCCGCAACGGCCGCCACCGTCCATCCCGAGTTGATGATCATTCAGGAAAGCTACAGCATCCACAGCCGCAAAGCCAGAAGCAACCTACATTCCCTTTACCGATTCCAGCAGCGGAGCCCAAGCCATGTCATTCGAGAGCCGAACCCGATCTTGTGAACGACAGTGTTTCGAGACGCAATGCCTTTATACTTGCGGTTTCGGCCATTGGACCGCATAAACAGTTTCCCAGTTATGCTTAGACACTTGCGACACACACACACATATATATATACATACATACATATATATATATATATATATATATATATATATATATATATACATCACACGATGGGAGGCATGCACTAAAATGCATCGTATTTATGATGCAACTGGCAGCCAATCAAACACGCCCTGAAAGAATGACTTGTCTACAACATGCCACTTAGTCGAATTAAATCCGTTTTAATTAGCTTTCAATAAGATACCATAATATAGTCTAACATATATAACGACTGCATGACGCGTAAAATGTCCTAATTTTTCTTATCTCAAATTGAGACCCACACCTGACTTTTTTAAATAAAAATATGAATGAACCATAAGTTATCTTAAAAAATGAAAAATCTCGAAATCGCTATTAAAATGCATTTTATCCCCCTTAATATTTAGGGGTATGAATGTACTTTGTTCCCCTGTCGTGCAAAAGTGAATTATAACCCAAGAGCAAATCTTATGAAGTAGTCTGTTGGTTTCTCCTGATCCTGATTAGCAAATTAGACAAACAATGAATTTTAATAACACATCGTCTACTGTCGTCGCGGTACTGTTATCCTTATTTAAAGAAGACCGACAGGCATTAATCTTGCATTAAAATGTCTTGTGACGAAAATGATGCACGAAATTGGAGAAAATTTCAGTCGCGGCCATATTAATAAAATCTGCCTAATGACTGTTACATTAAATACCTAATGTTAATTCATTACAAGCTAGTGAATTAATGTGATCGTAGTTTGTTATTCATCAGCCCCTATTATTATCACTGGAGTGGGTTTCTGTTTGGCTTGCAAATCTGTGAACGTTGATTAAGATATTAGAGAATACCGTACAACTTTGAATGTTCGCATCAGCCTATATAATGAAATTTTTCTAGTTTTCACTTTTGGTATCTGGAGGTTTAAACTGAGGTATAAACTGAAGTATTCTCGTATTTATGAGGTTATTGTAGTGAAATAAAAAGTACAACAGACGGTAAACGAGGTCAACGGCTGCAAGACCCAGTACTACAACTGACCCAATATTGCCACTCATTGTAAATGTATCGACTGAAAATCTAACACGAAACTTTAAATTTTTCATTTTAAATATCAATTTTAATTAAATTAAGCCAATTTCATAGAAAATCTGAAGACCGAGAATTAGCGTAAAGAACAGGTAACGTCTTCGAGACCATGATTGCTTCTGAGAACTACATATTATATGTTGCCCCATATGATTGGTTAATCTGGCCGCGTGAGTATTACTGCTTTTGACCAATCAGGGGAAATCCCCCACCTCCACCTTTATCAAAATCCTTACTTGTGATGATGCCATTTGGCTGCTCGGGCGGCTCCCAGTCAAGCTGCACACACACACGCTGACCTTCATGTTGAAGTTCTAGGGAGATGTTAACCGGAGGCGATGATGGCACTGTTGTAGCAGAAAGAAATATATTAAAATATTTTTCACTGGTAATTTTACGATATTCCAATATTTTGCATTGGCAAATTTATATTTTGCGATATCTAACAATATCTAACTATATATTACGATTAATTCCAATTTACTCACTTAATCTTTTAAATCAAATATCTATGAGCCAAATTGGGAAGATCATAGGTAATCCTGAAATGCAGTCCTCATAAAACAGCGACGAAGACTGTAGACTACAGTTGCTTGAATCATTGTTTTAGGGGAAAGGGGAGAAAGCGATAGTATGGAGCCCCTAAAGTGACATACGTGATATGTTTTTTTTCTGGATAAATATCGCGTTCCCTCGCGATAATATCGCGTTCCCTTGCGATCTTTCGCGTTCCCTCGCGATAATATCGCGTTCCCTCGCGATCATTTTTTTGCGTTCCCTCGCGATCTTTTCGCGTTCCCTCGCGATCTTTTTGCGTTCCCTCGCGATAGTATCGCGTTCCCTCGCGATCTTTTCGCGTTCCCTCGCGATAATATCGCGTTCCCTCGCGATCTTTTCGCGTTCCCTCGCGATCTTTTCGCGTTCCCTCTAGATAATATCGCGTTAACTCGCGATCTTTTCGCGTTCCCTCGCGATCTGTTCGGCTAGGCTGGTTCCCTGCTCCTCTATATCTGGCATACATGCAAATAAATGGACGCGGGAACCAGTACAACAGTTTACTGTGTCTCGTTCTCTGTGTCTTTAACACCACTACGCTCCAATAAGATATACGCTCGATATCAGGTCAACACAACGATGCTTGTATAAGATTAGATTAGTAAAATGATTAAATATGCAGATGACACAGTGACCTTAGGACTCATTTCTGAAGACAATGAATTGCCTTATAGGCAAGAGATATTATATCTGACTAAATGTTGCCAATCATTATCTTCTTTTAAATGATGAAAACAAACAAAGGAAGTTTTATTCGATTTTAGGAAAGGGTGTAATGTAGTAATTAAAGTTTGTATCAACAATGTTGGAGTTAAGATTGTTAATAATAATAAGTACCTTGCTACAATTATTCAGGATGATCTCAAATAGTCTGATAACATATATATATATATATATATATATATATATATATATATATATATATATATATATATATATATATATATGGCATAAATGTTTTCATTAATATTTTATATATTTTTCTTTTACCTGACATGAAATTAATATTAGGCCAAATTCTATCAAATACTTAAAATAATGGACACAGTTCATCTTGAAAAATTGATACTTCCACTGTCAAAACTATATATATATATATACATATATATATGCCTCATGCACCACATATCTGCTATTTATTATTATAGGTCCTCGGCCACCCGGAGATATGTGCAAACCGTTGTTTAAGATGATCTAATTGATCTGGAAACAACCTAAGACATACTTACAATAATCGGAATGTCTTAAAATTATTAGATCTGCTATAAAGAAATGACGCCTTCGTTGTTGGTCTTATGATTTTATTACAGAAACACGATATATCACATATTCCCGATTATATTTAACAATAATGTCATCTTAGAACATACATACATTTTCAGGCATTTTTTACCATATATTAATCATCTTTCCTTCGAATATTTCTTCATTTAAAATTGCGGAAAAGTTAACAAATGATGTTCTATTAAAAATTCGCACGAAATAATTCTATGAAACAAAATGTTAACCATTATTATTAATTGATGGTTTGTGAGTAATATCTCTCTGAAGATGGTGTAAGAGACTAAAATAGACTTAATCGGAAGATCGCGCTCGCCGGCCCTGCTTCGGGGGTTCGACCCAGCAATGGGATAGATTACGCACCCAGGGCTCGCAAGTGCAGTGGTCACCGGGCCTGGTTACCGCCAGGAAAAAAAATCGGAGGAAGCGTGCGATAATGCCGTGTCACGTAATCCGAAAGCGGAATGGAATTCTGCAGATGTTAATATTAAAATATTGAAAATGGTGGCTGTTACCCCCACCAAAAAAATCTTAAATAAAAGAGTAATTGTAAATGCCAAAAGTAAAGTTTTCAAATGTCAAACTCGAAAGGAGGCACAACAATCCAGGAAAATGTCCACCTGGCTCGTACTAATTAAAAGTCATGAAACAGGGCCCAGTTATCAAAAGAAGCAGTTTTTATTCTTATTCTCTAAAGGTCGGTTCTATGCTTCATTTGTTTATCGACTGGCAATTGAAGAATGTGTTGGTCCTCCCAGGGCACACTTGTGGTTTTGTATACACTGATGTGGGGTCGGCAAATAAGTTAAATATTTCTGTTTCTTAATGGAGAACCACATTTACAAAAATACATTAATGAGACAAGGTGGGTATAAAAATGATCCAGGGTAAAATAACCCTCTGGACACTGGAATATCTGCATTTTAGTGTTTAGTGCCAGAAGAAGAACATATGTGGCCTAAGGCCTTCTGTAGAACTACAAAAATAATTATGGGACTGTTACAACTGATAATGTAAAACCAACTGATACCGTAATAAATAAATGACCGATAACTTATCACTAACCAATAATGTAATGCGAAACCAAACGATAATGTAACAGATTTCCCTAGCCGTTAACGTAAAAAAGAATTAAATGGTAAAGTAAAAACATTTCAGTAAACCTGACCAAACCAAATTGGACCTTCCGCATACTTCTTGGACAAAACATGCATTTTTTAGCTCAGTTGACCATAGGTCATAAGAGCATTAGTGATCACCCCTTGTCCGTCCGAGCACAAATCGGTCTCTTTCGCGTCGCACTTTTCATATCTTGTATCATGATTATATATAGCACAACTTAGGACATCTAAAGTTCAGAACATTTCAGAATGATCAATTCAAACCAGTGGGGGGATCCAGAAATTTCAGAATTTAGGCTGGGGGGGGGGTCAATACTGGTATGATTAAAAATAAAGTTCTTAAATTGCGCATTTAATTTTTTTTTGTTTTGTGTGTTTACGAGTATTATAATTTGTATATTTTTTGGTATTATGTGTGGAAAGTAGCTGATGGAAGGAAAGGTATAAACCTGCATAGGTTCTATACCTTGTACAATGATTTTTATTTTTTTTAAATAAATTTAAATATGTGTATATTTTTTATATCTTTTGTCTTATTTTATAAATAACAAATGTGTATAAAATATTACCAATATCAGTAAATAGAGAGATGGGCATGTTTGAAATTGTTGATTGGTAATTTGGCCTGACCCATCTTAAAATGGGTCTGAACCAATAACTGACGTGAAAAAATATAATCAATTTCAGTAAATTACATCGGGATATGGGCGTGTTCCAGGTTGACATTGTTGATCCGTTGTTGGGTCTGACAGCTAATAAACAAAGAGATAGAAACGAGTAATTTAATAATCTAATTGCTAAAAAAATCAAAAGAGGTCTGCAAAAAAATTAAAAATGAATAAATGGGGAATAGATAACATATATCAGAAACTTGGCAAAAAGTCTTATCTCTCTTATTCAAGTATCGCTTTGTTAACCTGACATCGAGTGTATATCTAAGAGGTGGAGCATGGTGGTGTTAAAGACACAGAACGAGACACAGATAACTGTTGTACTGGTTCCCGCGTCCAATTTTTTGTATGCTAGATGTTGTATGCTAGAAGTAGGGGAGCAAGGAACCAGCCTAGTGATCATTTGAAAGATCGCGAGGGAACGCGAAAAGATCGCGAGGGAACGCGATATTTACCCAGAAAAAAAATATCACATATGTCACTTTAGGGGCTCCATACGATAGAGCATATGACAAATACGTATATTTGGGCACCTATTTACTGACACGCTATCTCCGTACGAAGTAAGGCATGCTTGTATACTCATTTAGTGCGCAGTTTTGTCCAATTCTCGATAAAATAACAAGGACCAATAGGGATTCAAGCGCTTGAGTATAGACCTATGACCATATGCAAATATTCAGATAAAAAATATTACATTAATACTCCATTACTTTGATAGACAGTCAATGATCAAGGAATACCTTGCTGATCTCTGTCAGTAAGACTTTTGGCAAGGAACAGCTAGTGTTTCACAAATAACATACATACACCTTCTCTAAAAGACTATAATAATAAAGGATTCCCCCAAAAAATAATTGGATTTCAGATACAAAGCCTCTCCAAGTCTCATGTAAATTAAGATTCCCGAGCATCATTACTGATGCTGCCACATTTCTTTACTCGTCTTGGTCTTTCGCAGAAATCCATTTATTTGAAATTTATGGTATACCTTTTTCAAAATTAGTCGAATTCAAGCCTTATGTAACCCCTGAAAATATCTTTAAATTTTTCAAGGAGTTAAAGTATGTTGAAACCCTGTATGAAAACATGTATCAGCACAGATGTTAACTGAACCCATGATCTCGTTTCGTCAGCGGATCAAGAACCGTAGAAGAGGTTATAAGGCAAAACAAGATTGTTTCTCAAACACTTTTAATACCTTTTTACCACAAATATTCGGATAGAGGTTCATATGATCAGGGAACAACAGTATTATAACAGTCCTGTTTTGCAAAACACAATAAAACAAAGGGAAGTTTATCAAAAGTTTATTAGTCAATTTTCTGTACGAAATGTACCGGCGGGTGAAGAATATAATCAGTATATTGCTACTGAAAACGAAAAAAAAAATAATAAAAAGTTCTGTTGCGGGAGGACTGACTGACTTACTTGCTTTACTTACTTTCTTACTTACCTTACTCACCTTTCTTTCGTTACTTACTTTACTTACCTTACTTACTTACATGCTTACTTATTGATTGCGTTATACAGGAGACTCACCTGCTTCGAACGTCTTATTTTGAACTCCTATCGACCAAGCACTGGTCCGGTTGAGGCGTACAACTCGCACCATAAATTCGTACGTCGTTCCGGGCTTCAGATCGTCGAACATTGAATTCAATGAGACCACATTATGTACTTTCTGCTCTCCTCCAACCTCACGGACACTGACTTGGTAATGATGTTTGACATGTGATGGCAAGCGCTGTGACGGCCCTAATGACGGGTCTACCCATGCGGTGAAAACACTTGCCGAGGACAGGACTATGGCCTGGAGCTTAATAGGCGGCGTAAGAGGCAAAACCTCTGGAACTGTCGATATTTTAAACATATCAGCAGGATTGCAGTTGTCATTATTCTAACCAAATAATTAAGTCCTTTGTAACACCAGTGCTGCCACTCTGGGTTTAATGGCAAAAGTATAAATTCTTACAAGATAAAAGTGTAAAATTGTCAGAAAAAGGGTATGAAAAAGTAAAAGTCAATGCAATATAGTGCACTTTGCAATATATATATATATATATATATATATATATATATATATATATATATATATATGTTCATATATATATATATATATATATATATTCAAGCATTTTATATATCTAGTAGTTATGTAAAATATCGGCAAGATGCAATTATAATGAAATATTGACAGAAAATGTCTACTCCGATCAATTTGTTCAGGTAAACAGCAAATCACCAACTTGAGATGAAGACTTTGGAATAAAAAGGATAAAGTATTAACCCCTGAAAAAAATATTAAAAGAAGCGTTGTTTGAAAAAGTATGATACTTTCAATCAAGTGACCCAGGTGTCATGACGCTCAGCAGACTAGGAATTTTATCATCTGAATGCCAGATGTAATAGGTGGTATCCCAATTCAAATGAAGCATTGCTCAGAGGATATGAGTAACAGAGACCTAATTTCAAATTTCCAGCGAGATTTATGATGGAACTCCCGGGATGTAAGAAAATTAAGGTCCAATGGTTACGATTTTGACTTGTTAACACAACCACAACTTCGAAGATCTCAAAAATAGAGTAAAAAATCGAAAAAAAATCCAGGTGGCGCCCCGGTCTGTAGGAACGGATGAAAAACTCCATGATCCATATGCATGCAAAAAATCATGGTGATAAATGCATTTTTGTTTTGATACTGGAGATTTTGTATCAGATTTTTAATAATTCTAGTGGTTGTTTCTGAGCCCCATACCTCAAAGGGTATGGGTTACAGAGACCTTATTTCAGGTTTCCACGGAGATTTTTCCTGGCCCTCCCTTGATGTCAAGTGGAAAGATTCTAGGTCCAACGAACAACCACATCTTTGAAGGTCTCAACAATAGAGAAAGAAATCAAGGTGGCGACACCAGTATGCAGGAACTGATGAAACACTCTATGATAAATGTGTATGCAAAGAAACATGGTGATCGATGCATTAGTTGTTCCGATACTGGAGCTTTCCTAACAAATATTTAATTATTCTTACTTAATTATTCTGGGGATACCCTATTACTGAAAGGCTATTGACAACATAGACCTAATTTCAGGTTCCAAAGAGATTTTTCATGCACCACCAGGGATGTCAAGTAAGGAGATTCTAGGTCCAATGGTTACGATATGTGCCCTGTTAACACACAACCACATCTTCGAAGGTCTCAAAAATAGAGGAAAAATGTGTAAACATTCGAGAAAAAAAATCCAGGTGGCACCACCTATTGCAGGAACTGACAAAACACTCCATGATGAATAAGCATGCAGTGAATCATGGTGACAATGCATTAGTTGTTCAAATACTGAAGCTTTTGTATCAAATTTTTAATTATTCTGGTGGGCTTTTTTCCGAGCCCCATAGCTCGAAGGATATGAGTAACTGAGACCTAATTTAAGGTTTCTCAGGAGAATTTTTATGGCCCTCCCTAAATATCTAGTGAAAAGATTCTAGGTCAAATGCTTACTATTTGTGCCCTGTTAACCAACAACCACATCTTTGAAGGTCTCAAAAATAGATAAAGAAATGCGTAAACATTACAGAAATATCAATGTGGCACCAATGGTCTGTAGGAACGGATGAAAACTCCATGATCCATATGCATGCAAAGAATCATGGTGATCAATGCATTTGTTGTTCAGATACTGTAGCTTTTGTATCAAATTTTTAATTATTCTGGTGGGTACTTCTTAGCCCCATAGCTCAAAGGATATGGGTGACAGAATTTCACATTTCAAAGAAGACTTTACATGGACCTCCTTGGATATCAAGTGAGAAGATTCCAGGTCCATTCATTACAGTGTGTACCCTTTTGAAGGTCTCAAAAATGGAGAACAAATGTGCAAAATTTCGGAAAAATCCAGGTGGCATCACCAAATACAGAAACTGAGGAAACACTCCATGATGAATATGCATACAAATAATTATGGTGATCAAGGCTATAGTTGTTCAAATACTGGAGCTTTTGTATCAAATTTTTAATTATTCTGTGGAAAGATTGGTCTTGTTCTAGTTTATAGTGCTGCCATCTAGTGTATAAATATTAAACTAAAGTGATCCACTATTTAAAATATTTTGAGGCTGTAATTTTTAATTAAACAAAGGACCGATGAGTCTCGGGGCTCAGCTGAAGTTTGAAGTTCTGCAAAGGCAAAATATGCAGAATATTCTATTGTAATATATATATATATATATATATATATATATATATATATATATATATATAGAAGCATATGAGAAGCTAGGAGGAAAGGATCCCTCCTACTTGGTTATAGCAAAGTTCTAAATATATGATTGCAAACTTATACTCTGACAAGACTGTCATGAAGAAAAAAGTTTTTCAAAAAGTTTTGAGATACTGTGATGCATATGAAAAATTTTCAGGTCGACAGGCAAGTGGACAGAATGGGCTGATACCTTTATTTCACTTTCAAGGGAATAATACATTTAGGTTTATATTAAAGTCTATTTTTTAGCATATCCACTTTTTCCAATAATAGTTTTTACAGATTCAGTTTTTTTTTATTTACAAGTTAAAAAAATCTGAAAATATAAGTTAAAATATCAGAGTCCTTAGTTGCAATCATTATTTATCTACAGTGTACGTAGCTCATATTGGGTCAAATTAAGCATAAACAAATATTTTATTACTTTTAAATCACAATTCACAAACTGAATTTAAAAGAAAATAATGTCACAACATGGCCTCTTCAAGATTTTTCATTGAATCACTAGTTTTGTACATTGAAGTTTTCAGTACATGCTTAATGAATCAAATACAGAAAATTATAACATTCATCTAGTTTATGCACCATCTGGGGGGGGGGGGGAGCGGCGGGGGAGTGCAGGGCAGAGGGGAAGCCTGCTAGTAGTGGCCAAGCTGAGCCAAGGTAAGCTGCCTGCAGTAGGTGTTACGGAAGGCTGTACTACAAGGTGGGCTAAACAACACTTGACATGGTGTATGAAAACTTGAATAAAAGCTACTCTTTTCAATCAATTCCTTTGAAATTTCATTTTAAATCCTTATGTATATATGCTGTGAAAATTAAATCAACAGTGCTTACACAAAAAAAAAACGTGCCGTGGCCAAAGTTGGACAAAATTTAAGGTATCGAATTTTTATTTATGCTAATAACTTTAAAAATTTTCAAAATTCAGATCTAATTTTAGGTAAACATTGAATCTTGATTAAATAAAGTTATATCCCTGATAAAAAGTCTCCAGCTTCAGCAATTTTCATGTTAAGTGAGTAAATATATTTCCTGATTTTTTTTTTAAAATAAATTATGTTTGGACCAATAACTTCAAAACAATACGCAAAACTTACCTAATTTTTGGTATATTAATAGAAAATGTACGGAAGAATATGCATAACAAATATGATAAAAAACAGATCAGTGATTTTGATATTAGGCAGCCTTGAAGTGTAACAATGGCTTTTTTTTTATGGAAAACGGAGGTTTAATGTCTCGAAGGAACGAAGTCGTAGTGACCCAATTTCCGGTATCGTAGGAGATTCATGTATGCAAAATGTATGCAAAATTTTGGATTCATAGGTCCAACGATTTGAAAATGTGCCCTGTAAACGGACGGACGGACCGCCGGACAAACGGACGACGGACAAAGGACCACGACTATAGCTCAGATGACTTATAGTCAGCTGAGCTAAAAATGGATGTGACGTGACAATACAGCCGACAAGGGATATTTTTTCTCGTTTCTTGCTTAGATCGGGATAGTTTTTATTTATGACTTATTAGATAACCTTGTGGCAAACAAGCTGCAGATGATACAGAAATCCTGAGTGAGGCCACGTAAAAATATGTTCTGCATACTCTGAGCTCCATCTATAGTGCAAAAGAGCGATTTTTTATTATTTAATTTATTTTTTTTTTATATATCGGTCGAGACATATCACGTGATTATTTGCAAGCTTGTCAGAAAAAGATGCGAAAATCGCTTTTATTCAGTAAATGGTGCATTTAATCAACACAAACAAAAAATCTGTACAAGCCCGGCATCTATTCAATGGCGTCGTTTATTTTTCTGAGACAGTGTTTTGCCCCGGCGACTATATAAAGCATGCGACTATTTAAGGCTCGGCGTCTGATTAAGGAAATAAGGCAGTCCATTTTCTTAACCTACTAGAATAATTTCAAGGAACTGAGTCAAGAACACAAATTAACAACATAAAAAGAGGACCTGGATCACTTTTGCCAAATAAAGCGATCCAAGTTTGAGCGGCAGATCCGTAGAACATTTCTTTTTTGTAAACTTAACATCTTTTTATTCAAATATAGTGGGATATATAAAACTTACCTGGTTCCTCCCTGGTGTAGGCGAGAGCTGTGACAGACCTTCCTCGGCCAAATGCACCAACAGCAACAACACGAATTATATACTGAGCTCCCGGACCTGTAAGTAAAATATGTTCAGGTGCAGTTTTATCATGAATTTGTTATTAGTTGTTCAAAAACTTGTGGGATCCAAGGAGAATGAAGCTGCCAATTTCGTGGCATTAGCAGCAAATAATATTAGAAAATAAACCAAAACAAAATTAGAAAATAATTCTATGAAAATCCACCTATAGTCAACGGTATTAGATTATGGCTAAATAGTCTTATTAATTTCCATGATTTTTTTAGTTTTATTATGAGTTGTTCTTGATAACTGTAAGTATGTTTTTAATAATTACCCATTAAGTATCAGCTCTACTAGAATAAATGAAATCACATTCATTATATTTTGTTACTTACGTAGACTGTCCAGAGTGGCGGTCCGAGCACCTGCGTTCAGAACAAGGCGCTGATTCGGGACAATGCCCAGACCATAGTTCACCATGTAGGTTCGTATATCAGCCTCTTTCGCATTCTCTGGTGGTAACCATGACAATATTATCGTTGAAGATGACACACGCCTTCGCAGTTCCCGAACGGGTCCAGGAAGAACGCCATCTGGGAGCAAGAAATTATATTACCTAAAATGGCAATCCGTCAGGTCATATAAAACACGTGTTAATTCAAATGGTATTTATTGGATGTTGCTGACACGTGTTTGCCCTTCATGCATTTGAGCTCCGATAAAAAAAAGACCACGTGTGACATCTGTTCTCAAACTTTGTGCAAACTATGGATATGGTAACTAAATATTGTACGTAAAATAAACCAAGAAATATTTTGATAAAAAAAATACCGCCAATATTTGTTTGTATATATGAGTGTACGATCCTAGTGTATGTCAGAGAGACACCGGTGAGTATCACAATGGTTTACTGGCGTGTTTGGTTGTACGTTTGGTTGCAACCAAAGGCGTTGTTTGTTCTGCGCGGAGAGGAGATCATGGTATATAAGACGCCGGTCTATCGCCGGTCTATCGCAAAGATCCGGGGCCTATAAATCTGTGGACGTGGCCACGGAACAAGCGTAAGTATATCTGACCATTGAGTGTAAAGGGTTGATACGCAGCTGAATCAGGGTCATTGTGCCTTGAAAAACACAATACCGCAACAAGCTTTACATTTCAAAAAAAGACATTTTGTTTATGACAGAGTAGCGTTTTAGTACAGTAGCAAGTTACAGTAGCAATTTCTGTTCACAACTAACCAAACACCTTGCCAAAAACCCAGTCACACTTTAGACTCCTGACACAACAGTTTTACGCCGCAGTCCTTCTATAACTCCTTCTAAAGTACATAACCACAGCTTGCTATAACCGGGTTTGCTGGTTTTTCACTAACGGAAGGTTTGCACTATGCATGGGCCAAGAATGTACAGACGAATGTTCAGAGCTAGATTCCGCGGGTATCAAACTTGAACGCAACCTCGATTTCGTTTGTCGAATTATTCTGGGCCTTTTGCCAACGGCTCAGTGGCGAAACCCTACAAACCATGCTATAGCAAGCAGTGCTTAAACGGAAGGGGATATAGAACGATTGCAACGTATATAACCTCTGCGTAAGAGGTGTAATCTTACTCGTCTCGCTGTCGTCTGAGGTCTGAAACCGGAAGCTGGGTATGTTGTGACGTCGACCATAGCAGTCTACGCCCCTGATCAGCACGGTGTAGGTAGTGGCGGGCTTTAGTTGTCGGAGTCGTAGCTTGTTTGTGCCGACCACGCGCCTCCTGAACGTTCTCTTTGGAGCAGCGATGCTGCGGTACCGGACGATCACCTTCTCCAGTTGACAGTGTGGGCGATAATTGGTGTTTCCTGTCTGATTCATCTCTCCCAGTTTCCATTCTATCAATGCCGACTGATGGAAGAATGAATATTTATAAATTAAATGTATATATCTTAATGTATATCAATAAATTTGCACGAGGGTCGAGTAGCGAGCTAAATAACCATATACACATATTTACATACAACCATATATGTATATATATATATATATATATATATATATATATATATATATATATATAATGTGCTCGCTGTATGGCTGAGGTCATTAAAGATCATTTATAACCAATCTGTCCATCAATCAGTATGACAGAAACGGAAACAAAATCCATCATTATAATTATTCATTTATTTTATTTCTAATATATAAATCATTTTCTGAACAGCTAAGGGGGTGATTAAATTGATCATCCCCTTCGAATGCTAAAAAGTGGTGGTGGTGGTGGGGGGGGGGGGGGGGATTATGCCCCCCCCCCTATATCGACGACCCGGGGTACACTTCGGTGAAACAAGCTAGCACTGGAGCGGTTAATATAAACTTGTGTCCAGATATTTGCTATAATGGAGGTTGACATCTGTATTATATTAGACGTCTGTACTAGTAGCGTCACTTACGTTGGTTTTGATTTCCTTAGCTGTAACACTGTAGACCCGGCCTAAAACGAACACATATAACACTGTTACACATGTACATGTTAAAAAGAACATAAGTGGTTACATATTACAAATAGGGTACCTAAAATTAATCAGAAGCGGGTCCAGGGGGTCCGGACTCCCCCTTTTCCCGCCGAGACATCCTTTTTTAAGGGTTTCAGACCAAAATTGTGACCTGGACCCCCCCCCCCCCCCCCAACCCACCTCCTTTCCAGCCCTGCATGGGGACCTCTTTTTAGGTTTTGTCGTAGGTCCTCTTAGGCCGCTTCTTCACCTAAGCGCCATCTTGTGGTTTAGTTATATTAATTAGTAAAAAAGTGAATAAGACATTTGTACACTTTAATTCCTTTGTGTTAGCCATGACAACACGATTCAGTAGGCATTAAAATTGGGATGGTTAGCCATGCAGTGCACTGGTCGGAGCTAGATTCTCTAATGTCAGAGGGCCGAAATGGCGCTATACCTTTGCGTATGCTCATATACAGCATGGTTCATATACATTTCTTTTTTAATGACTTTTACAGGACCTGTGACAATAAAATCATGACCTTTTCCTCGTCACCTTGACATGTATATGTTACTTAGGAAACAGATAATGCAGATCATCCTTTAAATATGAAGGAAAGAGCTGAAAGAATATATATATATATATATATATATATATATATATATATATAGTTAAATATAAATTAAAAGTAACTTTTCAGCAGCTAAATATGTACTACTCATTTGTAAAAAAGTATTTGTTGCAAAGGTGTCGTTTTAAGGATATTAAACCATAAGCATTAACAATTGGAACTGCTAAATAAGAACAGGCAGTTTAACAGTTCAGTCTTCCACTGCTTTTTTTAAGATTCAATTTTAAATTATTTTTTTTTAAGATTTTTTTTCAAATTTTGAGAGCGAAATATAACATTCAAAAAACCTTTCAAAACTGTCAATTAAATTACTTTCAAATACAGAGATGCCAACAACTAAAGAGTAAAATCAGGGTGATATATGAGATTAAAAGACAAGCACTTTTTAAAAGGAGGTCAGTAAGAAATGCACCATTTACATCAATGTAAAGAGTGTCTAAACTTCAGCTGATTGTCATTCTACTTTATCTGTCCGTTTCACGCATATGCATATGCCTATTAATCTACTTAAACTGAATACAACAGAAGTGTAAGAAATAAAGATTATTCAAATTTTTAATTATTACTTATTACTTTTACCTAACATATATTTTTAATTAATTTTAAGTCTATGTAAAATCTTTTGTTTGATATTTAGGATTCGAAGAAGATATTAAGGTAGTTAATTTACCTTTGTAAGTGAAATCTAGTGACATTAGCTACTAATGGTGATTATGAACGCTTGTAAATACCAATACGATATTCTGAGTTATCATTTCCCCATCTACACTATCATGGAATAAAATATGTTATTAAATATTGTCTCATAGAATAACAGCAAAAGACACCTACATAAGTGTTTGGCCGGTTCCTATAAGCGTTCAAGTCTTGTCACAATAGGCCTAGTTTTTGCCAACAGTCGTGAGGCACGCTTGCACGAGTGCCCACTTTAAAAAAAATATGCACAGGATATATATGTATAATATTGAAATTAGGGGAGTTGTGAGAAGATCAGACATTTATTTTCGGTAAAAGTATTGGATATTACAATTACTTTAACCACTGCGCAAATTGCAGATGATTTAATAATACATATATCATTCACAAGCATGCAAAACAATTGTGCACCGGCAAAAAAAAAATCGAAGTTACCATGCAGTAATAAGGCGGGAAAACTTTGGCGTCCTTGGTGTTGTTAACTCATCCTATTGAAGTCGACCCTGGCTCTTTATCTGCTAAAACTTTCAGGTCAATTTCTTTGCCAATCCTCCATTTAAGATATTTTAAAGTCTTTAATTATTATTTTAATTTTTGGTTTAGGCGATTTACATATCGGACCGGAAGACCAGCCTGTGCATTCATCCCGTCATTTCTTTCTAGCAGGAGCACGGACCGAATCCTATGAATACAGGTGTAGTCGAAAACGGTTTCCCGCCAAACCACATGAAACCCTATGAAATGTTATATGTGCATACATGAGGGTTCAGTGACACATTCGATAAGACTTTGTTACAGGTATATTAATAAGTTTGTTTTTTCTTTGTCTAGTGATGGACGTTATAAGATACATGATTGCTTGGAGTATGTTATGATCATTACAAATTCGCGATGTAATAGAATGCTCGAGAGGACAGGAATTCGGTATTAAAACTCGGTAGGCTCCCGGATAATGGGAGCGTTGAAATCTCTTATCGGATAACAATGCTACCATCGTAATAATTATGAAAGTAACATTATTATTTATACCTTTCTGAAAATGGCAGCATTTTCTATTTATCTTTCATTTTTTTAACTTATTTTTGTTTAAGTTGCAAATTTAAATACACGACAGTCTGTCATCCATGTAAAATATCTGGAAAGAAGCCTTTACTATTTATGAATTTCACATTTAACCTCATGGGCCTTTGCATTTTTTTTTTTTTTTTTTTTTTTTTTTACAAACAACAGGGAAAATAGGCCTACCTACCATGTTTATCGTTTCATACATTCGTCTCCACGTCACGCACATACCCTATAAGCTGACAGACACATGGAAACACCGCAGTTTCAAAACTATATGACCGATTCTTCTCGCATATACGCGCACATCGAAACACCATTTATGTATGAAAACGTTCTCCAATAAAAAGATGCACCGTCAATGGTCATGTGCAGGTGTTATTTTTTACAGCGCCTCCTGGTGGGGGATTAGTGATCTACGGCTTGATCATGTGAGAAATGCGCAGCTCTTTTTATCAGTTGCTGCCGGCCAACAAAATTAAACGACAGTCGGAGTAATTAGGCTTAAAATTCAGATGACAGCTTGAGACAGCAAGCAATTTTATATTCTCATTACTGAATAAGGTTTAAAACCACATATATGTGCCCCACTTGTTTTGTTATATAGATGAATGCTTATACATGGCCTAGCTTAGTATATTCTAGGATGTCATCTGATAACACACAAATTTCTCTGAATTAATAACACAAAATAATATTATTACTGACGTGTTGAAGCAGATCTCGCCCCGTATGCAGTGACAGCGAAGCACCACAGCGCAAACAGCGTGGTGAACAACCCCATCTTGTAAGCTTCCTGCAAGCAACAGTACCAGATCCCCTGCCAGGCACTGTAACAGCACAGCTTCACGAAGCTGTCTCGTTAAGACAGCCGGCAGCCAGCATCCGGCATGTGATTTATTGGTTAAAGATGTCTTAGGGCGACCCCGTATGACCCCGTGACCCCCAGACTGTTGTTGCTGCCAGGCATGCACGCGAGGTTTCCCTTGGAGCGGGAACTCACGTGACAGCTCCTGACGTCACGGTGAGCACTGAGGGTTCAGAGACCAATTTCCAGGCTCTATCTTGCTATATTTGTCTGAATAGTACAGCGCCACAGAGCATACTTTTAGAATATTAATAGGGCGCTTTAAATAAAAAGTTTATATTTTTATTACATGTTACAATGTAAGGTGCACAATTAAATTGCCGACCCCAGGAAAGTATTTTACACCGGATGTTTGAAAATCATTATGAAATAGCTAGCCTACCTCTAACCCCAGGTAAATCCCTGAACTGTTTATTTGATTCCAGGCTAACAAGGGATTGTGTATATCATTGTTTTAAATAAAGTTATAGCTTCTTAAAAGTGACAACAGTTCATACAGATGTCGCCACCTGACATGCATAAACGTGCATGTAACTTAAATCTCCTCCAACTTGGCAAAAAAGTCAACATAGCCATTTTTTATTTATCAAATGTCTCCTATTACCCCCTGCCATTAAAATAAATAAATGCAATAACATTTTTTATATTTTATGCATTTTTATATTTTATAACTCTTAACTGCTCTAGCGATTTCGACACCTCAGAATGAATTGATCTGACCATATATCCAGGAATAGGTCATTCTTACATGTGAGCAGACTTTTTTAATGCATGCGTGCCTGTTTGACAATTCAGCTATATGTTAGATTTTAGACACATAATATTACTCTTAAGTTTTAACATATACATTTCTTGTAATATCCTGCTCAATTTCTACTGTATACCTTCACCAAATTTTCTTTTAACGAAGAGGGACTGCTTTACATTAAAGGAAATCTTTAGAAATTAAAATAAGTACAGTAATGCGCCTTTAATCCAAAAACCGTTTATCCGAAAAATTGTTATTCCGTAACTGAAAACCGAAAATTTACCGTTAATCCGAAATTCGAAGAGTGAGAAAAAAATCGAAAAGTTGTGAAAAAAGATCCATTCGGAACAAATGTGCAGAGAATAACAGGGATAGATCACGTCTATACCGTATAGGTAGTAAGTGTGACCCCCCCCCCCGTACCTCTTTGTTGTCCTCAGCTCGCAGGAGTAATTTACAAGAAAAAGGATATGTAAATTTACTTGGTAAGTAAACTGTCATGTGAACACATTTGCATATGTGAGTGTAAACACTCCTTGAGTAAAATATTATAAGTAATAGTATATTTGCGCAAATTCAGGAATTGATGCAAAAGTATATTTGCAAGCACGTAACTTAACTTGTTAAGTAAACTGTCATGTGAACATATTTGCAAAAAACACTCCTTTAGTAAAATATTATGAGTAATATGGTATATTTGCGCAAATTCAGGAATTGATGCAAAAGTATATTTGTATGCACGTACCTTAACTTGTTAAGTAAACTGTCATGTGAACAGAATTTTTTTATCTTTCATATGCTCGCCCATTGAAATGAAAAAAAAAACACCTTATAGATCAGCAATCTGTTGTGGTTGAAATCGAAACAAAAGTTATTGTCTGTTGTTACACCTACCATTGACAAACAAAAAGTAAGACTTATAAATGCAGGGGAGAACTCGAAATTCTTAATTTTGTCTTTGAGCAGAAGAGGACCCAAAGGAGGCCGCAACATTTTTTTAAGGGTTTCAGAGTAATTTTTGCTTTTCATGAATTGGGACTTTTTAAAAAAATTTGAGTGTTTCCTGGATTTTACCCCTCCTTTTCCTAAATGTCTAGTTTGCACATTGAAATTTAAAGGTGTTATCTACATTGAAGGGATTTTTTTCATGGTTTATCATTAAAAATAAAAGTAGTGAAACTGTGTCAACATCTTCATCAAATACATACATAAATAAATAAATAAATATATATATATATATATATATATATATATATATATACATTTGATTAAAATATAAGATTCATTGACACCCCCGGAAATTTAAACTAAATTCAATAAAACTGTTCTTTATACATAACACATATTTTAAAGATGTTTCAGTTTGTGCTTTTTCCGATAAGTTAAGGTATACTGCCATTTCATAATTTTTAGAGTTTTAATCTGTGATGTATGTACTAAGAAGTTTAATGTTGATATTGATTTGACATATGCTGTTCTCCCTTATGCTTTTCATTTACTATTCTCTATTTTTCCTTCAGTGCTACTGGTTCCTGTTCCCAGGCAGACAATTTTATCAACGTCTGTTCCACCTATTGGTACTCTGGGTTTTTTTTTAAATCAGCTTCTTGACGATTATTCTTTTCCTCGTTTATTATAAAATAGATGTAATTTGCTGATGTTTCAATTTATTTGTTCTCCTTGGGTGTCATTATGCATGTCTACTTGCCAATGATGTATACTTGTAAGCTTGTCAGAAAAAAATGCGAAAATCGCTTTTATTCATTAAATAGTGCATTTAATCAACACCAAAAAAAATCTGTACAAGACCGGCGTCTATTCAATGGCGTCGTTTATTTTTCTGAGACAGTGTTTTGCCCTGGTGACTATATAAGGCAAGCGACTATTTGAAGCTCGGCGTCTGATTAAGGAAATACTTAGTCGAGTCCACACTAGCTATCAGAGTCCGAGTCCTGGTGTAAGTCCGAGTCCAAACCACTCATACCCGAGTCCAGCTCCGAGTCATTAAGGGTCGAGTCCAAGTCCAAAATGTTCAAGTCCGAGTCATATGGAACCCCAGTCCAAGTCATAGTCCAAAACAAATCTCCTTATAATATAAGAAGTTTAAACAGGAATATACGTGTGTTTAATTTTTATGTTAATTTATGAACACGAGCTTTTTCCTTTAATGCGTAATTACATGCATCTCCCAATGCCGTGCTACTTTGTAATATACTAGTATAGCCTGTTTTATAATATCATGTTAAAGTTCGTACATTTATATAAGCCCCATAGTATTTGAAAGAGTGTTTTTTCTAAAGGGGGGCGGGGGTCAATATAGGGGGGGGGGGGATGGGGTAAATATACCCCATACTTTTTCGCAAGGGGGGGGGGGTCGGGTGGGGGATGGGGGTGGTGGTCAATGTAATCATCCCCTTTGATATTCAGAGAATATTATCTATATATTTGAAATGAATATATTTATAATTAGAATTATAAACTTTGGTATACTATAGAATGTTATGTATCTTAAACTGGTTTAGAATTACCATATACTCTAAACAATCTAACTTTTAAATACTGTACACTTAATTGTAATAATTTTTAAATGTGTCACACAATACAATAAAAGGTGCATATATATACAAGGTAAAGGTTAAGTCTGCTGGGCTTTTACACCCAGGCCGGAGCTTATCCCGGTTTCGATAACGTAAAGCGACTTAGGAGTTAAACTCCTCCTGGATGGGACGCTAGTCCATCGCAGGTTACCTTCCCCGTATTAGCTGGCACCCATTTCTACTGCTCGGTGGGCAGAGGCACACTTGCGGTTGGGACCTTGCCTAAGGGTCTTGGCACGTTGGGGGTGTGACTAGGATTCGAACTCAGGACCTCTCGATCATGAGCCCGGCACCTTAACCATTACACCACCGCCCCCGCATATATATATTATATATATATATATATATATGTGTGTGTGTGTGTGTGTTAATAAAAAAAAAGTCCCGATTTTGAATAACACCCCCCCCCCCCCGCAACGCTTGCGAGTAAACCCCCCCACCCCCACCCTTGATATAATATGACGCCACTATTTTTCAAAGTGGTCTCGAGTCCCGCCTCGAGTCACACATCCTGCTACATGCAATCAATGCTTTCACTTCTCCACAATCTATATCTTTGACTTTGACTGCACATTTCCTCGTCCAAACTATGGCAAAAACAGCCTTGTCTTTACCATATTTATATGTATATATATATATATATATATAGAGAGAGAGAGAGAGAGAGAGAGAGAGAGAATGAGAGAGAGAGAGAGACAGACAGACAGACAGACAGACAGACAGAGAGGCGTATATGGGCAGGAGTTTGGCATCAAGAACATATCTTCGGGGATAGAAGTTTAAACGGCTGATTCGTTTTGATTTGGAATATTATTGAACAATTGACTTAACCCCTCTTGATTTTTTTCTATAAGAACCTTCCAGAATATCTTTCATGGTAGACAATAATGAAATTCCTGTCCAGTTTCCGCATTGTGTCAAATCGCTTTTCTTCGGTATATTTACTAATAGTCCTCTTTTTCCAGTCTGTAGGTATTTGGTTACTTTCAACACTTCGCATGTTTTACTATATATTATTGGTGTAGCTTAATTTTCTGGGTTTTTTTTCAATAGCTCTGCAACTGTTCATCTTGCTCATGCATGGCATTCTTGATTTCTTTCTTTGCTGGGCCTTGTTTGGCCTAACCCCTTAACTTCTTATGTGGTGTTTCTGTTTATTCTCTGTTTATAAACTTATAGCTTTCACTGTATTGGCCCGCAGCCTCCTTGATTCTTATGATATCTGCCCCTCTCTTAACTTTAGTAACCAATAATTCAGGGTTGGCAGTTTTATCCGCAGCCGGTTTAATCCACTGGATAAATCCGGTTTAATCCGGATCGGATAAAACAGGTTTTGTCCAGTTTTATCCGAAATTAGGGTGTATACTGTCTGTTAAGTAGACATTTATATTAAGTTTAGCATTCCACAGTACAATAATACAATTGTAATAAGAAACATTTGTGTCTAGCTATCTGAATTAGTATGTGACCATACAGTTATTCATAAAACACATTTTTTTCTCAGATAGTGATACCATGATCTTAATTATAATTTGGAAATTATTTCTCTTCTTAAGAGAGGTCAGTATGATTTTGACTTATTAAAACATTATCACCTTTTTTTGTGCATTACACTATAAAAAAGCTAAACAACTGCAGTTCACAGTTTTTGTTAAACAATCAGTTATACCATAGAATATCATATATTCACATATAAACGTCTATTCTTACAAATGAGAGAGATGTACATAAATGACTTAAGATATACAATGATATCAACTGCCTATAATTGTGAGGGAGAGACTTCTCAGATGCAAATGATAAAATGCTTGAAAAGCTATCTGGCCAAAGTTGGTTTCTCTGAATGGTAGTAAGGTGATTGTCTTTTCACCCCTGGTATTTTTAGGCATGTTTACACAAGCAACAACAGAGGGCTTCCTTTTGACAACCAGCCAGTCATGACAGCCTGAGAGGAGAAAACTCCATTGGATCAAAGTCATTCAGGCATCCTCCTCCATGAGGCTAAGTTGTTGACAATTGGGCTGCAAAAGTCATCCTGTAAGCCTGTCCTTTGACTATAAGTAAATATTTAATGGCTGAGGATGATGCTATAAAGAAGATACATCCTATTGATAAATTGACTACTAGCCAGGAGAGTTACACAGAAGCAAATGGACTGCTCCTCATTCTCATGTGTGTTCAGCATAAGCTACAGTGGCTGCTGAGTGCTGACAACAGTGAAACATGAACCTGGATGAAATTGCCAATTGGATATATAAAACTTAATTATTGTTAATATACCATTAAACTTTCTTAACTTATATTTATCCAGGTAAGCATTTATGTTAATTTAATTTAATTTTACAAGGCAATTCTTAGTTTGATCCAGTTTAATCCTGTATAATCTGGATAAAACTGGATTAAACCGGATAAAACCCAGTTTTATCCATTGTCCTGGATTAAACAAGTTTTATCCGGATAAAACCCAACCCTGCAATAACTAGCTGCTATATCATATTTTTTTTCGCAATATCATCAGTCTGGTGTTTATTCTTCCTATTTATTACTGTCTATGTTAACGTATGTGTTTAAATAAGGTCCCTCCATTCACCAAGTTTTTTTTTTTTTACATCAGCCCTCAAAGTATCCCTATGTTCGTTTGATATGCATATACTTCAACGTTTGCATTTTACATTAAAATCAGATGTTTTTTCGAGCATTTTCTGTATTTTTTTATGAACTTTGTCCTTTTTCTCCTTGTTTGCACTGGTGGTTGGTGCATGTATTTGAATTACTGACATCGTTACATAGTCTGAATAAATATCCCTCTTATATTTTATCATTTGATACGATCGCTCCGTGACCATTGACCGTGGGCGCCATCTAGTGAACAATGGAAAAATAAATGTGAACGCCTACTCTGTTATCCATATTGTGGGTAACCGTTTAGAAAACGTCGCGTGAACATGCATCGAGGTTTGGAAGAATAAAGTAAACCCCAAAGGTAAGAGTTAGGGTCAGCAATTTTGGGGATGTTTAGTTAATATATGAATACTTGAATTCAGAAAATATGGCATGATGGTGTAGAAATATATATTAAGATTGGTAATAATGTAGGACCGAAGCCGGGATACAATTGTGAGCGATATTAGATGCAATTGTGGACAGAAGTCTTCACATTGGTGGGTACTACTATACTGTCTATAGAACGCGGGCTTCGATTTTGCAACTTATTTTTATCTGTCACTTACCCTCTCCTCAATTACATAAATTCTAAACATCATTATGTCCATCTGTGTAGACTCATAACCTCATTGAGACAGTGCTTCAGTGATCTTACAGTCGCTGTGAAGCCTGCATTCTATAGTGGCTCCGGCCTTATTTCCATTCCCCCTCATGATAAAGGCTGGTGCAGTGTATAAGTATTCTGGGAATTATTAGGAATTATAAGAAGCATTTCTTCTACAAAGAATTTTAGGGTGGTGCATTATACTCTCATTAATAATAATATTGAGTCATTACAAGTTCATCTATATAACCTACATAGTTTTATATTTGTGCACTTAAAAAGGTTTAAGTTTTTGTCAGACCTTCCTGCAACCATGAAGAGGGCACCTTGCTGCGACCCTCCTCACGTGACCTGGTATGCTTGAGTGGTGGCTTCGTGCGACCTGTGTTAGCCAATCGTGGTCACACATGGTCGCATGAAGCCAGGGCCTTACAGGCGGCCACAGTTCTCACCTACTTATGTGATATGTGATAGATGGAAAGAAAATGTTAACCAAGTTCGCCTCGTGAGAGGTATACGTCGTGCATTTAATTCTAATTTTTTTTTACAAATCATCCCTATTTTTTCATTAGTCACACACGCATTTTATATTGCAACAGAACAAAGTTATCATCAAAGGCACCATAAATCTCTGATGTTGATTGACACGACTCAATGGTATCGGTGCTTAAGTAACAGTAGCCTGGTTGCAAAAACAAAAATTGCACGCTAAACAAACGCGTAAGAAAAAACAAAGGTTTCATAATTGAAAAAATAGAAAATAACGGCGTCAGTGTTAATTACCCATAATCAAACCCTTAAGTGATTACACGTAGACTTTACTAGTATGGGTCATGTCAGGTGACCCCGTAGGCTCAAGCAGAGGTCACACAAAGCCAAATAATCCAGGCAGAAATATTCTAGGAAAATTGCATATGTTACACTGGATATTATAGGGGGATTGCACGAAGCATGCCGTAAGTTTTAAAATTGTAATGCATTTCAAAGTGAAATTGTTACTGTATTAAACATAAATTTAAAACATAAATGATTTGCTAGAATAAAACTTGCAGTAAAATTACCAGGTACAATCAAATTTCTGGCCAGATTTTTAAAGACAAATAAAATGTATATATCTTCTGAAAATAGTTACATTTTGTCTATTAGTTTGTTTCATAAATTTATAGGTTTATATATTAAGCATGGGAAAAAGCTTGCAGTAGCTTAAATAGGGTGTGAAAATGTTTTGACCACTTGTTTCATGGCTTAGTCTTTATCAGTTTATGGTAAGCACCTCCTCAGTGGGGCCAGTCTAGAGTCTGTGTCTCCATATGCCCAAACTAGTGTTGTCAGGTCTTGGCTTAGTGTACAAGACCATACACTCTGGTTCGCAACTTCATGAAATGATCCCACCACTAACTGATTTTATCCAAAACAATTTCAATTGCATGACTGTGATGTCAAAATAAATGAGCTTTGTCTGAAGGATAAACTAGAACTATATTAAAAAAAGCATAGGATCCATACATGTTAGATTAATAAAAAGACTGTTGTCACCAGTATTGGACATTACAGGTAGGACAAATAACCAACTTCTATTACATTCTGTATATCCCACAGGGCTGATGAAAGTAAATTTCTTAACTTGCAAATATTTAACTTTTCTATTATATAAAGAAGGTGGAAAGAAGCCTCCCTTATTTCCACTCCCTGGGTGAGTAGAAATAAGCACATCCTTTATTTTTGGAAGTTTAATCATGTAAACAAGACGACCAGAGGTCACGCGCTTACAGTAAACACTCTGACCCAGATTGGAAGACAGATAACCAGAACATGTCATAAAGAAGACAAAGAGGAAGAAAATGCGCTATAGTTTGTAAAGATTGGACCAATATATATAAGTTACGATGATAATAAAAATCTGACTTGTTTTCATGACTTTGACCTTGAACTTTGGCCTAAATAAAAATACACATACAGCTTCAAGAAATCGTTCAAATATAAGATAGGGGAACTTTTGCAAAGTGATTCCTGTGGCCCTGTAAAATGCTATTATAACAGAGGCAAGAACCAGCAATAAAGCAACATTCAGGACATCTTTCAAACAGACAGACATATTGACAAAGTGACACAAAGTTGAGACCAATTGACTAGCCTAAAGTATCCAGAAGATGGAGGTGAAAAAAAAGAGCCAAAGTTTATGAAGATACGACCAGATTTGACAAAGTTATGAGAAAAATAACATTTTGCAGTGTTTTGAAGTGACTGACATACTGAAAAAGCGGCACAAAGTTAAGACAAGAAGACTAAACTTTGTTATGAAGAAGACAGAGAGGAAGAAAATATGCTATAGTTTATGAAATTTAGGTTTAAAGTTTTGGAGATATGGCAAAAAAAATGATATGTTGTGGTCTTCGTGTGCAGCGCCCCCTAGCGGCTATTTTCCGAAACTAAAAAAAAATTCTTTCGAGGTATTAGTGTATGACATAAGATGTATCAGTTTCAAAAGGATTCCTGCAAAACTGTGGCCTGTAGAATGCTATATGTTAGACACAAGAACAAGCAAGAAGGCAAAATCAATGACAACTGACAGACAAACAGACATACTATCAAAGTGACACAAAGCTGAGACCAGATGACTTGACCAAGTTATGGAGAAAACTCAGGGGAAGAAATTAAGCTATAGTTTATGTAATTCAGGTTTATAGTTTCGGAGATATTGTCAAAAAATGCTATATTGATGAAGTTCAAATGCAGCCCCCCTGGCGGCCATATCCCAAAAATGAAAAATCAATTTTGAGATATTAGTGTAAGACATAAGATCACCAGTTTCAAAAGGATTCTTGCAAAACTGTGGCCTGTAGAATGGTATATGTAAGACACAAGCACCAGCAAGAAGGCGAAATTGAGATCAACTGACAGACAGACAGACATACTGACAAAGTGACACAAAGTTGAGAAAAGATGACAAGACTGGTTTATGAAGAAGCACAGAGTAAAAAAATGAGCCTAAGTTTGTGAAGATAGGACCAATATTGATAAAGTTATGATGAAAATAAAATTTTGACGTTTTTGATGACCTTGACTTTTTTTTTTAATATATATGTGTTCAAAGGAGTGTAAATTTAAATTTAATTACATGTAAATTATAGAAGTGGGTGTATTAAAAATGCAGGAAATTGTGTCTGTGTTTCTGATCAGTGTTTTGAACTAAAGGACCACTATTTTCTTTCTTTGATGCACATGTTTATCTATATAAATATGTCTTTTGGGCTAAGAATTATCCCCTTTTTTTTCCCCGGTGAAATGTATCTATCAGTTCCTTCCACTAGAAATTATAAAGAAACTATTATTTTATCATGAATCTTTCATTTGTGACTTGTCATTTATTTGACAGATCTTAAATGATAATCATTTATTTGTTTTAAAATATGAAATATGCATTTTGGTTTAAGATCCATTTTCAAACAGCCTTCTTGTACAGTGTCATTAATCTCTTGTTATAATTTCAGAGTTTCAGAGAAATAAATAATAAGGAGTGACAGTCAATCTGGCAGCTCTGAACATCCACCTTTGGAAGTGACCAGCACTAAGCAACCATGGACTTCCAGCACAGGGCTGGAGGTAAAACTGGAACAGGAGGCGTTGCCTCTGCTTCAGAAACCAACAGGGATCGACGAGAACGGCTTCGCCAGCTGGCTCTTGAGACAATTGATTTAAACAAAGTAAGACATTTTATTTACAGTTTCTAAATGATGCCAAGCCATGTTAGCCATGTGTCCAGTTGTATAGATATAAATGTGGCTAAAACACCTGTACAAAGAAATAAGAAAAACTGTCAGTTTGTGTCATCAGGGATGTGCTCATCCCAGGTGGCGCTAGTTTTTCCTGGCCCCCAGAACATGATTAGTAAGTGTCAGTGCCTGCCTGCCAGTAATTTTGTAAGCTGTAAAAAAATATATATATGTTTATCTCCCAGTGTTTTCCCTGTATTACATTTAGTGACCCCTATTGGATATATCTGAAGTGTATGTGTGCCAAGCTAAATGACATCCAGTTGCTCTTAAAATTAATGTTTAATAGGAGGTACTGTTTCACAATGTGCCATATTTTCTAATATTTAGAAAGAAAGTAGTGAATGTAGCTGCTTGTGCAGCGCCACCTTGTGTCTGTATAAAAAAACTAATGCTGATGTCACTGCTAAAATCATATGATGTGCCAAATGGTACTTGATCGGCTAGTGATGATAAATGACATGAATATTTGAATATATTTGAAA
The DNA here is from genome assembly GCA_026874595.1 of Sipunculus nudus. Taxonomy (NCBI): domain Eukaryota; kingdom Metazoa; phylum Annelida; class Sipuncula; order Golfingiida; family Sipunculidae; genus Sipunculus; species Sipunculus nudus. Next base: position 28,755,973 of record CM049319.1, read on the forward strand.
GGTCTCAGTTTACGATGGGGCGAAATTACCTTTGAGCATTGGAAAACAATGTTTGCCTCAGATTTTGAATATGAAAAACTTAATCCCATCCCTTCTTTCATCCATATTTATGGAAGTCATCTGCAACAAATTCTGTCATGATTACACACTTGCTTACAATATCCAGCAAGATTTGTTTCATTTATGGCAACTTTGGCTAGAGTTGTTTTAGGGGTCAACATAGGCACTGAATTAGAAATAGAATAGAATTAGAAATTGTCTGCATTGTTGCCCAACTGACTGATGTATTTTATCTTAGTTAAGCATTAGTTCCGTCATTCCGTCATTCCAGAATCAAACAGCTGTACAGACTTTTTTCGCAATGCCTGCAGATATTGGCCTGATTTATGGTGTGTGGGCAGATAATGACCAGTTACAGATCGAGTTAGCGTTTCCTCCCAGTTAACCAACTTTTGACCTTTTGAAAGCTCCTGAACATAGAAAATTTCATGAAAAATAAAAATATTCATGACAAATGCACAGACTTATTTTGCAATGCCTGCAGATACTGGCCTGATTTTTGGTGTGTTGGCAGATAATGACCAGTTACAGATCGAGTTTGCGTTTTGTCCAGGTTGACATATTTTTGACTGTTTGACAACTCCTGAACATAGAAAATTCATTGAAAATGAAAATTTTCATGACAAATGCACATGTACAGACTTTTTTTCACAATGCCTGAAGAAACTGGACTGATTTTTGGTGTGTTGACAGAAAATGACCAGTTACAGATTGAGTTGCATTTCATCCCGGTGACCTACTTTAGACTGTTTGATGGCTCCTGAACATAGAAAATTTCATAAAAAATCAAAATTTTCAAGATAAGTGCTCATGTACAGACTTTTTTTCGCAATGCCTGCTGATATTGGCTTTGATTTTTGGTGTACGGGCAGATAATTATCAGTTACAGATCGAGTTCATGTTTTGTCTCGGTTGACCCACTTTTGACCATTTGATACTTTCTAACTTGCTTCCAGCCGGGGCATTTGTGTCGTTCCGACACATCTAGTTTTATATTTACTCAATTCAGAATGTTCGGGGTCAGCCAAGTTTCATGATCCATGGGTAATTTGTTTGTGTTATATTAAACGTAAGGATGAGCATCACTTATTTTGTTGAAATTTTTCTTTCAGGATCCCTATTTTATGAAGAATCATCTGGGGTCATATGAGTGCAAACTTTGCTTGACTCTACACAATAATGAGGTAAGTTGTTAACGTAAAGACAATATGAGTGTGCTAGCAGGAAACACATACAAAAAGATGGTGAGTAGAACAAATATGCTAACTTGTGGAGGGACCCCTCCAGGAGGGTAGTAACAAAGGCAGAAATGTTCACATCAGTTACTAATCATAATCTGAGATAAGTCTCTTAACAGAGATGCTCACTAAATCAGTGGCGATGTCTTTAGAAAAAAAACCAAGATTTTGCCAAAAGTAAAAGATTGTGTACTGAGTACTGAGACTGAGCCCTAGCTTTGCCGGATCAGAAGTCATACTTAGTACAGATTAGTATAGAAAGCTGAGCAGTATTTGACCATTTGTTATGACATTGGCTTGCTATTTTTGATGGGCTGTTTATTTACAAAATCTTTCATGTTGACTGTCAGTGACCTAATGTGATCCTGTGTCTGTTCATACTCTGTTAATCCAAATGACGTAGAACTTGAGTTCGGACTTGTCCACTTTATTAGATACTCGGACTTGAACTCCGGGGTCCTGGACTCAGACTTTTACTCGGGTAAGGACTCGAGAAATCAGGTTGATCTTGAGTCCAATAGAAAACTCTATCACATATTATAAAGACTTATGTACGTGTGTGAACTCCTGCAAAAATATCACAAAATAATAAAGCTATATATACCAAGCTTTGCTCAGGATAGGGGGCTATAAATGTAATTAACCACTATAATAAATGCATGTGTGAACGAACTTAAAAATGTACATGAAAATCTGAAATTTCCAATTTAAATTTTTTTTTTACGGATATGTATGTTGGACTTGAACCTCAAGGACTCAGACTTGGACTTGACCAGCTTAATGTGTGTGTAAGCCAGCCAGCTCAGAAACTTCTTACATTGATTTCTAACAGGGTTACAGTCTTATTATGTATTTAAGACCTCATTTACTTACTATATGCACAATCTAAAAGGCATTACACTTAAATTTATGTTATTTAAAGCATAGTTTTTATAATAAAATTCACTTGTATTTAGTTTCCATCTTTTATAACATGGTAGAAAGTATTTCTGCCATATCAGTAAATACCAATCTCAGGAGAAACATCTCATCCCTGTTATATTTACCCATATCATGTGTGCCCCTGATAAAAGATATATATTCAGGTAGCCTTAATATACATGATTCTGTCTTTAAAATTAGAAAGATGTGGCTAATAGACTGGTTACCTACGGGTATAGCCCTACATCCGAGTTTTAATGTAATTTTTCTGCAATTTCAGGGAAGCTACCTGGCCCATACACAAGGCAAGAAGCATCAAGCAAACCTGTAAGTTTATTATCCCTTGTATTCTACTATATTTGATATTTTTACCTGTCAGAGTAAAAAGGGTCGCACTGTGGTATTAATACTCTTAGGCACACGAGTGACCGCTGTGTATCTGATCTTCATGGGGAGCAACAGTTTTAGTTCAGAATAATGAACATTCATATGAATTGCAGTGTGTAGAATACCATCATCGACTCTGTGTTATCAAACTGATAAAGTGTGACAGACTGCATCATTAAATAAAGTCAGATCAGCAACTTTGCTCTGGTAAAAATGTCTGGTTAATAGTTATCATTCCATTTTCAGTTTTCTGTCTCTTACAACCCTCTTTTTGATGAGCAATGTTTTACTAGCTCTCCACACATCACACTCTGTTTACCAAGAGCACATGCAATGAGGTTTTCTTGCCTTTATACAATTGCTTTGACTCTGGATGACATACTGGCATTTCTATACCTTTGACTTAAAATAGCAGCTGACTTGTTTAGCTTGTTTCTTGAGAAGATTGCATGAGTACTTTGATGGGTTAATTTTCTTTCTTTACAATGCTTGGAATAACAGAAAGATCATCAAGTCAAAGCTAGTTCTCTTATGGCATAACAGTAGTCTGGCTTATAGTGATCGAGCAGTAATCTACCATACTAGGCCCATTGTGAAGCATTATCTGTTGGGCAATGTATTCAGAGAAATGAGCTAGCAGTAACTGTTCGGTCTGGTTCTGTGAGAGTTTGATAACGTTTGTTGTATTCCCTACAATTGGCCTAATGTTCATATATGGTAGGTCTCCACTTTGCAAAATTTTTTTGTCAGTGCCCGTCGAGCAGCCAAGGAGGCCAAGGATGCTCCAGCACAACCAGCACCAGAAAAACGGAGTGTTGACATTAAAAAGTTCGTGAAAATTGGACGTCCAGGTTACAAAGGTGGGTGACCAGTGTATGAAAACAAATAAAAGTATCCTTGAAATTTATATATTACTCTCTTTTCTCCTTTTTCCCTGATTCACATGCACAACCCAGTCTGATTCAGTCTTAAATTATATTATATGGCAAAGATAGGGACTACTCGTGTAGTGATGCTGTACCCATAACCTAAATTCACACTGATAATAAGGACTTTATTTTTAAGTTGTAATTAATTTTATTATTCACTGGTATTACCTTTGACATCATGTATTGTTTTTGTAAAAGTCACTGAACCATAGTACCCATGTAACTTTACAGTTAAGAAACTATCTTTTAGTACTTTAATATATATGTATAATATTATCTTATTTCCTTGCAGTGACAAAACAGAGGGACCCAGAAAATGGCCAACAGAGCTTACTTTTCCAGGTGTGTTGTATTTTCCCTTTTATCCCCTTTGTGTTTTTAGCGAACCTGTAAGCTTATTCGATGGTGCGGTGTCGTCCGTCGTGTGTCATGCATCGTCTGTAGTGGTCACTTATATCTCAGTAGTGGTTTAACTTATCTGCCTAAAATTTTTGTGTGTTTATACATCCTTGACAGCTTTCTCGATTTTATGCTAGTGGCACCACCTACATTCATGTTTACTCTGCAGACATCCAAGCTTATATCTCAGGTACTGTTTGACCGATTGGGCCATGCTGATATGCAACACACCTCACTGTATTACCCTTGCCACTTTATCCATGCCTCACTTCACCCGTCCCACTCTGATTTTATGCGGATACACAGAGTCGCTTGTGGACTACCCATATTCTAGTTTTAAAATGTCCTAGTCTGAAACTTGCAGGTCAGTCCATTTTGCTGAAATCATAATGACTAAGGTAGATATGCAGGACTTAAGATGATCAATATTAAATTTTAAAAATAAACCTCCATTCATACTCCCAAACTTTGCACAGGTTTGCATAAGGCTTGTTGGCCTTGTATATGTTGATCCAAGGATCCATTTGCTTAATGTGGGCAATGTTAGCTATAATGTATCATCATTGACAGGTTTTTGTGATCAGATGCCTATTACCTCATTTCGGCAAATGATGTTACACCTTACACACACTAGGTTCCTTGTCAGATGTTGGATTTGCTCTTGGATTATCATATATTGTCAACATATTGCCAATGTTTTTAAACTGCTACTACATGTTCTGTCATTACAGATTGACTATCCTGAGATCGTAGAAGGTATTGCTCCCCGTCACCGATTTATGTCTGCATATGAACAGAGGGTGGAGCCACCAGACAAGAAATGGCAGTATTTGTTGTTTGCTGCAGAACCTTATGAAACCATCTCATTTAAGGTAAGACAGTACTATATAGTCCAGTTGATCTTTCATAGTTATGTTTAAGAAGGAGACTTACTGTACATCTTCAGCTGTTGACATATACCAGCAAGTACCTTGTGTTCTCTCACATTCATGGCATAAGATGTGCATGGCAATCATGTCTTGCCATATGACTTGCAAACCTTAAAAAGTTTATAACATGTCTTTTTGCGACTGTTAGCTCCCTGACGGAAGACCAGTTTGCCACCTATTTTATAAATACATGTAATAACTTTTCCAAAAACTGTCCTTTTATGGAAAATTGTGAATTTGAAATCCAAAACAGGATGAAAATAACTTACATTTTAGAAAGCTTTTGCTGACCAAAACCAAAACCTAGTGCTTCATTATGGAACTCGGTACAACCTAACAAAATGGTGCTCAGTTATCACATTTATTAGTGCAACTTAGGGTTTTCCCAATTTTACATCATGAATTGAAATCCCCATTTGTATACTGGATGAGTTTAGCCCCCAGAATTGAGCAGATTTAGCTTGATGATATTCTTCTTGATGGACTGATTTTGATTGACAGGTGCCAAGTCGTGAGGTGGATAAGGACGGGATGAAGTTCTGGTGTTACTGGAACAAGGACACAAAACAGTTCTTCTTACAGTTTGCTTTTAAGAACGACCCAAAAGCACTGCCAACAGAACCAGTGAAGCCAGGGGGGCCACCACCACAGGTGCCAGGAGGACCTCCAGCGCAGCCTCCAAGCTTACCACCACCCCCCATGGGAGGACCGCCCCCAAGACCCCCCATGTCCAGTTTGCCCCCGCCACCACCCTTAAGGCCCCCTCCACCCCCTGTGCCTCCCCCCTCCATGGGTTTCCCAGGGGGCTTTAATTTCCCCACTGGTGGGCCTCCTCCACCCCCTATGATGCCAAGCGGGGTGCCACCACCCCCAATGGCACCACCTGGTGGTCCACCCCCAGGACCCCCTCCCCCATCTGGACCCCCTCCCCCTTCAGGACCACCACCTATGGACTCAAATAATTCAGGAGGTCCAGCAGCTGTACCTCCACCCCCACCACCCCCGGCTAATCCTCCCCCTCCCCAAAACTAGGTCTGAAGCTAACAAGAAAAAAGATTTTAGCTAAAGAAAAAAGATTTTATCAAAGACCACTCTTTTACCAAATTTCTTGATAATGAACATGTAATTGTCAGTTTTAGACTTCACATTTCCATCTCCCTCTGTGTCTCTCTGTATATAAATATAAATAAAACGAAACATAAATTCCGAAATAAGAACAATACTATATCATTGTGGGCAGCATGATGTATGTTTGGAGACTATTAATAAACATAATGTAGTCCCTGTGTTACTTCAGTTATTTATTTATATACTGGTGTGTGTTGTTTGATTACACTCCGTGGGGGGTTGATGAAAGTTAGTGACCATGTAATGAATCATGCATTTTTGGAACAAATAGAAATAAAAGTGACGCTCACAACAGATAAAATCGCCGAATTACCAGTCTGGCAGCAATTGTGATATCCGCTCTGAAGTCTGTTACAGAGGTATCAACATATGGCCTTCCTCAGGAAGTTAACTGTTTACCCTTTTAGACATCTCTCAGCTGTCCAGGCTCTGATGAACTGAACGCAGACTTGCATCTAAACTGCAGACAATCATCAGGCTACACCAGTCTGGTGCACTGATCAGGCAATTGTAGCAAATTTCTCCATAATCCTGGCTTATATGTGCTTGCTGACATCACAAGTCCTGACTGTCTTCTGGCCTATCATCACACCCTATTATGCCGACCATCAATAATTTATAATTACATGATTATTAAGATTCACACACCTCCAGGGATCAAACCCTGAGAAAAGCAAACTGAGCAGGTGTGCACCCTTTGAAGTCTATAATAAACAACATTACTATTCATATCGTTAGACATATTCCACGGAATTAAAGTGTACTGAAATTACTATCAAACGAGGCAAGTGTGCACTCTAACCAAAGTTTTTACGCTTACATTTAAACATATTCCATTTTAATGTGCAATAAATTATAAAAACAATCATCTGGTTATACTCCCTACTTGAACATGCAATAATATAAGTGTCAGTCCTCTCGTGACCGTAATGAACAAGAATTTCCAATTATTTGATGTTAATTCACATTGGTCTTCATAATCAACATTGTGAGACTTTGTTCACATATTGAATAAATCCTGTAATAATGGCTGCTCTTCGTGTAGTTTAATGTGTGTCAAGATAATTAAATTGAACGGAAAATGTCAAAAAGTCTAGAAAATTATAACCTCACCCCTAAGAGCCAAAGCAGTAGGCCTATTGTAGTAGAATAATAGTATGCAATCTAAAATTGATTAAAATTGATAAGAAAAGGTTTAAGAAAAGGGCATTTGACTCTTTTTGGAACGACATGGGTCTGAAGGGTAAATTTATAAAAAAAAATTTTCAATATTTCTTCGGAACCAAACTGACACCTTATCAGAGATGGATGCATGGTCTGTTTCCAGCTTTTTGTGGATTTGTTTACCCACCAGGTGACAGCATACAATTACATATTGGTTTGTAATCATAAATCTATTTCCAAGGCCCATGACAAATGATGACATCATGTAAGATTAAATACACGTATAGCGATTTATAATTTTATATATATATATATATATATATATATCAGACGGAGAAAGAATGATGCTGCCCAAGAGAGATGAAATATTTAAAAAAAAGCCCCAACCATACAAACGTGTGGATTATTTGATGTTCTTCATTTCAATAACACCTGTGTTTTAAATATTTAAGACAGACTATTATGCCTTATATAATTTATTGTATTTAAAATGTTAATTTCAGCTGATCGTCTTTACTTTTACATTACATATAAAAATAATAAAGGTTTCATTTGCCCGTGTACTGAATATTTCATAACACCATCACTGTATCAGGATGTGAAACAAAGACTTATTTAAGGATCCATATATGTGTTGGTTAAATTATATCGCTAGCTCTGGCTCGAGATACATCAAATATGTATATTGTTGAAAATTTTGTTCTGATCGTGTCAATAAATCTCTTTACTTTTCCTAATCGTCTACATCATCGGCAGACTGTCCCTTACCTAGCTCCTTATTTTCAACTGAAAAAAAATATAGCAAATAGAACATTGCACTCTGCACCATCCGAATTATCAATTACAACTTCAAATTTTCATAAAGGTTGACACCACACAGTCGCTCGAATCCCTATTTCATGGGGAAATGGGTAGAAACAGTGCATATTACACCTCTTTAGTGATACATGCTATCTCCGTACGAAGTATACTACGTAATTCAGGCACTACTATATACTCCTATATAGTGCACAGTTTCGTCCATTTCTCGATAAAAACATCCACAAATAGGGATTCGAGCGACTGTGTTCTCTCCCTCCCCATAGGGCCTACTCACTTCGCGATGAAGGCGATTTGAACCGTTAAATTAAGACCCCAGCCCAATATATATCCGCTCCTGTCCGTAATGAAAAGGGAAATAAAAAGGGACGTACGAACAGTATGCACATAGAATGCAAACTAATGGAATGAATTGATCAGTGACATATAAGAAAGAAATGGAATAACACCTATGCGTATGCATAGTGAAATTTTAGATTTAAAAAAATGCAGCTTACTGTTATATATCCCAATGCCCAAGTTTTTTAAACTTTATTTCAAATCGATATAATAGCTAGCTAGATTTATGAAAGCTTAACTTTTCATGCCAGTGGATATTTAATTTATTTATATATATTATTCACCGCCCATTTTATTTATAAGCTGTCACGCATCAAATGCAGTTACTGTTAGGACTTGCTTACATAGTTTAATTATTTAAGCCTCCCTGTATATCTCTAGACGGATACTGCGTCTAAATTAATTAGGACTATGTATTTTAGTGATAGCCTACCGCAAAGTTATCATTATTAAAGTTCTATTAATATTTTTTCAGGTAGTTCGAGGGCAATAAACCCTGTTCCTTTCTTACTCTGTATAAAAACTAGAGGTTTTTATCATGAGTCAACAGTGATAATGATATCGCTGTTGAACATTATTATTTACGGCAATCTAGATCGGCGTTTGATAACTTAGCCTGGTTTCCTCCTTCAAATATAGACAAACGAGGAGATAATAAATAAATAACATGTATATGGATACAGGGAACAAGTCTATTGTTACTACTCTCCTCACACAGTTGCGTTTAAATTTTAAAATCAATTTTCATGTTTAATCCATCAATTCGGCTGATATTTTCAAATGTAAAAACGGCCCACTGTGTTTAAATGCTTGTCTTTTTTGATGATTTACCAAAAGAATTGTCTCAACAAAATTTAAAACGCCTGGTTTGACTGATTGGTTTGTTGTCACGTTCTCAACCCATGCGTGGAGAGTGGCCGTCATACGATACTAGGGGCAGTGAACATTTGACAGATCGTATGAGCTCGGTCAAAGGTTTGAACACAGACAGTCATCAAAACATAAACGTGGTCAGTGGTAAAACAAAACGATTCGTCCGCAGACACACCAGACAAGATGCTCTGTCGAAGATCCGTTGCCGGCGTCCGTGGTCTACAGGTAAATATTGATCATGTTGCCACTCATATTGTTCATGCCCATCTTATATTCATGACAGCGTGGATTTTGATAAACACACGTGGTCTCTGTTGGTCCGTCCGTATTGGATGTTGTAATCGGGTAAACATGGTCGGGGCTATTACGTAATTCGAAAGCTAAGCTCTTGTTATTTGTCTCTGTGCTGTCACTTGAACACCTGTTCTTTAATTACGCTTGAAACATGGTTACTTTTAAATGATACAATTACGGTAATTAGTTTTATGAATAATAATAATAATTATCTAAATAACAATCATGTATATTTATACATGTATGCATTTACTCAATGCTTAACATAAATGAAGCTGACTGCATGTTAAAATGCAGCATATGTATCCATTCCATGGATACCCGCCACATATGAAGCTTCAAATAAACTGGAAAACGTAAATCCTGTACTGGGCAGAGTTGGGGCCAGGTACAAGTAAAAGTACCTATATATAGGTACAGGTAGAGGGGATTGTGAATTGGCCAGGTACAGGTACAGTCAGGTACTTGATTTTCTTAGAGTACCTAGGTACAGGTACTTTAGAAAGTACACAGGTACAGGTACAGGTACATTTATTTTAGGATCACCTAAAAGACGTATTTACGGATAATAATAGCGGCATAAAATTCACGTAAATGCAAGTTAACATGACTTTATTCTATCAAACAATATACTGAAGTCATTTGATAAAGTACATTTCATAAGAACTTATTATCTGTATGGCACAATGCATTCACAAACATGATATTTAAGTGTACTGAAAGTCCATTAAGTACACCTAGTACAGTATAACACCATACTTCACAAACATGATATTTGTGTACTAAAATTTCATTAAATGCCTCAAGTACAGTATAACACAATCTATTCAGAAACATGATATTCAAGTGTACTGAAAATCCATTAAGTGCACCAAGTACAGTTTGACATCATACATTCACAAACAACAACAAAATTCGCAGTTTATCATAATGATGGCTTGCTGATTGTTATACGCTACAGGTAACCAAATTTAATACTAAAAGAGAGAAAAAAAACGAAAAAAATGAAAATATGAAAATGTACCTGGAGTACCTTGTACCAGGTACAGGTACTTCAGCTCCAGGTACAGGTACAAGGTACTTCCTACTCATGACCAGCAGGTACAGGTACAGGTACTCTGAAATGTGTACCCAGGTACAGGTACAAGTACCTGGCCCCAACCCTGGTACTGGGCAAAAATTCCTATAAAATCCAATATTGTGTTTGTAACAGGGAAGCTTATGCCTTCAGGGGCGAAAAATGTTAATGTATTCGCCTGAACAAGAAATTTTATTGTAACCCGTGCTTTAATGCCTAAACAGTACTCACTTTGAAAGGTTACCTTCCCTGGACCTGACAGTTGTTCCTAAAGTTGGGACAGTCACCAGGTGGCGTGTTTGATGCATCATTCTCCGTACAGAAATTTATCATGAATGCTAAGGATAAACACAACATATCTTGACTCTGCGCTGGAGGTTGAAAACGGGTATGACGTTTTATGTTGGGGAACTCCCCAAGGAAATCTCCTCCAGACATGCTTGTTTTTACCGCTTGAGATCTAGACCTACCTGATTCAACTGTTTAATGGACTTGACGATTTTAAAGTGGTATGTTGTGTTACCATATGATACAAATATGTTTGTATTCTTATATATGACACATTTTTAGCTGGGAGATTATTGTTTTATTGTCCAGTGACATGTAGACCTCCAGTTTTCAAACACCTCGTACTAGGGCTCTTTCAGCGGAGGGAACAGAAATGCAAGGAGAGCACGAAAGCTATGGGCTAAAATGAAGCTAGCAAATTTGTATTTCTTTGGTGTAATAATATTGTATTTTAATGACTGTAACAGATGTATGGACACCTTTTAACTGAAACAGTTAACACAGATATCAAGGTTGTTATAAAATTCATTTCATAATTTGGAGCGATTTTACAATAGGTGCGACATTGTAGTTCAAGAAACTGTCTGAATAGGGCAAGGCTATAGAAAAAATAAGGCATGAACTAGCAATATATGTACCTTATAAGATAGAAGAGAACCTATTAACATTATTAATCACCAGTTTCAGGTGCCAAGCGTTCCTATTTGATCTTAATACTGGTGTCGCGCCTATTGTAAAGTTGTACCCAAGAATTCTATATATTACTGCTTTTAGTTCAAATCACTGTGGGTTGGCATGTTTTTTGGTGAAAATTTTCAGAGAAATATCAGTTTGGCAAAAACTGGTGACCTTCACAGGACCCACTTCTTTAAAAAGATTGTTGATGTATTTTTAGCCAAACTTTCTGTCCCAAACATTCTATCTTCCAGATGTTGCTCACCTGCCAATAGGGGAAGTAATTGATGGAATTTGGGGTCACAAGGTCAAGGTCATGGGGCCCATCCATTCTCAAATTAGTTTGTTGATGATAACTCCAGTTTGGGTAGACAGGTTGGCTTCAAACTGATCACAGGACCAATATTTTGGAAAACCTCATAAACATATATCCTTATAGACAAATGCAGCTGAGCGTCGAGACCCATAGGTCCCTAGTTTTTTCTTTCTGTGATTTTCTCTTACGGTTAATATTGCAAATATGAGACCCTGGCATACTAAAAGCCAATCTCAGTATTAAACTGTAATAACTGATGAACAGAATAAATTCTTCATTATTTAAAGCTCATGCATGAAAAATATGTTATACTCTCTCTTTCAGAACCAATGGGGTATGGTGGTTTTACGATGCACCTCCTCAATGAATGCCAAACCAGAACTTATCAACAAAAACCTCTCATTCAGACCTGCTTTTGACAGTAAAATAGCTGAAGAACAGAAACCAGTGGTTCTACTCTACAGTTGGTTAGAGGCAAAGGCTCGTCATATCTATAAATATGGAGACTTTTATCTCGGTAAGGGCTTCGATGTTCTCCATATCAAGGTTGAACCTATGCAACTTATACGACCAGTGAGGGCACAAGCTGTAGTTAAGCAAGTACTAGACTTTGTAAATGATCGCAAACCGTTTGATGCCCAGTCTGTGCTGGTGCATGGTTTCTCCGTCGGGGGTTACCTGTATGGGGAGACTATCGTTAAAATGTTAACAGAGCAGGAAAAATATGGGGCTATTGGGAGAAGAGTAGTTGGGCAAATATTTGACAGCCCAGTAGACTTTGAAGGTGTACCACGAGGGTTTTCACGAGCCGTTACACCGAGTAAACCAATCCAGATGACAATACAGTCACTAATGGAGCTCTACCTGAAATTAACCAAAAAACACACAGTCGAACATTACCTGCGCTCATCCAGTTTCTTTCATGCAAATGATCTTCGGATACCAACAATGTTCTTGTACAGTCGAGATGATCCAATTGGCATACATGAGCCTATTGAAGCATTAGCGCGCAAATTCCAGGAAAGAGGCATCCCAACATTCTTGAAAGCGTGGGACAGGTCTTCCCATGTCAGCCATTTTCACCACCATCCAGTAGATTACATCAGGATGTTGAATATGTTTCTGGAAAAGATTGGTTTGTTGGATTTAGAACAGACAGCATCAGTTGAAATGTCTCAGTAGATACTGTATTTAAGGGAAACTCAGGTTAATTATTATGTGAGAGGTTACAGACAATTGGACTATAATGATACATCAGCTCACGATACATTGCATCACGATACTTCACTGGCCATAAGATAAAATTTGATACATTTAAGGCTTATTATAAATTTCAGAAGTTGACAAGTAGATATGTCACTGCCTCCTATAAAATCAAAATTAAAATTTAGTGTTTGCTATGCATTGCCAAGCTACATCTAAAGGATAATAGATATTGGCATACTGCATCTGAAAGAATATGTTCTATTTATTTAATATCAGCAGTTAACCAATCAAATGCCTTTTAACTTGTTTCTAACCAATGACATTTCATCTTACAAACTTTACATGGTTATTAATTACTAAGCAACTGTTAGGCTCCTGGGGCCTGGAGAGCCAAAGGGTAAAACACTGTATTCCCTGCTGGTGACCCAGGTCTGATCCTCAGCATGGCCATGAGAGTGGGTTGTAGTGGCCTGTCCAAGACCAGGGATTTTCTCTGTATTCCAAGGTTTCTTTCACATCTAGACACTACCAAACACTATCAGATGAACCATGGACAGTTTCTCAGTTAGTTATAATTATTATTTGAACAATTCTTGTAAAACAAATATGGTTTAGAAACCCTTAAATATTGTGTATCGCTTTTGAATTTTGATCAGATAATGTTACTGTATGAATATAGGGAAATCTGAGGATCTTTACATGTAAAATATTTTTACTTTAATGTATTGTGATGCATCTCTGCACTGGTTTGTCATAAAAGTCCGAACCAGGGTTCACAGTTTTTACCCAACACCTGGGTGAAACAACCCGAGTGAAACCCCAGCTGGGTAAAATGTGTTTTGACCAGGTATTACACAGGATTTCTTTGATTTAACTTTAATTCCTAAATATTAGAATGATGTGCTCTGCATCACCAAACTTTAGTTAAAGAGTCATAGGAAAATGTCATCTTTTAGGCGAGGGTGATTTTGTCAGAGCCACATGGCTTGCTACATATTCACAAAATGTATATATATATACTTCTGCTGACAAATGAGAAATAATCTAGGCATTGATCTTGCTTGATACCAGCAGATAAACCTGGGGAAAAGCTTAGATATAAAACTGGCCAAAACCCAGGGTAAAACTTGGGTAAAACACTTTAATCCAGGTTTTTCCCTCTTGGTTGGGTAAAATAGGTTTTACTTGGGTCAAATGTGAACCCTGGTCCTAACACTGTATATATGTAATAAATATGCATCTTACATTGTCTCTGTACCAGAGCATGTCTACTTGGGAGCAAAGTAGACGGTCAGATTCCAAATATGATAATGTGGTTGTCTTTTTGTTTGAAAAGGTTTCAAACATGATATTGATAACATGATAAAGGGAAGTTACCCATGTGAATACGAGTCACCTTTGCAGGTTAACAGCATTTAAAAATATTGCCTCATTCATGTTTTATGATTGTAATCCATACTGTAGGTTTTATAGTCAAATGGCAAAAGATTAATATTAAAAATAATATTAGATCTTTCATATAATCTGCCTGTAGGAGACAAGATAATGTAATAATGGATATATTATGTACTAATTACTGCATGGTAAGATCACAAAAATGGAAGGTCGCAAAATAATGAAAAAGTGAAAATCACAAAAGATTTGCTTTGTGAATATCAAGCCAACCACAGTATATCCTTATGAACTACATTGTATTATCAAAAATGGAGGAACATTAGGCCAAAAAAAAAATAAGGTATGGTTCTCAGGCACTTTTTTTCAGAAATCAGTGCGGGCGGGCGGTATTTTATTTTTGACCTTTTTTTGGATGTTTCGATAAAAATGTCATATAATCAGGAAAAACCATGAAAATTACAAATATTTTGCTAAATACTACATAAATTGTATTATTTATTTTCTTGAAAGATCAAAATCAAAATAAAAATTTTTGATGCGGGGGGTTAAAATTGACGCGGGCGGTGCCTGAGAACCATACCTTTTATTTTTTTTGGCCTTAAATATGGGCTGCAAAGATTATAACAAAAGGGATATCATTGCATTTGATCACTGATCAGAGTACATGGAGATTGTTGTAAACCCTGCATCACATGATACTTTATCTGCTCACTAGTTCGCATCTGTCATTCCCCTTTCACAAGGCCAAGGTTCCTTATAAGGTGACATACTAGTTTATGTTTAATGCTGCACCAAGGCCAGGGTTCCTTTTTATTAATGACTTGTATATTATCTGCTGAACTTTGCATTTGTGTACTCTGTACTTATTATCAAAGTACTCTGCATTTTTTTGTTTGCAAATAACTGAACTTTGTGTTTGTGTACTCTGTACTTAAAATCAAAGTACTTTATGTGTTTGTAAACAACTGCTTAATATACTTGACATTGTACTGGTTATCCTCAAGGTTTAATTAGAGTCATTTACTTGTATATCAGTTGTGATTTACAGCTTCACAAATTAAGAATCTGTTAGTAGCTCTGTGTTAAGGCTCAATACTTTATGCAGTGGTTGTATGATGCTTACTATTGTAGCTTCTCCCATATAGCCACTGCTATACTCCATTTGGAGTGTTCTCATTGCATTCCTGCTAAAAACTTATTTCATTCAACCACTGCTGACATGAGGAGCATGACTGTCACCAATCATCTGCCAAGGCCACAATTCTTCAACACATTTTTCAAACAAATTTGTTCTAAATTGTAATTTAAGAATCTGGGGCAGCACACTTTCTTGTTATCAACCAAGTGTAAACATTATGCGGGTTATTGTTAAAATATGGCTCTGCTGGTGGCAGTTAGTGAAATAAGTTGATGGCATTCGGTGAGAGCACTATGTATGGAATGTAAGCCATGCACTGCTGATTATAACATGGTTTCATCAACAGTTTGTTGGCACAGGGCCAAGGATATTCAGACTATTGAGAGCAGGGTTTAGCGTTTTGCTTCCAAGATGAAACTCTTCATACCCAGCTGTCATTAGTCTGAACATTCTTGGCTCAGTGCCAACCATTTGGTGGCAAAACCCAGCAAACCTTGTTAAAGCTAGCAGTGATTAGGTAGAGGATTTGCAGTTGTATTGATAGCAGAGTAAAATCACTGCCCAAAGAGTGTATGACAAAGGCAAATTTAAGGCAGTTGAAATATCTAGCCTTTTATCTGGCATCAACACCTTCCTATAACTGTCTTCATCACCATCTTCATTATTATCACCAGGATATAACAGGCACAGTTGCTGTAGAAAACAAAATTTTAAACCCTTTAAAAATTTAACATTGTAAATAAATGTTACAGATTCTCATGTCCAGCACAATTTGATGTATTTATAATACAGTCCTCTGCAGATTATTCATATGAAGACTCTTAATAACCATTCCTGTTTAACAGAGTAATCAAATAAATAATTTTCATATTTAAATATATTTTTGGCATGCTTATTATGCACATAAACTTTGATATAGTTTGAATGTTATCTAGAGACCATTAACACCATCTCCAAATTAGCAGGTCTCCAACTCCATGTTGAGACCTTGATTCAATGGGTGTTCCAGCCTATTTCATGCATTATTAACAAAGCTGTTGAGCCAATCAGATGACTCATATTTGCTCCCTGTACTCATCCATAACCAGCAAAACATATTGGTAGCTATTTAAGATAAATAGTCTTGTAGTCTCAGACACTCTGGGGAATCTGACCAGTCAAATGAAGGCTTGTAAATTTCTCCATTTTCTGACACTGTTGAAACAGGGAGTGAAATTGCAGCTTATATTTCTGTGTACTCTTTACTTTTGTCACATTGGATATGATTGTCCATTATGATTGTGGCCCCATTATATGTGAGCTTATTCATAATTCATGATATATGGGAGGGGGTGGGGGTTGAAGCCAGGTCTCATGACATTGTGACAGAGCAACAGACCTGCTCATGAGAAGATGTAAAATACAATTATATTGCCAGTATTTACCAAGTCTCATGTCTTTGCATGTACAGATAAAATAGCATATTTCTCAGGGAATTAGATTTCTTTTTCTGTTTGATTTAAATTCAAAACAGTATCAGATTAGACCATTAATTAATCTTCAGTGATAAAATCAGTTGACCACCAGTTATTATTATCAGTTTAATTTGCTTTAATCTCTGTTTTATCTGCTTGTTTAATTTGGGAGCAACTTTGATCACAGTTCACAAATAAATGGGTGGTGATCCACAATAGGTTTATATCTGTTATATATTTGATAGGAAAGTCAAATGTACTTAGAAAGTACACAAAAATGTAATTCACATAAGAAGCATATGTAAAAGTATGTCAGATATCACAATTTAGAAGAGAAAGGTGTACCATATGCTGTGAATTCACTTTAAGAATACCTGTGGTGAACTGCAATAATTTATTTCATGGATTATACTCAAGGACTGTATGGCAAGCATTGAGAGGAGTTTTTTCCTTAGTTCAGGGACATGACCCTGTTTTGCAACAGATGTACTGATAACACTCAGTTCAATGATTACGTTGTTAATGACTGGACAAGTTGCACTTGTGAACCCTGGATAAGGTTATTGCCTTCTCCTTACTCCCTGTCTGATTGCAGATTTAGGCATATTGGAGCTTTTATAGCAGCCTGTATTCACATTTTGAATGGCCTCTCAAGATATTAAATTTTCATTTCGAAGTGGGAGTGGGGTAAAACGTTGTGCTAATCTTGTGTTTTGTATTTTAAAATTGATTTATATGTGATGAATTTGGGTCTTAATGGTTAGTTTTCAGGTTTAAATCTACATATATTATCATAGTTATGTGAGGGTTTGATTTTCGTGATATTGCCACAGTGTAAACTATACAGAATAATAAATAATAAATTATCTTTAGTTTAAGCAGATTGTAAAATTTAGAGGACGATTGGAAATATCAAACAAGTGCAAATTCTTGTTGAGTATTTGCAGATAATTTGAAAGATTTGATATCCTTTATTATAGCAGTCTTTGATTTAAGGGTAACATACATGATCTGTTCTTATTTATATATAAAAAGTTTGCTTTACAACTTCCCTTTGATAATGGGGCATCCTATTCACAAGGGTTTTATTTTCGTGAAAATTTTACTTTCGCAAATTTCACCAGAGTACAGATTAGATTAGGCTAAAAAATTTACATGCTCTAGGTGCACCCTTGAAACAAAACCTACATGCGCCTAAAGATTTAAACATAGATATGCTAATTTAGGAATGTGATGTTTATAGCAGTTATTCTGTTATCATTTTTTTTTCAATAAACTGAAGTCGGAGTGAAGAGCCAATTAAAAAAGATATGTGAAATCACAGTGTCGTGAACGGTCGCATCTCAAGATGAATAACCCATGATTAGATAATTAAAAGCCACTGGATATATTTCTATTGATTTAGACTTAATTACATCCACAGTATGCCTTTTTAACGAGAAATTTCTAAGGTGTATATTGTGTACCCAGCACTGCTTTGTTGGTTTCCAAGCTTTGACCTATTTACCAGACGGAGTGTCTTATTATTCCTGGTGCAGCCTGTCACAGTTTCTGACCTGAGATCCTGTATCTGCCCCAGTCATCAGTGTACTGGAGTGCAGTTTGGAACTCATTCAAAACTTGTAGTTTCCTGCTGGAACTGGTTTTCTTAGTTAATTCATATTTCAAATAGGTTATAGGGTATTGTCTTCAATATATACGGGACATCAACTTGTTTCCTAGTGTATTTACTGATGGTTCTTTCTTAAAATATTTTAGATTTCCTAAATTTAAAATTAATATATAACCCTGATATGATATTTTATGATTATATTATTATGATTATATTATAATTGTGTGATACAATGATATTTCCATTATTAATGGACACAAAAACTAACTTTTTTTTATTCAGGGAAAAGACATGTAATGTCATACACAAATAGACTTAAGTCTTTATTTAAAAAATATAAAAAAAACTTTATTTTGCACAACACATAACCGAAAGTATAAACTGATTCAAACAGATGGAGTGTGACCTATTTATAGCTATTCCATGACAGCACTCGGAAAGTACCAGTTTGTTAGCCAGAGCTATATTTGCTTTTTATATCCAAAGGAATAAACTGTTTCCAAAGGAGTAGTTGGTGAATCAGGTAAAAAAATAAATGCATTATACTTGTCATAATGATGTTTTAATGGGATACCAATGTGTTGATATAAGTATTTCATGTTTAAGATATTGTTTACACCCTTATTTTGTTCAGTGTTCATTTAACCATAACTAGTCTGATATTATACTGATGCAGATGACTGAGGGTTATATAGCAATTTGTCCTGAAAGGATTTTTATCATTTACATATTATTTAATCATTATTTATCCAAGACATAGAGCTATTTTGCACACTTAGCTATATCTTCTATTGGACAAATTCAACCATTAAAGGCTTAACAATCAGTGCATGTAGTTTTTGCTTTTTTTATCACTTGTTCCTTTATTTTTCCATGCATCTCTTATATACAGTATTATGATGGGGGTTTTAACAGCACCTGTGCACATCAAATTTACTATTGATTTTTATAACTATATATTACACCTGCTATATATATATAAGAATAAAGAATATGACATTGCATACATTAATATATCTAACATCGCTTGTATTTAAATGGGCTGTTTTATATATATATATATGTGTGTGTGTGTGTGTGTGTGTGTGTAAGAGAGAGAGAGAGCAAATTGTATGATTGCTATTAGGTTAGCACACAACACTAACAAATTATCTTCTTTTGTTTGTGTTATGTGTCCTTTCAAAGACTTCCCTTCAGCCATTGAAACTTGTTTTATTATGCCCCCGCCACAAAGTGGCCGGGGCATATAGTTTTACCCATGTCCGTCATTCCGTCATTCCGTCATTCCGAAATCAAACAGTTGTACGGACTTTTTTTCGCAATGCCTGCAGATATTGGCCTGATTTTTGGTGTGTGGGCAGATAATGACCAGTTACAGATCGAGTTCGCGTTTCGTCCCGGTTGACCTACTTTTGACCGTTTTACGGCCCCTAAACTTAGAAAATTTCATGAAAAATAGAAATTTTCATGACAAATACACATGTACGGACTTTTTTTCGCAATGCCTGCAGATATTGGCCTGATTTTTGGTGTGTGGGCAGATAATGACCAGTTACAGATCGAGTTAGTGTTTCATCCTGGTTGACCTACTTTTGACCGTTTTACGGCTCCTAAACTTAGAAAATTTCATGAAAAATAGAAATTTTCATGACAAATACACATGTACGGACTTTTTTTCGCAATGCCTGCAGATATTGGCCTGATTTTTGGTGTGTGGGCAGATAATGACCAATTACAGATCGAGTTCGCGTTTCGTCCCGGTTGACCTACTTTTGACCATTTTACGGCTCCTTATCTTAGAAAATTTCATGAAAAATAGAAATTTTCATGACAAATACACATGTACAGACTTTTTTTCGCAATGCCTGCAGATATTGGCCTGATTTTTGGTGTGCTGGCAGATAATGACCAGTTCCAGATCGAGTTCGCGTTTCGTCCCGGTTGACCTACTTTTGACCGTTTTACGGCCCCTAAACTTAGAAAATTTCATGAAAAATAGAAATTTTCATGACAAATACACATGTACGGACTTTTTTTCGCAATGCCTGCAGATATTGGCCTGATTTTTGGTGTGTGGGCAGATAATGACCAGTTACAGATCGAGTTAGCGTTTCATCCTGGTTGACCTACTTTTGACCATTTTACGGCTCCTAAACTTAGAAATATTCATGAAAAATAGAAATTTTCATGATAAATACACATGTACAGCCATTTTTAGCCCTCAGCTTATAGGCTGATGGGCTATTTTCGTCACCCAAGCTGTCCGTCTGTCCATATGTCTGTCCGGTGTCTGTCCGTCCGTCTGTCCGTTCCGCGTCTGTTAACTTTTTACCTTGTGAGCAGGATATCTCTAAAAGGATTCATTGTTGGAATTTTATTTCATCTGTGAAGATGTATATCGATAAAATCTCGGTCAAGTTCGAAGATGGGTGACCTTGACCCATTTTTCTACATTTTATAGCTGATTATAGAAAAACACTCAGAAGTTTATATCTCAGGAACCATTGTGTGGATTTTCACAAAACTTACTATGATCATTGGGACTGATGGTGTGTATGTGCTGCACAATTTTGGTGGCGCCACCTGCAATTTCTGATTTTTTAATGAAATTTTATCAGATTTTTTTCAATTTTGGCCTTTTGTGCAGGATATCTCCAAAGGTATTCAACACAGGGACTTCATTTCTTCAGTGCTATTGCATTATATTTACTAAATCTTGGTCAAGTTCAAAGATGGGTGATCTTGTCCTACTTTTCAAGGTCACAGAGCTTAGTATAGAAAAAAACTTAGGAGCTTATTTCCCAGGAAGCATTTGGTGGATTGTTATGAAACATGGTATATGCCTCTCCAATTTAAATTTAAAAATGATTATCAACTTTTGCTAATATTCTAGTTTCGCAATACAATGCTTACAGATACTGGCCTAATGTTAGGTCTGTGGGCGCATAATGACCACTTACAGATCGAGTTCGCGTTTTGTCCTAGTTAACCTATTTTTCACCATATGACAGATCCTGAACATAGAAAATTTCATGAAACAGAAATTTTCATGAAAAATGCACATATATGGACTTTTTTTCACAATGCCTGCAGATACTGGCCTGATTTTTGGTGTGTTGCTTGATAATGACCCTTTACAGATCGAGTTTGCATTTTGCCCTTGTTGACCTACTTTTGACCATACAACACTTCCTGAACTTAAAAAATTTTACAAAATTTAACAAATGTTTCTAATTTGCCCCAGGCGGGGGCATTCGTGTCGTTCCGACACATCTAGTTTATGATGAATTATTATCAACTGTGTCTTTTATGGTTATTAAATCCAAGCTTTTTAATGTATTTTGGATTGTATGAATGAAATTTTTTAAAAGTAACACTTTAGGAATGTTTAATCTTTGTTTCGTTGTTTATGCAAGTAGCAATGCACTGTAACATAATGAACTGGATAAAATGATTTTTAATCAATCATTTTTGTAATCCATTATATTTAAGCTTTAAAGATATTTGGTTTATTTTGTATGTACACTATTATAAATATGTGTAGTTGGGGCCCAACTGGCATTTCCAATATATATATATGTACAGAACAATATAGATGTATTGGCACTTTGACATGAATGAATTTTCCCCCTTCTGATTGTATCACACATAATGCTATTTCAGATGTTTTTTTTTTATTTCACAGACTAAATTTAATAATCTATAAATCTATAATAAAGCCATTTGTGTGATATAACAGTTTCAAATGTATTTTCAGGCTTACAATAAGGCACAGGTTATGAGGGTAAGAAATATTCCTGAAGTGTTGGGGGAACAGATTTTGATACAGATACATATGATGGATATGAAAAGTTTAAGATTCTTAAGGTTTGGAATCAGGTACAGTCTTAAAGAAAGCTATTTATGAACTGTGCTAACTCCCAGAAAGCATTTAGTCATACAGAAGAGAGATATTCTACAAGAATATTGTATTAAAAGGCTGTAAAAAATCATTAGTGTTTTGGTCCACTGACTAGAATCATGTGGAAAGATTCAAGAGATTTTCTGGTTTATAATGTCGTTGCAAGTTTTAAGAATGTTAAATATGAACCATGAGAGCCTTTTTTTTGGGATGCAGGATAAATTAGATGAACATATGATCTTTGGTTAATGGACCCGGTGATGGTGTACTTTAAGGTAAAGTCTTAAGGAAACAGTGATTTTGCACCAAGTGCCTCCTGTGTGTACCTAGGGATAAAATACAGGCTTTATGTATCAGGCTTGAGTCAAGTACATGTGTACTACAGCTTAGGTACAAAATTCATAGTAGTTACTCGTGACTACTTGGCCTTTTTTTTACCACTGTATTATACCTAGCATCACATAGTGTACTTGCAAAAAAAATGTATAATTTAAGTACAGGTTTAAGTACAGGCATTTTTTTTAATTTACAAAAAAAAAGCAACCTGTTTACTTAATATAAAAGTAACATGAGAGGGGCCCCAGAACGTTCAGAATATCTTGATACAGTGATAGAGAAATAGATCAAAATATGTACCCTCGTGATTGGAAACATATCAGACTCATTCTATTCTTAATATTCATAATTTTTTCCCTGTAAAAAATTGAAGTTATTTAATTACTTTAAATATAACAGTATTTGTACTCAAGCACAGGTCCTCTGTACTTGTACTCAAACTACACTGACATTTCCTGTACTTGTATATGGACCAGTACTTGTCAGACTCTTGGAGTACGTGTTCTCAAGTACAGACCCCTGTACTTGACCCAAGCCTGTTATTATGAATAGTCAAGACCTATGTCATTGGTATGTGCTGCAATGTGGTATTTAGGAGACATTTGTAAAGTGTCGTTTTATGTATATGACTGGTACATATTGTACTTTTATTCTACAATAAAATGATGATATAAGCCTTACAAAGTCCGTTGACATTGTTATTTCGAATGACAGGTGGAGAGATGAAGGTATATACTGTGTTTGGCTTTATATTAGGGCGGCTGAAATTTCGCGCTTTTTTCATTGTTGGCGTTTCGCGAGGGTTTCATTTTCGCGATTGCACCAGAACCAATACAATCTTAGTACAGCTGTATTTGTATTGATTATATCATATTCGCGAATATCACGAAATTAAAACCCTCGCGAATAAAAAGGCAACCACAGTACTCGAACTTCACTGTCCACAAGGATGAGCCCAGATGTGACCGATTACCCACACACGTACACATGCAATTTACCCCCGAGATATACCATCAATTCATGTGAAATGCTAAATAATCCTCTTTTAAATCAGACCAATGAGTGTTCATGGACTCTTGAATGAACTTACGGGGTTGCCAGTGGTCAGGGAAAAAACTTATTTTTTCAAGGTCAGGGAAAAGTCAGGGAATTTCATAAAAAAAAGTCAGGGAAAAGTCGGGGGGGGGGGGGGGGGGGGTTGAATGGTTTTGGCGATCGCAGTTAGTTATCAGGTTGAAAGAGTTATGCATCTCTTATAAAATTGTAGTGTGTTTGCAGATTTAATCTCGTGTCCTTTTAATTCTTGTACAAAAATTAAAGGTTGGTGATGCACAGTATGGATACACAACATAAAACACCAACAATTAATGATGAAATAATTCTGTTTCGGATCAGTTATATACAATGTATGATTCTGGTGTTTCATACATATTGGCAATGAAGTGTTGCGTTGGGTTGGCTGTAAAATGGCTTTTGAGACAAAATTCAAAATTTGCATCCCGATTTTACCATTAACACCAACTGAAAGTCAGGGAATAGTCCGGGAAAAGTAAGGATTTTTTTTTCAGAGTTTGCTGCATGCAACCCTGACTTAAAAGTTTACTGTTTATATGTAACGATTTGTCCGTGTGTGGCCTACATTTGGGATCACCGCATAAGGAATAAAACACTCCAATGATTAATTTGAACCACCTCCTTTTTCTGGAGTTGTACCTCATATTAAGGAGGAGGATCTGCGGTTATATATACGTTGTGTTTTACACCACTGTGTTTCCATGTGAGCGTATACTATATATATTAGTGAAAGGTAGTGAAAAAAATGTGCGATTACTTGCGTATATGCGTGAACGTGCAAAGGAATGTAGTGGTTCAATAAGTCGAGCAGGGTTCCTTAAAAGTAACGCCATTTATCTGGGAATCCCATGCAGATTTCACGCAGACCCTATATATGCGTGAAAATCCCTGGCAATTTTGACGCTTATACCATTTATACGCTGGCGGACTCCTAGAAACAACAGTTAAAAAACATTTATTTGAGCAATTTTTCTCGCATATAGTGCATATATGCATGCACATGGAAACACAGCTTTAGGATCTACCCTAGGAATACCCCTTGCACACTGCAATCCAAAGCGTTTTTTGTTTTTTTTTTTGGCCACTCTAACGAAGGAGGTGTTTTCAAATCGTTCGCAGTGCGAATCAAATTACGTGTGAACGCGCAGTTCGCATTCGTAGACAGTCTGAAGCAGCATTTTGTTTCATTTTTAGCTCAGCTGACTGAAAGTCATCTGAGCTATAGCGATCACTCTTTGTCCGTCGTCCGTCTGTCCGTCTGTCCGTCTGTCTGTCTGTCTGTCCGTCTGTCCGTTAACCAGGCACAAATCGTAACCGCTAGAACTGGAATCTTCTTACTTGACATCCTGGAAGGTCCATGAAAAATCTCCATGGAAAACAGAAATTAGGTCTCTGTTACCCATATCCTTCGAGCTATGGGGCCCCAAAGTACCCCCCAGAAAAGTCCAAAATTTCATACAAAAACTTCAATATCTCTTTAACTACTTGACTGATGGTCATGATTTTTGGCATACATATTGATCATGAGAGGTTTTCATCAGTTCCTGAAGACTGGTGGCGCCACCTGTATTTTTCGATTTTTTACGAATTTTTTTCTCTATTTTTGAGACCTTTAAAAATGTGAACATCTGTTAACAAGGCACAAATCGTAATGACTGGACTTAGAATCTTCATTCTCGACACACTGAGAGACCTATGAAAAGTCTCCATGGAAACCAGAAATTAGGTCTCTGTTACCCATATCCTTCCAGCTATGCGGCCCCAAACTACCCCCTAGAAAAGTAAAAAATTTCAAACAAAAACTTCAATATCTCATTAAATACTTGACTGATGGTCATGATTTTTGTCATACATATTGATCATGAGATGTTCCATCACTTCCTGCAGACTGGTGGCGCCACCTGTATCGTTCAATTTTTTACGAATTTTTTTCTCTATTTTTGAGACCTTTCAAAATGTAAACATCTGTTAACAAGGCACAAATCGTAAAGACTGGACTTAGAATCTTCATTCTTGACACATTGAGAGACCTATGAAAAGTCTCCATGGAAACCAGAAATTAGGTCTCTGTTACCCATATTCTTCGAGCTATGGAGCCCCAAAGTACCCCCAGGAAATGTAAAAAATTTATACAAAAACTTCAATATCTCATTAACTACTTGACTGATGGTCATGATTTGTGGCATAACTATTGATCATGAGATGTGTCATCACTTCCTGCAGACTGGTGGTGCCACCTTTATTGTTCGATTTTTTCCTCTATTTTTGAGACCTTTAAGGATGCTGTCATCTGTTAGCATGGCACAAATCGTAACGACTGGACCTAGAATCTTCATTCTTGACACACTGAGAGGTCCATGAAAAATATTCTTGGAAACCAGAAATTAGGTCTCTGTTAACCATATCCTTCGAGCTATGGGGCCCCAAAGTACCCCCCCCCCCCCAGAGTAGTCAAAAATTTCATACAAAAACTTTAATATCTCATTAACTACTTGAATGATGGTCATGATTTGTGGCATAACTATTGATCATGAGATGTGTCATCTGTTCCTGCAGACTGGTGGCGCCACCTGTATTGTTCGATTTTTTACGATTTTTTCCTCTATTTTTGAGACCTTTAAGGATGCTGTCATCTGTTAGCATGGCACAAATCGTAACGACTGGACCTAGAATCTTCATTCTCAACACACTAGAAGACCTATGAAAAGTCTCCATGGAAACCAGAAATTAGGTCTCTGTTACCCATATCCTTTGAGCTATGGGGCCCGAAAGTACCCCCCCAGAGTAGTCAAAAATTTCATACAAAAACTTTAATATCTCAATAACTACATCACTGATGGTCATGATTTTTGGCATACATATTGATTATGAGATGTTCCATCAGTTCCTGCAGACTGGTGGCGCCACCTATGTTATCTGTCAAGAGGGTACAAATTGCAACAACTGGACCTAGAAACTTCATTCTTGTCATGCAAGGAGGCCCATGAAGAGTGCCTGTGGAAACTTGAAATTAGGTCTCTGTTACCCATATCCTTCAAGCTATAGGACTCTGAAGTATCCCTCAGAATAATGGACAATTTGATACAAATGCTGAAGTATGTGAACAACTAATACGGAGATCATCATGATTCTTTGCATGGATATTGACCATTAAGTGTTTTTAGCTCAGCTGACTGTAAGTCATCTGAAGTATCCCTCAGAATAATGGACAATTTGATACAAAAGCTCAAGTATCTAAACAACTATTGCAGTGATCACCATGATTCTTTGCATGAATATTGATCATGGAATGTGTCATCAGTTTCTGCAGTATGGTGGCGCCACCTGTATTTTTTTTATTTTTACGATTTTTTTTCTCTATTTATGAGACCTCATAAGATGCGGTCATCTGTTAACATGGCACAAATCGTAACAAATGGACCTAGAATCTTCTCTCTTGACATGCTGAGAGGCCCATGAAAAGTTTCCTTAAAAACTTGAAATTAGGTCTCTGTTACCCATAACCTCTGAGCTATGGGGCTCCGAAGTACCCCCCAGAATAATGGAAAATTTGATACAAAAGCTCAAGTATCTGAACAATTATTATATTGATCACCATGATTCTTTGCATGGATATTGATCATGAAATGTTTCATCAGTTTCTGCATTCTGGTGGCGCCACCTGTATTTTTTCAATTTTTAGCTCAGCTGACTGAAAGTCATCTGAGCTGTAGGGATCACCTTTTGTCCGTTGTCCGTCCGGCCATCCAGGCCTCTGTCTGTTAACAGGGCACAAATCGTAACTGCTAGACCGGGAATCTTCTTACTTGAAATCCTGGGAGATCTATGGAAATTCTCCTGGTAAACATGAAATTAGGTCACTGTGACCTATATTCTTTGAGCTATGGGGTTCTGAAGTACCCCCCAGAAAAATGCAAAATTTAATACAAAAGCTCAAGTATCTGAACAACTAATGCATTAATCACCATGATTCTTTGCATGGATATTGATCATGGAGTGTTTCATCAATTTCTGGAGATTGGTGGCGCCACCTATATTTTTTTTATTTTTTACGATTTTTTTTTCTCTACTTTTGTGATCTTTAAACATTTGGTCATCTGTAAACAGGGTACAAATCATAATGACTGGACCTAGAATCTTCTGTCCTCACCTCCAGGGAAGCCCATAAAAGATCTACATGGAAACCCGAAATAAGGTCCCTGTTACCCATATTCTGTGAGCTATGGGGCTCTGAAGTACCCCCCAGAATAAAGATTTGGTCATATATTAACAGGGCACAAATCATAATGACTGGACCTAGAATCTTCTGTCCTCACCTCCAGGGAAGCCCATAAAAGGTCTACATGGAAACCCGAAATAAGGTCCCTGTTACCCATATCCTTCATGCTCTGGGGCTCCGAAGTACTCCCCAGAATAAAGATTTGGTCATCTGTTAACAGAGCACAAATTATAATGACTTGACCTAGAATCTCCTTTCTTGATATGCTGGGAGGCCCCTTAAAAGTCTCCTTGTGCACCTGAAATTACAGCTCTGTTACCCATATCCTTCATCCTATGCGGCTTTGAAATACCCCCCAGAATAAACATTTGGATTTGTTAACAGGGCAAAAATCATAATAACTGGACCTAGAATTTTATTTTTTGACATGCTGGGAGACCCCTGAAAAGTCATCTTGTAAACCTTGAAAAAAGGTGTCTGTTACCCATATCCTTCATGCTACAGAGCTCCATAGTACCCAAATGAATATTGGATGATTTTATACAAAAGGTCATGTTTGGAAAAAGTATTTCATTCAAATTTGACATTCAGATGATAAAATTACTTTTGTCAATGTCTTCCTGGTCAGCTGAGCGTCATGACCCCTGGGTCACTTGTTTCACATATGAAATGTACACCCCATGCGTTGATGCTATAGATGCACGTGTGAGCCACAATACGGTTTGGAACCGATTTAATTATGCAATGTTGCCCAACACGTTTTAAACCCGTTTCCTGTGTGATAGGTATTGTTTTACTCATGGTATTGACAACCATTAATTCTAAATGACCATGTGACTTACCTATACGTTCAGCTAGACAAGTGCGTGTATACCGACTATAAACATTAGTGTACTGGATAGGCCTACCCGTCTCAAATTTCCTCATGTGGGATATACCTTAATATACAAAACGTGGCCAAGTTTTTTTTTCTTATGTATCCCCAAACAAAGTCGAGGGATACTATGTTTTCATGACGGTCCCACCGCCGCCGCATATAAATCTTGTTGGCCCGATAACTCACAAAATATTTCACGGATCTTTACCAAACTTGGTATATGTATAGATATGGGTGAGAGGACAACGCCTATTTAAAATGAGGTCGTGACCTTTACTAGGAGAGTGTCCTTGACCTTGAATATGTCCAATTTTCGGAAAATCACACAAATTCTTAAATATCTCAAAAAATCTTGCATGGATTGAACGCAAAATCAAGTTGAACGAAGATCAATAATAAGGTTGTCATGTTCCAGAAACTGGTGGCGCCACCTATTATTCTTTATTTGCCTTTGTGCCTTTTAATACCCCCGAAATTGCCACTTGACAGTACTGTGAGCATTATAAGTAAAAAAATAATGGACAGATTTTTTTTATATTATGCATATACATAGATATGTACGGTGGCTCGTATAAGACATGCACAAAATTATTTTTTATCTCGTTCCCACGCGATAGTATCTCGTGGCCACGCGATAATTATCTCGTTCCCATGAGATAGTATCTCGTTCCCACGCGATAATTATCTCGTTCCCACGCGATAGTATCTCGTGGCCTCGCGATAATTATCTCGTTCCCACGAGATAGTATCTCGTGGCCACGCGATAATTATCTCGTTCCCACGAGATAGTATCTCGTGGCCACGCGATAATTATCTCGTTCCCACGAGATAGTATCTCGTTCCCACGCGATAATTATCTCGTTCCCACGCGTTAGTATCGCGTGGCCACGCGTTAGTATGCCATGCTATAGCTCAAGCCCTCATTTGGACAAGAATGTCTGTGGTCTGTTTTATATCGAGCGTCGATGCAGCTTAAATTGTTTGTATGTATTTTGTTGTATGTGTGTTTGCGCCGAATGCTTTGAGGTAAATTTCAGCAGTTTTCATTGCGCTGGTTCACCATTTCATTGCGTTGGTTCAACTAGCCCATTTTTATTTGTTCATGGAAAACTGTATTGAGTTTGTTTTAGGGTAAGGGTGTTATAAACCCTTGTGTACCAAACATGAATTAAGCTGAAACACTTGTTTGTATTTTACCTTCCCAGAAATCTTATTTTTAGGACTAGGGTTGGGGTTATTAAATTTCGGGTATACCGAACAGGGTAAACAACATGTCGGTTTGTGTTATGTCTCAAGGGAGAAGCTTACACCAAAAGGTCTCAGCCATGCCACTTCATTATGACTTGTGGGGGGGGGGGGAGGGAGGGGCTAAGGAGACCTTTTTACGAGGAATTTGCTCATTATTCCCCATCACATTTTTCTTTCTACAATAAAACTTCAGTGCACCCTCACATATATATGTATATATATATATATATATATATATATATATATATATATATATATATATATATATATATATCCTCTTCTGCTCAGTACTTGGAGTACCATATACACAGGGCCACAGACTCCGGGATTTGCGGTGAAGAAAGTTGATATTCTGTGTGAAAATGAATCCATTGCCAGACAAATAACAAATTATCTCCCTACAAGGAGGTACTGTTTCACTTAATAAGCATTGACCGATAAAATACACCAGAATGCAGTAGTACCCATACAGTTTTTCAAAATTTTCAAAACCTTGGGAGGGTGAGACCCCCTCCCAACCACCCCCCCCCCCCCCCGTCGGGGACTACCCCATCAAATCCCCCCCCCCCCCTGCCATTTGTGTCAGGCTACGGCCCTTATTTATAAATATATATATATATACATATATATATAAATAATAATATATATATAATATATATGTATATATAATATATATATTATATATATACATACATATATATATATATATATATATATATATATATATATATATATATATATTTATACTATTTGGGTATAATATTGGGCCCCCAATGAAATTTGGTTTCGCCGCCAATGGTAATTTATATTGTGAACATTTATTATGAAAAATATTTTACCGGAACTAGCCCCCCCCCCCCTTTCCCCCGCTCACACATTCTCCAGACAAACATGGCCCACGAGTGTTGTACGAGTGCCCGTTGTATCATTTCAGGTCTCAGCATATTAAGTCCATTCTAAATTCATGCAAATAATAGACCATAGTCTTCATCCAGTGTATAGAAGCATGCCTCAAGGATTTAAGATGTAGGTCTTACTGTATTATCTATCTACATTTATCTCGTTCCCGCGCAATAATTATCGCGTGGCCATGTGATAGTATCGCGTGGGAACGAGATAATTATCGCGTGGCCACGAGATACTAACGCATGGGAACGAGATAATTATCGCGTGGCCACGAGATACTAACGCGTGGGAATGAGATAATTATCGCGTGGGAACGAGATACTATCTCGTGGGAACGAGATAATTATCGCGTGGCCACGAGATACTAACGCGTGGGAACGAGATAATTAACGCGTGGCCACGAGATACTATCGCGTGGGAACGAGATACTATCTCGTGGGAACGAGATAAAAATAATTTTGTGCATGTCCTATACGAGCCACCGTAGATATGGGTTATGGGATGATGTTTATTAGTATTGTGGTCATGACCTTTCCTATGAGAGTCGCCTTGACCTTGAATATTCCATATTGGTGAAATTCACACAAAATCTTTAATATCTCAGTAAGGGATACATGAAATGAACCAAAAATCAAATTGACCGAAGATCTTGGATAGCTTTGTCTTTTGCAGAAGACAGGTGGCGCCACCTTGTGTCGTTTTCTTGTTAAAATGATGTTAACGCAATAACTTTGTAAGACTTTGAGGTACAGTTACCAAACCCACAGGTTTGATGCATCTTATCAACGGCTAGGTCAAGTTCGAACATGGATGACCTTGATGCATTTTTTCAAGGTCACATCAGCGATTTTGCTAAAATGCTATTAGGGCAAAAAAAGAATTTGTGGTACAGTCACCAAACCCACAGTTTAGATGCATCTTATCAAGGACTAGGCCAGGTTCGAATATGGATGACCTTTATGCCTATTTAAGGTCACAGAGGCGATAACGCTGAAATGATGTTAACTGTAAGATGAGTTTGGTATAAATCGGGCAACAAATCAAAGTTAACTGTTAATTGATAACACAAGTGGGAAATAAAAAATGAAATATAACTTGGTTAAATTTTCTGCAGTCATTATCATAGCTTTTTTTATCACTAGCTCTAATACCTAATGACATCTAAACCACATACATGACGTTGCGAACAAGCAGAATGCCACCTGACTCGCGCGTGTGCGCACACATGGAAAAAGTAGGCCACCTTCATGGCCTTTTGACTTGTACGATTTTTTTCGGGTGGCTGCCGCGTGGCAAACGCATGGCAAAACGAATATATGGAAGAGCAATATTATAACTTATTCATACTTAACGCATATGTGCGTAAGTGCTGAGGTGCTTTATAATACCCATCTGTAACGGGAAATTCCAAAAGATTTAATTTGCCAATAGATTATAATGATTACTTGATTTAATTTAGCTTTGAAAGCAGTTCTTGATAACTGCATAAGTGATGAAGTCAAACCAAGCCCGAGTCCAAGCTCCCCGAGACCAGGCTCCATGAGTCCGAGTCCAGTCTCCACGAGTCCAAGTCCAGGCCTCTTGAGTCCAAGTCTGAGTCCAGGCTCAACGAGTCCAAGTCCGAGTCCAGGCTCAACGAGTCCAAGTCCGAGTCCAGGCTCAACGAGTCCAAGTCCGAGTCCAGGCTCCATGAGTTCAAGTTAGAGTCTAGGCTCCGGGAGTCCAACTCTGGGACCAGGCTCAAGGAGTCCAAGTCAGAGTCCAGGCTCCAAGTGTCCAAGTCAGAGTCAAGGCTCCATGAGTCCAAGTTAGAGTCTAGGCTCCAGGAGTCCAAGTGCAAGTCCAGGCTTCAAGAGTCCAACTCAGAGTCCAGGCTCTCTGAGTCGGAGTCAAAGTTTTATGAGTCCGAGTCCAGGGTCCAGGAGTCCAAGTCAGAGTCCAGGATCCCAGAATCCAAGTCAAAGCTTCGTGAGTCCGAGCCCAGGCTCCAGGATTCCAAGTCAGAGTCCAGGATCCGAAAATCCAAGTCAAAGCTTCATGAGTCCGAGTCCAAGCTCACTGATTCCAACTCAGAGTCCAAGCTCAGTGAGTCCAACTCAGAGTCCTGGCTCAAGGCTTCCAAGTCCGAGTCCAGGCACCACGAGTCCAAGTACGAGAACAGGCTTTACGAGTAAATTCCATGATCCACGAGTCGAAGACCGGGTCCAGGCTCTCTGAGTCAAAGTCCGAGTTCAGGCTCCACGAGTCCAAGTCCGAGTACAGGCTCCATCTGTCCAAGTCAGAGTCCAGGCTGCACGAATCCACGTGCGAGTTCAGGCTTCATGAATCCAACTCAGAGTCCAGGCTCTCTGAGTCCAAGTCCGAGTCTAGGCTCAATGAGTCCAACTCAGAGTCAAGGATCTCTAAGTCCAAGTCAAACCTTCATGAGTCCGAAACCAGGCTCCATGAGTCCAAGTCAGAGTCCAGGATCCATGAGTCCAAGTCAGATTCCAGGATCTGTGAGTCCAAGTCAGAGTCCAGGATCCATGAGTCCAAGTCAGATTCCAGGATCCGTGAGTCCAAGTCAGAGTCCAGGATCCATGAGTCCAACTCAGAGTCCAGGCTCTCTGAGTCCAAGTCAAAGCTTTATGAGTCCGAGTCCAGGGTCCAGGAGTCCAAGTCAGAGTCCAGGATCCCAGAATCCAAGTCAAAGATTCGTGAGTCCGAGCCCAGGCTCCAGGATTCCAAGTCAAAGTCCAGGATCCGAAAATCCAAGTCAAAGCTTAATGAGTCCGAGTCCAAGCTCACTGATTTCAACTCAGAGTCCAAGCTCAGTGAGTCCAACTCAGAGTCCTGGCTCAAGGCTTCCAAGTCCGAGTCCAGGCACCACGAGTCCAAGTACGAGTCCAGGCTTTACGAGTAAATTCCATGATCCACGAGTCGAAGACCGGGTCCAGGCTCTCTGAGTCAAAGTCCGAGTTCAGGCTCCACGAGTCCAAGTCTGAGTACAGGCTCCATCTGTCCAAGTCAGAGTCCAGGCTTCACAAATCCACGTGCGAGTTCAGGCTTCATGAATCCAACTCAGAGTCCAGGCTCTCTGAGTCCAAGTCCGAGTCTAGGCTCAATGAGTCCAACTCAGAGTCAAGGATCTCTAAGTCCAAGTCAAACCTTCATGAGTCCGAGACCAGGCTCCAGGAGTCAAAGTCTGAGTCCAGGATCCCAGAATCCAATTCAAAGCTCCATGCATCCGAGTCCAGGCTCCAGGAGTCCAAGTCAGAGTCAAGGATCCCAGAATCCAAGTCAAAGCTTCATGAGTCCGAGTCCAGCCTCAGTGAGTCCCACTCAGAGTCCAGGCTAAATAAGTCCGAGTCCAGCCTCAGTGAGTCCAACTCAGAGTCAAGGGTTAATAAGTCTTAGTCCCAGTTTAGGCTGCACGAGTCCAACCCAGAGTCCAGGCAGAGTCCAGGCGCAGTCAGTCCAGGCTCCCCGAGTCCGGGCACTCTGAGTCAAAGTCCGAGTCAAGGCTCCACGAGTCCAAGTCACAGTCTAGACTCTATGAGTCCTATTACGAGTCCAGGTTCTCTGAGCCCATGTCCGAGCCCTAGCTCCACGAGTCTAAGTCGGATTCTAGGCTCTATAATTCTAAGTCAGAGTCCAGGCTCCCCGCGTCCAAGTCAAAGCTTCAGGAGTCCGAGTCCAAGCTCCACGAGTCCAAGTCTGATTCCAGGCTCTATAAGTCCAAGTCAGAGTCCAGGCTCCATGTGTCCAAGTCAGAGTCAAGGCTCCCCGAGTCCAAGTCAGAGTCCATGATCCATGAGTCCAAGTCAGAGTCCAGGATCCATAAGTCCAAGTCAGATTCCAGGATCCATGAGTCCAAGTCAGATTCCAGGATCCATGAGTCCAAGTCAGATTCCAGGATCCATGAGTCCAAGTCAGATTCCAGGATCCGTGAGTCCAAGTCAGAGTCCAGGATCCATGAGTCCAAGTCAGAGTCCAGGATCCATGAGTCCAAGTCAGATTCCAGGATCCGTGAGTTCAAGTCAGAGTCCAGGATCCATGAGTCCAAGTCAGATTCCAGGATCCATGAGTCCAAGTCAGATTCCAGGATCCATGAGTCCAAGTCAGATTCCAGGATCCATGAGTCCAAGTCAGATTCCAGGATCCATGAGTCCAAGTCAGATTGCAGGATCCGTGAGTCCAAGTCAGATTCCAGGATCCATGAGTCCAAGTCAGATTCCA
This sequence comes from Sipunculus nudus, assembly GCA_026874595.1. Taxonomy (NCBI): domain Eukaryota; kingdom Metazoa; phylum Annelida; class Sipuncula; order Golfingiida; family Sipunculidae; genus Sipunculus; species Sipunculus nudus. Next base: position 28,791,394 of record CM049319.1, read on the forward strand.
GGATCCGTGAGTCCAAGTCAGATTCCAGGATCCGTGAGTCCAAGTCAGAGTCCAGGATCCATGAGTCCAAGTCAGAGTCCTGGATCCATGAGTCCAAGTCCTTGCATGAGGTTCGAGTTCAAGTCCACATTCTTTGAGTCCGAGTCATCTGGAATCCAAGTCTTAGACCAATAAATATTTCTTTATGATAAGAAATTTAACATGGAACTTTGAGATTATCATAATACTTATAAGTTAGTTTACACGTGCCTTTTACTTAAAGGTTTAAATACATTTAGCTCCTGATGCAGATCTAATACTTGGTGGGCCTACATATATGTACAGTCTTTTTCCTGTAATATTATGTTTGTACTTTGCACATGTGTATATATATATATATATATATATATATATATATATATATATATATATATATATATATATATATATATCAAGGAGTCACAGCCTGATCTTCAGTCCTCCATCAATGAACTGCATTGACTCGCTTGCACATAAACAATTTACAGGCCAGTTCTATTTCTCGTGTTTCTGATACATTAACCGGCTGAAATTTACGGCACTAATAACAACTCCAGTAGACTGAATTATTAATTGTCCGGTCATAGTTTTCACACATATGAACCACAGTAGCCTATGTTAAAGTATATCCAAATTACTACACCGAACAAGACTAAACTAGTAGCGACATCTGCAGCGTAAAATGCAAAGCAGTTTTAGAAGGCAACCTAGTTATATTGACTACTAGCTGGTAAACTTAAGAGTCCAGGCTCCGCAAGTCCAACTCAGAGTCCAGGCTCTCCGAGTCCAAGTCCTAGTCGAGGCTCCAGGAGTCCAAGTCAAAGGTCAGGCTCCAGGAGTCCAACTCAGAATCCAGGCTCTCTTAGTACAAGTAGGAGTCAAGGCTCCACGAGTCCAAGTCCGAGTCCAGGCTCCAGGATTCCGACTCAGTGTCCAGGCTCCAGGAGTCCAAGATAGAGTTATTGCTCCACGAGCCCATGTCCAAGATCAGTCTCCACGAGTCCAACTCAGAGTCCAGTCTGCTCGAGTCAACGTGCGAGTCCAGGCTCAATGAGTCCAACTCAGGGTCCAGGCTCTCTGAGTCCAAGTCCGATTCCAAGCTGAACAAAAACAATTCCAAGTCCAGGCTCCACGAGTCCAAGTCAGAATTCAGGCTCCATGAGTCCAAGTCAGATTCCAGGATCCATGAGTCCAAGTCAGATTCCAGGATCCGTGAGTCCAAGTCAGATTCCAGGATCCGTGAGTCCAAGTCAGAGTCCAGGATCCATGAGTCCAAGTCAGAGTCCTGGATCCATGAGTCCAAGTCCTTGCATGAGGTTCGAGTTCAAGTCCACATTCTTTGAGTCCGAGTCATCTGGAATCCAAGTCTTAGGCCAATAAATATTTCTTTATGATAAGAAATTTAACATGGAACTTTGAGATTATCATAATACTTATAAGTTAGTTTACACGTGCCTTTTACTTAAAGGTTTAAATACATTTAGCTCCTGATGCAGATCTAATACTTGGTGGGCCTACATATATGTACAGTCTTTTTCCTGTAATATTATGTTTGTACTTTGCACATGTGTATATATATATATATATATATATATCAAGGAGTCACAGCCTGATCTTCAGTCCTCCATCAATGAACTGCATTGACTCGCTTGCACATAAACAATTTACAGGCCAGTTCTATTTCTCGTGTTTCTGATACATTAACCGGCTGAAACTTACGGCACTAATAACAACTCCAGTAGACTGAATTATTAATTGTCCGGTCATAGTTTTCACACATATGAACCACAGTAGCCTATGTTAAAGTATATCCAAATTACTACACCGAACAAGACTAAACTAGTAGCGACATCTGCAGCGTAAAATGCAAAGCAGTTTTAGAAGGCAACCTAGTTATATTGACTACTAGCTGGTAAACTTAAGAGTCCAGGCTCCGCAAGTCCAACTCAGAGTCCAGGCTCTCCGAGTCCAAGTCCTAGTCGAGGCTCCAGGAGTCCAAGTCAAAGGTCAGGCTCCAGGAGTCCAACTCAGAATCCAGGCTCTCTGAGTACAAGTAGGAGTCAAGGCTCCACGAGTCCAAGTCCGAGTCCAGGCTCCAGGATTCCGACTCAGTGTCCAGGCTCCAGGAGTCCAAGATAGAGTTATTGCTCCACGAGCCCATGTCCAAGATCAGTCTCCACGAGTCCAACTCAGAGTCCAGTCTGCTCGAGTCAACGTGCGAGTCCAGGCTCAATGAGTCCAACTCAGGGTCCAGGCTCTCTGAGTCCAAGTCCGATTCCAAGCTGAACAAAAACAATTCCAAGTCCAGGCTCCACGAGTCCAAGTCAGAATTCAGGCTCCATGAGTCCAACTCAGAGGCCAGGCTCAATGAGTCCACTTCTGAGACCTGACTCTCAGAGTCAAAGTCCGAGTTCAGGCTCCACGGGTCCAAGTCCGAATCCTGGCTCCATGAGTCCAAGTTCGAGTCCAGGCTGCACGAGTCAAACTCAGAGTCCAGGCTCCATGAGTCCAACACAGGGTCCAGGTTCTCTGAGGCCAAGTCCGAGTCCAGGCACAATGAGTCCAACTCAGAGTCCAGGCACTCTAAGTCAAAGTCCGAGTCAAGGCTCCACGAGTCCAAGTCCGAGTCCAGACTCAATGAGTCCAAGTACGAGTCCATGGAGGCTCTCTGAGACTATGTCCGCGTCCTGGCTCCACGAGTCCAAGTCCGAGTTCAGGCTCCATGAGTCCAAGACAGAATCCAGGCTTCCCGAGTCCAAGTCAAATCTTCATTAGTCCCAGTCCACGCTCCAAGAGTCCAAGTCAGAATCCAGACTTAATATATCCAACTTGGAGTCCAGGCTACATAAGTCCAAGTCTAAATTGCTACACCGATCAAGACTAAACTAGTAGCGACATCTGCAGCGTAAAATGCAAAGCAGTTTTAGAGGGCAACCTTGTGATATTGACTACTGGACACGTGGCTGTATTTATTTTCCCTATATAACATCTATAAAACACCTGATGTTTGGGCCTCTTTTAAATCATTTTCAAAATAAATTCTGATTTTAAACCTTTCTTTTTACCTGAGAGTTTGTTGTTTCTTCACTAGACCAAGAATTTGTTGTTTCTTTACTAGACCAAGAAAAAGGTGGCTTGTGTATCTCCTTTTTAACCATCTTGGCCCGAATGCAGTGAAGCCCAAAATACCCCACCAAGCAGTCCCAAACAAGCATTTGGACAACATCTCTTTGATTGGCCACAGATTTTTAAAAAAATGACCAATACTGTCAATTTTATTGGAGATTATGCTTAACATACTTAAAAATCAAACAACGGGGTGTTTTTGATGCTCCACCACATGATGGCTAGAGCCAACCAGAGAAAGCCAGACCATTCACTACTCTCCTTCAGGTCATGTAAATAAATAGGACAACGTGACCTTAAAATAAACATTTTTTGCCCCCTGTTTACATGAAAGCAAACTATAATGGCATGAAAGCACTATCAGAATTCAAAGTTACAGGACCCTATCACTAAAAAATAACATTTAAGAGCCCTATAACTATCCCATTATTCAGTGCGGTATACCTGACTGTGGCCACTGTGAAAAATCAAATATCATTCTGCAATTATCCTAAATTTACCTGGAGGATTGTGTGTGGGAAATTGTGTGGGAGACATATCTGATATGCTCTGATTATATCAGACTTAGAAAAAATGCATGATTTTCAATATAGTTCTGGTGTCTGGGTCCATCCAACCATGACAGTCAGGTTTATAATAAAATATGCTGAAAAGTACTCTATAAGTACAGTGTCATGGATACCTGACTCTAAGAAATTGATGAAATGTGTCTGTAGTCAATATTGTTGCCAGATCGCTGTCTTCATTTCCAATGCCTGCATGCATGGTGTCTGGGAATAACAGGAATTCTGAACTCAGTTACTGCTGATCTTCACCCAACATTTAGAAAATGAGTTTCTGAATCTGAAAATACATCAGATTATTTCACATTATTAATAAAAGATGAAAATATAATGATGTGTCAGTGTTATTACTGTTATAATTATATCTATACACACACACACACACACACACATATATATATATATATATATATATGTATATAATACATATAAATAACAAACAATATAAATATGAATATATATATATATACACACACACACAAATACTGGTGGCAGTTAATCTAGGCTGTCAAATAGGGAAAATGCTAATCATGGGAAACTTTGCGAGCGTGCTGTTATACAATACTGCACATACTGGCCATATAACAATGATATTTAATTATGTAGGCCTTAAAATTCACCAAATATCATATTTTAACAACATCATTTTTTTTTTTGCAAAGAGTCTACATGCCCAAAAAATCCATGTAAAAATAAAACATGGTATACAGAAACATTGTATGTCAAGATATTTGGCAACATCAAATTTGGTTTGGTGACCCAGGTCATATAAATAAATAGGACCACGTGACCTATTAGCTGGTAAACCCGGTATACCGGGCTTTTAACCGGGGTTGGGGAGATGACTAAATTAAGATGAGGAATGTTGGCTCTTTTTTATTCTATTTTTTTTGTGGCGCTGTGTTCGTGGCAAGAAATTCATACCCCGGTATGTTTACCATGAAGACCTGGTCAGTGATGATGTTTACATTGCTAACCGGAATGAGACGCGGGGGCACTCATGTTTTCAATGATTATTGACTGGTTTCTATCGTTTGACGTTTAAAGAATAAGTTGATGTGAGGAAAACACGAAAGATGAATTATATGTGCGTTATAAGGAAAGAAAACTATTCCTAAAGAAAGATTCAGAAACATGCATACCGTTTTTATTTTTAATTATCAAGATATTTGTTAGAAAATATGTATTTTATTACATAAAATTACGGACAAAAATAAGCACAATAAAAGAAGCTGTGTGCAGATGGTCTAAAAGATAGCAGAACTCTCTCTTTCTCTCTCTCTCTCTCTCTATATATATATATATATATATATATATATATATATATATATAATTTTTTATATCTTATAATCACAGAATGGCAACGCAGTCTGTGGTCTTCAGCAAAGACAGTATGTCACTCATTTAAAATCTGTCATCTTAAGAAAATATTCATTTATGAGATCAACTGTTTGAGCTAATGTCAAATCTTTTCTCTTTGAATTTGGGGTTGACATGTATAAAAGTGAACAGTTACTGTGATAATGATACAGAATGGCAAATGTACAGTATGAATCATTATGTAACAACTGTTAAATAAATACTGCCCTGGTCTAGTGGGTATGTACCTTTGATGGGCCAGAGGGGCTGTGTTACCTCATCACAGAGTATTAATTTGGTGAATGAGCTAGGCTTCCTTCCACTCTTCGTAACCAAACAAACAGACATCAATTAATTAGCGCAGGGATATCTAGTCTTGGATGATCTCTGACTTGAGCGGCTGCAGGCATGTTAATCTAATTAGTACGCATGCATCCTAAGTTTACACAATAGACCTTAATGAAAGTCGCTTAATCCCATGCCTGAGGGGTTTTTGTCAATAGCGAAAAGGTCGCATTGCGCGGGTATCACCTCACACAGGCTGCTTCTTTTATTGTTTATATCAACGTGTTAATAATATGTTGGGGCCCGCCAAAACAATCAAATAAAATTTAATTAACAAGGGCATCTGGCAGCAAGTCCAGATAAGCCAGGGATTAGCAAATGACATTATGCAACAAGTGCCCTTTCTTCCTCCTTATATATCTATGCAACCTTCCACCTTAGGTAGCAGAGAATGTGACTTGCGATAATTCGTAAACGTCAGCAGATTGTGTCCCATTTGATATTCAAGGTGATATTTGGCAGATTTCAATTTACGCAGCATAAAGGTGACACACAAGGCAAAAAGAAGAAGATAGAAAAGATGTTTTTAAGCAGATATCTCGCTGGAGTACGTGGTGTTAAGGTAAACATCTAAATGTGTTATTATGTTCAAAATCGTCTCAACAGTGATAGAGGAAATTGAGAATGCCCGCTAGCAGTACGATATATTTTGAAAACTCGTCGCAAATGCCGTTCGTAATAAGGAGCCAACAATCGTGTGCTCATATCAGGGTGATATTACATTCTTCAATGACGACCAGACTGTAAAGCTTTTAAACGAGAATGCTAATATTTTTGTCATTTTTGACAACGCCTCGTGGAATACAAGTATGCTATCGCTTGACATAAACCAGGCCAATCTATACCTTTTCAGTGTCCTTTCTAACAACACCTATCACTTGAGAGAAAAATATCCTTTTTAACTCAGCATATTGGTAAATGCCTCTGCATGTTTGTTGAATTTCTAAGTATGGCTCGCAGAGATTACTGAACGGCAGCCAACGGACGGAACTTTTAGTTTGGTTTATGAGTTCACATGTAATTTCTGTGTTAATTCATCACTCGTAACTTAATATTAAGAATACCGGCTGTTTACCACGATCACAGGGTGGATCGTCTTGCAGTTCATTCCCAAATATGACTTGTATCACAACTCAAGTTAGGGTTACCAGCCCAGTATAATGCCTATAGTGTATTCACGGCCCCCTCCTATAGTGCGATACTGGCTTAATTCCTATGGGATAACACACATTAACATCTGATTTTTGAAGTGCATGTTGATATCCGATGAATTACATATAAATATATTAACACATCCCTAGTTTCATTTCACAAATTTCACTCACGACCGTCTCCCAGTAGATAAATATGACATTACATTTAAGGTAAAAACCGTCCTTCAAACTCCCGCCAGTGTGACCGGTCTGTGGTTGAGGCTTTTGCTGGCAGGGGCGGAAAAGGATTTGTCCAACCCATGAAAACCAAGGACAAAGCCTTAAAAAAGGTCCCTAGGGCCGGTAAGGGTGGAGGGATGGGAGGGGTCCATGCGGGCCGCAAACATTGGTCTAAATGGAATTTAAAAAGTTGCGGCGGCCTAAAACAACGAGGTTGGCTGGTTGCCACCCCACCCCCTCCCGGATCCGCTTCTGACATGTTGCCAGCTTCAGCATCCCATCTCGTCTCTCTCTCTTTCTCAACCATCCTTCCCCATGATACTCTAAGTCTTGGTCTACCGTTTCCTTTTCCTTCTGGCTTCCATTCTAGACAAGCACGAGTCTTCTATAAAGGTTTTTTTGTCTACTAAATGTATTCCATATTCGAAGATAATACTTTGCAAATTTTATCAGTGGGAGGCTTACTCGGGTTGATTAGTTTCCTACATTAATTTTTGGGTCACATTGCTTCTGGGTGAACTTTTAGGCTCCCCAGAGTGCAAAACTTTCGATTACATATTTTTTATTTCTTTTGCATATCACATGATTGCGCTTCATATCAGATATGGTAGATTAAAAAATGACCTTTCGGCACAATGTAATCATAGGTCACATTTATATTTTTTACCTTGAGCTGATTCGCAAGGTGTACACTCCAAAGCCGGTTCCCGAATATCGCTCAACTGTATGCATGGGGGGGGGGGGGGGTTCAGTGATCGCCTGGCTATTGCAGACGTCTAGTTTTATGAATGATTGATTGATTATAAGAGAAAATACTTCATAATTCTATGCATTAAAAATATGATACACACTTTCTTTCAGGACCAACTGAGCCTGCAGGCTTTTCGACATGCCTCCTCGCTGAATGCAAAACCAGAAATGATCAGCAACAGTCTTTCCTTCAGACCTGCATTTGACAGCAACATTCCGGAAGAAAAGAGACCCTTGGTCCTAAATTACAGCTGGCTAGGCGCTAAGGCTCATCATATTTTTAAATATGGAGATCTTTATCTCGCTAAGGGGTTTGATGTTCTCCATATTAAGGTCGAACTTATGCAACTTTTACGACCTGTGAGGGCACATGGCGTTGTGATGCAAGTACTTGATTTCGTGAAGGACCACAGACCGCTTGACGACCAACCTTTGTTGGTGCATGGTTTCTCTGCAGGAGCATACATGCATGGAGAGGCCCTCGTTAAAATCCTAACAGAACCTGAAAAGTATGGAAATATTGGGAAAAGAATCATTGGCCAAATATTTGATAGCGCTGTAGATTTTGAGGGTGTTTCGAAAGGATTTGCACAAGCAGTAACGCCAAACAGAGCAGCCCAGTTGACAATACAGTCAGTGATGGAACTCTACCTGAGAACAACCCAGAAATACACCGTGAAATATCACGCTCGTTCATCCAGATATTTCCATGCAAATGATCTGCGAACACCAACACTGTATTTGTACAGCAGAGATGATCCTATAGGGATACCAGAACATATTGAACTTATAGCACATAAATACCAGGATAAGGGTATCCCAACTTTTATGAAGGCTTGGGACAGGTCAGAACATGTCAAACATTTTCACCACCACCGAGTAGAATACATCAAGATGTTGAATATGTTTCTAGAAAGGATTGGATTGCCAGGCCAAGAACGGACGGCACAAGTAAAATTCTCTGAAGAGATGTTGAATTTAAAGAAAGAACTAGGATCAGAGAAAACTGATCTGATAAATCTTGATTCATTTGTCTGTACGTAGTATTGACACTGGTGTATATAAAATTAAACATATAGTACTAAGCCTGGTACATTTACATTTTTCTAAATAAAGAGATTTTAAAGGCCAAAGCTCTCTTATATTCTTGCATATAATACTGATTCAGTATTTATTTTTTTTTTATTTTCAATTTTTACTTGGACATGTACAGCTAAATCAAGACTTCTACCATAGTATTTATGCGCATTTTTATATAATTTTTTTTAGATTTAGTATATCTGCTGCATATATGTACACTATAAATGTTATTTTTCGCTTTAAAATGTTATCACAGAAAATCTGATACATTATGAATTCAGGTTTTGTTTGTTGATTTAGAGTTTCAGTAGCTCCGAAAAGACAAACATATAACAGCTGTGCTCTTAGATTAATAGATATATTCCGTGGTCAAACACACATCTGTTCCGTATAGTCATTGCAAGCCATGGCTAGCTACATCATTAAGATATGCTTTCAAAAAGGGTCAAGCACCCAGTTCTTTTGATGTTCACACTGAATTTCCATTTGCTTTTCTTAATGTTGCGCGATGAACCGGAGAACAAATGTGTGGACCACTTGCGCCGGGCATGACTCCTTGGAGACACCAATAAATTATGAAGTTCAGCATCGGTCAGCCATGCAGACGTGTAACCACACCTTAATGAATCATTCAAGAAAACTGCATATGTCATGGTAGAGGTCAAATTCCTACCGGTAGAAATTCAAATTATAAATTCTACTGGTCGAGATTTAGATTCCCATCTCTACTGGCAGCGTTTCAAATTCGACCAAAAGTGTTGATTATTGTTATATTAGCCCTTATATATAAACGTGTAAATTGTTTCAAACATCCCATATAAGCAAGCCATGATATTAAGATATGCTAATCTAACTTTATTAGTTATTTGACAGCTAATATCTAATAATCTTGTTTTTCCATCCCGGCTGAAAAATATTTCAAAGATGTATTATTATTCTACAGGTAGAATTAAAATTAGCATACGGACTTGTAAAGTTTCTGATCTCCACGGTAAGATTTGAAATTGTACAGCGAGTGAAATCTCTACTGGTATGATTTGCAGGCAGTTCTTCCAGTTAAAAAAGAAAGAAACTTTCATCTTGAATTGATGAAAGTGTGTTATAACGTCTTTCCGTCCCGGCTGAAAAATATCTCAAAGATAAATAATTCTACACGTAGAATTAAAATTAGTATACCTACTTGTAAAGTTTCTGATCTCCACAATAAGATTTGAAATTGTACAGCGAGTGAAATCTCTACTGGTATGATTTGCAGGCAGTTCTTCCAGTAAAAAGAAAGAAACTTTCATCTTGAATTGATGATAGTGTGTTATAACGTTAAGTGTAAACGTTACGGCCTAATGTAACAATGTCGGAAAACAACTGCACACACAGAGCAGCATTAGTTTACCATTTGCTTTACCATTAGAGATATAGGTATATATGTCCACCTCTTAAATGTCATCTTGGGAGATATATGTTATCCGTGCATGTACAATCGAAAGGCTAAGCAATTATTTTATTGATAGTAAAAGATTTGAATGATTGATATTTTGAATAATACCTTTTTTTACACTCTAAGTCAGCAATAAAAGAGAAGTTCCTGTTCCTTGGGTTTCCGTAAAACTGTTCAGATTTGCGGAAATAAGAAAATCAAGGAAACGATTTTGTTTGTATATATATATATATATATATATATATATATATATATATATATATATATATATAATTATAATTATATATATATGTATGTATCTGCTCAATTGGTTCTGAAAGAAAGTTCAGGCTAAAATTTGATTTTAATTCATATACATATATATAGAGAGAGAGACCGACAGACAGACAGAGAGAAAGAGAGAGAGAGAGATTTCTCTTAATTAATAATCAGTTTTTAACAATGGCGAGCCAAGGCGCCTGCATGGGTAGTTTAAACGTTAATATCATCACCTCCTGTATACATGGCGTCATAGTCAGCTGCACACGAATGTAGTCACCGGTTTCACCCTTCACGTGGCGTCACGGGTGTTCAGGGAAAAGCAACAAAGCATTTACCGTGAGGTCAAAGGTCAATTGTAGAGAGTGGGGTTTCCTGACATAGTGAACAGAGGAAAGCAGCGATGCTATCTCGCAGATTAGTCTCTTGTGTCCGTCGTCTCCAGGTAAAAATAACATCATTCTTGTGTTTAACAAAAGATACATCAGCCTTAGGATAAAAAGGCTTAAGGTTTCTCAAAACTCATGGAATGCACAAGGAGCATGCAAATGTGTATGTATGTGTATATACAAATATGTGTATATATATATATATATATATATATATATATATAAATATATATATTTAGAGAGAGACAGACAGACAGACAGATACAGGGACAGAGTGCGTGTGTAGACTCAATAAATTCGCTGTACTCATGGAGACACAGTAACCGCTTGTATAATTAATCATAATAATAATACAGAATTTAGCGAAAACTTACAACCATTTTCGAAGCAATTGCGCAATACTTTGTAGATTATATATGAAATTCCGTGTATCAGCATATCGACAACATTTCAAATTGAAGTAGATTTGCAGAATGATACCATATATGCATTAATATTTTATGCCCTGATTATGCAAATTAAGTTTCCAGAAGAATATTTCATAAAAATTAACACATCAAACGTTAACTATCATGAATATTGTGACACTATTTCAAACAGAGTTTGGTTAAATGTGGGCTGATGCATTAAAAATCAGTATTTGCATTTAAATGCAAATGCATTTGTATATTTTTAAATGCAACTTGAAAATTTTATTAAAATGTGAGGTGTAAATATACTCCATATTACTATAATTTTAACTTGCCACTGATATGATTTTGTACGTAGCAAAATAAAATAACCCATTAAATTGAAAACTTAGCACAAATTTATGAAACAAAAACATCATAAAATTACATGATGATTCATTGTAGAATAAACTATTATTAGAGCAATAAGTATACAAACCACCTGACGTTCATGAATGAATCAAACAGGCTGAAGTGGCGAGATTTGTAAAAAAAATTGTTTACAGGTGTATACTTATATTACTTCTGTCAGTTTTTACAGGAAAATAAGAAATTCAGAAAAAGTACTTATGAGGTTGTAATTAGTGAACAAAATATTCCCATATGTTTTTGCGGAGCTTAGCCAATGACATTATATTTAACAATCACTATTGCTTTTGATTTTTTTTCAAAAGAATTTGAATTAGATATTTCATATCAACTCATATTGCAAATGCTAATACAACTGCACAGAGTTTTTTTCGTATACGCTCTTTACACAGCGCTTTGCCCATAGGCCAACTACCTATATCTTTAGAAGCGCAAGATTTCCGCTGCCTCGGGTGCGTATTATTCGGAATGAATATGTAAATGAATATGCATCAAACCAATACTGCACTCAAATGCAAAGGCAAATACAGATCTTTCAATTTTGCTGAAATTAAATACTAATGCATTTGGGCCCATATCTGATGCAGAGTGGAACCATATATATGCATTTATTTTATGACCTGAGTATGCAAATTGGGTTTCCAGAAGATTTTTTTCATTATTTTTAACACATTACACTTAAACTGCTGTCATGGCTACTGTCCCACTATTTCAAGCATAGTTGTTCAAATGTGGGCTGATCAATTTAAATAACAAATGCAAATGCTATGTTGCTTTCCCAAAATGCAAATGCAATCAGAAATACCGTATCGGTCGTTTCAAATGAAAATGCCCTTAAATATTTTCGAATGCAAATGGAAATTTTTGAATAGTCATGTAATTAGAATGCAAATGCAAAAATATTCTAATATTTTTAAATGAAAATGCATAATTTTAAAGGCATTCAAACCTGAATGAAAATGTTTTATGGCTAAATATAATGTATGTCTGTATTATTCTTATTTGACACTGATAACAATTTTAAGCAACAAAATAAAATTACCCATTAAATTGAATAAAACCTATATGATTATGACGAAAAACATGTTTTTAACTCGCTATGTAATTGTTGTTTTACACTCTATAACATTAACCAGCTTGTTGTTTTGTAGAATTCAGTCCAACTGGTACAAGTATAGAAATCACAAATGTGAATTACATGTTAATGTACGAGGGTATTAATGTTACTTCTCTCAGACTTTATATAACCTCTATCAACTTTTACAAGTAAATAAGTAACTGAGAAAAAAAAACTTCAAGTGGTAAACTGAATATTCCAAAATGTTGTTGCTGAACTTGACCTTTGAAAAAATATTACACAATCAATATTTCTTAAGTTTTTAAAGAATTTGACATTTGTTCATATTTCAAACACAAATGCAAAGCATTTTTCTTCAAACGCAAATATAAATGCACTACAGCAGCTCAGAATTTATATGGACATACAATTACTGGCTGTCCCCTGTTAAGGAACAATCGACTGTTGGATAAATGAATGGAGCTGTCATTTTGCCAAATATCTCTGAAAGCATCTGTGCTGAATGTTTTACCAATGGCATTCCATGTGGCTCACTTGTGTCAGTGTATTTCAAATACGATGAAAAGACTTCAGAAACAATTGTGTTTCTTTATTTTCAGACCTACACCCAGTATCAATAAATAATCAACATCTATGAGCGGTAAAATATACTCGTGAGTGACGAGGCACAGTGTAGACTTAATGCATGTAAGCAATTTTAGAGCACCAGGGGACCATAGCCCTGCCAGGGCTTTAGTGTATTGATGTTTACTGCTAAAATGCTTCAAATGATACGTGATTCGATGTACCGATAGACGCGACGTAACTCAGTTCTAGCTCTAATCACAAAAGACGAAATAAGAGGGTCAGAGGGTAGTAATTAGTTATGTAAGTTGCCGCATGGTAGCTGTACCGACACTTAGTGCGACACAGTGAGAGCAGTTTGATAAATCTGTCAGAGCCATTTCATTGACTGGGCCAGTCTAGGGGGCCAGGATCAAGGCTTATATGCAGTGTAAACTGCGAGTCACAATCGTCCGGGGAGAGGGGGGGGGGGGATGAAAAATGTATAGGCCCGTCTCTACGTAACAAACACATTTTGATGGCTAAGATGAAGAGTACCAATCATGTTAATGCAAATACAAACGTGCGAACTTTAAATTTGAAATGCATTTGCATTTGGACCCGACTCTGGTTTCAAAGCTGTTGCACTGCTTTAAGACGTATTAAGCCCGTTTCATGTGCATACAAATAAGACAACCACAATCAAACTTCAGTGTTGGAAAATATTTATGAAGGTTTACGATGCATATAAATAAAACTATCATATGCAAACGTGCGAATTAAATATAATGGCATTTGCATTTGGACCCGACTCTGTTTAAAGACGTATTGAGCCTGTTTCATATGCATACATATAAAACAATCATAAACAAAATTCAGGGTTTGCTAACAGGTTTACGATGACTACAAATAAAACTACATCATATGCGAACATGCAAAATTTAAATATTAGGGCATTTGCATTTTGACTCGAATCTGGTTTCAAACCAGTTGCACTTTTTCAAGACGTATTTAGCCTGTTTCATATGCATACATATAAAACGACCATAATCAAAACATATCTAAAGGTTTACGATGCATACAAATAGAACTACCACGATTCATCTAAATTCAGTGTTGGTAAACAACACTGAAGGATTTATGAAGTAGGTATCAATGTTTTAAAATGTTGATGAAAATAATCTCGTGTTTGTCTAACACGAATTACACGCTACCGTACATAATAACTCCTCGATCCGAAATTAAGGACGTGTTTTGTTCATTATGGGGCCTTGACAGTCGAGGAGTAAAACGCTCGGCTCTCTCCGCTGGCGACCCGGGTTCGATCCCCGGCCTGGCTATGAGAGTGGGTTGTAGTTGCCTGTCCAAGGCCGGTGGTTTTCTCCGGTTTCCGCAACCTGTATACAGTCTACCGAACGCCAAAATCTGAGCTAGGGAGTATGCCGCTATTAGTTATAACAACTATTTTTACAATCCAGGTAAAATATTTTATACTATCTTGCGGATTTGATTGAATAAACTGATAATTAGAGTACACAGTTTAAGATCAATGTAATTAGCATATGAGATACATTTTTTTTCAGAACCTACTGAGTCTGCAGGTTGTTCGACATGCCTCCTCGCTGGATACAAAACCAGAGGTAGTTAGCAACAGTATTTCCTTCAGGCCTGCATTTGACAGAAAAATTGCGGAAGAAAAGAGACCTTTGGTCCTAATCTACAGTTGGCTAGACGCAAAGGCTCATCATATTTTTAAATATGGAGATTTTTATCTTCGTAAGGGGTTTGACGTGCTCCATATAAAGGTCGAACTTCTGCATTCTATACGACCTGTGAGGGCACATAGCGTGGTACAGCAAGTTCTAGACTATATAAAGGATCGGAAACCGCTCGACGACCAGCCTGTGTTAGTGCATGGGTTCTCTATAGGGGCATACATGCATGGAGAGGCACTTGTTAAAATCTTAACGGAACCTGAAAAGTATGGTTCTATTGGGAAAAGAATCGTTGGACAAATCTTTGACAGCTTTGTAGATGTTCAGGGGTGTTCGAAAGGATTTTCACGAGCAGTAACTTCGAGTAGACCGGCCCAGTTGACAATACAGTCAATGATTGAATTCTACTTGAAAATAACCAAGAAATACACTGTAAAATATCATGTTCGTTCATCCAAATATTTACACGCAAATTATCTGGGAACACCAACACTGTTTTTGTACAGCAGGGATGATCCGATAGGAACACCGGAGCCTAATGAAACTATGGCACGAAACTACCAGGAAATGGGTATCCCCACGTTTATGAAGGCATGGGACAGGTCGGTGCATATCAGACATTTCCAGCACCATCCTGTTGAATACATAAATATGTTGAACATGTTTCTGGAAAAGATCGATTTGTTGGATCTAAAGTAGACAGCATAAGTAAAATTCTCTCGGTAGAGTTCAATTTAATATATCAATCGTCATTACTACTAGCGCCTTCTGAACCAATATATTAAATTTGAGAGTTAAACAAATTAGAAAGACTGGTACGTATCTCCGATATATTTCCTCTAAATCTCTCGGACTTTAGGGATTTAAAAAAATGCTACTTTTTTAGTATATCTTTTAATATTTTCTACTAATATGCTTATATACTCTACAAACTACCGAACGCCTCCATCCGAGCCATGGAGAGTGCCTGATATTAGCTATTATAACTAGTTGTTCAATATATGTAAAATAAATAAAGTTTATACAATAAAAATATACTTATATATTAAGACAAATAACTATATGCGTCATCTCATTATGTATTACCCAATTACCGTATTGATGCGTATTTATCTAGATGTACTAATTGACACTTCTTGTATAAGCCACCGCGTTCTTTTTTATCTATATATTTATATCGCATGTCGTTCACTTATTATTATTTGTGCTGCATATTTGTAATCTACGTAATTTCACTGATATTTCCTGCACCACGCTTTAAGCTCTGCTTATTTAACTGCGCTTTTACTCCCTGGAGCGCAGGCATAAAGTAAGCCTTAGAATTTCCAAGGGTCTTCGGCTCGATTATCGATTATTATTTATCGAATATATCCTTGTTTCGATTGTTGAAAACTACCATTATGTTTGGAAAATAATAAAAAAAAATCACCATAAAAAAATAAGGCATCCTACTAAATCTGAGCAATATGGGCATGGTTCTAAAGAGAGCATTAAACGCTTTCCATATTTAATATTTCTTAATCAAGAAGTCTTCATATTTATCTATCTAAGCAACTTACTATTATAATTGGAGGATGTTGTACAATGGTTACATTTATCTGAATTTGGCCGAATTTATTACTTTAATGATTTTTTGCAGCTACACTTGTTTCAAGATGTCACTTCGCTAAAGACCAGGTTCTTTCAAAAATCAAACCAGCTGGCTGATCTCATACATATTTACACTCCAAAGAGAGTTACGTAATCAATATATTTAAGAATGAAGACACATTTCTCTGGAGAGGCGCTCCATATATAAAAACACTGATGATTTCAAACGTCCGATGATTAACACAGAAATAAACACTGAATCAGATATCATACTACACAGAGTAATCCCTTTGTTTACACTTCTCTAAATCACATGACCATCGCGCACACGTGACAGCGGAACAGTGCATAACTCGCCTCACTTGATTGTTCGCGCTGTGTACATAGTACAATCAGTCCACGGATACACGGAGCTCAACCATCAGCAGTCCCTCGCAGGAGTATAATCGTTTACCTCTCAAGGTAAAGTTCACGCAACACGCACAGACTATTCTGTCTGGGCGTAGAAGCCTTGTCTTTCACAGCTGATATCTCCTGGAATCATCATGATCTAGATTGTAAAATATGTTTCCACATAGCAATAACTAGTACCTCTACAGTTACGTGTTTAAATTGAGTCCTCGGTGTGTCCCTAGAAGCGCTCATAACAGGTATAAATCGCCAGATTTACCAGTCCGTCTGCAAAAATGCCATACTCGTTCTGAATTCCGTTACAGAGTAATCACCGTGGCCTTCCTCAGACAAGGACTAACTACGCTTATAGACATCATCTCTCAGCTGTCTCGACTCTGATACACGCAGACTTGCTCCATGACTGCAGATATCGTCAGACTATACCAAACTGACACGCTGACCGGTCACTTAATTGTGTCGAATTTCATTTTAATCACGACTTATATATGTTTGCTGACCTCACAAATCCTGACCGTCCACTGGCCAATCACCACTCCCTATTATGCCGACCGTCAATAACAACATGAATTCTTATATGGACACGGCTCTATAGATAAAACCCTGAGAAAAACCAAACAATACAGGTGATTTTCTTTGAAATGTACAACAAACGCTATTTACTTTAGCAACAAACACTATCCAAAGATACAGACGTTTACGTTTCCCCTACCCCGAAATTGAGTTTTTTTTTAAGCAGCCGCAGGCATGGCTAATGACGTCATTTCCTCAGTTATTCCCGGGTTACAAAAAGTCTACCCTCACTTTATTGTTATGTTCTATGGTCTAGATCATTAATATAAACAGTAAATTAGGAAACATCCCATGCACACGAGATCCCTCTCAGCCAATGGAATACTGACTGGTTTATACTTGCGTTACAGTTGATTGTTGTTACGCTGTGAACTAATGTGCGAAATACTTGCACCGGTCAGGACTCATGGTCATGGAAACTGAAATTAATTATAAAGGCTGGCAACCCTACAAACATGCAGACACACGTAAATAAATTATTCAAGGAAAGTGCATATGTCATGGTAGAGATCGCGGTCTTGTAGAATTTAAATTCACTTGCAACATTTATTTTGTTAGCAGACAGATAAAATATTGATAAGACGGTCTATTCATACCCTCTAAAAGTTGTTATGTCCAAGATTTGCAATTCTACTTGAAATAATGAAAAGGTAGAAAACCTTATTTCCACGATAAGATTACACATAGAGATTTAAATTTTTTATCTCCACTAGAAACATTTGCAGTTGTCCCAGTAAATATAAAGATGTTCTTATCGAATGAAAGTTAATTCTAACGTTCATTATAAAGGCAGAGCAGAACGTTACAATGAATATATAAGTCACTGAACATATTGAGGAGCTTTTGTTTAATATTTTCACGACCTGACTACTCGCTTTACTATCAGTGTTACGTCTGTCCACCTCTTAAACGATAGTCAGTTTATCTTTACTGAAAATAGTATTATCTGTTTTTTTTTAGTCCGTCTATCTATGACACTGAAACACTATATTGGAATTTGCGTTTCAGCAACAGAAAGAGATGCAACATGAACAGCTATTACATTAACATTAGTTGCAACAGTATCAGCAACCCAAAGTAAGCACATCCTTAGGCCAGAGGTTAGTTCCGAGTAGGAAATTCTCTCGCAAATTAGAAATTGGTAAATAATACATCCCAAAAACAGAGGTGAACAGTTAAGTATACAGAAATCCCATTGGTGCCTATGCATGTATAACCTGGACAATTGAAAGATATATATTTTAAATAATACCAACATTTACATTTTATGTCTCCGATGGAGAATATATATTACTTTGTATTTAATTCACGGTCTAATAATAAGTTTGAAAAGTGGTTAGCCAAGCGGACAGAACAATTGTGACGTTAACCACCCCCCCCCCCCCCCCCCCCTCCGTACATGGTGTCACAGTCGGCTGCAAACGAACACGGGCGAACACAGAAAAGTAGAGATGTTCTCTCGTGGAGTTGTTGGTGGTGTCTGTCGTCTCCAGGTAAAAATTAAAACACTTTATGATTCTGTTCCATAGTAGGTGTGTCAGCCTGAGGATGGAAAAATATACATTCGTATATATATATATATATATATATATATATATAGAGAGAGAGAGAGAGAGAGAGAGAGAGAGAGAGAGAGAGAGAGCGAGATACAGACAGACAGACAGAAAGGAAGGCACATTCAAAGAGAGTGTGTGTGTATTTTACTTGACGCTAGACTAAATAAACTCGCCCTTCTCATGCCGACCTACAGTTGAACACTTGTATAACTGATAAATTATTTTCAATTTAAAATACATGGATATATCACAAAGAAATCAAACACTAACCAGTTTGCACTGTTAGTACCCACTCATGGGTAGGTTGCAATCTACGTGGTATCTCAAGAGAAGCGGTCAGTTGAATAAAAGGGACAGGGGACGCGGGTCATCGCAAATCACAGAAATCTGCGATGCGGATAGGTTTGCTTGTTTGCGCTACCCCTATAAATCAGACAGACACAGAATCAGTCAAGTGTCAGAGACAAAAATCAATTTGCAGCCTATTTAAATTTCTTCACGACACAATCACAAGCAAATCACTTGGCCAAACAAGGCGGGTTAGCGGACACTTTACTATCAGGCATTCGGGATGTTCCGTATTAGCGCTCCAGTAGACATATGCTTATCTGTCTCCTTGAATGTTCATAAATATTCATGAATGTACATGACATGCATGTATACCATTGGTAGTATCAAACGCTAAATTAAACTTAGATAGTTCAGCATCCCATATTTAACCCTGCGATATAAGTGAATTCATATATGAAGACCAAATCAGTTATGATTCTCATTAGGAAACCTTTTAATATCACAGGCACAGGGCAGAACTTCCTGTAACAGACTAAACCATTCTGATTCTCTGTTTCCCGGTCACAGATTATCATAAGACCGCAAAGACAGATGATCGATTTATCAATATAATGGATGGGTAAGGCCAAAAAAATAAAAAGTTTGGTTCTCAGGCACTTTTTCAGAAATCACTGCGGGCGGGCGGCATTTTTTTTTTTTTTTTACCTTTTTTGTATGTATCGATAAAAATGTCATATGATCAGGGAATAGCATGAAATTAACAGATTTTTTTGTTAAACAGGTCAAAGTACTACATTAGAAAGGAAATTGTATCAAAAATTGTATTATTTTATCTTCTTTAAAGATGATAATCAAAATAAAAATGTTTGATGCGGAGGGGGGGGGGGGGGTGGAAATTGACGCGGGCGGTGCCTGAGGACCATACCTTTCATTTTTTCCCCTAAAGGCAGAGAGGTTGCTGAAGCAGGAAGTGTAGTTAGAAAGATTGTTGAGTAAACTTTTATTAAACTGTATTTGGTAATTATCAATTCTAGAATTGCGGTGACTCGTATTGTGCAGACAGATTATTTCCGATCTGTGTCATGTTAGCTAAAGCTATCATTATAGAATTATTCCCGTGTGACCCCTTGAGAATTAACAAGTGCAAGTGTACAAATCACAAGAATGATTAACATGTGAATGTATGATGGTACTATTACTATTATTGTTACAAGTAAATAAATGATTGAGAAAAGTACTTTAAGTGGTAAACTGAATATTCACGTTGTAGCTGAAATTTAACAAAATATTAAAAAATCAATATTGCTTTCATTTTTTTTTAATTAAAGGATTTGAAATTTATTCATACTTCAAATGCAAATGCATAAAGCATTCTTCCCAGTGCAAATGTAAATGCAGAAGCACCACATCAGCATTGCTTTTAAATGTAAATGAAGGTTCAGGCATTACATGTTTATTGCACCAAAATGCAAATGATCAAAGTTTAAATATCGTATTTCCAATTTAACTTTAATATTTGAAATTTAACGTTAACTTTAAATACCAATGCTTTTGGATCCAACTCTAGTTTTAAAGGTGTTGCACTGCTTCAAAAGGTATTCATAGCGTGTTCCATATGCATATAAATAAAACGATGGTCTTTATTAAGTTTTGATAAACATGCCGGAAGGCTTTAAGAAAGCTCTTAACGTTTTAAATTCACAAAAACAATTAATTTCGTGATTGTCTTAGATATATATTATGGAATTCATATATTCATTAAAACTATCTTGCAGATTTAATTGAATAAACGTTTACCAGATAATTAGAGTTTCAGGGACGTAGCCAGCGGGTGCCTGGGCCATGTAACCCCTCCCCCCCCCCCCCAAACACACACATCCGACTTTGCATGTGCAGGAAAAAGTTTTGAAATACCAAATATCTGCTAAGAAAATTTTAGTTATTTTAAAAACATGAAAATATCAGTCATGTTACATTGCTGCACATTTTAATCTGCAGGTAAAAGATTATACATAGAAGAGATCTACCTAGGGCACTTTATTTCTCAAATTGTCACAGGAAACCTAAGAAACTGTAAATAACTGATTCATCAGTCCAAGACAAACTTAATAAATGAAGCTATCTCTTGTTTTGAGTCTTAACATGTAAACAAGCTGCATATATATATATATATATATATATATATATATATATATATATATATATATATAGAGAGAGAGAGAGAGAGAGAGAGAGAGAGAGAGAGAGAGTAAAATCTCGCCTAACGGCCACAAATGTTTAGCGAGAGGTCAAACTTATTAAACATATGGGAAACTCTTTCAGAACCAGCTGAGCCTGTTGGGTTTTCGACGTGCCTCCTCGCTGAATGCAAAACCAGAGCTGATCGGAAGAGGCATTTTCTTCAGACCTGCATTTGACAGCAAAATTCCCGAAGAACACAGACCCTTGGTTCTGCTTTATAGCTGGCTAGACGCGAAAGCTCAATACGCATTCAAATATGGAGATATTTATATTAATAAGGGGTTTGATGTCCTACAGATCCAGACTGGACTTATGCAAATTTCCCGACCCGTAAAGGCACATACCATGGCGCAGCACCTGCTAGACTTTGTAAATGACCGCAAACCGCTTGACGACCAACCAGTATTAGTGCACAGTTTCTCCGCGGGAACGTACTTTTTTGGGGAGACTGTGATTAAAATTTTAACCGAACCTGACAAGTATGGAGCCATTGGGAAAAGAATTGTTGGGCAAATCTTTGACAGCGCTATGGAGTATAGAGGTTTCTCGAGCGGACTCTCAAAAGCGTTAACACAAAACAAAGCAGCCCAGTTAACGATGGAGTCAGTGCTAGAGATTTCCCAGAAAATAGCCCAGAAATTCACCGTGAAATATTATGCACGTTCATATAAATATCTTTGTTCAAATGATCTACGAACGCCAACCTTGTTATTGTACAGCAGGGATGACCCTGTAGCAATACCAGAACCTATTGAAAATATAGCACGCAACTTCCACGAAAATGGCATCCCCACGTACATGAAAGCGTGGGACAAGTCAGCCCACGTCAAACATTTTCAGCATCATCCGGAAGAGTATATGGAAATGTTGGATATGTTTTTTGAAAGGGTCGGCTTGTTGGATCTGGAACAGAAAACATCAGTTAAAATGTAAAATTAGAAACTAGGCACACAGAATGATTTCAGATATAAGTAAATTCTTGCTTGGTTACCTGCAGAGCAAGTCTCGCGGCTACAGATGGTCCAGAAAAAAGCGGCGCGTCTCATTCTTAAGTCTTAAGACCGACCATGTCACCCCGCTGCTCAAACAGCTCCAAAGCTCACAATGTGTGTGTGTGTGTGTGTGTGTGTGTGTGTGTGTGTGTGAATTGCGCTGTGAGTCCGACCATCGGAGAATTTGGCGCTATATAAATACTATATATTATTATTTTAAATTCATCAATTTGACTTTTATGTATACGTAGCAATTTGTAATCGTCTCCACAAAAAATGGGATTCTTAAACTAATTTACTCGGAGCATTTTTTTGGGTTGGGGCGGATGATGGGTGGGGCGGGCTTGAATGTCATCAATAGTGTTGTTGTTCATTGGTGTTCTTGTCTAAATCCGTTCAAACAAGTCGTAATGGGTTTTAGCATTGGAAATATTTCATTCGTGAAAGTGATTATACTTTGTTGGGTTTATCTTTGCCATGAATAGAATTATCGCTCATAACTGTACACTTCCTGGCACCTGACAAAACTACACGTATTTTATCTCGAACTGGTAAATTTAAAAGAAGAAAAAAAAGTTACCGGGGTTGACGTCATCAGCAGAAATTATTTCATATTCACGATATGTGTATGGAACCTTGGTATATGTTATTCCAATATAGATTTTTCACACACACACACAAACACACACACACACATATATATATATATATATATAAATCATTATCCTGTCTGTGCCTCACTTGAGAAGTTTGCAGAATATTTTTTATAAACATTAATAAAAAATCAAAATGGATTTTTCTGTGGGTGTTACCTTCATCCTTCACGAAATTTAGCCAAAATCGGTTCACAACTTTTGAACTGTCATGAAGGACTTAATACAATACAGATTCATGGAATTGATGTAAACCTTCACACATGCAGGAGTGATTAAGGTATATTACGAGTCCGGTCTATTAAAACGTTAATGTTATAGGTAGATTCTGCGGATGTTCGGAGTCGTGGAACAAGAACACAAGAAACTTGGTATCTGAGGAAAATGTATGATTGCTACTAAATTGTTGCCTATAGTGGGAGTTTGCTGGTTTTGTGGATGTCTAATAGGCATGTTCATTTACGGTTAAAATATTAACTTTATTTATTTTACATTAATTGTACAACTTTTCTGGATGTCAAATAGACAAGTTAATTTACGGTTAAATTATAAACTTTATTTATTTTACATGGATTGTACAACTAGTTATAATAACTAATACGAGGTACTCTCCATGGCTCGGATGTTGGCGCTCGGAAGTCGGTAATTAGGAGGAAACCGGGGGACCCGGAGAAAACCACCGGCCTTGGACGGGCAACTATATATATGTATACAAGCCACTCTCATAGCCACGGCGGGAATCAAACCCGTGTCGCCAGCGGAGAGGGTCGAGCGTTTTACCAGCCATCCCCGCCAAGCAAATTTATATATTCTAACCACAATGCCCCGCACAGTATTCCACTGTTGTCAAATTATTTACAAGGACTTTGGTGAATTTAAATCTGTCATTCAACAGTCAAATACAGGTCTTGCGATTCATGTATAAATTGTAATATAACATGTATTGTACATGGCTGTGTATATGTAATATTCGGCTTTGTTACATATTTGAACATATAGGAAATGAAAATTCATGTAGAATAAAAGCAGAATTAAACTACAAATTTAATTTATTTTTAATTGTATATTAATATATGGGCCGCTTGGACCGGTCCAACTACAGCTGCGGGGCGTTTCTTGGCGGGAATATCCCGCGCGTTGAACGAGCAACCAGAGCCTTTCCATTAACGTGATATATATATATATATATATATATATATATATATATATATATATATATATATATATATCAACGTGATCTCATTTGTAATGATAAAAAATCTGAGAACAAGGGTTCAAATATTCACACAACCGTATATTCAATAGTCACATTATTTTCTGATATGTTTATTTACTGTGATTACGCCATTTATGCAGTCACATGAGATCGTGATATCGTAAAATGTAAAAATTAAATTTCCATGAAAGAGAAAGCTGAAAATAATTGAACTCATGAATTTATCACTCATTCAATTTCGCTTCTCTACAGAAATACTCGCAATAATATGAAAGTAAGAGTGTGTTAACATTTTCCTGTTTATCCTGGAAAACGTAGGGGGAAATCAATTCCGATCACAAAAAGTAAAGACACCTACAGATCAAAATTAACAATATTCCTGTGAAATATGGTGTGGCTAGTTGCAGTAATTCCTGAGATATTTGGTAACAGATGTTACACCACATATGCAATTGCAAACGTCATATTGTCAGATTTGAAATCGACCATATTTAAAGTTCCATAGATATGCCATTTTGAAAATAATTCTGCTGAATCCATGCTCATATCATTTCCCCTTCCTCTAAATTGTCAGCTTTTATCAAAGCTAGTGTGCTGTACCCCCCCCCCCCCTCAACTAATTTATTTTGAAGAGTCGTAAAAAATGTCAGCTCGCAGAAAGGAGATCGACTTTGATGGCACCATCTGAGGCACAGGATTTCACAGCGGACTATGATCAATATACATGTGAGGCTGCGACGGTTCCTGAGATATTTAGTAAATAACTAATATATAAATATATAATCCTATTTAATATATAATCCTATATAAACTAGAAATGTTTTGGTATAGGAGATTCTGTAGTATCCCATGACAATTAAGACAGAACTCCTTGTTAATTAGGCCCCCTTCTTCAAAGGCACCTCTGACACCTGAGAAGGCCAAGGCCACCACAAATATTTGCACTTGTCCGAAAGCTTGGTGGAGACGATCAGATTTGAAGGAAGGCAGTTATTAAAAACAAGGCCTACAGGCTTATGCGAACCTGTGCATTGGGAAATACACCAGGTATAATGCTTCAATGCTGGACCATTACTTCTCATGTATATGAACAATGCAGGTATTAAACATTTTGAATAAGAAACAATTACGCAAACATCACTGCTGAAATTCTGGCATGGGTGCATACAACACAACTAGGGACCCATGGGTCTCGACGCTCAGCTGAATTTTTCTATAAGGATATTTTTAAAGAAATTTTTCAGAATGACAGTCCTGTGACCTTAACCAATGACCTTGTGACCAAAAAATCTTAGAACTTAATATCCTTGAAATAGCAGCATTATGATTATTGTAACAATCTTTTCAAAAGTGACCATGACCAATGAACCAAAAATCAAACAGTATCTTCCCCTAGTGGCAGGTTAGCAATTTCTTGAAGATGGAAGGTTTGCGATGAAAAGTTTGGCTTCAAATGCATATACATTCCTTTTAAAGAAATAGGTCCTGTGACCTTGACCTTTGACCAATGGACCCCAAAATCGACATGGTTCTGACTTTAGTGGTGGGCCATTTATAGGTTAAGTTTGAAACCAATATGTTAAACTAAACTGGGGTTATCGTCTGGAAACAAATTTGTGTGGATGGACGGATTGACAGACAGACAGACATACAAACAGACAGACAGACATGGTGATAGGTAATCCACTTGTGATCAATAAACACACCAGGTTTTGGGACAACAAATGTAATCACAGCTGAGAAACTGACATGATTGTTGTCATCTGGAAACTAATTGGTAAACAGTAACCCCTGTGACCTTGACCTTTGACCTTGTGACCAAAAATTAATATATGCTCTCCCCATACTGGCAAGTCAGCTAAATGTGCAAGATGGAGAGTTTAGGATGAAAAGCTTGGCTTAAAATGCAGCCTTAATCTTTTTAATTAAGTGAGTCCTGTGACCTTATGACCCCAAAATCATATAGGTTCTTGCTTTTGTGGTGAGCCATGTGTAAGTCAAGTTTGAAATCCATGTGCCAATCCAACCTGGAGTTATCGTCTGGAAACAAATTTGTGTGGATGGACGGATTGACAGACAGACAGACATACAAACAGACAGACAGACAGGGTGATAGGGAATCAACTTGTGATTAATAAACACACCAGGTTTTGGGACACCAGATGTAATCACAGCTGAGAAACTGACATAATTGTTGTCATTTTATAGTAAATAAATAGAAAAATATTCTTTAAAATAGGAAAAAATACAGATGGCGCCACCACGTTTCAGAAACTGACAAAACTAGTCATGGTCAATATTCAAGGCAAGATTCATGACAAACCATGCATTAATTATCAAGATATTGGAGGTTTTGTATCAAATTATTTACTATTCTAGGGGGTACTTTCAAGCCCCATAGCTCAAAGGATATAGGTCGAAGTGACCTAAGTTCAGGTTTCCGATTAGATTTTTTATGGACCTCCCTGGATCTTCACTTAGATGTTTCTAGGACCAGCCGTTACGATTTGTGCCCTGCTAACAGACTGCCGGGCGCCCAAACGTCCGGACGGACGACGGACAGGCGCCATTCCTATAACTCAGTTGACTTACAGTCAGCTGAGCTAAAAATGATTGTAGCTGGCACCACGTGTCTTGTATACAACAAAGCTATCAGAGATATATACATATCCCGAGTTCAGACTGATATAACAAACCCCTCCTGAGAAATAAGCTGGGACACACACTGTGCAAAAATTATTGTAGGTGGCACCACCAGTCTTGTATACGACAAAGCTATTCGATAGGTATAAATATGCCCAATTTCATGATGATATATCGAATTCCTCTATAGAAATAAGCAGGCACGTACACTGTGCAAAAGTCATTGTAGGTGGCGACACTTGTCTTGTGAACGAGAAAGCCATCAAAGACACATAGACAGGTCATAATATCAGGCCAATACATCAAACTTACCTTGAGTCTGATGCATGGGGCTGACCAGGCTTAGGTGAGAAAGGCATTTCCCCGAGTGAACTGTGACAAATTTGCTATCTCAGGCTACTGCACTGAGTGAACTCATGACCTGCACCTGGCTAGACTGGGTGAACTTTTGACCTGTACCTGGCTGCACTGAATGAACTCTTGACCTGTTGATACAGTTGGCAGTCTGCCAAAGCTATAAATAGATTGGCTCTACATGCAGCCGTGAGGGGCACCCATGAGGTGATCACATGGTGCCCATGAGGTGTTCACATAACACCCATGAGGGGATCGCATACCTTGTGCTTGGCTGCACTTATTGAACTCTTGACCTATATCTGGCTGCACTGAATGAACTCTTGATCTATTGCCAAATCTGAAACAGATTTTTTTTTATCTAGATTAATATCTAGATTAATAAAAAATACAGTTCTTTCATTGTTAAAGGTCCAATAATTCTGCCAAAAATCATTCAAGTAAACTTGAACAAAGGCCACCTAAGAAAATTTTTTTTGCCATGTTACAGAAGTTATAATTTAAACAATAATTTTGTAGAAGAACAGTTTTGCAGTCCTCAGTTTGAGTTAGACAAAATAGTGGCCATAAGACCAACTTAAGCTTTTCTGATATGATTGAAAGAACCATGTCTTAGGATAATTCTTTTGAAAAATTGAATGAATTAACTTGACATTTTCATCATAAACATTTTAAGCTTAAAAAGGCTAAAATTATTAGGTTTTTGCCCATAAAAAACAGATCTCTGTAGGTGGCACCAAATAAATCTGCAACTTCAAATATGGGTCATGTGACCAACATTTGCACAATACTTGGTAATTCTAGCTTCTGTCATTTCTGAGATAACTATGTCAGTATGCTTACTTGACCAAATGACTGTTCGAATTCATTTAACTCCACTAAAATTAATCAAAAGCAAACCATTTGAACAAATTTGTGAGGGCTTGCCTCTGGGATCATTTCTGTAAAATACTAAACAATTTGGCTGGACCGTTTACAAGAAGCAGATAGCAAAAAAATAAGCTGAATCCCTCAACATTTGATATGTGACAGATTATTGCATAAAACCTGGGGATGGTTGCTCCTGCTATTCCTGAGAAATTATGGGTTAATATACAGATGACCAAAGACCCCGGTACAAAAATAGGCAATGCAGGTGGCGCCACCAATACCTAAATTTCATATATGACTCATGTGACCAACACTGGCACAAAATTTGGTGACGATAACTCTGGCCGTTTCTGAAATCCCATTTTAGTTTTGACATTTTTTGGACAGATGACTAGGTTCAACTTCCTGTAATTCGGCAAAAATTCAAACAATGTTGAGAAAGATTGTTCCAGGAATCATTTCTATGAAATATTGGACAATTTGGCTGAACAGTTTCGGAGAAGGAGATTTTTAAAGCTTAAAAATAAATAAAAGATAAAATCTAAGAAAATACAGTTAGCCAAAAAATAAGCAAAATCCGATAGAGTTTTTTAGATGACTAAGTTTTTGCATTAAATTTCTAAATACTTACTCTTGCCGTTTTCAAAATAGTATGGGTTAACGTACTGACGACGGACGACGCCACACGATCGCATAAGCTCACAGGTTCGCTAAAAATGCAGATATTTTCAGATGGCTAATTTTTTGCATTAAATTTCATGATTCAAGCTCCAGTCGTTTTCGAAATAGTATGGGTGAACGTATACCTGTGATTGTAAACATTGCCTGGCATGAGGAATGTCTAAAATCATAAATCTACATTTTTTAAAAGCTTTTAAAAACATTCTTGTCAATATTAACCATAGATAAACTGAAATCTAAATGTCTAGAGGCATGATGTAATGGATGCTGATAAACAGGTGGCAGACTAGACGTATCTGCTTCACACAGCTTACATATATGGTAAAATGACTCAATTCAATCTTTATGATTCAGCCAAAATTCATTCTTTGGAAACATTAAAGACAATTATTATAAGAATTGTTGTAGGGATTATTCTTGTAAAATATTAAACAAATTTGCCTCAGTGGCCTCAGTCAAAAAACGTTTTATAGGTTTATAACTCATATGGGAAAATACAGCAAAATGGCTAATTTACGCTTCTCATAACTCAGCCAAAAATCACTGAACCAAAACCATTTGAACAAACTTGAATTATCAACATCTAAGGATAATAAATGTGTGCGATTTAAGAATTTGGCCGAGTGGTTTTTAAGAAGAAGATCTTTGTAGCCACTGACGTAAAATGGTATATTATGGCATATGACTAAATTCAGTTTCCCATAACTCAGCCAAAGTCACCGAACTGAGACAATTTGCACAAACTTCAGAAAGCACTACCCTAGGATCATTTCTCTGCGATATTAAACAATTTGGCCATATAGTTTCAGAGAAGAAGTTTTTTGTAGCTGTCAATATGATACGGGCACTCACGACCCCCGTACAAAAAGGCCGATGCAGGTGGCGCCACCAATACCTCAATTTCAGATATGACTCATGTGACCAACATTGGCATAAAAATTTGGTGATGATAGCTCCAGCCGTTTCTAAGACTGTAATTTTAGTATGCATTTTTGGACAGACGACTGAGTTCAACTAGCTGTAACTCGGCCAAAAATCACCTAACTTAAACAATTCGCACAAACTTGAGAAAGATTGTTCCAGGGATCATTTCTGTGAAACGTTTGACAATTTGGCTGAACAGTTTCGGAGAAGATTTTTAAAGCTTTTTTAGGTTTTTACCGATAAAATCTAAGGAAATGCAGTTAGCCAAAAAATTAAGCAAAATCCGAAAGAGTTTTTTAGATGACAATATTTTTGCATAAAATTTCGTGATGCTAACTCTTGCCGTTTTCAAGATAGTATGGGTTAACGTACAGACGACGGACGCTGGATGACGCCACACCATCGCATAAGTTCACAGGTTCGCTAAAAATAGGGTTCACATATAAATTACGTTTCTTTAGGTTTGAGCGTGAAAACCAAGGTCAAGGTCACGTCAAAATTCTGAAGTATTATTGAAATTTGTGTGTGTGTCAAATTTGAAGGAAACAAGATGCAGTAATTCAACATTTAGGGGTACACAAAAATCCTATATATTCGCAGATGTGACCATGAAAACCAAGGCCAAGGTCATAAGTCTTCAAACCTATCTGAAATCATGATGGAAACAACCTGTGAGTTCTATTTGATGAAAAAATAAAGTTTATTTCAAAAGTTATGGGGTTCACCAAAATCCAATATTTTCACAAAGGCCAAGGTCAAGGTCACCAAAATATCTTTGTCTTTAAACAAATCCAAGATATTGGTGGAAATATGTGTCACATTTAAAGGAAACAGATGCAGTACTTCAAAAGTTATGGGGTTAACAAAAATCCTATATATCAGCAGATTTGAACTTAAGGGCAAGGTCAAGGTCTTCAAACTCTTGCGACAACTTATCAACTGTCATCTTTCATTTGGATTTTCAAAAGATACATCTATCCACTGGAGAAACAATGTTTTTGCTTGTTTTTCACCAAATATGGAAATATTAAAGGTCAAAACCATTTTCAAAGTAAAGGTAAATTTGAATAGACTTCATCCTAAAATTCATATGTGTGCATGTGCATCAAATGAAAGAAATCTGTCCATTTTGTTTTTAACTTGTATTGCCCAAAGTACTGTCAAGTGGAACTTATGGGGGTATAAAAAGATGCAAAAACAAGAAGAGGACAATAGGTGGTGCCACCACTTTGTTGTACAAGACAAAGCTACCCAAGATCTTTAGTCAACTTGATTTTTGGACCAATCCATGCATTCTTTCTTGAGATACTTAAGATTTTGTGTAATTTTCACCAAAATTGGACCTTTTCAAGGTCGAGGTTACCCTCCTGTTAGAAGACATGACACCTTTTTTTAACAGGCTTCGTCCGCTCACCAATATCTATGTACATGTAAAGTTTGTTAATAATCTGTAATATATTTCTTGAGTTATCGTGCAGATAAAATTTATATGCAAAAACCATAGGATGACTTTGTCTAGGGCTACAATAACTATTACTAATCACTGTCTACTTCTAGCCTCATGCACCAGGCAATTTGCTTGCCCACCTGTTAAGGTCACAGTTGAGCATTCAGTACTTCAAAGTATGGACTTCATTCAGCAGCAGGATTTAAATGTTTGCCGAGCATTAATGAAAATTGCTCTCTTTTTTCAAGATGCAATTGGGACCACCAGCATGGCGGAGGAATGCATTCTTGGCAAGTAAGAGCATGAGTGTGAGCAGACAATTCAAAGGCTGTGAAGTTATTTTAAACCTTATTTAGAGGTGAATATAGCATAATTTATGGGGATAGACAGTCAAGTAAGGGAACCAAGTTTAAATAGTGGGAGGGTTGGACCACAGGTGCTTGCATTGAAATTTGCCTAAATTTGTTACTTAACTAG
Source organism: Sipunculus nudus (assembly GCA_026874595.1). NCBI lineage: Eukaryota > Metazoa > Annelida > Sipuncula > Golfingiida > Sipunculidae > Sipunculus > Sipunculus nudus. The sequence goes on from CM049319.1 coordinate 28,823,163, forward strand.
GTCATTTTCTTATAACTTATCTCACATTTTCCTAGCTTTTTTCACACTATATAGTCCATCTCTTTATTATTTACTTAATATCCCAAATATTTTATATCTTAATATCCCCCCGTTTGTTAAATCCTGGATCCGCCCCTGTAAATTAATTATTAAATAAAAAAGACAAAACAGTATTTACATGATAAAAATTTATTTTCAATTCAAAAGTATTTATTCCTTTTCTTCTGTAGTTTTGGCATTTTGATTGGTCTTAGATAGGGATTATCTATCTGATTGTCCATATCAACACTGCTGTCCAGGTTTGCTTGTCCACCACCAGGGGGACCACCCTCAGGGACTGGAGTCTGTGGAACATTTGCTTGCTGGGTTGCTGCAGCTTGGGTTTGCTTTTCTGTTTCTTGTTCCTGTTTTTTGGACTGCTGCTGGAAGCTTTCTCCAAGATCATCAACTAGTTCCTGGTCTTTTGGCAAGAGGGCATCCAAGTAGGGCAGGGGTTTGCATTTGTTGGCTATCACTATAAAGAAAATACATACCATATGCAACTTTTAAAAGAAGTCACATAAATAGCCAATGTTTATAATGGTTACCAACTACATTATGTAACAGAAATTACTTAATATAAACTGTAAACTTATATCTTTACCAAAGAAAACAAGCAACTTCAAGAAATTTATGTTCCCCCGCATTCGCTTCAAGTATGGGATGATTTTAAAGTCTGTAGAGATAAAGTAGAAATAGTTTTACCCACGCTGAAAAGAGGGCAGCACCTGGCAGTTACTGCTTAAAATTCAAGTATTTTATGTCCACTGCTAGCAACACCTGTTGGTGATTAGTGAAACTTAATGTGTTGATTCATCATATCAAAAATGAAATATCATACTGTATTATTATCTTGTGAGACAGACACTCCAAAACCAATCCCAACCAAGTTGGATGTGACCAATTACTGACCCTAATTCGAATGAAATCAGATAATACTGAGGAAAGTTATTTCACAGAATTGAACACCTGTTGACAGAAAGTCAAGACAGACAGAGAGATGGACAACTAGACAGACAAAGGGAAAGACAGACAAACCCAAACCAATGTCCCCCATTCCTTCCAAGGAAGGGGGGGGGACAAAAAATAATTACAATAACTTATACAGCATACTATTAAAATTAAATTGTTTCAAGATATCATTAAATAAGCTGAAAGGAATTCAAGCTGATAAACTAGATATTTCTTGGCACCACAGGTGCCATAGTATCCCCAGACAATTAATCCCCCCCTTTAAGAATAGGCCCCCCATCTTCAGCAACAATTAATATCAGACCACACTCAGAGAAAAGGTCACTCTCATAGAAAAGGTCATGACCCCAATTTCAATATACATCATCCCCTAACCCATATCTATGTTTATGCATAATATGAAAGAAATCTGTCTATTAGTTTTTAACTTATAATGCTCACAGTACTGTTAAGTGGCAATGATGGGGTATTCAATGGCACGAAAACATGTAAAAGAATAACAGGTGGCACCACCTGTTTCCAGTATATGACATTACTATCCGAGATCTTCAGTCAAGTTGATTTTTGGACCAATCCATGCATCCTTTATTGAGATATTAATGATTTTGTGTGATTTTCACCATATATGGCAATATTCAAGGTCAAGGCCACTCTCATAGGAAAGGTCATGACCCCAATTTGAATAAACTTCATCCCATAACCCAAATCTATGTATACACATAATTTAAAAGAAATCTGTCCATTAGTTTTTGCCTTATAATGCTCACAGTACTGTCAAGTGGCAATTTTGGGGGTTTAAACGGCACAAAAACAAGTAAAAAATAATAGGGCAGGTGGCACTACCAGTTTCTGGAAAATGACAACCCTATCCATGATCTTCCATCAACTTGATTTTGGGATCAATCCATGCAAGATTTCTTGAGATATTTAAGAATTTGTGTGAAAAAACATATGAAACTAGATATTTCTTGGCACCGCAGGTGCCATAGTATCCCCAGACAATTAATCCCCCCCCCCTTTAAGAATAGGCCCCCCATCTTCAGCAACAATTAATATCAGACCACACTCATAGAAAAGGTCATTCTCATAGAAAAGGTCATGATCCAAATTTCAATATACCTAACCCATGTCTATGTATATGCAAGAAATCTGTCCATTAGTTTTTGACTTATAATGCTCACAATACTGTTAAGTGGTAATGATGGGGTATTAAACAGCATGAAAACAAGTGAAAGAATAACAGGTGGCACAACCTGTTTCCCGTACATGACAAGACTATCCAAGATCTTCGTTCAAGTTGATTTTTGGACCAATCAATGCATCCCTTATTGAGATTTAATGATTTTGTGTGATTTTCACCATATATATCAATATTCAAGGTCAAGGCCACTCATTGGAAAGGTCATGACCCATATTCAAATAAACATTATCCTATAACCCATATCCATGTATATGCATAATATGAAAGAAATTTGTCCATTAGTTTTTGACTTATAATGCTCACAGTACTGATAAATGGCAATGATGGGGTATTAAACGGCACGAAACAAGTAAAAGAGTAACAGGTGGCGCCACCTGTTTCTGGTACATGACAATACTTTCCAAGATCTTCGAACATGTTGATTTTTGGACCAATGCATGCATCCCTTATTGAGATATTAATGATTTTGTGTAATTTTCACCATATATGGCAATTTTTCAAGGTCAAGGCCACTCTAATAGGAAAGGTCATGACCCCAATTTATATATACATCATCCCATAACCCATGTCTATGTATATATATGCATAATATGAAAGAAATCTGTCCATTAGTTTTTGACTTATAATGCTCACAGGTTATAAATGTACTGTTAAGTGGCAATGATGGGGTATTAAACGGCACGAAAACAAGTAAAAGAATAACAGGTGGCGCCACCTGTTTCCGGTACATGACATTTCTATCCAAGATCTTCGGTCAAGTTGATTTTTGGACCAATGCATGCATCCCTTATTGAGAAATTAATGATTTTGTGTGATTTTCACCATATATGGCAATATTCAAGGTCAAGGCCACTCATTGGAAAGGTCATGACCCCTATTCAAATAAACATTATCCTATAACCCACATCCATGTATATGCATAATTTGAAAGAAATTTGTCCATTAGTTTTTGACTTATAATGCTCACAGTACTGATAAATAGCAATGATGGGGTATTAAACGGCACAAAACAAGTAAAAGAATAACAGGTGGCGCCACCTGTTTCCGGTACATGACAATACTTTCCAAGATCTTCGAACATGTTGATTTTTGGACCAATGCATGCATCCCTTATTGAGATATTAATGATTTTGTGTAATTTTCACCATATATGGCAATATTCAAGGTCAAGGCCACTCTAATAGGAAAGGTCATGACCCCAATTTATATATACATCATCCCATAACCCATGTCTATGTATATGCATAATATGAAAGAAATCTGTCCATTAGTTTTTGACTTATAATGCTCAGAGGTTATAAATATACTGTTAAGTGGCAATGATGGGGTATTAAACGGCACGAAAACAAGTAAAAGAATAATAGGTGGCGCCACCAGTTTCTGGAACATGACAACCCTATCCATGATCTTCGATCAACTTGATTTTGGGATCAATCCATGCAAGTTTTCTTGAGATATTTAAGAATTTGTGTGATTTTCCCCAAAATTGAACCTATTCAAGGTCAAGGTCACTCTCCTAGTTGAGGTCATGACCTCATTTTAAATAGGCGTCGTCCTCTCACCCATATCTATACATATACCAAGTTTGGTAAAGATCCGTGAAATATTTTTTGAGTTATTGTGTCCAAAAGAAATCTCTGCGGCGGCGGCTCGACCGTGCCTAAACCATAGTATCTCCAGACTATGTCTGGTGATACAACAAGTAAATGTGTGGAATTTATGTCCCCCGCTTTGGGATTTAATTGTCTTTCATGTTTGATAAGCAACCACAATTATAACATGTGGCGGAAATCTTGAGGGCACAACTTAAAAAAACTTAAACAGATGCACTATGACATGTAGAGACATCTGCAGTGGAACATAAAAGCTAAAACACAATGAGAAATAGACCAAAATCCACTATGACATGTGGAGACATCTTCAGGCAAACATAAAAACTAAAACACACTGAGAAATTTGACCAAAATTTTTAAATTTTGTTTTGAGCTGGAGAGAAATATTTTCAGATAGACACTCCAAAACCAATCCAAAAAGGTATGCATGAGAGCAATCACTGATCCAAATCTGAATGAAATCAGATAAAATTTTGGAAAGTTATCGCACGGAAATGAAAAAAACCTGACGGACAGACAGACAGACAGACAAACCTAAATCAATGTCCCCCGCCTCCGCCGAGCGGGGGACAACAAGAAGCTGTAAAGTTTAACTTACATGGATAAGCCAGTGGGTCATCACTAAACAGACTGTCCGTGTGACCCGTTTTTGCCATGAAACGTGTCAAACCAAGTTCCACATCTCGTTTTTGTGTCGCTGCTTTTTCCCTTATTATCTGGTACTCTGTCATCAACTCAGCTTGTGTCTGAAGACAGAAACAAAGAGAAAGTTGAGGTACTATCAAACTGAAATAGCTAAATTAAAAGCACTTCCATCTCCATATATGGATGCCTAGGCACTTTCTGTATTTATAAATACAAATGAGGGTCTAGTATTCGAATGTACAAAGTCTAGTTTTCTGTTTGAGGGTCTGAAGTGCTGGTTGTTGAGCAGATTTATGAATGAAGTCTGGTGTACTTACTGATGTATGAATGTTTGTGTGAGGGTCTCAAGAAGGCTACTTTCTAGTGTGTGGATGAATGAGTGGGGTCCAGTCTACTTACTGGTGTGTGGCTGTATGTGTGGGGGTAGGTACTTACCAGTATGTGGATGTATATGAAGGGGTCTGGTGTACTAACTAGTGTGTGGATGTATGTGTGAAGGTCTGGTGTACATACTGGTGTGTGGATGTATATGTGGGTTCTGGTGTACCATACTTACTTGTGTTAATGTATGTGTTTGAGAATCTGGTGTACTGGGTGTATCATCCACACATTAGTTATTACTCCAGACCCCCACACATACATCCACACATCAATTATTACTCCAGACCCCCACACATACATCCACACACCAGTGAATACACAAGGCCCTCATATATACATCTGCACATGAGTTAGTACACCAGACCCCCACACATACAACCACACACTAGTGAATACACAAGGCCAACCCATATACATCCACACACTAGTGAATACACAAGGCCCTCATATATACATCTGCACATGAGTAAGTACACCAGACCCCCACACATACATCCACACATCAGTAATTACTTCAGACCCCTTCACATACATTCTCACACCAGTTAGTACTCGAGACCCACATACATACATTCACACACCAGTGAATACACAAGGCCCTCATATATACATCAGCACATGAGTAAGTACACCAGACCCCCACACATACAACCACACACCAGTTATTACACCTGACCCCCACACATACAACCACACACCAGTTATTACACCAGACCCCCACACATACATCCACACATCAGTTATTACTCCAGACCCCCACTCATACATCCACACACCAGTTATTACACAAGACCCCCACACATACATCCACACACTAGTGAATACACAAGGCCAACACATATACATCCACACAAGCAAGTACACCAGACCCTTACACAAATATCCACATACCAGTAAGTACACTAGTCCCCTTCACATACAACCATACACCAGTTAGTATCACCTCGCCCCCACACATACATGCACAAACAAGTGATCGCACAAGGCCCACAAACATACATACAGACACCAGAGAGCACTACAGACCCCCACACATACATCCACACACCAGTAAGTACACTAGTACCCTTCACATACATCTGCAACCATTAAGTACAACAGACCCTCACATATGCATCCACACATCAGTAAGTACTCTATATTGCATCCACATACTAGATTTTTCACACACATACATTAACAAAAGTTAGTACACTAGAACTCACATATACATCCACACAACAGTAAGTACACAAGACCCCTTCACATATCTCTTTAAACCAGTAAATACACCAGACCCTCACCTATACATCTACACACCAGTTAGTACACCTGATGTGTGGATGTATGTGTGGGGGTCTGGAGTAATAACTGATGTGTGGATGTATGTGTGGGGGTCTGGAGTTACACCTGATGTGTGGATGTATGTGTGGGGGTCTAGAGTTATAACTGATGTGTGGATGTATGTGTGGGGGTCTAGAGTTATAACTGATGTGTGGATGTATGTGTGGGGGTCTGGTGTAATAACTGATGTGAGGATGTATGTGTGCGGGTCTGGAGTAATAACTGATGTGTTGATGTATGTGTGGGGGTCTGGTTTAATAACTGATGTGAGGATGTATGTGTGGGGGTCTGGTTTAATAACTGATGTGTTGATGTATGTGTTGGGGTCTGGTATACTAACTGATGTGTTGATGTATGTGTGGGGGTCTGGTTTAATAACTGATGTGAGGATGTATGTGTGCGGGTCTGGAGTAATAACTGATGTGTTGATGTATGTGTGGGGGTCTGGTTTAATAACTGATGTGAGGATGTATGTGTGGGGGTCTGGTTTAATAACTGATGTGAGGATGTATGTGTGGGGGTCTGGTTTAATAACTGATGTGAGGATGTATGTGTGGGGGTCTGGTTTAATAACTGATGTGAGGATGTATGTGTGCGGGTCTGGAGTAATAACTGATGTGAGGATGTATGTGTGGGGGTCTGGTATACTAATTGATGTGTTGATGTATGTGTGGGGGTCTGGTTTAATAACTGATGTGAGGATGTATGTGTGCGGGTCTGGAGTAATAACTGATGTGAGGATGTATGTGTGCGGGTCTGGTATACTAACTGATGTGTTGATGTATGTGTGGGGGTCTGGTTTAATAACTGATGTGAGGATGTATGTGTGCGGGTCTGGAGTAATAACTGATGTGAGGATGTATGTGTGCGGGTCTGGTATACTAACTGATGTGTTGATGTATGTGTGGGGGTCTGGTTTAATAACTGATGTGAGGATGTATGTGTGCGGGTCTGGAGTAATAACTGATGTGAGGATGTATGTGTGGGGGTCTGGTTTTAATAACTGATGTGAGGATGTATGTGTGCGGGTCTGGAGTAATAACTGATGTGAGGATGTATGTGTGGGGGTCTGGTTTAATAACTGATGTGAGGATGTATGTGTGCGGGTCTGGAGTAATAACTGATGTGAGGATGTATGTGTGCGGGTCTGGTATACTAACTGATGTGTTGATGTATGTGTGGGGGTCTGGTATACTAACTGATGTGTGGATGTATGTGTGGGGGTCTGGTTTAATAACTGATGTGAGGATGTATGTGTGCGGGTCTGGAGTAATAACTGATGTGTTGATGTATGTGTGGGGGTCTGGTTTAATAACTGATGTGAGGATGTATGTGTGGGGGTCTGGTTTAATAACTGATGTGAGGATGTATGTGATGGGGTCTGGTTTAATAACTGATGTGAGGATGTATGTGTGGGGGTCTGGTTTAATAACTGATGTGAGGATGTATGTGTGCGGGTCTGGAGTAATAACTGATGTGAGGATGTATGTGTGGGGGTCTGGTTTAATAACTGATGTGAGGATGTATGTGTGCGGGTCTGGAGTAATAACTGATGTGAGGATGTATGTGTGCGGGTCTGGTATACTAACTGATGTGTTGATGTATGTGTGGGGGTCTGGTTTAATAACTGATGTGAGGATGTATGTGTGCGGGTCTGGAGTAATAACTGATGTGAGGATGTATGTGTGGGGGTCTGGTTTAATAACTGATGTGAGGATGTATGTGTGCGGGTCTGGAGTAATAACTGATGTGAGGATGTATGTGTGGGGGTCTGGTTTAATAACTGATGTGAGGATGTATGTGTGCGGGTCTGGAGTAATAACTGATGTGAGGATGTATGTGTGGGGGTCTGGTTTAATAACTGATGTGAGGATGTATGTGTGCGGGTCTGGAGTAATAACTGATGTGAGGATGTATGTGTGCGGGTCTGGTATACTAACTGATGTGTTGATGTATGTGTGGGGGTCTGGTATACTAACTGATGTGTGGATGTATGTGTGGGGGTCTGGAGTAATAACTGATGTGTTGATGTATGTGTGGGGGTCTGGAGTAATAACTGATGTGTGGATGTATGTGTGGGGGTCTGGAGTAATAACTGATGTGTGGATGTATGTGTGGGGGTCTGGAGTAATAACTGATGTGTGGATGTATGTGTGGGGGTCTAGAGTTATAACTGATGTGTTGATGTATGTGTGGGGGTCTGGTGTAATAACTGATGTGTGGATGTATGTGTGGGGGTCTGGTGTAATAACTGATGTGTGGATGTATGTGTGGGGGTCTGGTGTACTTACTCATGTGCAGATGTATATATGAGGGCCTTGTGTATTCACTAGTGTGTGGATGTATATGGGTTGGCCTTGTGTATTCACTAGTTTGTGGTTGTATGTGTGGGGGTCTGGTGTAATAACTGATGTGTGGATGTATGTGTGGGGGTCTGTAATGCTCTCTGGTGTCTGTATGTATGTGTGTGGGCCTTGTGCATTCACTTGTTTATGGATGTATGTAAAGGGGACTGGTGTACTTACTGGTATGTGGACATTTGCGTAAGGGTCTGGTGTACTTGCTTGTGTGGATGTTTATATGTTGGCCTTGTGTATTCACTAGTGTGTGGTTGTATGTGTGCATGTTTGGTGGTACTTATTGGTGCGCAGATGTATGTTTGGGGGTCTGTTGATACTTACTCAGGTACAGATGTATGTGTTCGGGTCTGTTGGGACTTACTGGTGTGTGGATGTATGTGTTCAGGTCTTTTGGTACTTACTGGGGTGTGGATGTGTGTTTGAGTCTTTTAGTACTTACTGATGAACGGATGTATGTGGCGGTCTGGTGGTACTTAATGGTGTGCAGATGTATGTGGGGGTCTGGTAGTACTTACTGGTGTACAGATGTATTGTATGTGGGGGTCTGGTGGTACTTCCTGGTGTATGGATGTATGTGTGGGGGTCTGGTGGTACTTACTTGTGTGTGGATGTGTGTTTGAGTCTTTTAGTACTTACTGATGAACGGATGTATGTGGGGGTCTGGTGGTACTTACTGGTGTGCGGATGTATATGGGGGTTTGGTAGTACTTACTGGTGTACAGATGTTGTATGTCGGGGATTGGTGGTACTTCCTGGTGTATGGATGTAGGTGTGGGGGTCTGGTGGTACTTACTGGTGTGTGGATGTGTGTTTGAGTCTTTTAGTACTTACTGATGAACGGATGTATGTGGGGGTCTGGTGGTACTTACTGGTGTGCGGATGTATGTTGGGGTCTGGTAGTACTTACTGGTGTACAGATGTATTGTATGTGGGGGATTGGTGGTACTTCCTGGTGTATGGATGTATGTGTGGGGTTCTGGTGGTACTTACTGGTGTGCGGATGTACGTGTGTGGGTCAGGAAACACAGGTAAATGTTCTGGAATATGTGATGGATGAGTTTTCTTCTGTCCAGCCTGTAATGTTTTTGGACTTGGTCCAGGCAGTGAAGGTGCAGCTGAAAAAAAATTATATTCACAATAACTTGAATATTGGCTGCATTTCTCTTCAGTTTATGAAGAAGTCATTATGAAATTATAGAATAAAATAGAGTAATACTTTTTTTTCCAATGCATATAGATACATTTGGAAATTTTTTGTGGAGACAGCTAATAAATATCATTGTTCACTACCGGTACATCTAAAAGCACATCGTCAATCATCACGTTCATACATTACATATTATCTAGCACCTAGTTAAATACAGTTGGTATAATAAATACCTAGTACACCAGTGCACTAATCAGCACCTATTCACACCTGTATAAACACTGCACAAGTGTTGCTGACTATTATACATATCACATAATTGTTCTGTGACTAGCTCCATATCAATGCATTAAGATTTCATCCTACAGATTAATATTAGTGTAGAGATGACACATGGTTAAATAATTTGATTCCTTTACATGTAACATATATAAAATTTACTCTAACATTTATTTCCATTCCTATTGCAAAATCTGATTTTAGGATGAATTTAAACTCCATGATTTGCATGATGATTCGATTGATTGATGAATGCCATGTTTTTTCTGCACACAATCACTTTTATGCTCACAAAATCATAAGAGGTTTAGACATGATCTTTAAATTTTGCTGGGGAGAAAAAGGGATGAATGTTACAAGACCATATTTTATTTAAGAAACTCTTTGCCTTGAAGAATCCTCAGGAGAAAAATATGAGTCTTTGGTTCCATGTTTTCTGGTAAAGGAGACAAGTTATGAACCTAACTGTCAGTTTAAAATGTAGGATGGCTTCAATGCTGTAACTTAATTTAGACCAAGGTGGATTTTTCCAAAGCTATTGATTAACTTAAGGCCAAAAACAATAAAAGGTATGGTTCTCAGGCACCGCCCACATCAATTTTGATCCCCACATCAAACAAGTGACCCATGGGTCATGTCGCTCAGCTGACAGGGAAGAGATTCGCTAAAGGAAATTTTATCATCAGAATGGTAGTATATACCCATTCAACTGAAGCATCAAACAGATTAACCAACAGGCCAAGATTTAGTCTTTATTTATATATCTCAAAAATAGAGAAAAAATGTGTAAACTTTAAAAACTAGAATACGGGTAGCCGACAAGTGACCACGTGTATCCGCCAAAATCAGAGTGGAACGGTTGAAGTGAGGCATGGATTGAGTGGCAAGGGGAAATAGAGTGAGGTATGTTGTATATTAGCATGGATGTCTGCAGCCTAAATGTGTATGTAGGTTGTGCCACCTACCACAAATCCAGAAAGATGTCCAAGTTGTATACATATGCAAAATTTTAGGCAGAAAAGTCAAACCACTACATGTGTATGAGTGATTTTAGCCAACGGCAGACAAACAGACAGACGCTGTGCAAAAATGGTTACAGGTGGCCCCTCCAGTTGACCTATGTGAGATCTATACACATGAAAAATTTTGGCCCAATCGTTCAAACGGTTCCCGAGATATGAGCTCGGATGTCTGCAGTGTAAACTATAATGTAGGTGGCGCCACCTGTCATAAAATCAAGAAAGCTATCCAGGATGTATAAAACTGCAAAATTTTAGGCAAATATGTCAAACCACTGCCGAGATATGAGTGACATTATCCCACGGGAGAAAACAGACGCTGTGCAAAAATGGTTGCAGGTGGCGCCACCAGTTTTGCGTATGATAAAGAGCTATGTAATATCTATATACATGCAAAATTTTGGCCCAATCGGTCAAACAGTTCCTGAGATATGAGTTTGGATGTGATCAGCTTGAACGTGAATGTAGGTGGTGCCATCTGTCATAAAATCAAGAAAGCTATCCTGGATGTATATGCATGCCGAATTTCAGGTGAATTAGTCAATTCACTGCAGAGATATAAGTGATTTTAACCCAAGGCAGATGAACAGATGGACACTGTGCAAACATGGTTACAGGTGGCGCCACCATTTTTGTGTATGTTATAAAGCAATCCAAGGGCTACATTTGTGTAAATTTTATTTCCTGATTGGTCAATCAGTTCCCGAGATATGAGGGTTTATGTGTGGAAACAGATGCACAAATGGACACTGGATAGAGGGGAAAGGTCAGAGATCAACACAAATTGGTTAGGCACTAGTTCACATGTGACTAGATAATTGGTGTAAGTTTCGGAAAAATCAGTCCATTTTTCTCAGAGGAGCTCTCTGGAAACAAACGTGGCGGCGGCGGAGGAACCCGGTCAAAAACATAGTATCTGCAAAACTTTGTTTTGGAGGATACAAAAAAACAGGTGGCTCCACCAGTCTGCAGAAACTAATAAAAACACTTAATGGTCAATATCCATGCAAAGAATCATGGTGATCTCCGCATTAGTTGTTCAGATACTTCAGATTTTGTATCAAATTGTCCATTATTCTGAGGGATACTTCAGAGTCCTATAGCTTGAAGGATATGGGTAACAGAGACCTAATTTCAAGTTTCCACAGGCACTCTTCATGGGCCTCCTTGCATGACAAGAATAAAGTTTCTAGGTCCAGTTGTTGCAATTTGTACCCTGTTGACAGATAACCACATCTTTAAAGGTCTCAAAAAAAGAGAAAAAAAATTCGTAAAAATTTGAAAAAAATAGAAGTGGCGCACCCAGTCTGCAGAAAGTGATGGAACAGCTCATGATCAATATGTATGCCGAAAATCATGACCATCAGTGTTGTAGTTATTGAGATATTGAAGATTTTGTATGAAATTTTTGACAACTCTGGGGGGTACTTTGGGGCCCCACACCTCAAAGGATATGTGTAACAGAGACCTAATTTTCTGGTTTCCATGGACACTTTTCATAGGTCTCTCAGTGTATCGAGAATGAAGTTTCTAGGTCCAGTCGTTATGATTTGTGCCACGCTAACAGATGACAGCATCCTTAAAGGTCTCAAAAATAGAGGAAAAAATCGTAAAAAAAAAAAAACGAACAAATACAGGTTGTGCCACCAGTCTGCAAGAACTGATGAAACACCTCTTGATCAATATGTATCCCAAAAATCATGACCATCAGTGATGTAGTTATTGAGATATTGAAGTTTTTGTATGAAATTTTTGACTACTCTGGGGGGGTACTTTGGGGCCCCATATCACGATAGATATGGGTAACAGAGACCTAATTTCTGGTTTCCATGGAGACTTTTCATAGGTCTCTCAGTGTGTCAAGAATGAAGATTCTAGGTGCAGTCGTTACGATTTGTGCCACGCTAACAGATGACAGCATCCTTAAAGGTCTCAAAAATAGAGAAAAAAATTCATAAAAAATCCTACGATACAGGTGGCGCCACCAGTCTGCAGGAAGTGATGACACATCTCATGATCAATAGTTATGCCACAAATCAAGACCATCAGTCAAGTAGTTAATGAGATATTGAAGTTTTTGTATGAAATTTTTTACTTTTCTGGGGGGTACTTTGGGGCCCCATAGCTCAAAGAATATGGGTAACAGAGACCTAATTTCTGGTTTCCATGGAGACTTTCCATAGGTCTCTCAGTGTGTCGAGAATGAAGATTCTAGGTCCAGTCGTTACGATTTGTGCCTTGTTAACAGATGTTCACATTTTTAAAGGTATCAAAAATAGAGAAAAAAATTCGTAAAAAATCGAAAAATACAGGTGACGCCACCAGTCTGCAGGAACTGATGGAACATCTCATGATCAATATGTATGCCAAAAATCATGACCATCAGTCAAGTAGTTAATGAGATATTGAAGTTTTTGTATGAAATTTTTTACTTTTCTGGGGGGTACTTTTGGGCCCCATAGCTCGAAGGATATGGGTAACAGAGACCTAATTTCTGGTTTCCAAGGAGATTTTTCATTGACCTCTCAGAATGTAAAGCTACGGACAGACGGACGACGGACAAAGAGTGATCGCTATAGCTCAGCATGACTGAAAGTCAGCTGAGCTAAAAATTTTATTTTGAGTTTCATTAAGATAAAATGATACAATTTTGATAAGATTTCCTTTTATATGTAGTGCCTTTACCTGTTTAGCAAAATCCATTCTGTTATTTTCATGCTTCTCCTTGAACATATGACATTTTTATTGAAACATACAATAAAAGGTAAAATAATAAAATATCACCCACCTTCAGGGATTTCTTTAAAAAAGTGCCTGAGAAACATACCTTTTTTTTGGCCTTACTATAGACACTTATCTATGGGCAATCTTTTCTCCGCATGTTTGGTTACATGCAACAGATGTATGAACAAAGAAGAAGCAGACAATGAACTGTGATGCTCACCTGAATGTGACATGACTAATGAGGACATACTGTGATTGTTTAAACACAATGAATGATGCAGGCAAAGTCAGGAAAAATGCAATGTAAATTCTGGATTATGAACAAAAGTGTGACACATTTTGATGAGATGTCTAAATCTCACAATAATGACACACAAAATTTATTTTATAAAACAAGAGTTTCAATAATGGAGACAGTTTGACCTTAAATAAGATATGTATAAATATGTGCATTTCACTTACGTGGCATAAAGACAGTTTTATTTTTTCTCTTGGCATATGCTGGAAGTGACTTGATGTCCATACCTGAAAACAGATAAACAAAGTATATGTTGTACTTTACAAAGCTCATTCACAATAACTGTTACCTTATACAATATGTCAAATATAACAAGATTACTGCAAATGGTGCATAATACGCACATCACATATATTGTTACCTCTGACCTCATTAAATATGTTTGAATTTTGCTGTGGATATTATACAGATGTAAAACTGTATTGCTTAATATTCATGAGTTAAATGAAAATCCATCAGATTTTTGGTAAGTCATCATGGCGCAACCAAAGTCTTGAGACCTCTGATCTCATTAAATATGCATGGGTTTTGCTGGAAATTGAGATATAATACTGGTGAGATATTATATTGATTAATATTTCTCTTGAGTTTTATCAAAGTCCAATGTATTCCTGGTTCTGTACTGCAGAAACACCACAAAGAAGCTGAGTGATCTCTGACCTGATTAAATATGCATGGATTTTGCCAATAATCAAACTCGGATGAGATAATCTATAAGAAAGTAGTAAGTGTGAATTTTGTTAAAAATCCATCAAAGCCCTGGTAAGATGTTGTGGCAACACTAAAAAGCTTCTCTTATAATTAGGCCATCCTTAAAAAATTCTCTGTTGGGGCTAACCCGTCCGGTCGAGTTTTTTGGCTGCGGCTTAAATTTTTTTTGACATATCTGCAAATTAATATTTTTTTGTATGAACTCCTGCAAGTGCGCCTGGGCCCGTAAAAATCTGCCTTCAAGTAGTAGAAAAATAGCCCTTCTATTACATTCTTAGATGCCCTTAATTTCCATAATGAAAAGTATTACCCGACGTTGCTGGTCATTTAATTTGAGCCTTAAAAAAATTAGTCAGGTTGTGCCTATATATATGTGGAACGATCGTTATACTCGTGCGCGAGAGAAGAAAAACCGCTGGGAAACCGCCATCAAATTTTGTTATTCTGGCAAAACAGGCCGATAAAAATATTGAGCAATTAGAAATGGTTCTTATTTGATTACAAATAAATCTGACGCTTATCGCTGTCGCATTAAATGAAAGTTCTCTCAACATTCATACTGTCAACCGACCAATGTTGGCATTTAAACCATGTGACACGTTGATTTGCATAAACACGTGCCTGGAACAGGCAGACTTTCTTGTGATTGGCTGAGCGATCACGTGTGTCACAGCCAGAGAGCCAATAAGAGGTTCGTAGTAAAAGTTCACCCCATGTGAATTCATTCAGGACTATTTTGGCGGGAAAATGTTCACTGCCATCGGGTCGCTTACGTTGGTTTTAATTTTTCAGCTACAGTCACGGTCGCACCATGAGTAGCCTACATAAAGCAAATGACGCGGGCCTATTAAAAGGAACCTGTAACTGACGATGTGTAACGCACAATCTCCACAAATCAGATGTTTGGTATTACAAGAACTGCGTCATTTTAATAGTTCTGTGGCGATCATGACAGGGTTTTGTGACCACAGCTATCAGAACATGCATAAAATTTTAGCGACCGCCTTTTTTGGTTCTGTTTCTTTTTAACTGCCTTTGTTAAATTATTTCATTTTATTAATTGCCTTTTAAACAAACAGATATTTTCTGACCGTACGGCATTACTTGTTTAGACGTAGACGAGATAGAGATCAACATTGCTCGCTCAGTCATTAATTACAGAAAAATAAAAAATGTCCAGCATTACTTCCATTAGGCACCGTGCCTCTCATTGATTTTCTGTTTGTTTGTTTGTTTGTTTCTGATTCTTTTTGCTGGTACCTTATTTACAAGAGGGTTTTAAAAAGTCAAGAAAGTAACAACAGATTGGCAAAAATATATTGAGAAATAAGACTTAATGTCCATGAGTAATCTTACAAATATTATAGTATGGACACAACTGCATGCTGGTATATCAGAGTATGACCTGTCAGATGCAAAAAGTCAATGCCAATGAAATTTTGTTTTATTATAATCAAGCGGAGCATCTGATAACTAGCAATGAAAAGCAAACAAATGTGACCTAGTTTTTAAAACCAAAAACAAATAGAAATGAATACTCCTAAGCCTTTGGGCAGTTAATGTTATATAATACAAATAGATCATGAATGGTTAATTATATTTTTAGCTTTCAATTACTTTTTTTTCATTTATACCAAAAAATATAAGGGCCTGTAATTTTTCTTGCGGGCCTGTGAAACCTGTATGCATGTCAGCAGTAGTGCTAATTGTTATAAAATGAAATTTTTTGTTTTTTAAACTTTTGCATGAAATATCATGCACAAATAAGGACTGTATATTGGTGATGCCATTCCAAATCACATACAGGCTGTCAAAGGCATCTGCAGAAGGTGAGTGGCATAATCAGGGTACGTCCAATATATGGGTTTATCTTTCAAATAAGTACAGTTTTTCATATATTTGTATAAACATTTTATATATTCTACTACCTTATAAGGCATTGACTTTAATTAATAAAGAGTTAATTTATTACCATCCTTCTTAATTATACCTCTTCATTTGCAAAGGAAATCTCAAATCGCACTCATTCATAAAATTCTGGCACTCACATACAACACAAAATAAAATTGTCTGCAAATTTATGTGAGATCCAGAAAAGGCTTACAATCCTAATTCGAATCTGTGCAATGAGATATACATCAGTTATAATGCTTTTATGATAACATGCTTGACCATTATTGGAAAAGAACTTGATCACTTTTCACATACGTGAATATTTGACATGTACATGTACAAAGCATATTCAAAAACATTTTGTACCCGGGTACAAGATTTTAAGCCTGTAATGAAACACAAAATCTATTCAGAGATACCTTGTTGTACATGTTGAATGGAATACGGGTATGTAATATGACACACACCTCACATATGCAACAAGTGACCCATGGGTCATGACGCTCAGCTGACAAGCATGACCTGTATTTAAAGCCTTCCCCAACACCTGAGCTAAAAATTACTGAAACTGCACTGACAAAAGGTTTTCTAAGGTGGCTAACTGGCAGACATAATGGATTTCTGACAAGTCTGACATTTGATATCACACATCCTCCAATAAGAGACCAAACTTGTAGCAAATTCTCCAAAGGATGTTACAGTAATGAATGTCCAAAACAATTCAAAAGGCATTTTCAGGCCCTCATATTAGATTTATAGATATGCAAATGTAAAAAAGTGTAAGTCCAATATTTTTTATTATCACTCTGCTTTTCAATGGGATCAGCAGGGCAGGTAAACTGCCATGCCTGAAAGAAAAGAAATGCAGAAAGCATGACTAAAAGTCTTGTAATAAAAACAAGGAAATCCATGCAAGAATTATTGAGAAACAGGTGCTTCTGTATGAATTTTTATTCAATACAAGCCAACTGTACTGCAATTTCATATATGATAATATTTATTAAGAAATATTTGACCCAATCCTTTGCAAGATTACATTAATATACGTCCGACTGCCTTCACTTTAACAGTTCTTGAGATAATATGATCAAAAGGAATTTAAAGATGGTTGCCTGGTGGCCATTTTGGACTTCTGACAGGTCTGAAATCAGACAACAACCATTCTCTAAATCGGACCAAAAATTGAAGGAAAATTACTGAAACTGCACTGAAAAAAGGATTTCTAAGGTGGCTAACTGGCAGACATAATGGATTTCTGACAAGTCTGACATTTAATATCACACATCCTCCAATAAGAGACCAAATTTGGGGCAAATTCTCCAAATGATGTTACAGTAATGAATGTCCAAAACAATTCAAAAGGCATTTTCAGGCCCTCATATTAGATTTATAGATATGAAAATGTAAAAAGTGTAAGTCCAATATTTTTTATTATCACTCTGCTTTTCAATGGGATCAGCAGGGTAGGTAAACTGCCAAACCTGAAAGAAAAGAAATGCAGAAAGCATGACTAAGAGTCTTGTAATAAAATAAAGCCATCCTGAATCAAGTACACATCCACATATTATGAGAACAAACACTTGCTTTTATATGTGGTGATTTATATAAAAATATTCAGATATCTAGGAAACTAAGTTTATTGCTATGATTCCATAAAATAAACTGCAAAATGTTCCCATCATCTCATAAATCAGTAGCTAAACCTTAATACTATACTCTCATAGTGTTAATGCCTGGCTGAAGTATTCCAATAACAGTGTTTTGTTATGCAGTAACGAGGTACTTATCACTAAGCCTTATCACTTAATAGCCTGATACAAAAGGGAGTCATATGTCACCAGTGTCACTCACAATTACAGCCACATGGTGAGATGTACCAGCTGGAGTGCAAGCTTATATACACAAGAAAAAAAGAGATGGTCTACAAAATAAGTTGACCTGACCTATGACCTTGGCCTTTTGCCCACATATCAACTGGATTCTTTCTAAATGATGGGTAACTACTAACCAATTACATCTGGCCGGGTGTAATAACTTGGCAACCAATGAGTGAATAACTTAGACCTGCAACCTTTAACCTCCTTACCAGCTGACCTCAAAATCAATTAGTTATTTCCTAATGCAAAAAGACCAATAAATATGAAGTTTGAATCACATTGAGTGATGCATAGATGTGGCATATGTGAAAGACTGAAGGTTTGGGTTGAACAGTTTCACTTGAAATATGTTCACAAGCATTTAGAACAATATTGTGACCTTGACCTTTGACCTTTTGAACTCAACATCAATAGGCTTCTTCCCCTATTGGTAGGTAAGCCATATATGACAGATGGAAAGTATCGATTGAAAAGTTTGCCTGAAAATGACTCCACGCAAGAAGAGGGTGCTTTGAACTTGACCTTTGACCTCAAAATCAACAGGTCTTTTCCCCTGTTGGCAGAGAAGCAATATCAGTGCTGAAAGGTTTGGAATGAAAGGTCTAGCTTGAAATGTGTCCACAACCTTTTCAAAGAATATGATCCTGTGACCCTGACCTTTGACCTTGTGACCTCAACATCTATAGGATTCTTCTCCCACTTAGTAGGTGAGCTATATGTGAAAGATCAAAGAATTGGGATGAAAAGTTTGGCTTAAAATGCATCCACAGGCTTTTCAAAGAAGTTGGCTTTGTCACCTTAACCTTTGACCTCAAAGTAATTATGGTTCTTCCCCTGTTGGTAGGTGAGTTGTATGTGAAAGATGTAAGGTTTGGGATGAAAATTTTGGCTAAAAGAATTATTTCTGGGGGGTGCAAACACACCCCATAATTTCGAGAATATAGGTCGCAGTGACCTAATTTCAGGTTTGCAAGGAGATCTTTTTAGAACCTCTAAGACTGTATAGGGTTCATGGCCCTAACCCCTACGTTTATGATTTGTGCCCTGCTAACGGACGGCCGGACGGACAGACAGACGGAAGGACGACGGACAAAGACCCATCGCTATAGCCCAGCATGACTGAAAGTCAGCTGAGCTAAAAACTGGTAAAAAAAGGTGTAGTAAACTCCGGATCCTCCTTTAAAAAAAATTTTTTTTCCTCCCTACCTGATGATTTTTTGGGGACCAATGTTAGCCCCAACACAAACATTTTTAAGGATGGCCTTAGATACATGTTTATATCTGCAACAGAATATTTTGATTGTTAGCAATAATTAAAATGCATATTCTGATAAATGACTTAATTAGAAGACCCCCTTAGAAATTCACAGGCTAAATCACCACATCTACAACAAGTGCTGGTCACTTACCCATTTCTATCAGGGCCATCACAACATCACTCAACATCGCTTCTGTCCTCCCAGATAACTCACAAAATGCTCTGGCACTCCGCCCAAGTTCAACCAAATCTGAAACACCAAAAGAATTTCTCTGAAATTTGAATGCATCGAACTGATTTCAAACAGATTGTGAACTTTTATCTCAACCATTTTACAGACTAGTGAAACCCGATAAAAAGAAAGGACACAAAATTGATTTTGCCTCTGCTAGGAGGGTATGCCTTCATTCGCGTTTGTCTGATTGTTCACAATTTAACTCAGACAATCACAATCAGAATCTTATGAAATTTTCAGAGCATTTCAGGAACAGGCCAATAAAGAATTGATTAGATTTTGGTGTGGATCAGGCACTTGATCCAAATCATGGAAGTCATCAAGGAATAGAGCAAATACGAGTGACTGAAGATAAATACAAATACAAATACAGAACATCAAATATGAATACAATTACAAATACGCAAATATATTGGTAATGCAGAAAATTTATTTATTTTCATTACCATAAATATTCATTACGTCTCAAGGAGAAAGGAAACACTTGACTTGATGCTGTCTTTTGGGTTGTTCAGAAGTTAGGTGGTAGTAATTTTTTTTAAATTATGGCAGATATGAGTATGTATTTATACATATGTATCTGTACAGTATTTGATCAAATACATCACGTATTGAGATGTAATACAAATACAAATATTATCATTCTGAAAAAAAAAAAAATACAAATACATACTTTGACTGTTTTTAAATACAAATACAAATACATATTTGACCCAAACCCTGGCCATCAAATCATACTTTAGAAGTAGATGTTTCTGACGGAAGCTACCTGGATTGTGTGTGTGTGTGCATTTTGAATACCAAACCAATGTTTGTGGAATTTACTCGGTTCTTCTGATCAGAGATTGGTTTAATTAGTTAGTAAAGCTAAGTTCACTTGACCCACCATGAAATTTACAGTTGACATGAAATTTATAATTAAACTACGAAGTTATATTAGCAGTAATTGCCCTTATATAAGAAGAATAATCCCAGAACACGATCACTATTGTCCAAACTGCTCTACTTACATTATGGGCTTCCAATGTACTTTTTGTTCTAGAGGCGTCCAAAAGAACAGCAAGGGCTAACAGTGTGATGAATGCCAGGAATGATGTCATATCAAATAGGCATTGACATCACCTTATAAGAGTATCAACAGGTTGTAGATGGAATTGGAACTGGCTGTGTCATAATTGCAAACATAGAGACCACTGCATGTTGAATGAAACTAATGCGTTTGGACTAAGATTACCATCAGGGGTGTCAATACAGGGGGAATGGAGGTATATATCCCCCCTCCCACTTTTTGGCAAGGGGGGGATTGTCAATGTAATCATCCCCACCATTCAGAGAATAAAATATTTATATATTTCAAATGAAATATTTAAATAAATAGAATTACAGACTTTGGTTCTAGTTATGAGTTTACAATGAAATATTTATATCTAAATGGTTTAGAATTAACATATACCTTATTTTTCAAAACCTTATACTTAATTGATATATATCTGATGTGTCACACAGAAAATAAAAGGTATATATATATATATATATATATATATATAAAAACATGTTTGTTTTATCCCAATTTTGACTACCCTCCATGCCTGTCACACCCCCCCCCCCCCCCCCAACCCTTGCGAGTCATCTCCCCACCCTGCGAGTCATCCCCCACCCTTGAAGATAAATTGACGCCACTGATTACCATCACCATTTCTTGGTTCACCCACACCACCCTCTAGATCACCTACACCGCCCCCTAGATCCCTGACACCACCCTCAAACTACAAGAACCTTTATGCATGTACATGTACTGTATATTTATTTAATTTACCAGCGTAAGGACTGGTTAAGCAGTACACTGACTATCACAATGATTTAATCAACTTTGTAGCATGGTTTATATTATATAAAGCTTGAACTTACTCAACTGCAGTCATAAGCAGCGATTCTAGCCTATCAAAATTCCCAAATTTTGAGGAGAAATACCTGGCCAACAGAATTTGAGTAAATAAAGGAAGCACGTCTGAACATCTGCTCAGAGTAGTTCTCAAGGCCTGGGTAGCCATGGCCTTCAGGCTTTTTTTCAAACACACTGCCTGTGCTAGGATGCACTAATAAGTCGACAATGTGTATCACCTCTGATCTGGAAAAGGATACATTTGCTTTGAATTTGATAGTCTTTTATAAAATTTTTTTCTGGATTCTCTGTCATCGTTCAGATTTCAGAAAATATTAAATATATAAAACTATTAAAAAATTAGTTCTCAGTTTTTTTCATTTTAGATGGAATGATTTTTCAGAAAAAAAATCTTTAGATATTTGACATTCTACTGTATCTTGATGTCACCCAGGTGGGAATCTACCACACCTGCAGGCCCTGGGTGTGTAATCAAAAACTAATAATTCCCACTGCTGGGTCAAAACACTGAGGAACCCCCCAAGACACACTAGTTTGTGGGTGATACCAGCTGTTGGCCTTCCCTTTAGGCCTGCTGAGCTCTCAACCAGGGTGGGGTTCAACCATGAAAATCTCACCAACTTGGCTGAGATATGAACTACCGAAAACGAATTCCCGGCTCTGAGTCCTGTGCTCTACTCATGATTCACAGAAGCCAGTATCAGCCAGTACCTGGGTTCCCCGCCTGAGTTTCGGGGTGGCAGCCTCAGTTTACTTTTAAATTAAGCTGTTCAATACAAAGGGTTCTCCATTACGTGATAAATGGTGCCTCATTCTGAGCTATGTAGTAAAATCACCCCCACTAATATCTCATCTTCACGGCTTATTTAGTTGCATGTAGGACTCCTGATCTTGACATCTCAGGTTTGATTCCCAACTCCGACAAGGCGACAACTTCTTAAATTTACTAGTAATTCATGTCAGAATAGATAGAATGAATGTAGGGACATCTTAAGTAGACAGGAGGTAAAAATGAAGAAGTGAGAAACAGTTTATTTATCGGAGTGCTTTGTGCAACAGGGGTCTGACTTACGGTGTAGAGTTAATAAATATTGAATCTCCTGCTACGACGGGGATCTTACCTGCATAACGTAACTCTAACACAAACATTGAGGCTGTCATTGTGACAAAGCTTTTTGGCAGCTACTGACCTACACCAGAACAGTTGTAAATTGACCTGGGTTGCTTATATTCACATGTTAAGTGCACATAAATTTGACAGAATTAAGACTATTGCTGGGCTCGACTTTTTACAGGAACTGACCAGAACCTACTGGAACTGACCGAAACTGAGTTCATATTACCTGAACTGACCAAAACTGACTGCATTTTATCAGAACTTAAGAGAAAATAAAGCACTTGTTAAGTTATTTAAAACATATTTTATAATAACAAAACTTGATGAGTTATAACCAACTGTGATACTGATATCTTACGTGGATCTGCTTAAAATGGTACTTTAACTGACCTGATGAACACACATTTGATCTTACTTTACTTCACTCCAAATTGTTTTTAATAGTAAAATTGCAAAATAGCAGATCAGTCAGCATGGATATACCAGTATCAAAATAATTAAAAAAAAAACAAGCAAAAGACGAACACTTTTATAATACTTCATAATATTCTGTAAATCCATGTATAATGTTATTATAAATTACATGTCTTTGTCAACAACAAATACCTGAAGAGGCAAGTAAACTTAAGATAAGGACCACTGATCTACAGTATCTACCCCTAGCTCTTGTGCTCTCTCCCTTACGGAGATATCCATGGAAAAGGATACATAGCCTACACCACAATATTTGCAGTTATACAGTATCCAGATTATTACAAAGACAGTGAACAACAGCTCATGACTCCTGTTTTAGAATCTATTTCATCTGGACCTATCGATGTTAAGCATCAAGTTGCTGGGTTTTATGATTACAATTTATACCATTATCATTTGAAAAACAAATGTGAAATTCCACTGTAAAGTTAATCATGATCAGTTTAAGTAAGAATTCATTCAAACAGCTTAGGCCTATTTACTCATGACAAATGTATGGAATGCCTTGGACAATTCTGTCCTTATCACCTTGGACTATTAGATTTATTTATCTCTTAGTGTTGCGCATGTAGGCCTACCATATTTGAAATTTAAATTCAGAAATAATAATATGAATGCAAAGGAGAAGTTTTCTCTTTAACATCTTTTTTAAGCATTAATTTTAATACCTGGGCCATCAGGATCAAATCTACAAATACTAAAAATATTCATGTGGGGATGCTGCTATATGTATAGACCTTCCAGTCGATAAAATTTGCCTTTGGTGTCTTTCAGCTGCTGATATATTTTATCATATTTATGATGATTAAGTCAAAATGTCAAAATAAACTGCTTTCTCAAATATTAAATTAAACGTTTCACTCAAGGTTTTGCACAGTATACTGGGGGTTTCCTTGTATAGAGCTGTAGAAAATATGTCTTCTTTTTATTCAGTCAGAACTATACTGACAACCGGTAAAAAGAGCATCACTGATGCCATCAGTGTCAATGAGCAAACGTGTTATTATGTTGTGTTGTTACTGTATTACAATCAGACATGGGGTCTATTACAGTTGTTCTATTACTATTACTATTACTTTCAATTTCTGATATTACTATTACTATTACCACATTTTATCTTCTATTACTATTACTATTACTGGGGTATCTATTACTATTACTATTACTATTACATAAACTGATGGGAAGATTCTAGACTTTGCGCAGCCATGAGTGCTATAAACTAGCACTACAATCACATTTTTATATTATATATTAATATTAGAAGCACCTATATCATCCAGTTACCTACACAATTTTCTTATACTGTGTCTGTCATTAACAATTAGCCTAATGATACTGGAGATCTTAATTATTTCAGCTTCTTTAATTCTGTTTATATATATATATATATATATATATTTTGAAACCTCAATGATTATTGGGGCGTTTCAAGTCGAAATTATAAGATAATTGTATGAACTTTTGAATACATGTAATTTAAAAGCAACCCATTGTAAAGACCCTGGCATATGTAAAATATTGATTTATAATTATATGCATACTTGTACATTTTTTATTATTTTCATATATATTTCACATAAATTTGTTTTATAGTACATACTTCTGTTAAGATTTAATCTTCTTTCGCATAATTAATAAATAAAGTTTTCAGTGTAAATAAAAATGGTGTCCAAAGGAATTATTCATGATTATGTCATATTAATATTTGGTATCAAAGCTGACAATTTAGTCCTTTATGTATGTATCAGGAGAGGAATTTTGGTAGGGCTGTGTCCTGTTTCTACTGTTTACATCAAGATTCTGGACAGATTCTAAACTGGAGACAAAAGTACCCCATCTTCTCAAGTGTATATATGTTCATTTGGATATGATGCCATGTTTTATTTTATCACATAGTACATCTTGAGAGTGAACAGAGAGGTGGTAAACTTTACAATAATGGTAGCATGCATGGCTTTTATTCTTCAGGCATGCCCTTCTTCATCGCAGCAAAACCAGCATAGGATAATTTAGGAATATGGAGAGTGATTTAAATTTATATCAATTTTACAAAACAAATAAAATATTATTTATATCACTTTCACAATTAATTTGGTATTCAACAATCTTATACTTTAAATCTTGTACATAACAGGATCTTATTATTTGATATCAAAATTTCAGATATTAAATAATAAAATATTAACAGTTACTTATATTCTCATATTATATAATCAAATAAATTAATATCTTAAAAAAATTGTTCTATAATTTTCAAAATATAAATTAACATAATTTTAGATACCGAATGAAGGTCTGTAAAATTGGTACTATGAAATAACAAACAAGTATTAAAAGAATTATTTTAAAAGAATATTTATATAAATTAAATAGATAATACATGTGCCTGCAGTATGACTTTATCAAAGTGATTGTAGTACTGGTATAAGTTTATATAGCATTGTAGGCTTCCATACGTTATGGGTAGTGAAAACACCATAAGCTTATCATGAACATTTTGGGTCTGCACTGCAACTACATCTGGTTCCATATTCTGTTTTTCTTAAATGTGTGTTATTGCAATCTGTATGATTAAAATTCAAACTGGCTTGTGAAAATAAATCTAGGTACATTTCAGAATATGCATATGGATTGATGGATGTGAGATAAGATGTACATGTCAATATAATAATACACAATTTATCTGTCTCATAACATCAAACATTCCTCTGTTTATCCATGGTTTACTAATCAAAGGTCAGATTGTGCCAGGTTACCTATTTGGCTGTGACCTGCTCTGTCCAGTACTCTTATGTAATTAGCACCAGTGGTCACCAGCAGTGTGGCAGCTGGCCCATGCTTGCCTCAACAATAGGCACTTCCTGGGCAAGGACAAGAATTGAGTGTGTTCAGCATTATTTCTTGATATGCTTCATGATCAAGGGGCTCACAGGAAGTAATAGAAAGTAATATGTATTACTCTATTACTTTGCCTTCTGTTTCTATTACTATTACTATTACAGCTAAAATTTTTGAGTCTATTACTATTACTATTACTATTACATGGAAAAAGCTGTAATAGTCTATTACTATTACTATTACTTATAACTATTACCCCATGTCTGATAACAATATGTTTCACATTGTCTGAGAATATGGAAATAGAAAATGTAATCTACATGTAATTTAATATATTTTAAAGTCAGTTCCAGGGTTGGCAAGTTTTAGGCAGGAAGGTTTTAACCATAGGTTATAACCTGGTTAAAACTGCCCCGCCTAAAACAGGTTTTAGGCATGTATTAGGCATCAAACATGCCTAAAACCTATATTTGTTTAAATTTTGACTTAAAGATCTATAAAACTACCAAACTGGCTTGGGTGACACAGTGACAAGGCTTTGCTTGGCTTCTGGGAGGTTTCAGGTATAAGTAATACATGATTTATGTTGGCTGGCATCATGTAGTCTTCAAAGAGTCTGTGTAGGTTTCTTGAGCATGAAACAATGTTTGTGTGGCACTAAGTTTCAATGGCCAAGGTAATGTCTTTATAAGAACCTTTTGGTTTGCTGATGAGTGCTCTGCTACCTGGAATGATGCAATAGAGCCTCCAGTATGCCTCTTGTAAGGCAGGGAACCAGAGGCAGAGGCCATGCTTGATTAGACCAGCTAATTACTATTTATCAGGATGATGGGGTCATTAGACCCAATGGTCATAAGTCCCACTGCTGTGTCTTAGTAGATGTTCATGTGAACTTTCATACATGACTAGGATGATGCAATCAAAGCCCTTGCCCTGAAAACTGTTCCTGAGTCAAACTTTTTACTGCCTGATGCAGTCAGGGCCCCTGACCAAGACATGTAGGTTTCTCAGCCCTTTAGGTTGAACACAGCCCCAAAGTGATTATGCATATTCTGTGGTTTGCAACATCTTCACTGCAATATATTTTCACATTTTTCAGTTTTATACTTATTACAGTGTTTCATGAGGATTCCATTTTCAGTCTCATCATACAGTTAACAGAGCATATCCATCATTATAAAGACAATAAGTATGTACACAAAATCTTAAAATTTGACAAAGGATGACCTAGCTAGGAGAATAAACATCCAGTTGATGTTCTTGTTCATTATCAGATAATGTAAGATATTATCATATTTTTAGTTTTTGGCTAGCATAAAAGATCTGTTATAATTTAAAAGATCAATCTTTTTGCTCTTTGCTATTTGAAGCTACAGGCATACAAAATATACACCAGTATAAGGGACTATTTATCAGTGTAAATGGAACAACTTTAAAAATTCGGGAGAACTTGTTTCGCATAAATCACAAAATTTAGTCCCTTGATTGTGATCAAAATGTTGTATCAAAGTATCTGGTTATAAGCTTACTGTATGAGCATTCTTTTATAAATTGGCAGTAATGGTGGTGGGAGACGTCAGAACATGATTTAGGGATACAAGCTAAAACTGTCTGAGAAATGTGTTCATATGGAACACCTGAAGTAGTGTTGTATTAATTTTTTGCTTTTTTTTTGTGTCATGGTTTAATATATTTAGTTTGAATAAAGTGTTCCTCACTTTAAATTTGTTGAGCATATTTCTTTAATGCATTTAGCTGTGTAACAATAAAACTGCAAGTCATAGGTGAAGGTATGTAAGGTTTTAGGCAGTTAAAGGCAGTTTTAGGCAGGTTATAACCTATTTTAGGCAGTTAAAGGCAGGTTTTAGGCTCTGCCCTGCCGAAAACAGGTTTTGGGCAGCCTAAAACCCAACCCTGGTCAGTTCCGGTAAAAGAGGACAGTTTCAGTAAAAAGTCGAACCGCTATTGCTTAGCAACTTCACAGTTGATTTGTTACCACAGTTGATTTGTTTCCAAAGAAAAATGGTGATGAAGTGACTGTAAGGATACGTCGGGCGCATCTTGGCCTGGCATGGTCTTATAATCAGCAATTCAAATGCATAGGGAATGACAGAAAAACAGATTATTGAATGACAGAAGAGTAAAATATGGCTGGGATGTTAGTTACTGCAAAAAAAGTGATTACACTCTGCAAGGTTAAGATTTTTAAGAGTTCTTTAGAGAGTCTAAAGTTCCTTTATCGACTTATTTCTCTGTATGGCAACAGTGGACGTAAATTTTAATTATCTATAAATACTTGAATAACACCTGTATGTTCTGAAATAAAGGACATATATTCAAATGGGATGCCGTGAGGGAGTTGTTTACGATAAGTGGTGATGTAAATAGCCCTGAATACCATGGTGGCCAATTGGCCATGCTGTGCAATGTTTGTATTTAAAAGTACTCTTCTCCTTGCATGGTGTATCCGGAGCCGTTAATTAAAAAGAATCAACAACCAAAGAACAAGCTTTTCAATATTGGTATCTTCGTTTATTTTAATTTTAATCATGATAGATTTACATTTTATCATACAAAAGATACAAAATACTGCTAATAGCATGTTGATGGTTCATAAATTAAATAAATTTGAATATATATATACTCACAACTTTGCATCATTTCTGTCAAAGTTTCCAAGGCAGTCTCCTCGGCAGTGGCGAAGCCCACCTCAGAACACAGCGAGCTCACGGCGACCCGCAAGGCTCGGCGCCGACAATGCTCGCTAGGGTTCCTCACTTCTTCTGTCATTCTGTGATGTTTATATGCTTCTGGACATATGAATCATTGACCACTTCCCGGGTTTTGTCTGGAGAAAAGGATATTTGTTATTTAATTATTTGGGTAAAGTTGAGATCGGATTCCAAGTTGTTCCATTTGGAAAACGGCGAGAAATATGCCGCTTGCTGATAGTCATAAAATATGACGCCTGTTAACTATTCTGTTACACCGGGGATAATGACAAAGTGGATATATTTATTCATATCCGAATTTAACATTTAAAAGTCGGTATGGAAACTATATATTTTCAATTTCTGCTAATATTACCAAATTAGTATAAAATAATTGTATCCGCCAAAACGAAGCTTTGAGGATACTATGTTTTTGACCGGGTTAACCGGCGCCGCGTTCATTTCCGGAGAACTCTTCTAAGACAAATGGACGGATTTTTCCAAAACTTACACCAATTATCGGGTCACATGTAAACTGGTGCCTGTTCAATAGGCCTTGACCTCTGACCTTTCCTCACTGCCCAGCGTCCGTTTGTGCGTCTGTTTCCAAACAAAAACCCACATATCTCGGGAACCGTTTGACCGATCAGGAAAAAAAAATGTACAAATGTAGCCCTTGGATAGCTTTATAACATACACAAAAAATGGTGGCGCAACCTGCAACCATGTTTGCACAGTGTCCATCCGTTCAGCTGCCTTGGGTTAAAATCAGTCATATCTCTGCAGTGGTTTGACTAATTCACCTGAAATTCGCCATGCGTATACATCCTAGATAGCTTTCTTGATTTTATGACAGGTGGCGCCACCTACATTCACATTCACGCGCTGTAGTCATCCAAGCTCATATCTCGGTAACCGTTTGACCAATCAGGAAAAAAAAAATACACAAATGTAGCCCTTGGATAGCTTTATAACATACACAAAAATGGTTGCGCCACCTGCAGCCATTTTTGCACAGCGTCCATCTGTTTGTCTGCCTTGGGTTAAAATCACTCATATCTCTACAGTGGTTTGAGTCTTCCACCTGAAATTTTGCATGTGTATACATCTTGGATAGTTTCTCGTTTAAATAACAGGTGGCGCCACCTACAATCAAGTTTACGTGCCAGACATCCATTCTAATATCTAACACATGTAACTCTATTTCCCCTTGCCACACAATCCATGCCCCACTTCACCCGTCCTACTCGGATTTTGGCAGATACTTGTACTCGCTTGTCGACTACCCGTATTGTAGTTGATATATAATATTGATATAATAAATTCCATAACCAAAGGTCATATAATAAACTAACCGATATCACTGATTTTGCATTAACTTCTTCAAAATAATATTATTTCACCTAAAAAATATATTTTAATACATAAGTGTAAAACATGAAAGCCTTGACCAAAAGCAGGCATTATCACGTCAATTCATTAATTATTATTATTTTATATTAGAGACTGTTACGTATTGGTTATATCCCAATGAAATGTAATGCAAGCCGTGAGGTTTGCGAGGCTTGTGTCACATGGCAGGCGAGCCGTTTAGGCGATTTAACTATTTTTATTTGTGTTCTCATGGGAATTCCCTCTACTAACGATATCTTAACCACGATGAGTCCGTTCTTGGTTCAGTCGCCAGGGGCTGATATTCATTATTTAGGTAATGGCGGGGGCCTACCAAGGGAGACTATTGACAAAACCTTAAAAAAAGGTCCCAAGGTCCGGAAAGGGGTAAGGGGAGGGGGGGGGGGACAGGCCACAAAACATTTTAAAAAAATGACTTGGCTGAAAAGGGGGAAGAGGTTCTTCTGCCTCTGGTGGCCACTGAACACGGATGGATAGCTGCAGTAGAAGTAAAGATTAAAAACTTTCTGTTTATCTGCATGGGATAAAGTGCTGCTTGAAATGACCATCTTTTAGGGCATAGAACTAAAAGGACCACAAAGGTATTTGCAAACGAGGCTCTTAGAAAGCTATTTTTTATAATTTAATGTCATTCCATAACTGCAGTATTTTTTTTTTAATATTTATGGTCATTGCATTTTTTTAATACTATTGTAAGCATTTACAAATTATAATATTTTAATGAGGGTATTCAAAGACCTGATCATGAATTATTATTAATTTATACATGTATATATATGCGAATGTGAATCCTAACCATTCAAACACAAGGCATGCTGTTTTAATGCATCTTTATCTTACTGCATGGTATATAACGAACAAAAGGAACTATTTTGTTATAAGTGCTTCTGTTATCAAAAACACAGAAACAGATGTAGGACTTCTCCAATAGATAAAATAAAACAACACATCAATTTAAGTTTTTTAAACAAAAAATGGCCGAAAGGTGGAATGGTTGTTATTATTAAGCCGAAACATGCTAAACTGCCAGTCCCCGGAACTTTTTGTTTTTGTTCTTCCCTTAATTGTTGCTGTTGCTGCTGTTCTTCTTGTTTTTGTTCTTCTTGTTCTTCTGATTCTTGTTCTTGTTCTACTTGTTCTTCTTGTTCTTCTTGTTCTTGTTCTTCTTGTTCTTTTTCTTCTTGTTCTTCTTATTCTTGTTCTTCTTGTTCTTCTTATTCTTGTTCTTGTTCTTCTTGTTCTTCTTGTTCTTCTTATTCTTGTTCTTGTTCTTTTTGATCTTTTTCTTCTTGTTCTTCTTGTTCTTGTTCTTCTTGTTCTTTTTCTTCTTGTTCTTCTTATTCTTGTTCTTCTTGTTCTTCTTATTCTTGTTCTTCTTGTTCTTCTTGTTCTTCTTATTCTTGTTCTTGTTCTTCTTGTTCTTCTTGTTCTTCTTATTCTTGTTCTTGTTCTTTTTGATCTTTTTCTTCTTGTTCTTCTTGTTCTTGTTCTTCTTGTTCTTTTTCTTCTTGTTCTTCTTATTCTTGTTCTTTTTGTTCTTTTTCTTCTTGTTCTTCTTATTCTTGTTCTTCTTGTTCTTGTTCATCTTATTCTTGCTCTTTTTCTTCTTGTTCTTCTTATTCTTGTTCTTCTTGTTCTTGTTCATCTTATTCTTGCTCTTTTTCTTCTTCTTATTCTTGTTCTTGTTCTTCTTGTTCTTCTTATTCTTGTTCTTGTTCTTCTTGTTCTTCTTGTTCTTTTTCTTCTTGTTCTTCTTATTCTTGTTCTTCTTGTTCTTTTTCTTCTTGTTCTTCTTATTCTTGTTCTTCTTGTTCTTGTTCATCTTATTCTTGCTCTTTTTCTTCTTGTTCTTCTTGTTCTTGTTCTTCTTGTTCTTTTTCTTCTTGTTCTTCTTATTCTTGTTCTTTTTGTTCTTTTTCTTTTTGATCTTTTTCTTCTTGTTCTTCTTGTTCTTGTTCTTCTTGTTCTTTTTCTTCTTGTTCTTCTTATTCTTGTTCTTCTTGTTCTTGTTCATCTTATTCTTGCTCTTTTTCTTCTTCTTATTCTTGTTCTTGTTCTTCTTGTTCTTCTTATTCTTGTTCTTGTTCTTCTTGTTCTTCTTGTTCTTCTTGTTCTTCTTATTCTTGTTCTTGTTCTTCTTGTTCTTCTTGTTCTTCTTATTCTTGTTCTTGTTCTTTTTGATCTTTTTCTTCTTGTTCTTCTTGTTCTTGTTCTTCTTGTTCTTTTTCTTCTTGTTCTTCTTATTCTTGTTCTTCTTGTTCTTTTTCTTCTTGTTCTTCTTATTCTTGTTCTTCTTGTTCTTGTTCATCTTATTCTTGCTCTTTTTCTTCTTGTTCTTCTTGTTCTTGTTCTTTTTGATCTTTTTCTTCTTGTTCTTCTTGTTCTTGTTCTTCTTGTTCTTTTTCTTCTTGTTCTTCCTATTCTTGTTCTTCTTGTTCTTGTTCATCTTATTCTTGCTCTTTTTCTTCTTCTTATTCTTGTTCTTGTTCTTCTTGTTCTTCTTGTTCTTCTTGTTCTTCTTGTTCTTCTTATTCTTCTTATTCTTGTTCTTGTTCTTCTTGTTCTTCTTGTTCTTCTTGTTCTTCTTATTCTTGTCCTTGTTCTTCTTGTTCTTCTTGTTCTTCTTATTCTTGTTCTTGTTCTTTTTGATCTTTTTCTTCTTGTTCTTCTTGTTCTTGTTCTTCTTGTTCTTTTTCTTCTTGTTCTTCTTATTCTTGTTCTTGTTCTTCTTGTTCTTCTTGTTCTTGTTCTTCTTGTTCTTGTTCTTCTTGTTCTTCTTATTCTTGTTCTTGTATTTCTTGTTCTTCTTGTTCTTCTTATTCTTGTTCTTGTTCTTCTTGTTCTTCTTGTTCTTCTTATTCTTGTTCTTGTTCTTTTTGATCTTTTTCTTCTTGTTCTTCTTGTTCTTGTTCTTCTTGCTCTTTTTCTTCTTCTTATTCTTATTCTTGTTCTTCTTGTTCTTCTTATTCTTGTTCTTGTTCTTCTTGTTCTTCTTGTTCTTCTTATTCTTGTTCTTCTTCTTCTTGTTCTTTTTCTTCTTGTTCTTCTTATTCTTGTTCTTCTTGTTCTTGTTCATCTTATTCTTGCTCTTTTTCTTCTTCTTATTCTTGTTCTTGTTCTTCTTGTTCTTCTTCTTCTTGTTCTTCTTGTTCTTTTTCTTCTTGTTCTTCTTATTCTTGTTCTTGTTCTTCTTGTTCTTCTTGTTCTTCTTATTCTTGTTCTTGTTCTTCTTGTTCTTTTTCTTCTTGTTCTTCTTATTCTTGTTCTTCTTGTTCTTGTTCATCTTATTCTTGCTCTTTTTCTTCTTCTTATTCTTGTTCTTGTTCTTCTTGTTCTTCTTGTTCTTCTTGTTCTTCTTATTCTTCTTATTCTTGTTCTTGTTCTTCTTGTTCTTCTTGTTCTTCTTATTCTTGTCCTTGTTCTTCTTGTTCTTCTTGTTCTTCTTATTCTTGTCCTTGTTCTTTTTGATCTTTTTCTTCTTGTTCTTCTTATTCTTGTTCTTGTTCTTCTTGTTCTTTTTCTTCTTGTTCTTCTTATTCTTGTTCTTCTTGTTCTTGTTCATCTTATTCTTGCTCTTTTTTTTCTTCTTATTCTTGTTCTTGTTCTTCTTGTTCTTCTTGTTCTTCTTGTTCTTCTTGTTCTTCTTGTTCTTGTTCTTCTTGTTCTTCTTGTTCTTATTCTTGTTCTTTTTCTTCTTGTTCTTCTTGTTCTTCTCGTTCTTCTTATTCTTCTTGTTCTTCTTGTTCTTCTTATTCTTGTTCTTGTTCTACTTGTTCTTCTTATTCTTGTTCTTAATCTTCTTGTTCTTCTTGTTCTTTTTCTTCTTGTTCTTCTTATTCTTGTTCTTTTTCTTCTTGTTCTTCTTGTTCTTCTTGTTCTTCTTATTCTTCTTATTCTTGTTCTTCGTCTTATTCTTGTTCTTTTTCTTCTTGTTCTTCTTGTTCTTGTTCTTCTTGTTCTTGTTCTTCTTGTTCTTGTTCTTCTTGTTCTTTTTCTTCTTGTTTTTCTTATTCTTGTTCTTGTTCTTCTTGTTTTTCTCGTTCTTCTTCTTCTTCTTCTTCTTCTTCTCGTTCTTTTTCTTCTTGTTCTTCTTGTTCTTCTTGTTCTTGTTCTTCTTGTTCTTGTTCTTCTTGTTCTTGTTCTTTTTCTTGTTCTTGTTCTTCTTATTATTATTATCATTTTTATTATTAAAAACAGCAAAAATCAACTTTAGACAATGACAAAACCTTTGCGATTCATAAACGAATTACTCGAAAATGTATTACGAATTGAGCATTGAACCAGGACCTGTGCATGACCGGTGCTGCCACCTGATGACAAAACATGAAACAACAACAGCGACCCCTTTCATTTTGGGTTTTCTCCGGTTCTTTTGTTGACAGTACGTGAGACCTATATTTCACGGCGTACTCGCCGTTTATATCATACGTTACATCATGAAAATGTATTGTAAAATCCTTGACCAGAGGTAATTCCTTACAAGATCCAACCTGTCCAAAAAAATCGCCCATAGCCAGGAGCGGAGACAAGAATTAAGAATGGGGGGGGGGGAGGGGCGGGGGGGGGGGGGGGGGGGGGGTCACAATGCGAGGCCGCAAAGCGGTTGAGCCGAGGCGCGAACCGCCCGAGGTGGGACGTGTAGAAATTTGAGAAACTTTGTGTTTAAAAGTTAGGTGCTAATCGTGCAATGTGGGGTAGCTTTTATGCATTATAAAGCAAGACATACATTGTAACTTTTCTATACACTTGGGTCTTTAATTTTCATTATGTATACTCTGAGTTTTTTCCAAAGACTTTTGTAGTTAGGTGGAAAAAAGGGGTGGGGGGGGGGGGGCCTGCGCCCTCCCCCCCCCCCCCCCCCCCCCCCCCGAACCGCTCCTGATGACTTTATTTAATAAGCAGTGCCCTCATGCAGGACCTATTGCGTCCAAGTTATTTTAATCGGGTACTCGCGTCCGAGTTATTTTAATCGGGTACTCGCGTCCGAGTTATTTTACTCATGCAAGCCTTCATTTTGGACATCCATATCAATACTATTTCGATAAGTTTCCATATGGATATTAATTATACCTTTGAATCTAATCTGTTTCTGAACACTATAAATATCGTATTCTTCAACAATAAATTATCACGGGAATCCTTCACACACCTTACCACTTTGAATGTAAACTCGCATTTTAACTTCATGCATACACTCCTTAAGCAGCGGCTATTACTGCAGTCTTTCTATGCACGCAGATCTGCAGATCTCCTTAGCTTTAACCGCTGCTTTATTCAGCAAGTTTTTTTCGGGGTCTCGTCACCAGGGCTGGCACAGGGCCAATAATCAGACGAAAGAGAGCGGGTTATCGCCGGTATAAAACTTGGAGTTGGATGCACAGTGCGATATCACGCTCTGGTCTGTTTACAATTCTTCGTCCTGTACTAGCCCTGGTGGTGAGCCCCGGATATTGCTATACAAACGAGCAGTTAGAGCGAAGGAGTTATAGAATGACTGCAGTGCATAACCGCTTGGTAAGGAGTGTATATACTTCATATATGACAGAAGCATTGTTGTATACTAAAGAAAGTTCAATTTATATATATATTCTCTTGAAGAGTGTCACCATGGAAATACTCGAGTCGGAAATTTGCTACTGATTTTAGCTCTAACTTCAATTTTATGATGCATAAACTTAAATGTGCACTTTCATAACTGAATAAAACATTGAACGAATACATGGGATAAACATATAAAGTTTCACTTAATATATAAATGTACAAACAGTCTGAACAAATTTGTTTTACTGGGATACACAAAGAAACTCCCAATTAACACCATTATATATAATTCACGAGGAACTTCAATAAATAGTGTTCTCCTAAGGCACAACTAAATATAGTCAGTGTCCAGGGCGCAATGAAAGTTCAGCCTGCCGCTGTACGACTGAAAGTGCAGCCCATCTCCCCATCAAATCTGCTGGCCCGGTTAATTACAACTGTAAAATCAAGCATGATGGCTGCAATAGCCTTTAGGTATACCGTTGTACGTGTTAGTATTATAAAACGACCTCGGGCTTACATGTCTATTTGGCAAACGTACGGTATACTACCTTTGGCAAATGTACGGTATATGCAAACAGGTCTGGTACGTACTCCTGCAGACGTGACGTGCAAATATTTGTCCTGAAGGTGTCGCTAATGTTTTATTACCACAATGGCCTTGACATATGGGGTTTAAGAAATGTACCCGAGTATATGTCACATCAATGTAAAATATACTGTGTGCGAACAAATTACATTGTACATAACACAAGATGTTTGGGTATATTGATTGAATTTCATTATAAAATGTTACTTTAAAACTCGCTGATATGCCGGATATAGGTCTACCTTGGAATACCTGTTGACCACTGCATACCGTGGGCCATTAATAGTTTCCGTTCTGTCTTTGTCATTATTATGCCTTTTCCCTGTCTTTATCCTGCTTTCATTCTGTTTTTCTTCTGTTCTCAGTCTGGTTTTCTTCTGTCTTCAATCTGTCTTTTCTTTTTAATCTGTCTTTTCTTTTTAATTCTTTATTCATCCTGTCTTCGTCTGTCTTCATCCTGTTTTTCCTTCCGGCTTCATTCTTTCTTTCTTCTGTCTTTATTCAGTCTCCATTCTTTCTTTATTTTGCCTTAAAATTTTCTTCATTCTTTCTTCATGGTGCATGTCGTTCAACTGATATCATTCTGACTTCATTCTGTCTTTCGTCTGTCTCCTCTCTGTGTCTATATATTTTCTTCACTTTTTCTTATTTATTCATTCATGCCGACTTTCATTTGTCTTCATTCTGTTTTTCTTCTACCTGTCTGTATGTCTGTCTCTCCTTCATCTCTATATCGTCTCTCTTTCTCGATCTCTTGCCATATATCGATAGTGATTACCACTGAGAACGGAAGGGAAATATGTTTAAATCGCTGTAAACCGGAATTTATAACGGTTCAAAATCAATATGAAATATTAATTTAATTCTTTTTTCTTCTTTGAGTTTGGTGAGTTAAACTATTAATAAAAGAAGGTGTTTTTATGGAAACGGTTCGACTAACATGAACAGAATAAAAGTAAAAAGAACAAAATTTATACTATAGAGTTGAACAATTAATGAACTTGGCCTTAAAACATATGAAAAGTCAAAATTAGTATTGTTAACAACACAATACTCGTATACACATCACGAAACCAGCTACACAAAAGGGACGTGATCAATACTTCACGTCCTCAAGCACCCGTGCATCTTTAGAATTACGTACAGAAGTAGTCATGTACATCAATACTGAATTGTATCCTAGCATTAATTATGTAACACATAATTAATACTCCGGGCTAACGCAGAGGGAGAGAGAGCAGTCGGCATCAATAGTGGTGGTCAAGTTAACAAACACGTCTTTCATATGTACTAGCACACGTATTTCGCCCGATGATCTTCCATATACAGTCAAATTAATTGAGATGAACAGAAGGTCGCTATGGGGCAAGTGTTTTTTTTTATAGTTTGAAAAAATGATAAAAATTTCTTCGATATACCAACCCATACTCGAAGATTCAATGTCACTCGGCGCATACAGATGTCGCCAGTTTGGTGTGAAGGTTCCTTATGTGTTCAGAGTAAGATTTTATTGTGTGTGGGGGGGGGGGGGGGGGGGCGGGGGGGGGCGGGGGGGGGGGGCATTTTTATTAAACATATACTTTGCCTAACTCTTTTAATTTTGACCTTTCTTTTGATTATAACACACTAATATGTGGATGGTACTCTCTGTTGCAGAAGGAAGACAGGTTATCATAAGATGATAAAGCATGTATCCCCAAAGGTCTGCTTGAGCAGTTCAAAGAATATCGATAAAAGAGTCTTATAAAATTAAAGTCTTAAAATGCACATAAATTGACTCCTGCAGCCCGTAAATGTCGTGAGTACACTGAGATGCTTACTTAAACCATACAGAACCCGGCCGTGATCCAACTCAGAAGCGGACCCAGGGGAGGGGTCCAGGGGGTTCGGACCCCCCCCCCCCTTCTTTCCGAATCGTGCGACATTTTTTCAGGATTTGTCCTCCTGGGCTGGACCCCTCCTTTTCCTCATCCTAGATCAGCCTCTGCAACTCAATTAACCTCTAAATGCAGAGTCCTTCAGAGAAAATCAGTCCATATAAATGGGGATACCAAAACGGTACAGGCTTCATTAAAACAGATGATGATACAGAGGTCTCTCAGCTTCTTACCAGTCAGTATATTAGTGCAAGGACATCAGCACATGCACAAAGACACGTCAACATTCCTAGTAATATGCCAGTAAATTCGCAGCAAACTAAGCATAAAAAATTATGCAGCTTTAGTTTTAAGTAGAATCTGACACATTTATTTTGAATTTAATAAATTTTTCATAAAAACATGAAAGAAACAGGGAAATTTTGACTGTATAAGAATACTCTCTTTTCTGAAAGGTCAATTTCACATGTTGGTATATATAAATTGTTTGGGTATATATATATATGTATATATATATATATAGTATATGCCATGTTTTCTTAATGAGACCACGGATGGTACCAAACGACGAATAATTTGGGCCTTTTAGGTTTCGGGTTTTATTTTACCTCTTCTTTTAACAATATATGGTGGATATACATGCATGTATATATATATATATATATATATATATATATATATATATATATATATATATATAAGAGAATGAGAAGAGAAATGAAGAGAAGAGAAGAGAAGAGAAAAGAAGAGAAGAAAGAAAAATAGAGAATATGTAAGTCCGTATACGGCCCACTGAAATCCTTATGTCGCGTATACTGCATTTGATCTGGCGTACTCTCTGGCTAACAGCCGGAAAAGAGAGATGGTAAAAGTTCATCTTTGGTCCGTTTACTTTCAAAAAGACATTATTTAACTGATGAAACGTATCTTAAAGTGCGCCACATAACGACAAATCAATGCGTATTACCAAATTTACACCACAGCCAGTTTACATTTACTTACGTTATGATAAATTAAACATTTAACATGCCTATAAGCTTTTGGGTGGTAGACTGTAACAGGAATAATCCGCAGTATAGGACAAATGTGTGTGTGTGTGTTTACTGTATTTGCTTCCAGGAGTTACTACCGTATCCTATTATTATTCTGCCATTATATATGTATGTGGTAAGTTGCCATCGACCGATTGCTTGTCAACTGTATTAATATCATGTTGGAAGGCTGTTTGCTAATCAGAAATACCCACTAGCAATGTATTCCCATACATATCCGGGAATGCGTTAAGCTCTGCATGACAGACCGGCTGGGTCATTTTATTTATATGCATTGTGTGGTGTTGTGTTTGGTGTTATATGTATACACGTAAACCTCACGTCGCCGCTTCGCCACGGCTCTTAACTTGCTTTGCAAGGCACGACTTGGGCAGATCGACCATTTGGCTTAAGGTATAGATCTATTGTATTACCACCAACGCTCCCGGGTATATAACGGTCCCAGGACCGGTTACCTGTACTCAGGAACGAGGCTGAAGGCAGGTACGCTCGTGAGGAGACGGGTGAAGCGAGGTTGAATGAAATTGACAAGAAATACCAGAGGTAATGTTGATTTCCCTTGCTGATTTCACATTCCATGATGGTATTATATTTAATCAGCCCATATTGTCATTTTAGCCCTCTTGGGAAAGAAAAATTATCGAACATTTTAAACAGTCACTGAACACCGACATGAAACTGATTGATATCCGGGCCCCTAGCAACCAATATACGTGTGGCCCTATAACTGTACACATAAATATGGTATCTTATAATTATTGACAAAGTTTTAGACCAAATAAAATTAGGATTTAACAACAAAATCAAGCTTATATTTGTTACACATATATTTAAATGTTAAAATGGTGATTATTTATTTCATAAAGGTATATTAATAATCATTATGCAGAGGCGGATCCAGGATTTAGGAAAAGGGGGGGGGGGGGGGGTCCAACCCAGGAGGACTAATGAAAATCCTAAAAAAAAGGTCATCAGGTCCGAAAAAGGGGGGGTCCAGGCCGCAAAATTTCGTCTAAAACCCTTTAAAAAATGTTGCTTCGGGTGAAAAAGGGGGGATCCGGATCCCCTGGACCCCCCCCCCCCCCCTGGATCCGCTTCTGTTATGTAGGGGTTGATTATTTATGGATCGAAGCCTTAATATGTACAGTTCGCATACCGCTGTGTGCTTGCATTATCTAGTAACGGGAAACGTTTGCGGGACAGTGAGTTTTGTGTGCTTGTTAAGCGATATTGATCAGTGTTCTTAATTTACTGTTATAATGAGATTAGGCGGATCGAGAATTGTGGAGAAGGGTGGGTGTGGAGAGGGGTGGGGGGTGGGGGGGGGGGGGGTTAATGGATATTTAGGCAAAAAAAGTAAGCTATAGCTTAAATATTGAAAGGAGTGTCCTGGATTGCCCCACATCCCTGCCCAACGCCCAATCAACCTTGGCCACCCCCCAACACACACACACACACACACACACATTTACCAGACGCTAGGGAAATTAT
The DNA here is from genome assembly GCA_026874595.1 of Sipunculus nudus. Classification (NCBI taxonomy): domain Eukaryota; kingdom Metazoa; phylum Annelida; class Sipuncula; order Golfingiida; family Sipunculidae; genus Sipunculus; species Sipunculus nudus. The sequence continues at coordinate 28,864,147 of CM049319.1, forward strand.
GGTAATCGAATAATTTAAAAAATATGGAAATAACAGTCATGTTTTATTACCGTACATTTTCCTCTGCAACAGTTTATATACATAGAGGTCTATCCCTTATTTCTGAATCTGTCATGAGATAACAAAGATACTGGAGATAAGAACTTTAAACTTTATTTATTTTACATGGATTAAACAACTAGTTATAGTAACTAATAGATAGTGACGTTCGGTAGTCTTTAGAGGTGGAAGAAAACCGTAGGACCCGGAGAAAACCATCGGCCGTGGATGGATTACTACAACCCACTCTCATTGCCACTCCGGGGATCGAACCCGGGTCACCAGGGAAGAGAACCGTGCGTTTTACCCCTCGACTGAACAGGCCCCAATAAAGGCCCCATGACAAGAAATACTGCATCTTAAACTAATGATTAATAAGCTGATTGCAAACATTGGCTTTTTTTTAAACATTCCCAATTGCCATTAATGCTCATGTATTTTTTTTTAATATTAAAAAAAAATAAAAAGAATGTTGAAATTCCAGGCTGATTCTAGGCAGAATCGTAAATTTTCTTGGATCTCCATGTCGTCTGTCTTATGCAAACATACAACTTTTGGAATACAATTTTATTATTGCACGCGTGTGGGCCCTTGGCCCCATCCATCCCGAACCTCAACCCCCCCCCCCCCCCCCCCTTACGCCCTCGGTGTCCTTCAGACCAAAATACGTGACATAGCATGCGTGACATATATATCTACTTGTTTCTTGCGTATGTGTATGTGGCATGGCGTACCCATATCCCCCATCCCAATCCGCCGCCAAGACCACCAGATACAAATGTAAACCTCAGGCTGATTGCATTTAATAATTAATTCCATAGAACAAGAGTCCTCTGTTTAATGTATTAGCAAGAAAGAAATATGTGGACATTTCAGACTACAGTATATAGTATTAATATGAATATGATAATTTTTGAATAACTGTATTCTACATTTGAGTATTAATTTTGATACTTTATTTTATACTTATATTAATGATTTCTTCATTAGTTTGTCCATGCATATATTAAGTGTTATATTACATAAAATTTAATACACATATCAAAGATAAATGTATCATACTCATGAAAGCGACACGACTAAGCACTGTTAATTAACATGTTTGCTGATATCATAACTGTGTATAAAATAAGGCTGTTGTTAGGCATTTAAAGCTGACCAAACATTCTGTCTGATATTTTTTCTTGACTTTAATTGTCTTTATATAGAGATCAGCGTTAATATATGGGTTTATTATACCATCGCCAGGCACATGCGTACCGTGGTTAGTTGGTTGGTCGGGATGGTTGGTGGGCTGGTAGGTTGGTCAGTTTGTATCTTAGCAAATTTACTCCAAAAATTAAGAATGGGTTTTATTAAACCTTTGGACGGTTACGGAAATAAGGAAGGAAGTCCTTTGAAATGTGGATCTCATTTTAATAAGTACAATTTGATTTAAATTAAATGATTTTTTTTATATCGAGAGCACAGGTAACTTCTTTATCCAGTCCAAGGACCATGTTCAATCACTGGTATTAGGGTAAAATGGTACACATGCAGAATACAGAAAGTTTGATCCGGATCCTGGCGGAGGTGTACATGTGGGCTCAGACTACATTTCTAGTATTATAGTATAGCAAAGTTCTTTCCGATCTTTATGCAACACCCCGCGTTTCGTTTTGGCGGAAGGTGAGGGTGGAGGTTGATCGGTGATTTTAGTTAGAGGAAAGATTAATTGAGGTCAAATGATACTGATATATGCTTTCATATACCATCCGGCATAAAATTGGGTACCCTGAAACACGATATTTTTATTTACGGTAATACCGCTTCTGCTTGTCAGCGCCATCTAGTGTTTCAACTGTGAACTATTTAGACTATTGAGGGGGTTTCTGCATTGATTAGCCATATTTTCGTGGCGTGTAGAAGTCAGTCGCCCGAAAGTCTGACCACTTTGTCTGAGGTGGTGTAAACTCATTAAACCGTAAACTATAGGGGTGGCTCCCGTTACCAGGTGAACATGCATGGCGGTGACACTTCTGATATTGCTAGGGAGGGATTGTGTGGACAGCATGTAGAACATTCGAACAAAAACTGAGTTGCCAAGATCACATGTAAACAGTGCGATGAAATGTTTTTCTAGGCTATTGAGTATATATCTGCGCTCTCTTAGGTAGCAACAGGGGGAGGGTGGGTCTGGGGTGGGGTCTTGAGGGTTGGTTTAACGTAAGTACAATACGGAATTTTATTCTTGGTGTTGTAAATTTCAGACCGGCATGGGGCTGCTGAATGAAAAAAAAACTCAGCAGCAATCTATATAGTACACAAGACACAAATCACAATTTGTTCTATAAAAGCCAAATGTTTAAGTAAATCAAATTGGTTTTTTAAGGCACCGTGCGTGGCACTTTTGATAACACCCCCCCCCCCCCAGCCCCAAATATGATAATTAAGCAGAAATAAGATTTTCAGTACAAATTTATCAATTTTGAGCTCCAACCTGCTCGGACATTTCTTTCAATAAAGACGATAAAAAAATTTTCTTAAATTTTTTGTTATCATGTGGCTTTACCGTTTACAGAATAACAAGTGTATTTATATCATGTTTTCCAATAGTCATAGGGAATCTTTATTTGAATTTATAATGGAAAAAAAAAATCGCTCTTCCTCTATAATCTATGAAAAAGGTACTAGCATGAGATACTAGCCTTTCTTGGCCTATTGATTTTACATTTGTTTATAGTTCTAGATCGGCTGTTACATTTGTCCCCTTCTATATAGGTTTCAATCCTCCATACCAGGAAAATTGTGTCTTTTCGGGGTCGATTTCCTTTTCTCTGTGAATCGTCGGTAGTCTCCCTTATTATCGTCTACATATTTGGAGATCGTAACTTCTAATTCGGGCCGACTATCAACCGGTTCACTTTTTAATGGTCGGCCGACCAAGACTGGGCGTTCTGCAGCCTAATGGGAGGGAACTGCATCGCAGCCGTGTATCACTAACAAAGGATTGTCTTTTTCGGGGAATCCTCGCTGCTATGACCCAGCAATCGGGATGGTCACACACGTAAGACCAGCAGGTGCGGTAGTTACCGGGCCTGGTCAACACCAGGCTACGAAATGAGAATAAGCGTGTGTGACCGCCCGGTCACCGGGTGCGAAACCGAAACTGCGTAATTACCCCTGCATTTGAAAATATGCACTTTTATCACCATCATCGGCAAAAGAAATAAATAAGATTAAAAAAAAAAATATATATATATATATATATATATATATATATATATATATATATATATATATATATATGTTTTGTGTCTCGGTCCGTGTTGGATAAGACCAGGAGATCTAAAACTTTGCGGGACATGATCAACTTTTGTTCTTTTTATTGGATGCCCTCTGCTCTGCAACAGACGCACTGGGTTTGATTCCGAGTACAGTTTATAGCGTTGTTTTATCTACGGAGACATTTGCGCTTTCTTCAGGGCCTTCTATAGTAATCAAATTCTTCAAGATCAGACCAAGAAACCAAATTACTTCAGAAGTCGGGACTTTGACTTATTGTTGACATTGGCTGTTGACACAATATGGCAAGGCCGTTAACAGTTGTGTCTGCCACTGTCGCGCTACTCGTAACCGCATATTATAATATTTGTCATGGCGATTCAGACAGCACCCACATATTCCAACGGTCATGCTAGGAGCGAAGTACTGGTGTCCCAACACGAAAGCCTTCAGACGCATCCGGGCCCGCTACCGGATTGCTCTCAAGGGGTTGCGTGTATTTACAGTCTAAGTTCAAGTCTTGCTTTGACGGAAATTATCTTTCGAGATCTCCATAAAAAATGTCACACTTGTACGAACCATTCAAAGCTGAATTGACATAAAGGGGACATTATACGTTAAGAGTGCTTACTATTGCAATTATAAAACAAAGACCATGTATACTGTGTTTAACTGAACCGTAATACAATATAATTAATTTAAAATCAATCAAGTTTGTATATCCCCTGAGATACGGCGAGTTGAAGAAAAGTTCAATATAAATTCAATATTTAATATTCATATCCGTAAGGAAGATGTCAAAGCCTAAAGAATCTGAAACATTCTACCTGAACGGCGGATTCGGAGCCATGTCTGTTAAATCACTCAAATAGAAATGTTTAGGTCTGCATGCATGCATTGTGGGTACCTTATTATTTTAAGAATCCAAACAAATATGAGCTTCTTATAGAAACACGCTTTTTGTACAATTTCTTTCAGCTTTTGTTTTATTGAAATGGTGTGTCGTTTTATGGAACATGTATTAGACCATCATAAATTAAAATATGCTAAAACTGATTACTGTGTTTTCAGGTAGGTACGCTGGGGGGGGGGGGGGGGGGGGGGGTCGGGGAGGAGCGTTGCTTCAGCCCCTAAAGCCCAAGTCTTGATCTACTATAGCTCTTACTATAGCTCAGATTAATTTAATCAACCTATCTTCATAAATGTTTTATATTCATAAATAAACGGTTTAAAATTTCGATCATCTCTCATCATGATTTTTCTTCAGCAAAATGCTCTGCTTTGGTCTTAAAGTCGCTATTCACCTGCCTTATTTATAGAATCTTTGTAAAAACTCTGCATATACATATTAAAGAAGTGAAAGTAATCATAAACATAATCTAGGTAAACATAATCTATTAATCTTTCATGAAAATGAGCCAATGCCATGGGTAAAGGCGGTGTCTTTGTCTATATCCACGTTTATTTATAACATGGGTCGGGGGGGGGGGGGGGGGTGCAAAAATTGCCACCGATCGTAATAGAAAGACGTCCGGCAGAAACATCTGGCTTCAATTCAGAGATTACAGATTTCTGTAAATGACAAATACTGCATTGCTTCACATGCTCTTACGAATATAAACTAGTGATCTTTCAATAACTCGGTTACATGTTTTTATCTGTATGTTAACACTTGCTCAAGTGGCTTGTATACAAGTAGCCTTTAGATAAAATGTTTATACGTCAAAGTGACGTTATAAGACCCATTCCCAGCTGGGGTTTCTTCCTAAATTTTTTTTTTGCTTCCTAATTTTTTCTTTTTTTCCTTCCTAAAATTATTTTTTTTGCTTCCTAAAAGTTTTTTTTTTGCTTCATAAAATTTTTTTTTTATGCTTCCTAAATTTTTTTTTTTTGCTTCCTAAAATTTTTTTTTTGCTTCCTAAAAAATTTTTTTTTTGCTTCATAAAATTTTATTTTATGCCTCCTAAAATTTTTTTTTTTTTACTCCCTAAAATTTTTTTTTTTTGCTTCCTAAAAATTTTTTTTTTGCTTCCTAAAAATTTTTTTTTTGCGAAATTCTATGTCGAGATCTCGAGATGTTATCTCGAGATCACGAGATAAATATTTTTTTTTTCTGTGTCCTAAATCAGCCACCGTACCTCTGCAACAGACGCACTGGGTTTGATTCCGAGTACAGTTTATAGCGTTGTTTTATCTACGGAGACATTTGCGCTTTCTTCAGGGCCTTCTATAGTAATCAAATTCTTCAAGATCAGACCAAGAAACCAAATTACTTCAGAAGTCGGGACTTTGACTTATTGTTGACATTGGCTGTTGACACAATATGGCAAGGCCGTTAACAGTTGTGTCTGCCACTGTCGCGCTACTCGTAACCGCATATTATAATATTTGTCATGGCGATTCAGACAGCACCCACATATTCCAACGGTCATGCTAGGAGCGAAGTACTGGTGTCCCAACACGAAAGCCTTCAGACGCATCCGGGCCCGCTACCGGATTGCTCTCAAGGGGTTGCGTGTATTTACAGTCTAAGTTCAAGTCTTGCTTTGACGGACATTGGTGGAGTGGTGACCTCGCCCTATACAGACCACAGGATTACGTAAATAAATACAGTCTCTTGCTACCAGCAAATAGAGAAAGTGAAAGCCGTCTATATGAATTAAGCTATCCATGCATTTCAATTAGCAAATTTACCGTGGCGACGGACGGCATTGAAAATATTCCAATCGCTACTTTCACTGTGGCTAAACATTTTCTAATCCAGTTTGTGCCCCACGATAGCGACATTTACTTTTATCATACCACAAGACAATATTTGAAAATGGCCCGTCCGTCATGCCCTTGTGCCTTATGAATAATTCATGAAGCCCCAATGTGTGATATGATACAAATTCTTTATTGGAGAGGTATTTCAGAACCGTGGCTGACTATCAATGTATACGTGAAGGGCTTTATTAAATGACATGCTCCGCTGTCAACGAGAGATTTATATGTTAATATAGTTGCTTATACAACCATACACAACCAAATCCCCAAGGCTTGTTTAACCATATTATTCTAAGGAACTATAAAGAATTTGTTTAATCATAAATCAAGGATGTTTACCAAGATTCACAACTAGTACATATACTTCAAGTCAAGCAAACGCATTCCGTATCCCATTACTAGTGGTTGGCTTTATATTCGCGAGGCTGAAATTTCGCGATTTCTCAATTTTGAATGTTTCGCGAGGGTTTCATTTTCGCGATTTCTCCAGAAACTATATCAAATCTTAGGTAAAGCCATACCTGTGTATATTATAAAATGAGAATAATTCATGAGTTTGTGCTATTCTACTTATATAACGATGGTCCCATACACACAGCACAGGTAGTGTAGTTCAAATTCAAGGGAACGTTTACCCTATACCTGCTTGAATGTAATTATTAAATTAATTATTAAATTTCTCACTGTTCTAAACTATTTACATACAAGTATTGGTTTCACTGAACAAGAAGAACATACTCAACTGGCCAATTATTCCCGAGGGTTTCATTTTCGCGATTATTTCCCATTCGCGAATATCGCGAAATTAAAACCCTCGCGAACAAAAAGGCAACCACAGTATATAAGCATATAACACATTTGCCTTTAGAAAAATTGCAACAGATTTGGTAAAAGCCGGACAGGAAATATTTCCAGTCGAAACTTTTTATTTATTTTTTTATTTATTTTATTTTTAAGAATTAGGGTATTTGGTTCTTAAATAACTTTTAGCATTTCCGTGGGCAATCTTAACCCTGCAGTGACGTCACCCAACCTCCTGTTGCAAAATATTGTAAATCTCAATAAAGGCAAAGTATTGTGACAGTGCACGCACAACATTTATTGCCATTTTGTATTAAAGTCTATGACGTCACACTTACACCAGCTGATTGCATCAGCGTTGCTTCTATATTATAGGCTCAATACTCCCGTTACAAAAGACTGGATGATGCAGAACACGTTTACCCATGCATGGACGTGCAGGTCAAAAAGGGAAGTTTTTTTCTCTGTTTGGGATAATGTTTGAGCCAGGTAAACGAGGAATCGGAGTATAATAACCGGCCGCGGTCATGCGTTAGACCAGGGCAATGAGACGTCGGGGGAGAGCTTCGCAGATCTCCTTGACTGCGGGGTGCATACTTCTACAATATTTAAGGCAAAAAAAATTAAAGGTATGGTTCTCAGGCACCGCCCGCGTCAATTTTAACCCCCCCCCCCCCCCGCATCAAACATTTTTATTTTGATTTCATCATTTAAGATGGTAAAATAATACAATTTCGATACGATTTCCTTTGTTATGTAGTGCTTTTACCTGTTTAGCAAGAAGAAACCTGTCATATGAAATTTTATCGAAACATACAAAAAAAGGTCAAAAATAAAATTCCGCCCGCCCGCATTGATTTCTGAAAAAAAAAGTGCCTGAGAACCATACCCTTTTATTTTTTTGGCCTAACCACCATGGTTTACCTGCCTTAAATACCCGCATGTATTACATTTTTTTTTTTTTTGGCATTTGACGCTATACCATGCAATGAACAACATCCTTATAATATAAATCGCTCAATATATCGGCGTTTTACCTCTCAGTTCATTCATTTATATTGACCCGTGTTGGAGTGACAGTATTGCATTTTTATACAGTAAAATGTATTTAAAAAAGAGCTGACGTTGCATGCGGTAGGAGCAGAGCTGCTCTTTAGCTTAAAAAAACTCAGTTATTATATCGGCAGCGTGCCTTAGCGCAAAATAATACCCAAATCATATAAGTGTGTTTGTATTGTTTCTCATTACAGGAGATGTGTTATCTATTTGGTAATTCATTGAAAAGTGCGGAAAGCAGTAGATTATGTTGTCTGTCGACACAAAAACGTTGCTTATATTGCATACTTTGCTTGTGAGGAACTTCACGCAAAATGTTCTGAACAGATTTTGATAAAGTTAGGGTGGTGGAGGGTTTGGGTGACTATAACACCAAAGGAACAATCCGTTTTTTAGGTAACCTAAATCATTATCATCATCATCAACATATATTTAAATTCAAATGAATCTTTTCGATTATGGAAATATTCATTGGAAAGGGAACTGTTATTGTAAACCGATATAGGGAACCTGAAACTGATAGAACACACGAAAATAACACCCTTGAGTAGATATTCAGGTAGGCACCGACTGCAACCTCTTTAGTTATTTCCTATTTTTTTTTATTAATTGCAAGGTATTTTCAGGAAATCTCAGTTTAATTATTTGTCGTCTTCTTTAGCTTACCAGGAGCATAAGGAATAGTTACCAGATGAATTCTGATATTATCAAGACTTCTGGGATTGAGTTTCTATATGCTCTGGTCTATGAGGAATCCAGAAGTCATGACCTGTCCTTAAGACGGTAGCCGTGAATACACGATATATATATATATATTATATTGGACCTGTATGACTGACTCGAGTCATGATACAAGTCATACGGGGGATGTACTGCAACGTCCATCAACCATGTCGCATTGATATCATTTTAACAGTCGATAATCTGCAAATAAGACTATACGAGTCGTGATTTAACACAAAATAATACATGTGAAAACAAAAACCCGACCTAAAATCTGTCTCTATCTTATAAGTTATTTCCTTCGCTTAAAAGTTGGCTGTTGTCCAGTAACCCGTGGAAGCCATGGTTTAATTCACAAACGTGCAGAGGGGTTTACCAATATGTGGTGAGTAAAAAGATATTTTTCTCACACATGGTAAGTGTTGTTAAAAAGTATACTAAAACAACGAACGATTTGTCTTGTTTATGTCTAGTGACAGCGTATTCGTAGGCTATGAGACGTTGTCGAAAATGACGAAAATATTTGCACCCTCATGCAGCGTTTCAGTGCGGTCCTCAATGCTATGATATTCTAGCGCTCGCAATGTCAGAGAGGGGAAAAAGCGCTATTACGACATTAGAGAGATACTCTGGAATCCTATTCAGAATGCACGATTAATCCTACTTGCGTCTTCGCTCTCATTAGTTAAGTTGAAAGTTGAAATAATGCATCGTCATAAAAACGGAATAGGGTATATCCAATTTAATAAAAATATTGATTTTTTACTTTTACTATTACTACTTCTATTAATACTTCTACTACTACTACTACTACTACTACTACTTCTACTTCTACTACTACTACTACTACTACTACTACTAATAATAATAATAATAATAGTAATATAAATAATAATAATTATAATAACCATAATACAATAGATATTCAAATAGCAATAAAATAACCATCTTAATCATAATCATGACCATAATAATTATAATACCAACACAGTAATAATAATACCAAATACTAATGCAACGAATAATATAAATAATAATAATTATAATAATCATAATACAATAAATATTTAAATAACAATATAATAACCATCTTAATCATAATCATGACCATGATAATAATAATACCAACACAATTATAATACCAAATACTAATAAAATAATAATAATTATAACAAAATCAACAACAAAAACCATTGATCTCTATCAACACTTCTATAGTGTTACTGCCATTACTTGTAGGCAATGACAATTAATTAGTTTTCCAGGTAATTAATCTTAGTTAATAAACTAGTATCCTGGGGTGCGCGAAGAAAGGCGAGGCGCCAGAAATTGAAACAGTGGTACTAACTTGCTCACACTCCCAGGTATTGAATCATTAATAACGCCCAGCGGGCAACTTGTAGGGGTCAACGAGTATAAACGCAGGTCGATAATTAATAGGCTGACGTAACCTTGATTAGGTTTTTCTTTTATGCATATTGCATTGAATTAATAATAAGCTTAGGATAATGCAACTGTATACTGAAGGGTTCTGCCAATATGTCAATGCATGATTTGTATACATTAAGTAAAGTTTACGTCCTTTTTGAATGACAACAACCAAGTTTTATATATGTTCAGTCAATGGTTACGACCACCCATATATGCACATGCTGTCGCCATGGTTACGCCTGCCTCCTCACATTACAATTGGCGCCATGGCACCACACGCAGCTTTAAAAATACAAGCTTTGACTAGACAGAAAATAAACTTACATGAACAATAATATGACAGTTTCATTAACGACAGTATTCACTATATATATATATATGTGTGTGTGTTCTCAGTGATTTGAATAACTTTTATTTAATTTAGTCAAGATTTATCCCTCAACCTGAATTGATAAATTAAGCTCAAAGTTAATTTTGGCATTATAAGATCATATATTGAAACTTACATACATATATACTTATTTAGATAGTTACGCACTTCCAAACTATATTAATAGATTAACATACATAAATACATACCCGTACATACATAAACATATACATACTTGAATACGAACATACAAACATAATACATGTATGTATAAATACCTAAATACATATATAGTTTAAATACAGAATTACATATTTACACACACAAATAAATATATACACGGATATATACATAAGTACTTATACGCACTTGCATGCTTATATTAATATGAATATAAACACGAACATTTTTAACCGTAAAATGGAATCCAGCAAGATAAAAAAATTACTGAAACACAAGGATTTTCTTGGATCTGGTTTTTAAAATGTACATTACTTTAGTAACATGTTTGAATAAAAGGTACTGCATTGTACGCGGCCGTTTACACATTTTGCTGTTTTTTATATCTAGATACACTAAAGATCTTCACGTGGGAATTGAATGAATGGCCTCCCTTAAAACCGCAAATTCAGGTATCTTCCACTAATTTCGAGCACTGTTTATGCAAACACAACGAGGGAAACTGGATTACTCTTATCATAAATCAAAAGAATTATCTGCAACATCGATCAAAGCACATACACCACTTAGCAAATTGTATATAAGTGTGTATATACTATAATATACGCATTTGGAAATCCATTAATAATATCCAATTTGACATGGACAGTGCGAATTCGGTGTTACAAGGTACTAATAGGAAAGCTCATCTGTAATAAATCACTGAAATATTCAGGATAAATTCCATCCTGTCAAAATAATGAATACGTTTGGAAATATATGCTACAGTGCATGATAGCAGAAGGAATAACAAAAAGGACATACATTTGTGTGAAATTTTAAGCACCCATTGCTCAATCAATCATAAATAAAGCCGTTTTATTATTTAGCTCTCGAGGTTTATTGCTGAGTAGAGCTAAACACGACCTTATTGAGAGTGATATTTACATGATAAACACAAGACTGTTAATGCTTGGTAGCGACCAAACACAGTCACAGATAGCGTACAAACAAGTCAAATATGGCCGGAATATATAACACACTTGGGCTCCGGGTATATCTATTAGTCCCTAAGATCCTTTTAGCTTCAGGAAATCGATGAGATTAATTGAACTGAGTCAGCAATTTCCGTATTCACAATTCTACGTGTTTGCGCCCTTGACTTCTCGTGCTAAACTAACACCCCAAGCATGTTTTAAATATTGCCATTCTTTCTTCATTAAAATCAACCCCGACTGGACATTAAAGGAACGCTACGTTTAAGTAAACATTTGTCAATTATGTTGATGATGTATTATTGAGAAGAAAATCCGGGCTCTACTAAGGTTCTTATATTTGTAATAATTCAAAATGAATTTAAAAAATATAATTTATATCTAGTCATGGTTTCTCGACTGATCTATATTATAAATATATGTTTCATTTATCAAATCCATATTTTCTATAGGTTGGTCAGAAATACATTGGATCCATAGGCACGAATGTTTAGATGTTGATATTCAGTCCTGTACGGATAATCTAGTCCCGACTTCCTTTCGAATTACTCGGATTGAGTACCTCAGTACTCATTTCAGCACTAAAATTTACAATATTGCAGTTTATTGGCAGACGGTGTAATAATGCACTGTGGTCTCTTCTGCATCTCGTTCCCATGATGTTTTGTTTTCAACAAAGGCGTAGACTTTTTCTCACTCAGAATGTTATTGACGACCTCCTCCTGGAACAAACACACTCCCGGAAGCGCCCCTTAATATATGATCCTGTAAAAGCCAATATATCATAAATATAGTAAGAAAATAGGCAAATTTGCCCGAGTCGTAGTGAAGTTGCTCATTATAAAATATTGATAAATACTGCACGGGTGGGTTTATTACGGTGTACATCACGCACGGTGTAACATGTGATGGAGGATCCCCTGAGGGGTGATCAGGTTTTACCCGGGATCATGTAACTATTAGCTCTACTAGACCTCCACATCTCCCCACCCTTCATTATTCATCCCCCTCTCTATGTATGGCAACATCCCTCCCACGTAGCTGATACAGAATAAAATAACTCAAGGATCAATAAGCGTATAAATATATATATACCGGTCTTCGTGTATATATAAACTACAATTCATGTATAATGATTATGGCTTTACAAGAGAGATAAATAGTAAATAGAGTAAAAATATATATTAATATATATATATATATATATATATATATATATATAAATGTATATATATATATATTATATTATATATATATATATATATATATATATATATATATATATATATTAAGACTGAAGATGTAGTATATTTTATCCATGTTTTATGACACATTTTCAATCGAGAAAGATCTATTTATAAGTCCTATAAACCTGAATATCCTATTAGTCTATCAGAAATGCAAGAGAAAAAAAATCATCGTTGAATATAACGGCAACGTTTGTTTCCTACAGTGCCGGATTATGGCACAGCCGTATAATTGGACAGTCGTTGGAATATTGCTATCTTTGTGCTCACAAAATGTAGACGCCGAGATTTTTAATATATCTTCATTAAAGTTACCCAATGGTTCGCTCAGGCGTAAAGTATCATGGCTAGGGTTGGTGAAGTGCTCCAAATTGTTTGCCTAATGTGTGAATAGCCTGAATCTGTTATGCTTTACGGCCAAATTTTTCAGTGTCATATATGTACATGTTAGTCTTGGGGAATTGTGAGGCTAACAAAAGTGGCTTTGTTATAGATGTATTGGATGTATTGTTGTCCATAACCGGAATATTGTACAGCTCGCATCGCTTGATTGGTAGCAAATTGAAACGGGATCGAATTTGCCTGCCGTACACCGTTTGCCTGCCTAGCTCATTTAGGTACAGTCACGTGCTCCCAACGTCGCTATAGAGACGACCCCTGGCGTGTCACGTCGTCTAGCTTGAGCTAAGCAGCAGTATACATATAACACATACGTGCACACCGTAACAGTCGGACGTATCGTGGTCTTGTAGGTGGTGTAAGATCTCATAAAACCGGTGGGGACAATATACTGGACACCAAGACTACAGAAAGCCATTTCAGGTAAGATTAAAACTTTGTGACAAACTTTTTTTTACACTTGCGCGCCCCGGGATATCTTTAACATAATCAACAGGTAGACCTAGCTATCCACAAAGCGTTATGAACTATAGTATATATGACTGATATACTATGATATACGAGTATAAAAAGTTATATGTTTGCTAGCCTAGCTGAACCAGTGGGTTTTGTAGATTCAATCTATGGTTAGCTGGTGACTGATGATTATTAAATAAAGTATACTTATTAATATATATACTCTTCACACACATATATATATATATATATATATATATATATATATATATATATATTATCTAAATTTTCCCAAAGCCTACCGCTGAGGTTTTCTTGATCATGATTGTGTTTAAAGTCCTTTTAAGAGAGCCGATGGGACCGACTTATAAAGGCGACTTTCCTTTTGCGTATTTTCGCCATGGCACACGGGCTGTCAACTCTGTGAGTGACACTGTTGATAATTAATTAAGCCACGAAGCTTAGCATTCATAAAAGGCCACAGGCAAAAGGAATAAGCGTTTAACTCACGGATGATCAGGTAGACATCAATAGTATGTTTCGTTAAACTGTATTCAGTATCATATTTTTTGCATGACCCGTTTGGTTATATATTTTCCAAACCTTCAGCAATAGTGCACAGTTATATTGAGCCATTTACATTAGTTATTGGTCACATATTAGCATGTAGCATGTGTTTTGCTGATGATCGGCAGTAAATTATGAGATTGAAAAAAATGTCCATACCAGATTATCTCAATGCACACATCCTGCTACAATTTAACATTAAGTATAGCTGTATATATAGGATAACAGTTACTGCAAAAAACTGAATTACAAAGATCCTGTCACCAGGGTGTGATGACGTCATTCAGCATCCGGTCCATGACCTTCAATGATTATAACGATTCTATTAACATATGCATATAAATTTATTTAAAATGTTACATATGTGGATATTAGATTATTGTATTTGATACATGGGTAACGGTTAATTTAGGACAAATATTGATAAAATTATGAAGCTTATAGTTGATTGATATTTGTAATTGAATCAGATGGGGCCTTTATAATTGACAATTCACAACGTGCACATTGGCGAGGTATAACGTACGACCAAATTTAAAAGTATGCTCTCATAAATTAATGTTATGAAAACTGTTACATTATGTATTCAATCTTTGCCTTGATTTGAAAAAGCAGAAAAATAAGCTGCTGCATAAAACTCGAGGCTGGGAACCTATTTATACCTCCGCAAGGTGGCAAGTGTTGCATTTTCCCCTTGGAAATGTGAGTTGGTTTGTCTGTTACCAACTTTACAAAAAACGTTATCAACGGATTTTGATGAAATTTTGAGTAGGATAAGGGTAACACCCATGGAACAGTCCATTTAATTCTGTAGGAAATCTGGTTCACCATGATATATCTTAATTCAAAGGATTTATTCTTTGTGGTGCCATTCATTGGTATTACTGGGTGGTTTTGTACTTGAGCTATTGCACCAGTGAACCTCACCAGGTTATGTGCAGGGCACACCCGAACACAGGAAGGTTAAGAGCACAGGGAATGAAGACACTGGCGGCCCCTGGTTATATACTAGAGAAGCAGATCCAGGGGGATCCATTCCCTTTTTTCCAGCCGTGGCAACCTTTTTTGGGGATTTCAGACGAATTTTTGCAGCCTGGAACTCCCCCCCCCCCCTTTGCAGACCGGGGAACCTCTTTTTAGGTTTTGTCATAAATCCTCGACCCCTCCCTTTCCTCAATCCTGGATCCGCCCCTCTACTGTATAATGTTTGTGAACAATTTTCTTAGATCCTTTTTAATGCCTTTTAGATAATATTCTGCAAGTCTTATTTCTGTTTTCACACTCTAAATTCATAATCAGCTGTATGGGGGACATAGTAGTCATAAAGTTAAACCTCTGTGCCCCGTGCTGCGATATTTCATATACTTATGCAGGTACCGTTGCTTTATGGCACGGTGCATGCGGAGCTATTAAACAATATAATACATCAATCAATAATAAGTGCTTGTGATTTTTATATAATTATCATCTTACGTGCGTGCAAGTGCTTAATAAAAAACGTATGTCCTCTATCAGTGTAACATTCCTATTGTACAGTTCAGTTGATAGATAAAAGCTTGCATTACTCAGAGATAAAAAAATCTAGGTCGCTCGTATGATAAGATGCTGTATAACTGCTAAGTAAAATTATTTGGCCATGATATGTCATGATACTCCGCAATTAGCTCGTTCCCGGATACCTTGGCCGATTGGCAACCACGTGGGGTAAGTTGCTATGGGAACTTGCGAATGGAGAAAGGTAAACATACTGTATAGTTACGGCGAGTTTCTTATCACAGGAGGTACGTATTATTATTGTCATCTTTGATTTCTTTCAATTTCTACGATTAATTATTAATTGACTAATTATCCGCTGACTGATTATGTTTTAGGCCTTTGGCCACATGAGGTGAGTGCCGGCTTTGTTACACAATTGATCCGTTAAGCTATAGCAGAATTGGCAAAATTCAATCCAAAAGTGGGTTTAAATCCTTAATAATTGACCCGATAAAGATTATATTTTAAAGCTTGTTCATTGTTCGTTCTAATAAAATGCATAATTTTTCAAAACTTTTTATCTATTTTCACATAAAACTTTAACAACATTTTGAAAAATAATCTGAGTTTTTGCCAATGATGCTTCATTAATAACGCATCCACTGCTGTTGGTTTGACAGTTATATCATACGGAATTCGTGGATCGTTTTTTTTTTTGTTCAAATTAAGTCCAGGTCCTTGATTATGTTGCCAATCTCTGCTATGGCACAAATTCCCTAAAAAAAATTTAAGGTTTGGAAAATGGACTTTATTCTGTGTTGAGCATATACGCCATTTCAGTTGAAGCCCTTTTTTTATCTTCTAGGCAAGCTGGCTAAATTATACGTATTATGTCTCGACCAGTAAGGGAAAAAATTGTCAGCTCGCGCCATATTTTTGTCCCCAGAGTCCGTAGAACGATATTGTTTTTTGTGTGTAAACTTATGTGGAGGGCAAAAAAAATGATACACCAAATCGTAGCAGAGGAGTGGATTACATATACATATACGAGGATTTATTGCAACAATTGTACCTCAGCCATGAGGAAAGGTATAATTATTTACCCTTGGTTAGTATGTCTGTTTGCAACTTTACTAAAACAAAGTATGAAGGAGTTTTGATGCTATTTATGGAGGGTCAGGGTAGTGCGAATCGCGACACTACACAGAAAAGGATAGTTTCGTTAAGATCTTGGCAGAGGTATCAGTGTAGGCTTTGACAACAGCTTTAATTTTCGGCGTGATGGGAACATGACCTTTTGCGAATAATTCAACCGAAAAAATGAGTTTTTTTTCTACTCGCATGCGCAGTGCGCCTGCTTGGCGTATCGTCTGCTCTGCATTGGTCATCTGACCCCGCAGGGCGCACTATATATGTTCACGTGCAAGCAGAAACAAAACAAAATGTACCGACAGAAATAATCAGTTAACGGCTCATCGTTAAAGATAAAGCGTTTATTACTGGCGATAAAACTGAATACTAGAATTATATTTCTATATTGATCAAACCGACTCGCCCACTCAGTGTCAGTTTTCACCGCCAGGTGTCATTAGTTTGGAAGCAAAGGTATATTCCTTTACAGGTTTAATTTGATCATTCTTATATTCTAGTCAATTGCAAGGTCTCTTAATAACACATTAAAATGTATCCTTCCAAGTTGTAGATTTCCATTTCTTTAGTATAAAACGACAAAAAGTGTATAATGTTGGACGTTTAAATTACACCATGGCTAGAATTGAGGTCGCATACAGATACATTCTTAACTTATACTTTATACGTTTACAGTGATTCTTCATTGAATAAATACTGCATAGAAGGAGCAAAATTAAATTAACACAAAAAACCGATAGTTTCGCCGATTAATACATCCCGGACCCATCTAATATATATCCGTTATCAAATTTACAATTGCTCACATTAGGAGCGGATATAATTTATTTAATCTAATAGGTTATATGAGTACCAAAAAAAATAAACAGCTAGGTATATTCTGACTGAATCAATTTCACACGGGTTTTCTCTTGAAAAGAAAATTGTGCATTGATGAGTTTTTTTCCCAATCGACATTAAACGGATTGACTGACAATGAGTTTATTGTAATACAGCTTAGTGCGTTGAAACTGACATCAAAGTAGCTCAATAAAATGTTTCAGTTGCATATTTTGAATGAAATTGAACGTCATGTTGTCATGGCTAAGGATATTTGGCTTAGAATATACTCGTTGACTTGGAAAAGTCCACGTAGTTTCAGATAGATGGCGCTGAGATAGACTTCGCGAAAAAAATGTCAAGTTCTTCAAATTCAAATAGGCAATCATGTAAAATGAAACTTTCCCGACATGTCAAAAGTAAAAACTGGCATTTTAGAAGCGTTGCGACAGAGGAGTTGCAAGGCAACGGTTTATTGGCAAATCCGTGAAAAATAATATATAAAAAACGTGTTCGTGTTTCATTCTTTTGTGTAAAGAGCTCGGGTAGGTCGATTAATAATCTTTATATAACTCAATCAATGTAGTTGTGTTCAAAAAGGTTTATTTCTAGATAATTATGAGCAACATCCAGCCAGCTCTTAACAATTGAATATTGAATATTTTATGTTATCTATATATCCTTAAACAAATTCAGCAGTTCCCCAGAGATGTAAAAAAAAAACTGTCAATGGAGAGCGTTAGTTCATACTGCACTCACAATATGGCAGCACGGGACAACTGTACTTCATGCTGGCTCGGGGGAAAAAGGGGGGGGGGGGGGGGCATTCGTACTTGTCTTTGCATCGTTTTTACCCAAAATGTCACGAATTTATATTCATTCATGTACCTCAGCTAGGAAATTTTCATTATAACATTGTGCCTGGCCCATTCAGAATGTCGACTGTGTCCAAAGGGCAGAGAATTTACAGATGCACGGAGAAATACGGCATAAATGGATGCGTTCATGAATACAAAATATCTGAAATCGTTACATATGTTTATATCTCTCACACGCGTAGTATTACCATGTATTCCATAAATCATTTCCATTTATCTGCCTAATTGACTTGTATGTAACTTCGGTCATTACGCATCCTAGGTAGATTCCCAAATAAATAAAACTTGGAAATCTCAAAATCATCTCGAGAAAGGCTGCCATGACAGTATAGTGTTGAACTTATATACAGTAAAACCTCGACTAACGACCACCCCAGTTTATCGACCACTTCAAAATAACGACATATAAACATACATATAAACCCCACAATTAACGATTAAGTAAAAATCACTTCATAATATTTTTTATTTATTTTTTTAATAATAATATTTTATTTTGTAAAGCGTAAAATCCACAGTGTTGTGCTCTAAAACGCTATTACAAGCAAGCATTTGCATAAAAATGACTATGAGAAAAAATATTCATTAAATAAAAATTAAGACAAACATTTAAATATTACTTAGGCTAGATAAAACATGCACATAATCCATTAATATACATTACCTATTAAAACTAAACCAATAAACGACATTAAATCTATAAAAGTGTAGATAAAATTACGGTATAGAATTGAAAATCTGCACATATGCAAAATCACAGCTAATCGAAATATTGCACAAATAAGTACACTTAATTGCACACTTAATTATAAAATTCCGCGTTTACTACTTAAAGGGGACTTATAACCTATCTGACCTTCATAAACTAAAGGTAATCCCTTGGAGCTTTTATAAATATATGCCAGAGACGTGGATATCCCCCAACAATGGGTTGCTTGTTTTGTTTATATCAATTAAGGTGTTCAATACTTGGGGGCCCGCCATTATGATCAAAACAAATTCAACAAGGTCATCTAGCGGCAAGTTAGATAAGCCTGAGCTTTGCAAAATGGCGCTTTGCAACAAGTGACCTTTCTACCTCCTCAAAATATGCAACTTATATACCACCTTGGGTTACATGCTTTTCTTGTTTGTCAACACGGCTGTTTACAAACACGTTAACGTTGTCGATAAACAAGTCCATGCATACATCCTTGACGGAGGCAATATAAGATCTTTTCATAACCAGAATTAACTTAAGGCCATTAATATATACACAGAGGAAGCCAGAAATCACATAAATTCTTTTTCAAAAGGTAGTTGAATGGGCAGCTTCAATGATTCTTTATACCCAAGTCAAGTCATACTGCTCATTAGACAAGATTAGTGTCATCATTTCATATAGGTCATGGAATCATCAAATCTTATTTGTTCAAAATAAAAGGAATCTGCGATTTAATTAGTCAGCAAACGATAAAACATGGTGCTACATTGAGAAGATCAAGACAGTGGACATGTATTGTATTCCTGGAGAGCAAGACCCCATGCCGTGTGTAACAATAATAAATGACGCTGCTCACGCGGTCCATCATCTAATGATTAGTCTTCCTCTGTAACTATAGCAACCACTTTACCGATAGCGTGGCGGAACAAATTAGGTACTTATGTATATCACTTCTTCCGCCGAAGGTGTACGACCTGAAACAGTTATGCATCACACCACAGCAATACTGGCACTGTATGTACGTCATGGTATATCTCTCTCTGTCTCTCTCTCTCTCTCTCTCTCTCTCTCTCTCTCTCTTTCTATATATATATATATATATAATATATATATGTGTGTGTGTGTGTATGTGTGTGTGTGTATTGGTTATAGCCCAATGAAATGTTGTGCAATCAGGGAAAGGCATGAAAATGACAGATTTATGGTGCGGAGGGAGGAGGGGGGATAAAAATTGACGCGGGCGGTGCCTGAGAACCATACCTTTTTTGGCCTTATATATAACTCTTAATTTTAGCCACAGACAGAATAAATCAGTCAAAAGGTGTGACTTATATTTCAATGTATCTTTCAAGACAGTTTAAGTATTCTTCTGATTTCATAAAGTGTAGTACTTCACGTCCAAACACAGGTGTTTTTAAAAAAATAGAGGGCTATTTTGATAAATGCGTTGATATTTTCTATAAACCCGTTTCGATTATCTTTTTGGCATACTCCCGGACACTATAACCGGCACGATAATCAATATGAACATTTCTTCTGATGGCAAACCCTAAATGTAATATTGCTTTGTTCTGTAAACAGAAATTTTCAGCTGATGCTGCACCATTGTACACACCACGGATATTAAAAAACTATCACATGTATGTGCCGTACAAAATAAAGTACCTGTATGATAAAAGAGAACATGCCACTAAGTTAAAGGAATGTTATGTATATTACAACACACAGTTTACACCACACATGTGTTCATTCTATGAACAAGACAGAACTTTAAAATCAGATGATATATGTAATAAAATCCTAATGATTATGCTAATCAAATTTAGCTTTTCTTGTAGTTTTTCTGTTTAAAGGCCATGATTTAGATTTTTAGTGATCATGAACCTTTTTCATAAAACGAAAGGATAAATATGAAATCATAAGGTTAGAGTGAGAATTAAATTCGTGCCAAATGCAACCACTTACCTATGGTTCATACCTGATGCAAACTCCTCCAGTTACAGCTATATTAACTGTTTGTTGAGGTTTTATCTTAAGCCTTTAGACTCTTCTGCAAGACCATCAGGTAGCCATTAGGCTCTACATTTTTGCGACAACCTGAAGTGGGAGTATTATAGCCTTTACGGCATACAGTGTTTACAAAGTAAATAATGCGAGTACCCTACATGACCCGCGTGCGGTCTCCATGCACGAGAGCCATGCGAGAGGTACACTTCGACACATAAGTCAAAAGGTGATATGATCAAATTACCTTGCTAAAGGCCGATGGGTGCATTGGCTCTTGTGACAAGTCGTCTTATCCGCTAAGTAATCAGTAAAAAAGTGACCTTCTGTCATACATAACAACCCCTAGACACTCTGCGAAGTCATGCTACTTACATATCAACAGCACTAGCTGCATAAAAAAGGTATAGCTAAATCTAATATATGCGCAGAATTGAGATACATGTAATGAGTTCCTTTGTCCATTGCGAGGTGTCACTCTGTGTGATAAAAAAGACAGCAACATTGTATTTGGCTAAAAAAGGTAGTTTAGCTTCTTGCAGGGATGTGTATCGAGTTAGTTTTCGAGTTATCTGATATTTTCAGTTACATTTTTTTTTAAATTTCGGTATGTAGTCTCGAAGTAGTGTTATCATTTAAATAGCATGGTCAGTTTTTAAAGTTCGCTGGATTTTCTGCTCACTAGTTAGCATTATCATTGTAATAAAAATCATTTTATCATTTGCAAGGAATCATGTACAACCAGTCAACGAATGTAAATTTCTGTAAACCCATTAGAATACACCGTTTATTCACATAAACAGCGTTATGAAGGTAGCCTGTTCAACAACTCAAGGCCCAGTGCCCATATAATGAGCACTGGAAAGATAAAAAATATGATAAGACATGGATAGATGGAGAATATAAAAATTGTGAATAAAATGCTGAAATATGTCACTAGAAATAATCTCACTAAAAATAATATAAAATATATAGAAATAGAAATAATATAAAATATAAAAATATCACATTAATCCAAATAAGCAACTTTTACAATTAGGTAAACGAGATATACGGTACATTACTAAAAAACAAACAAAAACAAAAAAAACCCGTGTTATGCGATTATACATTATATGTGTTAGCTATAATTATACAGCCCCGATTCATTGATTCCCTAAAATATTAGCTATTCAGTCCATCCAATCTATGAATAATCCGTGACTTTCTAGTTTAATTCAGTGTATTGACCTCTGATTCTTAATAAATGCAACAACAGTTGGCCTCAATACCACAATTTGGCCGGCCTGGAATATGAAATAATTCTACCATTTGCCGCCAGGGGGCTCTATGTGCACCCCTTTGAATCAAATGACTTTACTTTGCAAACAAATCATGTTTATTTGTAATTTACGTACAATTTTCACGAAATTAAAGAAACGGACGAACTGATGACCATATTAAAGTCCAAAGGACATAACATGACGTAAACAAAATAAAAAAATCAAGAAATACATGTCCGCAGTTTGCTGTGACGTCATACAGTTCTGTGACGTCACGCATCGAGCTCTAAAGAACATGGCGACGTGGAAGCTCCCTGAAGTGAATAGCTGGCGGGAAATGACTCCCGAGAAGGCCAGCTCTGGTGTCGCACGACCCCAGCTGTCCAAGAAAGGCGCGGCCAAATTACTCGTAAGCAAACGACAGAATATTTTAAACAAACATTCCGAATATAGTCTGAAAATGATATAATGGTGTAGTTAATGGTTCCTTTATTCATTGGCATGTACTCAGTTTTATATATTATATTAAAATGATAGAGGACAATTTTATATGTACAACTTCAACAATAAGGGCTGACCATTTAATAAATTTATAATAAATAAAATTCTGGCACATAATGGTAATTATTTACACGCTGCCATCAATGACTTCATGACAACTGTAATCGTCGATGGTATATATTTAAGCTATACGGAACTAGTTACGCACTTGCTGAATTTCATTACCCTTATTTCTATGTATGTAATATATACACCTTATTTATAAATTAATTATATTGTTAACAATAGGAGTACATGAGTGTGAAAAATGTCTAAGAAAAAAATGCTAAACTACTATATTACCAATGACAACAGATCTATAATTTGCTTCCTTTAACTAATAAGTAATATATATATATATAAATATATAACTCTGAAGAAAAACAACACTGTTAATATATATATATATAATTTAACGGGTATACGAGGTATATAGGTGCAGTATTGAGTAATCAGCATTTGCGTCACTTGGGGCAGAAGGTAGCATTTTATTATTAAAAAGTAGATTCAGCGTAATTTATATATGATAATGACAATTTGTGTTAATTAAACATCGCCATTTTGAAGTTTGCTAAATATGGATTCATATTCTGATGGACGGTCTTCATTGGCATTGTCTACCAAGGCAAGTCAAGGGAAACGTTGGGGTTCCTTTTAAAGGTTACATTATGGTATTGGTCATGGCATAAAGGGACATAAAACCATACAGGACTGAAGAGTGTAACATGTAGTATTATTTCCTTTCGTCTGCGTCCTAGTCAGTTTGCATTAAAAAAAGTAATGGTTTGTTGTCGATGAAATATATATCAGTGTTTAATCTTTCACCAAAATACACAATGATGGTATCATAAGACGGTTATATTGTTTTTAATAACTTTTACCTGTTTACCGTTTGTGTGCGATAGGGTCAGGCTTGAGGCATACATGACAGTTGTGCTTAGTCGAGGTCAGGTCTGAAGTACCTGCACACTTTTATCCTCATCTTGAGTCTTGAGACCCCCCCCCCCCCCCCCCCCCTCTTTCCATCACCGAGACAAGGTCCGGTCCAAGATCTTCATATATACCACACATATCATATTTAACAACGCTCTAAACTATTTTTGGGTTCAAATATTATAAAACGCAAATGGGGAGGTTTGATGACCCACATACGGTATTATGAAGACGCAACAGAATTTAATATTGCAGGAAGCAGATCTCCCCCCCCCCCCCCCCAGTGCGCATTACCCTTTCTATTTACAGGTTTATCAGCTAAACGGGATATTTTATCCATCTTTATCAATCTTCCATTATTTATGTTAATTTATCAGTTTATATTAATGTGTGATTTATTTTTTTTTACTTACAGCCCAAAATGACCACCTACTATTCCGCTTCTCCCGTGGTGCGCACGCGTAGCGTGACCCCCATGACCCCTGAAATGGGCAAGATGCTGACGTCAATCACAGACGACACCGTCGGCCGCAGTATGGGGCATGCTAAGACCTACTTCAACCCTGCAAGGTTAGTCCCCTTAAGATGTGATTGTGAGGGCGTGTATTATTATCAACGCATTTATATTAATTATGCATGTACATTTTTCAGTGGTAGTAGTAGATATAATAATAATAATAATAATAATAATAATAATAATAATAATAATAATTATTATTATTATTATTATTATTATTATCATCATTATTACTCATCATTTAAGATCAAATAGAGAGAGCATGATTAAATTATATATAATTTGAATACAAGAGGAATATGACACACGTGAATAATTAAATATTAGAATTATTAGAAAATCATGACACAAGAAATTTCAGTAATGATATGAACACTGATAAACATTGTTTTAATGCAAAACATATATATATATATATATATATATATATATATATATATATATATATATATATATATATATATATATATATATATATATATATATATATATATGATACGGCACATGAAGTACGACTCGCATATTTCTTAATAGTAATGAATTCTGAACACATCCAAGTTTATTAATTTACTGATTCGTCCTCACAGGAATACCCTGTATTCGCGCTACTCTACAAAAGACTGGGAGACCTCCAACATGGCCAACTTTGGCTTGTCCGACAGAGAGCGCAGCCTGGCGGAGAGACTGAGATCTGATGCATGGCGGGTCGTCAAGTCCACTGATGCCCGTACCAGAAACCGACAATCCAGCAACACCAAGAGACTGAGTGAGTGGGGGTATATACTTGATAATAATATAAATAATTCATAACTGCTCACAGAGCAATCAAACAAATGGAGGATTATACATTTTTTGACAGTGTATATGTATTATTATTTACTCATTATATGTCAATATCTTAACCCTGTATTGCTCGTTTTGTCACTCATTACTATTAGTGACTGACACTTAGAACACCCTAATTTGGCTAAATTTCAGAGGTCAGAGATTTTTTTTTACTTTCTATTAGTTCTGAAGACCTTCATTGACCTAAAGCAAACCATCTCTTTGGCAACTGATAAAAAAATTGCCAGTGATGTTATTATACCTAAAGAATATGTCCAGAAAGGAAATTATTCCAGACATTAAAGGGTTAAGTTTTAAAAGACTGTCATTGTGCATTCATATAAAACAAGACAGTCAATGGTATTTTTTTATTACAAATTGTTAGAAATTTCATGATGTTAAGTTACTAAAATTATTGAAATTATTAAATATCAATTTTTTTATACAGAAATATATGAAATATTATTATATATTATTAATTTATCATCTTTCTGTTGTTCTTATTATCATGATATATGTATTATTGCTTGTTAGTAACTGTGCCGGTATAAAAAAGTCGTTATGTATGTCGAATCCTTATGTTGTACGCATTTATAGGCAATAGCTGTTCTGTCAGCTTTTTCGTGCTTTCCGATTGTGTACTTGTTTACAACAAAATGGCAACCTTTCAGACGAGCGAGTTTACGACATCTCGTTCTGGAAGGCTGAACTGAACAACGAAATCCGCGCCCAGGAGGTGGAAACTGACAACCTGAAGGTGCAGCGAGTGTTTTATTGTCGTGTTTGATCATGTACTGCTTTATCTTCCATTTTGTTTTGTTTTGTGTCCGGTGTAAAATGCCATCAGCGACAGCAGACGACCATGCACGACCTGTTTATGGTAGTGGTTGTCGTAAAGCCCGTTCTCCCCAATATTAAGTAAACTTTGACCGTATGTTGATATACATGCATCATTCATTAAGAAAAAAGTTGAATTTATGCAATTTTTTATAAATAATAGTAGTTGCAGAGTTTGTTTTAGACGCTTTAGACGCATATGTATTCATACGTATTATATCTATAATGTGTTTTACAATAGGGCCATATATTAGAGCAATATAAATTTGGACCAAAATTTTAATAATTTAGTATGAGAACAAAACGTAATTTTATACATGTTTCACATAATGTACTATAAAGGTCATCTGCTGTCAGTTGGTCGCCACTTTTGCACGTTAAGGGGATGGCATTATAAACTAATCTAGTATCTCGATATTCATTTATATAAACCTGTATAGCTTTCTGCAAGAAGCGCATTGTTGTAAAATATCTGCTAATATTAAAAAATGGCCAATCTTTCCGCAGTGTCAGCTAATAATCTACGATTCTATCACAATAAGGATGATAGTCTTAACTTGTAGTCAGTTGGCTCTCTTTGGTTGAAAAATCATAGCGTGTACTAGTTTAGTTCTGTGCCATACCCTTCTTTGGTGCTGCATTTTTATTTTGTTTTATCGTGCTTTTCTTTGACAGTGATCCAGTGCTCGGTTTCTTTGTTTTATTTGTTTGCAACAACAGTCATTGATAGAAAACTGACGTCAGAATGCCACAATATAGAAAAGATACAGGGTGGTTGATAGATAATTGATTCTGATCTTGCCCCACTTAATGTCTAAGCCTGCCGTCAGGGGTCGCCTTGGGCACCGGGACATCAATAATTCTGTAAAAAAAACCTCTCCCCTTGAAAAAAAAATCATCTTCTGTGAGACAAATTGTATCATAGATTACTATGGATTTGAATTGTCCCTAATAATAGGGACCTAATAATAGTACCAAATAATAAGGCTCAGGGACCCCCCCCCCCCCCAATTAAAAAATATGCATATATCCATTTATGCAAATGCCAGTCTACATAATTGTATCGACATTTTTAAAATTATAATGACAAGGTAAAATCTCCTGAGCGTCATTGTAGGCTTTATTTATACAATAACTATTCTTCTGATTACGCCCTATATGAATTCTATCTATTATGGAGTACCTTTGAACACGATTTTTTTCTACGGTATTACCGCTTTTACGCCTTAGCGCCATCTAATATTCATACATGTACTTGGAACAATTTAGATGTTTTAAGTATCTCTCGTCTTGAATTAACGGTAGTTTTAACCATATGCAGTGCAAATAATACAATACACAATGATTTGTTACCCTGATTATACAAGATGGCGCTCAGATGCAAAAGCAATATTACCTTCATTAATAGTGAAGACTTTTTTGGAAGAGGTACCCTATAACAACTGTGACACCTGACGTCAGTTTTTCTGTTAACTGTTCACCATGGCAACCACTGATGTGTTTGTTACGTAGTACGAGTTTGCTGTAGTTTTCTGTTTGCACTAACGTGTGGTATGGTTTGGTTCTACCAGAGGAACGCGTGCAAGATCTTATCTTCTGGAAGACTGAACTAATCGACGAAATGCGAGCTATGGACGCCGAAATCGAGTCTCTTCAGGTAACCAAGTAGTTAAAACTCATTTCAAGCTAAAATCCCGCTTAAGTAAAACCTCGATTTGCCATGCCCCGGATATTCCTATGTTTATTTTCAGTTCAGATAATATAATTATAATAAAAATAATAATAATAATAACAATAATACTAACAATAATAAAAGCTACAACGTTGCCATTATTAGTATAAGTATTAGTATAAATTCAGTTGTAATTTCATATATACATATTTGTGATTTACATAAGGTAAGTATGAACAAAAGGTATTCATACCTGTGTGTCATAAATAATTTGTAACCTCTTACAAGTTACAGAAGCACTTTTGGCATTTGGGATAAGGGTCGTGTAAACACTGCGCACGGCAGGCTGCAGTCAAGAGATAAGGTTTTCACTTTCGACCACTATCGACCACTGCCATCAGATTTTGTATGGATGTTGCAGGAATTCACGCTGTTTTAATATTGTGTGCACTAGTGAATGTTATTTGCACAGTAATTCACTGTAAACACGAAACCCTATTTGTAATATCACCCCCACTGAAAATGCCGATATCGTCAACTAGCTTGGTTAGAGTCAAATATAACTTAAACCCTTGTTAATCATATGATTCCTGACATATCTTATGCTCACTCGCTAGAGTCCTCTCGGATCTGTTTCTCTGATACTGCGACAAGATTACATTACGCGATAAACACAGAGTGGCATGTAAAAAACATGTACATGTTTAGACAGGAGATGATAAGCCAAAGATATGTCGTGAGATAAAGTAGATTATTAATGTTTACAGTTAGCTATGAGATAATCGTATTGATTAAGTTGTGACAAAAAACATGTTTTTACATTAGATAAGCAATTAAGTCGGTTATGAGATAAAGTAGGTTATGAGATAATACGAGATATGAGATGAGATAAGCTTACACGTTTGAGATATTACGGTCTTGTAGGTTATGAAATACATTGTATAACTTTCAATCTATTGATATTATTAGCGTTATAAGCTAGCGTTCTTTTGACAAAGCAGATGAAATTGATGCATCAGCTTTGAATTTACTTCCAGTGTTTGAAGAAAATGTGCATAATTATCCCCAGCCATCCCCTCCTCGGTGTTGCATAGTTAAATTGCTGAAAACCTAACTCAGTATCGTAATGAAATGTATATACCCCATGATAATGTAACAATGTATAAACCACACGGTCACGATTCTAAGTGCTCTCCGCAAATCACTTATGATAAGCCAGTAAGTGCATGGGTAGCCAATTTTTAAGAGAATAATTATGCCTCCGCATATTAATGAGTTATCATAATTCCCCCTAGTGCGTTACTTAAAGTCCGTTCCTGTACCCCTGTCCACCTGATTTTTCGCGATTATCTCTACATAAGACAAATTTGGCAAACAAAATTTGCACCATTGGCATAAAGAGGCAAAAGCGTAATTTTTGGTACCTTACCTACTTAAGATATAAATATTATTTACTTTACGGCCTGGTTGACATGTCTCAGATATATATTCGTGGTTCATGGCGTCCCTAATATGCGGCCATTGTTTATCCTCCTTGGATTTGGATATACAGTAATGTGACGTAACAGTGAAGCGCGTGCACGCGAAGAATACAATTCTCGCTGTAAACAGAGGTCGGCAGCTCTTGATTATTGGTACCGTGAATGTTAGTGCCTCTTTAGTACGTCACGTCTATTATGACGTCATCACTATCCCCTGATATGCCAATTTAACAGATTAGTGGCAAGATGTCGCTAAAGAATAGACTAGTTACTCATAAAATGGTTTTAAATTGTTTACAGGAAAATTACATAAGGTAGGCTATTATTTCCATAATAGTTAATTACGCTTTTTCCTCTTTCTTCCCCAAGGTCAAACAGTTTTGGCGTTCTTTGGTTCACAAATAAATAATCACGAAAAAACAGGTGGACAGGGGTACTGGAACAGACTATAGTTTGTTTATAACATGATGCAAAAGCTCTGAACAAATTTGATGAAAGATTGTGGAGGATCAAGGTAACACAAAAAAAATTCATTTAATTTTGGAAATAATCTGAACCCAATAATATATTTTTAATTGAAATGATTCGTTTTCTTTGAGGAGCTATTCATTGGTATTACGATTTGGAACTAGCTTTGTTCCGGGGTGTATCTGTAGACCGCACTTGTAAATCTTAACACTACAAGACACAAGGACGGACCTGACTAAGTTTTAGTTAACATCCTGGCGGAGGTGTGTGTAGGCTCTGACTACAGTTCTAGTTATTACTGGGTTCATACTTTATTTTTTTACCGCCACAGGAACACAAGAGAGTACTGGAGAAGGCGTACCACGACACCAAACATCCGCTCTCCATCGCCGAGGAATGTCTGCTTCAGCGCGAGAAGAGACAGGGCATCGACCAGGTTCACGACGATGTCGAACGGTCTCTCTCACGGGTCAGTTACAATACAGTTTAATCCGGATTATTGTCACTTGCTCATCCGGTAAATTTATCTATTACAAATATTATCGAACCCTTACTAAATTAACGAACTGCTTTTTTTTCGTTAGAAACTAGAGAATTGTTTTCGCTGATTGTTTGCCTAAAGCTTTCCCCCGTCGCCCGCAACTGAGCGATAATAGGCTAAGTAGCTGACGACCTTGAAAATTAGGTTAACTTAAAAAAAATAAACATTAAGTGCAAATTTGTCACTTGTGACTGTTACTGTCACCAAAGGTCAATTTGGAAAATCAGCGTGAGATATAAAGCGCAAACAAGGCCAGAAGTTAAACAAAACAAAAAGAAATAAAAGGAAAAAAATCGCGTCAATCATTTTGCACTCTGGGGGTTCTAAGAATCCCCCCCCCCCGAAAAACGAGTAAGCCAAATGTTTATATGTGAATAAAATCTGCAACTCATATAAACTTATTTATTATTAGTTGTTCAGTGGTGCTTAGACTGTTTATCTGTTACGTTTTCACACAACCACATCTGCCTGTCAGATCATTCACCCCTCGAGAATTCAGTCAATATTCTCACCAAACACCACCAATTTTCAAGACCTTTTTTGTCAAGTATTTGAGGATATTTATGAAGATTTCATGACTATTTTTGAATATTCATGGGCATGTTTATTGTCTCCTTTACAGGAAGTTGAGGTAATCCGGCGTTGTCAGGACAAGATGAGGAAGCTGATCGAAAAAGCACACGTCCAGCTCAAGTTAGTATACTAGCGCCATTTGCTTGCGATGACTAAAACTGAATGTACAGTTGAGATCATACTTTGTTAAATCAAAAAAGACCATATCTGCATGCATCTGTCACGGCGACGTCTGTGTCAGTGCTTTTGATTTATATTGATTTTTTTTCCGGACAAAACCAATACCTCCGGCTCGATGGACCCAAACACTACAGGATAATACCACCAGGCGCAATGCTCATGCTTTTGGCAAAAGTCTATATATTTGATTTAAGATTAAGATTTTTTCAGTTATGCTTCAAGCAATACGGAATATGTATATTTCTTATATGTTCATGAGTTGAGGGGATATTGCGAGAATATTTACAGCGTCCTTAGGAATAAGGAGAAAGATCCATACACAAACACGCACCCTCTCTCTCACACACACACGCACACACAAACCTTATTTGAAAAAAAAATAGTCAAAAAGAAATCAAAAAAAAAAAATAAAATTTCTTCAATGATTTTGCACTTGGGAGAGACCTAAGAAAAAAAAGATAAAAGAAACCAAATATCGGTTTAGAAATACAGTCATCACATTCTGAATGTTCCCCCTCCCTACTACGGGAGTAGAGGGGCTTCATTATAAGAATATTAGTAATTTCCCTATTTACCTAGAAAAACATGTTATGCTCATATCATATCAATTATTATTACAATTATCATAGCTGTTACCAAAGTCTCTTTCTTATGAAAGACGCAGCTATACTATTCAGGAGCAAAATTACGATACAAATAATCGAAATAGTAGTCACACATAGGTTACCATTGTAACAAGTCGGTAAACGGTGGTGGTTGTGTTTGTAGGATGAACCGCTCAGCCCAGCACGCGTGTGACAAAGACTGCAGGGATAAGCACCACGCACAGGGACTGGATGATCGCATGCAGCAGCTGAGGAACTCCGCAGCCAGCATCGGCTTCCAGCCCGGCGTCGAGAACGTGGACAACACGTGAGTTAATTATAGCAAGGAGAATACAGATTCTCGTATTATCGCCCATGTTTACCGCAGCCGGGAATTAACACGATGTTCCGAAGTCATGCCGAAGGGGGGTCTCTCGCGCTGTATCAATTAGCACCGGGCTTACCAGCGGCATCTCTCTGTGCCTTTGAGGAGCGAGTTTTATGACCCCAGTCAGCAACATTCGACACGGCCAGACTCTCACTTGATACTACAGTCCGTAATCTCCTTGATTATAGCATCTGTAATGCACGATGTCCATAAAACGCTACGTCTATGCATGTAGGCATATAGCCACTGCAATTTTTTTTAATGCTTCAGACCACTTTTGCAGCCCGGACGCCCCACCCCTCCTTTTCAAGACCTGGGGACCTCTTTTTAGGTTCTGTCATTAATCCTCCTAGTTTGGACCCCTCCCTTACTTAAATCCTGGATCCGCCCCTGTATAGCGTTATTTGTACGCGATATTACGCTTAGTGCACGTTTGAACAGCGTGCTGACAAACCCCACTTTTTTAAACTCGTGTTGGTTTTACTCGATGTCATTTTAATGGAAGGAATTGGTTGTAACATACTGTTCGATGATTTGAAAGTTATAAAACGACCAGTCATCGATTTTTCATTGATTAGTTTACAGACCTTCCATATTATCGTGAAGTCTGTTGTATAGAAAAATACCTAAAATATTAACAGATTAAACTGAGTCTGAGTTGTACATCACGCTGGAAAATCAAGGTAACGGCCGGGTAGTTAAAGAAGCATTTAAATCAGCTGTACCCATCACATGCGTGTTTTTTTTATCATCTAATGTAGTTCACATCTTCTGGTAAAACTTGTATCTGAACCTTGTTTGTATGAGCCATGACGTGGCTATCCTGGGGTGCTACTCTATGTGTAAATAACAGATTACTGTGTCCGACACACAGTTAACATTACCCGAGCATTATTTGGCCAGTTGAACCCCATGTGCCCAAAGAGGTTGGGTGAAGGGATTATTTCTTGGATCTCAAGCATTTCGTGACAGCTTCGTATGTTAGAAAATCTTTACCCAACTAGATTTATCTTCTTTAATACTGTTCGCTGCACACGGTCCAGTTCTAAAGTTGTTCGCTACTTTGTGTCCCGTCTTTCTCAATTCTTTGACAGGATTCGGAAAACTTAACATAACTTCTTTGCATGTGCATAAATAATCGTCTTTGATCGATTATGCAAAAATGGAACAAATTTTATCGATTATTAAAGAAAACGACTAATCATCTATTTAATCGATTAATTACCACACCATCATGTGAAATTATTTTCAATTTAGGTAGAATATTTCTTTTTATATTTCATAATTATGCAAATTATTTATATTTTTAATATCATTCATGAAAATGGTATCCACAGCCTATATTTCTATACATTTTTGTGCATTTGGGTATCTTTCTTAAAGATACATGCATACAGTTATACGAAGTCATTAAAGTTAATTCTTTGCAGGATAACCGTTCCATACTCATGGGTACGCTTCACCCAAGAGAATATCGCGAGATCTCAGCGTGAACGTGAGAATTCCGAGCGTCTGCGAGGAGAGATTGATGGCTGCATGCGGGCATGCGCTAATGACATGTGGAACATGTTCAACAGCGTGAACAACTCCTTCAATACCAGGATCCAAGAAACCAATAATGCCAAGAACAAGCTCCAGGCTCACCTCTCAAGGGTATGTGTGTCATGGTCAAAGGTCAAGGTCCACCAATAAGATGTGATCGTCAATATGACCTTAAATGTCAAGTTTAGCCTTTAAATAATATCAAACGATCTTTTAGATTCCTGAAAGATTAACAAGACTCTTTTATTTTGTATAGATAGCTCAAATATAATCGAACATTCTTAATTTAATTGGGTTCATGGCGGGACTTGAGCTTGATAAATGATTAATACCTATGAAAGAAATACAAGAGTCGGGGTACCATAGTGTTCCTCAATTTGGCCCCGCTATTCTGCATGGACACCAAATACTTTTACACGAGTAATTGCTTGTACGGTTCTTGAGATAATGAGCGTGAAAGAATTTACAAGATCGCTGCCTGGCAGTCATCTTTTATTTCTGAGAGGTCTGAAATTTGGTGGCGCACATTCTTTCACAGGCAACAGTCATAGGTATTTTTTTCACTGCAGTTATTTAACGAATATTCTGATAATGCGCAAAAGGGATTCCATTTCCGAATGTGAATGCGATGGGCCGAGGATTCGATAGATGTCCGTTTTAATTAAATTTTCACGGCAATTTCCTGTACGGTTCTCGAGAATGCACAGGAAAGCACGAGGGCGAGGGATGAATAAACGGACGGAAAATCAGATTACTTAAGAGCGTTCCCTTGTTTATTTTATTTTTTTAATAAAATGGTGAAGACTGCTGAGCGAATAAACAGTGAAAGCAGTTACTGGAAGTTCAAAACAATATTTTCAGAAGCTCTCACGTGAAATTTATTTTTTTTACAGACGGTGAATGAGATTCACGACATGGAGCGCGCCATCGCTATGTTACGTAAGGCTATTGAGGACAAGGAACGACCAATGAAGGTAGCCCAGACTCGTCTTGATGAACGTACACGTCGTATCAACGTAGAGCTGTGTAACGACCCGGCTATGAAGGGGTAAGCTAAACATGTTGATTCCTTATATATTTATTTTTTTATCACAAGGTTCACCAGATAATATCACCAGGGTAACCTTGATCAGAATAAAATTTTACTCACTTAAGGGCCCTGTAACACATACATATAGGCCATGTAATGAAAACTGCTTTGGACCTTAAGATTTATTTAACAGAAACACACTGAAAAAAGCTTTGAAAATGAAATTTATTTGGAAAGAAAGAATTTGTTGGAACTCTGGCTTGATATGGCCAACAATTGTTCATTTTGTGGACCAACACAGGGTGTAGGGATAGATATAATTTTGAAAAAAAGTTTCAATTTTTAAAAAAAATCCTATATGTTAAAATGACATAAATACGAATAAACGTCAATGGTAAGTCTAACGTATGACCATTGACTCTAAAACTCGGCTTGAAGCTCGAGCCAACATCGTTTAAACTGTATCAGGAACAAATGTGTATTGCTTTAGCTCTGTAGAATCGTTTCCTACTTATATAGTCACTGCATATATATAATGAACGAGTGGCAATAACATTTTTTTTCAACAGAAGAAAATTGAAGAGTGAGGTTTTGAAACCAAAATAAATTAAACCAGACCTAAATCTGAATTTTTATCATGGAAACCTTTATAGATTGCTTCTTTTTGAGATCCTGGAGATCATCTTCTTAATAGTTTTAACGGTCCAATGTATATTCATACAAATGACCCATTTATTAATGGAAGTCTGTTCTCTTCTTTTCCAGACTGCAAAAGGAAGTCTACGAAATCCGCGAATCTGTGCGTGCACTCAAGGACAGTCTGAGAAACGCCGAAAACGCCCTTGTACGTCTGCTCAAGACCAAGGCAACGCTAGAACATGACATTTCCGTGAAGGAGAATTCATTGGCCATCGACTCAAAGGGCTGCATGGGCATGCGCAAACACATGCCCATGGACCCTAAGGTTGGCCCAATATTCCAGATGCCGTTGGTCGCTTAATAGGCTAGAGTTGAAAATTTGTCGGGCATGCGTACTGGCTGCATCCATGTCAGCCGAGCACCCACGTTTACATATTTTGCTGCTGTGATATTTTTCCATTTTTGAGATAGCATCTCAATACGTCTTATTCAGTCACATTTCACAAAGTCTGAACAGTATTACTGTTAATATTCTTATCATTGGGTGTATTCATTGTAGGTACGATTTTTATGACGTCATATCATTGCTTGATATTAGATATTCTCAATTTACACAATATGATTCGAGGGACCACAAAAATGTTTAGCACATGTAATCAGCATTTATTGGTAATTTAGTGGAAGATGTATTTGAACACTTTTTTTGTGTGAATTATTTTATTTATTAAGCAGTTTTCTGGCGTGTGGTATTATGTCAGTTCACCATTTTTTCCCCCAGCTCCCTTTTCTCTGTCTCACTGTGAGACAGATTAAATTTTCGGGAGATAGACAGGACTTTCGATTTATCACGTTACTCAAAGCACACAAAATATTCGTAATATGGAATCTCACTTAGATAAAAAAAATGCATTCATCATTGGTTTGATTTTGAACAAAATTATATTTTTGAACAAAATTATGCTCATTTACTCACTCTTTCATACACAACAACACATTCTTTCTAGTTCAGTATTATTCTTGTCAAGTCGCCACAGATCGCTATTTTAAGTAACATTTGTAGGAAATATTAGTATTGACTAGATTATTCAACATGACGATGTAATATTGTATGTGTGTAGCACGACGTTTGTACAATGAATTAAACAGTATCAGGGAATTGCTATGTCTTACCGTCATTTTTGTTTTGTGTTTTTGTTTGTCTCCGTAGATGTCATACCTCTCTATCTTGAACTTACAACATACATCAACTCAAAGTTAGCAAAACATGTTCATGTGCACTCTAAAAACAGTGTTTAGCATTTAAGCACATCTGGAACATGTTTAATCCTATAAACGTTTAGGAATGTGTTTTAAAGCAAAACATATATAGGTCCACTAGAAACGAAATGTGTCATATTGCAAAACACGTTAAGCAGCGTTACATGTCTGACAAAATGTTTAGCCTAACAATTATATAGGGTTATATAAAAGCAAATGGTTATGCTAAACACAATGCTAAACACCTCGATTGCTAAACACAATGGTGCGACCCGTTCTAATGTTAAACGTGTTGAGCGTATAAACACATTTTGTAAAACACATTTAGCAGCGTTACATGTCTGACAAAATGTTTAGCCTAAGGTTAAATATATAAAGGCACATGGTAAAGTTAACACCTCCAATGCTAAACATCATCGTGCGGCTCGTTTGAAGGTTAAACGTGTTTAGCGTTTAAACACATCGGTATTCATACATCCATATAGCAATGTGTTTAGCATAACAAGTATATAATAGATTTATGTGTGTGTAAAATAGTTATGTGTGTGAGGGTGTGTGTGTGTGTGTGCAGTGGCGGATCCAGGGGGAAAGGGAGTCCCAGGGGTCTGGACCCCCTCTTTTGGAGCCCAAACAAATTTTTTTAATGTTTCATACCAAATTTTGCCACCTATATAGACTCCCCCCCCCCCTTTCCCCGGACGAGAGGACCTGAGTTTGACCCCCCCCCCCCACACCTCCCTTTTCAAAATCCTGTTGCTTCTGATAGTAGAATCGTTTTTTATTTGTTATGCAAATAATATATGAGAGTTTTGTCCGGCCAAAAAAAAAAAAAAAAGAATAAATAAAATTAATTATTAATTTTAACCCCCCCCCCCCTCTTCCGCCACCGTGGGTATTAATTTAATACACCCGGTGGCGGAAGGGGGGGGGGGGTAAAATTAAAACCTTAGTGCCGACAGGGTGGCATGTTACGTAGGCCTATGTATTTACTTTTATGTTTTACAATTGTTTCGCATTCAGAACCGTTTTTTAAGTACAAGTGCACGCGGGCAGACGGGCGGTTATAAATAACAGTCAGGCTGGTGTCGTCACCGCGGGCAGTGCTGATTGGTTGTTGCCGCTGACGACCCCGCGCCTTTCGGATTCAGTGTGAGAAGTTGGCATCAGTTGTTGATCAGAGCGGAAGTAGGCCTACCATTTCTACTCGGTGCATTCTAAATTTCTTTCTTCATGTATTGGTAAGGATAGTGTTCTTCCTGTCACTTGCTGTTTCAAATTGTTTGTGCAGAAAATTGAGACAGAGGGAAGCGAGGATGTTATTAAGTTGTTCTCAACTGCAGTACTGGGTGCATTGTTCACCAGATGGTTTCAGGTCATTTTTAGCTCAGCTGACTATAAGTCATCTGAGCTATAGTCGTGGTCCTTTGTCCGTCTGAGCTATAGTCGTGGTCCTTTGTCCGTCGTCCGTCGGGCCGTCTGGCCGTCCGTCTGTCCGGATGTCCGTCCGTAAGACTGGCACGTTTCGACACCATTGGACCTACGAATCTGAAATTTGCCATACAGTTAGATGTCCCAAAAATCTCCTACCTTGCCGAAAATTGAGTCAATAGAACTTCGTTCCTTCGAGATATTAAGGAAAAACCTCATTTTATTTATTAGAAATCTATTTTCACACTTCATGACTACCTAATATCAAAACCACTCATCTGGTTTTCTTCATATTTACCATAAATATTTCTCTATATAGTTCCTATGTACATGCCAGAAATTAAGTCAGTATTATTAAATTAAAAAAAGTTATGGGCCCAAACATAATGGACTTTGTAAAAAAATCAGGAAAGATATTTGGTCACTTAAGACCAAAAGTGTTAAAGGTAGGGACTTTTTTACAGTAATACAACTTTAATTGATCAAAATTTAATTGTATACCAAAAATTAGATCAAAATCTGTTAATTTTTGTTAAATATTGGCAAAAATATAAAATTGGTACCTTAAATTTTGCCCAAGTTTGACCATGGCACGTTTTTTTTCCTGTTAGTACTGTGGATTTAATTTTCACAGTAAGCTTTTGTTAGCATTTTCTCTGTTAACACCAAAAATTTGAAACCAGTTGATCAAAAACTCTAGATTTTATTCAAGTTTTCAAGCACCATGTCACATCAAGTTTAATCAAGCTAGTGTTATGCAGTTTGCTAGAGCTCAGCTCCCCAGCTTCTGCTCTAAGTTCCTTAAATTTAGCATACAGTAAGATGTCTCCAAAATCCCCTACCATGCCAAGAATTTTATCACTTGGACTTAATTCCTTCGAAATATTAATGAAAAACTTCATTTTTCCATTAAACACCCATTGTTACACTGTAAGACTGCCTATTATCAAAACCACTGATCTGACTTTGATCATATATAATATACATATTTTTCTATACATTCGCTATGCACATGCCAGAAATGATGTCAGTATTGCGTATTTGTATTAAGTTATGGGCCCAAACAAATGCACTTTTTTAAAAAATCAAGAAATATATTTACTTCCTTAACAAGAGGATTGCTGAAGCTAGAGATTTTTTGTCAGGGATGTAACATTATTTAATCAAGATTCAATTGAATACCAGAAATTAGTTCTGAATTTTTCAAATTTTATAAGTTATTAGTATAAATATAAAATTAGTACCTTAAATTTTGCCCAAATTTGACCATGGCACGTTTGTTTCCTGAGAGCACTGTTGATATAATTTTCATATCATGCACACATAAGGATTTCATCTTTGTAGTTTAGAAAGCTGAAAGAAATTGGCCAAATATTGTAGCTTTTATTAATGTTTATATGAGACCATGTCAGACCCAGGCTTAATCCAGCCCCTCTTCAGTCACCTGTATGTTGACCTTGTTGACCTTTCATCAGATTATGCATGCTTGAGAGAAGCATACACTGGGGCAGCCAGGCAGCTAATGC
The DNA here is from genome assembly GCA_026874595.1 of Sipunculus nudus. Taxonomy (NCBI): domain Eukaryota; kingdom Metazoa; phylum Annelida; class Sipuncula; order Golfingiida; family Sipunculidae; genus Sipunculus; species Sipunculus nudus. Next base: position 28,903,672 of record CM049319.1, read on the forward strand.
CGAGCCACACTTGATCCAGGTGTCCAACCCAACTCATCTAGTAGTTGTTTTGAAAAACAACATAACAATAAACAATTAATTAATAATTTTGTATTGGATTTTTTATAACAAATTAAAGAAAAAAATTAATAGAAAAGGAATTTGTTAGTTGATGAGTAACAGAAAATTAACTTGCAGTTACTGATGATGTAGGTTCTTGTATGGATGGATAGAATGTCAATGTCAATGTCAATGTTACAAAGATGCAGTTGAAAATATTAATCTAGATTCCTACTGTGTCTAGTGTGTAGATTGATGTGAAAGTAGTCCAAAGTGAATATATTACATTTATATTTTTAAATATAAATAAAAGCCATAAAACCAGGTACTTATGATCATAATTTAAATTTGTGAATTTTGTATATTCTGGATTCTCAACATCTTTGTTTGGCTAAAACTGAATAAATACTAGACATGGTGCAAATGCTTTGCAAATGTATTTGAATACGAATATGAATATGTACTGCATTAAAAAATTTTATTGCATAAGAATGGGAATTCAGGTAAAAATGAAAGTATTTGAATACCAGTGCAGATACTTTCAAAATGTATTCATGAATGCATTCATGAATATATTCTATAATATTATTTCAATAATCAATTCAGTTATATTTTATTTTAAAAAATCATATGATTTTCTTCTAATTTTTTTTAAAGTAAAAATTATATTGGCACTATTTGTTATTAAATTTTAATAAATAGTTAAACTCTTTTATAATATGTGCTGCTTATAAGTTATATGGCCAAGTCAAAATCTGTGTGACAATAGCACTCCATTTGTTAATAAAATAAATGAAATCAATCCTCTTCCCTGTCTCCAAAGATACTATCAAAATCATACGTAAGCTAAACACCAACAATTCATAATAAAGCTTATATTTATTACCACACAAAACAAGCATGTGCCTCTTTCCCAAATCATATTTTTTTATCATATATAACAGCTGAGCGCCATGACCCATGGGTCCCTTGTTTTAATGGTTCAGCTTGCAGTGTTTTGGTTGAATTATTGGACTTAGTTTTAGTTATTGGACTTATTACTTAGTTTATCTTGTATGTTAGCTTTGAGAAGCTGTAACATGTGCCATGGCATACATTTATCAACATTTATTGCAACATGCCAAGAGATGTATTAGGTTAGTATATGTTAGTAGTAATATATTTGAAGCTCTCTATATAGAAATGATAATTACGTTTTGGTAACACTTGAACGATTTTTTATTTTTTTATGATTTAAAAAAAGATTTAAATCAAACATGACATGTATGGGATTTCTCAAAAAGTGTAACTCATGTCCACTTTTAAATAAAATTGTAAGAGTGTCTATGGATCTTCTTACCTGGTTATGTTTTGGTCACACTTGAATGATTTTCATATTTTTTAATTGATTTATTTTTTAACAGTTTTAATATAATTCATATGTGACGTGTTATCTCAAAACATTTTTCTCATACCTACTTCTAATTATAATGTCATGTGTATTGTATGGGTCTCCTGAGCTGATGAGGTTTTAGTAACTATTGAATGATTGTCTTTTTAACTTTGACTTATGTAATTCATATGTGATCTTGTATGTCAGTAAGTCTCATTTGATCCACCTCTATACCTAGTGTTTAAGGCATTTGTATGGGTGTTCTCACTTGATTTGGTTTACGTTGCATTCTTATTAACTTTTATAAATTTCTCTAGTATTATACCAGTCAAAGTTCACATTTCTTGCATTCCTATTTGGCAGGAGATTTAGTGCTCATGATATTTATCTTGTTAAAATAAATACATTAACTTGAAAAATATATATTGTAGGGGGAAACAAGTGAATAGCAGTGTACTTAATATTTCATTACACAGGTTTGCATTGGGCCTGCAGGCCGTATTTTGTGAAAGCTGCTTGGAATCACACATATCCTTTGTTAATAAATACCTTTTGTTTGAATAAATGTTTATTTTGAAAGTAAAATCATTTGTTATGTAAACATTCAGATATCCAGTTTATTTAACAAATGAGCAAGGCTAGTGGCTAATGGTGGGCACTAGAAGGGGATAGGTGTGATGTGTGGCAGAGTGTGGGCACAATTTATATTTTTTTTCTTTGGTATGCTAATATGATTTTTGTTAAATTATTTTAACATTTTGAAAATTAGCTGTTGTTAACAAACTGTAAAGTAGAATAGCAGGCAATATAGATTTTTGTAATTTATCTGTGGCAGTCTTTATAATATGAATCCCCAATGTATATGAATTAAGGGCTAAACACATGCGTTTTAAACATGCTTAGCAGCTAAACGTGTGGTAAAAGTGGGGACAAATCAGGCGTTTAGGAATGTGTTTAGGCCCTGAACATGATAAACAGCTAATCGTGTCTCAACCGTAAACACTTTCAGGGCTAAGCACATGCAATTTAAACATGTGTAGCAGCAAAACGTGTGGTAAAAGTGGAGACAAATCAGGCGTTTAGGAATGTGTTTAGGCCCTGAACATGATAAACAGCTAAACGTGTCTCATCCGTAAACACTTTTAGGGCTAAGCACATGCAATCTAAACATGTGTAGCAGCTAAACGTGTGGTAAAAGTGGAGACAAATCAGGCGTTTAGAAATGTGTTTAGGCCCTAAACACCGTTTTTGCAGTGTGGCTAGATTCTCTCAGGTCGAACAGATCACAAATTCATTCACATTAACCTGTAACAATCCCTTTCTGTAGGAAGTGTTGAAAATTCGGTATAGGCATAACAAAAGCTGAGCTAGATACGAATTGAAATGTAATGGAAAGGTCCGAATCAGCTTGTCCGAATTTATCCGAAAGCTAGAAGAAATGTAAACAGGAAAGGGTAAAGCAAATCTGTAACAATGCATCGAATAATCGATAAATTAAATCAAAACCAGTCCTTACATAAAGATACTCAAAATGGTCATGCAATACTTCAATTAATGTATCTAGTCTTCTCCATACCTTTGTAGTTTATACCTATACGTCCAGGTAGACGTCATCTTGTTTGAAAATGTCGCGCACGGGCAAGGTTGGTCCTCTGATCTTGCAGACGTAAACATACACACGTGGACTGTGCTTACTCACACACAGAACCATAACAGCATGTAAAACAGGTGAACTGGAGATATTAAGCCCCTGCATGGGCCAGATTCCCTTTTGCTTGTAAACATTTGTATTAAGTCAAAATGGTCTAATGGCGTGGCGTAATGTTCATTTTATAGCAAATGTTTTTTTTGTACCCTTATCAAAGAAAGTGCCCTTAAATCCTTCATTAATTTTGGCATATACTAACGGTTGACTTGACAAATGTAAATGGTTCTAAAGGTACCTTATAATGTTGATTTTTACATTATCTTGAAGAAGTATTTGGCAGATTGCCTTAGACAGTATATTATTATTGTCTATGTGAAACTAATCGAAAATTCAATCAAAAGGCAATAATCGATCATCGACTGAATGGGGGACCTCTTAACAATCCACAGTCTTACAACTAATTATAAACTCTTTTAATATTAATTTGTTAGTTTGCTAATTACAGTGTGTCCGTTTTCTCTTGAGAACATGAGATAATGAATCTTTTTAAATGGTTTCATGTGTTTAGTCTTTATAATTAGCAACAAGTTATAATGGACACAGAGAGATATCCATCCCAAAGGGTTCATTACTAACAAGAAAAAAGTTAATCTGTGGAACAGATCAGGTATGTCCTCGCCTGTTGTCGAAGTAGCTAAAAATGATTGTGAATACCTGTATGAAATTTGAGATGGGGCACTGTCACTCAACAAGATGGCCTTCAAGGTCACAAAAAGCAAGTGAATCGAGAAAGGTGCTAATGTTCTATTTTCACTTATGCTGTGGCACCCGATCATTTTGGTTTGAATATTAAAGTTTTTATAAGACTAGTACATATATTCGCCCAGGGAAAGATAATTTTTTAGGCATTTTTCTGAGCAAGATCTCTGACCTCATTTATAGTGGAATTTAAAACATTTCTTGTTTTCATACACGACTGTGGTACGCCCACGTAAAACATGTAACCACCATTCACCTATATATGCATGCATAATAAATTCGATATCTCCCTTCCCTCATCCTACCTCTGCGCTTGGTACGGCACATTAATACATGTGTACCATGGTTCGAAACTGAAAAGAAACAGTTCAGGCGGACAGGATGGTATGGCAGGGCAAACATTGATTCGAAAGAAACAAGGATTTTACTGACTAAATTTTTATGAAAAAAAAAAACTTTTATTATTTTTTTATAAAACATTATTTGTTTAAACAGTTTACGTAATGCATCACACGGGGTTGTACAAACGATATTATTTTGACAAGATAAAAGAAAACGCATACTTGCTTAACTGGCAGGCTTACATCAGTCATTCAGGATCTTAGAAAAGCAGCTGATATATAGATTTATTTTAATGTGCAGGTCTTTCACGTGGAAGCCCTGCAAACAACATATTTGCGTAATTCTCGAGATAATTGTATTTAGAATCTGTAAATAATATTAGCGGGCAAGGAGGGTCTTAATATTGTCTGACCTCCCTTAAAATTGTCGAGAATTTCCGGTGCTGGTTCGCTTATTCCGAGCCCTGTGTACTTTATGGATGTGATTGAGAAATCATGACGTCGTTTCCGGAAATAACAGGCTTAATAAACGTACCTGCATGAGTCAGACTGGAAAAGTTGATATCGGAACCATGTACGACTTTTTAACACTTTTGATCGACACCTTGCTTCGCAATTTAACTAGATTACTTTGATGTCATATGTAGGAGTTACAGGCTAAATTTAGACCATTTGTCCAATGATTCAGAAACTAAATATACAGATGATCGATACACAGATGTATGAAAATTGACATCATTACGTTAATAGTTTTCCTTATGACAGGAAACAAGTCACTGTATACAGGCACGTCTCTTTAATAAGAAATTATAATGCATTTCCTGTCGTTAAAACGTTAAATATGACGATAAAGAAACGCTTAGTTTTAAAGAAGAAATTTCCATGTAGTCCAATGCTCTTAAAGTTGTAATATCTTTAATGCTGATTACGGTACTAATTATTTAAACATGATATTGTATTAAACGTTAACTTACACACACACACACACACATATATATATATATATATATATTTATATATATATATATATATATATACAAGTAGGACAAAATTATCTCAGCAAGCAACGTCTAATTTATCTATTTGAGTTTAATATACAGTATATTTTTAATGCATATGTTCGGAACAGAATGAAAAGACTTAGGGTGTAATCCTGCATGACATTTGATCGTATTCCAAAATAAATCCTTCGAGCATTTTTCAGTACATATGATTTTAAAATTAAATAAGAGTCATGTTAAAGTATGTTATACCGTTCCCTACTTACATGACCTTAGGAGGCTGCGTCTATATGTAATTATAGCATATAATAAAAAATGAAAAGATAACAAAATTGATAAATTACCATAAGAACGTTAAGTCATAGAAAATGACCCATACAAAAAAAGGAGTGGTTGGCCTTGACAGGTATTCCGTCGAGGTTGTTAGAACATAGAAACCATAATTTACTGCAAAATAAAAAAAAAAAAACTGCTGGGTTTAAAGCAGCGTTTCCATGTGAGCGTATATGCTTATATGCGTGAATTATCGCTCATATGATTTTGTAACTGGGGTGTTTCCATGTGTCCTTCAGCGTATATGCGTAAATACGTGAAAATCGCCACAGGCGCGATTTTTACGCAAAGGGTCTGCATGAACTCAGGGATTCAGGGTAAAATTATTTCACCATCTTTTTGTGGAAGGCCTGCTTGATCCACTGTACAAATATATACGTCAGCCAGTTCACGCATATACGCGCATATGGAAACACACCTATTTTTCACGCATATACGCACATACCCATATACGCGTACATGGATACAGACCTTAATGGTTAGATAATCCCATTAGCGAGAAGGAATTTTCATATCTACCTTGTACGGTTAACTGAGAAAACATGTAATTATAAACTGGGGACGTGTGACAATATAATAAAATGTATGAAATTACTGCTTTCTGCATAAAGCTGCCAGCCTTGTGATAAGGCTGAGGACAGTTTTTAATTTGTCCTTTGTGCTTCTTGACATACTTTTACACGACTTGTCTTTTTCCAGTTTGAATATAATCCTCTGTGCAAAAATATGTGTTTTTGCAATACTCTCAGAGTAAGCCAGGTTGAAGATAAACATCGTTAATGCAGATTTCATGGATGATGAAGTTATCTGCTCGTTCTCCGCGATCACTCGGGCAAACATTAATTCGACCCCAAGGATTTTACTGACCCAATTATTTTTATTAAAAAAAAACCCTTTCATTAATTTTGTTTAAAAACATTTTATGTAATGTATTATACGGGCTTTTACATATGTTAGTATTGTGTATAACTCATTTTATCTGTTTTGACAAGAAAAATGAAAACGCTCACTTAACCCATTGACACTGGCAGGCTTGTATTAGTCATTCAGGATCTTAGAAAAGCAGCTGATAGATATATTTTAATGTTTGTGTAATTAACGCGAGAATTGATCTGGAATCTGGGGAAGGGGGAGGGGTTAAATGTTGCCTGATCCCCCTCAAAATTGTCGAGAATTTCCAGTGGTCGTTCGCTAATTTCGAGCCTTGTTTACTATATGGATATTTAGGCAAGGTTGTAATTAAGTAATTATGTTGTCATTTCCGGAAATAGCAGGATTAATTAACCTACCTGCATGAGTCAGACTGGAATAGAAATATCGGAACCATGTACGATTATTGTGGGTGTCCGCCTTTTCAGCTAGCCGCCGCAACCTATTTTAACGGTCTCGGACCATTTTTTTCCCCACCTGGACCCCCCCCCCCCCCCGATTCTGGACCAGGGGACATTTTTTAGGATTTGTCATAAGTCATCCTAGGTTGGACTCCCTTTTCATGAATCCTGGATCCGCCCCTTGTTGTATAAGCTCAGTGAGAATGTGTTCAGCCTATTTTGCTTTGACTCATATCCAAATGTTGTATCCACTGGAATGGTTGATCATGATGGCTTTACACCAGGGGCGGACTTAGACGGGACGAAGTGGGCGCCCCCCCCCCATCCCTTTTTTACCAACAAAATAAGAGAAATATGATAATATACACTTAATACCTTAAATACCTAAATACCTTTTTTGCGTCCTTTTTGTCGTTATATATATATATATATATATATATATATATATATATATATATATATATATATATATATAACGTCTATAATCGTGCTTCCGGTACATTTGTTTACCTGTGGCAGTGTTGAGTATCCAAACACTTTCAACAAATAAGGACATCTGTTGGCAAGTCAGGCGAACCAGAGTTTTGCAAATGGCGGTTTGTAACTTATGATCCTTCAGCTTCCGCACATATGCAACAAACCACCTACACACCTACAGTCACATGGTTTTCCCGTTTTTCAATATTGTCGTGTTTACTAACAGCTTGTTGATAAACAAGCCCATACAAGCTCGTCACGGAGGCGCTATATGAATTATTCCTCACTGGATTTATCAAGATTTTATTGATGTGTACTCAAAGTAATCCAGAAATCACATCAAGTCTATAGAGAAAGTAGATGCATGGTTGACTTTAAAGATAAATAATGTGCATGATATCGCTCATTTTCACAGTCTTGCGACTGTGCCCGTATAAAAATTATGTAATTTAACTCTTGGTTGGCTGCAGTGAAGAAATGAAGCGGGAAATTACAAGGGAAACACGTGATTTATTCAAAAAATATATGAACATGGTATCCAAACTACATTCACACTGCATGTGTGCTCACGACTTTGTCATTTTTCAAGCCTCGATTCAGTTAAGCTTACAAGTGGATGGGTCAGGTAAACATAGGATGGACACAGTAGAAAATGGACTAACTACATAGAAAATGGATTGACTAAGTAAAAATTGAAAGGAACAAGTAAAACGTATCAAGTAGAAGGTGGGTGTAGCAAGTAGGTGTATCCAGTAGAAAATGTATTTTCCTAGTAAAAAACGGATCCATCAAGTAAAAAAGTGGATGGATCAAGTTGATAGTGGATGGACAAAGTGATTTTTTTTTAGGATGGGTGGACCATATGCGCTATGCATATACTATTAACCTTGAAATTACGACAACAAACTGGACCTCCATAGAGGGGTCGCATTTTTGAGGTGGTCGTCTAAGCGAGGTCTGATATAAAAAGCAGAAAAAAAATTCGGTGCCGTGAAAATGTGGTCGTTATTTTAAGGTGGTCTTAAACCGAGGAGGTCTTTAGGTCGTTATTGTGATATTCTCATGTTCTGAAACAGAGGCAGACATATTACAATATTATAGTCTTAAAGACAATACTGTGTGTCACAAAATATATCATATATCTAACAAATACAAATATATATGCCGGTTGCAATGTGGTACAAATATGTTACATACAAATAACCACAAACATTTCCCAACAATATCTGAAGTACCTGTTGTTCATAAAGCTGAGCTCTTGCATAGCGTGAGAATAAGGTCACAGTGCTGATATGCAAATTACCCTGACACACCTGTAATAACAATACAAATTCACATGTTACAAGAATACAAATTCTGGGTGCATCCATTTTGTTTGTGTAAAAGCATAAACATTTGCTTTGTATCAAAATAAGAATAATAAACTTTTTTGTGCTTGGTGCGATATGGACTAGGATATACACTATCCGTCAATTGGACGTAAGAACACTATCTCAAATGTGGTATACCGAGCATCAAAGCACCAACAGCCAGAAGGCACAATGTATTACTATATAATGCATACATTATAAAACTAGAGCGTACTCAGAGAGCACATACCTCCGCCAGGATCAAAATCATGTGAACCAAAAAGAATGTGTGTCACGGTTTCCTAACTCAATGCATTCTAGGATATCAAGGGAGGCCCCTAATACCAGTGTTTGTCCAACATGTGGAATATTTTTTTTTGTTCTAACTGTACGTTCAAATCTACTTGCATCACCCTCAAGTATCAAGCAAATCAACTTGCATGTCACTTTTAAAATAACGGATACACGCGGTTTGTACTGATTAGTTATATATAACTATACCGCAGATTTATGTTAGTCCATTTTCTAGACACTTGTATGATTTGCCAGGTGGCATGTTTTTGATGCATGAGTACCTATCTCCTTTTTTGGTGGGAATGTTCTTGAGAGTGTGAGCATGACATCATTCATTCGGATTAAATATACAGGTATTCGTCTTTTCATGCAATTTCTTCGAGTTGACTTTATTGCCATAGATGGGTCGAAATGCTGTGAAAAATGGATGTACCTCACTTATCTTCTGAAAGGTAGCTTGTTTTGTTCCTTTGTTGACAACCAGGTAAATACCTCAGGTCTCACGTACTTTTATATTTCTTCTATTTCTGATTCTTTCTCCTCTCTGAGACAAATACGTGGACATACAGTGAAGAAAAGGAATATATCATGTCCGGAATCTCCGCTAGAGATTACTGCTTCGATTGCTCTCCACAAAAATCCACCAGTTCTAGCATAAATCACGTACAGTCACGTGACCCAGGCTTCATTTTTATCTTACAAGATAAAATCGCCATGGTACATATCACCTCTTATTTAAAAAAAATGGACCATTTTGATTCCATTTTTTATTCTTTTGATTACATCCGCCTTTGAGTCAGTTCTGCACTGCCGGTGGGGCTGTGGCAAAAACAGCGTGATTCCTTTTGTTCCCTATTTTATATTAATAACACGGTGCATTATTTTTTCCTTCCGTTAGTTCAGTTTTTCCGGTGCGTTTGAAACCTCTCCTCAGTACTGAGTTCACTCTACCAGGTAACATCTCATTAAATTCGCTATTGAAGCCATGGTAACTGGTTTGGTACACTGTGTTTGAGTCAGGAGACTGAGTATTTAAGTTCTTGTTCATCATTTTCCTCATGGCGCTTCTAAACTCTGTCACTCTCAGGGTCAAAAGGTACGGGTTCAAGGTCAAGGTCATGAAAGCCGCGGCTACCACAAAATGGTGCGCCACAGGTGGCGCTAATATTACTTCCGGGTGGATGATTTGTAAAATGTTCCATGGCCCCCAGCAGACGACAAGTGATATACCAGCATACATTGCAGTGACAGTTCCTTCCTGGCGATCACGGATGGTTCGCATCCCGCTATCACGGACCATGCGAATACTCTGCATCAATCGAAAATAGCATACAAACGTCGTCACCTTAATGATTATAAAAAATAAAGTTGGAATCCTAGCCACGCAGCTAAGCACCACTCCAACTGCGTACGAATTATTTGCTCTGTCAAGTATTTCGGCCCGAAATATTTTCACATTCACCGGAAGTGTAACAAACAATAAAACGCAGATAACACTGAAGGCTATAAAGGGTGCCAATTTTCCTTGGGAGAACCAGTTATTGTATTTTCTGGTTGAGACAACCAATGTTAAGCGGCTTAAACAAATTATGAACTCGATACACACCCCTATTGCAAGTGGGCTGGTGTAGGCGTTCTCATATGTCGCATTAAGCCACTTCGGTATCGGATACATGTAATGAAAATGATACAACAAAATAGAACAAGCCGGTACGTATAAAAGTAGTCCAAACAGATTTACCCCTGTTAGGTACACTAGCATGTAGTGTAGGGGCCGGAACTTCCGAACATACCGCCCAGCAAGATAGGCCGCCAGGCAGTTTCCACTGACGCCAAACAATGTTTGTAAACTGATCAATGAGACACCTATAGAAAATACTACATTATCATTAAACCCGAATTTGCAAGAAACGTTCGCACACGTGTCTGTCACATTCGTGGAATTTTCCGTTTCAACCTGTGAGGAGGGAACCGCTGTCGCTGGCGTCGACATTTTTGCCGGCTGATTCTTTGGTTGGACTCCCACGCTGCGTTAATTTTAGACTTCTCTCTCAGACAATTGCAGTTGTTTACGTGTACTTGTGTCGTTCACTGATGTCGAGCCACGCCCTTTCTTTTTTTTGTCTTGGTTGGATTTAGTACCTGAAGAAAATAAACATAATTTGCTGTGAATGCCTGTAGTCACGCAGATAAATATTTTATACAAAAATCATTAATGTACGACGCGAATCACGACTTGGACTCGAGTCCGTACTGAGTTCACTTTTTTTTATCTCGGACTCAGTCTTTGTCTCGAAAGTCCTTGACTCGGACTTGTACTCGGACTCGGAGGCAAGGACTTCAGAAATCAGGCCGAGTCCGTCTCGAATCAAAAAGAAAAAAAAATTGTCACGTACTATGATGATTTGTTTACATCTTCGGACTACTAACAGAATATTACAAGTAACAGGCGCTGTATATATATCAAGCTTTAGATATTCATCAGGAGCTTGATATAATTAACAATAATAATAATAATAAAGATTTATTTTGTAAAGCATAAATTCCACGGTCTTGTGCTCTTAACGTTATTACAAGAAAGCATAGCACAAAAATGACTATAAAATAATTAAAGATTATAGAAAAAGCATTTGTGAACTAACTTTAAAATGTACATGATAGTCTGAAATTTCCATTTTAAATTGCTTTATAAGGATATTTGTATCGGTCTGGCACTTGAACTCGAGTTCCAAATGACTCAGACTCGAAGGACTCAAACCTCAAAGACTCGGAACTGAACTTGAACTCGAATGGCCTGGATGGAATGGAAACGACTACATCAATGTAAAAAATAATGGGTCATCTAAGAGTAGGTTGTATATGTTTTACCAGGGTCCGTTGCAAGGATTTTTTAAAAGAGACGGGTGGTGGTTATTGGGCCATAAAAAGTGTGCTTATGAAGAAAAAGTTTTATAACAAATCAAAATGTACAATGGAGGATAATCTATACTTATAATTCTATAAGTGGTATGGGATGATTTTTATCTCTATTAATAAAATAAATGTAAACGAATTTAAGACAGAATATGCCTCGGTAGTAAGAATTTTATGTAAAATCACATTCGATAATTGAAGAAATAAAAAAGATGATCGATTATTAATCGATTATTGTATGTGCATTCTAGATAACTGTGAAATCTGCTGTATAGAATTATACCCAAAATATTAACTGAGTAATTTTTTGTCTGACTTATTAATCACGCTAAAGTTCAAGGTAACAACCGAGTTGTTGACTCTTGTTCGCTGCACAAAATTAAGTTTTAATGCGCTATTCGCTCTTTGTGTCCCGCGTCACAGGGTTATTTTTCTGGGTAATATATTAAGGTTTAACCCCGAATGAAATACAACAACACGTTATTTAAAAACAATTACGTTTAAAATGACCAGAAACACTGCCCAAATTTTGAATGATCGTTTTATTTTGCCAAAGGTTGGTATAGTGCCAGTTCCTAGGACTGATGGTTAAGGAAAGATACAGAGGGTTGCTGGCTACTAGCTTTGCCGTGGCATAACAACCGCTGCCTCCTTAACTCGCCTGGACCCCAACTGCCTTCCTCTCGGTTCCCTACCCTGCTTATCGGATCTGCCTCTAGAAGAGCCTAATGTTTATAAAGAGTGTATAATTACGGGATATCTTACAGTATGACTCCCTTGGATGTGCATTCATAATTGTTTATGATCGATCATGCAAAGATGAAATTAATTTCGAATTCACATTTCGGCACTCGTGCATGTCCATTTTGGTTTATCGGAATATTAGGGAGACATCTGCCTGTTGACTACACCTAATTTGTTTTAAAATGCTTTGTTGTCTGGTTGTCTATTATGTATAAGATTTGAATATAATATGAATCGTTCAGTACAAACACGCGAATAGAAACACGCCACTATTATATATATATATATAGATATATATATATATATATAAATATATATATACATATAGATATATATATATATATATATACATATATATATATATATATATATATATATATTGGTTGATTGATTGTAGGTTAAGAGTAAGGGTGACGCCTTTTAGATAGAAAAAATTATTTATTAACACTGCGAAGTTAGTTTTAGTTTAAAGTGAGGATGTGTTAAAGTAGTAAAGTTAGGCAATGTGATGTGCTGAAGTAGTAATATTGAGGCGGTGTCAGAGAGATGAGAGTGAGGTGGTGCTGGGGTCGTTAGAGTGAAGCTGTGCTGTGTTGGAGTTGTGACAGTGAGGCAGTACTGTAATAGTGAGAGCGAGGCTGTGATGTGCAGGAGTAGCGACTACGAGGCTGTGCCGGATTAGTTGAATTCGGGCTCTGCTGGGCTGGAATAGTGACAGTGAGGCCGTGCTGTGTTGGAGTAGTGAGAGTGAGGCTGTGCTGTACTGGCGTAGGGAAAGTGATGGCCAGGGCTTGAGTAGTTACAATGAGGCTGTGTTGTGCTGGAGAAGAAATAGTGAGACCGTGCGGACAGAGTGTTAGTAGTGAGTAGTGAGTGCTGGAGTAGTGAGATTGGGGCTAATGTGCTGGAGAAGTCGAAGTGAGGCTCTATTTTGCTCGAGTAGGGGTAGTGAGGCTGTATGTTATGCTCGAGTAGTGAAAGTGAGGCTCTGCTGTGCTGGAGTAGGAGTGACAGTGAGGCTGCGCTGTGCTGAAGTAGTGACAGTGAGGCTGCATGTGCTGTGCTGGAGTAGTGGCAGTCAGGCTAGAGAAGTGAGAATGAGGCAGTGAGGCTGTGCCGGGGTTGTTGAATTCGGGCTTTGCTGGGCTGGAATAGTGACAGTGGTGCCATGCTGTGTTGGAGTAGTGATAGTGAGGCTGTGCTGTGCTGGAGTAGGGAAAGTGATGGCCAGTGCTTAAGTAGGGGTAGGGAGGCTAAATGTTATGCTCGCGTAGTGAAAGTGAGGCTGTGCTGTGCTAGAGTAGTAGCAGTGAGGCTGTGCTGTGTTGAAGCAGTTACAATGAGGCTGTGCTGTGCTGGAGTAGTGAAAGTGAGGCTTTGCTGTGCTGAAGTAGTGAGATTGAGGCAGTGCTGTGCAGTAGGAGTGACAGTGAGGCTCTGCTGAGCTGAAGTACTGACAGTGAGGCTCTGCTGGGCTGGAGTAGTAGCAGTGAGGCTCTGCTGTGCTGAGGTAGTGATAGTGAGGCTCTGCTGTGCTGAAGGAGTGACAATGAGGCTGTGCTGTGCAAAGGTAGTGACAGTGAGGTTGTGTTGTGCCAGAGTAGTAGCAGTGATCGAGGCTCTACTTTGCTGGAGTAGTGGTAGTGAATCTGTATGTTATGCTCGAGTAGTAAAAATGAGGCTCTGCTGCGCTGGAGTAGGAGTGACAGTGAGGCTGCGCTGTGCTGAAGTAGTGACAGTAAGGCTGTGCTGTGCTGGAGTAGTGTCTTTGAGGTTTTGCTGTGCTGAAGTGGTGACAGTGAGGCTGTGCTGTGCTGGAGTGGTGACAATGAGTTTGTGCTGAAGTAGTGATCGACAGTGAGGCTGTGCATGGCAGGAGTAGTGATAATGAAGCTCTGTTGTGTTTGAGTTGTAACAGTGAGCTGTTTTGTGTGCTGGGGTAGTGATATAAAAGTTGAGCTGGAGTAATGAGATAAGGCTGTGCTGGAGAAGTGACAGCGAGGCTGTGATGTGCTGGATATCATGACTTGGAGGTGAGGCTGTACTGTGCGATAGTGGTGATAGTGTGGGCGCACTGTGCTGGAGTTGTGATTGTGTGGATGTCTTGAATTAGTGACAGTGGAGCTGTGCTGTGATAGAGCAGTGATGGAAAGGCTGTGTTGTGTTGGAGGAGAGAGAGTATGACCTTGCTATAATAGTGTTAGTGAGGCGGTACTGAAGAAGTGGGAGTGTGGCTGCGCTGTGCTGGAGTAGTGACAGTTAGGCTACATATTATGCTGGAGAAGTGAGAGTGAGGCTGTGCTGGGCTGGAGTAGTGACGGTGAGGTGTTGCGCTGGAGGAATAATAAGAGGTGACACTGATAGTGGCGGAAGAAACCAATCAATATCTGGGGAAAAGAAAGCTGAGATAATTACATGGCACTCCATGCAGTCAAAGACACCCACAACACACGCTACAGGTACACTAACGACAGTGTTCTATAAGCATATCAATATTACAAATTAAGGTAGCACTGATTCGCTGTTATGATACTCCTCTGTCGCCACGCCTAGGAAATGCGTTTTTTGATGTGTCAGGAATTGTTCCTTGATGGAATATTTTTTTCCAGGGGCGTAGCCAGGGTGTGCCGCAGAGGCCATGCCCCTCCCCCTCTCCAAAACTTGGCATGTATAATATTGATGATAAACTTTCCAGACAATAGACACATACTAGGAATTAAAGTGTACACATGAATATGATAGTCATGTTAACGTCTAGATAAATCACTGTACATTTTTATTTGTAACATATTAAAAGTAAGACGGAATCTATGCTTGGGACGTTATTTCTGATTTTTTTTTCATAACATAGTAATAAAGAATCATGCATCTCAAACAAATAATTTCAGAGTCAAACTGATTGTTATTACAGACACTTTCACTCATTATCAATTTGCATTTATGTTCTGGGAAATTTTTATCTTTTTTTTCTTAATGTTAACAAATGTTTCATAGTTTAAGTAGATTTTCAACAGAATGTTAATTTTCCTTGGATTTACGGGTGTGCACCAGATCCTAAGCCGGACACGAATCCCCCCCGACTCCCCCCCCCCCCCCTCACCCTTCCATTAATCCCTGCTACGCTCCTGGTTTCTATATGTCCCCATATATCAGGAGGAATTTCAAATAATTTGATTAATTTCGCGAGGAGTATTGTAACAGAATTAACGCCACCGGTTGAATTCGGCCGATGGAAAACCCGTCCAAGACGAAGTCGCGCGGACCTGTCCGAACGCAAAACGAGTAATATGCTAGCGATTTCATAATCTCAGAAACACATACAGAAACAAAAAAAAAAACTTTATTGCATTTAATTTGCAAAATATTGCATTTAAATAGTTAAAATCCCAAGTTTACATTATGTTACTTTCTGGTTTGTTTCCTGTGATCTTAACCCGGCCTTCAATCTACCGATTGTTTTTAAACCGGCCGGAAAAATCTAAGTCTCGCCGGCCGGTGAGGGGCCGCATAACTATCGATTTTTCCTGCAGATCAACAGATTTCTTCAGTCATTTTGGTCACTTCTGATTTCGTCTACAGGCTTCCGTCATCCATCTACCGAATTTGCCGGCCGATTTTTTCCGGCCAAAAAATCCTTGACATTGTAAGAAAATTTTCAAGCCGAGTTTACCTGCAGAATTAAAAAAAAAAATCCGGCCATCATCACCCTCACATCTATATTACCGATTTACCGGCCGGCTTTACAGATCACGTCTGCTTGTAGGAGCACTCACTTACTTTTTGCTGAGTTGGTTTTTAAATTGTAACTAAGACATAATCAAATCAATTATATAATTGTACAGCAGTTTTTTTTTTCTATTTTGCTGCTTACCAAGGACCCTGCCTCTCATCAAAGGGTTATGAATATGGTGATGAGGATATGTCATTAATGATCCGGTTAACGAACTATAGTCTCAGAAATACAGAGTAGTTTTCTGATTCTCTGTTGTTGAAGGTGCTTATTCCGATATCTGACGTCAAATTAACTAAAGATAATCCTTGCACCTTTCATAACTACAGGCCTATAAGAAAGCTGATCTCACCACACGCAGGCTGACAGTTACAGCAAGTGCACAGACCTTCTATAATTAATTATGCAATTAGTTAAAAACACCATAGTGCCTTAATACTACAATCTCACATTATATTTCATATTCTATTTAAATTTAAAGGTCTATTATTTTCACGAGTTCACCACGTATATGTCCTTTCATGTCATAGTTATATACGTCCATTTTTTATATCAAGTATTGCCGTATTATTTTATCTGAATCCACTATCATCATATTGCCATTGTATTTTCTATATTACAAGATATATAACAAACATCTGCCTGGATCAAGATAACAAAAATATTTGAAATCTTACTTCATTCGGCCGTGATGCTGCGCAGCTTGATTCCGTGTCTTCTGTGAAGGCCCTCCGTGCCGTGCCTGTTTTAATCCTCTGCTTTTAGAATGCGTCGTGGCTTGAAGACGAGACGGTCTCTATGGCTTGCCGCGAACCACACCCCTAGCTTCAATCGCAACTACGCCACCGAGAATTCTCTAATTAGACTACAGTCATAAGTGACGTGTGGCTGCAAGCCTGTAAAGGCGGCTGGGCGCATACGTATCATTTCATCAACGTATTTCCGTGAAGATTCGATTGTACTAGGACCAGCCTTACTTGACTTCCGAACAGCCCCGCCCCCAGCTTCATGAAAGGCTTTTTATATAACTTAAATCGGAAAATCCCATTTTCAGTATTTGAAGTGTTTGTTTCATCGCGATGATTTACGTCGAGAAGTAAGGGATTGAAGATGACTGTTTCTTAATATTGAACATGTATATTGGAAATATGTATATGGCAGCAAGAAAAATCAATGTGTTAACACGACTCGACACATATATGAAAATATAAGATAGGAAAGCTAACTTCCATGCGTCAATAATGTCAGATTTTGATTTCTGCCCAGTTATTTTGGATTTATTTTTCTGTTTCAAACAAAACATTGATAGACTGTCAACAAGACAGTGATATTAAATTTGTTCTCTCCTATCAAGAAACATGAAAACATGGTTACCTGAAGGGTATTTTACATTGGATTACGCAAATGCTTCCAATAATGTTTGATGATTCCCTGAGGGCGTGTTTTACATCAGATTAGGCTAAGCTTCCTAGAAAATATGTTGATACTCTGAGGCGAGGTATACAACATATAAGGCTAAGCTTCCTAGAAAATATGTTGATACTCTGAGGCGAGGTATACAACATATAAGGCTAAGCTACCTAGAAGATATGCGTATTCTTTGAGGCGTGTTATACAACAGATTAAGCAAAGCTTTTTAGAAGATATGCTGATTCTCTGAGGCGAGGTATATAATATATAAGCTAAGCTTCCTAGAAGATATGCGTATTCTTTGAGGCGTGTTATACAACAGATTAGGCACAGCTTTTTAGAGGATATGCTGATTCTCTGAGGCGAGGTATATAATATATAAGCTAAGCTTCCTAGAAGATATGCGTATTCTTTGAGGCGTGTTATACATCATAGATTAGCCAAAGCTTTTTAGAAGATATGCTGATTCTCTGGATCGAGATATATAATATATTAGGCTAAGCTTCCTAAAGATATGTTGATTCACTGAGGCGTGTTATACAACAGATTAGGCAAAGCTTCTTTGAAAAATTGTTGATTCTCTGAGGCGAGGTATATAAACCAGATTAGGCAAGCTTCCTAAAGATATGTTGATTCTCTGAGGTGTGCTTTACACATAAGGCTAAGCTTCCTTGAAATTATGTTGATTCTCTGCGGCCTGCAAACAGCAGATTAGGCTAAGCTTCCTAGAAGATGTGTGTTGATTCTCTGAGGCGTGTAATACAACATATAAGGCATAGCTTTCTTTAAGTTATGTTTGTTCTTTGAGGAGTGGCTTTCAACAGAGTAGAAAAAGCTTACAAAAATATATGTTGATTCTCTATACAATATATTCAGCAAAGATCTTTGAAGATATCATGATTTTATGATGCGTGTTTTATAGCAGAATAGGCTTAATGTTTTAAGTGATATGTTATATAGCAGACCCTGAAAGGAATCCGTACGACATAATCACCCATTACCAATTATTATTTGTTTTTACTTTTAGAAAGATATATATGCAGTTCTATACATAGAGCTATACCTTTATTCTGGGTAAGCATCCTTTTACAGAAGACATGCATAATATTATATTCCGTAATTTTGAAATAAGGATATATTGCTCAAATCATTAAATGAGGTTAAAGATGCTGAGAGTGACTTTTAATTAATAAAAAGAACTTGCTTGCAGTAATCAACTATTTAGTCAGGCTTCAGTTATTAGTCAGCTCCTCGGGCGAACCTTCATGAAAAATACCTATTCCAAATTATAATTTACAATCTATCAGGTCAGGTCAATCTATTGAAAAAGTTGTCTAAAACACGTTTCTATTAATGATATGAATGAATGATTTATCTTCAAATACCTTGGAGAAGTTTCCCATGTTTTTTTTTTATTTATTTCAATGTCTTTCATTACATTGCTTTATCTATGCACCAGAAACATTTTTTACAAAGGGAATATAAAACCTATCGATCTGGGTTGAACTCGTCTCCATGTCTATGACTTTTTTATCGAGGGATGGGGAGGGGAGGGGTGACCTGGTCTTTACATAACAGTAATAGCACTTCATGCATAAGCTTACTACCAACAAGGCAAAATGGCAAAGGTAGGGACCAGTAATGTAGGATTCAAATCGGGACATAACCCGTTTGAAAGGACTCCTCAGTAGCATCTTGTAGTGACTCGCGCAATGTGGAGTCTACGCAACAGACTGTTGTGTCGCCGGCTTCATGGCGCGCAGAATGCTGCATTCAGGCTTTGTAATTGTTGCCAAGAAGAGGGACCACATTACACAATAAATACATCACTGGCTTCCTGTAAGACAGCGCAATGATATTTTATATTATTGTTCAATCGCCTGTATAGAAAAAATTTAAGTTTTTTTTTGTCCCCCAAAAAGGCAGCTTAAGTTATCTGAACAAGAGCTATCAGTGGATTCTGAGGCAAGAACTGATTATTATTATTTTTATTGCTATTATTAATCATTATTATTATTATTATTATTATTATTATTATTATTATTATTATAAATCATTATTATTATTGTTAATCATTATTATTATTGTTAATCATTATTATTATTATTATTATTATTATTATTAATCATTATTATCATTATTATTTTATTATTATCAATAGTACTACAAGATTAGGTCGCGGCGAGGATCTATCTGCGCATAGAGTTCGGCGGTATGGGGGTGTGTATATCGGCAAAGAGTAGAACGGAATAACGAACTTTGGACCACGCCCGAATCATCTAATTATATTAATATTATTATTATTATTATCATTTTTATTACTTATATTATAACTTATGTTTAGGTTTAATTGTTAAGGGCGCGTTATGTTGAGTAGTAAAGTTCGTGCAACATATATTTACTCGCCATTGGCTGTTCCATCCAGGAATATCTTCTAAAAACAAATAAATGGCTTCGCTATGGTTATCTGAATCATGTTATATGAAAGAGTGGACAAGAATTCTGAGATATTGCTTCGCTTAAACTTTATATAACAGACGAATAACTAGCTGCTGTCAGGCACATGGATTTTCAGAGGCGTTTGATATTGTAGACCATAAAACGTTTATTCTTATAAACTTTGAACAAAACGTTCAAATTAAATTCGATCCTTCAATCAGAAGGAAGGATTACGAAGAGTCCAAAGGGGAATTAAAGTCAGTCTGGACGGCTTTAAGGTGTTTGGCTTTAAAGTCCAGAAATTGCACTCTTCCACCAGAGGTCTTTCTTCTTATGCCCATTGGATTTCCATCCACTACCAAAGTGCGCCTATAAAACAGACCATCTAACAGCCATTAAAGATTTCGATCAAACCAAGTTAGTTGAAGTAATTTTATCAGTAAGGGGGAAAAAGTCGGAGAAAGTAAAGTAAGAACTTTATTTATATACTTAAACATATTTAAACAGGGTAACTTGCTCAAACAAGATCCTTTGATCTGCCACAGACAGCGGCCTGTTAGACAATACAGTTGTCAATACCATCAATGTAAACTCATATAAAATACAATTAATATGATAATATGATAAACGTGGCTAACGACAAAATGATACAGAAAGATATGACATTAAACATATAACTATGACATGCAATATAATATACAGTGCACTCACGAGGATGAGAGCAGAAAATAAAACTAGAACCTATATACACAGGGATGGTAATCCTTTGAAAATTTCACCTTATTAATACAGGCATTAATATAAGTTTACCTTAATTTCACCAGAAAATTTGCCTTTCCGTTAAAGTTGCATCCGACCATCATATCAAACGTTATTTCACATTTCTCTCCGTGTAAACCTAATTCTGTCATCATTTATGCCATCCCACATAAACACTTGCATGAAAAAAAACTTTTGTTTTTAATATAGTAACTTTGTTATATCAAAAACACGATTTTGCAGTGAAAACAAAAAACAGTAAAATATAGGAGATGAGAGCCTAAATGCCTGAAAGTATAAGATATTATAGACCATTTTTATACGAAAGTATAGGAAATAAAGGAAGTCGGTGGAAGATAACTTTAAAATATTTTGTTTAAAAAAATGCTTTTCCGTGCACGTGTTTCGCGTGAATACGACCAATGTATATATATATATATATATATATATATATATATATATATACTCACACAAGAACCTCTAAATTACGGACACTGCCGGGACCGGACAATTTGAGAGGTGCCCTCAATAGGGATGTTGTAGATTTTGGGATCTACTTTCAAGGGACTGCCCGTACGTGGCCGTAAATAGGAGGTGCCCTTAATACAGAGGTACCCGCAAGGACAGGTTCCACTGTATATATACATACCCCATTTATGGTCGGGTGTGCCTGTGAGTTACACAAAGGGGCCGACAGAAGAAATTAATAAAAGAGTAGTAATAACATTAAGAAAGATTCCAGACGAGGGCTAATTTTTGTTAATGTTTTCGGAGACAGGTGCCCGATCGATTGGATGGACAGTAAGGTAAGAGAATAGTTAACTATTAATAGTCTGTCATCAGCGTGACTGCCGGAAGCTCATATAAAAGGTGTTCGCAAATTACGGACTGATTTTCCAGCTGTAGCTGATGTAATATTCATGTGAAAAGAGTTATGAAAGCAATGGAAATGGCATAAAAGGACACAAAATATTAATTAAAGGAACTTTACACTGACCCTGTCTGAAAATTTTCATTTCACTGCAAGCCGAGCATGTGTACAGGTTTATGGAATATGATTTAAATATTCATTATTGATATCAGTCTTTTTTTGTCAAAACTCACTTTTAAGATATTGTGATGTAGTTTAATATTAGTCCACTAAAACGTGAACGTGACTTACTGTTACTCTATGCTTAAAATACGTAACCTTTAAAAGTTCTAAAACTTTTGAATATTAAAAAACATGCGAAAATGAGTAATAAGTTCAAAAATATGTATACCGAGTGTAAACGAGTGTTAAAAACAGTGGACCGGGCGAGATCACAGGTGTGAACATAAACACACCGCGTGCATCGCCGGACTAACATCTGTAAATCAGGAAACCTGATTACAAAAATGTAATACATCTTCCCGCTGGCTGAAACTTCCGGGTGTTGCGGCTCACAATCGGACCTCCGGTCACACGACCTTGTCATGGCAAACAGACACACATGGACTGTGTTTACAACACCTTGAGTCATAACAAGGTGTTTAACAGCCGTATGCGAGGTACTGGGACTGAGTGCTAGGATGGATTTGCTGGAAAACATTTGAATAAAGCAAAACTGAACTGATAGTGACGGAGAATAGGCATAATATTGCCCCTGATTATGTGCCTTTTGGTGTCGCATTAAAAATCGGGTTCCTCTCATATCAGCTTGAAAACATCACTCAAGTGTTTTTAGTATGCAAAACATCATCAAGATCCATAATAAAACTTTCATAATAATAACTTTTGGAATAAAGTTGCTTACCCAGAGAGTTGCCTATCCATTGGCTCCGAGCCGAGTTTCCTAAGCACGGGATTTTATATCATTTGCAGAAATACCATGGTTACTTTTTTTTCTAGAGGGTTTCAAATTATCTCGAGAATAAAACCTCAGTCATTGAAGCCAAGTAGAAAGGCAGAAGATTTGCAACCGGTATTATTAATCAGAACATATCTTATATGTTACCGTAAATCTTAGATTGCTTATATAGATAATCAAAACGTTCAAATTATATGCAAATAATGAAATAAAAATTCTACTCTTTTTTGTATTCACTTGGTCCCCATGCAGGTTTTACGATTGTACCTCTTATTACTTTACATAATTAATTCCTCAAATGATGGATATACTATGTGTTTGTTATTTTATGGTAAGATCGCAAAAATGGAATCCTCACGAAAAACTGAAAAAGATAAAACAACGAATTGGCAACCTCACGAATATGAAAGCAACCATAATATGTAAATCCATGATGTGTGTGGGACTGACACACTATACATAAGGACCAAGACTACGGCACTAACCTTTGTCATATCAGTGAGTAGCCGAATCAGCATATTTCTGTCTCATTATTTACGGTGATATTTAAGGTGCTCATTAAGGTTAATTGTTACAGCTACAAAGCGTCTCACGACCTTCTCCTCGTCTCTTGCCCATCTATGCGTCCACTTGACTCTCGCCTCACCTGTTCGAGCGTCACTCAAAGCTGCATGATGCGAGTTTGATCTCTTAGACGGCCCAGGATCAAAGTGTAACAAAGATACGTCTAGTGAAAGACAACACTATATATACAAACACACACATTCACTTGTCCTTTCCGGCGTACACCTGTTAGTGAGTACACAAAAAAATCCTGATATGAACCAACTACCTGGTGTGGGATACTTTCCTAATGTTTTCACCCCCCCCCCCCCCTCCCCTCCCCCGACTTGAAGAAATTGACTGGTAAATGACTCTCAGACGTACATACATCACCAAAATGGCTTTTCTCCTTTTTTTTCTATGTAGAGTAAAGGTGCAACGCTTAATGGCACCAACGTTTAGTTTTGAAGCACACGCGTTCGCACAACTGTGCGTCGATTGTGTGCAACACTTTTTCCTCATGTGTAGAACCTGGTGGTCCGCCAAAATAAACTGAAAGTTAAATTATTCTGAATCTTATACTTTGGAGATTAATTTCAGCTTACTCCTCTTCTGGCGCATTATACAGCGCCATTCATGTTTCTATGCGATTGGAGTGGTCTAATAGCGAACGTTTAAAGTAGTTCTAGGGCACCTGAATACACGATAAAGATCTTCAACATCGCGAATTAAAAAAAAAACTTATCCGTAAAATTTGAGAGCTCATGGAGGACTTTGGAATGGTACATGCTAAAATTATAATCGAAACGAATCAATTCAGAGGGTAATAATCGAATGCAATTTAATTAGGGGCTTGTATCTATTTTTGGATACATTGTATACATATATTCAAACTTTTTATAAAAGATTGTGCTGATATAAAGTCACTCATGTTAAATGACAAATTCAAACCATGGGGCACAGGAGACGTTGAACCAAAGATAAAACAGAAACACACAGAAAGGTTTTAAAATAGCAAAGCTTAAATCAAAAGAAATGAACAAACAAAGAACTGGACTGTAGAATTTAAACATATAAGAGAGACAAAAAAGCAAAGATAGAACACATTTTAAAACATTAGAGCCAAGGCATTCCGAATTCGTCTGAAATATGTATATGGGTGTGTGCATGTGTATATATATACACGTAGTAGAACGCCGTTTTACCGTGCGCCGTATTTTTTTTCTCGAAAATTCGTTTTCCCGAAATTTTAAACGCAGAAGCGAAATTTATCCTTTTTTCTAAATATTTTCAGGCCAAACAACTATTTTCAGGCCTAAAAAGATATTTGTAGATGCAAATCATTATATGATGGCATAGTACCTACAATGTGGAAATCAGCCACTATCACATCGTTGATCACATCCTAAAAAGTGAAACCCCATGCACAGTGCACAGCCCGGGAATGACATTGAAATCAAAGTAGGGCCCTGAATATGTGACGTTGCCGGCACGTGTGCGCTTTTAAAATGTTTTACTTGAGTACTTTTTGAAAATAGAGTGAATTAATGTACACCTTTGGCTGTCTTGGTATTTGATGACATACTTGGCCGTTTAATCAAAATAGCATGACCCGGCTTGTTTGGTATTGCCTTCGTTTTGGCCTTCGGGCAGCCATATCGTCATTCGGCCCTACGAGCTTAGGGCCATTATTAGCACCCTCAGGCTAATATGAAGGTAACACGGAACAAGCCGTATAAATATCCCCTCCACATTTTGTTTATTTAACGAGTGAATTTTTTCCCATTAAATATAGGACCAAACAGTAATTAATTAAAGAATACGAGTTATTATAAAAAATGTGTCACATTGTCGCAAAGTTACTCAAATATCAATGAACTGCATGTCACATCACTGGGGATGTGAATTTCCAGATTTTTTCAGTCAGTAAAAATTACAGACAGACCAGACGTCCGGTATAACTGTTAATCGTCCGTAAAACACATTTCGCGTGCCGCACACCGAATGTTTCTGTGGATGCTGAATCAACGGCTCTCTCAGCTGCAGTCTACTATAGCCCTCCAGTTACCGGATACTGAACAAACGCACTCTCTAGCGAAATTCAGCACCATCACAGTTTCGCGTCAAGACAAAGTCCTCTTGCCAGTTCCTGGGAGAGCGCACCATCACAAGAATGCTTGTCCTACGGCAAATAAAACACTGTGTCTGAAATATTTTACAGATCGAGTAACAACAAGGTGGCCTCCCTCAGACGTAGACTTTCAATAACCACTGACACAATCGCCCATCTGGACACACAGAAGATAGCAGACCAGCCGGTTAGACTGCTGAAGCACGCTCAGGTGACGCTACACTTACGAAGCGCTCCGGCTCTTCTGAAGATAGCCGGGATCCTCGCTTTATACGAGACTCATGAGGTCATAACTCCCGCTAGACTTCTCCGCCGATCAACACTTCCATCCACGATGTCCGTTGTCAACACACATCAACCTAAAATAGACATGCCCCCAGGAAGGTTTCGTGGGAAAACAATCCTAAGAAAATTTGCAAACAAGACGTCGCCTATTAGACACAGTTGCTATGGAGACCGTCATACAAGATCGGCTCTCACGAGTCTATCATATATAGAAATGAACATCAAAGGATGCAGTGGCGTATACTGATTGTTAAACTACTTCGAATTTACATTTAATGAACCACGTGTTCTTCCTAACTGGGTTTCTCACGCTAATTGCTTAACATGATACTATATAA
The DNA here is from genome assembly GCA_026874595.1 of Sipunculus nudus. NCBI lineage: Eukaryota > Metazoa > Annelida > Sipuncula > Golfingiida > Sipunculidae > Sipunculus > Sipunculus nudus. The sequence goes on from CM049319.1 coordinate 28,929,737, forward strand.
AATTAATGAAACTTTAAAAACAATTATCTGGTCATACTCCCTATACCTAAATACATAAAGTCACAGTCCTCTGGTGACACTGCAGCTACAGAAATGACTAAAATACCGAAATGGCCGATAATATGGCATAATTCCCACGTTTTCGTAATTAACCATTAAACGCTCCAACAAAAAAATTCATGCTGGTTTTACAAATTAAAATTTTAGAAATAATGTTTACTTCTTGTTGGTTAATGAAGCGATATAATCCCCTTTTATTTTGTTCTCTAATTGCTCTAGTATTGCTTATTTTTTTTTGGGGGGGGGGGCACCCGTCCGACATGCACTCGACCCCTTATACACAGTCACGATTCCATAAATAAACTCTCTCTTCAGATACTTGAGGGATTGGTTCTGTATCGAACTCTGATAACATATTATTATTTAACTGTATAGAGTAAATGGAAGAGGTGTTCCATATGGAACATTACAAGGAACCCGTTACAAGGGCCTGTGTGGGTTAGGCTGGGGGTAGGAGCGGGTTCAATCTTACTTCCCTCTTCCTCCTCCTCATTGCGAATGGAAACTGCGTCACTGCATCTGCCAAATGACAAAAACGTATGCAGTAGTTATGTACACGTGTACCCATGTCGTTGACTTGCTTAGTAGTGGGCGTGCCTACTCATCTCTTTATAATAGAAAACATTGGCTTTTCTCCACTCGTTGTAAACGCCTCGAGGTACATTGGATATCAATCAGGTGCGGACTTCAATTGATGTTCTGCCGTGGATAGATATTGGGTTTCACAGGAGCTGTTCCGGTATTACCCAGCCCTTGAAGCAGTGTCTGTATAACAGAATGATACGACCGCGCAGTATAATGAGAACTCAGAGAAGCTCACTGAGGTGTGATCCCAGGTACTTGAAATCATATAAGATTCAACACACCTCTGAAATAGGAACTCTTCATTCTCTTTATTACTGTTACAGTGGTATATACCAATCAGTATATGATTTCCAGGGCCTGTGATGTGAGTAAGTAAAATGCTTCAGCTGTCTTGTGATTCAATGCTTTCCTAGCGATTCATTCAACATAAAGCGGTCATTGCCTCTATGACGTTTTTATGCCATTTTCTCAAAAACTTAATTTCACCTGAACACCATTTCATTAGAGAGTTATTTATCAGTAATTACTTGTGCGAAAAATACCATCTTTGACATATGTAGTTTTTTATATGTCAACTAAAAAGCGTATTTTTAGCGGACCTGTGAGTTTATGCGATGGTGCGGCGTCGTCCGTCGTGCGTGGTGAGCGTGTGCGTCGTGCAGCGTCTGTACGTTAACCCACAGGCGCTTGAATCGCTATTTGTGTTGATATTGGTTTAAATAGTGTTCAATTTACCTTAACAACAATCCCCTACCGTTTAATGAGCTTTATACCATGTTATATCGTTTGCCGGTACTTGTTTGTATAATAGATACACAAGGCCGGCATCCAAGTCTGCGGACGGGTAGGCGATGATACAAGAAATCAATGGAAATTCCCAAATATTTCAAAGATTTTCGAGGGAAGAAACTTACAGTGGTTAAATGGCCAGTTCTTCTTTCTATAAAAGCATCAACAATTCCAATACACACAGTGTACCACGTGAAATGAGCTCTTATTTGTAACTAGTCTGCATCCATTAAGCAGCTGTTACCCCAAACAAGGAAATCCCCATGTATCTTGGTCAGCAGTAAGGATTCCCCCCTGGAACCTAACACCTGATTGGTTGATAATGATGGAAATAGTAATCTGGGATAAATCTGTCTGTTCGTCGTTTAATGGATACAGACTCGTCCGCAGACTTGGAAGCCGGCCTTGTGTATCTATTATATAAACAAGTACCGGCCAACGATATAACATGGTTTAAAGCTCATTAAACGGTAGGGGATTGTTGTTAAGGTAAATTGAACACTATTTAAACCAAGATCAACATAAATAGCGATTCAAGCGCCTGTGGTTAACCATAGCTCTCTCAAAAACGGCAGGAGCTAGCATCACCATTTTTTTTGCAAATAATCAGTCATCTGAAAAGCTCAATCGGATTTTGTTTATTTTTTCTAACTGCATTTTCTTAGATTTTATAGGGGAAAAGCTAAATAAGCTTTAAAAATCTTCTTCTCCCAAGCTGTCCAGCCAAATTGTACAATATTTCACAGAAATGATCCATGGAACAATCTTTCTCAAATTTGTTCGAATGGTTCCAGTTCGGAGATTTTTGGCCGAGTGACAGGAGATTGAACTTAGTCATCTGACCAAAAAAAGCACACTAAAATTAAAATCTCAAAAACGGTTGGAGCTATCATCACCAAATTTCATACCTATGTTTTCACATAACTAATATTTGAAATTGAGGTATTAATTGCGCCACCTACATTGATCTGTTTTCTACAAGCAAAATGTAATTTTAGACTCTTCTAGCTTATACAATGTTTTATGATGAAACTCTTAAGCTGATTTGTTTAAACTTTACAAGAATTATTCTATGGTAGGTTTCTGCCAGTTATATAAGAATAGATTGGGTAGATGCAGCTTTAGAAAAGCAGTGTAGCCAATTGAAAAAGACTTTCAGTGTTTGAAAACAGATATGACAACATGCCAAGTTTCAACATGCCAAGTCAAGAGGTCACTCAGTTCAACCAGGTGAGGTCGAGACATCACCATTGCAGCTGCACTGTCTGGTGTCTAGACGACGTGTCCAGACGTCTAGAAACATCGTCTAGACGTCTAGACACATCGTCTAGACGCAGAATGCAAAAAAATAGTCACCTGAAAAATTCTATCGGATTTCGCTTTATTTCTTGGCTAACTGCATTTTCTTAGATTTTATAGGGTAAAAGCTAAAAAAAATTTAAATGCTCTTCTCCGAAACCATGCTGCCAAATTGTCCGTTCATCTGTCCCAATAATCCTCCCTGGCCAAAAGAACATATCCGAAATATCGTGACTGATACATCTTGTTTAAAAATGTTATAGTCAGAAACTTGCAGATCCGAAACCTCCATTTGGCTGAAATCATAATGACTAAGGTAGATATGCAGGACATAAGAGGATCAAAATTAAATTTTAAAAATAAACCTCCAATCACACTCAGAAACTTTGCACAGGTTCGCATTAGGCAGGCCTGTAGGCTTTGTTTTATTTTACGCCTAAAGTTAATTGGAAGGATTTAATTTAGGAAAGTGTAAAAATTGAAATGATTTGTAAGGGTTTCAAAATTTTGTACTCTGTAAAATCGAAATTTCAAACTTAACTCACAAAACTAAAAAGGCCTCAGGATTTTTATTTAAATTTTCGATTAATATAAAGTATATTCTGTATCTGCTATGGATGTGTTTGAATAAACTGTTTTTTTGTTTAATACTTTAATTGAATTAAAACGCTTATAAATTAACCATAATCCTCCAAAACAAAGTTTATACTTACCAAAATGTACAGAATCTTCTTAGCTTTCAAAAATGTATACTTTAAGGGGTTCTGAGGGATTAGATTGTTCTATACAAAAGAAAAACCGAAACAAAGTCAGGTCATGCGGGGGGACCAGCTCTGCTGCCTTAAAGGTTCAGGTAGCAAGTAGCATGCACAAAGGAGTGTGTTTAGTTTATATATATATATATATATATATATATATATATATATATATATATATATATATATATATATATATATAGGTATGTGATAGATCGGGTCACTACTGCCGGTTTCGCCTCGTCGGCTCATCAGATAACTGAAATTGATCTGCTGCGATATCGGTTTTTATCATTTCCTTTTTTGCACCGTTCGGTTCCCTTGATCTTTGGTGACAGAAGGATACAATTTCGGAACGTTTGTTTAGCAAATTCTTTTGATCAGAGCTCAGGACTGCCATTTTCTCGGCTAAACACAAGCTGCACTGATTTAAAGAGGTCACGGATGTTATTGACAGCTGGATAATAGACCAGGTAATGGGTTAATTTTGTTGCTTGTCTTTCAGTGTCCACTGCGGTGCCTCGGATAGGACACACAGAAAATAACTTTCATCTCGTTCCCACGCGAAGTATCGCACACTTTTATTTATTATATGCTCTGTAAGTAATCATAGAGCGCTGTGTGACCGTAGAAAAGACTGAATTCTCGCGAGTATTTCTACACACACACGCACACGCGCGCGCGCACACACACACCTACCTTTATATATATAAATATATGTATATATATATATATATGTATATGCTGATGATACAAATATTTACTCTGACTGGTCTGACCATATTGAGCAGTTGTCCCGCATACTGTCCTCGAAAATTGCTTTGATTAGAGCTAGCAAAGTTTTCCCAAACGACATCCGATCGAATATACACAAAGGTATTATTCAACAGAATATGTAGATTATCGTATCACTATTTAGGGTTAGACTTTTTCTTTATATATATATATATATATATATATATATATATATATATATATATTGTTGTTGTTGTTGTTGGAATTGGCTGCCTCAATCTTTTAACTTTTAAATATTTTAACTGCAGGCTTAACAATGTGTATGTATGTACATCTGCAGAATACCATGCCCTTTTCGGATTTCGTGACAGGGCGGAAACACATCCTGTCGTCAACCAGGCTCTGTGTACCGCACCTGTGGGTTCTGGGTGTATGACACCAAGGAACCCCCAAAAAGTGCATTCGTTTGTGAATGAAACACGAATATGGGGTACAAATCCCATGGCATAAGCCTGCAAACTGCTCCCCCTTTGGGGGCCGTCCGTGAAAATTCTCAACGCTCTTGATCTTCGGCTGGGATTCGAACTCACAATCTTCCGGTTTTGAGTCCTGTGCCTTTGACCACATTGACCGGTTAGGGTTTAACTTACATCACTACATTAAATAAGTAAAATTCAGAGACTTCAAAACTGTGAAGAAGGAATAATATGTTATGTTTTTAATAAGGAGAGTTTTTTTTTCCTGAGTTACATTTAATACTAAGTCCGCGGGAGAAAGACGTAATCACATGACATGTACCTAGATTTATAAATGTTTAAACTACTTTACTCCGTCATATTTGAGAGATAGTTTAACACAGCCGTGTATAATTATGAATCATAAGCAAACACAACTGGCGCGTTTTCTGTCCCCTGTAGGCATGAACAGAAATTTTGAGACACAGAGTTATAATAGTCCCCGGGATACATCGATTTAATTACAAAATTTTATTGTTAATCTTAGGTTTATTTTCCGTTGTAGTATACTTTGGGACATTAGAAAATGGCAGTCTTAAGTTGCAAAGACGGTAGTTCTGCCCTGCAGCTCAAAAAAAGCCAACCCCTGCCCCTATATCGGGGATTTGCCACAATCATGCAATGCAACCTTGGGATCTCAATATTTCTGGAATGCCTTGGCAGATTTGGATAATCTTGGTATCTAATTGTATGTTTTCAAGCATGGCCGACATTATAAGCATAATTTCACGGCCATCTGAGGTCAAAATCAAGGCCAAAGGTCAAGGTCAAGGTCACTTTGAGGCCCTAAAAGCAGATTATATCCTATTTTTGCACGAAACCTGTATATATATAATTCTTTTACATAATCTCACAGTTTCTGTGGAAGATTGATAAATTGAGGTCCCGATAAAGTAGTTCTCAAAGCATAGTAACTTAGTTCAAGGTCATCAGTTACACGAAAGAAATAGGGTTAGGTTGATCCGTTGTATGGTAATACAGACGAGTTTGAGTATCCTTATCTGATTAATTAAGAGATGATTCTCTTATTCACTTGCGGAACGTACATACACTTTAAATATTCAGTTTCCAAGCATAAAATTAATTCTTCTTATTCTCAGGCTTCTCAAACAGTACCAGTTTCAGTTTTAAAGACAACGAACAAGTACTTTTGCGCCCTTTTTAGGACTAGGAGTAAGTGCCAAGATATGAACCGTGTTTGGCATACACTTCTTCCAACAAGATTCCGCGGAGAAAAGCAGAGCAATCTCTGTCTAAGCTCATTTCCTTTGACCCCGCCAACCTTCCCCCTGCCTCTATGTCCTTGAGCAGAAAATCTCCAGGGTCAAACTTGTCAACCATATCTCGGCAAATGCGCACAAGGCTCATATAAATGAATGGGACCCCTGAAACATGTTTGGGTGAAGGAGGAAATTTCATCCCTGAATTGGTAGATGGAGAGCGAGTTCCGGATAACCTGTTTTATGAAGAAAATGAGATAGAGGATGATGACATGAGCGATACTGATAATTATGAAGAAGACAATGGGGAAAGTGACAATCGGAGCAGTGTTCAATTCAGGGAATATATAAACTCACTTAACGGGCGTGATAATTATTTAAGCTAATGAGCTTATTTCATGCACATAACAATATTAAACTTAGTTTTAATTGTATACTAGAAATTAGATCAAAATTTAAATTTTTTAGGTTATTAGCATAAAATTTAAATCATTATCTTAAATTTAGCCCAACTTCGACCATGGCACATTTTGTTTTTCCTGTTAACACTGTTGATTTCATTTTCACAGCATATACACATGAAGATTGAATCTTTTAATATCTGAAATACCAAAGGAATTGATTAAAAATTCCAAAGAATTGATTAAGAATTTTTTTTTTAAGTATATTTTTTTTCCAATTTACACAGATCATGTAAACTGTTTTCTATATCAACCTCGACCAGAACATTGTGTTATACAGCCCTGTGATTTGTAACCCATTCCAGGCATCTGCCCTAGCTCAGCTTGGATGGGCTTCCGCTCTGCCCCCCCCCCCCCCCCCCACCAGGATGATGTGTCAACTAGATGAATATTGTAATTTTCTATATTTGATTCATTCTTGTTCAAGACTTTTGCTACATTTTGGATTATGAATTGTATAACAAGGTGTTAAAATGATTAAAGTGAACATTTAATTATGTCCACAAAGTGATGAGTTTATAAGATGAGGATTTCCTTACATCAGAACAGTAAAAAAACCCTTGAATATTTTTTTTCACCAGCCCTATTCAGTCGCCTTCATGTCACCCTTGTTGACCTTTCAGGCTTATTATACACGGTTCAAGCGGGGAAAACTGAGCAGCTAGCTTGCTCTTGGCAGGCCACATCTGGCCCCAGGTGCCCAGCCCCCTCCTCTAGTAGTTGTTTTGGTCAACAACATATCGATAAACAATTATGATTTTTTTATTGGTTTATAATAACAACATTAAAAAATTAATGGAAAAGGGAATGATTAGTTAACGAGTAGCAGGGAAGTACCTTGCAAATACTGCTGTTGTATGGATCTTGTATGAATGGCCCTAAGTGCATTCCATAGGACACCATGTAGTCACCTTTGGGTATTTTTCATTCCAAACTTAATAACGAAAAAAAAAATTGAATAAAATTGATTTATACATTAAAGGATGATATGAAGCAAATCAGTGACAAACAAGGCTGCAGTTGATTATATAAAAATTAATCTAAATTTACAGGTATTTTCCAAGTGCTTCAATTTGTTTATTTATATTATTTGCAAAAATAAAATATGTCAAAATTATAATATTTTACCCGGATTAATTACAGATGTCTTAATGTTGGACTTATGATAGAGTCATGACTTATCAGGAGTCATGGCTATAACAGATGTCACATGATACAATGTGAATAATCAAAATTTATATTAAAGATCCCTTTATTTCCTCATCTCCAGTTTGCTCCATGTATAACATATTGGGTGTTCTAATCCTTGAATTATTCAAATATCATTAAACAAATCAGAGCTACGACAAGTTCTCATTATGTCTAAAATGTTAATAATAGTCCAAAGACTATTGCTATGTCCAGTGTGTAGAACATAAATTAACATATGTTAAACATAAATTAAAGCCTTATGAACCTTATTTAACGGGACATAATCAGAGCAATATAATGCGTATTCTCTCAAACTCTCAGTTTAGTTTTGCTTTATGCAAATGTTTCCCAGCAAAACCATCCCAGCACTTCACACAAGGCTGTTTGACACCTCTTTATGGCTCTGTGTGTTTATGAACACAGTCCGTGCGTGTCTGTTTACCATAACAAGGCCGCGTGACTGGAGGTTCGATTGTGAGCCTCAACACGCAATGTTTCAGCCGGTGGGAACATGTATTACATTTTCGGATCCAAGCCAGTCAGGGCACCGCACGATTGACAGGTGTTGTGGTTGAGTCCCGAACGATGTGTTATGTTGAGACTTGTGATCGCGCCCGGTCCACTGTTATTAATACTTGTTTACAGGAGTAAGCAAACAATTTCAGAACAATATTTTGGGAGGTACAAATTCATTTTAAAGGGAAGAAGCTTTTTTTCGTGTTAATACGACATGCTTTTATAGGTGAATTGGCCCCATTTTAAATTTGTGAAATATGTATGTCTTAGATTCTCAACAATTTTGCTTGACTGAAACTGAATAAATACTCATGAGATACAATTTACATGATAAAACTGACAAAATGGTGTATACTTGAAGCATCAGGCAAAGTCACCCCATTTCCAAATGTAAATGATTTAAATTGACATAAGTCCTCTTAAATTCGCTATATAGCTGGATTTCATCAAAATCTTTCATGGTTCCTTTGTCTAAACCAGATGGTTGTTATACCTACAATTGGTATTAAGAAGAATAAATTTTATGTTTTGAAACTGGTTTAAAACATAAAAATGTATGTTCGTTCCGCCAGTGAATAAGAGAATCATCTCTTGATTAATCAGTGTAGTCAAACTCGTCTATATTACCGCACAACAGATCAAGCTGACCTTATAAGTTGTTTCGCATACCTGATGACCATGACCTTAGTTATTGGCTTTGAGAACTACTTTATCTGAAACTCGTTCAATCAATCTCCCACTGAAACTATGATATTGTGTTAAAATAAAAAATATATATAGAGATTTCGTGCAAAAACAGGCTATCATCTGCTTTTAAGGCCTCGAAGTGACCGTGACCTTGACCTTTGGCCTTGATTTTGATCTCAGATGGCCATGAAATCATGCTTATCATGTCTGCCATGCTTGAAAACATACATTTAGATACCAAGATTATCCAAATCTGACAAAGCATTCCAGAAACATTGTGATCCGAAGGTAACAAAACATGATTGTTGCAAATCACCGATATAGGGGTAGGGGTTCGCTTTATTTTAGCTGCTGGGCAGAACTACCGTCTGTGCAACTTAAGACTGTCATTTTCTAATGTGTTAAAGTATACTACAATGGAATATAAACCTAAGATTAACGATAAAATTTTGCAATTAAATCAATGTATCCCGGGGACTAAAAACTCGAGTGGAGCAGATGGTCATGGGTTCGAATCCTGTCAGCCTCTCGCTTCTTTGATATGAACCTTAAAGGGGCCCATTCACCTATAAAGCATGTTGAGTTAACACGAAAACTAGCTTCTTCCCTTTAAAATAAATCTGTACCTGCCAGAATATTCCCTTGAAACCGTTTGCTTAATCCTGTAAACGAGTGTTAAAAACAGTGGACAGGGCGCGATCGACGGTTTCAACATAAACACTATGCGCTGGGACGTGTGCAGCGCGGATCCATGATACGTGTCAATCAGGAGATGCCCTGACTGACTTGGTCAAAAATATAATACATGTTGCAGCTGGCTGAAACAACGCGTGTTGCCCCTATTAATCGGACCTCCTGTCACGTGGCCTTGTTATGGTAAACAGACAAACGTTGACTGTGTTTATCAACACGCACAGCCATAACAAGGTGTTAAACAGTCGTATGCGAGGAAATGAGATTGTGTGCTGGGATGGTTCTGCTGGGAAACTTTTGTCTAAAGCAAACCTGAACTGATAGTGTGAAAAGATAGGCATAATATTGATCCTGAGTATGTCCCTTTAAGCAAGGTCTCAGCCACAAGTGTGCTTATGTCGACCTAGCTTTACAAATAGGTACCGGAGTAAGTTCCATCTTCGTATGGCGGGCCGCGGGCTCTGTAGCGTCCCCAGGGAGCTGCCGCTGGGAAGTAAAATTAGTCCTCTGAGCTAGTTTTTTGGAAGGGAATTTATACCTGCAACTTTACAATTCTTTTTTTTTAACTTTGGTCTACTTCTTTGAAGCAGACTACCAACTGTGATATGAAGAATGCACTCGATATTTAGAGTTTCAAAAATGCATATGACCTCGCTCGTCCATCAGTGCTGTAAGACTCGAGTGCAGACTTTGACTCGAGTTTGGACTCGAGTTAACTTTTAAGGGACTCGAAATTGGACTCGAGAGTCCTGGACTCGGATTTTTACTCGATTTCGAAGGTCAGGATTCAAGAAATCAGGTGTAGTCCATCTCTGAACGATAGAAAAAAAAACTGTAAACACTTTTATACATGCATGTGCCAACCACCAACAAACTTTTACATAATAATAATAATAAGCTTTAGCCATACATGGGGAGCTTAACTTAATGTAATAACCCATTACAGAAAGGCAGGTGAAACAAACTTAACAATGTACACAATAATCTTCAATTTCCATTTTAAATTGCTTTATAATAATATTTGTATTTGACTCGAACTCGGACTTGGACTCTGTTTCCAAATAACTCGATGAAGGTATACTTGGATTAGCCTTGAGACCATGACATTCCGGCCCTTTAAAAATAAACTGACACGGGCCTGCGAGTCATGATACGAGTCATAACAAAAACTTATTCTAATTAAGGGTTGGATCAAAATATTTGCTGTGTCGAAGTATTTGACATCAGAGGTTTATGTGGTCGTGTTTTATTTACAAAATAATTTAAAAATTCTTATGAAAGTTTGTGCTGGTTTCTCTGGCGGCGGGACTGAAGTTTGAATTTCTGAATTTGATGAAACAATCTTTCCGCGTAAACCCAGCCTCGTGATTAAATAACTGCTGCATGAAATACGACCAAGTCAACCGTGAATGTAATATTTATTACTTTTCCCAACGTAATAACACCACTTTTCGTCTTACTTTGGGAAAATGACAGTTTGACAAGCAGATGAAAATGAAAAAGTCCTGTTAGAAATGACATGCACATCTACTTTTACTAGAAATTATCCGAACCCCATAACCTTTACTGCCACCCCGACGCCTTCAGTTTATTAAAAAATCCACGTTCGGGTGTCACTCTGGGGTTCGGATTAAACGCGTATTTCATGTAGCTGTTATTACTGGTTATACTCGGAATGTATGTCTCTCCGCCCGTCATCACTGATTGACAGAGGAAAATGCGGTAGCCAAACCTGCTTCAAACTTCAGTTCTCATCGACAGGGTAATCACCACAAAGGTTATCATTTTATCTTTATTTCTATGCTTTTGGATAAATATAAATATATAAAAAATATTAATATTAATATAAGATTTAGAAAAAAAATGTTCTGATGAGATAAGGTAACTGGCATCGGCTATTGTTTTAATGGAACCTTGATATGCTCACGTGTACCAGATGTTATAGTGTACATAATGCAAAATGGTGAACCTCGCATATCCACCACCTCAAATATCCGAACAAATTTTGTTCCCCAAATCATACGGATATTCGAGGTTCTACTGTATTTACATTGAGATTCATCTAAAATCGTCTAAATGTGAAGGTTCGAAGCCTGTTTAACTGGAACAGTTCCTGCTTCCCCCTCAACGATCGATTAGATCGTATTGTAGATCCGGCACATTATCCGGATTCAAGGACGTTATCACGATATATTCACAAATGTAGGGTGACTTATGCTCGAATGAAACTGGGAACATTGGCCGAATAAGTGAATGCAAACACGATATATGGAGTATCCCACAATAGGGAGTCCAAACATGACAGAGGCTTGCATTCAGGAATGCAGGAGTTGGTTTAGAGATTCACCGTCAGATGGCAGTGTCAGAATTTTAGGCAAACACCGAAGCATGTTGTATGGTAAGAAGGATGAAGAACAGTGACTTGATCTAGACTTAATATATAATGTGCCCAGCTGTGAACCCTTAACTGATTATAGGAATAAATTAAAATGTTCTGCTTCAACTCTTTCCTGATGTCCTAATATGTAAATACCAGCAGAGCCATTATCCATGTCTGATTGCAAGTAATAATTTTGAATAAATTTGGTGGAAATCGTACCAACTTCCACTATTTATATTGATTTACCTATGTGGACCGGGCGTAGTCACGAAGGAGCGTTATTTCGGGTTGCTCTCTGTCTCTTCGCCACAACCTCTCTCATCAGATATGTTTACCTCGACAGTAATCTTGAAAGTATATTCGACATTTTAAACGCATTTAAGCCTTTCACGTGCCGCCATCTTCCTCACAGAATAAAAATCCGGATGTCGCAAGTCGCATGTCGGGATTAAAGAGTATACACTTTTTTTAAAAGTATTGATGTATTTCTGACAATTGTAAGTACAGAAAAAAAATATAAAACAGGAACACAGTTAGAAGCTATATTTATTCAATATTTACACATAATCTGATAATACCCGCAGTGGAGTCAGTCAACTAACAGATGAGGGAAGACAGCGAAGTGATCAAAATGATGATGAGAATGAATGAGGATTAGTAGTGTATACCCAGTCATAGTATAGATAAATAGACATCATGAGTCATTTGCTCATCACAAAATATCTCAATATATATATATATATATATATATATATATATATATATATATATATATATATATATATATATATATAAAGGTAAGTAATGGATCTGAGTCACTACCGCCGGTTTCGCGGTAGTGACTCAGATCCATCACTGACCTTAATATACTATGCTCTGTTACTTAACATAGAGCGCTGCGTGGCCGCGGAGGATAGACTGCATTCTCGTAGATCATTTATATATATATATATGTATATATATATATATATATATATATATTATTTTTATATTTTCCGTGTTCCTTGAACAAATTTGTAAAAATTCAAAACATTTTAAAATATTTTCAATCATTTCTATCTTATTCCATGGTGTGTATCGTGTCAACAGAATAAAACCCCTAAAATTTAAAACATGTTGGTTTTTGCACACATTGTGAGCATGAAAATGTGTACATGAGATACTATACATCTTTAAATAGTCGATAATTAATACTTCAACAAACATCTTATTAATAGACATGTCTTCATCTGACTGTGAAGATACCAACATCCACAAGAAAGTGATGTGTGGATGGGCGCTCCCCAAGTCCACTTTACCTGTGCTGCCCCCACGTGGGCAGGGGTATCGATAAAACAATTGGCTAGATGCTCCCGAATAACGGGACAAAACACGGACTTTTCGAGTATTGAGTGAGCAGAGTAACGTCATACAGTACCGCTTATTTCACACAAGTTTACCAGACAGGCTCAGTCAGTTATGAGCTCACTGAATGAGCTTGTTGAAATACATATATAACATTATATGATATATTTGTCTTGAGAAAATGCCCATTTAAAAGGGGGAATTAATCAGGAATCAATCTCTTAGCGAGAGAACCAAAGGATAAAGTATCTTGATGCCATTCGGCCCTACCCAGAGTCTCTCTTACCAGAATCGCTAAGTGGTCATTGACTTGGCCCCCTCTCCTCTTGTTACCTAGCAACATGCACGCAATGTCCAACAGATCTTCTTCGATAAAGGTAAAATAGACCCGTCACCAAGGGAGATGAAGTTCTATACTCTTTGAGTCTTATTATTCATATGATAAAAAGCTCAAAAGACATGAGGGATACTTATATAATATCTCGATCATTGTGTTGTTACCCCACGGTAACTTTATTTAAACATTATAAAGAAAGTAAATATGCTATACTTCTTTTGGCAAAGACTCGAAGATAAGGAATGATGCAAGTTTTAAAAACAAAACATATCACAGATAGAAACAGACCCAGTACTTGCACAATACAAATAAATGAAACTGGTATGAAAATATTCAAAAATAAATAACATAAACTATACCTTTCGTATTAAGCCTAAAACATTAAAACACCATAGATGATAAAACTATTCTGCGGTTAGAACGAATACTTTAGGAAACATTAAAATATGCAGGAAATACATTTTAAACTAGAGAAGCTCATGCGTCAAAATTATGCTAAATATAAATAGATCTATGTACAAGGGTAATGTTTTGTTACATATATCTTTTGCTATTTCTTGCTAGCCAGAAAACTAATGACGACCCGTGTTACGGTATTTTGGCTTTGGTTGACAATAAAATTGCAGGATAAATCTCTAAATATATATATATATATATATAAATATATATATATATATATATATATATATATATATATATATATATATATTTGGCTCCATATTTTATTATAGACAACATATTCAGTAAAAAAATAATCAGTAACCGCAGATTTAATTGAGAGTCATGTGTAACTCTGTTATCTTGGTTTAGTCCTATCCAGCAATGAAACCTATTTAAGACATCTGTTTCAAATTGGAGATAAAATCATCTTATTGTCTCCATGTTTTTTCCGACATCCCTTTTACGACATCTTACGCAACGCCAGCAGCCTGCAGAAAACTCACTTGGCAGAGAAAAAAATGTAGACTCAACAAATAACAATTCTATTCCACCCTCTGGTAAGGAATATAAAATAGTTTGGTAGTGTGCACTAAAATATGCAAATGCCATAAGCATATTGCTTAAGACGACCATGTATCCCACAGGAGCACAAAAACGTCCATGCTATTTAAAACTGCTACTGAACGGAATGTTTAAGATATGTTGTGAGAGTGCCCCGCCAGGTGTCACTTGCAGCAGCTTTTCTTCTCGCCTTGTAACTCTTGTAGCTGCATCCCTACCGCCTTAACTTCAATGTCTTCATTTGTGCGAAGTATCCTGATAATTAATAATAATAGTAATAATAATAAAATAATACCAATAATAGTAATGTCAATAATAATAAAAATTATAAAAAATACTACTACTGCTACAACCACTACTACTACTACTTATAATAATAATAATATAATGATAGTAATTATAGTAAGATTAAAAAGATAACTATATCTGAATCAGTTTTCTAACTGGTTCTGTGGGGCCTTGCAAAAACCTTCATCAAACTCGTTTTATAACATTTAAGGATAGTTGCTAACAGACCAACCAGCCAAATAACCATCCAACCTTCTTGGGGAAGCTACTGATTAAAATGGCCATCATAACTCTTACACTAAATTTTAATAACAAAGATATATTATATATGTTGATATTATATACTGTATAATGGTGATCGAACGCTCTAATACCCTTGGGATAACATTTTTGAAGATACTGTGCGTGTGAGAGAAGGTATAATAACATCCAATTTATAAAGTGGAATGTTGTAATTGTACATGATTATGATTACATTTGCAAGATAGATAATTACTCTTACATCTGCATACAGTCGTAGCCAATTACAATTACTAATTCTCATAATCTAATGTATTTTGAATGTATTTTATCTGACCTGGCGAGCTCCGTAACTGATTCCAGAACATTGCTGCCGTCTTTTGCACTAGTTTCGATGAACAGTCCTCCGATCTCCTGTAAAAACAAGATACATAATATTATATATATATTAAAAACAAGGATAAACCATTCCCATGTCCATAGCGACAGGAGCTATAGCTACGGTACGCTATCCTCTCTTTATAAAGTTCTTATCAGTATATAATATTTGATATAATAGAGAGGGGGACGGTTTTTCATCATTAGTTAATATTATCTTACGCATGTACCTGACATAAGTCGCCAGCATTGTGACACACATCTAAATAAGACTCACCCTGCTGCCATCTGACGAGTGAAGAGTTAACTACAATTTAATATTACTTTGCGATGTTGATTCTTTGACCAGGGCTTAAATATATTAGAGATCTACCTTTCGTAAACTCCATAAGATGAAATGTGCTACAATCTTTGAGTCACAGGTCGGGACAGACACATATACGGAAACGTATTAATCAAGACAGACATATTCGGATTGACAAGCCTTGGCCCTCCCAAAATTTTACTTGTAACACCTCTTGATGACTGAGACTGTAATGGTGTGATCTGAGGTGGATTTATGGATTTTGATGCAGCACCTTCCATCGATATAATTGTAATAAGCTAATTACTTCAACATCTTAATATATATTTCCAAGAGTTTTATGTCAAAAACGGGGGAAACGACCAGACGCCCGCGCCCCCTGCCTCTCTAAACGCCCATGCCAGCGTGCTGTGGGAAGAAGCCCAACTTGACCGATTTGTTCACATTTTTGCTGCACTGCTAGTGCAAGCACATACGCAAAAGCACACGAAGGTTTCGAATTTATATATATATATATATATATATATATATATATATATATATATATATATATATATATATATATATATATATACCGTGGTTGGCGTCATATTCGCGGAGTTAAATTGTCGCGATTCGCAATTTTACACGGTTTCGCGAGGGTTTCTTTTTCGCGATCTCAACATATATGGACCTGCACAGTGTTCACTGTTACAAGAATTATTAAATATAATCTTAGAAAACGAGGACTCAAAGGTACATAATAAAAATTTGAATTACTAAAAAAGTTGAATTATGGAAAGATAATACAACAGTTATAATATTCATTACGTATTTTCTTCTCCATTAATATATAACAAAGACGATATCGTATTATATATAACATGGCTATAGTATCACGCTACAGTATATGAATAACTGGTACCCAGTGTTAATGAAGCGTCGTATTCACGGTGTCATTTTCATTTCTTCTCTTTTGAGAATATCGCAAACTTTAAAGCCTCGCGAAAATAAAGGCAACCACAGTATATATATATATATATATATATATATATATATATATATATATATATATACACATATATATATATTTATATATACATACATATATATATATATATATATATATATATATATATATATATATATATACATACAGGACTTTAAATAGGAAGAATATCTGAAGAGTAAACGCTCGGGCAAAAATGTTGTAGAGACCCCACTGAGTAGAGCTTTCCAAGGAGAGATGATATTTGTCGAATTTTGAAGGGTTTTATTAAATTTGAGCCTTTTTTGTCTTTTATGTAATTATCATATCATTATATGATTAGAAATCGTGTCATTTTATGAATATATGCTTATAACGAAATGTTATCTCAGTTATCATCGCGGTGTATACACAACTGACGGGTTCGTTTGCGACAGCCGGTAATGGTCGAAGTATATAAGCGCTCATATGAGCTCATACGCTCCGCTTAACATAAAAGATCTTTGCGGTTTACCTTTGCTAAACGTTGTCCGTCTTCATATTCCACTACTCGTCGTTTTTCCTCCCGGGCCTGGTCACGGAGGTCACTTTTATTGCCGCAGATCATGATGGGAATCTTTTTTGTGGCGCCATCCTGCGAGCAACAATGAAGTCTTTATTTCAAGTACTGATGGAAAAACATTATTAATATACACAGGGAGTACATGTATGTATTATATAAGACCATTAGTTTGTAAATGAAAAGTCTTACTTCGATGGCTTCTATCCAATCCCGGATATTCAGGAATGTTCTTTCCCAGGAACAGTCGTACAATAAGAGGACACCGTCAGCACGACGGAAGTACGACTTAGCAATGCTCCTAAACCTGAAATGATACACACAGACTGAAATTCTCAAAAGCATATCTTTACTTATATAATCAAATCAACAACTGTACTTTCTATAACTATAAGCTGTGCCAAACTTAATTTATCCTTCTATTTAGTTTAATGACGATGTGATAATGATTTAATCGAGACAAAACGTTGCTTTATTAAAGGTGCACTATATTTTATTTATTGAATGTGTAAGAATATACATATGAACATGTGAATGTGTTTTTTTTACCTATTGAGTGTTAAATATATTTAACCAAATTAAAGTTGGTAAATAAAAACAAGCATTGCACAAAGTTCTTTCTATAAGCATGTCTCCGTCGCGATGAGACCTTGCCTCAAAGAGCCAACGTGCCCATTATATCATAAATTTTGAACAAGCTTGCACCTGATGGGGCCAAAATCATACTGGCTAATCATATCCAACGTAAAAAAGGTAATAATTCACAGTATTCAAACTTTTTCACATATCCTTTCCACAAAAACACATGTAAAAATATTTAGTTTTACAAGTCATATGATTAGTCAGAATTTCCATAAGTTCTGAAACTGCAAGAATTAGCAATAGCCGTAGTTTTACTGACTGCGCTCCACAGGCACTTGACACAATGTATTCCGGAAGTGGTATGAAGAATATGCAGTAGTATACAAAATAGGCTAATTTGATTATTGGGTTA
Source organism: Sipunculus nudus (assembly GCA_026874595.1). Classification (NCBI taxonomy): domain Eukaryota; kingdom Metazoa; phylum Annelida; class Sipuncula; order Golfingiida; family Sipunculidae; genus Sipunculus; species Sipunculus nudus. The sequence continues at coordinate 28,948,036 of CM049319.1, forward strand.
GTTTTATACCTTGACCTCCGTATGCTAATAAAGCTCCATGTCCCAGTGTTTGTGAATACACCTGTATAATGTGGCCTGTCGTTCCTGATGTTTGAATATTCATGAACAATCATTACGACCTCTTCGCATAACCTCTCGTATATTTTAAGAAAGCCTTCATACCTTTTTGGTAAACAAGAGCATGAGTGGAAGCGGCAGAGTAGGAAGATCGGAAATTTGTTTTAAGCTTCATTTAGAGGTGATTATAGCAAAATTTTGGTTGATTGGCAGTCAAAGTATTGGAACCATGTTTAAATAGTGCAAAGGTTGGTTAGATGGGTAAGGGGGGGGGGGGGGGGGATGGGCCCTGTGATGCTTGTAATATCGCTCACCCAGTAAATACATCCTGTCATGTGCCTGTGTTGCGCATAGGCGCTTACGCGATTTACATTATCAGTTCAAATGCTGCAAGGTCTCATCACGGCGGAGTCAAAGACCAGCTTATAGGAAGATGTCCAATAGGAAGATGAGAAATACTGTTCTCTATTATGCAAAAATTGATGTAGGAACACCTACCTTTCCTGACCCGCTGTATCCCATAATTGAAGAGCTATAATTCTTCCGTCTACCTGTAGTGTCTTAGTCTGGAAATCGACACCTGATATAGACAAAAGTAATAAATCAGTTACATAATTCTGACAGCAGTGTGCTGGGTTACATAATTAATCAATTCAACACCAGTTTAACAAAGACCCGATACCGAACTCTCATTTATAATCCCTAAGGCCTGAATAACATGCGGTAGTATTTCGTGACAGATCGCTTCATTTGACGAAATACAAGTATGAAGTAAAACATGGCTTTCACATGTTGGTAGGGCAAACCACTAGTTGTCTTAAAACATTTTATAACTGAATATGAATCATGGCCAGAAACGGGTCTCACTTACCCAGAGTGGAGCTGAGGTTAGAGACGAACTTTCCTTTACACAGTCTCATGATGAAGCTGGACTTCCCGACGGCAGCGTCTCCGGCCAGGACCACCTTGTACATACGCTCTGGCTCCCCCGTTATTACCTAAAAAATGAAATCAGGTAAATAAAATATATCCTTAAAGAGGCTGCACCTAGGGCTTGGCACTCGCGACACGAATATAACCAAGTGTTCTGCACTCACGCCATGTGAAAGGTCCATGGGCACATCATATCTGCCTGATCTAATGGTATGAAAGATGTAATCCAGCCGAAGATACACGGTCTAAAATACCTGTTTTGTGTTGGTTTTCCCCTAGCACATACCAACCTGGTTTGAAAATGACGATATAGCCGTTCAAAATGGCGAAGTTTATGGTCAATGCCAGTAATCCTGTCATACACCCGGTTCTGTTTTTAGCAAACAAGTTGCAAAGTCATGACAAATATGCCAGATACATGGTTTTCTTGCGGAGTTAAATAAAATAAGACACATTTGAAGGATATGTTTAATTTTCACTACAAGTCGAGAATGATCTTTTAAATATAAGCAGCAGTAGTTCTACCAATTAATCTTGGCGGGAGTGGCAACGCAACAGTGGCTAGTGGGTACTGAATAAAAAACTTAATATTTCCTGGCACACCAGATCTTTTCATCCTTATTCTCAAAAGATTGGCGTTAATGGAAATAATGTCCTTGGTAAATACCCGTCCTTTCTATCAAGCAAAATATTTGTCTAGATTCAACAGACACTCAATAAATGTCTGTTCATAACGTTGCAATGTATTGGCAGCTTAGGTTACCCAGAACCGTCATATTTGTTGGAAGGTGCTGATGGCACAGCTGAATTGGTGGGCAAAAGTTTAGCTGCTAACTTGTGCGAATTTGCGTGTAGACTGGTACATCACCATATATTTGAGGTGGCGCCACCGCGTGTCTGTGTAAGAGAGTTAAAAGTAATGTAAACATACAGTGTCGCGTGCTCCGGAATCCCAAGATGACACAGGTTGTTTATTGCCAAATTTGTAGTTTAACCAATACGTCATTCAAGAGTTTATATCACTGGAATCAAAATTATGCAAAAGTATAATCAAGTTCGATAAAAAAAATATATTTAAATATATATATATATATATATATATATATATATATTACTTATGTTCATAATTGATGGTTTGTTTATCATACATTATGGGACCTGCGTTGCAAAGTAAAGACTTATCGTAGCCCTAGTGATACCGGGATGACACGCCACATGAAACAGAAAAGGAAAACGTATTGATAATTTTATCTATAAGTTACAATATAACCGTTTTATGTGGCAGCAAACTGAAACGTATGTAAAGTTGAGCCACAACACGTGAAGCGGATATTCGAGGTCTGCTTGGCGTATGTTGTCAAGGGCTTGTCTACGGTAGTACATTGTATCCGGCCTTTTCTACCTACTAATGAGTCGGTACCAGTCAAGACGCTAGTAAGCCGCTTAACTAACGTCCACCAGCTGAATTAGTCTGTTGACAAAAAGATGGGGTTTGGCAGGATTTCTACCATATTCATGTTTTATATTTTATCTGAAAGTAAATAAACATTCGCCTTTTTCGAGGGTAACAGCGTTTTCCTGCAATACAAAGGCAAAACTCTGCATTCAAGATATGAAACACCTCTAACTAAGACTGAAGGCACGACTCCATGTACCATTATGAGCAGTCATCATGTATATGTTACGGCCATGTACTAACACATCGATCATTGGTATTACACATCAAACTATTAGCCAGTTTGTCGATTAGCTGCGCTCCGAGAGATCTGCTTTAACTGGATGGTCTGAATGTGAATGTTTTAATAGATCGTATGTAACGGGCCGAAATTATAAGGGCCAATCTAATCAAACCTAATCATAACAAACAGTACACAGTAGTCAAAACTGTTCACACGCTGTTGAACAGAAAACACGTCCCGGTTTCTGGAAACATTTACAAGACTTAACATGATTAGTTAAATTTGCGATGACATTCTGATCTATTTAAAAATAGCAACATACCTATTTTACTGAGTGCGTAACGGGAGCATAGGCGAATCATTTGATTTGTAGCCTTGTTCGTGATTCATGAAATAGTAGGCAGACCGGCCATTTATTTAAGCAAGATATCTCGGAGCGCAGCCTATGGAGACTCTGGGCAGATGGTAAACTACATATCGTCCACACTTACCGTTCCATCCGTCGTGACGTCACAACGTTTATATATCAGTATTTGTGTCTCCATTCTGTTACATGACTGAGCAAGACCGTCAAGTATGCATGGTCAATGCCCCGTACATTCGCGAAGATAGAATAAATAATGTCCAGGTCGGCTTGGTAGTCTGTACAGTTAATTGCATATCCCACGAAGACTTTTTTATGGTAGGAAAGTTGAAAGTTATCTTCATGTGGTCTTTGTTAAAGTGGCATGAACCCTTATGTATTCACATCAGTGTACCAAACGATTTATGAATCACATATATTAAATGGTCAAAGTAGGCAGTAAAGAACTTTCGCGCGCACGCCCGAAGTACTTTACAATTTTACATCGGGTGGTAGAAATCCTCACTGGAGTTGTAATGACTGCGTCACGAAGGCATTAACGATAATTTGCGACTATTGACAACCTTTTCAGAAACAATATTTATTTCCAGCGCGGAAACTATAGCTTTGGTCTTTCGACAAGAAACATTGAACGTATGTGGTATACTTTCTACAGAAATTAAAACATATTTCGAGATTACCGCTTGAAGTCCACATATATATAGATGTTAGATAATGACGAAAACATGAGAAACCCACAGTCCTTTTCCCGGTAATGGATCAAAAGCCAATTGGATTTAATCGCATATCACATGGTCCTGACAGCCCAATGGGAGTTATCATTTAAACAGCCGAGCTGAACCCCGATGCCCTTGTTTAAAACTGATAAATACTTTAAATTGATAGTTACACTGTTAAAAAAATCCCTAATACATGTGCCAGTCAGGGAGCTGTGTGAAAGTTTTGTCCAATGAAGGAACCGCAGGCATATTTGATCCAATCACCGAATGATAGTTTTCTTTCACTTAATCTATTCGCAGAGCAGCAGAAATATTTTATCCAATCACAGAGCAGAATGATAGAGTATTATATCCAATCAATGAACAGTAAGCAAGATGTTATCCAATCATCGAGCAGCAAACCCGTTTGATCAAATCACAGAGACATAAGGGCTTTTTTACTCCAGCTTCAGAGTAGTAGACAGTTTTAATCCATTCACTGAGCGGAGAAGCAAGAAAGTTACATCCAGCAGCAGAGCATGACACAAGTGTTTCATCCACTCACTGAACAGTAGGTATGCCTTGCAACCAATCAGAGAGCAGAAAGCATATTTGATCAGACCACTCACAGTCAGTGGATCTGTACTCTTCGCAAGCAGACGATGAAAGCCTCCGTTGCTCTAATACTGTAGCTTAATACGAGTTGCAGCACACCTCGTGAAGCAACGTGAAAACGGCTGACTCATAGCCTCATAATCAGTGTTTTTGTCTTTTCCAGCCAGTGATAAACCGGTCATCAGTTACAAGCGGTCTGCGAGCATGTACGGCAATTATCTGACACGGATACGACCAAAACAGTTAGGAAAACATGAAAAATTCAAAACATACAAGTTTTCATCGGTTTTGACGGATAGCGTTACCCTTGAAACATTACTCTCTCATCAGTAGTCCATTAAACGTGGAGTGCTTCGTGTCTAATCCATTAGTGAGTCGGTCTGTCCACATCTGTTGTCATAGCATCATGACCGTATAATGTCGCCCATGATAATAACGCAATTGAAACCTCCCTCAAAACCGAAGCCCGCTCACCGAAGACGTGCGTATCTTATCAAGTCTATACCCGCTTGGGCTGTATTAATATTGACACCGAGGCAAAGCAGTGCTACCGCACTATGTTGTACAGGGCCGGATTTAGATGGGTGGAAACTGTCCTGGTTGTAAATATACATCCGACGTTCCCCCTATTTATATTTCACTTATATAAAACTGGTAATGAAGAATCTTGGAAATATTCGCACCATTCAACTGTAGAACTATCTGCCGCCCATTTTAATTTACTGACTGTGTAGATTTCATTGGTTTAACAGTGTCAGTATAATTACAATACAAAAATCAAGGTAAGCCCGGTGTAGATTTTATTATCCTCTTTCATATATACCAAACTGTATCAAACAGGCATGAATACATATGGAATGAAGCATGCATTCTTTTCGACAGAGTTAAGTATTTTCAGTATTTCTAAATCTTTCCCGACCTGAATGGCAACTCAGTAGTTAACAGCTGTCAAATCAAATATGCAGACTTATAAATCGAACCCAGACACAGGGAAGTCCTGCCAACAGCTGACTGTAACGGACTCTGAACTATTGATCAAATGATCAGGTCACATGGTCTCACTTCAGTTCAGGTTAAATATATACTAGAGGTATGCCGAAGAATCTACATGTTTGTTATATAAAAACACAATTAAAGCACACAGTTGATCTGATTGTTTTTTTTTGGCCTGAATAGTTCAGATGTTATGACAATTGTATTTTTAAAGTAGTACCTAGGTGATTTTGATGGGTCTAAATGAAGCAAAAGGTGTCAGAAGAGCCACGTTAGGTATCAATTGATTGACAGACATATCATTGTGGTGACTAAAAGACTGAAGTAGGTCAAGCTACGCAATAAATCAGGTAAAATGTGTCACGTTAAGGACGTAACAAATATAACTGTTCCATATTTTATCACGGACCACTTCTTACGTTCGATTAGAACTTAGTCTACGGTATCAATGTTGCTGATACGTAGACTACTATAATTCAACAGGTATCAAGAAAAGGATTAACCTCTGTTATGTTCATGAGTACAATTTAAAAAAATGTCGCACATTTTGTGTACAGTAGAAACGCCTTAGAACCACCTCGTTCATGCGACCACTTGTTATTGGTCCTGATTCTTTTTGTCCCCCGCTCCGCGGATGCGCGGGACATTGATTTAGGTTTGTCTGTCTGTCTGTCTGTCTCTCTGTCTGTCCGTCCGTCAGGTTTTTTTGTTTCCGTGCGATAACTTTCCTACATTTTATCCAATTTCATTCAAAATTGGATCAGTGATTGCTCTCATGCATACCTCGGTTAAGATTGGTTTTGGAGCGACTATCTGAAAACTATTTCTCTCCCATTCAAAAACAAAATTCTATAATTTTGGTCAAATTTCTCAATGTGTCTCAGTTTTTATGTTCGCCTGCAGATGTCTCCACATGTCAGAGTGAATTTTGGTCCTTTTTCTCGATGTGTTTTAGTTTTTATGTTCCCCTGCAGATGTCATTACATGTCATGGTGCATCTGTTTCAAGTTTTTTTAAATTGTGCCCACATGTCAAAATTTTGGTCGCTTATCAAGCATGATAGAAAACAAGAGCCAAAGCGGGGGACATTAATTCCATGAATTTGCTTGTTTGCTCTTTTTCATATAAGAAGAAATGCGACCACTTTATCCGGGTCCATTCAAGGTTTTACGGTACTTCGTGGAATTTGGCGAAATTTCACGCATTTTTTCTCGAATGGTAAAAATAAAGCATTAACCCAAAGGACTCAAAGCCGGGAGGTCGTGAGTTCAAATCTGAGCTGTCGGCCCATGCACCCAAGGGGAGTGCTCTGCAGGCTTAACAGTGCCCCATAGCCGTGTATCACTCACGTGCGTCTGTGGGGGGTTCCTCGGTGTAATGAACCAGCAATTGGGATGATTACACACCCAAGACCCACAGGTGCGGTAGCCAACGGGCCTGGTTGACACCAGGATACAAAATAATATAATAGGAAGCGAGTGTTACCGCCCTGTCATGTAGTCCAAAACCGAAATGAAACTCTTCAGATGTACATACTTAAATTAAGAATTAGATAAAAGACGCAGTTACCTCCACCAAAAAAAAAATCATAAAAAAAAGAAAGCATTTATTCGCCCGCACGCTCCATATTTTTTATCCAGAATAACCTGGAGCAATTCTGCCTTGTGATTTCAAGAAATAGCATCTTGGTTTAATTGGGATAAAATTGAGAAAATGCATATTTCTTTTTTAATCAATAAGGCTCTGTAAACAAAGAAAAAAGGGTTATTTTTACAGTTTCTGATTTCTAATGAGCCGATATAACAGCAAAGGCAGTTGAGAATTAGGACATTAATGATTTCAGACTTTAAGAAGGCATCAAACCGAAAGAATTCCTTATTTAAATTAAGAGTTGTGTCTCTTGACCTTCAAAGTTCATGAAACAAAAAAAAAAAATAACAACCAGATAGTTGCTGTGTCCAAGTTAACTCAAAACACAGCACCTATTCCTTAATTGATTTCAGAGTACAGTAACTAATACTGAATTCGAAACACAGTATTAGGACACAGGTACTGTGTTTATTAATAGCCCGATTGTAAACGATACACTACAGGCTTTGATAACACCACTGATATAACCCCCCCCCTATGCTTTACATATATATATATATATATATATATATATATATATATATATATATATATATATCGGGAAAAGGATTTCTCAGTATTTGTGGGTCTCACAAAAAGGCAAACTAATCTGTGCCCCTGAATCTCATATTTATTGGAATGGGCAAATGAAGAATCGATTAGATTTTAGTGTGGATCCGCCACATAGGGGATTCTGAATATTCCTCATGAATAATTAATCAGCTAGCGAAAGCGAGGCTAACTTGGAATAACAGGGAGCACGTGCTCACTCACCATGGCTATGTATAGCAACACAGACCTGTCAATTGTTCCATTTATCCACTTCAAATTTGTGGATGCTTACAAACAAATTTTGTTAAAAGCATCTGGAAAGAAGTATAAATCAAAAGGAATCTGCTGCTATGAGCACAATGTGAACCCGACTTGTAAGGAAGGTACTTTCCAGGGACTCTTAACATAATAAAGTTAATGACCCTTGGGCATTAATCTGCTTGGCTCTACGGTCTATGATAGCTATGAATCAAACCACAGGATGCCATTAATTGCCCGAGGTCAATTAAAATATCAAGATATACAAGTGTCGGGCACAGGTGCTGACTGATACACATTCCAGACGGCACAGAATGAGGTGGTCTGTGCATGGTTCCTCTGATTGTGTACATTAATACTAAGTTTCTTGTTTCATGTACATTAGGCACCGAGAGACACACACACCAAAACACTTTCGGCAGTACGCTGCTTATACTTCCATTATGAAGTCATTAACTTAATAAAGACTAATAAAGCATAAATGAAACATGTCTGCTTCTGTGATTGTTAATAGTGTTCTGAAATGAAATTATGAAAGTTTTCTATTCACAAGCCTATTAAAAATATAGATGTAGGTATGCTGTATCTGGCACCAATAGAAAATACACTGTATTTTTAGTGGCATAACCAACACATAGCTGTCAAGTGAAACACTATGTCACAGGTCATTTAAAAATATATATCGCTCCTCATTAGATAGTGATACGGTGAGTTCCTGGTTATGGCAAGGATTATATTAGTGCATGGGCAGAAACAGAATTTTATAAATGACACCTTTTTCCCGCAAGACTTTACATAATTTGAGAAAAAAAATAAAAATATGTAAGATATGAATTATTACTCAACACTCCACCAGCTCCACACCTTTTAACTCAGGTTAGTTCCTTCAAAAATTCTTTATAAATCGAATATGAAAAGTAATGTGTCATATACTAAAACTTCATATTTGTTGTGAATAAAGAGTTAAAATATACTGACGGCGTGTCTTTCAGCTGTGTGACATAAACTGCATCAACAAATAATGGAAACGGTGACACAAGAATTGCATGAGTTAAATATTCTTTAAATTGCAGTGGGTCTAGGCTGGTCATGTGGGGATATATCTATAATTGTTTCGCAATCATGTAATTTAAGGGCCTTAAAGCTATCCACAGATGTCATCTTAGAGGGCCTCAAGTAAAAATTAGATAAAATGATGACATTAAGTTTTGGTAATATAAAATGTAAGCCCCTTCAACCAATTGAGACATACCAATGTATCTATTATCTATAAACCAGTAAGGGGATCAATGCTTTGCTGGTAAAAACTATATGCAGATCTTTGCTAAATGTCACCATCAAGTTAAATATGTTGGTAGTCTTCTGTCATTATTTATTTATGTTATTTATTAATTTTAATAGTACAATTAATTGCATGTGTATGGACACAGATTTTGTGAAACAGCACAGTATTTTAAAATATCTTGACACGTACATAATAAAGGTAAGGCAAAACCAAATGAGGGCATGGAGTATGTAAAAATGATATTTTAATATGTGCCTTTATAAATTGATACAGATCATTAAAAATCATTGTTCTAAAATGGTTGTTCATTTACTTAATTCTATGAACAAATATAACAAACAGCAGACCAACCAGGAACATATGAACACACAAAGAGTCCCTCGTCCAGATGTATGAATTAATTAGTAATTTCCACTGTTTCTTTCTACCTGGATCACTTATGAAAACTAATGAAAAATCAAATCTGATGTACAATTAGTAAATGAGTAGCATGAAGGAACAGAAAAGGCTGTGACACGACCTCCCATGCTGAGCTAAACTGTATCAGCACATGTGTTACTGCTGTGACAAGCGAGCACGTGTCTTTGTTATTCCCCACTGGCCTCGCTTTGGCCTCTGGTATGTGTGGCATGCATAGAATTTAAGAGTCCCCTATATTCCGGATTCATGGTACGTCATCAAGGAATATTAACAAGTGTACAGTCACTTATGCACAAGTGAACCTCGGGATATGGGCCGTGAGTGCATAAGTGAATGCCAACACGGTTAAGGGAGCATCCGACAATAAGGACCCTCCAAATGGCGGAGGCTCGCATTCCTTGGGGTCCAGATTTCTAGTTTTTTTAATGTGGTCTGATTGGTATCAGTAAAATTTAAAGGTTTTCAAATGTAAGGAGAAACAGGATCTTTAGAACAAAGCGGTCACGTCTTGCTCACAGTTAGAAAAAAAATCAATTCATGCATAGAAATACAAAGGTGCCATCTGCTACCATTTTCCCACCCAAAGGTTGTTTCCGTCCAGTAATAGACTACTGTTGCCACAGATACGATTGTCTTGAACACTTAACATACTTTTACTGTAGATGAAAAGACAGGGAAACTGTTATGTTGGTTTTATCACACAAACACATGCCTTGGTAAAAGGTCCAGGTGCAGCTTAAGTGAGAAGGGTGTTTCATGATGTAGTATAAGAACCCAGAAAGCCGAGTGAAACGTCGGAAAAAATCTTGAGCCGCGTCCAAACAGCCGCAGATTATCCCGGCTGTTAAAAGCTTAAAACATGCACCTCGGTCCCCTGATGAGTGTCTGTTCCTATAACAACAAAATAAAATAGCCAACATTCACAAATTTATTCATCACCTTGACTGGTACCCAACTCCTATATGTCTCCAGCGGCAAACGTCGGCCATTTATAATATTGGGATGGATTTAATCAAGAGTCAGCATACCGGTCCCAAATGACCCACGCAGAAGGCAGAAAGTCTGGAGGGGACACCTTGAGTGTAATTCCCGACTCATGCTTTTTAGGTAAGGGAAATTCAGAGTCAGAAGTTGAGAGTGAAACTCAAAGAAAGTGAAAATCCGGTTTAACGGCTCGTAAAACCTTATTTATGCATGGGTACAGTCATTTGGCCATTTATTATTTAGCCCTTCAGGGCAAGAATTCAAGGTCGTTATTGTCTACGGGAGTATGGGAGTGAATGGTTACCATGGCAGCTGTGTAACTGTGATATAATTGCCTGAACCCTTTTTGAATAATTTCACAGTGTGAAAGAAAAATGGACTGAATGAACGTACTGTACTAGATGTGAAGTCGAAGCCTTCACGGGTGCCTCGACCAGGGTCCTGTTTTCTGTAAGGTGTCATGATTCAATAACCCGGGTCATAGAAGAGCTCTAGAATAAACTCTTCCAATATAATACCGATGAATGAATTAGGAATTACCTTATATCATTGTGGTATAAAATGGTTTGAATTTTATATTTATTTTGGTTTATATCCAATTGAACAGAATGTTCCTTTAGTATTTTTTAACCCCTCAAAAAAATTTACGTTTGCACTATACATGATTTTTATAACAACAGTGTCCGTCAGTTATCGCTGTAATACAGGCGATAAGGGTCACTCTCACTGACCAGCAAGGGAATATGGTATTCAGTAACTAGAAAAGTGGTCAGAGACAACATAAATACCTACGCCAGGATTCTTTTCAAAATCTGGTGCGTGTTTCACAGAAAAATGTGTTTGGTGATTCACCATCTTTACAGCTTGACCGTAACTGAGCTCCTACTCGTCAGAACACATGTTGCCCTAAATAACAGGGCCTAAATGAACCGATAGATAAATGCAATGGTAAAGGATAAGATGTAGATATATTCAGGTGATCCGGATTACCTATAAATTATACAGGACTGTTCCTGAGGTACCACCCTAACCATCGCATATATTTCATCAAAACCTGTTCATTACTTCTGAGTAAGTAACTTATAGATAAACCAATGAAATAAACAAACAAACCAAAAAAAGCACCAACCAACGCCGATAAAGACACAATACCTCCTGGCGTATGTAAACCCAGTTCATGTAATTAAAGCTAACACAATTACATAAGTAAGCGGGTAGGTGAAAAGTGGACCCTGTCTGAAATACCACCTCTCTAATAAGACAACCTGTCTTTTAAGACCTTCCTTGAGTGAATCGAACGAATTCACATTGGGTATAACTAACCTCTCTAATAAGACCACCTGTGAATTAAGACCACAGCCTCATGGGTGGTATAACTTTCGTATTTCACTGTACTTACTGGCTGGGGGACGAGCGGCAGTTTCCGGCGCGTTGTGTTCGACCTCCTCTGAGAATCCCGACTGGCGCGCGAAGATGTTCGACTGGCCGGCGACGCAGGCCGATCTACGTCATCCTCGGATACATCGAGATCCGCCTCCCCCTCCATCTCCATATCTCCCTCCAGCTGTGAATAATAATAATAATAATAATAATAATAATAATAATAATAATAATAATAATAATTAGTAGTAGTAGTGGATGTGGTAGTAGTAGCAGTATAGTATTCGTGATAGTAGTAGTAATATTTACTCATTTCGATATACATTTTGATCTTTTATTTAAAAAGAATTTAATCAAAGGGATACACAATAAACACGCACATATTTATATTAGTTGAATGAAAAGATGCGAAATGCTTCGAATATACACAAAAAATGGACTTACAGAATTTAATAGATTTTAAAATGGCCCTTCAATGACTGATCAATGATTTCTTGCAAGTGGGTTTCGGGTCTGGAACTTCTCAAAAATCAAAGTGCATCGGGTGAAGTATATACACTCAAATATAGACCCAAAACGGAACTTGAAATATTGCACACATTTTAGTTTAAAAACTTATGTACAAACATTCAAACTTAAATAAAATGCATAAGTGACTGGCAGACGGATGGCACACACTAAAAATTAAGATTTTTTTAAGAAAAAAAAACTGGACTTTTAACAAATGATACCATGCAATGGACTAAAGGTGGAAAAAATACAACAAAAGCACGACGGATATGACATAATCAATATCAAACATCACATTAGGCCAAAAAATAAGGTTTGGTTCTGAGCTACTTTTTTCATACATCAATGCGGGCGGTGGTTTTTTTTATTTATTTTTTTTTTAATTTTTAAAAAAACATTTTCAATAAAATGTCAAATGATAAGGGAAAAGCATGATACTAACCGAATTCTTTTGCTAAACAAGTAAAGCACTACATAACAAAGGATATTTTATTAAAATTGTATGTTTTAATATTATTGAGAGTAATGTCCGAGTGGCTGGAGCTAAAAATTGGTAAGTTTCTATTGAAAATCAAACTAAAAATTTTTGATGTGGGGGTTAAGAATTGACGCGGGCGGTGCCTGAGGACCATACCTTTTATTTATTTATTATTTTTTGCCTTATCTTCTACATATATTGTTGTTTTTTCAGTAGTTATAAAGTGCACAATGCTAAATAATTAGATTCAGACCAGCTTCAAATGAATATCTACCAGTAGGGATGGAATGATAACTTATACTGGTAGAAATCCAAATTTTCTCCATAAAAATCTCTAACGCTGGGATCTGATACCGACAGCATTTGAAATACTTCCGGATTCTGATCTCTTCTATGACATATACACCATACTGTAATTTTATGAAGCAATAATGGCTTGTTATTACTGTCATGTATGAGTTTTATATAGTTTTGGTATCTTATTGAAGGAACGTATAAACAATATCCCACCTGTATAGTGATTGAAATCATTTACAATTGAACCTCTCCTATTGGGCACCTCTATAAAGAAGGCACCTCTAAACTGGGGGCAATTTTGACATTCCCATTTTTTATCCTCCTTATAATTTACGTTGAATTCATGACCTCTATATTGTGGGCACCCCTATAATGTAGGAAGTTCGGCCAGGTCCAAAGGGTACCAACATTATAGAGGTTTCTCTGTAGATCATATAACACCCCGTTTTCTCCAAAGTGCACCCCGCCACCGTGTTCCATGCTTTATTACAGTGACTTTACAGTTTACATCTTTGGAATAGTGCAGGAAAAGTACCCATAGACGCATGATGCGCTGACCGTGAATGTATGATACACAGACGTACTGTTATGTATAAAATATAGTGACGTTACCTTTGCCTAACATTCGGACCTACCGTTTGATTTTTCAGTCTCAACGATCTATTGAGTCGAAGCGCCTGAGAAGGTACATACAGCAACGCCAAGTCAGTTATGATAGATTTAGAGATAAACCGCACAGATGTTACCGAGAAATTACGGTTTTGGAAAATTAAATGAGAAAAATAGAATAAATTGAATAATTGAATTAAAAGAACCAGGTAAAGCGCAACACATCATAACTGTAGAAATTGATATATAACAGGTGAACATAGTGAAACAAATAAGTAAAATTGAACCCAAATATTCTACATGCAGAGGTTGGACTTTTTCAGCAGGTAATATGATTTAATAAATGAGTACTAATAAGATTTACAGGAGGAATAACGTGAAGCATTACCGTTACATAATATTAAGTGGATCCCTCTGAAAAAAAGCCGAAAGGTAAATAACATCTGTTCACACCAGCTGCATGTGGATCAAAAATGAATACTCAATGACACAATATACTGTCGCCAAGCTACATTCCCTACGCAGAGGTCTCGTTGCATTCCTTCTACTAATTCATTTCAATTAACCACTGCTTGCACGGAAAGCATTTACCGTACACTGCTACCAGGGGAGCCGTGCATCTTCCGGGCCTTGACAAGCATTCAGACTAGGTATTTGGATTGTTAACCACAGAAGCAACTTGTCCCTGGTGCCAACGTCTGGTACCTATTTACGGCAAAGGTTCAAAAAGGTATACAGTAGTTCAATAAAATGGATAAGTAGAAGGAATCCAGTGATAGCAAGGAGTGTATCATCAATCAGGCTTGTTCAGTCCTACCTCTGCACGGAGCGTGTTCTCCCTGTACGCCTGACGACCGTGCCGGTTCCGCTTCCGGGGCGCCAAATGCTGCAGCTCTTCTTCCAAACTGTTCGGTTCGTATTCGGAATCGAGCTCTGGTGTGTCACGTAAAGTAAAATGACCACTGTCTACAACAGAATGAGGTAACAGTAAAAGAATATGTCAGTTTATATTAATATCATACGTCTCAGAAATATGAAGTCTTTTGAAGTTCTGATTTATTAACAATGCACCATCATATGATTGCGTTAGAATAATACAGCGTCATTTTGTGAAACAACCCAATTCCAAATTATTTGATAAAAGTGTCCTCCATGTGAGTGTGACGTCATTATAGAACTGTGTTTCTTTGCGTGCTCACCATATACATGCTCACCATAATCGTCCGGGAGGCTGTCTACGTCACAATTGTCTGTTGCTACGGACATCGAGCGCGCGAACGCTGGGTCACAGGCAACCAGTGAGTCGTCTGCTGCATTTGAATGCTGGGAAGCGGCACCGGAAAATCCAGATCCTCTCCTGTTAGAAAATTCATGAACCCGTGAGAAATATGCAATATTTATATGAAATTAAATGGCGTTTGAGCATGGTCTTCATATTAACAGTGTTTCATTGGCCTAGCATACCAAATTTTATTTAATATATAAAAACGATTAGGTAATAAGCAATAATCGGTTTTAATATTATAGTTTCCCTTGATATATGAGATGGTTTTCAGAATTTTTTTTTAGAATTTAGTTCAAAGGCAAAAAGAACGCATCACATGAAATAGATGAATACTTGAATATCTAATGTCTTTGTACCGCTATTAAAATTTTTCTTATTTTATATCACAACTCCAATTGGCACTGCAGCAAAATGACCTGGCAATGTAATGAACTTTTGAGGGTTCCATTAATTACTAATTCTAATTATAAAAATAATTATATTAATAATAAGTATGGAACCATTGTACAGGGTTGGATCAAGCAGGGATGATATGTCCTGGCGGAGGTATGCGCTCCACTGAGTGTCCTCTAGTTACAACTTTTACTATATCTTTATATGAGAATAACGATGTGAACACACTTACTGAGGGGTGGAGGTGGACGGTGACGTACACGGCACGGCCAGGTTACCTTGCGACGGATAATTCCTCATGGCAACGACTCGGGGCGCTGTCGTCTTCAATAGAAAAACAATCATTACATTAGAAAAACATACTCTTGTCCTGATCTTGTGTTAAAAAATGTTTTGATTAAATGTTTATCTTTAATTTGAGGTTAACTTATATATATATATATGTATGTTATTCACCGGCATGTTTGGTATTACCTAAGAACTGGCCTGGGGCCCGATGGGAAGATAGGCACGCCGAAAGCAAAGACAGAAGGCAAAACAATACCGAACAAGCAAGTTCTCTGGCGGTATCAGAAACTGGCGAACTGCAGTCACAAAAACGGATAAGGGTAGAAGGTATATAGAAAACAACTAATTGAAAGTGTCTTACCCCTGAGTGCGTTCTTTTCTGACCTGAACCTCGTGCTTCAAGGGCTGACCTCAGGTCATCATTAGTGTCGTGTAGTCGCTTATTAGCGTCACTGGTAGAAATAAAAGTATATCCTAAGTTTGTTATGTCCATAATAAAGGCGCTGGTATTTCGATAAAACTATGAACTAAGGTTCTGATGATACCCTTATATAGTAATGTGTCCCTGTTTTTTTTATGACTGTCAAACGTGTCCATATTAAACTGGTTTTCCAAGCTGTCCTCAGGTGAGTTCCGAGTTCGAACATCTGCTCCTTATGCAAGGTCCGTTGCCCCCCCCCCCCCCCCCCCCAATAAAAAAAATTAATAAAGTTCCATTCTACAAACAATTTGAAAGAGTTTATTGACAGGCAATGCGCAAACACGTACAAAACGACCGGCCGTGTATTTACGGACTACGCACCCATGGAAAACCAGCTTTTAGGCAAGATGTTTAATAGAGCTATTTGACAGAGATGCATTTACATGATCGTACATGCTAGTTTTTTGAAAATTTGAAAAGTTTTTGAAAATTTGAGCTTTTTTATGCATTGGTTACTGAATAATTAGTACCTTGGACACCTAATCAAACATATACTCCAGTAATCTATTAAAAAGGAACTACTTTACTTTGGTGTCATCATCTTCCTATTAAGCAAAGCTCTGACAGCTGGTCTTTCAGAGACCTTGCTTTATCGAGATGCTCTTTCTTCTATTTTTATGAATAATAAAAAAAGCAACACGTGATCGCAATCATAATGTTAATCACACCAAACGTACAAAATGTAAACAATACACAATAGTCAAAACCGTTCACACACCGTGTGAATAAAAAAAACACATGAACAAGAAACGGGACAGGTTTATTTACAAGCCTTTATTTGATTGGTCATTTTCACTGTGCCTTTTAACTATACTAAACGTTTGATCTAAAATAGCAAGAGTTGTGTTTCTTCAGCTTCGTAGATGAAGTGCACGTGAGTTAACTAATTGGTAAAACTGCCTTGTTTATTTTTCATGAATTAGACGCCGTGGTTTACGAAGAAGCAAAGTCTCTGAAGGGCAGCTGGGAGAGCCTTGCTAACAGGAAGATGGATTAGAATTTCTTTGTGTGCACAGCATAAGCAGGAACACTAGTACTACAGAAGGATTTCATGCAGTATGATAGTTTATTATTAACGATAGAAATATGATATTAAAGAATTAACGATTATATGATGAAAAATTCAAAATAAAAAGGTAAAATTATAATTTTAGGGTTAAAGTCAAGTTTAAATAGCATCGGTGTATCATATTTATCCAAAAAGTACAAAAAAGAGGAAGCTTATCAAGAACACCTAATTTAACGTAACGTAGTACCACGGAAAAACTATCGTATATTAAAGGTCAAAATAACGTAGAAAAAATAGTATAATAGTATGAAACAAGATATAAAGCAAGTGGATACTTAGAGTATTGACTATTCAAACTGAAGTCGGGATCGTGAAAGACCTGCGCGGAAGTCCCCGTCCTAGCGACATATAGGAAAGACCTGTGACCAACACACACAATTCAGTGAACCAAACCAAGTCCGGCACCATGAAATAGTTTACCATATAACCAACAGAGGTCGCGATAGTCGCGCTGCACAGCAAACACCTTGTGACCAACGTGAAAGCTCCTGTCATGTTTGAAACAATATTCAGATCAGCTTGAAATTCAGCCTATACCGCTTTTGAAATGAAATATGAAAAGAAAATAAACCATAAAACCGAATAATTTCTTATTAACTTTACTACTTGGTCACGTATTGAAATTATATGATAGCCAAGACTTATCCAACTGTATTTTTATTGCCATCCATAATATTATTATTTGTTGCCATCTTTAATATATTATTTTACATTATGAATTAAATGGGTTATTGGAATGAATGTAATGATAGTGTTTATCAACTTTATAGCAAGAAACCAAAACATGTTTTCAGTTATCTATGAAACGTTACACTCCTCACGCAGCAGTTATGCACTGCAGTCGTTCCAGAACTCCTTTGTTGTAACCGCTGCTTTGTATAGCAAGATTCTCCGGGTTTCGCCACCAGGGTTCGCACAGAGTCAATGGTTGTAATCAGACCAACGAGAGCGTGGTATCGCATTGTGCATCCAACTCCAAATGTTCAAATCCGCGACACCCCGTTCTCGTTGGTCTGGTTCATGGCCATGTGCCGGCCCTTTGGTCGAGATCCCGAAAATCTTGCTTAATTTGCAGCAGTTGAAACGAAGGAGATCTGGAACGACTGCAGTGTATAACGGTGCGTGAGGAGTGTGATGAAACGTACACTTTTAATGCAGTTAAAAAAAAACTTAAAATGCACTTTTATATTCTGTATTATTTTCCCTTAAATGATTTGTGTACTTCTACATTAGGGGACATTTTTAAATGTTAAAGCTGATCCTGTTGTTAAATATTCAGGTAGAAAAAAAAATCCTCTGAGTGATAAATTTGTATGAAAAAGATAGAACGACTATGATAAAAGAGCAGCCCCACTTATAAGCACACACTTGACAGTCATTAAACTGACCTGACCAAAAAAAATGACCTGACTCAATATGGGTTTGTATGATTTTTTATTATGATTATGATTATGATTATGATTATGATTATTATTATTATTATTATTATTATTATTATTATTATTATTATTATATTTAATTGATCTACATTTATCTTGAATCCTGTGCTGCGATAGAAATATTGTTAATATACTAAACTATACTTTAGTCGCACTAAGGAAGATAATGCAAAAGAACTATGATCTTATATGGGCACATTTGCAGCTACAGAGGAGCGACTATGATGTTATGTGCTCTATGTGTGTGTAGGTGCACTATCTGACACAAGAATCTATATGTGCTGTGCTACATGACATGCAGGGATTAAGGACAGACTCACAGAAACTAACTATTATACAATTATATATAATTTGCAAAATAAATGGTGATTTTATTTGACTTTATCAAACATATCTAAAACAAGAAGTGACAAATAAAAGTTGCCTATACAGTCTTTTCACAAACTAGAGTCACTGCTCTTTTTATTGAAGATTCAACGAGTCTCATTATGGAGTACAGCGTGCCAATAATGTTAATGTCATTTTAAGAAAATCTTGCTAATCAGTATTACTACTTAATTATACTTATTATTTTCGATTATGATAAACTTATAATAAAATTATATTTGTATGTTTAAGATGTAAGACATCAAGAATACTTACTGTAACACGTGCAGCTGACGAGTCAGGTTTTCTTGTTCCTGCAAGTACTCCGCTATTGTATCCTTCTCTCTGAAAACAAGAACCAAGCACTCGTCATTATATATACTGATAATGTGAAATCAAATGAACGGGGTGAAGTTTATATTGGATATTTCTAAAGAAAAAAATGCGAGACTAAAGATAAATAATATTTATGCCAATGTGGTTATGTTGTTTATGATACTATCATTGATGATAATGATGATGATGATGATTAAAGTGAATAATTACATATCGTCTGAGGACAGAGCTCGCCAGAACGGGGCATTCAGAAAATCATTGACTTTTAACCCCCACATTATATGTTGGATTCCTCATCCCTTATATAATACATGTACGGAATATGAAAGCTATATGGTGAGTGGTTGTTGAGTTATAAAGAGTTATCCCTAAACTTTAACCTGAGCTTGCTTGGGGTTTGTACAAAGTTTGTTCGTGAATTGCTAATTACTGGTCCAGAAAATAAAATATGGGGAAAGTTTTAATAGCTGTGCTGGGTATTGTTAATGTACATCAGTCTACTAAGTTTAATTTAAATATCTTCGTCAGTGAATTGAGCAATGAGCCTAACTAACAAATTTTAACCGCACCTGTTTATGAAAAACCGGTAACTGTGACCTTGACCGTTTGATCCCTAAATCATACGGGGGTTTCCTTATCCCCTATGCAATACATTAGTGAAATATAAAAGCAATAGGGCAAGTGGTTGCTGAGGAATAAATAAAACAAAAAACTTTAACCTGAACTAGGTTGGGATCTGTACAAATTTTGTCTTATTACTGGCCCAAAATTTAAAATATGGTAAACATTTTTATTAGCTGTGCTAGGTATTATCATTGTACATCGGTGTATTAAGTTTAAATGAAATGTCTTTATCAGCAATGGAGCAATGAGCCTAACAAAATAACTTTAACCTGACTTGTTCATGAACAACGGAGGCTTTTGAGCTTGAACGTTGATCTTTTGATCCCCAAATCATAGGGAAGATTTATAACCACTTATACAATACATATGTGTAATATGAATGCAATTGGGTCAGTTATTGCCGAGTTAACCAAAAAACTCTTGGGTGTCTCAGGACAATGCCGACGCAGACGCCGACGCCGGGGCTACGGTATAAGCTCTCCCGAACTTCGTTCCGGAGGGATCATGAACACCTTAATTCTGATATCAAAGATGGCGATGAAGTGTGTGGATGAGGAAGAGTCGGATATTGATGATAATGACGATGATGATGATGATGATGATGTATTGATGATATAGGTGAGCATGGGATGATGTCATAAAAAATAATGCTAATGATAAGTGCAGATTTCATTATTTATCTGGTGATTTTTTAAAGATTTTAGTGGTACTGTTTTAAGTAGGGATATACCTAGCTTTATCTATATAACTGTTACTGGTTTGGCTAAAATTAATCCAGCAATAAAATTTGAGTTCCCTATTACCTGGCAAGCTCTGTCCTGCTGTCCTTGTACTCCTGTTTCAGAGTTGCCAGTTCACACCTCAGCACAGCCAGGTTGGTCTGTGCCTCTGTCAGCTGACTGCGGAGCTGTCGGTTCTCCTGCGCCATCTCTGACATGCGCGCGCGGGTTTCCATGGTGCTGCTCGTGCTCTCACGGCCCACCTCGTGTTCCAACTATCAGTCAGAAAATAAAAATATATTATAAAATAGGTATTCATTTTTTTTTAATAACACAACAGACAGATATTTTTTCTGGTACAATAATGGTTTAAATTCTCTTCCTTTACCAAACTCCCATGCTCTTACAGTTTGTTCCATCAACCAACCATTGCCCATGTAAAACTGGGCGATTATATGTACTTTATTAAAAATATTCCCATATTTCAATTGGTATTCATCCATAGATTGGCGATTCATAAATTTATTTTCAGCGTCAAACATGAAAGAGTATATCTCACTGATAGCAGAGGGCAACTTCCTCTTGCATGACATAACAGTGAAATGAACCCATTCAAACACAAAGGACAAAACACATTAAAACATTCTTATTTTTTACAGCACGTTTGAAATGATAAAGAAATTATTACATACATTTATTTAAAACTGAAGCTTTTTTGTAAACTAGATTACCTTTTGGAGACGTTTGAGATTTCCTTGGAGTTCTAAGATTTCTGTGTCTAATCTAGATTCTAGCTCCTTCTTTTCCAACTCGGCCTTTTCTCGCTCCTAAAAAAAAATATTAAATTAAATTTAACAGCCAAATAACAGGCAAAGGGAACGTTACACCTTAACTTGGTCATGAAGAAAGGTTAGGAAAACTGACTTATGTGTTCTAGGAAATCAGCTCAGTACTTAAAGCCGGGAGATCGTGAGTTAAAATCTCAGCCAAAGAGCGGTGAGATTTTTCAAGGTGGGTCCCCGATCTGGATGAGCGATCTGTAGGTCTGTAATGGGAAGGATGTGACCACAGTCGTGTTATATACACAGGCCACACAGGTGTTGAAGTCAGCGGGCCTAGTTGACACCAGGATATTAATGAGAGAAACCGAATTCTGCAGATGTGCATACTTAGTTAAGCTATATTATTAACTATTGGAGGCAATTTCCTCCGCAAAAAAGTCTTCCTTGTTCTCCTGAAAATTCCACTTCCGACGTCCGCAGAGATACATCAGAGATAACGACCTGATTCTTGGGTACGTAAAGGCAAAGAAAACACCCGATCTAGATGATGGAATAAGATGAATAAAATATAAACTTGTTTTCTTTCTATTACAAAGTTTACAGTCTTGCCAATATTTTAAGGCATGTGATTTAAAACGAATTTTGGGTATATACTGGGGTGTGAAATATTTCAATACGTCTCTAATCTTTAAATTTGGATGTACAGTTTTATATATATATATATCTGAGTAACTACTTCGTTTCACGAATGGGCTTATTAAGTAGTTCATGAATATTCATATATGGCACTGACCTCTTTTCGGACCCGTGTTTCCACGCGCTGCATCTGAGCTTCCATCTCCTCCTCCAGTTGTCTGAGATGCTCATCATGTTTATCTTTTTCTCTGTCATGAAAAACCCACAAAATCGTAAAAAAAAAATAAAAAGCAAGGATAGGTTATACAAAAAAAACCGTGACGTATTTAGTTGCCTATCAAAATAACCCAATCTCAACCAGAGGTCACTACCGATAGGACCTCGTAAACACCAACCAATTTGTTATAACACAAATTTAAAAATCCTTGACATTAAAATTGCCCATCCCTGTTAGATGCATGGAACTCATTCATTATATAAAGCAGATAAACAATTTTAAGATTTAAATAATTCATATACATGATATAGAATACGGAATCTGGGATCTAGACTTACACTTTATACAATTTTTCAAGTCTCTCTTTTTCCCTTTTTTGTTGCCTGACGTCACGCAAAATGGCGACGATGACGTCTTCGAACTGGCCAATGGTGTGCGATAGATCGGAGTGATGCAGCTGTTGATATAACTCGCAAACTTGTTCTTGGCTGAAAGAGAAAAATATTCGTACTTCAGGCTGACATCGGCTCAGTATCTGGTTTCAACGACAATAGACGAAGTGTGATGTCAGATTCTTCCGTCAGATAGAGCCCATGCATGTCTATTTGGCACTCACATTATGAATCACTGGCTGTAAGATTTCATGAAAAAATGGGAATTTCAAAATAGAATGAATAGAAACAAGAAATCTGTCGTATTTGTCTTTTTCTGCAAAATAGCACTGACAAGCAAAGACAGTTAAATAACAATAATCGTTTTTAAAAGGCACTCTATTCTGGCCATACTTATTACAAAATCTCCGTCCTTGATAGCCGCCTGCGGTTTTAAATCGTGTAATACTAAAAGACAGACTTTATAGCACACCGACGAGATCATGCATATGTATAGGTTAGACGGACTTTTTACAGACTCTTTGAATTATCATAAAAGGTGCACATATTCCCCACTCCACGTTATTTTTTCCCTAGGGTTAGGCATAATATAACCTGACATATTCAAGCTCTATACTCCTGAACTTCCTTTTGTTTTAGTTGTTCTCATTTTCCCGTCAACGAGTGTTTCAAAACTGACCACAGATTTCACAATGTTATCAGGAACACAGATACCATTTTCAGCATTTACCAAAATTCCAATAATGCCTTTTTTTATTTGTGAAATTTCTCCTCTTACCTATGTGTTTTTAACAAGTATATATACATATGTAACTTCAAATATTTAATGCCTGGAATTTTCTGCTACCCTCCCAAAAGGACTGACATGACCTGACCCGGAATTAGGCCTTGGGTGTGCGGAGATATGTGATAAAAAAATACTTCCGTATTTTATACCCTTACAGAATGCCTACAGATCGGTCGAATAATTTATTAAATATCCTCTCAGGGTACCAAGAAATATAAAGTAATTATACTAATCTAACAATGCACTCGGTGTCTCTAATAAAAATTAATACTGATTTACAATATTGAATTTTAAGCTTTCGGGCAGGTACGTTTGGTATATCCCGGAGGCTGGCTGCAACAAGTGCATCCCGCATCTCTGCCAGTCTGAATAATGATCAAATCTCCCTTCCTCCATTGATTTCGCTACCACCTGTGCACACTTAACTAGGTCGACCGGTCCCTGTGAATCAACACGTGGCTTATGAAAGCGCCTCATACGATCATGTATTGTCTGTGCCTAACGTGATTAGAATGAAATATGATGATTATATGTAACATAAAACGATGAGGTGATCTCCCCACAAGCCCATTGGACGTTGTTGTAATGAGTATTGATTTTTTTTCGTGGTGGTTTATTTGTTTTGGTGATTTAATTTCCATTCTTTCATATTTTCATCTTTATTTTACTTGACGGTGGGACAAAATCACCTTGCCACTCTACTGTGGCCATGCCTCGAAAGTGCCCTTTATTTATCTCGAAGTGTCGGAACGATGCCAGTTTGTCCTAAGGGGGTCATTTTCCACATATTCTTATAATTCCTGAGGAATTTGACATTAATAAGGAACCCGGACGAAGTCGCGGGGATATTTCCAAACGAAAAAAAAATACTCATGATATATCTAAAGCGTGTAGATTAATTCTGCCAGTAGAATTAATCTTACAGATTCAGATATCTGCAACAACGAGCCTGTTTTTTTTTTTTTTTGTAATCACGTCTAGTATCCCTCTTCTAGGCATGCTTGTATCTACAGATATCTAGTAAGCCTATATCGATCGCCAATTACAGACCTGTCCACCTTTTTTGTTCTTGAATGCAGGAAAACTTGATTTTATTTGACTCGGGGGGGGGGGGGGGGGGAATGTTTCGCTCATGTGACAACAACGTAATGCTCTAGAATCTATATAAATAAGTAATTAAGTTTATATTAAAAATGACATAACAGATATAGGGTTTTGCAACATTTCATGGACGGCATAAGCTGACGATCTTACATTGGTAAATTCGACGATCCACAAAGATGACGTCATAATGGTACAAAAAGGCATTTGCAACAATTGTTACGCCTTTCATACGTCACTCAAATATCACAGTAATAAACATGTATATATGGCTACTTCATATGACGCAATCATTTCTTTGCAGCTCTTAAAAGCAAATCAGTCAATATATTTATTTCATACTACTTTTAAATATCGGAAATCGATACGATGCCAAAATTAGGTGGATAGTGGTGCTGGACAGATCTATAGACCGTCACCTATGAAATCTAGTCTTTTCGTTCCAATCTGACATTTTCTCTGAAGAGATGATATCTGATTTTCAAGATCCTTGTGGTCTTATTATGCTAATAGCAAATTATCCCGTATTCCTTCCAGTTTTGCGAGTAAATAATTTTAACTGAATCGATTTATTAGAATTTTAAGACCGTGAACATGCACAATCTACAGTAGAAAATATTTTAATCACGAAACATGAAATTTGTAACATCTATGAAGCCTTCATAACTCATTGGATTCAAATAAAACACTTACTCGTAATATTCTTAGTATCTTTATTTTTATTTTTTAATATTTTATTATGTATATTGAAAGTTATAATCGTATTGTTAGTCTATCGCCCTGTACTTTTCACGGACATATCGGCATCGACAAAATCCTCACAAAAGGTCGCGAGTTTGTCTTGTATCTATAGATAATGTTTTTATGTTTATTTTCTCATTTATCTTTTGAAGAATAAAAATTGCCTTATCCGGTTTACCTTTTTTAATGCAAATTAACTACGAATATATGTTCGTCTGCAGAATTCCATTTCGGGTTCGGACAACGTGACAGGGCATTATCACAAGCTTCCTCTCATTTGATATCCTGGCGTTAACCAGGCCCGGTGACTTCTGCACCTGCGGGCCCTGGGTGCGTTCCCCCCCCCCCCCCATTGCTGGGTCATAACAACGAGGAACCCCCGAAAAGCGCACTTTTTTGTGAGTGAACCACGGCCGTTGGGCACGGCCTTCCCATTAAGCCTGGAGAGCGCTCACACATAGTGGGGACCGATCGTGACAAATCTCACCGCCTCGGCTAAGATTTAAACTCACGATCTCCCGGCTTTGAGATCTGTGGTCCACCCCTCAGCCACAGAAGCCGGTTATCCCATTCATTTATGGCACTGACCGTCCTCTCACGTCCCCCTTTACTTTGTTTCGGGCGAGACATTCAGCTATGGGCCGACAAAATATCGGCCGATCAGGGCTCATTCATCGGAATAATTAAATTATGAATAGGTATTAATTCAAATGAACGCTATCCAGGTTTTTATGCCATGACATATACAACTGCAGAAGATGAGGAATAAGAAGATCCAATTTTGATCGAGGCCCTACTTCTACACGAGTTCAAAGAATAAAGTAAAAAAGCCGTGTCAGCATACCAAGATTCCACCGATATTTTTGCCGTTATGCGATTCGTTCGATAAAGTCGGTCGAAATTACGGGCGGTTATACATGACGCTTTTTCCATCTGTGACAGACCACAATTAATTTTATTGATGTTTTACTTTCTCTATGGACATTTCCAAAGTCGGAGTGAGGAAAAACTAAATTCTTATTTCTCATTTTGTTACGCATAATCCATACGTATAATTAAACAATTGATTAAGAATAATCGTATATATATATATACAGTGGAACCCCACAATTACGACCACCCTGGGGACTGAGCAAAGTGGTCGTAATTTGGGGGTGGTCGTATTTGTGAAACTCTTACCGTGGACGCATATAACACGATGATATTTAATGTGTATCAGAGTACACTATTGCATATCTTTAATGTGAATTATAACAAAATATTTCACCTAGCGGAGGACCCTTATTTTGAATGTTTTTTTTTTGTGTGTAGCTGAACATATTTATTCATGATGAAAATTAATATACATGTACACATACGTCGTTACTGACGGTTAACAAATAATAACACTAAGGCAATACGATTACAACATACTGAATGCATATTGAACATAATACGTGGCTGTCATATATTTAGCCTTCCGCTTGAGTATATATTGCGTGCACTTGAGTTTTCCCGACGCTAAACCGCTGAGCCATTTGGTGCTGACTGCGCGTGGTGTTGCCGCCTTGATTAACGCCACTTTATCCTTCAAGGAAAGCTCTTTCAGAGGCATGGTTGCCTAACAGCAAGCAATTTAAATGCAAACTTAACCAGTAGAAAAATAAACTGACAACGATCTATCAGAAAAGGCAATTTAATGTGAGGGATTTTCCCCCCATTCAAGCTTTATTTATACATTTTACTGACTGCTCAATACTCAGTGTCAGTAAGGTATGAACACATTTAGGATTAACTAGGTCGTTAATTTTACCAATGAGGACCGAACAATATGTGATGAGTTGAAATATTAAGCCCGCAGCCCCACACTTAGGGTAGCTGTAATACAGGTGATCACTGAGGGCAATTAGCATCTGACCCCAGGTCAGACAGCTCATTTAGTAATCAGGCCGATGGTTACCCTCTTTGATCTATAAACTACACCTCAACGAGTCTCAGCGAAGACACCGAGTCGGGAATATATGCGGAACCAGATTGACACTAAGAAACCTTGTTACCCGCTTTGATCTTTCGTTAAGGCGCCTGTGACAAGACGCAGCCATTGACTCGTGACAAATGTTGTTTCAGTACTTCTCGGCGGTGGTCGCATTAGCGGGGTCGCATTAGCGCTGGGGCCAGGAAATCTGGTCGTAATTCTGAATTCTGGGGTGGTCGTAATTTTGAGTCATTTTTAAACATAAATAAACTAAAAAAAATTCGGGGCCAAGCAAAATGGTCGTAATTGTGGGGTGGTCGCAATTGTGGGGTGGTCGCAAGGCGGGGTTCCACTGTATATATATATATATATATATATATATATATATATATATATATATATATATATATATATATATATATATATTGAGTCAATAAAATTCTCTGTATAATTCCATAATAAACTAAGAAAAAAATGCTCAAGAGGTTAAGTTAAATGCGTGTTGTTCCATATACATTCGATCATCTGGTCCTGACCTGGGGTTCCATTGTTGACAGTCCCGTAAAACGGACTGGTAACTTACGCGCACGGGAGATATATATATTTTTGTATATGTGCTGCTAAGTTAAATATCTTTTTCCATTAAACAGAAAATATTTGAAAACATTACTCACCAAGACAACGCGGAAAGTCCTTCATCTAAAGAGTCTATGAAATCAAGTCTGTCTTTTTCTGCGTTGACGTCCGCTTCTCCGACATTCTCGTCTCCTCCGATAGAACCACGTGACACACGAGAGGCGCGTCGTATCCTCTCGTACGTGCCGAGATTCTTGAAGCCCTCCGTGAACTCCGCCCGTGAGATTCGTCCATCACCATTTGCATCCAGAGCCTTGAAAATAGCCTTGACCTCGTCTCCTGACAAATCAGGACAAAGATGGCTAAATTCCTCCTCGTCTATATATCCCGACCCGTCTATATCACAAGCTTGGAATAAACGTCCTATTTTAGCAACAGAATCCACGCCGTCGTCCATTTTGATGTCTTGATGTGATTATTCCATCTTATTTCACCATTCTGAGTAATTGATAATTTAAATCACCTCCAGCTGAAATGTCACAAGCGCTTCTAAGTGAAAAGATATCCGTTTTTTTTTTTCTTGAACAAATATCCGTCCGACGGTGGGACAAGGGTAGGTCAGCGATACCTGTAAGATAAACAATGTGTGCTTGGTAAACGTACATTATATTATCGAATAAATATAATCATATTAAATTCAGCTGGAACTGAAAGCAAGATTATCAAAGGTTAAGCAGGGGTTTACAGATGATTTTAGAATAAGGAGGAGTCAAAATAGCGAGCCCGGAGGGAGGGGGGAGTATGTGTGTGAGTGGTGTAGAAAACTGAGAGTGTAATGGTGCAATCCGGATTGGGCATTTTTTTTGTATTAAACTTGTTATTTCTGTTTCCCAGGTTTTTAGGCCGAAAAAAGAGGAGGCCTGGTTAACAAGAATAACACGTGGTCGAGAACAAGCGTTTTTCACTATATAAAAGT
The DNA here is from genome assembly GCA_026874595.1 of Sipunculus nudus. Taxonomy (NCBI): domain Eukaryota; kingdom Metazoa; phylum Annelida; class Sipuncula; order Golfingiida; family Sipunculidae; genus Sipunculus; species Sipunculus nudus. The sequence goes on from CM049319.1 coordinate 28,976,939, forward strand.
TGCAATAAAAGCACTAATTTTATTAAGGGATACATAATAGGTACATATAAATGAACTTTTGTTGTGACTGACACTTTCATCAAGACTCCGTGTATCATTAACAAGGCTATGCTAAGCATCGCCTGCTGAGGACACTGATCTACAGGATTAATCAACAGCTACCTTAAATGTGCTTTTTTCTGATTCCTGATTCTGTATTGGATTTTTCACTTTTATTTTTGAGGTGAGGGGTGGGGGTGGGGGTGTTCACACTTATCGAACTCCTATATTCATTTGCCTTAATCGTTTAAATGGATCATAAATCAACAACTTTCCCGCACACTATAGTCACTATACATTTCTTACACATCAGTCTTACATAGTTTCACCGGAGGCGGTCTTCAGTATATGCAACCCGTTCAAATGGTGGTGGAATGAAATAAATTTGTCCGAATGCAATGAGACCACTAGGCAAAGAGTATAACCAATCCAGAGGCACCTTACGGCTTTTATCTTAATAAAAACCGCTATACATGACACTCGACAACAAAGAAAATATAAATAAACTCAGCAGTACTCATTTCATAATTTAAAAAAGGTGAAACCTTGTGGTTTTATAAATTTCGTTATTTATACGCAAGGTGGAAATGATTATAAGATAACAGTGGCGACAGGATATTTATTATTCATTTGTCTATTGTATCGCTTATCATATCTTGAAAAAAGTATGGTTAAGCCATAATTGCACGTATTACGTAAAAATATAATAAGTAACGTAAACAAAGAAACCCCTAGACGGATTTATTTGAAGGTTAATGTATTATAGCATTAATATAGTGCAATATATGATGCTGACATATGCAAAACAAGCTCGCCTTAGCTGTTCCATATTAATATCCTGCATTATACAGCGGTACGTCTTATCACAGAATATGTGTAATCGAATACCATGTTCCCATCACCAAATTTACCTTGTATTTCTCGACACAGCAAAGCAAAATACACACAGCAATAAAATCCAACTGCATATATATGAAGGTTACAAATAAAGGCTTTAACGTATGTGAAGCAGACATACGTCAACCTTAACAATGTTCTGGGTCGCCCATTGCATGCCGGGAAGAGTTGGATCGTCTGCTCCGTGTGAAATGACAACAGCTGGTGAACTCGGCAACAAAAATCAATTGACTACTCGTAGGCCAGACCAACTTCCCGGCATGCACACAAGCTGCTCCAATAATACGAAGCGAAAGTAAACAATTTCACAGAACGAAAATATTGATATTTAAATCTGCTCTCATCTCTCAAACGCGCGTCCCGCCGACCTGATGACGTCACGTCCCTGGCTATATTTGTAGTTCAAAACTGTGTCGAGCATCAGCGTGTGTGACGTCATTAAATCACGCACAGAAACGGGATGGCAACAGGTGTGACAACAATGAAAATAACTTCATATACCTACATAAACATAAATGTAATTAACCTTGTAATTTATGTCCTAGCTTGCAAGGCCACCATCTTTACACAAGGGCGAGGAAAATAAACCAACCAAGCACATATCAATGGGGGAGGGAAAGGGGGGGGGGGGGGTTGCAATTAATCTCCCCACACATTTAAATCAGGGTGACATGATAAGACACTCGTTTTTAAATACATAAAATAAGTCACAGTGCGATAAGAAAATGCTATAGATTCTATGCATTTCCTATATGGTATGCCGCATCATACTATATGCAGATTTGCCTCCCCCAGGACTGTATGTGTTTATCCCCGTTCGTGTGTGTGTGTTTGTGTGTGTGTTTGTTTGTTCACATAATAACTCAGGCAGTTATGAACGGAATGTCATGAAGACTTGGAATGGAAAGAATCGATTAGATTTTGGTGTGGATCCGGCACATATTCGGATTCAGGAACGTATTCAAGGAATATTCACAAATGTATCAAGTCACATATGTACGAATGAACCATGGAATATGGGCCGAATAAGTAAATGTATCCACGGGTTGGGGAGCATCATACAAAAAGGACACATGGCAGAGGCTTGCCTTCCTTAGAATGCAGATTTCTACAGTGCCGGCAATATGCTGCTAACATTATGTTATGTTCACTCCTAGAACTGCAGTCTGAGCCCACATGCATACCTCCGCTAGAATCCTATAATCGAACTTCCTTGTGTTCTATGAAATAACCTCTTCCACCAACACTGTTAGCTTGTGAGGTCTAGACCAAAGGACAGCCCTGGACCTCGGCAGGGATAAGCAAATTGCCCCACATCAAAATGAAAAAGAATCGTTTGCATGAAAAACTTATTATATTGATCCAGATCTTATCTTTTATGTGTTTCCTTGATTATTACCCTAACACTGAAAAACTTCATCCAAATTAGGTCACAATTTAGTGCATTTACTAACACATTCATAACCAAAGGGAAAACAATTAAACTTCGCCACCTGGTGGAGGTTTAATGCAAAAAAATTCCCTATATTCAGCCAGTTGTGTGTTTTGCAGTTTGGCTTAAACAAATGCTCCTTCACAGGTAAGAATCCAAATAATGTTAAGATGCTGTTCCATGTACTCAAGACGGGAAAAGCACTCCCTAAAAACGCACATATTTTAAAGAATTAGACGCCTGTGCGTGTGCACGTGGATTAAACATAGAGGCTTTTCGTTATGATCTAAGTACAGCGTCCCAATTCTTTATATCATTTTATATACTGAAGATTCATATGCATATTTATAGTAGTGTTATTGCTTTGATCTATCAGATACCGCTACTGCAGGTACATATAATAAAATTGGTTGGCAAGCTGCATTTTCAAGAATATGTATTCATATCAGCGCTTGGTGAAACGGGAGAACCATAAACAATGACTGCGATGACAGTATTTCAGAGGAAGGTCATAGGGACCTACACTTGAACCTGAATAAACCATTAGATCATATTCAACGATGTTCTCTTGTAATAGTCCCTGCAGTTTCTCTGTGATAAAGGAAAAGAAAGTAGCATTTACGCCGATATTGCCTTTCATAGAGAAAAGTAGGTATAATTTTGGAACAGCCCTTGAAACTAAGGGCCACTAATTCTAATGAAAACGGATATGAAACTGGTTTACTATGTAATATAGATCTACACATGTAGATAGGACCACACAATTGATTTATACATCTGTATACGGCTTGACCGATAGATGCGTTACGGTATTAGACCGTCAAGACAGATATATATATATATATCAACAAAGCAAGCCGTCGTGAATATAAAAGTATATATCAGTAGGTATAGAATATGTATGTGTGGATATGTATTTATATATAACAATTACTGGATATATTACCTTGGGGAACCTACCTGTCAGGTGTATACCTTCGTTCCTTCCTTCAGATATATATCATGTATATGTTGTATTTTCTCCCTTTCACTTCAATTGAATGTGTAATTATCGAATATAATTATTTCCCAGAGATCACACACTGTATATGAAACTGTATATGCCAGATAATACGAATGGCGGGAATAGCTATTAGAGGTATACACACGAGCATGTCAGCTGACTTCTTCGAGTGACCCTCTGAATTACAACAGTTTTATATATACAGTTTTTACCTTTTGCTGTTTAGATCGTTGCCCTCAGTATTCCTCTGATCAAAATGAACCTCGTTTAATGATTTGTTCCATTTGACCCGCGCGCCATTGCGCAACACGTACGTTTCCTTTAAAGAAATAAAGGTATATTAATTTGTGAAGTCCACTTCACATACCCATCACCTGCGAGAAATTTTAGTTCATACAAGTATGAGGTGAAGTTAATTGTATTACAATATAAGACATTTCTATGCAATTAGTAATTCCGTGCGCCTATATAATACTTATTGTAAAGATTAATTAGCGATCTATTTGCTAGTCCATTTCAATGCTCCTTCTTCCCCTTGTAACTCCTTTGTAAATTCCAGTATTCACGTCTGACCGAGTCGTACCAAAGCTGATTTGGCAGCGTCTAAACGCAAGCATGGACTTTTCTTAATTAACACGGTCTCAAGCGGACCATAAAGGAGCGACTCTCTAATTGACATTTTTATCTTCATACATACATGTGAGCAGAATACCAATCTCACATACAAATATAAACATACATACATAAAATACATGCATTCAAATCTTACTGTCATATACCAGGTTTCAAGACTATACTGACAATTCAGGATACTACAAATTATTTATCCTCTAAAATACCATAAAGATCGCATATGTTGTTGGACAAATACAATATCTAATATTCACTGTACCAAACATACGGGAACATGCATGAATGTCATGTAATTAATATATATATATATATATATATATATATATATATATTAATGTATGGGTTACATTTCATTTTGATGTTGCGTATCAGTGTGACAAGAGAAACTAACGACTTAGATATTCTGTTTCGGGTTTGTTTCCTTTATCTACTCTTGGACAGATATTTATACAAAACATGTTATATACGGCAAACAAGAATTACAAACTACACGTACACATTCGTAACCGCTCACCATGTATGACAATGAGAACGCCTGTTTTCTCACACTGAATGGCCTTCTTATGTTTGACCAGCTTTCGATTCGTATATAAAGTTAAAATGAAAGCAACTCTACACTGTCTATTCTCTGGAACATCTGTACATATTTACACTAATATGATAAAGTTCTTTATCCATGCGTTCAATGAACTCCCTTACCTAGCAAACTGTACATATACAAAGACATATATCTGTTTTTGCATTGCAAATCACAGCTTCATTCTAGATTTAAATTGAAACTAGATTATGAGCGACGACAAGCGACCTATATGAACCCGAAAAAGTCACTGAGGCGTGGACTAGGTCAGGCATGGAATGACTCCTGATTTAAGAGTTATATCTTACTTCGGAAATGTCGAAGTGTTTCAAGACTTTACAATACTAATTATAAACAGACCGTGGTTTGTGACCATTATCTATTGACATGCTACATAATTCTTACCAAACAGTATTTGCAGGTGGCGCAACGAGCAAGTAGGATGGAAATGAGTAGCGACGATCTATGGGAATTACAGTTTTCAAAATGATTATTGAAGCAACTTTAGAGAAATGTAACATTTTATATGAACTGTACAAGAAATAACACCTATATGGTGTCACGGTCACTTTCCTATAATTACACTGATTATACAAATTTGCATCAGCACTAATCCCAGACATATCCATACAGATGCATGATTTGAAAGTTTGCCATCTAGTAGATTTAGAGTATGATATGTTATATCATAGTTAAGTACCAGTTATAGAAAGTGAAACTAACCATACTGTAGATGGCCATAAAGCTAACTGTGATATTTAGAATATGCAAAAAAAAACCCACACAAACGATCAAATTAGTACTTGGCCCCGCCTGATTGTATAAAATAAAGCTATCCAAGATCTATTTGCACGCAAATTTTCTGGACAGTACAGGTAACCACTTATGAGATCGGTAAATCTATACGCAAAAAAAATGCGGAAACACTCTTGTGTATATAATTGTGTATGTTATGAAATTATCCAGGATCTATATGGATATGTAAATTTTCAGGCCAATACATACATCCACTCCTGAGATAAATGTGATTTTCAACAAAATAGACTCACGGTCGGGCTTTGAAACAATAAGGAACCAGTTCACATGTGAAACGAAAGCTGCAAGAATTCGTAAATTTGCATGCGGCGGTTCTCAATAGTTCTCCGGAAACTAACTTTGCAGCGTTAGCAGCGAAACCCGGCTGAAAACATACTATCTGCGAAACTCTATTTTGGCAGAAACAGTTATAAGACCATGCAAACGTCACAAAAATAATTTAAGAAACGAAAGGTACATTCCCAATCAATTTTAGAAGCTGTAAATATAGTAAAGTAGTTAGTAAAGTCAAGGAGTTTCTTACAAAGTGTGAGAGAAAATCTTTGTTTGTTTCTGCAAAATAAACTCAAGTTCAAACCAAGATATATTGGACCCGAAAATTCAGTGTCTGTCGTCACCGGCAGATGGCTCTAGTGAAATTGGTTACGTTTACTAAGCTTTTACATATGATAAGCAAATATATTTAACACCTATATAGGAATAAAATATTCTTATTATATATCTGCAAATGCCCCGACACATAGACGTGTAACCATTCAAACGCGTCTGTTTTTTTAGTAATAAACTATATATCGTGCGTAAATCAAGGCGAGGAAGAAAAAAAATTCGGACCACATTGTGAATATTGACCTTCAACCAGTTCGTGCCTGTGATAACACGAAGTGGTCCAAAATCACTGCTGTTATCTTATTTAGAACCAATATGCATGCGTAGTTACAAATGCAATATACAAACAATAAAAAAAATATCAAGTGTAACTATTGGCCCATGGGCCATGACGCTCAGCTGAATTCAGGGAATGTTGAACAATGAGCAAAATGACTGCCAGAGTGCAAACAAATCATGAATTTTGTGAAGAGTCCTGAGAAATGGGTTTCAGTGGGCTTTTGGACTGATGACAACTTCATTTGATGGTCTCATATATAGAAAAAAAAATGTGTAAAAATTTGAAAAAAAAATACAGGTTACTAGTGCCACCAGTCTGCAGGAACTTATGAAACACTCCATGATCAATATTCATGCAAAGAATCATGGTGATCAATGCAGTAGTTATTCAGATACTTGAGCTTTTGTATCAAATTTTGCATTATTCTGGGGGTACTTCGGAGCCCCATGGCACGAATGACGTGGGTAACAGAGACCTAATTTCAGGTTTTCAAGGAGATTTTTTATAGACCTCCCTGGATATTAAGTTTGAAGATTCCAGGTTCAGTGGTTACAATTTGTGCCCTGTTAACAGATGACAGTTTCATTGCAGGTCTGAAAAAAAATTCGTAAAAATTGGAAAAAATATAAGTGGCGCCACCAGTCTGCAGGAAGTGATGAAACATCCCATGATCAATTTTCATGCAAAGAATCATGGTGATCAATGCAGTAGTTATTCAGATACTTTAGCTTTTGTATCAAATTTTGCATTATTCTGGGGGTTTCTTCGGAGCCCCATAGCTCGAAGGATATGGGTAACTGAGACCTTATTTCAGGTTTCCAAGACATTTGCCTAGGACCTCCCTCAATTTTATGTTACAAGATTCTAGGCCTAATGGATACAATTTGTGCTCCGTCTGACTGTCTGGGTGCTAATATGACATCTTTTCCTATAGGTCGCAAAATATAGGTCATGGTGACCTAATTTCAGGTTTCCAAGGACATTTGCCAAGGACGTCCCAGAATGTTACATTAGAAGATTCTAGGCCTAGCAGATACAATTTGTTCCCTGTCTGACTTTCTGTGTCCTTAAAATCCAGTTTTAGGCCTGTAGGTCGCAAAATGTAGGTCACCATGACTTAATTTCAGGATTACAAGGATATTTGCCTAGAACTTTCCAGGATATTGTGTTAGAAGATTCTATGCCTAACATATATGATTTGTGCCCATCTGACATTCAGGGTGCTCAAAATCATGTTTTCGGCCTGTAGGTCACAAAATATACGTCATCATGACCTAATTTCAGGATTACACGGAGACCGGAGATTTGCCTAGGAACTCCCTGGATGTACAGTTAGAAGTTTCTAGGTCTAACGGTTACGATTTGTGCCCTGTTAACGGCCGGACTGATGTCAGACAAAGGGTGATCGCTATAGTTCAGATGACTTACAGTCAGCTGAGCTAAAAATCGAAAAAATACAGGTGGCACCACCAGACTGCAAAAACTGATGAACATTCCATGATCAATATCCATGCAAAGAATCATGGTGATTTATACAATAGTTGTTCAGATACTTGAGCTTTTGTATCAAATTTTCCATTATTCTGGGGGTACTTCAGAACCCTATAGCTCAGAGGTTATGGGTAACAGAGACCTAATTTCAGGTATCCACAGAGACTTTTTATGGGCCTCCTAGCAGGTAAAGTGAGAAGATTCTAGGTCCAGTCGTTATGATTTGTGCACTGTTAACAGATGACCACATCTTAAAGAGGTCTCAAAAATAGAGATAAAAAATCGTAAAAATCGAAAAAATTAAGGGGGCGCCACCAGACTGCAGAAACGGATGAAACAATCCATGATCAATATCCATGCAAAAAATCATGGTGATTAATGCAATAGTTGTTCAGGTACTTGAGCTTTTGTATCAAATTTTCCATTATTCTGGAGGGGTACTTCGGAGCCCCATAGCTCAGAGTTTATGGGTAACAGAGACCTAATTTCAGGTTTCCACAGAGATTTTTCATGGGCCTCCCTGCAGGTCAAGTGAGAAGATTCTAGGTCCAGTCGTTATGATTTGTGCCCTGTTAACAGATGACCACATCTTAAAGAGGTCTCAAAAATAGAGGAAAAAAATCGTAAAAATCGAAAAAATACAGGTGGCGCCACCAGACTGCAGAAACTGATGAAACAATCCATGATTAATATCCATGCAAAAAATCATAGTGATTAATGCAAAAGTTGTTTAGATATTTGAGTTTTTGTATCAAATTTCCAATATTCTGGGGGGTACTTCAGAGGCCCATAGCTTGAAGAATCTGGGTAACAGAGACCTAATTCCAGGTTTCCAAGGAGACTTTTCATGGGCCTCCCCACATGTCAAGATGGAAGATTTTAGGTCCAGTCGTTACGATTTGTGCCCTGTTAACAGATGACCACATCTTTAAGGTCTCAAAAATAGAGAAAAAAATCGTAAAAAATAAAAAGATACAGGTGGCGCCACCAGCTGGCAGAAATTGATGAAACACTCCATGATCAATATCTATGTAAAGAATCATGGTGATCACTGCATTAGTTGTTCAGATATCATTGAGCTTTTGTATCAAATTTTCCATTATTCTGGGTGGTACTTTGGAGCCCCATAGCTCGAAGAATATGGGTAACAGAGACCTAATTTCAGGTTTCCAAGGAGAATTTTTATGAACCTCACAGGATGTCAAGTTACAAGATTCTAAGTCCAGCAGTTACAGTTTATGCCCTGTTAACGGACGGACGGCCAGACGGCCGGACGAACGACGGACAAAGAGTGATCGCTATTGCTCAGATGACTTACAGTCAGCTGAGCTAAAAATACTATTATTTGATTTTGGACGCAATGACGTATGTTTATTACCCAGTGCGAGAATAAATATCAATCCTGTACAATTTGTTGTTGATGTGACCTCGATCTACACTTGTTACAGTATTTAAGGTATCTTCTGCTCCCACGCACAGTGTATTTATTTGTTCACCACTTTCATACAATGACGTATGTTTCTTGATGTGTAATAATACAGAAATAACAGGGAGGGAACAACTGTCTGTCTGTCTGTCCTCTCTCTCTCTCTCTCGAAATATATATATATATATATATATATATATATATATATATATTAAATGTGTGTGTGTGTGTGTGTGTGGTATCTATGTGTATACGCATATATGTATACATGTATATATATGTGTGTGTGTGAGTACTCATGTGTCTCTCAATTATTAATAATTGATCATTCCAAAATCAAACGAATATATATATATATATCACTTATACGAACTATACCTTGTTACTTGTGTCTATATAAACAAAAGTAAAATATACATACATACATATGTATTAATAAATATATATATACACACACACATATTTATATATATATATAATATATATATATATATATATATATATATATATATATATATATATATATATATATATACATATGCATGGTGCTCTGAGGTGACACGGGGCAATTGAGGCCGCGTTCTCACAGGTGACCTGACCAGGCACGTAACACTGGAACACAAAGCATGTAATACCGGGTAATGTTTACATACGTACTTATTCTAAACGTAAACCTACTTATCCATTTAAAAATGCCCCGGGCACGGCCTTGTAATTGAAACGGCGGATATATGACACCATTGAAACATTGCAGTGTGTATATACATGGATATATATGCGCAACGTGTGTGTGTTTGACTGTGTGTGTGTGCGCGCACGTTACATAAAGTCCTTCTCTGCCATAAAACACACCTGATATGGCTTATTATCTTATACTGATATGAGTCGCACTATGCCGGAAAAGGTAATTAAAAAAATTTGTTGAGCATTTTGCCCAGAAGTGGCATTAGATCCTGATGTGGCGTACATTTAGTTATGTCACATCAGGACAAATCGATGAGTATAACCATTGCGCTTGTGTTAAATTCATTTAGTAGTCCGTATACGCTTACTTGTCTAATTGAACAACACTTTATCAACTGGTATTCTACATAAGAAATTGGTGGCAGCCATAACATGGGGTAAGGCATATGAGAATATACGCGTTTGTGTGCAAGTATTTGTGTAAATATGAGAGAGAGGGTGGGGAGAAAGAGAGAGAGAGAAAGAGAGAGAGAGACGGCGGGAGTAAATTCATATTGTATTCAGCGTACCGTAAATTGTTTTGATCTTTACGTAAATATGTTTAAGGATATAAACTGTATATATATATATATATATATATATATATATATATATATATATATATATATATATATACTCTACAGGAAGTATATCAGGTATGGAATTAATATTTTTCTCATGATCAGAACGATCGCGACCTAAATAATTGTACAGTTGTGCTTAAAGCACGTATAATTCTTGTTACGGCACGGTGTATTACATGGGTACGATCAGTACATAGATATTCCTTCATGGCTGATACACGTAAATTGAAGTGAAGAGACTCTTCGAAGAGAGGTCTAACCTGTTAAAACATGACCGGCCTCAGATATCTCATTAGACCTGTAATGTATACAGAGTACGCGGAGAGAAAGGTTGGCTGAGGGCCGGGACGGAGACGAAAGTTATTGTGCACAATTTTAAAATTACAAACCAGTCTCTCCGTGTCAGTGTTGGTATGGCGGTCTCATAAATCGGTGATAAAGGAACAATACGCCAACATCTAACACGTGGTGGCCTGTAATATATATATATATATATATATATATATATATATATATATATATAAATATATATATATATATATATAAATATATATATACACAATGAGCATTAATAATAACATTATTCTTCCTCTGTTTCCTTCTCGTTCTCTCAAACATACACACAGACACCTTATTACATATTATAGATTATATTACAGATAACATATACAGCATTGTTAAAGTATATAAACAATGGATTCGTCATTATATTCAACCCTATATAAAGCCAGGAATCGTATTTCTTGGTCTGACATCAATTCAACCAACCTACACACAAACACACACACATTTATATATATATATATATATATATTTATATATATAATCGCGCCAACACCTAACATATATGTATATATATGTATATACACGCCAACACCTGACACATACACACACATGTATATAAACATGCTAACGCCTAACATATATATATATATATATAATTATATACAAGAATTTTAACAGTTTTAACCTGTTAAATCTTGATACACACACACACACACACACACACACACATATATATATATATATATTTATAAATAAACACGAACCCAAAGGAGTTTATAATGTTATAACACACTAATGTCTATCGGGGTTCTTGTATACAGTCTCATGTGTTATACTTTTAAGATTTTGGTAGTTCCCTGGCTTGTAGAACTCCTCCCCTTCAGAGCGTCTGATCCAGTTTCATGCCAACACTTTCTCAGACAGTACGCGTGTAGATCTGTTTTCAGATACATATGCAGATACGACTAATATTAAGAACTTGAAATAAATGGACAATACTGAGAAACACAGGTAACAGACGGTGACAATATGTTACGGTTTTTCCATAAAAAATATAAAACTTACCTGTACGCCGGGCGATAACTCGGGTTTTGGAGACTTTATTGGGTCAGCCCTGTCCACTGAAGCGGAACAACCATGCCACGGATTGCAACGCCTCGCTCGAAAGTGTTTTTGCACATACACGCCCGTGTTGGCCTGTCAGGTAGTACTAGATATACAGTATACTAGGCATACACTCTGAACACGCAGTGTTAAGTTACAGCGTGTGTACTGGTAAACAAAATGTGTCTATCTGTCTGTGCAACAGCTGCCTGTACGGACGGTACCGCTTGTATTGTACATCGTTATGATACAGGTGTGTCTTTTGTATGATACACCCACATTGAATATATGACATATAATAATATATATAATATTTATAATATACATGTATGTTATTGTTATCTATAGCAAAAAAGATATATATTTGTATAATTGGTCTCATATCTCTCTCTCTCTCTCTCTCTCTCTCTCTCTCTCTCTCTTGTTGTAAAGCACACAATACACACACAATCCACACATTTATTTTTGTAAATTAGAAAAAAAGGCTTCACATATACACAATGACACACGCATCCCCACCTCTATATATATATATATATATATATATATATATATATATAAACCGGTATATATATAATATATATATATATATATGTGTGTGTGTGTCTATAATATCATATATGTGTATGTGGGTCGTTCGGAGCCAGGTAAAGATTGTTATCTAAAATTCGTGCTCATTTTGGCACCTCGCCCAATGGAAACATATTTATAAAATAAGATTGTCGCAAAATGTTTCCTCTGTGGTATACAACTGACCTACTCCCAATAACACAGACTAATTATATAATATAATTTTTCAACAGATCTCTTGCCTATATCGACACTTTTTTACCGGCTTAGAAACGATGATTTAAAATAGCGGCCACAATAGCTCAGAATTTGATCCTTCGAGTGGGTGGGGGGAGGGGGGGGGGGGCCATCGAGGGGGTTTTCAATTGACACAACCTCTTTCAGGGGTCCAATCTAATTTTTGCGGCCTGTACCCTCCATTTTCTGGACCACGAGACCTTTTTTCAGGTTTTCTCATTTGTCTTCCTAGACTGGACAGCCCCCCCCCCCCCCCCCATCTTCCAATATCCTGGATCCGCCCCTGCCAGCTGCCAGTGAGGGCTAGTGACCGCAGAATTCAGTTTCCCAAAACCATATGATATATATATGATAACTCAACCGCTGATTAATGATCCTTTTTTATCACAAGAGTTAAGCATGTATTATAGATATCCATACACTATATAATGAGTTGATAAAAAACTTGTCAACCACGACATCTGAGAATATATGCGCTTGGAATACATGGAGATTGAATTATCATGCCGAGTCAGTTTTTAAATCGAGCGTGTTCGGCAATAAAATATAACAATGTTGCTGCCTTAGGTTTTCTCGCCGGGATGGTCTTACGATTGGAAGGAAAAGGGAAGAGTCCGGGGCGCCCATGCCCAAATTTTGAGAGTCACAGGGATATTTTGAGCATACAAAATGGGAATGGGAGGTGATCAATGTCAAATCTGAAGGGGTAGTAATCTGTTTTTATTTGACGTCATTTCCCGAAAGCAAATCCCTTGTCAAAGTCAAGGAAGTAACCACCACTAGCACAGTAGCCACTTAAACTTACCTCTGATATATTCATTACATTGATAGGATTAATACAGGAATTTTTCAGGAAGGAATCATTTTGATACCGTCTGTCATGGTTAAGCTATAGAGAACGTGTCAAACTGCTCTCCCTTCAAGGCGCATGCGCTGTTTCTTATTAGGATCAAATACAGGATACGTCTGAGAGTCCCTGCGTTCCAAATAATATTGCTCCTTTCCATTTTACCCCTATGCTTTTGGTTACATATTTTTGTTTGGTTGCACACAGTCAGACAAACAAATTTGTCATATACGAATTATACATTGTTTTATTGTTTATGCAATCGTTTATGTAAATATTATCATATAACCGATAACCTGTTTCTCACCAATTGTATGACTTTTGTGGTGACATAACACACTCTGTATGTATGGAATTACGTCATCACAAGTTTCCTGGAGAACGAGTAAATACAGAAGCTGTATCTGCTGAAAAAAGACAGAAAATCAGCCGACTTTGATCACACAGATAGCATATATATGGTATCCTAACTTATCAGCTTGTGAGTATAACGTCTGGTTGTATGACTCATCTGTTGAAATCAATAACAAACGTACATGTAACAAAGCAGTAACGTCACAAATGAGGGGAACCCTAAAATTGGAGTCAGCGACACTAGATATCACTCTAATCGCATTATGCTGAAGATAATGTGCTTACAGTTGATTATCTGTATTTTCCTCACTTGTCTTTTCACACAGAAAAAAAGGACTGTATGGACAAGGAAAAGTTGATCTGTGGAACAGATCTAGTATATATGTATATATGCCCCCCCCCCCACCTGATGTCGGAAAATTTGAAAACAAGTTCTGAATACATGTATGAAAATTTGGGATGGTCAATGTCACTTACCAAGATTACCTCTGTGACCTTTAAAACTGCATGAAGGTCATCCAAATTCGAACTTGACCTTAATGAGGTTCGTCAGTGCTGCAGGGTACATCATTTTAGCATTATCGCTCCTTTGACCTTGAAAAATACGTCACCGTCATCCGTGTTCGGATATGACCTAGCCCTTGAAAAGGTGCATCAATGCTGCAAATTTGGTGACTAAACCTCATATTCTTTTTTGGTTATTGCGTTAACAAATGTGTGATGGACGGACGGACGGCACGACGGACGATAAGACGGACGGACGTTCACCATTTCTATGTCCTCCGCCGACGGCAAAAAGAGCTACTCCACTGTATTCTCAGCGTGTAGTGATGTTGGTTAATAGTGACGAATATAAAGTTAGGCAATAGCCATTGACAGCGGGTATTGAGTTTGGGAGTTGGGAATATCGATGAGAAACTGGGATAGCGAGTGCCTGCATGTGAAAGGATAGCGAGAGTCTATCAATGGGAGAGTGATTACCTGGCCAAAGTATATATAGCGTGTACCTGTCAAAGGGAGAGTGAGTACCTGGCCAAAGGATAGCGTGTACCTGGCCAAGGGATAGCGTGTACCTGGCCAAAGGATAGCGGGTACCTGGCCAAGACATAGGGTGTAACTGGCCAAGGGATAGCGGGTACCTGACCAAGAGATAGGGTGTAACTGGCCAAAGGATAGCGTGTACCTGGCCAAAGGATAGCGGGTACCTGACCAAGAAATAGGGTGTAACTGGCCAAGGGGTAGTTGTACCTGGCCAAGGATAGCGGGTACCTGCCCAAGAGATAGGGTGTAACTGGCCAAAGGATAGCGTGTACCTGGCCAAAGAATAGCGGGTACCTGACCAAGAGATAGGGTGTAACTGGCCAAGGGATAGCGTGTACCTGGCCAAGGATAGCGGGTACCTGGCCAAGAGATAGGGTGTAACTGGTCAAGGGATAGCGTGTACCTGGCCAAAGAATAGCGGGTACCTGGCCAAGAGATAGGGTGTAATTGGCCAAGGAATAGCGTGTACCTGGCCAAAGGATAGCGGGTACCTGGCCAAGAGATAGGGTGTAACTGGCCAAGGGATAGCGTGTACCTGGCCAAGGATAGCGGGTACCTGGCCAAGAGATAGGGTGTAACTGGTCAAGGGATAGCGTGTACCTGGCCAAAGAATAGCGGGTACCTGGCCAAGAGATAGGGTGTAACTGGTCAAGGGATAGCGTGTACCTGGCCAAAGAATAGCGGGTACCTGACCAAGAGATAGGGTGTAACTGGCCAGGGGATAGATAGCGTGTACCTGGCCAAAGGATAGCGGGTACCTGGCCAAGACATAGGGTGTAACTGGCCAAGGGATAGCGTGTACCTGGCCAAAGGATAGCGGGTACCTGACCAAAGGAGAGCGTGTACCTGGCCAAGTGATAGCGTGTAACTGGCCAAAGAATAGCGGGTACCTGACCAAGTGATAGCATGTACCTGACCAAAGGATAGCGGATACCTGGCCAAGTGATAGCATGAACCTGACCAAAGCATAGCGGGTACGTGACCAAGTGATAATGTGTACCTGACCAAAGCATAGCGGGTACCTTACCAAGTGATAATGTGTACCTGACCAAAGGAGAGCGTGTACTTAGCTAAAGGAGAGCGTGAACCTGGCCAAGTGAATTCGTGTACCTAGCCAAAGGAGAGCGTGTACCTAACCAAGTGATAGCGTGCACCTGACCAAAGGAGAGCGTGAACCTGGCCAAGTGATATCGTGTACGTAGCCAAAGGATAGCGGATACCTGGCCAAGTGATAGCGTGTACCTGACCAAATGATATGTAACATTCCAGTTAAACATGGTTTTGGCATACATTATACCTTGTATTATGGGTATCCCTATGCCTTGACGTAAGGACAACCTTGTACCTAGTTAGACCAATAGGCTGTGCACGGCTGGTTATTCTGGAATAGGGACCACAACGTGAAACGTAGGCTGGGGGCTAACAGTGTTCAGTAAAGTAAAACATTATAAGCTGAAGTTTTTGTTAACCGGCTACAAGCAGACATTGTAGATCATGACAGATCAAGGCATATTTATCAAACAGCATGAACCAAGTGCACTGAATATGGTTAAGCTCCACATAAGTAGTATGATAAACATAGAAGACAGGGAAATGTTTAATGGTCCCGAGACCAAATGCCACAAGATTAAACACATCTACACGTGGTTTTATATAATGCCAACAAGCGTCATACTCACGGATTAGCTGCTCAGCTGATTCACGTTGCTACATCAGAAAATATAGAATTTCATTTTTTCAAGTAAACCGGGTCGAAAGCTCGGTGTTAATCTCAGAAATGACCGTTGTCGGACGTGCGACTGCCTGAGACGTGTTGTAGTGTTTCAATCGCGTGTAGTTTGAATATTATCGCCCACTCTTCAACTGATATGTGGGCGTACTATCAACATTGGCTGCCTACAGATATATGTATGAGTATATATGTCGGTGTATGGGACCTGTATTCACTGTCTGTCGTGTTTATATAGACAGCCTGAGTTGATAAGATGATATAGTACTTCACGCGCGTCTGTTCTTTCTGCTACCCGCTACTACATGACTCATATGTAATAATATATCGTGTGATAGGATATAATTTGTTATCAATCTGAGAGTGAAATAGTTAAAAGTTTTTTTTTATTATTTTGGATAACAGACGGTTTGTATATATTGTCATTCGTTCTTTGTCTAGTTGAGATATGTCATATGAATATATACCATGGCGATGTTACATAATTTATAATAATAAACGTGTACGTATGTTGATAATCGTATGTTATGGTTTAAAATTAACTCCCTAAGAGCTAGAATTAATTAATAACGACACATTTTAAACAGCATGTTTAAAATAAACATATGCCAAATAATTTTCCTTCTTTTAAGTGTAGTATTTCATTTTATTTAACAATTTTGACTTTTGGCAATACTTCATAGAATATATACTGCCTTAGGAGCTATCGTCTTTCGTGCCTTTTATATCTCCCTCAATTGTTGTTTGTTTTTCACAAAAATAAATTGGCAGATCTTTAAGTAGATTAAAGACGCGTATAAAGGCTGCAGTTATAATTAATATATACATGTATATATATTATATGTATATATGTGTTTGTAAATGTATATATATATATGTATATATTTCCATATATATATATGTGTTTGTAAATGTATATATATATATATATATATATATATATATATATTTCCAGGGCGGAGGGTTGGAATATATATATATATATATATATATATATATATATATATATATAATTATAATTATATTATTATTATTATTTCTATTATTTCTATTATTTTTATTATTATTATTATTTTTATTATTATTATTATTATTATTATTATTATTATTATCATTATTACGACAACGTGTGTAAATTCTAGCTGTACACATTCAGTTGACCGTAAGGTCGATTGTATATATTGATCTGTACATATATTATAAGCATCTGTAATGGCAGTGACATACTGCCGGTGGTAAAACAAAAGTGACCTTTGCCCTTTCGATTAGGAATACATAAATAATGATGGGAAAAAACTACTGCGTCGGCCGGGAGTCGAACCCGGGTCGATTGCTTGGAAGGCAACCATGCTCACCGTTACACCACCGACGCATCTGGTAAATAGGGAAACCGCAGCTTTGATGATGCTTGGTACCACTGTCATACGTTAACCATCTGTGCAGAGCGGCACGGCTCATTATCAGTGACAACGGGCTCATCTTTCACAGACCCTACGATAGTTCTTGCAGTTGCCAGAAGGTGTCGCCACGAGATATAGCACGTTCTCCCTGATCATCAGAACATGCGCTGATGATTTATTTTATCAGATGTTTAATTTAACACTGGCTGTAACGGCACTAAGTGCACCAGTATAAGTCAAATATGGCATCGGGATCGTCGGTTGCCCCGTATCGATACTTACACGATACTGGATCATCGAAAGCGACGGCTGAGATAACATGTATATGTCTTTGCGCCGTTTGCAAGGCATATAAGGTGCGCATTGCCTAAATCCAGGGTGACGGCGTATGATTGGCTGGTTGTTTTTATTTAGATTTAACTTTAATGGTTTGGAATTATATGACAAGGTTCTGGCAGATTGAGAATCAAGAACATGGAGCAATATTGACCAAGATGACTCGAATCTAAACCTTAATTATACCTTTCATATACCGGTGTGTATATTGTAACGTGTTTTTTTTTATTCTGAGGGAATTATCGCGATACGTCTCGTAGTAAGGCATATAGTCGTTTCTCTCCTTTTGTAAACATTTCTGTGCAATAATGAATTTCATAATTTCCTCTCCTTTGAAAAGAAACATTGAACACCATGGTAGAATAAAAATTAGTTTTAGGAATTAAGAATGCAAACAGTAAAGCGAGATGTACATCGTTTATTTAAAATTGTTATAGTAATGTGTTACAGAATAACTTAATTAACACAGCGGTTATTATTATGGCTGTATTAAGGCATCTGATATACTTGGTGCATGGAAACGTAGCTTATCAGTTAGGCCCTATCGATAAAGCAACCGTGTATGCAGTAAGCGACTAATTTCAATCATTACATATGTAAATACTGAGGCATATCATCATGTTATAAAAAATATAAAATTAGCATCTTCAATGATTTTCTTAAATATGCATTCGCGAGAGAATACCGATTTATTACAATAAAGTCAAATAAAGAATCGAATAAAAATTCTGTAAACGATAATCTAACAGAATCGATGACCCCTCTGCAATTTGCAGGCTTAATTTTTTTTTTAATTTTCTATTTCGATTTTCAAACGCAAACCACCTATATATATTTGGATACCTACCAGTCCATAAAAGGACCCGTAATTTATCTCTGGACAAGATTTAATCCATCTTTCGGTTTTTATTTGGGTTTTTTTCTGCATGTTGAACAATTCCGAAGTATTGTGTGTTCTCCTGAGATTTAATTATTGTCACTTAGTAAAAGGACTTCTCTAGTCTGTGGCAGCACGGGTCGCCTATGTCTATCAGAATTAAAGAGAATGGCTGTCCCCATCCTCATTTAGCATACGTATACAGCATGAAACATTGCAAAATGGAATGAAACTAATATATTAATACAAATAACCACTGAGGTAACAATACACCCGCAAGTGCTCGAGTTTTTCTTTATCACAATCCCATGCGACCATTGTGTGGCTTAAAGGCCAAATTGTTACATGTATCATTAAATACACATAAGCCATAGTATTTATAATATTTTCCTTAACTGGTATATATACAAAGTTGTGTATTGCATGATTTACAAGTGAATGATAAGGAAGATCTGGAGATATCGTGTATCAGTCACTAAAAAGTACGACTTTGTGGGAGTTCCTGGATTTTATGATCCAGCAAAGGGTGTTATTACTCACTAAGACTATGTTTCCAGACTGTTGCCTCAACAAAAAGTCTTAATAAACTAGACGACCATAGGTCGAGAGCTTGCCGGACTGAAATGCAGACAGACGGACAATCAGGACAAACTGTCGGTTTTCTATCAATTGAATGACTTTCAGAGCGATTGCTGGAAATTTTGGCCTTTTGAACGACATATATCACACAAAAGAACATGAAAGCAGACATAGCTCAAAACAGACAGATATATTGACACACCTGAGATAACAGGCTACTAGAAAAAAAGTGGGGAACGTAAAGAGAAGCAAAATGAGCTATAGTTTTAGTGGGTAGAGTTTATAGTGTTTGAGATATGGCAAAAAAATGATATGGTGTGGAGGTTCAACCGCAGCGTCCCCTAGCGGCTATACCCAAAAATTAAAAATTTCTTTTGAGACATTAATGTAAGAAAAAAGATGTTCCAGTTCGAAAAAAGGATTCCTGCAAAACTGTGTCATGAAAATAGCTAACTGCAAGAAGCAATATCCAGCAAGCAGGCGAAATTTAGGATCACTGACAAACAGACAGACATACTGAAAAAGTGACACAAGAATAAGACCAGATGACTTACTCAGGTTATCGAGTAGATTCAGAAGAAGACAATAAGTCATACTTTCTGTAATTGAGGTTAATAGCTTTGTAGATATGGCCAAAAAAAATATATATAGGGGAGGGGCGAGTGCAGCGCCGCCTATTGGCCATATCCGGAAAATGAACAAGGCCTACAGGCTTAATGCGAACCTGTGCAAAGTTTGGGAGTATAAATGGAGGTTTATTTTTAAACTTTAATATTGATCCTCTTATGTCCTGCATATCCAGCTTAGTCATTATGGTTTCAGCGAAATGGACGTTTCGGACCTGCAAGTTTCGGACTAGCACATTTTAAAACTAGGATGTATCAGTCAGAATATTTCGGATATGTTCTTTTTGCCAGGGAGGATTATTGGGACAGATGAACGGACAATATGGCAGCATGGTTTCGGAGACGAAAATTTTTTAATGTTTTTTAACTTCTTCCATATAAAATCTAAGAAAATGCAGTAAGCCAAGAAATAAGCAAAATCCGATATAATTTTTTAGATGACAATTTTTTTTTTGCAAAAACTTGCTCCTGCCCTTTTTGAGATAGCTATGACGCACGACAGACGACAGAAGACGGACGACGCCACACCACTGCATAACCTCACAGATTCGCTTAAAGATTCGCAAACCAAGTTTTTTCAAACAGGTGAAAGATATAGTTCCAATAATCTGGGAATTCTGCGTCTAGACATTGTGTCTAGACATCTAGACGCTGTGTCTAGACGTCTAGACACATTGTCTAGACACCAGACAGAGCCAGGTCAGTTGCCATGGTGATGTCTGGACCCCACCTAGTTGTACTGAGTGACCTCTTGACTTGCTGCTAAAACTCAGCATGTTGTCAAATCTGTTTTCAAACCGAAAGCCTTTTTCAATTGGCTACACTGCTTTTAAAGCTGCATTTACCCAATCTATTCTTATAAAACTGGCAGAAACCTACCATAGAATAATTCTTGTAAAGTTTAAACCAATCAGCTTAACAGTTTCATCATAAAACAGTGTATAAGGTAGAAGAGTCTCAAATTACATTTTCGCTTGTAAAAAACAGATCAATGTAGATGGCGCCACCAATACCTCAATTTCAGATACGACATATGTGACAAACATTGGTATAAAATTTGGCGAGGATAGCTCTAGCAGTTTCTGAGATTTTAATTTGAGTGTGCCTTTTTGGACAGATGACTAAGTTCAACCTCCTGTAACTCGGCCAAAAATCTCCGAACTGGAACCATTTGAACAAACTTGAGAAAGATTGTTCCAGGGATCATTTCTGTGAAATATTGGACAATTTGGTTGGACAGTTTCGCAGAAGAAGATTTTTTAAGCTTTTTTAGCTTTAACCATATAAAATCTCAGTAAATGCAGATAGCCAAAAAAATCCGATAGAGCTTTTCAGATGACTGTTTATTTGCAAAAACTTTGGTGATGCTAGCTCCTGCCGTTTTTAAGATTGCTATGGTTTACGGACAGACGACGCACGACGCATGACTGACGACGCTGCACCATCACATGAGCTCACAGGTTTGCTAATAATCTGTTTCGAGATATTACTGTAAGACATAAGATGTACTAGTTTAAAAAAAGATTCTTTCAAAACTGTGGCCTGTAGAATGCTATTAGTGATACGCAAGTACCAACAAGCAGGCGAATTTGAGGACAACTGACAAACAAACAGACATACTGACAAAGGGAGACAAGATGGAGACAAGATAACAATATATATATTGGGGATGTTCGACTGCAGCGCCCTCTAGTGGACATATCCTGAAGACGACAAATGAATTTAGTGATATCAGTGTATGACATAAGATGTAATAATTTCAAAAGGAGTCCTCCAAATATATGGCTTGTTGATTGCTATATGTGAGATGCAAGAACCAGCAAGCAGGCGAATTTGAGGATAACTGACAAACAGACAGACATACTGACAAAGTAACACAAGATGGTGACCAGATGACTTGTCCATGTTTTGAAGAAGGCCAAGAGAAAGAAAATAAGCTACAGTTTGTGAAATATAGGCTTACTTTTACGGAAATATGTCCGAAAAATTAGTTCTTTGGAAGGGTCTAGTGCAGCGCCCCCTAGCAGCCATATCCGGACAATGAAAAAAAAAAGTTTCGAGATATTAGTGTTAAACATAAGATGTACAAACAAACATACGGAACTGATCAACATGCTTGCGAAAATGGAAGATTTCCGGCAAGCAATAAAGTTTGGACTGTGCCTTCAACATGTATGATTATAGACAGGGCCCGGAAAGGCCGTCACGCACCGCTGCACACGCCGGCCGCCCACTGTAAGGACCCTGTCGCCACTTGCGGCAATGGCACGTGTCTTCGTGGTTTGTATCAGTTTCAAAACGATGCCTGCATATCTGTGGCCTATAGGGCATCTCACCGTGAAATCGCGAAAATCTCATTCGACGAGAAACGGTGCGAGATTTTACAAGATTTTGATGGGATCACCGAGAACTCACCAAGGGCTACAAGATGCAAAAAGTTTGACCTCTCTAGCATAAAAACTGACAGAGTTAGAAGCTCAAAACTGCATATTTTCATTATTCAAAAGTTTTAACCAAAAATTAGAGAAATCTGGCAATAGCGCACTTTGGCACCTATGCGCACAAATAAGCCCATGGACCCTAGTTTAAGGTGCTGTGATGGAAATGGCCCAATGTTGAATAGTTCTGGAGGTATAGCACCAAAACATTGTTCATGTTTCTTCATCTGCAACGCACCCTGGCGTCTATTTCCAAAATCTGAAAAAACAATTTCGAGATATTCTTATGTTACATAAAATATTTCAAAATCAGTACGATTGCTGCAAATTTGAAAAATATCACGAAATTCCATGATTTCTCCCCAAAATTGCGTAACCATGGTAACAGCAGAATGAGGCAATTTTGCAGTGTTTGAAGTGGCCATGCAGTGGCAACTAACAAAGATATGAAGGATAGACAATTTTGAGGCCTATTGATGACCTTGAATTTGACCTTTGACCGATTATGACCAAAAACAATAGGCTTCTATTCTGGACGATCATATTACATCTATATAAGTTTAAAGGCAATTGCAGCAAAACTGTGGCCTGTAGTGCACGTACAACTTTATATGCAAACAAACAAACAAACATACGGAACTGATCAACATACTTGTCGAAATCTCTGATTCCGGCAAGCAACAAACGCTGATTAAAATAACTTTATACTTACAGTGTACACTGACTTTTATTATGTGGTGTAGTATGGTATATATTGTTTGTATAACCACTATGATTTAATCTTTCATTTGTTTATGGACAGGCTGAACTCTTAGAAAGGTTCTTAAAATGAGACCCAAAGGAAGAGAGCAAGTTATCTCACAAATAAAACATTTTGCGTCGGCCGGGAGTCGAACCCGGGTCGATTGCTTGGAAGGCAACCATGCTGACCGTTACACCACCGACGCATCTGGTAATTTTTGCACCAGTTACTTACCAGTATACAGTGAATTATGCCGTCTGTTGAGACTGGAGAAACATCAGAGTGCAGCGAAGGGGATCATCTTTCACCAAGCGTGTAAGATTAATTCAACACCAATCCTCCAGGGGTCGCTACAAATTTCTCTCACAGATGTTGACGATTCCATCGAGTGCGTGTGTGTGTGTGTGTGTGTGTGGAAGGGGGGGGGGGGCTGTATTGATGCAAGTAATATTATTGTTTCATGCGCAATGATGATAAAAAACAGGGTAAAGCCTTATCTTGGTTCATCTCCGTTGTATGAAGTATACACAACTTTATTCAATACAGCATGCAATAAAGATGAGCTCGTGACGAAAATGGACACAGTTTTTATTTATAAGTGCTGATACACAACATATCTCAGTGTCGTTATTTTACAGCTATAACTATATTATATTATAAATATTACCAAACTGATAGCACTACATAAAATATAATTACACGATGCATGATTCTACGAGATCAGGTATAATCATGGGTTGGGTCAGGATCAGTGGCTATTAGGCCTACTTTTTGAACCGCAACGGCACAGAAATGATTTTTGGACATTGACAAGTTCACATTACGGTTTAAGATACTAATATTATACTGGAATCTTTATTAAATTACTCTCACAGTTATTAATAAAGAGGCGGTACTTCAAATAATTATAACCGAGCCGAATACGATCTTGTGGAAGGTTTCCACTACACTTGTCAAAAGACCTCGGTGGTTTCGATTAGTTCCCATCTAGTTTCCTCCTAGAATTCGCCAATGACAGATCATCTCTTCTGAAGCCAGGGACTAACTTCGATTCCTTTTAACCCCATTTTGTTTTAAACAAAACATTTTACAACTGATATTTAAAAGAACATAAACACATGCAATAATATGTGAATTATCCCCTGCCATAATTAATTAATTTTGGCGTAATATACTGCATAATTTCCCAGCAAAACTACCCCTTCACACGGACTTACTTTCTCCAAATCATCTGTTTTATAAAAATTTTATAGGCCTATATGGTTAGAGTTAACGTTTGTCTGGTCACTGTTACAAAACTGCTTGACAATAGGAACAATACTGCGCATGCGCGCGTCAACTCCAAGACAAGGAGAATAAATATAATAGAAGAAACAAAGAACAAATGCCTGTTGGAAACTTGACAAAATTTGGTTTACTATAGTCTGTTTTATCCCTTCATGTCCACCTGTTTTTTGCTATGAAAAATTTTATTAGTTACATTCCAAGGGAAGCAATTTTTGTGGAGAATAGAGGATTAAAGGACCTATTTTTAAACAAGAGAAATAAATACCTACCTTCCATCTTATTTAAGAAACAGAATTATTTGAAAATATGAGGCCCATCGCTGAATCTAAGTCGAAAGGGAAAAGATTACTGTATTATGTCAAGTCTTTTAAATTATCTGACAATAATCTAGAGTAATGTCTATTCGTTCGACGTTCCCTTGGATACCCGTCCAATCGCTAGGCCTAGAATTTTGCCGCTCATATTGTTTATTTAATATAATTAATTCATATAATAATCGGTATGCTGCGTGTAGATTATTGTTTAGTGTGCTCGCGAAAATGGAACCCTCCCGAAACAATGAAAAGGCGAAAATCGTGAAATGTTATCCACGCGAATATGAAGCCAACCACAGTAATAACCATTATATAAATAAGTCATTAATATAGTTACATTAGTATTTATACGTGTTCAATGCGACATTGCCTGCCAAAAATGACACACATGCGCATGATTATGACTTGATGAAACACACACACACATTATATATATTTAATATATGCAGGGAGCGTGCTAAATCAAACCTAAGGTTTAACAATGCAAAATGCATATGCGTCGGCCGGGAGTCGAACTGCTTGGAAGGCAACCATGCTGACCGTTACACCACCGACGCATCTGAAAGGCTCCTTTTTTAGCTGCTACACTTACTTACTACACTTAATTTCCTTTTCAGATCATCGACCTCAAAGTGCGGTGACACGTTGCAGGTGTCATCTCTCAGCAGTCCTTGTTATTTTAGTTTCCCAAAATCCCAACAGGCGTCGCCACGGGATGCGCTCGCACGTTTGACACGACAAATATGAAATGTTCCCCTCAACGTTTACATAATAAATATCCGTATTGATATTAAAAGCGTAGAAGTTAATAACTGCAAGCAGTTTATAATTACAAGTGCATGTGTACATTTTCCGGGAGTCCACAAGGGCACAAGAGTACAACCCTTGAATGGCTTGCCAAAACACATTTCTTCATTATACCTGATGTAAATAACATTATTTGATATTTCATGGTGAACCACGATCTACTGTTTTCAGACTTTCCTTATTTACATAGAGCTTGATTGAAAATAAGACGTGTTGACAATACCGTGATGTGGTTTACCTCGTGGTTATAACGTCATGTGGTTAACCTCAGGCGATGACGATTTGTGGCTTACCGCTCAGTAGTGAAGTCATGTAGGTTAAAGGAACGTATTTATTATATACGCTCTTTACACAGCGCTTTATCTATAGGCCTGCTACCTATATCGTAAGCGCTGTTTGTTATGACCTCGTATCCTGAATTGCTACACCATAGGGGAGCACTGTATTTTTGTCCCATCAGATGAGACCTTGCGCTGGAAGACAGAGCCAAGCGAGGAATACATGGAGCCAATGTTGTTCATTTCGTTTTGAGTGACAGCTCATCGCCCCGGTATCCGTCTTAACAGGCCTCAGGCTCAGAGAGAATGGCCCCAGACGTGGTTTGCTTAGGGCTTTGGGCACATAGGATGATCGGCCGGTTAGCTGCAATTTGAACGAAACGTAGCAACAAAGGCTGCGTGCACACCTCGCTGGCTGGTTTCAGTTCTGCAGACAACAGATACGTGGCTACGCTAACACAGTCATAATGTCATAATCGAATCGGTCGATGATGCGAGAATGCAGAGGGAGCAATTAAAATTCGACCATAAACTGTCATCAAGCAGCGCTTGAAGCACAGCTATGGGCGGAGTCAGGATGCCTGTCGAGTGTTTGTTTATTGGCATCTGGTTGGCTGCTTGTCACATCATACGCACGTTCTTTTCAGCGGACAACGAACCGCCATTTGGTGTCTGAATGTATCATAAACGGTCAAAGCAGGCAGCGTGAAAATCAGTTGCTTCTTTAAAAGCGCAAGATTTCCGCTGCCTCGGGAGCATATCTATTATTATTTAAGGTGCACATGTTGGAGGGAGGCATGTCAGGAAAGTGGTTTTTAAAGAGTGTTTGTCATCATGTTATACATCAAATTCAAGTTCAACTCTTGCACTTTTATTTTGTTCCAGGAAAACAGGGGGTTGTGGGTCTGGTTTTCATGTAATATGGCAGCTTCTAAAATTGGCCACAGATGTCGCCACCTATCAAGCATATTCACAGAAACACACTAGCAACCTTTTATCCCTCCAGCATGAACAAAATTTCCCCTTTCATCCACCTGCTATAAATATGTATTTGTATTTTCAACTATTTTTTTTTTAAATTTTCTGCTGCCCTGCACTATCTAGTTTTCGCGCCAAAATGGACTGACCTGACCTGACCTCGAAATAGGCCACGATATGCTGTAGCTTACCCCTTGACGGTGACGTAATGTGGCTTATCCAGTGATCATTATAACGTTTCCATCATATAATGATATTGCTCTATTTGTCATCAATATTGGTCATTATACTTCCTGATTTTACTGCAGTGCTAGCGGCATAAACTATTTACGTGAGACTGAATATGATACAAATGATAGTATAATTATTGGGTTTTTAAATAAGTTTTATGAGGCCTCGTCGCTCTTATTCTTGGATTCGTCCCAAACATGGGGCATCCCATCTACGGCCCATTGAACCTGAAGATACCGGGTGGGAAACAAGTACAATTATGTTAAATGCGCATAAACCACTAAATCCACAAAAAGCAGTCCACTAGAAAAGAAACCTTTTTTATTCCGTTATGTTTGTATGTCGTTAAAGCTGGCCTTGTTGACGCTTGTGGACTCGATGACCTCCCGATTGGGAACTTTTAAAAACATCTTGGTCTTACTTCTTTCCTAGTTCTGTAAAAACACTAAATATATTGTCATATGCTAGATGCCCTTGGTAGAGCTAGCTACAGTCACGGGAATCCCTACCACAGTGGAACTTCATCTGTTGAGATGTCTTCAATAAAATGGGCACCTCTATATAGCAGGCACTTTCTGGCAGAATCTTTTTTTTTTCTCTCCTTATTACTATTTATGTTTCTTTCTTGTGGGCACCTCTATAAAATGGACAGTTTGGCACAGTCCCAAGGATGCCCATGTAGGCTTAATTCACTGTAAGTGTAGGATTAACGCTAAAGAAGCATTCTCTGCTAGTTGCATAAAAATAAACTGTACCCATCACGTTAGTGTTTCTTCATCTTATTTAGTTCATATCCTCTAGTAAACATGGTAGCTACAATATCTGTCATGACAGTTCACCCTGAACGCTATTTTAGCATAACCTGGTGTGGCAACAGGATAAGTGGCTTCGGAATAAAACGTCGTCATTTTCAACAGCTATTTCGTCATTTTCAAGTGAGTTTGTATGAGCCATGACGTAGCTGATCCCGAAATGCTGCTGTCTGTGTAAACAACATATTACTTGCGTCCGACACACAGACATACCACACCGTGCATTATTTGGCCCGTTCAGCACCTGCATGGGGCCCTATAAGAGTTTGGGTAAAGGGATTATTTCTTAGATCTCTAGCGTTTCGTGACATCTTCGTATGTTAGTAAATCTTTACACAACTAGTTTTATCTTCCGTAAACAGCTCTATGTACAAAACACAGGCGTCTCAAACAATGTATTCACCGGGTGAGTGATACATTTTGAACACAAATTACATATTGGTCACAACTTACATTTTGATCACAACTTACATATTGGCAACAAATTACATATTGATCACAACTTACATATTGGCAACAACTTACATATTGACCACAACTTTCATATCGATCATAATTTACTTAGTTTTCACAACTAACCTGTTGATCACAACTTACATATTGATCACAACTTACATATTGGCAACAAACTTATATATTAGCCAGAACTTTCATATCGATCACAATTTTCCGTAGTTTTGACAACTTACATGTCGATCATAACTTACATATTGATCATCACAACTTACATATTGGTCACAACTTACATAATGATCACAGCTTACATATTGGCAACAACTTACAAATTGATCACAACCTACCTGTTGCATGATCACAACATACATATTGTCCACAGTTTACATATTGGCAACAATTTACATGGTTTTCACAACTCAAGTTACATATTCAACAACTAACATATTGGACACATCTGCCATATCGATCACAAGTATATTATATGTCAGTTGTGGTTACTATATGAGTTGTAGTCACTGTGATAGGGATATATAGTGATCACGGATTACATACTGAAAACTATTTATATAGGCCTGTTAATCACAATGATTTTTAACTAAATTGAAGCCCAACATCATATAAACACTGCACACAACCTGACCTAAATACAGGCGCGGATCCGGGGGGGGGGGGATCGAACCTCCGCTCTCAGCCAACGACCTTTTTTCACACAATTTTATGCAAGACACCCGTTGACCCCTCCCTGAAAAATAAAATCCTGGATCCGCGCCTGTAATATATTTATAAATGCAAATGCTTCAGTTATAGATATGTGTAATGCCATGCTCGATCTTGATAAAAATATTGCCTAGTCCCCATAATTATGAGTATAACCAATGGTTATATGTTCAATACATCGATGTATCATACATTGTTATAATGATTTCATTTTGACCATCAGCACGTTATAAGATATACCAGTATCAATACCGCTTCAACTAATCACTTTCAAAATGGGTCTCCAGAAATAAAAGTTCATTTATCTGTTGATGATTTGATTTTAGCATACATGACGAATTCATATCACATATGCAAAGAATTTTTACCTCCCAAATGCTACAAAAACAACTTGCGTCGGCCGGGAGTCGAACCCGGGTCGATTGCTTGGAAGGCAACCATGCTGACCGTTACACCACCGACGCATCTGACAGTGTGTATATTAAGTTGCTATGTTATTTGTACACTAAACTAGCTTAATCGGTCTCAGACCCGTATGTGCGGTGACACGTCACAGTAACAGGTGTCATCTTTCAACAGACGGCTTAATTTAGTTCCCCGTGTACTCAACAGATGTCGCCACAGTATATACTTATAGGTTTGAAAACCTATTTCACTTGCTCACCAGACCTTTTAAATAATGAATATTAATACTTATCATAACATTGTGCATATATATTTTTATTCATTTAGAAGTTTAAACGTATAAGGGTTGATGCGTCAGGACAGCAACTTCAAGACAAAAGAAAAGTTTAGATAGATACGTTTTGATATAAGAGCAAGAACACAACCCTTACTACAACTAATGAACAGCTTTCTGGTGGTATTATTTAGTCTACTGCAATTACCCAGATGATGTTGATGTGCTGGTTTCGCACTCACCACTTTATCCTAACAGATTTACCTTAACACGTGGCTCATCCCTTTGGGATGATATATATGATTTATGGTAACCTGTTATGGCTTGGCCATGACGTGATCTGGCTTATTCCTTAATGAAATCGTGATATGACTTACAGTATGATGATTACGTGATGTGGCTTACCTCTTGACAATGACATGATGTGGCTTGCTTCTGGATATTGGCGTGATATGGCTTATCTCTTGATGATGACGTGATGTGGCTTATAGTGTGGGGGCATATGTCACCGAGTAATTTTTCCCTGTAAAAAGTGGACACCCAACATTATTGTGATCCTTAGACCTTAAACTTTACAAAAAAATATGGTGCCAATTTTTCTATAGTGGTTTTGTCATTTTTTCAGGTCAAATTTGATTTTAGAGCAAAAATTGAGGACCATTTTATATAAATATTTCATACAGAGAGATATTTAGCAACAAAACACCTCAAATGGTTAGTAAGATATATTACATCACAATAACTTAGACTAGATACTCAAAGACTGCGTAAAGATTTTTATTACAATATTAGAGAGCACCCGTAGAGCGCAAACCTCCGCCAACACATGGATCCGCATCAAGATCCATCAGACTAATCATGAAATTATTCATCTGTTGTTTGTCCACCAGTATATTGTTCTACAAAATTTCATTGATGAATTCAATAAAAAAAATTCATATAGTGACAACAAGGTATCCTTGGGTAGTTTGTGCAATGTATATATGGCGGACCAATTTTTTTTTACGTATTTTGTGAAGAATAAACAACAGAAAAAAAGGACAACTTTGACTGGATTAAGTGACAGATCCTCACTAACCCTACCCAAAGTTTTAGGAAATTCTACCTAGTCCACCATTCACAGTGAAATGGAGTACATATTAAGAAGCAAAATAATAATAATTATAATAATAATAATAATAAGATTGTTCATATAACCTCAGCTCTGTGCGGGCAATAGCATATCATTTGGGAGCAATTATACCTTCTGTGGAGTAGCTATTTTCATCAGTTATTTACAGACATTTATTTACAGACATTTACAGTAAGTAGATTGAGACATGTAAACGACAGATAATCAACATTGAATGAAATGCATGTTTTGCTGCAGAATTCATTAAGGAGAGTGTTTTGAAAAACGAAACAAAGGGACCTGAAAATTTAGAATTTTAGAAAAGTCCTGTTGAAGGAAACAAACTTGAAGTAAATATCAAATCATAACAAAAAAGTGTCATTATTAGTCATAATGTTATCGAACGTGTTTACAGTGGTTCTTCTATCCCATCTTTAATCCCCCCCCCCCCCCCCCCGATGGTCTATCTTTTTATCTATTTTGTTTGGTAGGCCAATTTCTTTTATACATTTATGGGAATATGAAACCGAGGCATTCAGGTTATACCAGTACAATAACAAAAACGGACAAATCTTAACAAAAACTATGGTAAAACCAATGGTAAAGTTTAAATATAACAATGGTAAAGTTAAATGCTGGTTATTGTTGAATTCTTGTCGCTTTTTCATTATCCTTTAATGACTTGTGATGGCACAGTGGCTACATAGGCTGTTCAATCCGTCGGAGCAAGATCACTGGTACAACATTCATTTTTTATGAAAATAGTAATCTGTAGACAATGAGTAGCACCCAGCTTGTACTATCTATATATAATGCGAATTATGAAATAAAGGATAAAGAAAAGTCTATTCTTATATTTTATAAAATCTGACTGGTTATTTCATTAAATGCAGGGCATGTCGGATGCAGCAGCGGGATGTACATCTTTGATTGGAGCCTATGTTTTTTTTTATTTTTATACCAAATAACTCCAGACAAAAACTAAAGCATTTTATACCTGCTTAACTAATGCTCGTTTTCCCTTAAATCGTGACCAAGAACAATTTTGATTTATTGCACAAGCTAACAAAATGATACGTGCCTTATAAAATACACAAATGCCTTGAATGTAATAAAAGGTTTTTGCATTTCTTTTTGGTTATTGTAATTTTAATAAAGGCCAAAAAAACAATAACAAAACTTTTTGGGTTATAATATGGGGACCGGTATAGAGGAAGTCAACATTAAGGTTGTTTTAACAGCACATACAAATTCCCTTTTAAGTACATTGAACTTTGCTGAAACGGCACATGTTCAAGTAATTTTCAAGGAACCAAGTCTCAAGTTCGTGTTTCTTATTGCTGGTCCAACCTACTGCTTAATGATCTCACCTAAATAATAAATTGTTAAAAAGTAGAAATAATTAAATCATTATTTGTACGTTCATTTTGCAAATGTTAAAATTAAATATTAAAACGTGTCTTGTAAAACAATATTTCATTTAAAATGATTTTGCAAGAAAATACAATTGTGTATGAATGCATCACATCTCTCTCTCTTTCTGTCTCTCTCCTTCTCACCCTCTCTCTCTCTCTCTCTCTCTATATATATATATATATGTATATATATATATATATATATATATATATGTGTGTGTGCGTGTGTTTGTGTAATTATACAATCAGACGGATCAAATTTTGTCAGACATTTTTACTACTACGTAGTTTCGTGCAACGTGCTGCACTCAACACTGTCTGATTGATTATACAGCTCTGATGTCATACCATTGAGCACTCTAGCAGTTGCTAATTGCAGTAAACCATTATATTAATTTATATATATATATATATATATATATGCATATATATATATATATATATATATATATATATATATATATATATATATATATATATATATATATATATATATATATATACTAAGTATAATGTTTAGTGGTATAGCCGTGTTAGTCTGTAGTGGAAGTGTAGTTTTGGAGTAAAAGTGATGCCTTTTAGATAGACTTATATAATTAATCATGTTACTATCTAAAAGGCGTCACTCTTACTCTCTCTCTACACACACACACATGTGTGTGTGTGTGTGTGTCTGTCATTCATTATTACCTCAATGTATAGGAAAATTAAGTGTCTAAGAAACTACACGGGTCGGAGTTACCTTATAGGATAGCTTAAATAAACCAGAGATTACCATTGCTTTTAGACAAAAATTAACACTTATCCCCTGAAGAAAACTGTCAAGGTACATAAACATTTGCAACAGTATGTGAATTATCTCATGCCATTTGTTCATTATTTTGGCAAAACCATCCCTGTACACGGACTTACAATTTCCAATTCACCTGTTCCATTCATTGTTATGGTTCTGTGTGTGAGTAAACACAGTCCACGTGTGTTTGTGTACCATATGGGTGGTACGAGAGGCTGGACGTGTTTCACCTCGGAACAGAAAGAAAAACAGGGTAAATGTGAGTTTTTTCAACAATTATCAAAGTAGTGTGTACTAGACCCCAAAGTGATATGGGAGTTGGGTTAGACACTTGGAGAGCCAGAATTGGCTCGTTTATGCCCACAACGAAAAGGCTGGGTTGGAGACCAGACACCATTGTTGTCACGGGTAACTATGGACGCGGCATGTTGAGAGTTACCCTGATTATCGCCCTGATGTTGGTTCTGTCTGGGGACGTTGAGCTGAACCCAGGTCCCGGTAAAGGTGATAAAACCAGCTCGACACAGCCAAATGTCCTGACCAGAAATGCACAGCAGCGTTTAATTAGGGACGAAGAAGGGGCACTCAGTATGAGTGTAAGTAACAAAAGCTTTGTTGACACTCCGCAGAACCCGGAATTGATAGAAACACTATCTCCGCCCTGTTCCCCGCCACGGGTCAGCAGGCCAGACCCCTCATTTGTAACCACAGGGGCAAGGCCAAAAGAGAGATATGCATTACCAGCAGACCCGATCACAAAATTGGAAAAACGCCTTGAGTATTTGGAAGAACAAATCTCTAAGATGAATGATAGGATGACAGAACTAGAAAACGAACATTCAAAGCTCAAAAATAAGTGTGAACAAATAGAGAATCAATCAAGAAGGGAAAACATAATTATTCATGGGGTGCCTGAGAGTAAAGGGAAAGAAACTTGGCAAGAATGCGAAAACAAAGCCAGAACAGTTATAAAGGAAAGGCTAGGGATACCTTGTGATTCAGATAAAGAACTTAGTATTGAGAGAGCCCACAGACTCCCAGTGAAAAATAAACATGGCAAACCAAGACCGATAATAATCAAGTTCTCAAAATTTAAAGACAAGGAGAGAATCATGCTTCAGGCCAAAGATAAGTTAAAAGACAGTGACATTACAATGACCAATGACTTCAGCCAACAAGTTCGTGAAGCGAGACGCAACTTCATTCCTCATATGCTGAAAGCCAGAGAAGGGGGCAAAGAAGCCTACCTTACTTTTGATAAACTTTGTGTAGAAGGACAGTTGTTCAAATGGGATGTTAAAACCAACAGTAAAGTGTTAATAACAAGACCTAGAAAATTCTAGCAGTCAGGCCAGGGTCCAAGTACGTATTCATTTAATTGCATTAATAATCATGGACGTACTAATAATTTATATTCTTGTGTTGTAGATTCGGAACCAGTATGTGTACAACTAACCTCACAAGAAAGACTAACTTCACCCCAGTCTCAACACACTAACCTTATTACCTCTCAAGGAAACCAGGTAAGCATGTTAACAAATAACTATTGCACTTATACTAACAATATTCAGTTACACAAAGATTCAAATATTAGTTATGATTTGCACTTAATTTCTTGGAATGTTGGAGGATTGAGATCTAAATTAAATACAACAGAACTTCAAAATATAATGAAAGAAGGTGACATTTTGTGTATTGTTGAAACCTGGGCTGTACAATCAGATGACTACTCTGATAACTTTGCAGATTTTCATTGTTTAAGTAAAGCCAGGAGTGATATGAAAAGGGGTGGAGTAATGGTATGTGTTAGGAAGTCTTGTTATATTAATATTTTAGAAATGTATATGTTTACTATTATTGTTTTAATATTGGAAGGTAAAATGTTTGACACTGGTTCAAATATATTATTGATAGGAGCCTACATAGCCCCTGAAGGGTCACCAATATATAATAAGACTGAAGAAAGTGATGGAATATTACGAATTGAAAACATTATTATTGACATATCATCAAAGTATGGAGATATGAATATTATTTTGATGGGAGATCTCAATGCAAGAATTGGTAATATGATAGATTATATAAAAAATGATTGTTTGAATTTTGTAGGTTTAAATGATGCTTATCTTGCTGATGAATTGAACATGAAAAGAATATCCAAAGATGCAAGAACTAATAAGTTTGGCTTCTCTTTGCAGCAGTTATGTGGTGCTTTTAATATCCATATTTTAAATGGCAGATTTGCACCAGATTTATCAGGTGAATTTACCTGCGTTACACAAACTGGACAAAGTGTAGTGGACTACATAATTATTAGTACTGAGTTGTTCTGTTTTGTTAAATCATTTGCTGTCCTTACTGAGGATATTTCAGATCATTATCCCATAAAATGTACTCTGGAACTTGAGTCAGAAATAATAAAAACTAATGCAAACATGGAAACCTACCCATGGGTAAAATATAAATTACCATGTAATGACAGTACAAATATAACAAACATTGACAAGAATATCACTTTTAAATATATTGAAAAATTCAATAATCTTATTAATATTGATCTTAATGAAGCAGTAAAATGTTTAAATAACATGATATATAATATCACATCTGAAGTGAAAAAGGGAAATACATATAAAAGAAGTCAACCATATTGGTGGGATGAAGAATGCAACAGGGCAAAGCTAATAAAATTGTCAACATTAAACAGATACAGAAAATCAGGAAATCTAGAAGAATTAAATAAATATAAATCAGAAAAACAGAC
Organism: Sipunculus nudus; assembly: GCA_026874595.1. Classification (NCBI taxonomy): domain Eukaryota; kingdom Metazoa; phylum Annelida; class Sipuncula; order Golfingiida; family Sipunculidae; genus Sipunculus; species Sipunculus nudus. Next base: position 29,013,253 of record CM049319.1, read on the forward strand.
ATTCAAACATATATGCAATACTAAGAAGAAAATTCAACAGGAATCAAAGATAACAAAAGTTTTTAATAGTAAAAATATAAATGAAATGTGGAAATATGTAAAACAGTATAAGAGACAAAAGAGAACTCCAAGTATAGATGCTAAGCAATGGTTCGACTACTTCAAATATCTGTTTATGAGTAGTGTAAATGAAACTGAAAATGATCACCAATTACAAAATGATGACATTACCATAAACATTGAGCACTTTGCAGAACCTACTTTCAACAAACCTATACTTACAGATGAAATAATACAAGCGTTGAATGAGATGCAAAAAGGGAAATCACCAGGCCCAGATGGAATATCTTTGGAAATTATACAATCATACTATCCAGTTCTGCAGCCTTTATTGGTATCTTTGTTTAACAAAATTTTACATTCTGGAGTTTTTCCTGATGAGTGGTGTAAAGCTATTATAATTCCTCTCCACAAGAAAGGTTCAATTAATAATCCAGGTAACTATAGAGGTATTTCATTACTAAATATAACTGGGAAAATTTTGACAAAAATCTTATACAGTAGATTAGTAGATTATGTTATGAGTAATAATTTGATGTCAGAAGCACAAGCAGGGTACAGGAAAGGGTACTGTACTATTGGTAATATTTTTATTTTACAAGCCATGGTCCAAAAATATATAACAAAACAAAGAGGCAGATTTTATTGTTTGTATGTCGATTTTTCTAAAGCTTTTGATTCAGTGCAACATAATATATTATGGAATGTATTGATAAACCATGGTATAGATGGAAATATTTTAAGGGTTTTGCAATCATTATATACAAATATGAAGTCATGTGTATTATCAGAAAGTGGGCTTACAGAGTACTTTCAATGTTCAGTAGGGATGAGACAAGGCTGTATGGCCAGTCCTTTACTTTTTTCTCTATTTATCAATGAATATATACAAATATTAGACAATTCTGACTGTAAAGGTGTATATGTTAATGAGAATCTTCCAAATGTAACTACTTTAATGTTTGCTGATGATGTCGTAAATTTTGGAGATACTGTCGGCAGACTACAAAAGCAGATAGAGAAGCTTCAGCAATTTTGTGTTAAATATGGTATGAAAGTGAATTTGGAAAAAACAAAATTCATGGTGTTCAGAAGAGGCGGCCCACTACGAAAGAATGAAAACTGGTATCTCCAAGGCAAAAAGTTAGAAGTGGTAAATAATTACAAATATCTTGGTATTTTCCTCACAACAAAATTGTCATGGACAAAAACACATCAGCAACAAATTATGCAAGCTAACAAAGCATTATGTGTTATAAAAGCTTTCTATATAGGAAATGTACTAATTTAAATGTTAAACAACTTTTTTATCTTTTTGATAGCATGGTGATACCTATATTATTATATGGCTGTGAATTGTGGGGTTATTCAAAATATATGATTTTAGAAAAAGTACAGTATAAATTTTGCAAGTATATTCTTAAAGTAAGTGCAAGTACACCTAATGCAGCTGCCTCAGGAGAATGTGGTAGATTACCACTATTTGTTAAATACTCTTTGAAATGCCTGAAATACTGGATAAGACTATTACATATGGATACAAACAGATTCCCAAAACATATATATTCATGTTTATTTAATTTAGATAATAATGGAAAAAATAACTGGGTCAGTGGTGTAAGATCATTATTATTTCAAGCAGGTTATGGCTATGTATGGATGGCACAACAAGTAGGAGATGAGAAAATGTTTTTATCTGGTATTAGACAGAGACTCACAGATATAGCAGTTCAAGATTGGCAGAATGACATTAACTCCTGTAATAAATTGTACTCATATGGTGTTTTTAAATCTATGTTAACGTTAGAAAAATATCTTGTCTCTGTTCCAAATAAAAATCACAGATGTGCATTAGCTAAACTTAGATGCTCTAATCACAAATTAGCCATAGAAACAGGCAGACATCAAAATCTTAACATAGAAGAAAGAATATGTATGTACTGCTTAAATCATGGATACAACATTACAGAGGATGAGATCCATTTCATATTAGAATGTCCAATGTATGCAGAACTTAGGAAAAAATATTTGGGAGCTGAAAAGTATGAAATTAATGAAATTAATTTTAAAGAAATATTAAATTCAGAAAATCCAACACATATATCAAAATTAGCAATTTTTGTTTATCAGTCATTCAATGTTCGACAGAATTTTTATGGTTGAATAACACACTTTGAACAGATGGCAGAATTAACATTATGAGCGTACAATATTTTTAACTCACATGTTGTGTTTTGCTTAAGATGATATATAATGAATAGTAAATGCACAATTGTCATTCAGGATCATATGTAATTCTATTTAAATTAAGTATGAACACAAGAAGAAGAATACCTTTAATATTTATAAAATGTATACCGAACAGACTTGTACTACATTTTATTCCAGGTGAGTGTTTGTCAGTTGTTTGTTTGTTTATTATTTAATTAGTTATTAATTCTTTGTGTTGCCAATTCTCTCTCTCTTTTTTTTTTCACTTCAACTGACATTAATTACTATTGTCTTTATTGTTGTTGGTGTTGATGTTATTATTAATTACAATTTCAGTTGAGTACACATCGGTATATTTAAGTTGAGTAAAGAATGAGTTAGAGGAAAAACGAAGTAGACATTTAAAGCAAAGTTAATAAAGTATTTAACCAGGTATTCAATTTATTATTATTATTTTTTTTTTCAGGTCAGTTATAAAATGCATATAAGAATATATTGCACAGAATGAATGGATTGCATTTTCTTGTGAAATGTATTTATTTATTTATCAAATTATTGTAAGTCATGATTATAATAACTTATATATAAGTAACATCTATGCAATACTGATACATGTAATATTATTTTTTGTATTGACTTTACATTCACATATATTTGGAACTATGGGCCTGTGGTCTTCATTTCCGGAATAAAGCATTTGTTTGTTTGTTTGTTGTTTGTTGTGTACCATAAAAAGACCATAACTAGAGGTCGTCTGTTCTTGCGCGTGCACAACTCCCAAACAAGGAGAAATGATATGGAAGATAAAATAAATATACACTATATTTGAATGCTTGAGAAAATCTTGGTTTGTAAAGTAGCGCGATTTGGCCGCCAGGTGGTATGCGCGCTATGTTAACATTTGTACCACTGATCTCGCAAACCTAACATCACTTGTGTACAGGAGTACTCAAATGGTTTACAATATTTTAAGGAGAAAAATATCAAGCTATGTGTATTAAGCATTTAACACTATATGTGTTTATCAAATATACTTGGTATGTGAATAGGTACATTTAATATAACCAAAAAATAATTTTAGACAATCCCAAAATAGTCAGAGAACTAAGTTTGTGTGTTTAGTATGTAAATACATTCCAAAAAGAACCTTTCCTATCCTCTTGTCCCAGCTTACTTTGTTTATGTTTCGGTCAAAGTTTATAATTTAACATTTTAAATACTATTTTAATACAAGCTGAAAGACATGTCAAAACTGAATAAAAAAATTGGCACCATGTTTTTAAGGTTTCATAAAAAGGTGAAAAACAAAAATGCATGGGGTGTCACATTTTTACAAACAAAATTTACTCAGGACGAATTTGCTACATATGCCCCTACACTATTAGATGACATGATATGGCTTACCTCATGGTGCGGATGTAATGTAAGCTAAACTCCGGATAATGACTTGATGTGGCTTACCTCTTGATGATGTCGTGATGTGGCTTACTTCTTGACAATGAAATGATGTCGCTTGCTTCTGCATATTGGCATGATATGGCTTACCTCTTGATGATGACGTGATGTGGTGTAGATGATATGATATGGCTTACCTCATGGTGCGGATGTGGTGTGGCATACCTATTGATGATGACATTATGTGGCTTACCTCTTGATGATGACAAGATGTGGCTAACTTCTTGATGATGACATGATGTGAGTTACCTCTTGATGATTACAAGATATGACTTACCTCTTGATGATGTCATGATGTGGCTTACCTCTTGATGATGACGTGATGTGGCTTACCTCTTGATGATGTCATGATGTGGCTTAACTCTTGATGATGACATGATGTGGCTTACCTATTGATGAATACATGATGTGGCTTACCTCTTGATGATGACATGATGTGGCTTACCTCTTGAAGATGACATGATGTGGCTTACCTCTTGATGATGACATGATGTGGCTTACCTCTTGATGATGACATGATGTGAGTTACCTCTTGATGATGACGTGATAATTTTATCTCGTTTACCGCTTGAGAACAAAGCCGTACGGTAGCCACCTTGCCCTTGTCACTGATATGGCTTACTTCTTGATGATGAGAGATAATGTGACCTTTACTGATCACATAATGGAATTCTCTTAAATGTCATACATCTAGATATGATTCTTTTTGATTTTAGTGTCAATGATGGCGGTATCTGCCATTCACGTGTAATGAAATATAAATGAAAACAACCATGAATTTTGATGGCTTTTAATTAGTTTTATGAAGCCTCATCGCCCTTGTTCTTGGATTCGTCCCAAATATGGGGCATCACATCCACGGCTCATTGAACTTGAATGTACCTGGTGGGAAACAAGTGCATAATATGTTTAATGCACACAAACCACAAAACCCACAAAATTGCCTGCTAACCATTGGTAATTCAGTGAACCAAGTGCATATACAGTTATACGTGCTTTATATTTCTTTGGTGACCATGTCGGTTTCATACTGGGCTTGCTTTGTCGCACCTGACCGTAGGACATTTATTTCCCGATTTTGCATTTATTAGATTTTATACTGCAGTTGTACATGAGAAACTAGTAAATTTATATTCATCGTCATAATAAATATATATTTCTTTACAGAAAGTTGCTTATATACACAGAAGTGTAATGGATGGCTGTAAATGCTGACCTCGATTAAGGCTCATTACATCTGTATAAAGGCAGCTCAAATGATCTTTACTGAACAGTGCTTTCGAGTATATGCTATATAAGTGGCATTTTGAAATTTATTTTGATCTCTCAGTGAATTATACGATATGTAAGCTATACGGTATTTTTAAGTCTCTTACTAACACTCTCAGTATATTATATGTCTGTATTTAATTATGTGATATAAAATGAAATTGCATAGTTGTTCTGTCCTTTTCAGCTGAAAGAACTACACAAAACAACTGTTTAAATCTCAATTTGGCTCAGGGGTAGAGCAATAGACTCAAAGCCGGGAGATCTTGAGTTCAAATCTTAGCCGAGGTGATGAGATTTTCATGGTCGGCCCCTAACTAGGATGCGCTCTGCGGGCTTGGTGGGAAGGCCGTGCCCGACGGCCGTGTTTCACTCACAAACGACTTAATTTAGTCATTAGATGTTGCATAGAATACTATGTTATATTTCATGTATATCATAACGGTGAAAATGTTCATTTAAAAATTCATATGACCTTTTTAAGTTATGTTTGCGAAAAATTATATAGCTTAATGGAAAATGTTTGTCTGCTGTTTCAAGTATCAAAATGGAGAAATAAAGCGCTTAACCGCATACAATTCTAACTAAAATTTCTAATAAATGCTACATACGCAATCACGGTATATCATATATATTTCCACAACCTAGTACCATGTACAATTATTTGTTTATATATAATTAATGAAAATTCATGAATTTATGTGTATATATCCTGTGCAATACAATCGAAGCAACATGCATTCCATGACAACATCATTTACACTTGTGTATATCCGATATGTTTGTTTTCTTTTTAACGGGGCGGGCCCATTTAGTTCCGGTAATTGTGTCTGGTATTCCTCATAATTTCCTATTCTCTGAGCTCACGAAAATACAAGAGAAAAATTACCAGAAAACCATGCTGTGGGCGTTAAAACCTGATCCGACACGCTACAGTTACCGCCCACACGCCCATTATACACGTATATACAGGAGTGAATAACTCTTCACGGGTCGCTGTGCGCACGACCCTTTGTCACAAATCACCGTGATTATGGCACGTAATTTGACATGTACATGAACCGTTTGTCTTGCCATCTACCTTATACATATGGTATATATCACATTCAGTATACATTCCATGGGCGGCCAGATAAAATGCATGTTTATCGAATCAGTGGTTAATTACTGGAACAGCTTTGGGTTGCCCTCTGTCATACCTATATATAAAGAGAGTTCATTCGGGAAAATTAAAGATACGAACTGATGAATTGGAATTCCAAATTTCAATAATTTCAATTTAGAAGGCATTTAGAGAGATATGTAACACACGTATATTATATCCATTATATTCTTTTTCTTCTTCTTCTTCTTCTTCTTATTATTATTATTATTATCATTATTAAGATTATTATTATTATTATTATTATTATTATTATTATTATTATTATTATGGTATCCCCAGACAAAGTCGGGATACTATGGTTTAAGGATGGTCGCGCCGCCGCCGCCGCCGCCGCTGCAGAGATTTCCTTTGGACGCAATAACTCAAAAAATAATTTATGGATCTTTACCAAACTTGACATGTGCATAGATATGGGTGTGAGGACGAAGCCTATTTAAAGGGGCCCAATCACCTATAAAGCTTGCTGAGTTTACACGAAAAATAGCTTCTTCCGTTTAAAATAAATCTGTACCTGCCAAAAAATTGCCTTGAAACCGTTTGCTTACTCCTGTAAACGAGTGTTAAAAACAGTGAACCGGGCGCGATCGCAGGTGTAAACATAAACACAGTGCATTGGACCGTGTGCTGCGAGGAGCCACAACACGTGCAAGTCAGGAGCTGCCCTGACTGACTTGGCTAAAAAATGTAATACATGTTCCCGCTTGCTGAAACACTGCATGTTGCCCCTTAATCGGACCTCCGGTCACGCGGTCTTGTTATGGTAAACAGACTGTGTTTACTAACAAGCAGGACTGTAACCAGGTACAGAACAGTCGAATGCGAAGAAATGAGGCTGTGTGCTGGAATGGTTTTGCTGGGAAACTTTTGTATAAAGCAAAGCTGAACTGATGGTGTGAAAGAAAAGGAAAAATTTTGCTCACGATTATGTCCTTTTAAAATGGGGCCATGACCTTTACTAGGAGAGTGACCTTGGCCTTGAATAGGTCCATTTTTGGGAAAAATCACACAAATTCTTAAATATCTCAAGAAATCTTGCATGGATTGATTCAAAAATCAAGTTGACCGAAGATCTTGGATAGTATTGTCATGTACCCGAAACTGGTGGCGCCACCTGTTATCCTTTTCTGGTTTTTGTGCCGTTTAATACCCAAATGCCTGCCATTTAACCGTACTGTGAGCATTATTATTCAAAAAGTAATGGACAGGTTTCTTTCATATTATGCATATACATAGACATGGGTTATGGGAAGATGTATATTTAAATTAGGATCACGACCTTTCATATGAGTGGCCTAGACCTTGAGTCATGCCATATATGGTGAAAATCACACAAATTCATAAATATCTCAATAAGGGATGCATGAATTGGTCCAAAAATCAGATTGACTGAAGATCTTAATTGGAATGTTTGTCTTCTGCGGAAGACAGGTGGCGGCCCCTTCTTTCATTTTCTTGTTTTCGTGCATTTTATTACCCCATCATTGCCACTTAACAGTACTGTGGGCATTATAAGTCTGAAACAAATGGACAGATTAGGCTAAAATTGTTCATGTCCATTGATCTTGGATACCTCCATCTTGTATTCAAGACTGTTGGGGCCATCTGCAATAGTTTTGGTATGGTGTCCATCTGTACATGTGCTTTGGGTGATCTCCCGAGTGGTTCAAGGTACTGGTCTGAAATTTGGCATGTCTATCCATCTTGGAAAATTTTCTCGTAAACCAGACAGGTGGCGCCAGTTACCTTTCCGTTTCCGTAAAATAAATTCATGCTCTTTTCTGAGGAGTGATTCTCCGTATTGGCCCCCATATTTGGTGAAAAAATATTGTTTCTCATGTTGATGGATGGAAGAAACCATAGCGGCTTGCCAAGTGTCATTATATGCTACTGTAGATGGGCGGGGGGGGGGGGGCTATTCTTAAAGGGGGGGGGGGGGGTAATTGTCTGGGGATACTATGGCATCCGCAGTGAAATATCTAAAATATCTAGTTATTATTATTATTATTATTATTATTTTTATTATTATTATTATTATTATTATTATTATTATTATTATTATTATTATTATTATTATTATTATTATTATTATTATATGGAGAGAGAGGGGGGGGGGGGAAGGGGGGGGGGGGGACAGCATGAACCTTGAATATGCCAAAATATCGGAAACATTTCATTTATTGGTTGTGAGCGTCTCTAGAATTTCCGTGCGGCTAGTATTTCCTTATATCCCCTATAGCTGCTTTTCATCACATGTTGCCATTTTACACTATAATGAGATAAACTTTAGTAAAAATAGAACGTTTTTTCAGTCTCATGCAGAGGTAAAAAAAGCTTGATTTGACACCATTTTCGTCTCGTGTCAGTGAATGATTTAATGGTACCCGGCAAGTGTCTGGTCTCATTACTCCAAGGCCACAGGCCATATAGGCAGGTTGCCAGCCTTTACTTCCTTGTTATACCTCTAGATATAACCGATGCGCTTAAGGATAAGGGGGCTGGCCAAAACCTATACGCTTTGTGAAACGTAAGCCCCAATGTTCTAAGCAAGAAGTCTTCTTTAGTATACAAACAACGACGCCCTTTTTGGTTAACTTCACTGAATAATTATGAAATTTAACGAGACCATATATTTATTATATATCACATCAGGGTAAAATGACTGAAATCGCCCTAACCTCCCTTTGGCAATGAATTGAAACCCTCTCTCAGGGTGACTACACATAAATTTATGTAAAGTCTGTATATGCAAAAGCAAACCGCCATGGTCTCTGACCGCGTGGCGCGTGTAAATAACTGTATCAAGTGGCATAGAAGTGAGAGTGAGCATGGTCTATGTTGTGATATACCGTATGGTACTGACTGTAGTTCTGATCCCCGTAATATACCCCGTATGCTGGTAACCATTGGGTTTTGTAAAGCCTGAACGTAATAACATTTGCTCCAACGAAGAAGTTCAGGTAATGTATAATCATATTTATAATGGGATATAATGCCGATGGAATTTCTATAATGATATTTAATTATGAATCTTCTTTTTATATGTCCGCGGAATAACAATATAAAAGGCAGAAACATGAGCATCACAAACTTTCTATGGACCCATAATGACCGAGTGCTTCTTTCAAGAAAAACAGAATTATTTGAATTGATATAAATGGGAACCATGCAGACCAGAGTGCATGGTAAATTCTAAAGCCCAACACCATAACAGCATCACCTGAATCTCCTAGCAACAAATGGCCGAGCATTGTAATGGAAGAACATTTAATATTTAATAACCGGCCTCGGCCAGGCAAAGAAGTATTATTCATGCCAGATCCTGCAAGCAAATAAAGAATGCTATATGTCGATTTTCTCATAATTTTCTCCGGTTTTATGCGTTTTCAATACAGAACCAGTAGATCTGTTCCTGAGGAACTGATTGGCGTCACGTTAATATCGCAAGTTTGATTTTGTATCTACATGTCAGTTTATAAATAGAATGTGGAGTATGTTATTAAAATTCACCGATTTGGGCGTGGTCACAAAATAGCCTTAATCCGGCTCCTACCAATCTCAACAAACTCTTTCCTCAGATAGGTTCCCTTAATGAGACGTCAAGATATCTTCGTGTTTTTGATTTCCCTTATCTTAGCCTGACTGATGCATTTCTCGGAAACAGTTCAACATATTTTTAAATGAGAGTACCATATCTGTTTTATGTTTACTGTGTAGCGGACCACCTCGACGGGACGTGGTAGTCTGACGTATTCGTGGGGATCATTGTTCCAACCAGTTAACTCCACATTTCCCAGATGTTACCTTGAACAATGTATACACTGTTTTGAATACATGCACTGCACTGGGACAAACTTGACTATACAATGGATTTCTGAAAAAAAACCGCACACATACTCTCTCTCTCTCTCTCTCTATCTCTCTCCTCTCTCTCTCTCTCTCTCTCTCTCTCTCTCTCTCTCTCTCTTCTCTGTCTGTCTGTCTTTCTCTCTGTCTGTCTCTGTCTCTGTCTCTCTCTCTCTGTCTCTCTCTCTCTCTCTCTCTCTCTCTCTCTCTCTCTCTCTCTCTCTCTCTCTCTCTCTCTCTTAATATCCCTCTCTTAAAGACACAAAACTCTGCTTCATGTAATAAAATAACTTTAATGTCTATACCCTTTAGTACAAGCTTCTGTTAAATACATATCGATTCGATACTTTGTAGGTGTTTACATGTAGTCATAACGGAGCACTGGCAAATTGTATTATGCATCCAGCACATTGTGCAACTGACGATTTATATGTTCTAGACAAAATGTACAAATAAACATGAGAAAACGTACCAGACGTTTCACTAAAGCGCGCACAAGATTAATGGACATGTAATTTGTATTTTTATCCGAGCCCAGAAACTGCTCTCCAAACTGACATATCCGAGCCCAGAAACTGCTCTCCAAACTGACATATCACTTCCTGCAAATATCTGAACTTCTCTTAATTTCCATAGTGCATTTGGCAGCTGTTGATATTGATATACGTGAGTGTGACCGAGCAGATCCTCTGTTTGACCTGCCAGGCTGTCAGTTATTATGTTTACTAATAAAATATGCAGAAAATAAACGTAAAATTGTGACTGCAAAGAGTAACATGTCATATATCGGTAATTCTTATTGGCTTTACCGAATGTGCCAATCTAACAATCTATATCATTTTTATTTTAGAAAATAAATTATTTGCTTGGATGCTTAAATTTGCTATTTGGTTCTATTTAATTAAATAAAATATTTATCTATATTCTAGGTCATATTTCGTCCTGGACATTTAAAAAAAATGAGCCTTGTCGCTGGCAGTGATTGACAAATTTTAGTGTACTTGATTAAAGCTTAGCAAAATAATAATCTAAAATCAGGATTTGCTTCTTCCCCCCCCCCCATAACACCCTTATGACACTCGATATGATCTTCATTTTGTGACTTAAAATACGTACTCTACAAATAATATCCATCGTACATTTTACAGTAACCTTCACTCAAACAACTCGTAGTGTCAGAAATTGTGTAGACTTCATTAAAAAAATAAATTCTAAACAAAGTGATCAATCAGATAATCGTTTTTGCAAATCAAATGCCCTTTCGAAATTGTCCATTACCCTTAAATACAACAATGTTAACAACATAACATGGCAAAATAACAGACATATTCAAGTATATAATAACTGCTGAGATCTAAAACTCTGTATAAAATAATATTTGATACTAAAATCGATGTACTCATTGACCGTGTCTGGTTCACGGTCAAAGGGTCTGGCCTTTCTTTCAAGAAAAGTCTGTTTCACACAGGAAACTCGAAATAAATTGTTCGAAAAAGAAAGCACAGTTTTAGGTAGTACCTAAGCGGCCCCGCGCAGTAATTTCGTGTGCATGGGCAGTTAAATGAGTCAATGTCGCTGAAATAGCATTGTGATATATAAATAATGTACTATATTTATTTCAAGTGCACCTTGAATTGGGAATACACAGCATCTTTTCTCAAAGGTAATTATGACGCGAGCTGAAAAATGTGTTTTCAACATACCGTCAATTCAAATGAATTCACGACGCCTGTCACCGATTTCAATAGAATATTGTAACAAATGAACAGCCAGCATCCGGATTCATAGAACAAGCAGTAAAAAGTCCATAAACTGTGTACCGTATCGCACCTCATTTTCCATTCACTCAATATATTGCCATATATTATGACCAAATGTATTCACAACGTGCATATCTGTAACCTGTGTGCCACATCAGCAGTTACGCGACACTTGCGTTGTGCGTCATCATTAATGCGACTACGAGCACACTTCACCGGTATACCCGCATGGCTTTCTCACCCGTTGACCAACAAGTCTCTGCCCTTAGCCAGGCAGAGAGACTGTGACAAGATAGTTCTGGCTGACTCACTGGGTCGAGGTAGAAATGCTTCAACTACATGCCCAATAAAAAGCCGATTTGCTCGAATAGGTCCATCTGGGCTAACAAACTTCTTCGTTGTAGCGGTTCACCGGCTTTGTAAATATGCAGATCAAAATGACGTTTTAAGTCTTGTCTTTGGACGATATACCTTTAAAGTCTCATACAATTATCTACGGATTTCATAGCGTTCCGTATTGGTCAACTTCTTTGAGGTGGCCTTCCAGCGATAAATAACCCTTTGAGTCCATTTTTGCCTTGAGCGTCATGCTCTCAATCTCGATTGGCAGTGTAATGTCCCGGATGTAGCAAGGGGACTGTTGAGATTCTACCGACATTACGCGGACTTTACTCCCGCTGGTACAAGCTTTAACCAAAATGTCACGTGGGCTAAATTCCCTACCAACATATAGTGTCATGTGCATTGACAACACTCCAAGCGGGTCACGTGTGTAGGACATCCTAATGTCTTTCTGTGACGTCACGTCCGGAGTCACCGGTGATTGGTCTGTGCGGGTCTGTTGTGGGGCAGCGTATTTACCGGTAGAATCTGCTAAAGCGTTAGCTCTGTGTAATTTAGCCATTCTGGCCAATTTATGATGCAGGTTACAAGACTTTGGTTCAAAGTTCACATTTTCAAGATCACTATATAAATAATCACCGCCTTGTGACAAGTGAATTACGAGAGCCTCGTTCTTGAATCCGATCCGTTTTCGGCGACTTGTGGCGGGGGAATCCGGAGATTTTAGTATGGACGGAGGGTGGACGCAACGGTCAACCTGACTTGGTTTGACCAGCACCGAGTCATCCCCACATGACTGGCAGCGCGCCCCGATGGTCACTCTTGCTGTTGGACTCTTCTCTTCTCTGGATGACTGGACGCTGGCGCTTCTGTGAGACCTTGTAGGTGACGGGGTCAGCCCGTGCGGGCTGTACAGACTGTTAGATCGGCGGTGGGGTGCCCACGTTTGTGTGTCCACTGTGCAGGCCATGCCGAAACCTTTCGGGGACCCTTTGGATAAACTGTATTCTGGAAAGAGAAAAAGATATACTTAGCATTGAGTAAATTTCTTAAATTAAGATATCTTTGTCATTCATTCCACATTTTATATATAAAATCACTTTACAATACATATATGTATTTTTTCAGAAGTGTTTATAAGCCTAATTACACAATTCTTACTGAATATAGGTATTGCTCTTCCCAGAGTTTTCATCCTGTGTTGTCTCATACCAGTTCTCGCCTGTATACCTAAATATAAACTATACTGAATCTATGAGAAAAGGGCAACAGCCGTTGTCACGATGCCAAGAGATTATTGGTCAGATACTTTCCAAATGTTGCTACGCTTCGTCACTCCGGTTTCTTTTATAAGTTATATAATGAGCCTCGAGGCCAAAGGATAAAGATTTTCTGGTTAAGCTTTGCGCGCTCGCGCGCGTAGTCTTTACTCAGTCATATGCATGGTGTTCTGAGCAAAATATAGCGACTGGTTTCAATTCACTATAATAAAAATAGCCTTAGAGTTAAATAATATTAACGAAATCTAAGGGTTTTTTTGCTTGGTTTTCTTCATCATTTATATGAAATTTGTAATAATGTGATTTTTTCTACCATGAAAATGTCTATAATTTACCTATTAAATTCGTTAGATAAAAACAAGATGAAAACATGAAGGATTATATATAGATGATAAAATAAAATAAATCAATTGAAAAATTAACTTTGTAAAATACCTTTTTCATTGAAAGCAAAATTATTTCTTATTTAAATGTAAAATGAAATTATGGAAAGTTAATGTGTAAATGTTTTATTGAAAAAAAGACGAATTATTAACAAGCCTTGGCCTTGCCGTGGGTGTACAACACACGAGTAATTAGGAACAAAGTTTCTACGTGCGGAGCCTTGTATGTGTGATTTATGACTGACATATATAGCTTCAATCCCAGCAGCTCCAGATTCGTGAATGGGACCAGAACAATGAGTAACGTGGTGACGTCATGAGTACCAGCCTTGCTCATTTGCATAACAAGACCCTTTTTGTGCACGCTGCACAAATATGGATATGACCTCGTTCCAGATGTACTCCAAGAAGGACTAATCCTATGTTATTTACGTATATACATCCGGTGCACCGTTACGGTTTCCATGAGGTCAAAATTTAGTATTATTTGTCACGCTAGGATGGTCCTTGCCAAACCTTCTTGTAGCGTTATATTCTGGAAATATTCGTGGGTCATAGTCATTCAGGGTGGGCTTGTTAAAGGTGTAATTGGTTATGTAACACTCGGACCACCTGGTATTTTTTATATGCTGATGACCAAGGGAAAAATAAATAACCTTACATGCCATGAAGGCATTGTCTATTCCTTGATGGTAATACGTAATATTAATTATTTTTATTTAATTATCCAGGAATAAAATCAAAATAAAAAGAATAATCCTGATGTTTCAATATTCATACATAAATATACTGAATGAATGTACCAGATATCAACAATTGAACATAATGAATCTAATTAATCCTATCTAAAAGCGCCATTAAGAAAATTATAAATTTGACTAGCGATAGGCGATAAAGTATCTCACCACCGTTTTTGCACAAGGCACAAATAGCTGGACTTCACGAGTAAGTTCTCTACAACTTTTTTTAATCAAATTTAATTTATTTCTATTTCATTCAATTTCTATAATTATACATATACATATATATATTCTTTGGTGTTAATGATTTTTTTACGGGTGGTACTTATTATTAAAGGGCTTAAATCGCAGATCTACAGATAACTCTCCTTTCATACAGCCCTAAAAAAAAACTTGAGCCAGAACAGACAGAGACGAAAATTGACCGTTCTCCAAATTCATGGCATGTTTTCAGGTTTTATTTAAAGAAAGGTATTCGCGTGCAAGACAGAGGTGGGGCAGATCATTGAAGCTCCGCAGGATCCCGGCTGCCCAAAAGCGCTCAATGACCATGCGGTTTCCATGGCGACGGTGGTATTAACAGCAAAATACCCCTATAAATACATCCCCTTGGGAGACTTTATATTGCTGTGTGTCGTTTTAGCCCGACACTATCGCCGGGCTGATGGTCTGCAGCTTTAAACCCGATATATCATAGTCCGATAAAATGCTGACTGTGCAAACTTAATGCAATCAGCCCCACTCTCACTGTCTGGTGGACAATACCCTATAAAAGCTGCCCCCACCCACGTTCAAAGACAAATTTTATCTCTGTGACGTCATAACTGTCAGCTCAGGTGCTTCGACATCTATTACTAAGTAAGACTGTTTATTTTTTATCTTTTTATGTCGACAGTAGGGATTATTTAGGATATATTAGCTTGCGTTTCTACAGATCGTGTTAGGGTACATAGATAAAGTTCTATTATGTCCAAAGAAACGGAAATATCTCATATTCAGGCGGAGAAATACAAGATGTTCCTCTTTCAGGGTCGATCTGGAATATTCGGAAGGAAGGGGATTAACATTTACAACGAGGTTTTACTGAGACACTGATACCCCTCAAAAATGGTCGACCACTCCCTTCGGGGGGGGGGGGGGGGGGGGCAAGCCTTGAAATTTGGAAAATTGTTATATATCCCAGTAAGAGTGGGGTTAACGCCCCTAGATATTTCTCTGGATCCGCCCCTGTCTTTAGTGTGTATTAAGTAGGTATGTGTTTAGTTCTGACTTGATCTCTTACACCTGTTGGTACACGACTTGATGGATGGTATCGTCAACAAGTATGTGGCCTACAAGATTTCGTGTATATTTCATGGGTGTACGAGCCAAGGAACGAGGGTGGGCAAGTGCACTTAAATTCCTGGCAAAATACAGTGGAGAAAACGATGAAAAACGGAGAAGCAAAAAAAAAAATCAGGAAAAGTAAAAGATGCACAAATTTACCTTTTTTGATAGTTAAGTAACGATTAACAGTCAACCAACATTCTTTAATCTTGATAAATAACATTCTTGAATTTTTGCCCATTGATTACACGAGTATATTTCCTCGAGTTTACTCTCGAGTTTGTTCGGATTTGGAAATCGAGATTTGGTGCATCCAATATTTATGCAGTATATGCACCATCAAGATTCTATGAAATCGCAGTTACAAAGACCATGAACCCGTATCTGGTCTGGTCATTCTTTCCTTCGTATAATATAGGCTTGTATAGAATATATATCATTCATATCTATTCATATCTATCTCTAATATCGTCTTTTATAAGTCTTTCATTCGAATGTCGCGTTTGTGCAAACTGTGTTTTCTCGATAGATAAAAAGATATTTCTTTAGAAATTCTTTCACTTGTATTTTATTATTTGTACAAAGTTTTGGGCAACTCGATCCATCTGCCCTATAGCTCCCTTTCAGAGGAATTTTCCTTCAGATTTGGGATGATAAATTTGCAAGAACAGAAATCTCTGAGTAGCTTTGCCAGCAACGTGTGGCGAATGCTGATAAATATTTCATCATTTCGGCTCTCTAATATTCAGCGTTAACTATTGGGAGGGACTCGTCACTACGTCGCTATATTTACCCTGGGCAGAAAACTCCTGACTTTCACAACATCAAGGAAAAGGCGGCAAGGTCGCCGGGATAACCACAGAGCAGACGACAAGCATGATGTAAACAAAATATGTTTGAGAGACACACTTTTCTCGCTTCAGTAGCCGCTCATGAAATGTTTACTTGATGACGCATCCTTGTACTGTCTATTTCGATGTAAACACCATTCCACGTGTTCGCTTTCATTCCAGAAAATTCGGGCCATTTTTTTATATTTTGTATGATTAACGCCGGCTGAACGTGTGAGTAATATAACCACGCTTGGTGACCATGAGTGTATATTGCAAAACAGTGCAACGACCGTGACGAACTCAAGCGTGAGTCACATGGCAATCAGGGCTGTCACTATGTAAGCACGAGCTCTCCTTGCAGCAAACAACTTGCACCACCGATTTGTCAGCCAATTTGTCCAACTGCATGTTGTTTTGTCACAGCAAGCCATGACGACAGATAACATGTGACAATTACGACATCTCATTTATTAAGCTGTCGATGGTATTGGTAATTTGTTTTCCGACTTTTCGTCATGCGGGGGCCAACCGGGTAGAGAGTAAACGTCAAAATCATTAATTCCATGATATATAGGTTTCCCGTTTTTCTATATATTACTCTAGGCAAAATCGCTGGTTGCCGATAAACAGGTCTAAACAGAGTGGAGAAAACCAATGGCGACTTAACGTTGAAACGCCTGAACATCTAATATCAATAAAAATTTTAGCTTTAAGCTATTCATTTAGATATTTTCTATATGTTAAGCCTCATGGTTAAATAGTCGCGTTATTGGCTATACGGGTTGCTGACAGGAGACCCATGAAGGGTCTCCTAGAAATACTCAAACAGAGGCTTCGAGCGGCATCTGTCTCTACTTATTTTTATTTTATTTTATTTTTTTTAAGAACTAATTTTCGTAATGTGTACCATTGTCAATATTTCTGTTTCCTTAGTAATATTCTTCTTTAAAAATTCCTGATGGAAACTTCTGACTATAAGTGCACCTGCATGCTCTAATGCAGAACTAAGAGTTGATCACCATGTCCCATGATGCACCGACCAATTGTGAAAATACAGTGACCTAGAAGATTTAATCGTTCACGTTTCATGGTATGTAGAACCAGTGTAAAAGGTTTACAGAGGTTAAATCCCATTAAACAGTGTGTGATCTTTGATTATACTTGGATTGTCTAAGGTTAAATAAGTAATAAGTATATACGAGGATTGACCATGGGTAAAAATATGGGTAATAATAACGCGGAAAAAAAGAGCTAGAAAAGAGGATAAATTTTGGATGAAAATAATACAAAAAAATGTAGGTTTCAATAGTTTTTCGCCTCAGAATACCAAGATGTCTGCGACCGCCCCTTCTTTTGTAAGGTGACACCCTGGCACGCACATCTTCCAATATCGTGTCCCGGAATTCCAATTGCAGCATATTTCTCCTTCCTCCCAGTCGGTGGGACATTGTAGCCCGCCTGCCTGCTGTCTCAATATACATTCAATACAGCGCAATCAGCAAGTTCCGCATTGCTACAGGCACTGGTAGCGGATCTTACGCCGCCGACTGAGACAGATTTCGCTCTGCATCTGTGGGTTAAATGAGCTAATTCAGGTTCCATCAGACCTTGTTAAAACTCGGTATCTCCCTTTCTGCGCTTACTCTGTGGCTTGTAATGTATTCTGCCCGCGACTTCACCGGCAATGTTTTATCCTCGCCAGCTTGTTTTAGACCTAAAATTTGACCACCTTAGGTTGAAGTGATCTTTGCCAGTTATCCGCGGTTTCCACAGAACTCCCTGTAACAAACTGGTGTCAATACGACAGTTGTATCCAGACTTCTCTGCTTCTGCTGGTTCTGATAAAAAGTACTATTTTTTGTAAGTTCTTCCCTCGTTTTTGCGATGCTAAGGCGGCCTTCAGAAGAAGTGGCAACAGATAAAGATAACTTAAAATATAACTGAAAACGGCTTACAAACACGTTGACCTTTAAGACACATAAAACAGCTCAGAGCAATATCATAATCAGTTATCGATTTTAGAAGGTATATCTGGATTTGTAAACCCCCCCCCCCCCCCAAAAAAAGGTCCTTAGATTATCGTTAAAAAGAATTAGAAACATAGTTTTAGATTTTAGATCTTCATTTTTTATTCTATGCTTATATGTTTAACGAATGGGCCAAGCAATGTATATTTTTGAGTTTTAATAATAATTGTTTTCAGGTAATATAACTGACATTGGATTAGGATATAGATACTTGCTGGCGTGCTTATAATTATCATTGCAAAGTTAGTGTGTTTGGACAAATAGAGAAACATGTGCACGTCTGGAATCGTTTTCGTCATTAAATTTAAGAAAAAAAAATTTGACAAGATATTATTAGTAAACCAACAAAATTTGGGCTTACATGTAAATATTCATAGAAAAGCTTCTTATGACAATCCCGGAGGCAAAACAAAAAGAGACGAGGTGCAACAAGAGACTAACCACGTTATCTAAACACAGGTGTGTAAGTATTGGGTCCTCGACAGAATTTCACTTCGCCAGATCATTAGCCGAGGCTTGCATCACATGTGCTACCCGGGACGCGGCGAGGCGAGCACATCTATTTATTCACAAAAGTTTCCCATGATCCTCCGGGGGCAAGATATTGGAGGTGTGCCAGATTCCTATGTAACCTTGAAAGAATCCTTCTTGCCGTTGTATGAGTTCTGTTCAGGCGGCGTGAGATACATTCACCTTGTAACGAGGCAGGGTGGGTCCTGGTGTTTCACTTTATTGCCATCTCCTTTTGTACCGAGCATCATCAATCTCTGGCACATCTCAGAACGAGGCCAGCCCTCCATTATTCTTGCAATTTCGCAAGAAAGCCCTCGGGCTCTTATGTGTTATTTATTAAAGCATATTTTGGTTTAAACAAACTATATATGACGCAAGAAAAGCCATCTGGATACATTTCTCTTCCTGAAAAAGCTTCGGTCGCTCCAAGGTGCTTTCAATATCATATTGAATACCGCTTTTTCCTGCATGCGGTCCAGAGCCTCCGAGTTACTTATAATAAAGGTTAAAACACTATAACGTGCATGCCCAAGAGAGCTGTTTCCTTACGTTGCATATAAACTGCATACCAATACATTTCTGAATTAAATAATTAATCAATTATTAATCAGTTAATTAACTGATGGTCGGAGGAGGCGGGAGAGACGTAGATAATGACGATTCCGCATCAGCTGAGCTTTTTTTAAAAACCAACTTGTAATGTAGTATACTCCTGCATAATGAGTAACATAGTATGGGTATGTTAAAGAGTGTACCTATAGATGTAAATGGTCAAAGTAAAATAATATTATATACCACTGAAAATTTCCCTTATATCATGCAGTGGTGTTCACTGCTTAAATGTTCTACACAGAGAGAGAGAAAGGGAGAGAGAGAGGGAACACAGAAGAAGGCAATTAAAGAGAGGGAGAAAGAGAGAGAGAGAGGGGCAGAAAAAAGCTTAGAGGCATGAGAGAAGAAAATGGAATGAAAATTAAAAGAAAAAGATTAAAGGTGAGTGAGAGGAGGACGAGAGAAAGAAGAGAATAAAAATGAAGGAGACACTTTTTGCCAGATTCCCTGAAGTCCCTTAATGAATGTTTCATTCCTCGTGGAAGCCAACGCATAAACTTCATTACAGACTAAGAAAATCAATGCTAGGAGAGGGCACTCTTGACTCTCCAGAACGCTCCCGAAGTTGATTCACCGTAACAAAACAAGTTTACATTAGGGCCAAGGCGCGATGACGTTTGCTGGAGGAAAATCAGTTAACGGGAAACTAGCTGAATACTAGGTAATCGTATCTGGGTCGGTTCTTGCTGGTCCAATACCGGAACTGAATGTGGAAGATGCAATGATATAGTTCCAGGTTGTCAGTGGTCGCTTGTCAGATTGGGGTACATATGGACCATATTTATACTTGTGAGCAGAGAGCCAGTCTACGTATTTTAGTTACATACTTTTTTTATATACCCGACTGATTGATTCAGAAACAATAAATCCATAGTGAACGTCGTATCTGGTTCATATTTTTAACATATACAAAGGATAATAACACAAAGCAATGGGCCAGAAAAAAATATTATTTAGATTGTCCTCCATGTTTACTGTTAACATATTTTCTGTGGCTCACAGCGTATTTTGACTGAAATTTGATATGCCTTTAAATATTAATTATCATTGAAGTGGACAATTTTAATGGCATAATACTTAGGGCATCTGCACATGAAGTGCCTTCCACAAAGCCACTGAAATCGTACTGCAAATCCTACTCAAATTCATCGAAAAAGGACCGTCCTTTCGGCTTCTTCTCCCTCCCGACGCATCCAATCGCCACCAAATTTACCCCGCATTTAAATTCCCACATCAAATCTATCTTATGATTATCTGCTTTTCGTATTCCCCTGTCCTTATCAAATTCTGACTGATTCATTCCAAGCAAGCATTAAAAAAAATACAATAAGACTATGGCCAACAATTCTTATCGCTGTTCTTTCATAAAAGTTGAGCAGGATGTTTACGGTAAGCACATTGACCGAATTCTTTATCGTGTGCATCTGCACGCATTGCCTTCCAAAGAACCAGAAAGTTGTATGATTAGCTGATATAATTAATAAACACAATATCCGTGTCCCCCTCCCTGGATTGTAAACAGAGGAGTCTGGTTACTTACTCTTAAGTTGATCAGCGCTCCCGGGGCCACGTGCTCTTATAAACCAGGGGAGGACATTCACAATCTCTCCGCAATCTTTGCTTGCATGTCTGTATCATTTTACGAGGACTCAGATTGATAATAGTGAATGCTTTTTTGTAACTCGATTGGGTGGCTTATTATTCTGTCCCCATCGCCGGATTATCGGTCCAATGCAGCCGTCAGACAGTGTCTGGACGTGACTTTAATACAGCCGGCGCCCCTGCATTCATGCAATATAACTCACCACTATGTGGCTGGAAAATTGGGCAACACATCGTCCGTCTGGCGCAGGGAAGATTTATATTCCCACAATTCAATATACCAGACTAATGATCAAAGTGTCTGTCTGACAAGTCACTTGCGACTGCATTAACTTAAGATATACATGTATCAAAGTCTGGTTAAGAAATGTTAATCAGGTTACTCTGACCTTTGACCTTACGGAGTCAGGTAAACATGTGTACACCAGAGTGCAGGTGTACGGATGTTTGTCTAACCCAGGAAGACCCGACGTAGCCAATAACAAACAACATCCATTCTTTTTGCCTCTTTATACTATGATGGGGTTACCATGGTAAACACCTCCCAGGCTAATAAGAAATGAAGGATGATGTTACTGTATACATACGCCTGTTTTCACATAAGCCGGCGCTGTCTAAATTACTACAATGATACATGCATGTAGTCTAATGTCTGCTTAAAAGTGATTCATTCCTCAGGCGTTATAGGCCTTGTACACATATTATATTTCTAGATGTAAGGTGATACACCAATTTATATTGTGATATAAATTATCTAATGTACAACAATAGCGGATTTTGGGGCGACCGCAGATTCTCTTCAACATAAAGAACAGAACAATACACGCCGCGTTACAGCTTAATGTTTCAAAGATGTTCTACTCCAGTTTTCCATAGGCGGAGAAACCCCTCCCAATCCTTCCCGGTGACCTCCGCCCCACCCCAGCCCTAACCACCTCGATTGCCACCTTGACTGTAGCGCTTCGTCCCAACACCTATTCTTTTTATTATATAATATTATATATAAGGTTACATTAATATATATTAATTTTATATTATATTAGATTAATAATAATAATTATTATTATTATACATATAAACCAATGTCATATTTTATTTAACTTCCCTGAAAACATAACTCATTGAGCAGGATTTTATATTTTTACGGAAAGGAATCCCAAAGTGTTAGAACGGAATATTACAGGTATCTATATCGCATGTTCATCAGGTAAAATTAGCAGCACGTGGGCGCCAGCAATGTTCTCGGGGATTCTCGATCTGTGGTCGGTCTAGTTAAAACCACGTGCACCAGAACGGCGAGTTGCCATACCCCCAGCCTGAATGGAGTTATCATTCGACTATAGTTACCCGCATTCCGTAACTTCAAAGGGCACCATATAGTGCTTACCTGCAGAAATGCGAAGGGCGCTGATCAAAGCGAACGTTTATGGCGTGCCAATATTTAGCGACCATTACGACATGACAGTGTCGTTTCTTTTAAATGTAAACATGAAAGCTGTATTGAAACTGCAACGAAACAATTTGAATTGCATCTCGGAGATGTTACCTCAATTGGTTTATTGCGTCGTCCTAATCAGACAACTCCTTTTATGGTATATTTCAATTTTATTGTTACAAAGGGTTTTTTTCATGAAAATGATTCTTAAGCTTAGGGTTCATTTGTTTTTAATCATTAGACAGTAGGTTCATAT
This sequence comes from Sipunculus nudus, assembly GCA_026874595.1. Classification (NCBI taxonomy): domain Eukaryota; kingdom Metazoa; phylum Annelida; class Sipuncula; order Golfingiida; family Sipunculidae; genus Sipunculus; species Sipunculus nudus. Next base: position 29,036,365 of record CM049319.1, read on the forward strand.
ACATTTCAGTTTTATTCTTTTACACGATTCCTTCTTTCATGGTGATTATATTATCATAATCGTTGTGGTAATCTCGGTAGCATAAAAGAACTATATAGACTATATACATCAAGAAAGGTATACGTGTAAAATAATTAATAGGCACGGATTTTTGAACGTGCGAATGTGTAAAAGCCACGAATGTTATCAAAGAACAATTAAAAAACTAGCAAATATTGTGTAAAAATAAGTAATTGAAGCTAATGAACATATTTGACATATTTGCCAAGTCATTACTGAATGACTGAAACTGTGGTAATTGACTGTGTTCGATAACTAGGTCTTTGCCCGCAAGGATACAAGTATCAGATTTCGTGAACGAATGCCTCAGATGATATAACACTCGAAACGGGATATTGTTTACTTCTTCGGCCGGCTCTCGTGGGGTCCCTTGTTTATGGTTAATGCATACCAAAGGTGTACCCGGAATGTCACATATAACAAACATCAAGGCAAGAATCGCTTTCTCTTTGTTGGTTTGTTACGTGGAGATGATATCAGGGCCAACCCGAGTGCTTCATCAAGCCCGCAGGGCATGGCTCCAATATAAGGTTATACAGACCCTCCGTTGGCCAAACCCAAATGTTAATACAAACCGACCTAAGTGAACTCAAAATTCAGGCAACTTCACCGGGCATGGTGTTTGTGTAGGGTAGTCCATAATTCCAAATATGGATTTTCCTAAACTTACTTTTAATACTTATTACATGAACGTATTTAGCGTATATGGTCTTAATGAAATTATTGGATTTCGTGCGAGCCATTGAACCACCAGGTGCAAAGCTTTCGCTCAAACACTAAATATTTAATATATAGCTTGTTAATTAGCCTTAATATCTTTCGGTTATTGCAGAATACCCTCGGAAATTGCCTTGCATACTATAAAAGCCTGACTTTATTAAGAGCTTCTGTCAGTGGCTTTTTTTGCGATTAATTACGGAGCGGCAGCCCGTAGCGAGGCGGAGAAAACAACAAGCTCTAATTAGTAAACAACCACTCCATGAAAACATCCGGGTGTTGTTATTGCTGAACGCTTAAACACTGATATCATGTGTGCGTGTATATATATATATATATATATATATATATATATATATATATATATATATATATATATATATATATATATATGCATATTTAGAAAAACTGATTCTTGATCAATTGTAGAGTCTGTACAAAAAAGTTTAATGAAAATAGTTCATTGAATTAGCCTGGGGAATTGTAATGTCATGTCCGACATTACAGTATATCGTTCATAACATTTCCAGTTGAGCATTTTGCATAACTTATTTCTCAGTCTGTTAAATCGGGATACGATATTTCTGCAAGGGTTAACATGTTAAAACTCAAAATATAAATAAGCAACAATTCTAACATAGCTGGTTAGCTTGACATATATCTTAACATTAATAGTAAACTTACCTTGCCGAAGGAGCTGTGAGCTTCTGATTTTAGTCCCAGCTGTAACGTCTGAGCGCACGCACACTATATCAGTATCTTACGAACAGCACTGTTAGGTCCAGACTGCAAGCTAAGCTAGTGGTAGCAGGCTGTATACTAGTATTCCAGAAGGATCCAGCTTATGCCGGTAGCATGCAAGTGTTTATCTGTTCCGCTGTTTAGTTGGACTCGGCTATAAACAGGACCCGCTTGATGCGTCACACCACAGACGACTGTATCTGCCAATAGCTGGCCAGCTCAGAGCCATCCGACCAATGAACGACCAATCTGCTCAGCTCACTATGACGTCTGCAGGGGCGGCACTTATCAGGGTGGGAGAAGTGAATGGAAGACAATTTTGTGTTTTATAGTTATAGTAAGAATAGTGTTTTAGTTATTTTCTATTATAGTTAAAATAATACGTTTGGCTTCTGAATAATATACGGGGTCTGCGTTTCGATTCGACTATTTTGATTATTGCCTCTCGATCGGATTCTCGGTAGGATTATTGTAAACACTCATAATATTCTGTCCGAGACGTACGTCTACTGAAAGTTTTTTTTTCATTGTGATAACATGATGAATATTAAAATAAACATAATCATGTACATGAAACATGTCATATTAAAATAGTCTCATCCAGTATTGCACAAACATCTGTGGAAGAGTATAAAGTTAAATAACGTTTAATAACAGTTCTCACTGCACCATGTATATTATACTGTTTATCTATCCTATTTATTTTGCTATAAAAATGAAATGACGGTAAATGCAACATTTGAAATCAATCGATTTCCGCTTGCCCGAGTCGATAATCGATTGATGATTGTCTTTGATTCAAGGTTTCGATTATTAAATGTATTGTTAAAGCCCTGCTTATTGTGAATGGGAGAACTGCAGGTGTTTAACAATACACTAGTTCACAGGTAATTTTTAGTTATTTATGTACTAAGTGTACACCTTAGCTATTTAGGTGGGTCATAAACATTGTCACTACATACTAAAAACATACATTTTATCAGTGTTCCTACTGAGTTCATGGCCTTTGTGTATAACTATGGTAGAAGGAACGCCTCACTGGGCCTCCCGCATGTTTTGGAGTAAGTGCCGCCCCTTAATCGATCGTACCCATTCACATCAACAATACGACCGACGATCCGTACCAGCGTGACCTCATGAGGTGAAAGGTCACGGATTCCGGGGGTGTCACTGTCCACTCCTGAATGCACGACACAGGCACGTAGATTGTTATCTCTAATTCGCCTATTTGTTGTGGTTCATGTTGATAACCAGTCATTGAGTGCTGGGACAAATTGGATCGCCTACGTCAATCTTAATAAACCCATAAAACTATAACGGCAAAAACAAAAACAGCTCGGGACGCCCACAGACTTCCAAATATGATCTGGAAACAGGTCTCAATTGAGCAAATTCAGCGGAGCTAACAGTGACGGTTTCACGTTACTCTATCTTTCCTGTTACTGTATAACATCAATGCTTAAGCTTAAAAATTATAGTTATCTACGCTCTGGAGTTTGATTACCATATTCAATGACAGAAAAATAATATAATACATTTAATATTAGTTTGTTTTTCTCTTGTAATACACATTCAGGGTGATAAAAATCATATATATTGACCTTACAGTGCTATAATTTTTGGGTTTGTAAGCTGTTAGGGACACTGAGTATTGAGATTAAAACTAATGATTATATGCAAATAGTAATTATCATATTATGTCCACTGAGTGTGTTTTTTAAATGAATTTGACTGGGAATAATCAAGTATTATTGATAATACGTCAATGCAAATCAATTAAGTTCCATTGAGCCATCACAAGTGAATAAACCTTCCTGGAAGGCCCGGGGATCGAGCCGAGCAACTATGTCCTGCTCAAAAGCCGTAGGCCTAAACATTTAACCTTGTCTTATATACGTTTCTATAGAAATCCGTATATATCCTGTACAGCTATATACATTTCAGTAAAATCAGTATATCCTGTACATATATACATTTATGTAAAATTCCATATAGAAGTTTATAGAATAAACTTACTTGTAACAGATATAAAATCTTTTTTTACGCGAACATTCATACTAACTCATGTCGGGCTTATTAACATACATAAGCTGAGGTCTTTTTACAAGAGTGTAAATATACTGGTAGGCATCTTAATTACCTGATTGCTCCCTTCCATGGATGATTTGAATGATTTCTAAAAACGGTTTTATACATTGTTAATACCTTTCTGCCACACACTTTCTATTTACCCTCAAAGTTTTCCAGATCTGTAAAATGATGCGTTCTGTTGTTTTTCTGATTCTGTCCTATTGAAATTATTCACTACACTGAAATTATTTCTCCAACAAATTATACTTATATTTACCACAGATTGCTCAATGGCTGTATATATAAAACAGTTATGGTATATCTTTTTATCAATATGGATGCAATTTCTAAGAATGTACGTCCTTCTAAACATCATGCATGTTATCTGATCATTTTAAAGGGGCCCAATCACCTATCTGACCTTTATAAACTAAAGGTAATCCCTTGGAGCTTTTATAAAATTAGGCCAGAAAACGTGGATATCACCGCACACAGGCTGCTTGTTTTGTTTTTATCAACTTGTTTATAATATGTGGGAGCCCGCCAAAATAATCAAAACAAATTCAACAAGGGCATCTGGCAGAAAGTCAGATAAACCAGAGCTTTGCAAATGGCTTTTTTCAACAAGTGACCTTTCTACCTCTGCATACGTACAATCTACCACTAAGAAAACAGGTGTTTTCCCATTTGTCAACATTGCTGTGTTTACAAACATGTTGTTGATAAACAAGTTCACACATCCTTCACCAGTGCCTTATAAGAATTTTTCAGACCACCATTACCATTACATCATTGATATAAACACAGAGGAGGCGAAAAATCACCAACATTTCTTTATCAAAGGTAGGTGAATGGGCACCTTTAAGTTTATCGTCGGTAAAATTACGAAGATAGTTGAACTTGATCACGATTTCTTTACAGAGAACTGTCAAGTGTATGTCGCTATTTCCAAAAAACGCTGCTCTAGGGTACCGTTGGACATGATTTTTCATTCTTTTAACGATGCAATGCAGGGGTTGTATTTATTTGAAACATTTGAGGTTGTAATCAGGGACTCTTTGTCTTGCATGAAAGGCTTAGATATATATATATAGTTTTACTATGCTTTTATTCAAGATTTGCTTTACATAATGTACAACAACTTTGGATTTCCATTAACATCTTAAATAAAATAGATTATCTATTTAAGTGTTATATTGGTAAAACTTTTGTTTACAATGTTAATCTATACATTTTTAAATATGGACAACTATAACCGGAGAACCTGTGGGTGTTGGAGAAAGGGGGGGGGGGGGGTAAATAATAATACACAAGCACCAGTGCTGCATGCAGAATATGTTAATTTAAGGTCCATGTATTGTGAAATGACACGAGAAGTCTCAGACAGGATGAAATTAAGCTCTCCAGATAATTACCCTGTGTGGGCGGGAAGGGCCTCAATTGCACCCATTAGTCATACACTGAAAGGCAATCGACTTCAAATTCCAGGTCTGATCGAGAATCTGCACCAGACACGTTTACATTAAGTTGTGACAGACTACAAAAATGGATATAGATCGGTTTCATGAGTTTCATACTAAATTTAGGAAACGCTGGTAAACAAGTCTGACCGGTCATAACAAAGGAAAATTTATGTTGAAAAATTAATCAATTTCATCGAGAATATGTCGTTTTTATCGATAATCGATTAAACTGGCGTTTGTTTTCGTGTTATCCACCGTCGATTTTATATACAGTGTGCATATGAAAAGAAGTCATGATTTCTTAAGAAAACTAATATTCTTTCAAATTTGTGTAATGAAAACAAAGTAACAATAACAATAATACTGAACCCTTAAGCATCAGACCAGAAAGTTTTACCAACCGAGTCGTGACCTTGACCTTTCAGATATACGCTTATATATAACTTTTTTTTTTTAAACCAACATAGATACACCAGTGTCCAATTGTTTTCTTTATTTTCACAAGATCTAGAAGAGCGAGAGAGAGAGAGAGAGAGAGACTCAGTGGAGAGATAGAGAGATGGTTTTGCATGCAGAAAATAATCGCATATATATATAAACTATTATTAGTCTATCTTAAAGGCGTCACTCTTTCTCTTAAACTACACTTCGACTACAGATTAACACTGCAGCTATTCCATTATATATATATATATATATATATATATATATATATGTGTGTGTGTGTGTGTTGTATCTTACAAGATAACAACATGAACACAATGGCTGTAGGTGGTGTACCTGTAATTTGGTATATATTTTTAGATATATATATATATATATATATATTTTATTTGAGGAAAAACCAAACAATAAAACAATACATGGCGATTTGAGCGTTCACAGTGACCGGGGTCATGTTTCAAGTGCACCGCCTTTCGAGGCAAACATGTTTACAGCTCAGTTCTAAGATAGATTACCACATCATATAGAGACTTGACAGGAAAGCCCTTAACGACTTTCATTTTTGTTATTCCCGACAACGATAATTTGTAATTAGTGCTGATTTATTTGTTTTCGCGTAGACCTAAAATTTTCCATTTTTCAAAAGATTCTGAATAATAGAGTCGTACGGGTCCAAACGTCTCCTGATCTAGGTGACTATAATGGATGTTTATACCAGAGCTGTGAAAATATATTACAGTAGTGCCTCACGATACCATACGTATCGCGATAGATTCTAACTCATGGGACGATACACGAAACGATACATTAAGGTAGCAGGACTGGTAAAGCCCTTATATCTAAAATCAATTCAAAAGTTTTTTTTTAATTCATTAAGGACCCAATAAAGTATACGTTATTTTAGATTTGGTACAGTGTTCTCTCTGACGGTATACATATTTTTGAACCGTACATTTAATTTAACATGAAATTTAAACATTTAAAAACAAACTGTAAAATGTATACACTATTTTAAACACCCAGTAAAAGTAAGCCACTTTTTTATGGACTTATATTAAACTACATGACAATGTCTCAAAGGTGATTTTGTTTTTCCACTACTGTGTGACTTCTTGGTGAAAATGAAATTTAAAATCTTTATTGCATCAAAATTTAAAATTTCAATTTACGTAGACAGAGACATGATAGAGGAAAAACAAAAATCTCAAAAATTGAAATATTGTCAAGTGGTTTAATGTTTGCCTGATAAAACGTGGCCTGCTGTTACTGGGTGCTCAAAATAGGGAAGTATTTAAACATTAAAAAATAAAATGTTAAAATATCATATGAAAATAATCGAAAATGTAAAAAAAAAAATGTGTATACCATCAGATATAAAACACTGCAAGATTTAAGAATTTAAGTATATTTTTAAAGATTTTATTACAATTTAAAACAATATTTTGATTTATTTTAGATATGGAGGTTTTTGCCAGTTTTGCTACATTAGGTATAGAGACAGAGTTTAGACTCGAGCCTTACTTTGTTCAAGATGGCCATGCCGTTGAATAATGAAACAGTCCGGGCCGATTGATCGATCGTACGGCGGTTAACCAATCAGGTGCCGATTAACCGATTTCTGGCCAATTGCATTCCGCCTTAAACGTTTGGCCGCTAAATATTACTTTATGTCAGATGTAATTTTATTGGATAGTCATATATCGTCAACATAGCGATACAGAGACATCTAAAGATACCGATACGACATCTGACCTTGTATCTCTATGTTTCGGTGCAGCGATGAATCGGTTATCAATCAGCGATGAGTTCAAATGTTTATGGTGAAATTGGAGTAAAGAAATAATAAAGGAGAAAATATGATATACGGTGAAACCTCTCCTGATGACTACCTCGCTAATACGACACTTTTTTGGTCCCAGCCTAATGTAAATCATCAGGAAATCCTCCTGCTAACAGGACCACCCCGCTAACACGACAACTTAGGCTGGTCCAGCAAGTGGTCGTGTTAGCGAAATTTCACTGTACCATGAATATATATGAAACTGGACGTTAACATTGTATAGTCAAGATGAGTTTTTCACATTTAAAAATAATATCATAAACAAAGTTCACATCGTGCATCTTATATCTCTATTTATTCTACAGGTGAGGAAATTGAAATCTCATGGGTAATTTGCAGTGAATAATTTTGCTGCTGCCAGGTGAGTTAATTATAACAGTTCTATATATAGCGGAGATATGTTACCCTCTATGACCGTTAATCGATTAGCTCTTGACGGCCTGATGTATATGTTGACCACTAGCACAATACACTGTGCACCGTGAGTACCAAGCTACACCAACGAGTCGGTATGCGACCCGGCTCTAGGACAGACTACACAACCCAGGACATATACCCCCCCCCCCCCCCCCGGGGACAAGTCATTATTAGGGCAAGGTGTAGGCAATACCTCCGAAAATTGATTTAAAGCGTACCAGTCCTGGTATAGATTCTGAACCTACAATGTACATGAGCAATATAAGAAAAACATGAATGTCATGATCATGATATCAATGATATCATATAATTTTTAGCTCAGCATCCGTTAGCAGGGCACAAACGCCAACCTTATAAGCTAGGATCACGAAACTAGTGATTCTCAGAGGTTAAAAATATCTTTTCGCAGACCTGAAATTAGGCCAGTGCGACCTATATTCGCTGACGTATTGGGCTGGTTTTGACACCCCATTTGACACCCCTGAATTGTTAGAAATTTGATACAAAATCTTCTGTATCTCAATAATTAATACACTGATTGTCATGAATCATGCCTTGAATATTGATCATGACTAGTTTTATCAGTTCCCGAAGACTAATGGCGGCATCTGTATTTTTTTCTATTTTCATCAGAAAAAAAATTGGTGACCCTTACTTTGTTCTCCAAGGTCAAATCAGTCAAATTATAGTTCATCATTTTTTACGATTTCATTGATAACTTTTGTCCCCAAATTTGATGGACAAAATGTTTCAACAAAGATTTGAAAACTGGTGATGTTGACCTTGATCTGATTCTTCTCTTGTACAACCTGTATGGACCAGTCATGATTGGATTCAGTCTACACGTGTGACCCATCACTTCCGGGAGAACCCTGTTGTCTGCATGTGGTGTCAGAAGGTCAGGATCACATCTAGAGTTATTACCAATATGGCTTTCAGGTGAAAAATTCCTGTTGTGGATGTTAGGCTTAAATGGCATGCTGATCAGCCGAGCGTCATGACCTATGGGTCGCTTGATTGCAACTTATTGCAATTTTTTATTGGAACCCTTAGATCAGTATCAGCGCAATATGTATACATTTATTTAAACCTTTAGAACAGTATTTGTGCAATATATTTAATTGTATATCTTATTATACTATTTAATGCAAAGGGAAATCTATATTTGTGTTTATGTCACGGGGGGGGGGGGGGGGGGATTTTCCGGATATTTATCCTGCTGTTGAGGGTAAACATCCGGGAGAATAAATGTTTGGGGGATAATACTCGCTCACGACGCATAGTCATGATCAGCAAAGTAATAAAAAGGCGTGCTCGTAATGTGATATTGACATTCATATGGTCTGGCATCAGCAGAAATTGAAAATACATTTTCGAAACCACGATGGTGTCGAAATATTTATCATATATGCTGTTTAATACGTACGTCCATACGAAAAATAATAACTCTCCTGATTTTAGATACCAGTATATTCGTTTCCTCTTGTTTTTTTATCAAAATACGTGAAGGCACTGATGATGATTTCTAGATCCCTGCTTATATACTCAACTTCCGAATACCGTCCCCTGTATGCGCCATTAAGAGCCTGACTAGTTGGTATAAACCGTATTATTAAAGACATCGGAGGTCGGTGGCAGTAATACTGGACAGGAGAGCAGACGACAGGGCATATCCGGTGGATCACTGCTTTCAGGGGGAACTGATGACGGCTCCCCCTAAGGTCTTCTGTAGCCCTTCTGTGTGTTGCTGATTGAAGTTGTCTTAGAATATACAGGACATTAAATCTGAAATCCTACCATTGAAATGGTCATTCCTCATGTATGTGTATATTTCTTATCTCGCTCTCTCTCTCTCTCTCTCTCTCTCTCTCTCTCTCTCTCTCTCTCTCTCATTCTCTCTCTCTCTCTCTCATATACATATGCGTATATACTTAAGCTATAGGACTGTTGATAGGCAAAACTATCTTTTTGTACTAACCTGTCAACAGTATTGTTAAAGACACAATGATGAGATATGCTGAAAAGTGCTTCAAATGTTCAAGTCAGGCTACCATGACACAACTTATCACCATGTTAGAAGGTTTGAGAAATATCCAGCCGCAAAAGCTATATTTTACATTTTAATTTCAATAATACTGTATTTATCTGGAGTGGAAGGGGAGCAAAATTATATATTTCCCTTAATGTCTGCTGCTTTCCTTTTTCAAGCTAAATTGATTTCAAACACACCAAAACACGGAGGGAAAGGGATACTGGTACGGAGTTAAATTTTCTGCATGATTTCTTTGACCTTGACCTTAACCATCAAGTGGAACAGACTGTTCAGCAATACATTTAACAAAAAAAAAAAAAAACACACACAATAAGAAAGAGAAGTTAACATTAATTTACCTTACTTTGATACTTGATTACTATTAAAGAAATTGGATTAATTTCAAACTAGAAATCTGCATTTTCAGGAATGCAAGCCTGCGCCCTGTGTGTGGCCCTATAATGGGTTACGTGTTAGTATTTACTTATTCGGCCCATATTCAAGGTTTATTGGTGCATAAATGACTGTACGTTTGTGAATACTCCATGATGACGTTCCTGAATTTATATTAAGTAAAGGGTCAACACCAAAATTTAGTCTATTCTTCATTAGCCTATATATTCCCGAAATGCCTTGGGAGTCTCATGAGATTGCGTTCATGACTGCGTAAGTCATGTTGTGAAAATACACACAATCGTACACACAAAAACACACACATGAACGGGGAATGAACGTATACCCTCTTGGTGGAAGCATGTATAAGTGAAAATAAAATTTGACACAAGCATTTTCACTTAAGCTGGAAGTTTAAATGGCGTGTTGGT